>CM060405.1:188251816-189581101 GCA_030545235.1 Helianthus tuberosus
GTTTAGTCCAAATAGTTTTTTTTTTTTTTTGCATCTGGGTCCCTGACTTTTACATTTTGTTGCCATTTTGATCATTTTGCCTAACTCCATCCATAACCCCATCTGTAACCAGGGGTATTTTGAGGATTAACTAAAAAGGTTTTAAACATTGCCGTTTTGATCCATTTTTTTACCCCAGTATATAAACACAATTCACCCTTTTTAAACCCTAATTCACCACAACAACTCATCTTCTTCCTCAATTCATCAAAACTCCACAGACGTCCCTGTCTAAAATCGTTCATGTACAAACCCTAAGTTGGAAATCATCATGGTTTACTGTGTATGTGGGTTCGAACTAAGATCGTACCTCGAGGACTTCACAAAATCCAGGCCGACGCTTCCATTGCTGCACTCGTCCAGGTAACAGTTGTGGGTTCGTGTGTTGGGCTGAGCCCCCTTTGTACGTGTCCTTCTTGTAGCCCTGAATCATGAAGAAAATCATAGCGAGTTGGGAGTTGACAACAGGGACCTGCAAGAAAAGCTTCAACGAGTCATTTCAGAAAACAAAAGTTTGAAGATTGTTTTAGGGGTCATTTTGTTCTCTGTACTGATGTTCTACTTAGCAAATTGACTAGTTGATTAAGATTTGTGAAATGTATGAAATGTATGAAGTTTTAATGGAATGAAATGGTCAGTGTTTTGTTGAATAATTATGTTGATCTAAGATAAAGAAAGTGGTTATGTGTAATTAGACATGTATGGTCACAGTTGTTTGGCTTATGTTAATTAGACATGTATGGTCACAATTGACACCATTTGCACATCAGTTTTGATATCACTGATGGGTCACAGTTGACACATTCAGGTTTCGGCCGTTTGGCTAACATTTGATATGCAAATGAATTACAAACCACAAGACAATACTAATTCATTACAAACTTTTTCCATCACAAACCAAAAGACAAGACTAAACCATTACATACTTGTTCCATTACATTACTTTTTCCATCACAAACTACAGACGTGAATTACCTAAACAAAAGGCCTGTACCAAAATGAGTTAATATCCAACAAAAGAACCTAAACCACAATACATAAAGTTCAACAAACTGACCCTAACATCACCACCTGCTGCACAACCATCCAGACCAGCAGCTCCACCCTCACTGACCAGCAGACCCACCCTCCTGTCCATTAACACCAGCAGCCTCACCCTCCTGTCCAGGCAACACCAGCAGCCTCCCACCCTTTCCTTTAGTGCAGGTCCTCTTGTTATGTCCTTTTTCCCACTCAGGAACTGTGAGTATGCTTGAATACGTACAGATTTTGGGTGAATTGTGGAAGAGATGAGTTGTGGTGAATTAGGGTTTTAAAAGGGTGAATTGTGTTTTATATACTGGGTAAAAAAATGGATCAAAACGGGCAATGTTTAAAACCTTTTTAGTTAATCCCCAAAATACCCCTGGTTACAGATGGGGTTTATGGATGGAGTTAGGCAACATGATCAAAATGGCAACAAAATGTAAAAGTCAGGGACCCAGATGCAAAAAAAAACTATTTGGACTAAACTGGCAATTTGGACAAAACTCAGGGACTAAAATGGCAATTTACTCTTTAGTATCTAAAATTTTTTTATTAATGAAAAGTAGCGATTTTTATAAAAAAAAAATTTAAAAATTATTTTTGTGTGTTTTTTAGATTTTTAGGTATTTTTTTGTTGTGTTCACACTAGTTCTCGCAATAAAGGGTGGTTCCTAACGGATCCTTCTCATATATATATATACACACACAAACACGACACACACCACACACACAGAAGATCGTTTGTGGAGTAGTATGATACCCTACAAAATTAACCTACAATATCATTTACAAAATTACCTGTACAAAATCATTTGTAGAATAATTTTGATAATTATCCTTACGAGTAAAATAATTACGACAAATGTCACCCCGCGTTTTTTTTTAACTTTCCACTCCATTCGTACGTTTGTGTACGATATGATACTTTGTATTTGATCTTTTGTCTAGTTTTAAATCTCTCATGCATACAGTCTAAACCGTGTCGATATGTTTTGAAATGGCCTTCAAATCAAACAGGGCCGGCACAGCCCAAGTCAAATGAGGCTTGGGCATTGGGCCACCAAAAACTATAGGGCCTCCACGATTTGATGAAATCAGAGTCCATTTATAAAAGCTTTAGGGTGTGGGTTATCAATAGATTGAGTGGTTGATAGTGTAGTTGTTTTGTGTATGTATGGATGTTGGTGAGACCCGGGTTCGAATCCTTGGCTCACCATTTTCTTTCTTTCTTTTTTTAAATTTAACACAATCTTTCAAATAATTACACTTGGGTCCTTCAAGTTTAACTTTCAATTACATACATTTTTTTTGGGAAAAAGCCACAAACTTTTACTTCGCCTTAGACCACCAAAATGGTTGAGCCGGCCCTAAATTCAAATAACAAAAATTTATAAAAAAAAAAAAAAATTCAATAAGCTTGTTAAGTGTTAACTTGTAACCCATAAACGATGACCATTTATTCAAAGATTTTCTTCTTCTTGTGAGTCACGGTTTATCTTGTGCCATGAGGTTCCACCAATACCTTGAGATCAAAGACCTTTAGTTGTTAAATATGGTATTAAATAAACACATTTTCTTACCTTACTACAACGTTCAACACCTAAACCTTATAGGTTATAGTTTAAAATATAATACTCTAGGTGCAAAATATTGAAGATTGAAAGAATAACGTGCTAGAAAGGATACATAAAAATAAATTAAAAATATAAAACGAGGGATCGACAAGAGAACACCCATAACGCATGGAGTTTATATATATTTACTTAGGAGTTGTTTTGGCAACTTGTGAATGATTAAGGGTATCTGGGGCACCAGCGGGGAGTGGCCTCGGTGACCTATTCCCCCAGCGGGAACACCGCCGCCATCCCTACGGTGACCCCAATCGGGAGGTGGGTCGGGGGGAGTTCACCGAAGAAGGAAGGGGAGATGTGGGGCCAGCCTCTTTTCAAACCAATCAAATTATTCCTTTTTTTTTTTTTTTTTGAATAAACAAACAAGTCACCTAATAGGGGAGTGCCGCCATCAAATTGGGTGTCGAGGGGAGTTTACAGAGGGGAGTTGACGTGGCATAACCTGATTGGGTGTGCGTAAAAGAGGGGACTCCACTCTTAGGGGAGTGCCCCGGATACCCTAAGTGCTGAATCAATAAGAGATCTAAATCATTAAGAGCCAGTATAATGTTTACCGTTCAGAGGCAAATGTCTGACCAATTCAGATTAGAGGTCTTAACCATTCAAATCTCGTACAATGCTTAACCATTCAGAGGGCAAATGTCTTAACCATTTAGACATCAGCTCGCGAAACAAACAGTCTGAACAATTTAGTGCTGAACCAGTAGGAGGTCTGAACCACTAAGAGCCTCATTAAGAGGTAAACAAACAGCCCCTTAGTAATTAGTAATTCTAAAGATGTAAAACACTAAGGTAGTGTTTGTTTTTTTCAGAAAAACCTCTTTTGGTCTCTTATGTCTGCGCCGCGCATACCACGCGTAGATATTTAGCTCTGCAGACCGTTTGTTTTTCAGAAGACATTTCATTAAAAAATGTCTTCAAACCTCTGCGCGTCCTCTTCCCCTCGCAGATATGGTCCAATGTCTTCCCACCTCTTCCAACCTCTTCCCACCCTTCTAAGCTCTTCTTCTTTCCTAATCTCAAAACACAAACACCTCTCCTCCATCCCTCTCCTCATCCCAGCCGTCACCTTCCACCTCCTCCGCCACCACCTCCACCGAAATCATTTGAATCATTTTCGTGGGAAGCAAAACATGTCAGGCGGTCCAACCGTTAGGGTTTCCAGAGGTATTTTCATTTTCACGAATTGATGTTTTTGTTGACGAATTTCGTTGTTTTTTGTTCGTATTACACTAGATTTGATAAAGTTCAAGCTATTTAATCATCGATTTCTGTGTAATTGATGATGATATGCTGAAGTAACTGTTTGATCGTGTATGATGGTTCTGTGTAATCTGTCGATTTTCGTGATTGATGTTTTTGTTGATGAAATTGTAGGTGTTTTCATTGAAATCTGAATAGATCTTAGTTCATATTACATAAGTCTGCTTAATTGATGTTTTCTCTGAAGTTCACAATCTTTTTTGTCAATAAATTATATCTTGAAGGGTATGGTCCCAAAGACCTTGCGCAGCGCGATACGACCGTACACAATCTTATCTAAAAAACATCTTTAAAACACACCCTGGGCGGCTGCGCAATGGTCCCAAACAAGCTATGAAGAAAACAGTCTTCAGGAGACACGCGCCGGAAGAAAGGAAAAACCAATATTCAACTAACACCCTTGCGTGGCCCGCGCAAGGAAACAGTTAGACTTGAAAAATAGAATCCTAAACTTCTCCGCGCACCTAAAATCAAGACTTGAAAGCATCTTTTCTGTTACAACAGAATAGACATGTGGCAATGGCATAACGGTTTACAGCTGTAGACCTTCTAGAAGCCTTAAATGCTCATCATGCATAACCATTCAGTTATAACTAACTGTGACGTGGCTTAATCTGGAACGCTCATCTAATCACAATGATGACACTCGTTTGAAGATTGATTTACAACAAACCCACTTTCCACGTGGCATCTCCCCAGCCGTCGATCACACTCACGATCCGTGTGCATAGATGTGACGTTAGTGATTGACGGAAAAGGGAATAATCACCGACGGAGAATACTTCCCGTTACTTCTTCCGTCACACCAATTTCCCGACAAAAACCGGCTATAAATAAGTCATTCCAGGTATGATCTCACAAGTTACCTTTCACCTCACTCTACGATTTCTTCTTTATTGAGATCACTGTACTTATTCTCACGCCGGAGGGTGGTCACGGAGAGAACCCCCATTCTCCCCGTGGCGAGTCTAACGGCTTTCTGTTTTGCAGTGATCATCGGAGAAGGAAGATAGCCAAACCCCCGAATCAACGAGAGGATTAACTCTTTTATGCAGAAACTAAACCCATGATCTGATTGATTCCGGTCAATTCTGATCTTCGTTTCTTCATTGGCTCCCACCGTAGCAGAAACTAAATTAGGTTTTTGTCATTGAAACTTGATCAGATCTAACTTCTATTACAACAATCTGTGTAATTGATGTTTTGATTTAGCTGTTAGGTTGCAAAGTTTGTGCATTTCATTGATTAAGATCTTAATTAAATCTTAACCTAATTGTAGAGTGTCTCGGACAAGTATATGGGAAATATTATTGGGACGTCTATTCACTGTGAAGTGGTGGTGCTGTATGATGGTTATGGTGGTGGTTGTTTTTAGAGAGAGAGAGACATGTGTTGTTTGCTTGCAGAAGTTAAAAAACAAACAGTCTTTTTCTTGCAGACTGCAAAGGTTTGATCCACCTCTTCTGCTGCAGATGTTGTCCGCAGACTGCAGACGTTTTACCTCTTAAAAAAACAAACAGCACCTAAAACTCAAGAGAGGACTAATATCAACAATAGACAAAATTTTAGGTGTTAATTACTTACTTTATCTAACATCAGTGATGGACCCAAGTTTTTTTTCCAAGTTCGTGATCGGGGATTTAATCACACTCTAAGGGGGCTATCAAAGTTTTTATCTAAATTCTACACTACTTTTTTAAGAGGGGTGACCGCCCACCCACAACATCAAGTAGGTCCCCCCTGTCTAGCATACTATTTCTATGCACATAGTACCTTTAATAATAATAAAGTATATCTTTAAATTACAAGCTCTTAAAATTTGTTAATATTCATATATTAAAAATTGTTCATAAATTAGCTATTTACTAATGCAATCAATAACATGATATTACAAGTGAAAATTTGCTGAATGCATAATATAATGTGGCAATGAATATTGGTCGATTGATAACTCATAAGTCACGCTTTCATACATCAAAAAAAGTCGTTGATCTTATTGTCTTAAAATCAATGTTGTAAAATAAGGTCTCCGAGGCCGAGTACCTTCCGAGTAAGCGCTACAAGTTAAATTGTCGAGGTGACTTTCTTTAACTACGTATAATTACTCAGAATCAATCAAACGTGGTCAACCTCGGCCAGAATCGGACCTAGTAGGTCAATTTGGGCCGAAGTTGACTTCAAAAATAAATAAAGCATAATTACTATGTCTATTATATTAAAGAACCAATATCAAATTTTGAAATACTTTACTATTTGAAAATGTATTTTTTTATTTATATTTATATTCATGTATTTTGTTATAAATATTAGTAAATTTATGATATTTGACGTATATAAAATTTCCGTAAACTAATTTCTTTATAATTTAACATGTCCGTGTACTCACCGAGTACTCCCCGCCTACACCGAGTACTCTCACCTCTTCAGTCAACCAACTAAAGAGCGCTTATCGACTTTTGCAACCACAATTAAAATAGTAAGACTAAATCAACACAAAATCTAATAAAAATGTTATTTAAGTTGTGTAATGGATATGAAGATGCATCATGAATCATTATGACATTGTCTATGTAAGATTGTAACAATGTGACATAGATATTAACAACATATATTAGAGCCGTATAAAGTTTAGATTCACCCTTTCTTGTGAACCTTGCAAATAACAAAGGGTTTGATTTTGACGATGTAACTTTGTAAAAATCTAACTCTTTCCTCACATCCAAAACTCCCAACTCAAAAAGGAAAATAAAAAGACAACGTTTTCTTTGTTAGGTTTGATTGTGACAAATATAACGGAGATATTAAAGTTAGAATAATGACTATGTATGTGACGCGTCTACTATAAAAATACGTATACAAGTCAATATTACGCGTAAAGAAGAGGAGCAATCAAACTTGAAAACATGGTAACAAACAACATTTGTTATTGAATTAGGAGAATCAACTAGTCCAAATAGCTACTGTTTACACCTATTTAATTTTTACTAGACTTGTTTTCTAAACTACTTCAATGGTCAAAGATTGTGTTTACACGATATAAAGATGTTAGGTTGACAACTCAAGTCATTGATTTTTAAAGAAAAGAAAAAAAAAATACTTTCACATAAAATATACCCATCTCACAATTCCTAATTTAAATTTATAACTTTTTTTTATCAAATATAATATATAATTATTAGCCAATGTGAGACTAGCTAGCTTATTTACATGAGAGGTCTTAGATTTAAATATGAGTAAGGGGTAGTTTAGAATTATTGATATAAAGCAGTGTTGTAAAAATCGTGATTGGGCGGTGACTAGTTGGCGATTAATCGCTAGTCGGCCAGTAACTGAGTAATTTTTCGTTAATCAGTCCATTAGTCGCTAGTCGGGGCTAGTCGGGCCTAGTTGGACTTGGTCGGCTAGCCAAAAATCGACGATTCCGGCCAGAATCCGGCAAAAAACCTGTATATTCCGGCTAAAACCTCTAAATTCCATTAAGTTTCCAACCAAACCATGTGCATTCCAACAATTAATCTTGTATATTTAATAAAATGAGTTGAGTAAGAGTTAAAACCTTAGCTACTTAAAATATTTACCTATAAAAATGTGTATATGTATATATAAAACTGAAAATTACATATAAAAAACTCGATTCGATTAATCCCGAGTAATCTCGAGTAGTCGCTAGTCCCCACCTTACCGGCCGACTAGCGAGTTCTCCAACCTTGATATAAAGTAGAGTAACATTCCTGCTAAAAAAGTAGAGTAAAATTAAAATTGCAATTCAAAAAATAATATGTTTATTTGTATCGTAAAATTTAAGTGAAACGGGGTCTAGTCCAAAGGGATGAACATGATTGGTTAAAAAAAAATAGTTTGAATGTCATTTTTTAACGTGGGCACGACCTATGGTATTTTAATGGAATGATCTAAGTCTGAGTTTTCATAATTAATATTTGTTTTGATAAATTATTTTTCATCCTTCACAAAAACAGCTGTATGAATTGGATCTAAACACCGGCTTTTGACACCTCGAAACATTATTGTAGATAAGGGTGGGTCGTTAATTCCTACCAATAAAACTTTTGGGTATTTTTTAATCGTCTTTTCTTTATTTTTGTTTCCTCTTTTGACCCTCTGCCTAATTTATTCATATGTTTGCTGTATTTTTTTAATTATTAGGTAGGAAATTTAGTCCACTTAATGCCCCGATATAGCTTTTGTTTAATATGACTATGATTAATTCAACGTACTTGAATTTGACTTATAGAATATATGAAAGTACCCCCAAAAACTGTATATGGATTAGGGATGAGATCGGTATCATACCGGTACCGTACCGATACCGAAAATACCGTTACCGAAATTGAGGAAAAGTGGATACCGAATACCGTACCGAATTTCTCAGTTCGGTAACGGTACGGTACCGGTATCGGTATTTCGGTATTTTACCGCATTGGTACCGCTTTGGTGTTTTCCATTGTCTTGCCTACAAAAATATCATGTAAATCCATCCATCCATTATTAATGTAGTGAGAAAACTAGACAAATGCATGTAGTAAAAAATCAAAAGAAAAACATACATGTCTTCGACTTTTTAATGATGATGAAGATGTGATAAACAACTTAGAAGAATTACTTCAATGGAATATAAATCTAAATGGAAAACATAAAAGTTATAAATTAATCCAACATAAATATCATTACAACTTATGGTGAACTTGTGGATTAATTTAATCCAACCAAATATGGATTAAATTAATAAAATCGATATATATATGGTGACTATTACATACAGCAGTTTCTATAAGGTTTCTAAAACTTAGTTTTATAATTGATGTATATAATATCAATATTCGTAAAATCCATAACAACTTGGGATTAAATTAATTCAACCAAATATGGTGACTATTAACAGTCATTTTTGTATTCAACCAGATATGTTTGAATACCATAAAGAAAAGATCGATTTGGATTATGGATTCTCGATTGATAGCAGAGTCTCCTGTAGAGTGATAAAGGATTTTAGGTTTAGGTTTTATTATATATTATTACAATATATTGTAAATGTCGACTCTTTGTAGCCCAACCTAAAAATCCATTGGAATTCATTATTAAATTCAGTATTAATGCCGGTATTTACCGAAAAATACCGGTATCGATGCTGTTAAATACCGATACCAAAATTCAAAAAATCTATTACCGATACCGTTTATGATCGGTACGGTACGGTACGGTACCGGTATTTCGGTAAAAAATCTCATCCCTAATATGGATTAGGATAAAACACAAAGACTCCTAATTATAAGAAGGGTATAAATACTTCTAAAAAGTAAAAAACCCATTACAAAAAAAAAAAAAAAAAAAAAAAAAAAGCGAACTCTCACCACCACCCTTTATTTTGTTAATTAGAAAGGGCATTTCGGTCATTTTATATGTAATTTTGTTAACTAGAAGGACAATTCAACCATATAAAATGATCGAATTACCCTTCTAGCTAACATAAAAAAATAGACGGATATCCGAGATTTCTACACGTGATAAACGGTCTCACAAAAAGAAAGATCCAACCGCTCCTCGTCGAAAGGAAACGGTACCGGAGACACAACCCGAGCTCGTTTCCGAGAGTTCTACACGTGATAAACGGTCTCACAAAAAGAAGGATCCAACCGCTTCTCGTCGAAAGGGAACCTACCTAACGTGGACAAAAGACGAGGAATACGTGTTAGCACGGGCGTGGCTCGATATTTCGGAGGACCCCGAAGTTGGTAAGCGTTTTAAAAAGTATATTAGTTATATTTTTTTGTATATAATTCGGTCCAGTTTTTTATATTTTTATTTTTTAAGAACATATTTTTGTAGCAAATTATCAAAAAAAAAAATAAATAAATAAATAATAATAATAATAATAATAATAATAATAATAATAATCAGGTAATCATTGATTGGACATTATCCCACTACACCTATTTATGAAAAACGCCCCATAATGCCATTTGCTGACTGGACTGACATGTGTCGCAAAACGCCCAAGGGAGAGGGCATTATTTGATTGTACCACTACACATGGTCTTAAAAGTTTTCTCACACATTTTAGGAGTTTGGGGGAGTGGATTAGCGGAACCTAATATTATAAACGTATTTTGTATGTGTAACAAGGTATATGTGGTTGGCTCGATGTAGAGTGTTGAGTGTTGTCAAACGGGTTGTGTTAGTGGGTTAACGGCAGAGGCGCAACTTAAGAGAAACCAGGAGGGGCGCTCGAACCCCCGAACTTTTCGTTAAGTAGTGTTATGTATGTAGTTTTCGTATAGAATTTTTTGGGTATATACGTTTTCGACCCCCCGGTTCTATAGAAATTTTTAGGTATATACGTTTTCGACCCCACCGTCTTCATTGTCAAGCTTCGCCACTGGTTAACGGCTTGACCCTGACACAAAACCAAAGAAATCAACGCCAACACTTAACCCGAAACTCATGTTACACTAACTCTGGAACACGGCACGTATACGGTGTATCCATTCATTTGTCTATATTCCAATGGCTTGTAACCAAACCAGTAACATTGACGATTTCTTATGTAACCAGTTTGATCGTCTTCAGACTTGGCTATTTAAAACACGGAGGTTTTTAAATGATTTGCAATAATAAAAATGACAAATCACGCGTGCAACTAACATAGTTGATTTTGACACCATTATAGCAATGATTAATATGTTTACGCAAAAATTGGGCCTATTAATACAGATGACAAAATTAACAATTGTTATAAGCTGAAAATAATAAATGCTTATTTAGATGAGAATATATAGACAAAGGAGTGATGCACCCGGGTTTTACCGGCTTTGCATTGTCGTGCCCTCGGGCGGGTGCAGGGTCGGGTTTTCCCCGGAACTGGTGGCATGGTGGGCTAGGGGCTCCGTGCGTGCAGGTTGGGCTGCCGCGGGCTACCTTTCGGCCAATGGGTGCCGCGTACGGAGTACCCGGCGATTCTTATGTTGGACGTTAAAAAAAAAAAAAAAGTGAGGCAAATATTAATTGGGTGCATGTAAAAGTCACAAGTTAAAATTCTGATAAGTAGTTATATATTCATAAACTTCGACGAAATTTATTTTGAAAACTGGTCAATCCAGCCGATGTAATAAACAAACCATTAGTGTTGATGATTTGGTTAGAAGCTAATGGTATATTGGTATGGTTGTTCATGAACCGAACCTATTTGAGCCGGGGCAAGGTCGACCTCGACTCAAATTTAAGCTGAGTTGACTTGCCTCGGCTCGGATTTGAAACCGAGCTGGCCATTTGAGTTTGAGCTTGACTTAATTTTTAACCAAGCTAGTTCGGCTCGGCTTGATTTGGTTTGATTTTTATAACTAAAATTTAATAAACACATTTCAAGTTCAATAGTTGATATCATCAAAATTAAGAAACACGTGCCAAAAAATTCTAACATAATACATAACAAGTCCAAATCAAGTTTAATCGTATACAAAATAAGTTCAACCATATACAATCCTGTTGAATATCAAAATATAAAGTATATATATATAAAGAGTATGTGTGTGTATATATAAGGAAAAGTATAATAATTCGCTAAACCGAGCGAAGCCACCTTTAGCCCCAGCTTGGCTAGCCTCATTTTCAAACAAAGCCAATTCGAGCGAATTTTTTCAACATTTTTCCCAATGAACTCTGAGTCATGAATATTTTGGACAGCGTTAGCTAAAGGACTAACAAAAAATATGCAGAAACTAGATTCACTTTTTATAAAATATAATTACAAAATATATAATAACGAGACTCTCGTTATTCGTAGGAAATATTACAGTACAATACTGATTGCAATAACTAAATAAAAAGAATATAAAATATAATTTTATATACCAATCTTGATTCAAGCCGCATCTCTGGTGGGTCCTTCACGCGCTTTTGTTAGCATCCTAAACTCGAGTATTCATCATCTTGAGTCTTGAAAAATACCCATTGACTGCAACAAAGAGCACACTAAAACATTGACGATTTTGGTTGAGTCACGTGTTCAACACGCTTCCCTTATAACAGATTTCGCGCCTCTAGTAAAGACGACGCGACTGTTTCCCAGGGTACAACAGCCGAAGCAGTATGTACTGCCGAAGATGGCTCATGCGCCCGAGGTTACACCGAATAATTGTAGTGTTTGAAGTTATGGAACAAATAAGGATGTGATGGTATTTGAAAACAAGTAGAGAGTACTCCTCTCTCTAGTTGGTCTTCAAGTGTTCATCCTCCTTATAGTATTCTCCATGTATCAAGCAATACAATAATCTTCTTATAACAAAGAAAAAGCACATTGCCTACTAATTGTACAAGAGTTAAGGATTAGCGAAATGTTTCACTTAATTAGTCACTTAATTAGAAACTTAAAAACTCTAATAAAACTAATTAAATATCATCAAGAAGCTCTACTCAATAATTTCTCTTTTATTCACCACATGAAGATTCTAATTAATATTTATAATTTCATTAAATTATAAATATATTAAATATCCATTCACCAAATTTGCAACAATCCCTCACATGAATGGAGATCGTTCAAAACACATAAAATTTCCAATGGAACCTCGACAGTTGAGTTTTGCATACGATAGGTAGGTGTTACCCTTTGAACCTTCACTCATGAAATGTACTTAGCCCACTAGCTCTGAGTAGACATCGATGCCTTTGAATTCGTCTGCCGTTTGTGTAGACAACAACAAACTTCACACAAGACTCTCCTTAGTCGGGTCATCTCCTCATAGTCGTGTCCAATAATGGTCGTGGAACACTTTCCTGGTTCCGCGAGAGCTCTAGGAATTGTGCACTCAATTCCATTCGAAGCGACCCCATTTCTCTCTAACATAGGTGATTCTCCTTAGATCATTAAAAGCATTGTGGTTATCGTGATTTATCCAAATCATTTACCACATATTATGCTTAGCCTCACTCTTTGTCACTGAATATCATAGGAATAGACCAGGACGTATTTAAACACCCTTTTATACTTTGGGGGTATGTATAACCATATATACTATCTTATGCATATCATTTATGCCCCCAAAGTGACCACCCTTAGGCATATGAGTTAGTTGTCCTATTGAACTTAGATAGAGATCTCTAGTCAACTAAGTTAGGTTTCCTTCACATACCCTTTTTCATGGGCGATAGTCTCATTTCACAACTTGATCTCTCATAAACCCTCAGGTTGCTGGATCCATAACATTATCTTTGACTTTTTCTAGTCACTACAAATAACTTTACTTTTGAGATCAGTTGTCATGATGTGTTCTTAACTCGCAAGTTAATTTTTCCTATTGTCATCTTCTAGTACTATAACCTCAGTGGCCATCTGAATATGGTTATAATATATGTCTTTCTAAGATACACGTATCATTTAAGGTAAACACATCTCTATTATGCACTACAACCCTTGTGTCCTCCATTTAGTCGTTTGTTTGCAATGTTAGATTGAATTACAAAATTCTTATTGCCAAACTTTTATGATACAAATACAAGACACCCCCACATTTAAGTGTTATATGATATCATCCAGATGGGATAATGAAAACCATTTCTACATACCCTTATAGGGTTGTTTCTAAATGGATCCTCCCCCACATTTCTTGCCATTTGATCAACATTTTCGTAACTTCACTTATGACGACATTTATACACATATGATCGAACAAGATCAACCTCATTATATCAGTGAATCAACTCATATTGCATTAGCTTACATAAGTTTTCGAGCTGACCAAAGCAACACATACCATTGTCATAAGTTTGTCACCAACTTAGAATAATTCTAATTTAACATCTAGATAATAAGTTCTCCTCATTAGCTTTTTGAACAAACTCTTCAAAATTTACACGTCTTTTCTTTATAAGGAATGAAAATTCTCCTTCAACTTTGTCTGTACACAAATTCTTTTTTTGTGTTCGTACACATTTGAGTATTTAGAGTTAATTAGTCTCCATCAAGACCCATAATTAACCAAGTACTAGTCTAGCATGCTTTAGACTACAATACTTTAGCATGTGAACAGAAGATGCATCATTCTGATTCTTCACAGCCCTAAGGATATCACAATATCACTTTGCAACATTCATTCCTTGTTAAGACCAAATAATGAGACTTATTCATAATCCTAAAACATCAACATTTAGAAAGGTTCCACAAATTATTGCATATAGCATATAGCTAAATTTATCATTCAATTATGGAACATAACTTGTTTACCTTTGATCTACAACGCTTTACTATTGACTCATAAAGACTTAAACATAAGTCTTAATCCAAGTCACTTGGTGAACACATTCATCACCAACAAGATGAATATTCCTCGTCTACAATTACTATTATGTGTAACACCCCGAAAACGGGTTTGGTAATCAAACCACGTTATACTAAAGGACGGGTAAAATACAGTTAGTGGTAAAACTTACCCGGTAAATATTAGGATTTAAATAAATACACCTAATATTAAATAAAAGTTGGGCAAATCCTTTTGAGGAAAATAAAGTGAATAAAAAGCCCGAATTAACGGGACTTCAAACAGACTGGGTCATAATTTTCCCCGAACCTATTATGTTAACTAGGAATGTCTAACCTAGTAAATAAGAGGGAATATTGTTTAAACTAAAGGAGTTGTGATCTACTTGATAACTAACCAAACACGAGGGGCCAAAGATGGATAAAATGAAAGCTTAATTATAAACCAAAAAAATAAATAAATAAATAAAACCCACACACACAGGGGTGTGCGTAGGATCGACCAGAAGAAAGCTCATGGAAGCCCAACCCTAGTTCTTGCTAAATCTCTCAAATTGAAGGTCCAAATCAGTTCCAAATCAAAATCCGAGCACGAATTAGTGATCTCCACTGAAAAAGGAGTCACAAGGTATGTAAATTTCATGAGAAATCTCTAGTTGAATTTCTGAGTAAACCTAGAGAATTCAAAAATTGTTGATGCATGCTTGTTATATGGATGAAATAGGAACATTGTAGTGTTTAGGAGTAAACCCTAGACAAGTATATGTTGAAATCGTGCCTAATTCTAGTAAAATCCATGAACACCATTGAAGGTGATTGTTGTTAGGGTTTTTGATTGCTAAAGATAGTGTTATAATGTCATAAACATGTTTTAGTTGAAAGCTGAATTCAAACAGCTTCTTATCAGAATTAAAGTCGACTTGTATTGGCTGTAACGTGGATAAAACATGACAAAAACATGTGTTTCTTGATTCTAAAATGAAATTCCAGGAAATATCTTTAAAACCCCACTGGAATCGCATTTTCGACGAAAATTGAGCGTTTTATGAATTTTTCCGTATCGAAGGTTTAAGCTGCGTTTTCTGACAGAATTTGCAGCCCATTAAGAATGTCATAACTCAATTTAGGAATTTAGTTATGATTTCAAAATTTTACTGTAGATAGTTTTAAGTGATTAAAAGAATCCCCAATTGGAATTTCGTCAATCGGATAAACGAGGAATTTTAAATGAATTTTTCCGTAAGCTGCAGTCAGAAGTGATGAATCTGATTGCAGCTTAGTAACTGAATTTTTACGAATTTTTGGTAAAGAGTTAGATCTTGATATTTTAACACAAGGCGTAACCCTCCGAGAGGTACGCCACATAAAAATCATAATTTTTGAAGACTTGTAAACAGGTTAAACAAGTCACCAAAAACAACCCATTTTCAGTGATATGAAATGCCTAAATGAAATCACGGTCTACTTGGTTGTGTGTAAAATTTGATTTCATTAAGAGTTCGGATGAAATATGCCTAAGTGGGTTCAATGAACCAAATGTGCATTTGGATATGTTGATAGGTCAATTGACTTTTAAAAAGTCAAACCGACCAATGATTAGATTGAATGATAACTTTGATATGGTCGAATGGTAAATTTGACATAAAACCTGTAGGATGGAATAGTCGTAAACGATTATGACTAATCTAATCGTCTTACGAATTGTGATGATGATAGTTTGACTCTAGACAAGCTAGATGAAGACTTGGGAAAGAAGCGAGTCAAACGGATCGAGTACGCGGAAAAAGGAAATAACTGGATGCAAGGTAAGTAAAGCTTACACCCCTTTTACATTATTTACAATTTACTTAATTGCAAGTATTGTATAAAAGTTCTATTAAGTGATTGGAATATGATGTTCCGACACGATTTAACGCGAGTCGGAACAAAGGAAAATGGTAAGAAATCATGAACTATGGTAAAGAGGTAAATTTGTAAATTAGTCATGTAATGACGAACAAATAAGAAACGGTTTTTAAGTAAAAGAGTTCAAGGAGAAAACCGGGATAGGTTTAAAGGGGGTGAAATGGTAAATAAATACCATTTCATATGGACGAATGGTCAATTAGACTAAATGGGTCAAATGGTGTTGTTAACACCATTTGACAATAACATTTGATAATCGCTTGTTGAGTTTTGTGTTCACAGGAATTATCATAAGGTTCGCGTTACTATTAACTAGTGATTAATAGTGAAAGGTATTGAAACGGGTCGATATTATGACCCGAGCCAGGTACGCATGAACAAGTTATAGTGAAAAGTGCGATTTTGGTCAAATATATAGTGAAAGTCCTTCGTCGTAAGTTGAAGGACTAAAGTTGACCAAAACGCCTATGGCGGGTAAATCGGGTAAACAACCTTTAGGGAATTGTAACGGGTCAAAATAAGCGCATAATCATAGACGGGTTAATGATGCCTAATGATCCGTGATTTAAATCTGGTGTCATAGGAAACAATTGAAATATGATGTTCATAAGAATTTGGTATAATAAACATGTTTGTGTAAAGAATTATGAAACGGGTCAAAAGTGTTAAAAAGGAATTTCAAGCCCAGAGCTTGAAATTTGAATTTTTAAAGTATTTGAATATCAGGTTTTAACTCTATAAGATGGGGAATTAAATTACGAACGCGTAGGAAAAAGAATCGTGGAAAACGGACATGTAGATAAAACGTTATGGTCATTCAAAGTTTGAGTTTGGAGAAAAAAAAATTGGAGCTGGGCAGAAAATGCAGGTCCAGATACGGACCTGCTGGAAAACAGTCTTCCCCGCGCCACGCGAGGGGTGACACCGATCCAGGCGCGACACGTGGGAGTCCCCGCGGCACGCGACAAGTAAAACCAAGCCTCTCGCGTGGCGCGAGAGGCATAATTCTGGAAACTTTATTTTGTTCAATAATTTGATGTTGGAACTTGTTTTTAAATTATCAAAACTAACTTTTGGGTTGGTTTTGATCGTAGGAGAATATCAGAAGCACCGGATGGAGATCAAGCGACAAGAAAGGACCGAACACATGATGAAGAAGCTTCCGCATGTTGTTCTGTCATTATTTTTAAATGACGAATTCAATTACATTATGTTGTTTTAAACTTTAAATTGTAAATTTTTTAGTAAACCCGGATTGTGTAAGGTATATGTGCTCATAATCACATGTTTATTTTCATAATTTATACGAAAAACGTTAAATAATAATAAGGGTGTTACAAGTTGGTAATCAGAGCTCATGGTTAAATGGTAAGTGTGTTCGGTTCGAGGCTTGATCGCAAATCCGGTAAGTACATGTATGTTAATAGTTTAGTATGATTAAAGTGTTGTGAACAACACATAGGGTTATCGTGTAATACACGTTACTCCAAGTAAATTACTAATATAGTTAACGAAATTACGTGCGTTGACACGTATAGCAGAAAACCTCGTATTGTAATATGGGCCTTTATCGAATGTCGACATTACTAATTTTTATAAATGCTTAATTGAAGGACACTCGCATCTGAAGATGGCGAGAATCTAACAAATTGTGGATATGATGGAGAAACGGTCCAAGTATGACAAGCAGAATATGCTCGCCAAGAACAAAAACCGCGTAACAATCGCGAACAAGGCTAATGGCAAGGAAAGCCCGTCAGGGCAAGCATTACCAGGTGCACACCTTTAAATGTAATCGCACAAGTAGTAATATGCAACAAACACGTAGGGAATGATGGTTGAATATATGTGATGAAACTTGGAAAACCTGAATAGAATATCTATTCAGGATGATGTTCCCAAGAAAAGTTTAATAGAAATATATGTTATTCACAATGACGAATAACAAAGGAATAATAGGATTAGTTTATATGGAAACTTGGACGGGGGGTAATTATCCAAGTGGAAAACTCTCAATATAATGCTATTAAGAAAGGTAGCGATCACATTAACGAATGTGATTATATAATAGTTCGATAGAGAGGAAAACATTTTTATGTTCGAATGTAAAACTAGTAAAACTAGTGATTGTTGTTTAACAATTAAATAAAGCTTTATTAATGAAATCAGGGATATGAAATAAATAGAGGCATTACTTACATTGGGCATGATGTGAAAACTATGAAAAGGTCATGTGTGTCATGTACCAATCGCTTACTCTGGCCAAGTAAGTAGTGGCATATGATACCATGAACTTCTTGTAGTGGACGCATTTATGTTCGATGTAGTAAGGACGGGGTGAATGGGACAAACTTAAAAAGGTACCTAAATGAATCAAACAAGTAAGATGTTTGATAATAAACGTAAACGCAAGTCGGATGACAGGGAGCGTATTACGTTAGAATAACGAGCCGAAGAGAAGGGATAAAGATTAAAGTAAATGAAAATACAAACCAACTAATGAGAATGCTATGGCATAAAGATAAAGTTTGATTGTCATAAGTGATGAAATTCACACAGACAAGTCAAAGGGGTAGAATAAAAGACTTGACTAAATAAAAGCAATAGATTTCTCTAAGACGATCAAATAAATTAAGTTGATGTCTAAAACCATATAATAATGGTTACTTGATGATAACTTCGGTAAAGATACCCGATAGATGGGTAGGATTTTGAAAGCATGCGTAAACCAAGAGACGGGTACGCGAAATAGAAAGTCAAAGGACTCGGATTAAGAGCTATGACTAAAAGACGATGAGAATTTGCAAACAAAAATTTTGATAACTATGTTCAACTATTCTAAAGTTGAACGGGTCGAATAAAGAATGAAGTTTGACGTTCATGAGTAATGAAATCTCACACGAATAAGTCAAACGAGATAAATAAAGTATAAAAGCTTGGTAGTGCAAGTAAGTGCAAACCGAATAATGGAAGCGCGAAATAATAAAGAAACCGGGTAACGGGTCGTAAAGAAGTATAATTATGAACCGGGGAAACGGTGAGCGTAGAACAAACCGACGTGTAAATGACGTAAAGAGTCATAAAGTCGGAAGATTAGTCCAAGAGTAAACGAACGAGGCTTTAGACTACGGTCAAGGCCAACTAAAGTTCAAAAGCGAAAATAAACAATTCCAAACATAATAAGAGATGCTTTGAAGCTATATATGTATATATACATTTGAATATAGAGATGGATAAAAGACGATCTACGGGATCATCATAACCTACGGGATTATAAATAGTGTTAAAGTCTACGGGACCAAAAAGACCTTCGGGTCACAAATAGAAAGAAACGAATGGTTGGGGTTCTCACCTTAAAAAGGTGAAAATCTAAAGAAAAAGCTTACGAGGCTAAGTAAAAGAACTTGCGGGTCACTTGGAAAAAACGAGGAAAACTGGTTGTAACTCCCAGCGTAAAATAATAATGAGAGGTAAAGTTAGTATAAAAGCGATGAGTTTCGCTAAGTTAATCGAAGGGGTTAAAGTGAAGAATTTCACTAAAACATTTAAACGGGCAAAATCGACAAAAGTATCCACAATTATCTAAATTGTGTTACGCCACAAAAAGGGCGAAGTCATTACCGAAATGACAACAGAAGGGGATAAACCTGTTAACAAGACTAATGCGAATGAGTGGTCAAGTGACAATTCGGTCGATAAAGATAAAGGATATAAGCTAAAAATAACGGCCCGCGAGGCCTTACACACGAAAGACGTACGTGTCAATATAAATGAAAACTTTTGACCGAAAGAAACGGGTGCCTTGAAAATGAAACTTGGTTTATTCGATTAGACCAATGAACTTCGTAAATAATGTTTCGAGGACGAAACCTCTTTAAGGGGGTAGACTTGTAACACCCCGAAAACGGGTTTGGTAATCAAACCACGTTATACTAAAAGACGGGTAAAATACAGTTAGTGGTAAAACTTACCCGGTAAATATTAGGATTTAAATAAATAAACCTAATATTAAATAAAAGTTGGGCAAATCCTTTTGAGGAAAATAAAGTGAATAAAACGCCCGAATTAACGGGACTTAAAACAGGCTGGGTCATAATTTTCCCCAAACCTATTATGTTAACTAGGAATGTCTAACCTAGTAAATAAGAGGGAATATTGTTTAAACTAAAGGAGTTGTGATCTACTTGATAACTAACCAAACACGAGGGGCCAAAGATGGATAAAATGAAAGCTTAATTATAAACCAAAAAAATAAATAAATAAATAAAACCCACACACACAGGGGTGTGCGTAGGATCGACCAGAAGAAAGCTCATGGGAGCCCAACCCTAGTTCTTGCTAAATCTCTCAAATTGAAGGTCCAAATCAAAATCCGAGCACGAATTAGTGATCTCCACTGAAAAAGGAGTCACAAGGTATGTAAATTTCATGAGAAATTTCTAGTTGAATTTCTAAGTAAACCTAGAGAATTCAAAAATTGTTGATGCATGCTTGTTATATGGATGAAATAGGAACATTGTAGTCTATAGGAGTAAACCCTAGACAAGTATATGTTGAAATCATACCTAATTTTAGTAAAATCCATGAACACCATTGAAGGTGATTGTTGTTAGGGTTTTTGATTGCTAAAGATAGTGTTATAATGTCATAAACATGTTTTAGTTAAAAGCTGAATTCAAACAGCTTCTGATCAGAATTAAAGCCGACTTGTATTGGCTGTAACGTGGATAAAACGTGACAAAAACATGTGTTTCTTGAGTCTAAAATGTAATTCCAGGAAATATCTTTAAAACCCCACTGGAATCGCATTTTTCGACGAAAATTGAGCGTTATATGAATTTTTCCGTATCGAAGGTTTAAGCTGCGTTTTCTGACAGAATTTGCAGCCTATTAAGAATGTTATAACTCAATTTAGGAATTTAGTTATGATCTCAAATTTTTACTGTAGATAGTTTTAAGTGATTAAAAGAATCCCCAATTGGAATTTCGTCAATCGGATAAACGAGGAATTTTAAATGAATTTTTTCGTAAGCTGCAGTCAGAAGTGATGAATCTGATTGCAGTTTAGTAAATGAATTTTTACGAATTTTTGCTAAAGAGTTAGATCTTGAAATTTTAACACAAGGCGTAACCCTTCGAGAGGTATGCCACATAAAAAAAATCATAATTTTTGAAGACTTGTAAACAGGTTAAACAAGTCACAAAAAACAACCCATTTTCAGTGATATGAAATGCCTAAATGAAATCGCGGTCTACTTGGTTGTGTGTAAAATTTGATTTCATTAAGAGTTCGGATGAAATATGCCTAAGTGAGTTCAATGAACCAAATGTGCATTTGGATATGTTGATAGGTCAATTGACTTTTAAAAAGTCAAACCGACCAATGATTAGATTGAATGATAACTTTGATATGGTCGAATGGTAAATTCGACATAAAACCTGTAGGATGGAATAGTCGTAAACGATTATGACTAATCTTGTGACAACTCCTAATTTAGAACCCTTCATTGTATCTTGATGTAACATGCTTGAATGTTATGCGACTAGTTGACATGTTGGTTTAATGAATTTTATAAGTGAATGTTATGTGAATATGTGTTGTGCTTGTATGTATATGTATGTATAATCACACGAAATAAACCAATCGCACAATAGCAACTCGAACGCACAAGCCTTTGGGCTTTACTACTCTTGGCCCACTTCTCTTGAACTTGAACCGAATGGGCAACCCATTAAGGGGGTTCGGCCCACTCTCTCTTTTACACGCATAGCATTAGGAGAAAGGGTACACTCCTCATTTGTTTGCTAAACACACAACACCACACAAACCCTACTCTCCCCTCTCTTCCTCACGAACCCGACGGCAGCCAAACACCCTCTCCATCGAAGATCTTTCCTTGTTCAGATCAATCCTTGTTCCTTCTCTAATCGGTTAGTGTTTTAACTATTTGCTTCCATGATTGTATGATGTTATGTTATATATGCTCGACATGATGATGTAGGAATAATATATGATTGATGATGCTTATATGATGATGTATTGTTATGATTGGTTCGAATAATATGTGATTAAGCATGAATGAATGTAATCGGCCATATATGTATTTTATTCGAATCCGAAGGGTTTGATTATAGTGTTCATGAAATCGGATTGCATATGTGTATTAGATGTTGTTCATGTTAATCGGATTGCATATTATTGTTCTAAGAATCGAATGTTTGTTAATCGGCTGCATGTATGTGGAAATCAGATTAGTTGTAGAGTCGAGTATGAAGTGTTATATGATGATTTGGAACCCCTAGATGGATATCTTTAAGTGTTGTGATTGTTCATGTTTGATTATGATAGGGTTCATAAGAATTTTGAGATAAAAACCTTTGTTTGATCGATATTGGTTGGGGTTTAGAAACTGTTAGAATTGTTGATTGATAAGTTCACAAAAGGAAACAATATAACAGATTGCATGAAATCCGGACATTTAAACTAATCGCACAAGACTCCTGGTCGCACAAGATCAGATCGTACAAGATCTGATCTGATCGCACAAGATGATCCAATCGCACAAGGTGTCCCCAGTCGCACAAGGCTTATTGGATCGCACAAGTTGTAATGTTTGGGCCGGGTATTATTGGGCTCCAATGGATGACTCGCACAAGGCCATTAAGCTTGTGCGAGCCCAATCTTTTAATCGCACAAGTTGAATACGTTATGACTGTTAAACGTGACGATGTGTATTTGCCATGATCTGTATGTGTTCCTTATCTGCTAGCTTATGTGATACTTATGTGCACTACTCGTAACCAAAACCTGACTTGTATGGTAACCATGTTAGGACGTGGTTGACCACTAGCAGCTAGACTTGACCTTTCTGTGTATCTGCCGAGCAAACCAAGGTGAGTTCACACTAGCCAAGGCATGGGATTCCCGGTGGGTTGGGAATGGGGTGGAATAACTACTCGTACAACCATTACTATTAAACTACTTACTACTGTCCTCAGATTGAAGGGCACGTACGTAAAACCTACGTACACTTATACTGACTACTGTCCTCGGATTGAAGGGCACGTACGTAAAACCTACGTACACGATCATAAGACCATCAACTCTATCAAATTTAAGTCCCTCATTTATCGACTTAATCGCCGAGGGCTATGGCGAGCGGGTCATTAGTAGATAGTGCTATTAGGGTTTAACAAACCTCACACCGTGCCAGTCGGACGGGCGTGTACTAATGGACTATGGGAAAAGGGTCAATGCTGATAGACATTGACTTAGGGCACCTCTTACATTTTCGTAGCAGTCGATACGCGTGGTCTAATTACACATGGGAAGCCCCCACTAATAATCTCAAACATGTCAGGATGACCGCGATACGAATTAATACGATACATGGTTTACAAAACGACATACGATTTACAAAACGAATACGATAACTAAACAACCAACTGTGAACTCGCTCAACTTTGTTGTTGATTCGTTGCTACATGCCTTGCAGGTCAATAGGTACTTATGGAGCTTGCACAGGGAGGAACGGTCGTTGTGGGATATGGCAGTGTGTGCCATGCTATAAACATTACTTTACTTCGTACTTAATACTTACAATGGGTTTTACAATTATGCTTCCGCTAAACACTTAACTATGCTTTGGATTTTGAACACCTTTCATATTGTTTGGTTGAATTATGTTTACTTACATGCTTGTTCAATATGATTGGTGGCTTGATCCTGGTCAGTCACGCCTCCAAGCGGTGATACTCCGCGTGTGGATTTTGGGGGTGTGACAGATTGGTATCAGAGCCATTGGTTATAGCGAACTTGGTTTTAATAAGGGAAAACATTTTTGTTAAAACTAGACTATAACCTGTACAGTTCTCTACGATCCACAACGACGCTTCACTCCACGTGCAAGGCTCAACATTCTAGGTGATGTGGTTTATGTCTTATTGCCTACTTGTTAGATTACATAGAACTTTGCTTATGGTATGCTTAGATAAACGTAGCAACTATAGCTTGAAAAAACATGTGTGCTTACTCTCTTCTGTCATCGCACTTTCGCGAACCTCTCTCACTCATGTTTCTCTTGATATGAAGATCAAGTCTGGACGCATTAACATGACACAAGCCCAGTTGACGGCTCTGATTAACCAACAAGTTGTTGCGGCACTTGCAGCTGCTTAGGCAGGAGGTATACCCTGCCATCCCGACTCATCCTAGGATCTCTGGATCCTACTCTCATGAATCCAACCTTTGTGTTAAACTTTGTCCTTTCTTACTCTCATGACAGGTCAACCTGCACAGCCTCCTGTGTGCACCTTCAAAACTTTCATGGACTGTCATCCTGGTACTTTCAGTGGCACTGAAGGGGCAGTTGGACTCCTCCACTGGTTTGAAAAGCTCGAATCTGTTTTCGAGATGTGTGAATGCCCTGAGGCTCGCAGGGTGAAGTATGCTACCGGTACCCTCGAGGGTATAGCGCTCACATGGTGGAACGCTCAGGTTCAAATGCTGGGGTTGGTTGCTGCTAACGCCACTCCATGGAACAACTTTAAGGAAATGATCAAGGAAGAGTACTGCAACCGTTATGAAATTCACAAACTGGAAGTCGAGTTCTTCAACCTCAAGATGACGGGGTCAGAAATTGAAGCATACACGAGAAGATCGAATGAGCTTGCTATTCTGTGTCCTACTATGGTGGATCCTCCCATCAAACGTATCGAACTATATCTTAAGGGTTTAGTGCCTGAGATTCAAAGTCATGTGACTTCAGCCAACCTAGCTACCATCCAGCAAGTTGTACAATTGGCTCATCGCCTCACTGATCAGGCGGTGGAGCAGAACAGGTTACCAAAGCGTATTAGTGCTACAGCTACTCCTGAAACTCCCGGCGACAACAAACGTAAGTGGGATGGAGCTTCGAGCAAAGGTTCAACTTTTGTTCAGTCTCAGTCTCGGCAGAGAAGAACTGATGACTACAAGAGCCCTGGTCAGCAATCTTCTGGTAGTCAAGGGCAAGGTGGATATCGAGGAAACCTTCCAAAGAGCAACAGATGCAACAGACACCACAATGGTCAGTGCAACAAGGTTCGTTGCCAGAGGTGTCTCAAGATGGGTCATGAAGCTAAGGATTGTAGGAGCTTACGACCTGCGAATCAGAACCAGCGATAACAACCACCAGCTCCACAAGACCAGCAGCAGCAACAACGAGGCAACAGGGGATGCTATCAGTGTGGAGCTGAAGGTCACATCAAGAGAGATTGTCCCCAGCTGATCCAGAACCAGAACAACAACAATAACAACAATCAGGGGAATGGAAACAACGGGGGTAACAACGGGAATGGTGCAAGGGGTGGTCGTGTATTCGTGATTGGTCAAGGTGAAGCGAGGAATGATCCCAACGTGCAGGTAAGTTCCTTCTCGACGACTTTTATGTTACAGTCTAATTTGATTCGGGTGCTGATACTAGCTACGTGTCCCTAAAAGTTAGTCAAATGCTTAAGCGTACCCCAACACTATTGAACACCAAGCACACTTTAGAGTTAGCTAATGGTTGTAACCTTGTTCTTGCTGGTCATACTTTCTCAATCGACCTCCTTCCTATCACTCTGGGTAGTTTCGACGGTGTTATAGGGATGGATTGGTTATCCCAACACCAAGCAGAGATACTTTGCAACGAGAAGATTGTTCGTATTCCTCGCCCAGGTGATGAACCTCTATTGATTCGTGGTGACAAGAGTGGTGCTGTTGTGAGCATCATCTCTTTCCTTAAGGCCCAGAAATGTTTGCGTAAGGGTCACACTGCTATTTTGGCTCTCGTTACTGACACCTCGAAGAAAGAGAAGAAGATAGAAGATTTTCCGATTGTACGCGATTATCCTGAGGTATTCCCTGAGGAATTACCTGGTCTTCCGCCTCATCGCCAAGTCAAATTCCAAATCGAGCTAGCTCCTGGAGCAGCGCCCATAGCTCGTGCACCGTATCGCTTAGCCCCATCAGAGTTGGAAGAACTTTCTACGCAACTACAAGAACTCTTGGATAAGGGTTTTATTCGTCCTAGCTCTTCGCCCTGGGGAGCTCCAGTCTTGTTTGTGAAGAAGAAAGACGGTACTTTCAGAATGTGCATCGACTACCGTGAACTCAACAAGGTGACTGTGAAGAATCGTTATCCTCTTCCACGCATCGACGACCTATTCGACCAGCTGCAAGGGTCGAGCTACTATTCAAAGATTGATTTGAGATCAGGATATCACCAACTGAGAGTCCGAGAAGAGGACGTCTCCAAAACAGCCTTTAGAACTCGATATGGACACTATGAGTTTTTGGTCATGCCTTTTGGGCTGACAAACGCACCTGCGGTCTTCATGGATTTGATGAATCGAGTGTGCAAGCCTTACCTGGACAAGTTCGTCATAGTTTTCATCGACGACATCCTGAACTATTCGAAGAGTCAGGAGGAACACGAGCAGCATCTACGACTCATTTTGGAACTTCTTCGAACAGAACAACTGTACGCCAAGTTTTCAAAATGCGACTTCTGGCTTCGTGAAGTCCATTTCTTAGGCCATGTGGTGAACAAGGATGGGATTCATGTGGATCCATCTAAGGTAGACTCGATTAAGAATTGGCCTTCACCTCGTACACCAACGGAAATTCTCCAATTCTTGGGCTTGGCAGGTTACTACAGAAGGTTCATCAAGGACTTCTCCAAGATTGCACAGCCCCTCACCTCACTAACGCAGAAAGGCGTTGTTTATCGATGGGGAAACGCACAGGAATTAGCATTTCAGCACTTAAAGGATAGACTTTGCAGTGCACCCATCCTTTCATTGCCAGAGGGCACAGACGACTTTGTGGTTTACTGCGACGCATCCATTCAGGGTCTTGGTTGTGTATTGATGCAGTGGGATAAAGTTATAGCCTACGCCTCTCGCCAACTTAAAGTTCATGAAAGGAACTACACTACACACGATCTAGAGCTGGGAGTTGTTGTTTTTGCACTTAAGATATGGAGACACTACTTGTACGGTACCAAGTGCGCCATCTACACAGATCACAGGAGTCTCGAGCACATCTTCAAACAGAAGGAGTTGAATATGCGACAACGACTATGGGTCGAGCTACTAAATAACTACGAATGCTCGATCAGGTACCACCCAGGCAAAGCCAATGTTGTGGTTGGCGCCCTCAGTCGAAAGGACACTGCGCCTAAGCGCCTACGAGCTTTACAACTCACTATACAGTCTAGTCTTCCTTCTCAGATTCGAGATGCTCAGGTAGAAGCATTGAAACCAGAAAACATCAGGGCTGAAGCCCTACGCGGCTCAAGGCAACGATTAGAACAAAAGAAAGACGGTGCCTACTACGTAACAGGACGCATTTGGGTCCCACTCTATGGCAACCTACGAGAGCTTGTGATGGATGAGGCACACAAGTCTCGCTACTCAGTACATCCTGGTTCGGATAAGATGTACCACGATATCAAAACTACGTATTGGTGGCCTAGCATGAAAGCTCACATAGCAACTTACGTAAGCAAGTGCTTGACTTGTGCGAGAGTCAAGACGGATGTTGGTGCACACATCTGTCGACTTCGTCTTTTATCGAGTCTCGAGTTCCTTGCGGTTTTGATCAAGCGTGACATCATCAAAAATGTCATCATGTGACATCAATGATGACATCACAACATTTTAGATGATGATATTTAGTTCTCGAAAGTCAATACATCACAAGAAGACAAAAGCATTTATGACCTTAGATGTTGATTTCGCTCATAAAGTTAGATGCTGATTTCGCTCGTAATATTAATTGTTAATTCCGCTCCTGATGTTGATTGGTAGCTAGGAGCGAAATCAGAGACACTATATATAGTGTCATTAGGAGCGAAATCATAATAGAGTTCTGGGTGTTGTCTTCCGGTAAGCCACGAAGTGCTGCTGAAGTGTCATCAGGTTGTAAACGTCATTCTATCAATATAAATCGACAGTTTAAAGTGTATAATTGCTGAATTGAACTCGGTTTGTTTGTTTCCGCCGCTCAAACTGAGAAAAGCTCTTCTGATAGACTCGTTCAGGTCCGAAATCGATCCTACAAGTGGTATCAGAGCTCAGGAAGAAGAGCTCTTGCCAATTCAGCTGCGTTTTCTGTTTTTCTACACCTTCTTTTCAAATTGAACATCATTTTACGGTCAGAATCGGCTCAAATTTACACAGTGCACTCAGAATTACATATTAACAAATCCTTGAAAGTTTCATGTTCAAATTCGAAGTAAAACTGGTTATTTTTGTGATTTCGCTCATAATTGCTCGATTGATATGATGACGTCACAGTGATTCAGCTCGAAAATTGGTCCTGATTCCGCTCTAAACCTTGATTCCGCTCCTGAGTATATTGTTAATTCCGCTCCAAAGTATTATCTTGATTCCGCTCCAAATTACTTTGGTGATTATGCTCCAAAATTGTTTTTCACTAGAAAAAGTTCATTGAAAAGTGTGAACCGTTTGAAAAATACATCGAGTTGTGTATAATATTTTACGAGGTGTCAGTAATTGAGATAAGAGATCATGTGAATTATGTCAGATTGCATGTGTTGGTACATGTGAACATTTAAAGGTTGTCGGATATTGGGTTTTATTATCGATACAGGGCATGTGAAAGTGTGATGATTTCTTGTTTCAACCCATGTGAGTAGTCTCGGTCCAATCAGAAACAAGTGTTGGTCACTAAATTTAAAGGCCCATTTAAAAAAAAACATGTCTTAATCGAGATATAGGTTGTTGCATGTGATTTGGGATTAAATTTACATTGCGGCCCAATCAGATATTTTTTTTTGAACGGCAAACACACTTTATATAAATATATAAAGAGCCAGCAAGAAGCTGAAAGAACAACAAAAAAACCGGAAACAAAACAGCCCGAACAAGAAAAAAAACAGACTACATCGACTCGATTACATCAAAAAACTTCCATTTCCCCCAAACCGGCTGTTTCAAGGACGACCGAGAAGACACCCAACCGAAACTTTCTTCTTTAATCTGGCCCAATCAGATATTAGTAAAAAATCAAGGTTGTCGACTTGTGCATGAGATAAGCCCACTACATTTTTTTAATGGTAATCACAATTGTCGGCTAAGTGGATTTGTGTCAGGCCCATGTGATTTGTTCTCGGTTCACTATACATTTTATGTGTGTCAAGGGAGTCATCGGATTAATCTGATTAAAAAAATTGTGTGTTGTCAGAGATGTCGGACTAGTGGTCATCAGTAAATTGATTTTGCATGTGAAATTGTTTGCGGTCAAATAGTTTTGTTTGATATTTGATCAGTTCACACAAAGTGAATTTTATTTCACACAGTTTGAATTTGTTCCTAGTTCACAAGAAGTGGTTTAGTCCGTTTTGTATTCGATCTTGTTTCAGGTCGTGTGGTTTATCCAGGTCATTGGAAAAGATCGTTTGAATTTGATCCGGGTCATAGCAGTCCGCACAGTCTGTCAATCTTCAGTTCGCACAGAATAATCACTAGTTTGAGGATCAGTCTTATTCTGTTAATTGATAAGTCTATAAACTGATTGTATTTCGTTTGTTTGTTTATCATCAGGTATTTTTACAAGGTGATACAGTTCAATCTGAAACATGGACGAGGATTTTTACAATGCATTCGCTACACCAGTTACCCCGATGAGTATTGCACAGAACACGATGTTGGAAAATGAAACGGGCACGATGCAAAAGCCGCCTAAACTCATGAACATCGAAGAGTACAAAAGTTGGGAAGAAAAGTTCGAAAACTGGTTACAAGCAAATTACTTAGATGCTTGGGAATGTATCAAGACGAAGTACATTCGACCGACGAATGATGATGAAGAAGTGGTTCCGATAAAAGATCTTAGTGCCGATGCTAGGAAGAAGTACAAAGATGAGAAAATGATGTTGAGTTTATTGCAACAAGCTGTGAAAGAAGACATCTTGGTGTTATTGCAACATAATGGAACTTCTTATTCAATCTGGAAAGAATTAAGATCGAAGTTTCATGGGAGTCAAGAGATGGTCAAAAACAAGAAATCACTTTTGAAGAAAGAGTTCGATCTGTTTCGTGGGTTGAAAAATGAAAGCACAAGGCAGATAATAGAAAGATACTCCAATTTGCTAGCTAACATGAAGAGATTGAGCATTAAGAAAGATAATGAAGAGTTGATTGAGAAGCTTTCTGATGCTTTGCCACATGAGACTTGGGGCACATATCTCATGATGCTTAGAAACAAGAAAGGTTTTAGCAGTTTAACACTCAGCAAATTCATTGAAAAGATTGAAGCTCAGGAGATGGAGCAGAGAAAAGTCTTGAGAATGAAAGATTTTGACGGTGAACAAGACATCGGTCTTTACTACAAAGGTGGTGTTAGTGATAAATCCACCAACTTCTCACCGAAAGTTCAAACAGCATTCAATGCAAAGAGTCCATCTGAAAGTTCTTCCAAAGGATCAAACAGCAACACAAGTTTTTCATCATATCCATCTTTTGATCCGAACGTTTCAACAACAAGAAATGGCAAAAAGCTTCAATGCAACATTGTATTGAACATTGAAAATGATCAGGAATATTCTAAAGAGTTAGCAAAAAGCCATATGTCTTTATTGGGAACCGTTCTTGAATCTTATGGTAGTTTTGTTGCAGGTCGAATCGGGAATCCAATGCTGACAAAGGAAGATTATGACCAGATCGATGCTGAAGAGATGGAACTGATGGACATAAAATGGTGTTTGGCCAGCGTGTTGAGGAGAGCTGAGAAATTCAAGCAAATCACTGGAAGAGATGATCTTCGTGAGGCTAGTGTTTCTACTTTAGGTTTTGACAAATCTAAAGTCACTTGTTTTCGTTGCAAGGAAAAGGGTTACTTCAAGAGGGAGTGTACAAATCGTGAAGCAAGTGGAGCTCAGAATCCTTTTAACAACAACAATGATTACTACCGAAAAGCCATCTACCATCAAGTTGCTCAGCAACCATCTCAACAACATCAACATCAAGCACAAACTGCACATGGAAGGAATGTGATTGAAGACTCTGGAAAGAGAGCATGTGTGGTTAATCAAGATTCTTCAAAGAGAACTGATGGTAGTGCCTTGATAATAGATCAAGATGACGAAAAGATGCCTGAAGGTCTTAGCTGGGAAAATTTTACATGGGATGATTATATTCCAGATCAAACTCCAGCTCATACAGCCTTTGTTGCTCGAGTTGAAGAGGATAGTGATGATGATAGTGAATATTGGTCAAGAAGTTTGACAGCTCATTTCAAAACAATGGCAGAAAGTGACAGTGAAGATGAGAAAGCTAAAAAGGAAAAGAAAAAGGTCAAGACTCCAGTCAGCAGTGATGATGAAGCTGCTCAAGTGATAAGACAAAAGAAAAAAGAAGTACCAAAGTTCAAAGTTGGTGAAGATGTGGATGCTAAAAAGATTCCAGTAAAGTGTGACAATTGTGAAGCTATAAAGAAGCAGAACAGCACACTGATTTATAATCTGAACAGTTTGAAGGAATCTTATGATGTGTTGAACAAAGCTATGAACCAGTATAATCAAACAAGTGAAGAACAAGCAACAGCGATGAAAACACTTCAAGGAGCTTTCATGATAAAGCAAAAAGTGGTGAACAACTACATTGAGAAGTGTGCTGCTCTTGAATAGAAGCTGGAGTTACAAAGGATTGAGACAGAAAGGGTTAATCGGTTGTTGAAAAGTTACTCATGTACTTCTTATGTTATTGACAGGATTTATCCGACTGTTGAAGGCATGAAAGCATTTGAAGAGGATGAAGTAACTGAAGAAAAAAATGATGATGGAAAAGTGACTGAAGAAAAGACTCCAGAAAAGAAGAACAAGAAGAAGAGTGACACAAAGAAGAAGGATACTAAATTGAATGATTCTGGTAAGAAACAAAGTTTCGGTTACAACAAGTGTCCACCCCCGCTTGAAAATGGATATTCTCCAAGAAATCCAAATTCAGAAAGAGTCGAAAAGGCAACAAATTTACAGTGGGAGTCGGAGTCGTCAGTTAACTTGCCAGAAAATATTGATGTCACGTTTACATCATCTGACACTGATAGTGAGTCCGAGTTAACAAAGAAAGTCGTCGATCAGGTGTTGGATAAAGATGAAACTGAGGAGTCAAAGTTGGAGTCAAACTCAGAGTCAAAGTCAGAGTCAAAGTCTGGTTCTGAAAGTTCGAGTTCGACAGTCAATAGTTCAAAATCTTCGGTTAAAAGGGTTTACAACAAAGAATTCCTGTTATCAAAATCTAATTTGAATGACGAAACATTCAAAGTTGCATATACATTGAATGATTCTGACAAATTATATTCTGGTGAGGAATTTCCAATAAGAGGTGTAAAAACTGAGATGATAAAAAAGGTTTTCAAACTTACAGAAATTAACATTTCTGAAATAAAAGATTTAAATCTTACTGATAAACCTAAAAAATACACCTCAAGAGTACAACAAAGATTAAACAAGAAAAAATGTTACAGTTCTGGTTCTGGTTTTCACAAGAAACCAAACCCTAACCGTAATTTCAAAAAGAAAGGTCTTGGTTTTACCCCAACAGAAAAACAGAAAAATGAAAAATATGTTCGTGATTTTAAAGCAAAAATGACATTTGTTTCAGGAACTAGCTCAGAAGAAGAAGAAAAGAAAGAATTCTGGAGGCAGTCAAACAGTGAGTTCCTTGCAAAGAAGCAAGATGACATGAAGAAGATGGTTGAGCAGAAGAAAGATACGAGAACCTGTTTCCAATGCAACAAAGTTGGACATATTTCCAGAGAGTGTTCAAAGGCAATACAATCAAAACAGGGAGTATCACGAAAACTAAAAGAAAAGGTGGTTGAGTTTGAACCACCAATTGACAGAACTAAATTGTTTAAAAATTCAAAATTTGAAATTGGTGAATGTTCAAACAAGTTTTACAACAAAAGAGCTAAATCTGACAACCAGAAATGGGTTGTTAAGAAGTTTGTTGATAGTTCTAGCGATGATTCTGATAGGTCAAAATCAGAGGAGCTATCTTCTGGCGATGAATCGGATTCCACAAAATCAGAGGAGCCACAGGTTGTTTCAAAAAGTGAAGAATCAGTTCCGACTGTGGATGATGATAATTTTCCACCACTTCGGGCTGAAAATTTTAAAAAGAAAATGGGTAAAGTTTTTCGATGTTGAAAAGGCTTTCGATGTTGAAAAGGCCTTTAACCCCACTGTGAAACATATTTTTGGTAAAATGATTGATCGAAAAGTCAAAGGGGTTAAAGAGTTCTATGAGAAGAAGATGAAGAAAGATAAAGTTGAACCATCCCTGGTTTGTGACTGGGATGGTACATTACGAACTGTAAGTTTGTGGACTTGCCGGAGATCCCAAGTTTGTAATCGTGGATCAGGAATCGGCATTATTCTTGTTAAGTCTGTTTTGGTGAAATTTTTAAAGATTGATGAAATGTTTACAGGTGAAGGACTATGCCGGAACTCCCAGGTTGGTAAGTGTGGAGTAGGTATCGGCATTTATCTTGAAATTTACTTTGATAAGTTCATAGTACAAGTGATACGGAGGTTGGTTCTGACATAGTGATTACTCAAGGTCATTAATTTGAACTTGATGTAATTTTCATACAAGTGGTTGAAAGACAATATGATGAACCATGTCCCTATAAGTGGTAAAAACAAACTTATTTTCTGGAAAAATCATTTTGATTAAAACAAACTTAAGTGTTTTGAAATCTAAATGAGAAAAGAGTTTGTTGAAAGGGGGAGTTCTGATTGTTTATGCCAAATGAATGGCGATTTGAAGCAATTTGATATCAGTTGTCACTTTATTGTATAGTTTATTTTCAAATTTCCTAAAATATGTTTGCATTTTAGGGGGAGTAGAAATTTCAGAAAATCCAAAAACATGTGAAAATTTGAAAAATCCAAAAACATGATAAAATTCAAAATGAGTTTTGTTGTATAAAAGAGGAAATGATAGTACATCAGTGGACGATCACAACATGCTAAAGAATTGGAAAATCAAATGTGATAAACGGTCTCACTGATGATGTGCCAGTAGGTTTTTGCACATTTAGTAGATTGTGACGAGATATAAACATAAAATTCAAACTTGCTTAATTTGTGGGTAACATCTCTCGGATATATGGGTAACCCCCGAAATCTCGTTTGAAAGATTCCTTTTTCTGATATACTAGGTCTTTATACTCAGTGATATCTGGGGTATTATTCCTGGACTTCTGCTGAATGGAAGTTCTGACCTAGTCCTCGAATAATACTTTCCGCAATGCTTGAAACATAGCATCTACGTATAGATCATTCAGAACAAATCTCGCAAGATTTATTAAAGGTATACAATAACATATAGTACTTTTTCTTTCATATGTTAGAATTCACACTTGTGAATTTTCCAATGACTTCTAACGAAGTATGTCGACATGAATCTCGTTTGTGTATTTCATCTCAATACATTCGGTACGTTCTTTCATTATTCTCTCGTGATATGGTTACATATTTGATGTCTCGACTTTGACATTTAGTCAATGCAACAACTCTTAAGTTGTTTATGACCAAGAATTTTCATGTACTGAATATCCAAGAAACGAGGTTTGCCATATGTGGTTTTTTTAAGTTTTTTGTTGGCGTTTTAAAGTGAGTGGTTTTTAGGAAACATGGTGTTGTTTTTTGGGTTTGATCAATGGATTGTGCTGAGACGTTTCTCCTTATAGAGTGTTTTTGGCGCGTAGTTTAGGCGGGATTTTATTATAATAAATGCTAGTAATAAAGTTTAGACATCAAATGTGTATTTACTGTTTTGATCAGCTTTCTCTGTTAAGGCTGTAAGACGTCCCATCTTCCAAGTTTGGCGTTTTTATATTCAATAGCGTTTTGTAGTCCAAGATGATAAAACACACTAATATAGAAAAAAACTACACAGGAAAATAGCTTTTATTATTTGGCGTTTATATTCAATGGCTTTTGTGGTATTTTTTGGCGTTTTGTAACTAATGAGAGAAATATAGTATTTTATTATTTGAAAAAAATTACACAAAAGAAAAAAAAATTAAAACTACTCGTCGGAAGGGACTTTGTCTGAGAAGTATCAATCACTTCCTTCGTCTTCTTCTAGTCTCTCATCCAAGTCATCACTTTCACTTTCATTGGCTTCTTGTTCCTGAAGATTTGAAGCCTCCATTTGAACATGTCCAGCATCAATGCCATTTTTAAGTCCATGTCTGTGTTTAAACATGTAGCGTTGTGTAACTCCTCCATGAACCCAACCCTCTACTTGGTCATGATGTCTTCAAGCATGTAGTCTTCCTGCGCTCCGTTGTCACATATAACGGTGACCATGTCTGTTTCTTCATCAAAACGCCATGATTTAATGACTGGGTCCATTTTTGCATTTGCTCTGCTTGGTCCAAATTTTCTGGTTAATCTTCTCATAAGCTTATGTGTTTCATTGTTGGTGCATATTTGTGACAACAGTTTAGATTTGGTCTTTGGATATCTTTTAATTAGTAAAACGATAAACAGTTAGCGGGTTTAGCTTTGTATTAGTGGAATAATAGAGTTTGGGCTAAACAAAACCCAGTTTGGGTCTAGGGGGGACGAATTGGGCTTGCCCATGTAGGAAACCCTAGCCCAAGTTGTAAACTTGTGTTATATAAACAAGGCTTTGTATTAGGGTTTAGGTTAATCAGCCAAAACAGTTTTAGAGGGATTTCGTGAGAGCATTTATAGCTTGGATGAAATTAGGGTTTGTTTGATTGTAATACTTGTGATTGATAATCAATAGAAACCCGGTTGATAGTAATTTCTGTTTCTACTCGTTTCTGTGACATTCTGATCAAGAGGATTCCACACTTTTGATTGGATTGACAATTCTGTAACGATCCATACGAACCAGGGGACCTACAATTGGTATCAGAGCTTTAGGCTCTTGAAGAAGCTCGGTTCAGAATTGTGTCTGCAGATTTGGGTGGAAAAATTCAAAAATTTTAAACCTGAAAAATTAGGGTTTTCGTGATAGTTTTGGTTGATTGATTGAAGAATTTTGGCTGAAAAGGCTTGAAGATTCGAAGATTGTTCTTCGTGTTCTTCGTTCTTCGCGTTCTTCGCTCCTCGCTCCTCGCTCCTCGTCAAAAATTACTGATATTTTTGCAGTTTCGATTCTGCAGGACAGTGTTGATAGAATCTGGAAAATCTCTAAAATTTGAAAAGATTGAATTTCCGTATTTACTGGCTGGCGAATTTAACAAATTTGCAGACTGGGCTAGATTAACTGATCGGCGAATTAAAATCCAAAGGCGACTTTGGTAACCGTATAATTTTCCTCAGCGAAATTATCACGGTTTCGGCGACTTTACCAGTCGTCGTATTCGCGAAATTAAGTAGCGAATTTATTGACCAGCAAATTGAATCTGCGAAATTAGCCAGCATAATTAAATAACCTTCTTAAATACGCGTAATTACACAACGAAATTGGCTGCGAAGGTGAGTTGGCTTATCAGTGAAATTAGCTAGAGGAATTAAAAAACTAGCATAATTAAGACTCTGGAAAATCCCGAATTTGGTTTTCGACATTATATATCATTGGATTCGTCTTTTCGAGACGATTCTAACGGTGTAATTTGGTAACCACTGTTTTCGGACACTTTTTGTACGGTTTCACCAGTCTGTTACGTCAAAATGTCGAACATGACGAATCTGAATGCACTTTTGAAGATGGAGCATGAGGTTGGCACCACAAACAAACTGCCTAAGATGATGAAGGTGGAAAATTATCTGACATGGAAGGACAGGTTCTAATCCTTCATTGAATATCAGGACGCTCGCATGTGGATCTGTATTGTAGATGGATACACGTTACCAACACACGATTTTGAAGGCAAACCACGTGTCACAGTCTACGTGAACATGCAAGAGGCTGATAAGAAGATGTATGAGGCTGAAAAGAGAGCCTTAGCTGCTATCAAGATGTCTTTACCTGATGGCATCAAGCATACCTTTAAGAAGTACACTAGTTCAAAGGATATGTGGGATGCATTAGAAAAGCGATATCAGGGACATGCAGATGTTAAGAAGAACAAAATTGATCTACTGAAGAAGCAGTTTGTTGTTTTCAAGTGCATGAGAAATGGTCACTTGAAGATATCATCACTAGATACTATCATCTCATGTCAGAGATGGACAACTATGACATAGATAGTTATACTAACATAGAGATCAAGGAAATGCTTGATACTCTACCTGCAAAGTGGGATATCTACACTCTCATGATTAAAGGGGAACCAGATTATGAGACAAAAGATCTTGAAGAGGTTGTTGGTAAGCTAAGAGCTTATGAGCTCAACATGAAAAAGAAGGAAACAGGCTATGATTAGGTTCAGGATCCAGGAGTTTACAATGGACTTCCATCTTCTTCGTCTAACAACGATTCTAGTGACTCTGCTACTGCGTTTCTATCATGTGAAAATGAGCAGGTTACGGTAAATGATGATGGTAATGTGTGTTTCGTTGTTGTTTCAGGAGGATCAACAGGAGCTAAGAGAACATCAGCTACTAATCAGAGTAGCAGTACAAAGTCGTTGCCTATGAGTGTGAAGTCTGCAGAAGAACATCTTGCTCTACTTGCCTCATTCGTTGCTTCGTATGAGAACTACATTCAGGGAAAGATATATGATCCTGCCACGTTAGATGAAGATTATGATCAGATTGACCCTGATGACTTGGAAGAGATGGATCTACAGTGGCAAATGGCTATGATCTCCAGGAGAGTGAAGAGGTTTATGAATAGAACAGGAAGGAAGTTTGTGGGAAAGACTGTTGGTTTTGACAAAACCAAGGTTAGGTGTTTTAACTGTCAAAGTTATGGACACTTTGCAAGAGAATGTCAAAGAGCAAAAACAGAGTCTACTGGTCAAACTTCAAACAACAGGAATGCATCAAACAATTCTAGCTCAAAGGCTTTGATCTCTACAGCACGAGAAGGTTCATGTGATTGGAGTGTTCATCTAGAAGATAATGAGAATGCCACTCAGGCATTCATGGCAGAGATAGTGCCAGTTGATGATGATGAAGCTACTGTGGGAGATGCAGAAGCAAAAGTGGATGCTGAGGTGAAGATAGAAAGTAAAGCTGAAGGAGATAAGGCTGATCAGACAATTGAAGCTGAAGAAGAATAGCTAAAGTCTGACTATGAAAAGGAAGCTAAATAGAAAAGAATGGAAGCTCAGCTTGCTGCTCTCATGGCCAACCTTAACAAACCAACAGGAGAGGTACAATCTAATTCTGTGTGTTTAAAATGTCATGAATTACAGGGTGAAGTTGACAGATTATCAACTCAAAATCAAAGTCTGGTAAGCGGGATGTCTAACATAAAAGAATCAAACTTTTTTGCTAAAAGAAACGAATCTTTATACTTGAAGAAGATAAAAGGTTATGAAAGTGAAATTGAAGCTTTAACCTGTAAACTAAATGAAAAACTTTAAGTCATAGACTTAGCGCATGACATGATGAGTGAGAAAACAAAAGAGATTTCTGAAAAATGCAAAGAGATGTCAGATTCACAACTCAAAATTGTTGAACTTGAAAAGAAATTAAGTCAATTCAGAGATTCGTCTTTTTTAATGAAACACATGATGGGTGGGTTAAAGAAGAGTAATGACAAGACCAGTGTGGGATTCAAGGGCTTTAATGAAGTCCCACCTCCTCTTAGTCATGACTATTCATTCCTACCTGATAAAGATGAGTTAACAGACTTTCTGTCAACATCACCAAGTAGTTCCACTTCAAGTCAAGGTGATGTGTCTGAGAGTAATGATGTTAAGAAGGAAAATAACAGCAAACCCGTTTTGAAAACGAAAAACACACCTCCTAGAAACAAAAATCAAACTTTTATTAAAAAGGTTAATTTTTTCAAGGAAGTTACATGAAAAACGAAACAGTTGTTATTGAAAACGAATCAAATGTAGAGTTTGCTAAAAACAAAAACAAAGAAAATTCTGAAACTAAGCAAACTGAACCAAATCCTTCTAAGGCATCATCATCAAAACCTGAATCTAGTTCAAAGGCTTCAGATAAGAAGTCTTCGAAAAGGAGATCGTGCTTCAAGTGTCACACCAAGGGACATGTAGCTAGTTGTTGTCCTAACAAAAAGAGTGAAGCACAAATTAGTGAGAAACAGAGAGGGAAATCACCTGAGAAGAAAGGTGATAATGAGGAGAAAGTTGCAAATTCTCCAAAGAAATCTGATCCTAAGCAACCAGAGGGTGTTGCTGTAGGTGTAGATAAGGCTGAAAAAAGAACTCCACAAGTTTCTCGTTTTCAAATAAATCAACCAAGATTCCAGCCTGAGTCTACATCAGGCAGATATGAGAGACCTAGAAGCAGTTCACCTAGAATGAACAATTTTAATGGAAATTCAAGTAATTTCAGAAGTCAAGGTCAATATCAAAATCGATACCAAAATATTGGTGGTCGAACTTTTTATAATAATGGCTTTAGAAATTATAACAGTCAAGCTTCTTGGAATCAAAACTCAAGGTATCAAAACCAAAATTTTCAAAGGTCAAATAGTCCAAACACATATAGGAACCCTCAGGACCATAGACCTAGTGGAAATCAAAATCAAATTCCATCAACAGGTCTGAGATCCAAGACTCCAGTTAGGAGTAATGGATATTGGATGGATGTTCCAGTAGTTGGTGAATTTGGACGACCCAAGATCATTAAGGCTTGGGTCCCCCAATCTAACTAATTTCTTGGTTGGTGTGTGCAGGAGCTGCTAAGGAGGATTATCAACTTATGGTATGTTGATAGTGGCTGCTCCAGGCACATGACGGGGGATGCGAGATTGTTGACTGAGTTTGAAAATCATGATGGTGGACATGTGAATTTTGCGGGTGCTAAAGGTGGTAGAATTACAGGACGAGGAAAAGTGACCAATGGGAGGATCACACTAGACAAAGTGAACTATGTTGAGAAGCTTAAGCACAATCTGATGAGCGTGTCACAAGTCTGCGACAAGGGTCACTCGGTCCATTTTACCAAGACTGAAGCATTAGTGTTGAAACCAGGTTTAGTGATTCCGAAACCAGGTTTAGTGATTGGATATTGATGAGAGCGCCAAGGAGAAATGACGCTTATGTCATGGACATAAGTGCTAAGGATCCGACTGCTGTGGTGGCGTGTTTACTATCAAAAGCATCTGAAGCTGAATCGATGTTGTGGCACAGACGCATAGCCCATATTCACTATCGCAAAATGAACTATATTATTAAAAATAAATTAGTGAAAGGGGTTCCAATGCAGAGGTTTCACGTGGAAGATTAATGTCTTCCATGTCAAAAGGGAAAATGACATAAGAAACCTCACAAATCAAAAACAGTAAATTCCATAGATGCCCCTTATGAATTACTTCACATGGATTTATTTGGTCCAGTGAACGTGAGGAGCATAGTTGGAAAATACTATTGTCTTGTTGTCACAGATGATTACTCACGTTATTCATGGGTTTTCTTTTTAGGTACAAAAGATGAGACAACGGAGATGCTGATAGATCTTTTTACGAAATTGGAAAACGTCCATGATGCAAGGATCAAGAGGATAAGGAGTGATAATGGCACGGAGTTCAAGAATCAGATTCTGGATCTCAATTATCTTCGCAAGGGAATAGAACATCAATTTTCTGCTCCTTATACCCCTCAACAGAATGGAGTCGCTGAGAGGAAAAACAGGACGTTGATTGAAGCCGCTAGGACTATGCTTTCAGATTCCAAGCTTCCAGTTCTTTTCTGGGGAGAAGCTGTGAATACAGCTTGCTATGTCCTAAACAAAGTTTTAACCGTTAAATGTTTTAACAAAACATGTCATGAATTAATGTTTAACGAAAAACCAAACTTAATAGGCTTTTAACCATTTGGATTACCCTGCACCATTGTGCGAAACAAAGATAAACAAAAATTCGGTGAGGTGGCTGACAAAGGCTAATTTCTAGGTTACGTGCCTGGCACACCGAATAAAAGGGTTTTTAATCTAAAAACTGGTAAAATTGAGGTTGTATTTAATGTAGAAATTACTACCTACAAACCTCAACAATCAACGAATGGACCAGCTATATTATATGATTATGAAAGTGTTTTTAAATCATTTAATATTCCTGAGTTTTCTGATGTAGATGATTCTCAGTTGATTCAAACAGTGATAAGTGAAGACGATGAAGGCGAGTTCATGCTTAGATCGAATGTTGATATGACAGATGCTCCGAAAACTTCCCAAGGTGTTGCAGATCCTGATTCAAGCGATAGTGACTCTGAACCCATTCAGGGGGAGGATTTCATTAATCCGTTTGCGGATCAGAATATTCAGGGGGAGGTTGGTTCAAACCTGGGTGACAATCTAGAAGTCGATGCTATTGCTACTACACGAGTAAATAGAGATCATCCAGTTGACATGATACTTGGGGATCCTACTGCAGGTGTTCAGACGAGAAGAAGCATAGCAGCGAATACAGGTTTATTTGTTTCGATTGAGAAGACTGGGATTGTGAACGAGTGCTTGTATAGTTGCTTTATTTCCCAAGAGCAGCCGAAGAACATTCATATGGCTCTAAAAGACAATTCATGGATTGAAGCTATGCAAGAGGAATTGGCCCAGTTTGCTAAGTTGAAGGTTTGGGAGTTAGTGGACCTTCCTAAAGGTGAAAGAGAGTTTGGTACTAAGTGGGTGTTTAAGTGCAAGAAAGATGATAGAGGGATAGTGACGCGCAACAAGGCTCGATTGGTGGTCAAGGGTTTCAATCAGCAAGAAGGAATAGATTACAATGAGGTGTTTGCACCAGTGGCAAGGTTGGAAGCAATTCGTTTGTTCCTAGCCTTCGCTTCATTCAAGGGCTTCAAAGTTTATCAACTAGACGTGAAAAGTGCATCTCTTTATGGGAAAGTCCCAGAAGTGGTGTATGTCTCACAACCAGATGGGTTCGTTGATCCAGACTATCCAGATCGGGTTTACAAACTTGATAAGGCTTTGTATGGATTACATCAAGCTCCCAGGGCGTGGTACGAGACACTGTCTACACATCTGATCAAGAATGGTTTTGAAAGAGGTCAGATTGATCATCAAGAGGAAGAAGGAAGATTTTCTGCTGGTACAAGTATACGTGGATGACATCATCTTTGGGTCATCAGATGAAAACATGTGTAAAGATTTCGAGCAGGTGATGAAGAGCAAGTTCAAAATGAGCGCCATGGGTGAGCTGTCTTACTTTCTGGGATTACAAGTTGACCAGAAGGAGGATGGGATGTTTATTCATCAAACAAAGTATGTGTATGACATTTTGAATCGGTTCAAAATGAATGATTGCCTTACTTTCAACACACCCATTTGCGAAAATCACAATCTTGGCCCAGATCATGAAAGTACTGAAGATGTTGATCCTACTCAATCAAGACCTGATATCATGTTTGTAGTATGTCTGTGTGCCAGATATCAGGCTAATCCAAAAGAGTCACACATGAAAGCAGTGAAGCGTATTCTTCGTTACTTGAAGGGGAAACCTAAACTTGGGTTGTGGTATCCAGCTGATAGTGATCTGAATTTTGTCGCTAACACTGACTCAGACTTTGGAGGATGCAAGTCTAACAGGAAGTCTACAACAGGTGGTTGTCAGTTCTTAGGAGGTAGGATTGTGTCTTGGCAATGCAAGAAGCAATCTTGTGTGTCTACCTCTACGTGTGAAGCTGAATATATTGCTGCGGGTAGCTGCTGCTCTCAAGTTCTCTGGATACAACAGCAGATGCGCGATTACGGTTTGGATTTCACTCGTACTCCTATTATGATAGACAATAATGCCACAATTTCTATAACAAATAATCCCGTGAAACACAGTCGCACAAAACATATTGACATTCGTCATCATTTTATACGGGATTGTGCTGAAAAGAAACTAATTGAACTTCATAGAGTCGACACATTAGATAACCTGGCAGATCTTTATACTAAAGCTTTTGACAGGGCTCGCTTTGAATATTTAGTCGAACTCAACGGGATGAGGAATCCTGAATAACTGGTTTTTCATAAGAATTTTGTAAATAGTTTATTGTTTTCTTAAAAATAAAAAATAAAAAAATTAGAAAACCACAAAAATACAAAAACATTGAAAAATCAAAAACATAAACAATAAAAAATGAGTTATCACTGTGTGAAAAAAGAAGAAATGATAGTACATCAGCAAGTTAAACTGTCACACTGAAAATGAATTAAATTGCTTAAGTGTGACAGTCGCTTCATCATACGATGTACCAGTAGGAAAAAGCATGAAATAATCAACTTACCAATGTGATATAAACCTAACCGAATTATGTATGAGTGGGGAACACATCAGTGGTGTATGGTTTAATGACCTTAAATCTTGCTTTGATAGATTGCCAAAATCTGAGGTTTTGGGTCTTTATACTGTTTTTTCATCCGGGGGTATCAGGGTTGTCCTTCTGCTGCATCCAGATACATGCTGACCTAGGCACAACCAGGATATCTTAAAAGAGCTAAAAATGCCAAAACCCATAAATGAAGAAGCTCTCCTAGAGAGTCATTCAAAAGTGCAAAATGCATAATTCGTACCAAAAATGGTATTTGTCATAGCCCTCGTTAGATATTTTGGTCGCTTTGCTGTACGGAAGTACTGACCTGATCACCAATTATCTAAACGTTGAAAAACAAAACGGATGAATTCAGTATACTCACCTACTACGATGAATCTTTGTGCATACCTTGATCGCGGGGGTACATCCTGAAGCGGGACACACTAGTATATCAGTAATAATATTACCATAACATATCATACAGTAATGGTACTTGAAATGTTCATGCATTTTGTTTAAGTGGACGAACATACTGGTAATCGTCTTGGAATGATTTTCACAGAAAAATAAATAAAGAATTATCTAATAGTGTGAAAACAGTTTGATTTTGCTGATATGATCTTTTTACCGGTGATTCTCACAAAAAAATAGAGTGTTTATTGTTTCTGTTATTTTATTTGCTTTCAGAAAATACAAAAATATAAAAATAGTGTCTTTTTCTGTTTAAAATTCTTAATGTAGGGAAAATTGTTATTCTTGGAAGAATTGTTACCGATAGGGGGAGACGGTGTTAGAAAGTGAGTTCAAAATTTTAAATCATACAGGGTCTTGTGTGTTGGACAAAAAGTTTTACGTGTTGGTGATAATTGAAGAATTACAAAGGCTCAATCACTGCTAATTATAATGTAGATAAATATCGGTTTTGTAAAAACAGTTTTACAAAAAGGAGATTACTCAGATTGATGTCTTAGGGTTTCTGTAACAACTCTCATCAAAAGTCATAATTATTAAATTAATTAGTCCAATAGGAAACCCTAATTGAGACACCCAAGTGATTCTGAACAAACCCTAAAATTTTCAGAATCAGGATTAGGGCCCCTAAAACTCAGGGGGGGGGGGGTTAAACCCTAGTTAGATTATCCACTTAAAACGTTGGCAGAAAGGAATTTTCGAAAACTGTCAACTCAGCAAGGCTAGTCCCAACCGTGGCAACCCTATGCCTAAAAGTAGGTCTCACGCGGGCCGCGTAAGGATAGCTTAAATCTTACGCGGGCCGCGTAAGGGTCAAAATTTACCTATAAATAGAGGACAGTGGGACTTGAATTCAGAAAGAAAAACGACGTAAAAATTCCTTATACACTGCGAGTTACGTTCGAATTACTACACAAACACACACAGTTCACAAATCGACGCTGCAAAACAGGGTAATAACTCGATCGCTGCTACGATTCATTTTCCGACGATCAATATATCCAATGGATGTTTAAGTGCCGCCCACATTAGGGTTATACTTTGTCATTCGTCGTTAATTCGATGGATGTTTAAGTATTGCACTTTGTCGTTCGTTGTGAGAATTTGATCTCGTGAGTTATCGTAATTGCTGTATTGGTTACTAACCCAGTTTTGTGTGCATTGTTATTTAAATTAGGTTAACAAGGCTAATCCATAGAGTAAACTCTATCCGTATTAAATCAACAATGTGAGTCATTCTCTTTTTATCAAATCTATTTACAAAAGCATGTTTATTTTCAAAGGTTATAATTACAGGGATTAAGTCTATGTAATCTGAAATTACTGCCAGTATGTGGGGGGATGTGCACATAGCTACTAATTATTTATCACTTGTGGGTGAACGGACCCAGCAAGTGATATGTCCACAGTCACAAGTCCGGTTAAGTGACAACTGGATCAGTTAATTCAAAAGATAGAAACATTGTAATCGCTCTTAATACTGTATATTATAACAAATAAGTCTGTTTTATTAAATAGAATGATTCACTCAGTATTTCCCGCTGACAAAACCTTTTTCAAACATGTTTCAGGTGATCTGTTGTAATTCAGGAAAAGTGCTGTGGAGCATTTCAAGCTTAAGAAAGTGGCTTATTATAAAATAAAGAAATATGTTTTGTAAAATAAGATTTCTCCGTGAAATCATAATATTGTAAATTACCGGGGTTTTATCCCGAATTGTGAAATAAAATAATCGGGAAAATTTTAGCTTTAAAAACGATTCTGATGATAAACTTCCGCTGTTAAACTCAATTAAATAAATACCACGGGATTTCTGTCCCGCGGCTCCTGAAACGGGTCAAACCGGGTCGGGGACCGTGACAGAAATAAGGTGGTATCAGAGCCACTGAGTTAAGCTAATTAAGTATTTAGAAATACTTAATTTTTCCTGACTACTATTATGTGATTATGTGTTTTATTAACTGATTATTTGTTAGTTACAGTATGGGTAAGCAAAAGCTGTCAAGCATCTATCTTAAATTAGATAGATCATCCAGTGAGAAGGGTAGTACATCCCAAACCAAATCTTCAAAACTCTCTACAATTCCTGAAGAAGGAATATTTGTGCGAAAAGCACAATATAAAGAACCACTTTCTCCTAGAAAAAGGAGTATGATTATTAAGAAAAGTAAAGAACAAATCCGGGAAAAGAAGATTAAAAGGGAAACCCAGGAATTAATTGATAAATCACCTTGGGAAGATAAGCTAGATGAGAAATGGGCAAATTTGTATATGTTAGCCACAGTAGCAGAAAATGCAAATCTCTAAATAGCTTAATTTAAGTTTTAGCACCGTATCCCCTACAAATTCCGAAACCTTATGCAGTAAATAAATAAAATTACAATAAACCTTAGTATGTTTTCCAGTTATCTTTGTAATAAATTAATATGCAGTGTGCAATAAAATTTAAAAGTTATTTATGAAAATTATTGTAAGATTTTAACTTAGTATTTTATGCATTTTGCATATATGCTACATCAGCATGAGTGGGATATCTGAAGCCTTTCAGAACCTCAATCTTTACCCGGTGAATATAGAAGTTTCCAAAGAATTTACTGGATACTTTCCTGATGTAGAACAACCGGTAGAATTCAAGGCTCCACCTTTGAACAAGCCAAAACGAAAGAAAAGAAAGAATTACGTGTGGGGAAGTCGTATACGTAGGAAAAAGCCAGTTACAAAACTTCCTAAAATAGACAATCCTTTAGAAAAAGGAAAAGAAACTATAACCAAGGAAAGTTCTAAACAGCAGGAGATGGAACCTGAAGTCGAGAAAGATTCTAAGCAAATGGAAATGCAATTCGAGGAATATTCTAAAGATATAGAAATGGAAGTTGGACAAGGTTCTAGACCAATGGAAATTGGAGAGAGCTCCAAACAAAACCAGGGAAGGACTTTTCAGGGGGAGATAGATTTTCTATTGGCAAGCTGTGAGACAATTCAGCCTGTCCATACTAATATTTTTACCTATCCTATTGAAAATCCACTCCCTATGAATTTTGAACCGGCAATCCCAGAACCAATAGTTCACTCCCAACCTGTAGGAATGGACGAATGGTGGACAAATGATTGGCAATTTCAAAATATTGTCAACGATCCTTATTCCTTTTTTCCACAAGTCGATCCAGAACCCCTGCCTAATCCACCAATGAGTAACGAAAATATGGCTGAACTTCGCCATTTTGGTGAAGAGTTGATGGATGCGGGAAATAGAATCAGGGAAATAGGGGGACAAATTGCCTGGAAATATGATGAAAGGGAGCTTCGTTTTTAAGACGACAAGTAACGAGAGATAGTAGGATGGTAAAACTATGGTTGCGTAATAGTAAGAGTAATAGTAAAATCAGTCTGTAAAATAACTACGAATAAAACTCTGTAAGATATTTGTGTGTAATGATGCATACTATCATATATATAAAATGTAATCGAGAAATCGATAATTTTGCCTATACGTGTGTTGAAACTTTGTTTGATTGGTTTTATGTATAATTGTTATTTATCATATACTAATAAAAATTATACATATATTATCAGATGGCAAACATTGATAATGAACCAGTAAATGAGGTTAATCAGTCTGAGCAACATCCAGGAGATCAATATATGACTCGGCAAGATATCGAAAACATTGTTGCTCAAGGGATAGGCAATGCTATTCCAGCATTTGTTGCTGCTATAAAGAATCCAAACGGACCACAACAAATTGTCCCTAGTAATCATATTACTGAAGATAACTTCAGTAATAGTGTAAACGGAGGCAATAATCATGTAAATCATAATAGGGAACCACATCAAGCTCCATTACCCAAGAAAATGAAAACTGCAACGCCTGGTTGCACTTTCAAAGAATTCCTTGTCTGTAAACCCATGGAATTTGCAGGCAATGAAGGAGCAACTGCATCACTGCGTTGGTTAGAGAAAACCGAAGCAGTCATTGCAATAAGTAAATGTGCTAAAGATGATCAGGTCATGTACGCATCAAATCTCTTCAAAGAAGGAGCACTCGAATGGTGGAACACTGTGTTACAATCAAAAGGAAGAGTAATAGCTTATGCTATGACTTAGGAAGAATTTAAGGGTTTTGTGGAAAGAAAATTCTGTCCCGAGTATGAAAAGGAACAGATGACGAATAAGTTTCTAACTCATCGGATGATAGGTGTAGATTGTCGCGGTTATACCTCGACATTCTTTGAATATGCTAGAGTGGTACCCACACTGGCTTCGCCAGAACCGGTACTCATTTCTCGCTACATTTGGGGATTGATTAGTGAAATTCGCAATATCGTTAAAGATGCGAGACCACGCACTATTGATGATGCTGTGGAATTAGCTAACACTCTAACTGATGAATTTGTACGCACAAGAGATGAAAACAGGAAGAAGGAACTAGCTCAGAAAATTACCCAAGGATTTCGTTCGGGTAATAAAAACAGCTTTAAGAGAAGAGGAACAGGGCAATCTTCAACTTTGCCATTCTGTCAAATTTGCAAAAAGAAACATTTTGGAAAATGCAAGGTATATTGCAATTTTTGCAAAACTATAGGACATCATGAAGAAAATTGCAGAAAGAAATCCATAATTTGTTACAATTGTGGAGAAGCCGGACATTTCAAAACAGAATGTCCTAAATTGGCCAAACCAGCAGACAACAAAGCCAAGGCGACTGAAGGAGCTACTAAGAAAAATGTCAGAGCATTCCAGCTAACCACACAAGAAGCAGAACTCATCCCAGATGTGATAGCGGGTACGTTCTTAGTTCACAACATTTACGCCAAAGTATTATTTGACTCTGGTGCAAACCAAAGTTTTATTAATACTTTATTATGTCAAGCTCTTAAGTTACCTTTAACCAACATTAGGCAGATTTTTACAGTAGAAACCGCAGATGGGAATTCAGTTAAAATAGATCAGGTCTTGCAAAAAGTAGAAATAGAACTTTCAGGTCATAAATTTTCTGCAAATCTGTTACCTATGAAATTAGCTGAATTTGATGTGGTATTAGGAATGGATTGGTTAATAGCCAACCATGCTCGAATTCTTTGTGATAAGAATTATGTGGAAATTCAGGCACCTACTAAAGAAGTAATCACGATTACAGGTGATAAACCACGTAAACCCATGAAGTTCATATCAGTAATGAAAGTTGCTAGCTATGAACGAAAGCAAGGAATAGTATATATGATTTCGGTAATCATTAATACTAAGAACAAAGAACTTAAGGAGATTCCTGTAGTCTCAGGATACCCAGATGTATTCCCAGAAGAGCTACCAGGGTTACCACCAGATAGGGAGGTAGAATTTAAGATTCATCTAATTCCAGGAACTACACCGATAGCCAAGGCACCTTATCGGTTAGCACCCACAGAAATGTTAGAACTAAAAACGCAATTAGATGAATTACTAAGTAAAGGATTCATACAACCTAGCTCATCCCCTTGGGGAGCGCCAGTGTTGTTTGTGAAGAAAAAGGATGGTTCAATGAGAATGTGTATCGATTATAGAGAATTAAATAAGGTTACAATTAAGAATCGATACCCATTACCTAGGATTGATGATCTGCTTGATCAACTTCAGGGGGCTAGATATTTTTTCTAAGATAGATTTACGCTCTGGATATCATCAATTGAAGGTACAAGAAGAAGATATACCTAAAACTGCTTTCAGGACTATGTATGGTCATTACGAGTTTACAGTCATGTCCTTTGGGTTAACAAATGCACCTGCAGCATTCATGGACATGATGAATAGAATCTGTAAACCGTATTTGGATAAATTTGTAATTGTTTTTATAGACGATATACTTATTTATTCCAAAAGTCAAACGGAACATTGTGAGCACTTGCATGCACTCTTAACTTTGTTAAGAAAAGAAAAGCTTTATGCCAAATTCTCAAAGTGTGAATTTTGGTTGCAAGAAGTACAATTTTTAGGACACATGGTGAATCACGAAGGTATTCACGTGGATCCTGCTAAGATAGAGGCAATTACTAAATGGAAGGTTCCACAAACAGCAATGGAAATAAGAAGTTTTATAGGTTTAGCTGGGTATTATAGACGGTTTATTAAGGATTTTTCCAAAATAGCCGTACCATTAACTAAGTTAACCTGTAAAGCCACTAAGTTTGAATGGGGACCCAAGCAAGAAGAAGCCTTTAGAATATTGAAGCAGAAATTAACAAATGCACCAATCTTAGCCTTACCAGAAGGAACTGAAGATTTTGAAGTATACTGTGATGCTTCAAAATTAGGATTAGGATGTGTGCTTATGCAACGCAAGAAGGTAATTGCGTATGCATCAAGGCAATTGAAAAAGCACGAGGAGAATTATACGACTCATGACTTAGAATTAGGAGCTGTAATTTTTGCCCTTAAGATTTGGAGACATTATCTGTACGGAAGTAAGTTTACTGTCTATACAGATCATAAAAGTTTAAGATATATATTTGGGCAAAAAGAGTTAAACATGAGACAAAGGAGATGGATGGAAATCCTAAGTGACTACGACTGTGATATTCAGTATCATGAAGGAAAGGCAAATGTAGTTGCGGATGCCTTAAGTCGTAAGTACCATGAGAAACAACGACGAGTTCGTGCTCTCAGATTAAATCTACAGTTAGATTTAATGGAACAATTGAAGCATTTTCAAGAAATATCAATAGAGGATGTTGCTGAAGGAATGAAAGGACGAATAAAAGAATTAGAACAAGGAGCTGATGGAATTTGGAGATTCCACAAAAGCAGAATTTGGGTACCTAAGCAAGGAGAATTAAGAAATAAAATTCTAGAAGAAGCTCATAAATCTAGGTATACAATACACCCTGGAAATAATAAGATTTACCAAGATTTAAGAAATAATTTTTGGTGGATAGGCATGAAGAAGGATATAGCTAAATATGTATCAAAGTGTCTTACTTGTTCACAAGTTAAGGCAGAACATCAGAAACCTTCAGGTCTACTACAACAATTAGAAATTCCAGTATGGAAATGGGAACTTATAACAATGGATTTTGTTACTAAGTTACCCAAAACCAGAAAAGGTAATGATGCGATTTGGGTAACTGTGGATCGATTAACCAAATCAGCTCACTTTCTACCAATAAAAGAAACCTTTAGCATGGAAAGACTGGCAAAGTTATATGCAGATGAAGTCGTATCTCTACATGGAGTTCCACTCTCCATTGTATCAGATAGGGATAGTCGTTTCACTTCTCATTTCTGGAAAAGTTTCCAGCAAGCAATGGGAACTCGACTAAACCTAAGCACTGCATATCATCCACAAACAGACGGGCAAAGTGAAAGGACAATCCAAACTCTTGAAGACATGCTCCGAGCATGTGTGATAGATTTTGGTGGAAATTGGGATGATCATTTACCTCTGATCGAATTCTCCTATAACAATAGTTATCATTCAAGTATTGAAACTGCCCCATTCGAGGCACTGTATGGAAGAAAGTGCAGAACTCCAGTTTGTTGGGCAGAAATAGGAGAAAATCAATTGTCAGGACCTGAAATAGTGCAAGAGACGACTGATAAGATTACTCAAATCAAGGAAAGACTAAAGACGGCTAGAGATCGCCAGAAGAGTTATGCAGACAATAGATGCAAGCCACTTGAATTCCAAGTTGGAGACAGAGTACTGTTGAAAGTTTCCCCTTGGAAAGGAGTTGTTAGATTCGGTAAGAAAGGAAAGCTAAGTCCAAGGTACGTAGGACCATTTCCAGTGATTCAACGTATAGGACCAGTTGCTTATCGTTTACAACTACCAGACGAATTAGCTGGAGTACATGATGTATTTCATGTATCCAATCTCAAGAAATGTTTAGCAGACGAATCTCTGATAGTACCTCTTCAAGATATAGAGGTAAACGAAAAGTTAAAATTTATTGAGAAACCTCTTAAAATAGAAGACAGAAAAGTGAAATTTCTCAAGCACAAACGATTAGTTTTAGTCAAAGTCAAATGGGATTCAAAGAGAGGAGCTGAATACACTTGGGAATTAGAATCAGAAATGAAGCGAAAGTATCCTCACTTATTCCAGTAAATCTCGAGGACGAGATTTTTATTAAGGTGGGGAGAATGTAACAACTCTCATCAAAAGTCATAATTATTAAATTAATTAGTCCAATAGGAAACCCTAATTGAGACACCCAAGTGATTCTGAACAAACCCTAAAATTTTCAGAATTTCCAGAATCAGGATTAGGGCCCCTAAAACTCAGGGGGGGTTAAACCCTAGTTACGATTATCCACTTAAAACGTTGGCAGAAAGGAATTTTCGAAAACTGTCAACTCAGCAAGGCTAGTCCCAACCGTGGCAACCCTATGCCTAAAAGTAGGTCTCACGCGGGCCGCGTAAGGATAGCTTAAATCTTACGCGGGCCGCGTAAGGGTCAAAATTTACCTATAAATAGAGGACAGTGGGACTTGAATTCAGAAAGAAAAACGACGTAAAAATTCCTTATACACTGCGAGTTACGTTCGAATTACTACACAAACACACACAGTTCACAAATCGACGCTGCAAAACAGGGTAATAACTCGATCGCTGCTGCGATTCATTTTCCGACGGTCAATATATCCAATGGATGTTTAAGTGCCGCCCACATTAGGGTTATACTTTGTCATTCGTCGTTAATTCGATGGATGTTTAAGTATTGCACTTTGTCGTTCGTTGTGAGAATTTGATCTCGTGAGTTATCGTAATTGCTGTATTGGTTACTAACCCAGTTTTGTGTGCATTGTTATTTAAATTAGGTTAACAAGGCTAATCCATAGAGTAAACTCTATCCGTATTAAATCAACAATGTGAGTCATTCTCTTTTTATCAAATCTATTTACAAAAGCATGTTTATTTTCAAAGGTTATAATTACAGGGATTAAGTCTATGTAATCTGAAATTACTGCCAGTATGTGGGGGGATGTGCACATAGCTACTAATTATTTATCACTTGTGGGTGAACAGACCCAGCAAGTGATATGTCCACAGTCACAAGTCCGGTTAAGTGACAACTGGATCAATTAATTCAAAAGATAGAAACATTGTAATCGCTCTTAATACTGTATATTATAACAAATAAGTCTGTTTTATTAAATAGAATGATTCACTCAGTATTTCCCGCTGACAAAACCTTTTTCAAACATGTTTCAGGTGATCTGTTGTAATTCAGGAAAAGTGTTGTGGAGCATTTCAAGCTTAAGAAAGTGGCTTATTATAAAATAAAGAAATATGTTTTGTAAAATAAGATTTCTCCGTGAAATCATAATATTGTAAATTACCGGGGTTTTATCCCGAATTGTGAAATAAAATAATCGGGAAAATTTTAGCTTTAAAAACGATTCTGATGATAAACTTCCGCTGTTAAACTCAATTAAATAAATACCACGGGATTTCTGTCCCGCGGCTCCTGAAACGGGTCAAACCGGGTCGGGGACCGTGACAGTTTCCTTAAGGATTTCCTGGTGATTATCTATTAAATACACAAATGCACACACGTTAGTATACTAACCCATATTTACATTAGTCATACCCTCCCCGAGACATAAACTCCAACGACTACGTCGGGCAGAGTCTCGACAGCCGTTACGGAGTACTAGATCAATCGGGCAACGTATCCAATACATAACCGAGGGTTAAAATACTTACAACGAGGCAGAACTTCGTTATTTAGGGGGTATTATGCCCGGGTATAGTGCCTACTATGTAGAAATTGAGAGAGAAGGTGAAAGACTGAACGAATTGAAATGGATAGCTGATGCCTCCTATTTATAGTTGTGATCGTTGACCTTGTCGTGCCCCGCGAAGGAAACCAGGCTGCGCTTCGCGGCCCGCGAGGAATGGTAGGGCGGCAAAGGATCGCTGAGTCATCGACACGTGGTGGCACCGGAGGATGTCTGGTGTTTGAGCTGTCGTGGCCCGCGACTAAGATGGATGAGGGCTTCGCGGCCCGCGAGCGAACATGAAATTTTGTTTTATTTGATTTTTTATGAAATAAAGGTATTTCGAGGCTGGTTTTCGTATACAGGTGTATTTTTGGATGTGTGGGGGGTGCCAGGGGTGTTTTAGGAGGTTTGGTATACTATTTAATAAAACATGTAATGCACCTGCATTAAGTATAGTAACCCAATTCAATTTTATCCCTACGTCACGAGACAGAACCCCAACGAACTTAGTCGGGCAGAGCCTTGACATGCGTTACGGGGCCTATATCAACCGGACGGGGTATCAGTGATCAAGGGTTAAAACTCTTAAAACGGGGAAGGGCTTTAGGATATAATAAGTAAATTATTAATAAAAGTTAGAACATATATATAAAAGAAAGGGGGCGTGTGAGAGATGGAGACAAAGGTATGAGCAATCTGTTTGAAGGTTGTGTATCTATTTATACTACCTTCAAGAACTTTGGAGGCTACACGTAGCCTTATGTTGAAGACACGTTAGTTGCATGCATTGATTTCTATGTACAGCTCTTCAAAGTTTATTATTACCATGCATACGTATACTTAATATTTAGATTATTTGATTTTATTATTTTTTAATTATTTATATATTATAATTAATTCAGCTGCTTCACTTATTTGGCGTATATAACTTCTAAAATATGACGTTCTATAAAACAATGAATATGTCATTAGAATGAGAATATTTGTATCTACATTTTGAACCAAGTTTCATTAAAAACGGAGTAAGTTCAAATATAATGTATTTTTATAATTTAATTATTAAACGGTCTCTAGGCCCGTCTAGGTCCGTCTAGGTACTTCATATTTCTAACAATCAACTTACCCGTAATCTACCTGTCTAATAATATAAGTTTTTATATACTTTTTGATGCGTGTGAAGTGTGTATATAAGTTTAAGTATATTTTAAGCCCTTTTACACTTTCTTTAGCCAAGTTTTAAATTTATAAAACACGATATTTACTAACACTAAACACACATATGGGCAAGTGCACCCATCGTGAGCGTAGTATAGTGTTGGTAAGATACCGAGGTCGTCCAAGGACACAAGAGCTTTTAGTACCGGTTTATCCTCAATGTCTAATCAAATCAAAAGTTTAGAAAAAAGGTTTTTAAACTAAGAAAATAAAAACTAACTAAAATGCTAAAAAATGAAAACAAAAGTAAAAACAGATAGACAAGATGAATCACTTGGCTCCGACTCGTGTTTAGTGTAACCTTTGATTATTTCCGCACTTTTGCACTTTGTTAAGAGATTATCTTAGTTATTGTAGTAGGCCCCTCTTTTGGAGGTGACGTTACCCTCAACCCAGTAGTTTGAGTCAGCAAGGATACAATCCTAAAGGGTCGGATTATTGAAAGATAATTAATTAAGTTATTAATGCATATTGTGGTAGGCCCCTCTTTTGAAGGCGACGTTACCCTCGGCTAAGTAGTCTGAGTCAGCAGGGATACAATCCTAAGTAGCCGGGTTAAAGTTTTAATAGTAGTTTAACTTATGAGGGGGTCAAAGAGTTTGGACCCCCGCCATCCAATACCGTTAAGTATTGAAGGAGGTCCTACTAAATTTGACCCAAGTCCTTTGTAGGATCTATACACTGAACAATGGCAAGACTCTTACCAAACCGTTCCCTTAACCACCGACCAGGTAGCCAACATACCTCCATATAGACCGTGGAGATATGAATGGTGAAAATCTTTTATTTTATATAGACAGTAAAATAATGTCAAGACACCACGGACAAACGATAAGGAAGAATCACCTTCAACATAAGAAACTAGTTATTAAAGTCATTAATACATAACCAATTAAAAAGTGTGAAAAGATTAAAAATAAAAAGTATTACACTAGACACTTTGTCTTCACCAAGTGATGTAAGAGACTTAGGCAAACATGGCCTTGATTGTCAAGAACTCTTACGATCAATCTTGGATCCCAAGACGACTCACAAACTCTATGATGGACAATGGATGATGGTGGTGGATGATGGTGTTATGGTGGTGGTGGGTGGTGGGTGAAGTGTGAGAGAGGTGGTGTGCCAAGGGATGGTTTGAGCTTGAGCCAAGCACTCCTATTTATAGGCTGAACAGAAGCTCGGGCACGGCCCCGTGTCCACATCCTTCTCTGTCTTCATTAATTGCTCTTGTCTTTATTAGTTGACCACGGCCCCGTGTCCGCTGGGCACGACCCCGTGTGCAGAAGCATATCTGTACTATCAAGATTTGCCTGGATTCTGCGAATCTTATAGTTGACCACGACCCCGTGTCCGCTGAGCACGACCCCGTGGTGGGCGATGGAAGCTTCTACAACTTTGTCTTTTATGCTGACACTTGGGCACGCCCCCGTGCTCACTGAGCACGGGACGTGTTCAGCCTTCTGTTTTCTTGTTTTGCTTGGGAAGATGCTGTCGTGGGGTCGGGCATGCCACGTTTGTTCCTTTTCTTGTATTTATGTTAGATTTAGCTGCCTTTTTTGCTTCTTTTGTTAATTTGAGCTCATTTAATCCTGAAAATACAAAAGGAAGACAAAAGCACACTTTTTCCAACATTAGTACTAAAAAAAGGTTAGTTTTATGCCACAATTGATGTAATTTATATGTTGCATTTTGCACACATCACTTTTATTTTAATAGAAATGTCACCCATATACAGGCCAATTAATTAGTATAATATTCCAACCAACTATATGTAAAATAGTTTTTAAAACTATTTGGGTCGAATAATTATATTAAAAATAAAACTAGTTACTAGTGGTTAATAAATTTAAACAATCTATAATTCTTATATGATAAAAAAATAAAATGTTACATCCTCCCCACCTTGTTTTAAATCTTGTCCTCGAGATTAGGACTACGATATCCTCTTGGGGTTATGTCACGTCTTTTAGTTGGTTATCAAGGTGTCTGGGATAGAATCAAAAGAAGAATCATAGGATAATTAGAATTCAATGGTCTTAAACTCAATTTTCAGGAATTAATGTTAACTGAATGAGATAAAATTATATCATTATCAAGGTGACTTAGTTTCACAAATCAAAAGAGAGATTTGATAGGCATAGAATTTGAAATGCAATGACTTGTAGAAACAATAGGATTTAATGCCAGAAAAGAACTTACTTTGATCATCAATTGAGGAAGATTCTCAATTTTGAGAATAGAAGTATGAAAAATGATTTGTCAATAACCAAATCAGAAATCAGTGACATTTATGGTAGGGATACACTGGATAATATAATAGAATTTAGTGTATCATTGTCTTAATACATAATTATATCAAGACTACTTGAATTATGAGTCAAAAGAATGACATATAGATATGATCAGGGTTTATTATTAGCACATGCTACAATTTATAAAGACATCGCAAGGTGTTGTAGTGTTTGAAAGAATTCAATAATTACGGTGACCAAACGAATTCACCGTTTTCGAAATTAACTGAAAGTTTTCAAGTGAATCTGGATATTCGAAAGATAGGATGTTCAAATGAAGAAAGAAATTAATATTGTAGGATCAATTCAAAGATGAAAGAAATGTTGGAGGTACATTGGAATAAGAATTTAGTTACTTTTATCTTAACACAAAATTGTATTAAGACTGATTTAAGATAATGAATCAATAAATAAATTCGTACCTCAGGTGTGAAAATGAAATGAGTCCAAGTTTCAAAGAAATCGCCACCTCAAGGTGTCGTTTTGTAACAAATGATACATCAAAATTGAAGACTTTAAACAAGTTTACTATGATTCAAACAATGAGTATTACCTTGAATATGATCTCAATTCATCATATGAGATTTTGGATTGAATGTATATTGTGAACAATTTAGCTTGGTTCGGACATATTCCAATAATGGATATATGTATTGACGAGAAATGAAAATCTGGTAAGTAACTTTTGAAAAGAAAATGAGTTTTCCAGGAAATTGGTTGGCTTGATTTTCAAAAGTTAAGATTATGTAATCATATAGATTATTAGAACGAATGTAACGAAATATTAAAACTCATGAATAAATGATCTTTTGAAGTGAATTCACATGCATGACAAGCAATGCACAAGCAACATATGAATTTGTCAAGAGATGAGACAAATGAGTGTCGACTTTATGCTAAAGAAATAAAGACTTTTTATTATAAAACTTTGATCGAAATCAAAAGTCAACTTAATACTTTAGTACAGACAAAACGTAAGGGTGCTTATTTTAAAAGTTACTGTGGTTTCCGGTGGTTATGCGTTCTCCCTAGCTTCATCTGGGTTTTTGTCCTCGTTGTCGGGTGCCTTAGATAGTTTCGGGCAGTAGAGACGGAAGTGGCCTGGATCTCCACATTTATAACATACATTGGTTTCCCTTTTTCTTCTACATTCTTCCTCTGTATGCCCAGCCTTTTTGCAGTGGTTACAACAGAGTATCTTTTGAGAATGGCGTTTTCTTGCGTGCCTTTTGTTGTGGCAGGTAAGCTGTGTGTTTTCTAGTTTCATTCCTTTGTCCTTGGAGGATTTGTTAGAGTAGAATTCTTTATAGGAGTAGCCATAGGTTGTGGTTTCCTTTTGTTTGGAAGATGGAGTTTTGATATGAATATCATGACCTTCATGGATACTAGGGTTAGGTTTGAAGTGATGGGTATGCTTACAGTGTATAGTAGAATTCTTGTTTATAGGCACCGCTATTTTAATAGCTTCAATGATTGAGGGTATAGCATTCGAGATTGCTTGAGTTATTATATTTTCTATAGTGCTTTTATCCAAAGAGTTTTCATTACTAGCCTGAATTTCTTGATCACATGCTATTTCCTTTGACATCTGATTTACAAACATGTTCAGATATAATTATTACAAAGTTAAGAAATTATACAAGCATATTTTGTTTAGCATGATTATAGTCATAGCTATCAAGAAAATGGTGTCTTGCATATATATATATACATATAAAGTTTTAAAATTTTATGTAACATGTATATATAACACAAATTCATAAGAATCCAATTACATAACTAATTATATCGGTTATCCTATTTATTCCCATAAATTTGTTTATTCCTTTATAATTTCTCTTAGATTTATTGAACATAATATTTTGGAATAAAAAGAAATTCAGCAAAAAGAAATATTTTAATAAAGATAAATCTTCTGAATTCTTTTACATCTTTAACTGACATGTTAACTCATTTTGGTTGTAACATACTTAGAACTTAATTCAAATTCTTAATATATCTATTTATTAAAGATTCATAATAGATAATACAAAGTCTATTGTTTCTAAATATCTCAAGCAATTATTTTCCTATCAGAATATATATAAACATATGACTTGAATATAGTTTAAGAAATAAATTAAACTTATCAAAGGATAAAAATTGTCTTTTCTTGAGATATATATGTACATATTTTAAATCACATAGTTATACCATACCCAAATGTTTTTGTACATATCTTTATTGCATGGATGAAACCTCATTTATAAGATTGATACCAATCATATATAAAATATATATATATATATATCTGACTTACACATAGTTTAAGAAATAAGTTTAAACTATTTCTTGTTGATATATAGGTATTATGCATTAAAATCATTTAATTACACAATACTAGATTGTTGTACATATCCATGTTTCATAAATACATTTGTATAAAATATTTCACATATGCTTTAAATTTTAGAATTGTCAACTTATGAATTACGAACTGTAATAACTATTGTTCATTATTAAATTAAGGATGATGTTTTAATAAAATTATTTTTAACATAACTTTATTCAAGAGCCGAAAATTTTTATTTAGTTATTGAAAATATTTTTACTCTTCCAAAACTACTATTATTATAAATTTTACTTTAAAACAGAATTTAATAATATTTTATTTTAGTGTATTATTTTAATACCAATGGTGGTAATACTAAAATGCATTAAAGATTTTTTTTAACAAAATTTGTATAATTATATGTTTCATCAAAATTTTGACAAATACATATCTTTAAATTGAGTAAAACTTTTGGATTATATCATAAATAAAAAATATACTGTTTTCATCGAATCATATCTTATATTATGATATTTTAGTGATATCATATCTAAGGGTATTATTTTATATTTTTAATTAAGATATTAATATCAATATCATTATAATTTATTTCGAATTGTATTCACATAAATATGTGGATATATATATCACAAAATTGAATATTATTTAAGGATATATTCTCTTTTTATAACCTAACACATTGTAAGACACAATAGGAGTTACACATCCTGAGAATTTTAAATGATATAGAATTATTTAGGTATAATACATATTATCTAAATATTTATATTATGATGTTTACAAAGTATCATATCTGAATTGCATTTATTTTATATTAATATTAACATTGTATTATGGTTATAAAATTTATATTGCATTAGATTCCCAGTGGCATAGCTCTGATACCACCTTCTGTCACAACCCTGCCCCCTTATTTGTCCCGGGAACGGGCGGCCGCGAACTCAGTATTGGTGGTATTGGTATTTATCATTTTGGCAACGGAATTTTCATCAGAACCGTAGTTAGGAAATATTTTATCAGAGTAAATATCACACTTTTATAATATTAAACATATTGGGATAAAACCCAAGTTTCATTTCAAATTGATTTATAGAGATAAACTCTATTTTATTTAATAAAACATCTTCTTTTATTTAGGTAACTTTTATAGCCACTTTTCTAAGCCTGCAGTGCTCTCCAGCTGGCTTTTATGGGCTTCACACTAAGTTACCTGAAACACGTGTTTAAAACATTTTATCAGCAAGAAATACTGGTGAGTAAATCCCAGTTTAATCAAAACAGGTTTTATCATCTTACAGTATTAAGAGCGATTACAATGTTTATATCTACACAATTACTCATTCAGTACTTGCCACTCGACCGAATCTGTGGCTATGGTCATATCACACATTGGCTAACCCATTGTCCAATTGTGAAGATTATCAAGTAATGTATACAAAACCCCATAATACCGGCAGTAATTGAAGAATTACAAAGACTCGATCACTGCTAATTATAATGTAGATAAATAAAGGTTTTGTAAAAACAGTTTTACTAAAAGGAGAATACTCACATTGATGTCTTAGGGTTTCCTTAAAGATTTCCTAGTGATTATCTATTAAATGCACAAATGCACACACGTTAGTATACTAACCCATATTTACATTAGTCATACCCTCCCCGAGACAGAAACTCCAACGACTATGTCGGGCAGAGCCTCGGCAGCCGTTACGGAGTACTAGATCAATCGGGCAGCGTATCCAATACGTAACCGGGGCTTAAAATACTTACAACGAGGCAGAACTTCATTATTTAGGGGGTATTATGCCCGGATATAGTGCCTACTATGTAGAAATTGAGAGAGAAGGTGAAAGACTGAACGAATTGAAATGGACAACCGATGCCTCCTATTTATAGTTGTGATTGTTGACCTTGTCGCGCCCCGCGAAGGAAACCAGGTTGCGCTTCGTGGCCCGCAAGGAATGGTAGGGCGGCAAAGGATCGCTGAGTCATCGACACGTGGCGGCACCGGAGGAGGTCTGGTGTTTGAGCTGTCGCGGCCCGCGACTAAGATGGACGAGGGCTTCGCGGCCCGCGAGCGAACATGAAATTTTGTTTTATTTGATTTTTTTATGAAATAAAGGTATTTCGAGGCTGGTTTTCGTATACGGGTGTATTTTAGGATGTTTGGGGGTGCCAGGGGTGTTTTGGGAGGTTTGGTATACTATTTAATAAAATATGTAATGCACCTGCATTAAGTATAGTAACCCAATTCAACTTTATCCCTACGTCACGAGACAGAACCCCAACGAACTTAGTCGGGCAGAGCCTTGACATGCGTTACGGGGCCTAGATCAATCGGACAGGGTATCAGTGATCAAGGGTTAAAACACTTAAAACGGGGCAGGGCTTTAGGATATAATAAGTAAATTATTAATAAAAGTTAGAACATATATATAAAAGAAAGGGGGCGTGTGAGAGATGGAGACAAAGGTATGAGCAATCTGTTTGAAGGTTGTGTATCTATTTATACTACCTTCAAGAACTTTGGAGGCTACACATAGCCTTATGTTGAAGACACGTAAGTTGCATGCATTGATTTCTATGTACAGCTCTTCAAAGTTTATTATTACCATGCATACGTATACTTAATATTTAGATTATTTGATTTATTATTTATATATTATAATTAATTCAGCTGCTTCACTTATTTGGCGCATATAACTTCTAAAATATGACGTTCTATAAAACAATGAACATGTCATTAGAATGAGAATATTTGTATCTACATTTTGAACCAAGTTTCATTAAAAACGGAGTAAGTTCAAATATAATGTATTTTTATAATTTAATTATTAAACGGTCTCTAGGCCCGTCTAGGTACTTTATATTTCTAACAACCAACTTACCCGTAATCTACCTATCTAATAATATAAGTTTTTATATACTTTTATTTTAATAAAAAGGTCACCCATATACATGCCAATTAATTAGTATAATATTCCAACCAACTATATATAAAATAGTTTTTAAAACTATTTGGGTCGAATAATTATATTAAAAATAAAACTAGTTACTAGTGGTTAATAAATTTAAACAATCTATAATTCTTATATGATAAAAAAAAATGAAATGTTACACCCTCTGTACCTCTTCTTCTATTTTCAAAATTGCTTTGATTGTTTTAACAAACACCCTTCTCCTGTTGTCAAAACGTATGACGAATCTTCTGATTCTCAGGGTGTATCTCCATGAAACAATGGTTGCCATTTTTGGCGTTTTGGTTAAATTTGGCGTTTTGGTAAAAGATGTCGTTTTTAGTATGATCGATGGAAGTGATTATGGAAGCGATGTTAACGTCGTTTATATAATGATGTTTTTGGCGCGTAATTTAGGAGAGAATTTCTTATAATAAATGTTAATAATTGACTTTCAGTTACTGTTTGTTTCTTCTACCTGTAAGTCTGCAAAATGTTTTATCATTAAGCTTTGGCGTTTTGTATTAATGGTGTTTTATTCATTTTGAATGGCGTGTTCTCATTTAGGTTTGACATTTTGAATTTGTGCAGTAAAAGACCTTTTTACCCTTAATGAAGCTCGCCCACGTAATAAAATTGATGTTATTTGCGAAAACACCACAACGCCAATTTAGTCCATAGATTGTTTTAATCGGACGATCCATAAGTGTTCTCACACTTTTCACCGTTTCCCCTAAATCCTGACCCTATATATATATATATATAGAAACGGGATCAGGAGAAAACGGCAAAAAGTGTGAGAACTGTAAGAACGCATCCTGGACGAACACGTGGCATGGGGCATGATCAGGGTCCGAGGGGTTTTTTTTTTTGTCTTTTTTGTATTCTTCTCCTTTCACGATTTTCGTGTTTGACATGCTTATTTATTTTTTGCGTGCAAGATAATTTTGGCGTTTTGTAGATTTATTAATTATTTGGCGTTTTATTGTTTTTTCTGAGATTTCTTCTCTTTGAGTTGATTCTTTTCGTGTCACATAGTTAATATTTTGGCGTTATGGATTTTTCCATGTCATTTTTGGCGTTTTGTATCTTTTTGTTAATAATTCATTACCATAGATTAATATTTTAAAAAATTACAATAACTCGAAAATCCAAATAATCTAATAGTCTTCCGTAGGTGGGATTACAACAGAGATGTACCCATCGCTTTGTTCTTCACTTTCTTTAGATTCTTCATCATCAAATTTCATTTTTGCGTATAACGCCATTAGCTCGTCTCTTCTTTGCTGCAGCCTATTTTTGAATATCACTGCATCCTTGGATTTTGGATCGTTTAAAGGTGTTAAATCACAGAGTTATTCAACGATAGATAGCAACCCTGACTTCAACATTTCTTCCATTGGTCTTGAATATTGCACCCCTTTTTTATACGTTACTTCAAGTGTTCCTTCTTCCTCATTCAATACCCAACTGCTAAGTTTTGGTATTTGTGTATCTTCAATATCATCATCATCATCTTCATCATCTTCTGCTGGAAACTTTCTCTTCAATCTTTTTATTACAGTTCTAGTTCTTTCACAATCGTTGTCTCTTGGAACCCCAAGGGCCAGGATATCCTTCTGAACATTTTCATTCATTCCCATTATGGCTTTTATTGTTCTTACATTTACCCTTCTCCTGTCAGCGAACTTTATGATGAATCTTTTTTCTTTCCTTTCAAACCTCCATGCAATAACCTTAGCCATTTTTAAATTTTTTGGCGTTTTGGAGAATATGTGGCGTTTTAGTTTTTTTTGGCGTGTTTGAGCTTGGGTTCTGATGGTCTTCTTTTATATTGACTTTTTTTTTCCCGCATATGTCAGGTAATTATGGCGTTTTGAAAAGGATAAATAAATTTAATATAATAAATGTTAGTAATTATGTTTTCCGTCGTTTCATTTTACTGTTTTTTTAAGTTTACTGTGTTTTGTTTTGAGTCTCAACTGTTTTAATGGTGTAACACGTCAAATCTTTTTTACGGCTGTAATTATGGCGTTTTGTTTTCCAATGGCGATTAGATAACTATTGGACTTCTTTTTGTTTTATATTCTTTGCACATTGTTTCACTCTTTTTTTTATAATATTAGTTGTTCAAATTAATTTTATTATAGTTTGGTAGTTTTTTTGGGCTTTTTTATGGCATTATGGCGTTTTACACGTATTTGCTAATTTTAGCGTTTTATTATATTTTTCATTATGGCATTAATATTATTTTGTTGTTTATTAACTGACATTACAAAACAAACAATAGACAAAGAAAATTAAAAAAAAAGTAAAAAAAAAAAACAAAGCAGAAGCAATTTATGATTTTAAATCTTCACTGTCATCAGTTTCTTTTTTCTTTTGAAACTACAAGAAATGTGACAAATAAATGACGTTTTGGGTTTGGCGTTGTTTATTTTCTTTGTTCATGTATTGAAGTGTCTTTGTTGATGTTGGAGACATAGAGCGACCCCCTGTGGGTGGATGCTATCTGCCACTGTTATAGGTCACTTCTTATCATCCAAACCTTCTTCAGAAACAAAGATGACAATATGACATATGGGTGTCATCAGTCCCTTTTTTTTTCAATTTTGTCCATCTCATGCAGCAAAATCTTTCTACACTCGCATAACAAATCATTAATTGAAGCTTCATGCAGAACTTTACTGAGGATCAAAAGAAAATATGTTTGCTGTCGTTGTATTTTTTGGCGTTTTTTACATTGAGTTGTAATTTTTTTTTAGCAACCACTGTGTGTTTTTTTGTGTGATAAACGGAAGGTGGTGATGCGTTTCTATCTATATAATTTTTTTGGAACGTAGGTTCGGCGGGATGTTATTTTTTATAACAAAAAATGTAATTAACATTTATCCGGATGTAAACTTTGGCGTTATATATAATGGCGTTTCAGATTTTATGGCGTTTTTGTAGCCAGAGAGCTTAAATTAAAACACAGAAAAAAGTACGCAGTGATAAAATTGGCGTTTTGTATTTATTTGGCATTTTATTTTCAATGGCGTTTTATGTGAGGAATTGTTTTTTACCTTTTTACCCTTAATGACGCGCGTCCACGTAATAAAATTGGTGTTATTTACTAAAATGCCACCGCGCCAATCTAGTCCATAGATTGTTTTGATCGGACGATTCATAAGCGTTCTCTCCGTTCTCACACTTTTGAGCGTTTTCTCTAAATCATGGCCCTATATATATATATATATATATATATATATATATATATATATATATATATGGTAGGGATCCTAAGAGAAGTCCACCCTATTTGAGAAACTTGAGAAGCATTCTGGACCACACATTTCCCTAAGCATTTCGTAATATACACATATGTATAGTTTAAAATTGGCTATATACATATATGTATATTGTCAAATCTTGAATTATACACATATGTATATAGTCAATTTTAAACAATACATATGTGTATATCACGAAAAGCTTAGGGAAATTGTGTGGTCCAGAACGCTTCTCAATTTTTTCAGTTAGCCTAGTGCTTCTCACACGATCCTAACCCTATATATATAGGGGAAGGATGTATAGAAAACCCACTTTAACTTCGAAAACCCGGGAAACTCAAAGCTCCCGATGTTTTTTTTTTTTTTTGAAAAAATTTATACATGTTATATACATGTTTTTAAGGGTTTTGGGCAAAAAAATCAAAAAAGCGCCGAGTAGATATTTAAAAAAAAATAAACAAGTTTTGGTGTAACATGTGTTACATTCATCTGACATATTTGTAACATGTGTTACACCAAAACTTGTTTATTTTTTTAAAAAATATCTACTCGGCACTTTTTTGATTTTTTTTTTTTTGCCCAAAACCCTTAAAAACATGTATATAACATGTGTAAATTTTAAAAAAAAAATCGGGAGGTTAGAGTTTCCCAAGTTTTCTAACTAAAAGTGGGTTTTCTATAGATTCTTACATTATATATATATATATATATATATATATATATATATAGGGGAATGATGTATAGAAAACCCACTTTAATTTAGAAAACCCAGGAAACTCAAAGCTCCCGATGTTTTTTTTTTTTTTTTAAATATACACATGTTTTTAAGGTATTTGGGCAAAAAAAATAAAAAAAGCGCCGAGTAGATATTTAAAAAAAAAACAAGTTTTGGTGTAACACGTGTTACATTCATCTGACATATTTGTAACACGTGTTACACCAAAACTTGTTTATTTTTTTTTTAAATATCTACTCGGCGCTTTTTTGATTTTTTTTGCCCAAATACCTTAAAAACATGTATATAACATGTGTATATTTAAAAAAAAAAACATCGAGAGCTTTGAGTTTCCCGGGTTTTCTAAATTAAAGTGGGTTTTCTATAGATACTTACATTATATATATATATATATATATTACTTAAACATATACTTGGTTATTTTTATTCAAGTTATAACTTTAACTATATATACATATACCAAATACAAATTATATAAATTTCAGACTCAAGCTCATTTATGCTTGACTCGATTCAAGATTCAAGTGAGCCTGAAGAAACACAAAACTAATATGGTGATTAGTTCGTGGTTTGTGGCTCGACAAATAAAGGTTAATCTTCTTTATCTCGTCCAAGCTGCTACGATGATCCTGCAAAACACTAAACATGCCGTTAAGCTCGTTACAAGGGAGAATAGGGGGTTCTCTTTGTAACCACCCTCCGGCGTGAGAATACGTATATGTTTTGAGGATAATAGTGTGTGATTAAAGTGAGAGAGCAAGAGAACGATCCTTAAACCTGGAAATGAAGTTCCACTATTTATAGCCGGGGTGGTTTGTGAAGGAGATGGGTTGATGGGCCTTGGGCCTTTAGTCGACAACAAGGAATATCCATTCTGTCTTCTCTGCCACGACCGTTGGTGCTTCTAGGCGAGATGGTAGTTGGCGCACGCTTAATGAATCTACGTGTCCTGACCGTTGTCCTTGTTGTCTGGTCTGTCATCAGCGGCTAAGTGGAAATCGTGGAGCAGTGGTCGGCGCACGCTGATTGGTGCCACGTGTGCGTCTTTGTGTACCTTTTTGTCTCCTGTACGATTGTTCATCGTGCAACATGATCGGATACAGCCTGTTGGACGCTCATTGGTCCACTGCTCTGCCACTTGTACCTTTGATGCTTGTCCTAGGTTAACCTGCGCTTCCTTCCTCCGCACAACCCCCGGGAATATCCCGTATAGCCGGCGCAAGGTCCAGCAAGTAAGGGTTTTCATTCAAGGAGCTAAGTGTCAAATCTGGTCTTGTGTTAACCTTGACTTCGTGCGTGACCTAGGTTACACCTGATAGCCGGCATGAGGTTAGGAAGGCTCCTGAATTAGTCTGGTAAGAGTATGGTCCCTCACATGACTTGAATAGTTAGATTTGAGACCATACCCCTTCAAAGCCGATCCAAATTAGTTCATGATAAAAAAAACTTGAATCGCTTGAACCTTAAACGCACGTTATATTTGTTCTATTTTAGCTTTGTAGTGATAAACTATTTTGAGTAATTTACCGAATAAACTATTTTCAAAATATTGTGTGTGTATATTGATATATATTATACTATATCGTACACATAATATTATGAAGCAAGAAATACCAATCTACGACATAAAACAAAATATCATTATAGTAGTTATATTATTGTAGGTCGCCCGTACGAAAAAACACACTTTTCCAGAGTTTTTTTTTTATAACCAAAAGCAGAAATCAATCATTAGATAACCTTTTTATAAACAAAAAAAGAAAATATGTAACTTCTATATCACATTTTTAACTTTATTTATACAAGTTGTTATGTATTAACAAGACCCGAAGTGTATTTATTCATGATAAAGAAAATAAATAAGTAATTATATCTAATGATTAAATTTTTTTTAATTATAATCATATTGTATTGAGTACAATAAACAAAAACAACTATTTGTCCTCCATAAAAGAAAAGGTCCCAATAGTTGTGGTACCCTCATCAGTCATCACGCAATCTCACGTAACAACAACTAATAGTTTTCATACATTATTTTATTTATTATGTCAAGAACAACAACTACTATTTAATCCCATTATCACCCTCACTTTCATATTCCCCTTTCTCCTTCAACACAACACATACCCAACCCGACCATGTTTCTCTCTTCTTCTTCCCCGTTAAGAACCAAGAAAACCCAAGCCATCGGGATCCCCGTCATCGACCTCTCACTCGACACCGCCACGTTGTCCCACCACATCATCGCCGCATGTCAAGATTATGGTTTCTTTAAGCTTGTGAACCACGGAGTCCCCATCCAAGTCATCTCCAAAATGGAGGAAGCCGTTAACGGGTTCTTCTCCAAACCCTCATCCGAAAAGGTCAAAGTCAAAGCTAACCCACCTAGCCCGTTCGGCTATGGTTGTCGAAACATTGGTTTTAATGGGGATGTAGGCGAATTAGAGTACATTCTCCTTCAAGCCAACTCTCTTTCCACATGCTCAGACAACGTTAGTGTCGTCGCTAATCAACCAACAAATTTCAGGTATGTTATCAATCATAAACCGCATAATAAAGATATTGTTCGATCAATGATAAAGACATGTGACTCGTTTATCTTTTTCGTTTACTTTTTCTCTGATTTAACATCCTTTATATTTTGTAATAAGTAAGTGTTTTACCAACCATAAAACATGCTCATCAATCGATGACAAAGACATCACACACTTTTAACATAGGATGGAAAACCTAGAAAATGTTTATTGTTTAACCGAAAATGTTAAAAGAAATGTTTTAATGATTTAAACAACTGTATGAATGGTCCAAGTGTACGGTATTAACTCACTATAGTACATAGTTTTTCTCATCCGATTTGTCCAAAATTTGGCCAACATTTTAATGAGTATGAGAATATATCATTATATGTATGAGTTGTGGAAGATGTCTTACGACACATGTTATGTTCGTCGGTTGTACTCACCCGTAGGTCCCCATTTTCTAAAATTAAATACAAACGTACTCAAGTATTCAACGCCAACATTATATATACGCGTTTAGTAACAACAGTTATACGTAGAGAATTACAAAACATCTAAATATATTGGTTTAAATATGATACATGAAACATGTAAACATCTAAATATATTGGTTTAAATATGATACAAATACAAATCTAAATATATTGGTTTAAATATGATATGTTGGTTTATGTATTGAAGATGACTATATGTATAAATATAATAAATATAATGTTTAATATAACAGGTGGTTCAGCTGCCACGCTGGCCGATGACTGGGCTCCTACAAAGTAAACATTATTATTAAAATTAGGTCGTCTTTTTGTTTATGTTTCAAAGCGGCTGAGGTCCACCCCGCCTTTAAGCCGGCTTCCATGCATGAACAAATACTTTTTTCCTTTTTTTTTTTTTTTAATTCTTTTATCCGAATTTTAGGGATTCCATTTCATGTCTCAGCAAATTATTATTTATAGTTTTTCATAGAGGCCCTTAATTTTCATGTGTTGTTTTTTTATTTAAATATAAAATAATAATTGTTATTATTACAAGGAACATCATAATATATTATACATTGAATAAAACCTTACTTTTACTCAATTTCAGTTGAGACACCTTTCTAAACATAAAATAATAAAAAAAACAAAGTTTTTATCATGTTGTAAAAAATAGTAACATCAAAATATTCACACACACATACAATTTATACATTGAATAAAAACTTACTTTTGCTGAATTTCAGTTGAGACACTTTTCTAAATATAAAATAATAAAAAAGCAAACTTTTTATCATGTGGTAAAAAAATAGGTTTGTTAAACATCAGAATAGAAAAGAAATGAAATATTTTACTGATTTTTGTTATAAATAATTCGCTAGTTGCTAAATACCTATGTTTAAAAAGGAGTCAGTGGCGAAGCTTAAAAATTTCCACCGGGGGGTCGGAAGTCAACGGACCTAAATGTATATACCTATTTTTTTTATAAAACCGTGGGTCGAAAACATATATACCTAAAAAAATTTATACTAAACGTACATACATAACACTACTGAGCGAAAAGTTCGGAAGGTTGGGCGCCCCTGAAAGGAGTTAAAAGTGGATCTTTGTATATAAAAGAATCCATTAAAATAAAAACCCACTAGTGATATAAAATATGTTGGTATTAAGATCATGCCTTACGCAAAGTAAACCGGTTTTTCATGAAGTCAAAAGTCAAAGTAGCTTTACCTGTTCCTCTTAAACACGCTATAATAACGTATTAGCATATCTTTAAATCTGTCATTATTTAAATAATACATGTTTCAATACGTAAGGCCACATGAATGTTGACCACTGTTATCACAAGTGTACTTGAGTCCATTTGAACCACACCAGATAGTTTGACCATATTTTAACTTTTGTTTATCTTTTTTATATTTACGTTTCAAAATCTCATTTACTAATTTATTTACACTTCAGACTCCATTATTGTTTACTTTAGACTTCAAATTTTGTTAACAAAGCAAATACACACCAAAACTTAAAATAGGTCTATAATTTCTTTTAAACTACTCACATTTTTTAAATTTAAAATTACTTATTACTTCATCAGATTTTTGAAATTGCTGATTAGGGATGAGCTCAGTACCAACCGGTATCAAAAATGTCAAAAGTCGATACCGAATCGGTAACAAAAATGTATCAGGTTCAGTAAATTCAATATCATTTGCTCATCCCTATTGCTGATACGACTTTTAAAAATAATATCACCAGTAGACCTGTAAGGTGGTCCGGTTTAAAAAATAGTATCACTAGTGGTCCGGTTAAAAAAAAGGTCAACATCACATTATAATGATGAGTGTGAAAGTGCCCCGTTATCGTACTAGTTTTTATTAAATTGGGAAAAAGGAGATCAGGAACAGTCCATGTGTCGGTACCCAAAAATAGGGGGGACAAGTACTTTAGTTTTCATACACATATTGAAGAATCTATTAGAGAAAGTTAAGTAACGAAAGTTGATCAAGTGTCCTTCATTGCAAACATAAATTAATGTTTGAGTAACAACTATAAATTGTGATTTTTAAAATTCTATCTTCAATTTTCGTGTGCAGATGTGCTGTGGACGATTACATCCAATCAGTGAAAGAATTAACATGCGAGTTATTGGAAATATTGGCACTCGGTCTCTCTTTACCCGACACAAACGTTATCAGTCGTTTGATTCAAGATGTCGATAGTGATTCGTGTTTTCGAGTCAATCATTACCCTGGGGTCAAGCCTGAGTCCAATCAACCAAAACCCGATCATCGAATTGGGTTTGGAGAGCATTCAGACCCTCAGATATTTACCATCTTGAGATCTAACGACGTGCCTGGCCTTCAGATTTCTACCGTTGATGGATTGTGGATACCGGTCACAACTGAGCCTACTGACTTTTGTGTGTTCGTTGGTGATGTCCTAGAAGTACGTTATCAAGTTATATATAAGTTTGGTTAGGAACACTAATATATTATGTATATATATTTTGTTGGTTTTATTGTTACAAGTAAACTAAATAAGTTGTGGTTAAAAATACAGGTTTTGACAAATGGAAGATTTAAAAGTGTAAGACACAGAGTAATGGCAAACAAGTCAAACAGGTCAAGAATGTCTATGATGTATTTCGCGGCACCATCTTTGAACGAATGGATATCACCGATCCCACAATTGATCTCACCGGGAAACCTAAGACTTTACAAGTCATTTACATGGAACGAATACAAAAAAGCCGCGTATTCCCTACGTCTAGGAGATCAAAGGATCGATCTTTTTAAGTGTCACTCAACGTTATGATTACAAAATGTTCCGTGATGGAACAATATATAGGTTAGAGTAGAAGAAAATCAAATGAAAAAAAAAGTGAATAATCAATTAAGTCATCACCTATGAAAATGATTTTTTGCAGGGTGAATTGTTGGTTGTAGAAAACGGGAAGTGTAGATGGTGTCTACGATTCACTCACTATCTTGTAATATGTATTCCATCAATTAATAATATATTTGGTTTATATTTTTTTTATATCTCGGGCGTGCTTTAAGAGTGACAAAATAGTCGGGTTTAGGGGTGTTATTTGCTTATATGTATCATGCTTTTTAATGTATGCTTATCCTTTTAATCCATTCATTAATTAAACTGAATTAATTGAAAACTGACTGAAATAACAAAGAGAATAAGCAATTGATTTGTGATTTACTGTGTTTGTGTAATTACTTTTTTGTTAGCAAGTACAAAAGTAAATAATTATCACACAACTAGCAAGAAGTTAGAAGTTAGACAAAAAAAAAAAAAAAAAAAAGAATTGCATGATCAGCAACGGGTAATTTTTAACCACCCGACCCACTTAAAATTGAGTTTACGGTTCCTATTAGAAAACCACAGAAACAAATAATTAACAATTGGATCATGAAACGTTTCCTACATCATCTTCTTACCCCAAAAAATTAAAGCATTTTTAATCTCCGCCACAACACCCACCAGGCAGTCATGATGATCGCTTCTCTAACCACCTTCTTAGAAGAGTTCAACACCGAATCTCTTAGCCAATCGAAAATGCCAACAAGGGTGTTCGACTTCGACAAGTCAAGATCGAGCCACTTAGCAATGCACGTCCAAACTCTAGCTGCAATCAAACAACGCCCAATGATGTGAACAATATCATCTAAATCAGAAATACATAGAGGACATAGAACAAAGGTAATTGTTGGGATTCGTCGGTGTACAATTTTAATTTTAAATAATATCTAATATTATTTGTTGTTAATTAATATCACATATTAATTATATAAAGCGGAAGCGTGTACAATTAAAATCAACTACCCCGTTCCAGTGATCTAATTGCCACAATTAAAGCAAAACACAACCATAGGGATTTTTCGAAAAAATTAACCTTTGATGAAAAACCTAAACTTCACACCTCGAATCAACTAACTGCCACGCTAGTTGACACTTGTTCAAGAGCTGAAATCCAAATCAACTCATTGATTCGGATCTTCAAACCCGAATACCCAAACACGAGACCCAAGAACTCCTTCATGATCAATTGGTCAAAATACGGGTTAAACGAGGTCAAAAATCCAGTTAAACCGGGTTTCTGGTCAACGGCACGTGGTGCGTCAGGTGGGCCGACAAGGCGGCGAGCAACGCAGCAGTGTGATGTGCGCTAGTGTATATATAAAATGGAATCACCAAACTAAAACACACAACATGGCAAGTGTACCGGTCGTGGTGTAATAAAGTCAGTAAAACCGAGTATCAATCCGTGGACGCTGATTTGATGTCACGACCCCCGACCCACCCTGAACGGAATCGGGAGCCGCGAACAGCCAAGTGGTACCGGTGATTATTTTGAAAAATATTGCAGCGGAAATTTCATCAGGACCGTGAGTTAGGAAAAATATCAGAGTTTAGAAAACACCGGATTTTATTTATTAAATAGATGGGATAAACCCATGTTTTACAAAGGTAGCTTTAATAAAGATAAATTTGATTACATAAAACAATATTTCTTAATTTGATTTAATTGATAAGATAAGCCACTTCTTGAAGCCCTTCAATGCCGTATTCAACTCTTATTCCAATCTACTGTAATTACCTGAAACGCGTTTTAAAAAGGTTTTGTCAGCAGGAAATACTGGTGAATCATTCTTTTTACTAAAACGACCCGTTTGTTATAATTTACAGTATTAAGGGTGATTACATTGTTTCCATATATCAACCAACTACCCACAGTATTTGTCACTCGACCGGATCTGTGACTATGGTCATATCACCATTGGCCACCCGTTTGTCCAATGACAAAGATTATCAAGTAATGTATACAAAACCCCACATACTGGCTGTAATTTGGTGATTACAAAGACTTAATCCCTGTAATTATAACTTTGAAAATAACATGATTTTGTAAAGTACTTTGATAAAAAGAGAATGACTCACATTATAAGCATGCAGATTTATACGGGCAGCGCTTAGTCTATTGATTAGTCTTGTAACCTAGTGCACACGAACTAGGTAAGTAACTAATACAGCATTTACGATAACTCACGAGATTAAAACCCTCACAACGAATGACAAAGTGCAATCACTTAAACATCCATCGGATTCACAACGAATGACAGAGTATTCTCCGAGTTCGGGTGGTACTCAAACATCCTGTCGGAATCACGACTAATGACAAAGGATAGTACTTAAACATCCGGTCGGATAGTTTCAATCGATCGGACATTGAATCGTAGCAGCGATCGAGTTATTACCCTGTTTTGCGGCAGCGTTCGGGCTTATGTGTGTGTTTGGTAGTAATCAGGTAATATTTCAACGTACGTATTGAATTTCTACGTCGAACCAACGCAGAATGTCAAGTCCCAAGCCCCTACATTTATACTTAAAATTTGTCCCCCTCGCGTGTCGCGAGGGGTCACCTGGGCGGCGTCGCGTGGCGCGAGGGGTTACTTTTAACATAGGGTTGCCACGTGTATTTGTAGCCTAGGTGAGTCGACAGAACGAGAAAATTCGATTTCTATGAAAAACTGTAAGGATAATATCAACTAGGGTTTACTCCCCTTGAGTTTTAGGGGCCCTGATCCTGATTCTGATTGTTCTGAAAATTTTAGGGTTTATGCAGGATCACTTAGGGGTTTTAACTAAGGTTTCCTAGTGAACAAAATATAATAATAAATAATAGTTTTGGTGAGAGTTGTTATGGTTTGAGACAAAAAGGAAATAAAATAGTGAGAAAAGAGAAGGGACCCACTTTGTAACTTTAGGGTTCAACTAGAAAGTCTCCTGGTATAAAATTTTGGGTATAACTTCTGAGCTATTTTGAAAATATATAAAGCACTCGTGTTAAGTATAGTACCCCTAATTTCAACCTTGTCCCTATGTCACGAGACAGAACCCCAACAAACTTAGTCAGGCAGAGCCTTGACATGCGTTATGGGGCTCAGATCAATCGGAAAGGGTAGCGGTGATCGGGAGTTAAAACACTTAAAACGGGGCATGGCTTTATTATTTATTATAGTGTAAATAATAAATAAATAAAAAGATAAGAATATTATGTAGAGAGTGAGATCGTAAGAAGTAGAAAAGGGAATTGGCAAAGTTCTTTGAAGGCAATATTCTTTTTATAGTAAACTTCAAAGTCTTTGGAACTTACACGTATCATCATAATTTAATTCATTTGTCCACTATTTCTTTTACATGGACACATGTCCATTTTGATTTCAATATTTTTAATTATTATTTACTATTTTATTTCATATTTGGTTTTTTGTTCTTATCTGATTCTCGACATGTACCGACATACTCAACCAAAATCTCAAAATGTAAAATTGTGATATTATTTTATTATTATAATTAATTTAACGGGTTTACTTATTTGGCGTTTATAACTTATAAAATATAACGTTTTATAAAATAATAAATATGTCATTAGAACCAGAATATTTGTGTCTATATTTTGAACCAAGTTTCATTAAAAACGGAGTAGGTTCAAATGTAATGTATTTTTATAATTTAATTATTATATAGTTCCTGGCCCGTCTAGTTACTTCATATTTCTAACAGTTAACTTACCCGTAATATACCTGTCTAATAATATAAGTTTTTATATACTTTTATTTTATTAAAAAGGTCATCTAGATTCAAGCCAATTAATTATATTATTTCAACCAACTATATAAAATAGTGTTTAAAACTATTTGGGTTGAATAATTATATTAAAAATAAACTAGTTACTAATGGTTAATAAATTTAACCCAACCTATAATTCTTATATAAAAATAGGAATGTTACATTCTTCCCACCTTGTTTTAAATCTCGTCCTCGAGATTTGGTTTATGATATTTCTTTTAGACTTATGTCATATTTTAGTCAATAAGAATAATATTAAGGTAGATGACACAGAATTAAAATATCAAATTTTGTGAATATGAGTTGTACAATAAGTAGGACTCAATGGTTCAACTGAATTAGTTCAAGAAATTGATGACAAACGAATGAGATGAAATGATATAATTTCCAATGTGACTATGTTCAAGCCAAAAGATATATGATCAATAGATATTTAAAATGAATGTGAAAGACTTTTAGAATTAAAAAAAAATTCTTTGTCAAAAGAAAGCTTACTTTGATTGTGCAATTGAGGAAGACTTAGAATTGACAGGTTCCAAATGAAATAAAAGCATGAAAATGATTTGTCAAATTTTGAATTATGATATGAGAAAATCAATGTGCTGAGATGAGTGAATTGCAAGGATACACGAAAAGACAATAGAGTTAGTGTATTATTGTTTTAATACATAATTGCAATAATTTTATTTTCCTTGAATAATATATATTTATATACACTTATGCTCAGTGCTTAGTCGAAATTATATAATATTTATTATTATATTAGAGGTATTGTAAAAGGAAACACTTATATTTGGAGCCCAGTTCACATTATTCAATTCAATTATAGTAATCTATGTAAAAGGAAACTTAGATCCAAATGTGTACTCGTATATAATATATAGTATTTATATAATGTGAAATTATTACTGTGATTGAATACAGTATATAACAACTGTTTTGTATAGATTACTATAGTAGATTACTTTTACTATTAACATTATAAAATAATGTTTAATTAATAAATGTATATTATAATAAAATAGTTCAAAAATAATATATTCTATAATTTTTTTTTTAAGATTGGAATTTTAAAAGACAATAAGAATCCTTATAAACTTTTATGTGATACTATATTTATCTTATTTACTTTAGATAGTAATTTATGTAAAATAATAATATTTTTATAATATATAAAGTAATTCTACTACACATGCAACTTTCATAAGCTTAATATAAGAAAACCAAAACAAAATTTAGTGTTATTATTATCCTTTTTAACATGAGCTACAAGTTTATACCAATACCGCAAGGTGTCATAATGATTTGAAATAGTTTAATAATTATGGTGTTTGAACAAATTCACCATGTAATCAACTGAAAGCTTTTAATGAAAACTCTAGGGGTTTACGTTTCTGATCTGCATAACTCTTTTGTCGATCTTGATACATAATATTTCTATAAGTTTTTAATAGTTGTGGAATATTAAACAAGATGAATAATTACTTATAAGTATAAAATGTTTTGTCCATGAATACTTAGACAGTTATTTAGATAATTTTATTCGTCCCTCTAATTCTTGTATTGTTTTATGAAAATATGTCTTCTCCTTACAATACAAAGTATATATATTTTTATATATATATAAATATTTTTACATATAATTAAAATTTACTAAATAAGTATGACAACTTAATTTATACATATTAACTATTCATTATCATGGTTGGATATTGGTTAGTGCTGTCTTGTTTAAGCATAGGTGATCAGTCCATGCCTAACTAAGGCTAGGCTATCCAATACCTGTCCCTGACAATAACCCTAGTATTTTAAAAATAATACTAACACTACTACTATTAATATATTATTACCAATAATAAAACTAATATTAATTACCAATAATAAATAATTAAACATAAACGTAAATGAGAGTATACCTTAAACATAATAATTTCTTCACCTCAATAACATTGAGGTTTAACACTACTACTATTAATATAGTTAGGATAGATGTTCGAAATTCATTGACTCGATATCAAAGAGTCATCGTTTGGCAATAATGCGGTTTACAGTGCAAAAAAAATCAAGTATAGTGAAATGATATTTGAGTTTGGATAAAATAACAAATCGGAATGAAGCCCTCCAGTGGTCTTCATAAATCAAACGAACCACATGCGTAATAAACAGTGCATGTGTAATGTGTGAATTTACTAGAAAATGAAATAGATCAATATTCGCTACTATGAAAGAAATCCTCATGGTATGATGACCATTAGGGGAAGTAGAAATGCGAAAGTCAACTTATTATAGGCAGAAGTCAGAATTTCAACGAAAGAAATGTAAGAACTTCTATCTGGAATTTCGAGTGATAACCGTTGTTAAGTGACATTACCAGGAAATGTCGAATAAAATGAAATAGGGGAGTTGCAAAGGTATATGACTCCTTTTGTAGTGATAATAATTATGACTCTGATTAGACTGTGCACCGATGGTTGTGAAATCTTGTTCCAACGTACCTCAGCGATATTCATGTTGTTTGTAGGATCATGTGGCAAAGTGCTTCTTTTTTATTAGTAATTCTTCTACTGACGGAATTAGCATTGGTGTCATCGTGCCCAATTTATATTTTCCAAAGGTCTTGCCTTGGAAGTCGTGTGTGATATACTTCAACGTCTGTGGATGTATAATTTAAGTTTCATGTGTTTTCTTGTGCACTAGCATAACTTTACATGCTTCTTACTTGCGTTAATAGTTTATGGTAACGTATTGGAAATTTTTTATACTTTTGATGGTGTCCCAATTTAAAGAGTTTCCATTATTTATATTGTCGCACGAGTTACGTGGTAGATGATCAAACGAAATAATGTTTGATATCAGAATTTATAGATAAGAGATTCTTGATAAAGAAATCTAAATTTATTATTGACACATATGCTTGTGTTTTATTCTTTAATTGACTTTTTGAATTCCTTATAGATATACATATCTATATAATCATATATTTCACATGTTGTATTATACATACCCTCTATAAAGTCAATGTATTTAATAGATTCATATTTCCAAAAAACAAGTCAGATATCAGGTCATGATACTATTTAGGGAAAACTTGTCACTTGTTTGACATATTATATACCCCGTCTTATCCGGTTCGCGCCGGAGACGTAACCCCGTTATATCCGGATAAACTGGAGAGTCTGCTACACCATACCCAGTTTTGTCGGAGAAAATTTTATATTTCCCATAAATAGTATCTTTTCAATATTTTAAAAGTGCCTCTTTTATTTAGGCTTTTATCCAGAATTAGGGAAATTTGTATTCCCATAACATATCTTATTCTAGACCAAGTAATATCACTAAGTAAGAATTAATAGCAATTAAGTGCTATTGCCTGCAATGTTCTAATCATTATTCTTACGGCATACCGAAATCCATCATACTTTATTTACACAGGTACTTAGCTTATCTCGAAGCTTATACTAAGGCATATTTTCTTAAGTTCAAGTCTAAATGCTATCATGTGTGCTACCAGTTAATAGTAATTTCCTAACTCTTTAGGTATTATTATCACAACACCTATTGGCTTAAATCAGTGGCTCTGATACCACCTTCTGTCACGACCCCCGACCCACCCTGAACGGAATCGGGAGCCGCGAACAGCCAAGTGGTACCGGTGATTATTTTGAAAAATATTGCAGCGGAAATTTCATCAGGACCGTGAGTTAGGAAAAATATCAGAGTTTAGAAAACACCGGATTTTATTTATTAAATAGATGGGATAAACTCATGTTTTACAAATGTAGCTTTAATAAAGATAAATTTGATTACATAAAACAATATTTCTTAATTTGATTTAATTGATAAGATAAGCCACTTCTTGAAGCCCTTCAATGCCGTATTCAACTCTTATTCCAATCTACTGTAATTACCTGAAACGCGTTTTAAAAAGGTTTTGTCAGCAGGAAATACTGGTGAATCATTATTTTTACTAAAACGACCCGTTTGTTATAATTTACAGTATTAAGGGTGATTACATTGTTTCCATATATCAACCAACTACCCACAGTATTTGTCACTCGACCGGATCTGTGACTATGGTCATATCACCATTGGCCACCCGTTTGTCCAATGACAAAGATTATCAAGTAATGTATACAAAACCCCACATACTGGCTGTAATTTGGTGATTACAAAGACTTAATCCCTGTAATTATAACTTTGAAAATAACATGATTTTGTAAAGTACTTTGATAAAAAGAGAATGACTCACATTATAAGCATGCAGATTTATACGGGCAGCGCTTAGTCTATTGATTAGTCTTGTAACCTAGTGCACACGAACTAGGTAAGTAACTAATACAGCATTTACGATAACTCACGAGATTAAAACCCTCACAACGAATGACAAAGTGCAATCACTTAAACATCCATCGGATTCACAACGAATGACAGAGTATTCTCCGAGTTCGGGTGGTACTCAAACATCCTGTCGGAATCACGACTAATGACAAAGGATAGTACTTAAACATCCGGTCGGATAGTTTCAATCGATCGGACATTGAATCGTAGCAGCGATCGAGTTATTACCCTGTTTTGCGGCAGCGTTCGGGCTTATGTGTGTGTTTGGTAGTAATCAGGTAATATTTCAACGTACGTATTGAATTTCTACGTCGAACCAACGCAGAATGTCAAGTCCCAAGCCCCTACATTTATACTTAAAATTTGTCCCCCTCGCGTGTCGCGACGGGTCACCTGGGCGGCGTCGCGTGGCGCGAGGGGTTACTTTTAACATAGGGTTGCCACGTGTATTTGTAGCCTAGGTGAGTCGACAGAACGAGAAAATTCGATTTCTATGAAAAACTGTAAGGATAATATCAACTAGGGTTTACTCCCCCTGAGTTTTAGGGGCCCTGATCCTGATTCTGATTGTTCTGAAAATTTTAGGGTTTATGCAGGATCACTTAGGGGTTTTAACTAAGGTTTCCTAGTGAACAAAATATAATAATAAATAATAGTTTTGGTGAGAGTTGTTATGGTTTGAGACAAAAAGGAAATAAAATAGTGAGAAAAGAGAAGGGACCCACTTTGTAACTTTAGGGTTCAACTAGAAAGTCTCCTGGTATAAAATTTTGGGTATAACTTCTGAGCTATTTTGAAAATATATAAAGCACTCGTGTTAAGTATAGTACCCCTAATTTCAACCTTGTCCCTATGTCACGAGACAGAACCCCAACAAACTTAGTCAGGCAGAGCCTTGACATGCGTTATGGGGCTCAGATCAATCGGAAAGGGTAGCGGTGATCGGGAGTTAAAACACTTAAAACGGGGCATGGCTTTATTATTTATTATAGTGTAAATAATAAATAAATAAAAAGATAAGAATATTATGTAGAGAGTGAGATCGTAAGAAGTAGAAAAGGGAATTGGCAAAGTTCTTTGAAGGCAATATTCTTTTTATAGTAAACTTCAAAGTCTTTGGAACTTACACGTATCATCATAATTTAATTCATTTGTCCACTATTTCTTTTACATGGACACATGTCCATTTTGATTTCAATATTTTTAATTATTATTTACTATTTTATTTCATATTTGGTTTTTTGTTCTTATCTGATTCTCGACATGTACCGACATACTCAACCAAAATCTCAAAATGTAAAATTGTGATATTATTTTATTATTATAATTAATTTAACGGGTTTACTTATTTGGCGTTTATAACTTATAAAATATAACGTTTTATAAAATAATAAATATGTCATTAGAACCAGAATATTTGTGTCTATATTTTGAACCAAGTTTCATTAAAAACGGAGTAGGTTCAAATGTAATGTATTTTTATAATTTAATTATTATACAGTTCCTGGCCCGTCTAGTTACTTCATATTTCTAACAGTTAACTTACCCGTAATATACCTGTCTAATAATATAAGTTTTTATATACTTTTATTTTATTAAAAAGGTCATCTAGATTCAAGCCAATTAATTATATTATTTCAACCAACTATATAAAATAGTGTTTAAAACTATTTGGGTTGAATAATTATATTAAAAATAAACTAGTTACTAATGGTTAATAAATTTAACCCAACCTATAATTCTTATATAAAAATAGGAATGTTACATTCTTCCCACCTTGTTTTAAATCTCGTCCTCGAGATTTGGTTTATGATATTTCTTTTAGACTTATGTCATATTTTAGTCAATAAGAATAATATTAAGGTAGATGACACAGAATTAAAATATCAAATTTTGTGAATATGAGTTGTACAATAAGTAGGACTCAATGGTTCAACTGAATTAGTTCAAGAAATTGATGACAAACGAATGAGATGAAATGATATAATTTCCAATGTGACTATGTTCAAGCCAAAAGATATATGATCAATAGATATTTAAAATGAATGTGAAAGACTTTTAGAATTAAAAAAAAATTCTTTGTCAAAAGAAAGCTTACTTTGATTGTGCAATTGAGGAAGACTTAGAATTGACAGGTTCCAAATGAAATAAAAGCATGAAAATGATTTGTCAAATTTTGAATTATGATATGAGAAAATCAATGTGCTGAGATGAGTGAATTGCAAGGATACACGAAAAGACAATAGAGTTAGTGTATTATTGTTTTAATACATAATTGCAATAATTTTATTTTCCTTGAATAATATATATTTATATACACTTATGCTCAGTGCTTAGTCGAAATTATATAATATTTATTATTATATTAGAGGTATTGTAAAAGGAAACACTTATATTTGGAGCCCAGTTCACATTATTCAATTCAATTATAGTAATCTATGTAAAAGGAAACTTAGATCCAAATGTGTACTCGTATATAATATATAGTATTTATATAATGTGAAATTATTACTGTGATTGAATACAGTATATAACAACTGTTTTGTATAGATTACTATAGTAGATTACTTTTACTATTAACATTATAAAATAATGTTTAATTAATAAATGTATATTATAATAAAATAGTTCAAAAATAATATATTCTATAATTTTTTTTTTAAGATTGGAATTTTAAAAGACAATAAGAATCCTTATAAACTTTTATGTGATACTATATTTATCTTATTTACTTTAGATAGTAATTTATGTAAAATAATAATATTTTTATAATATATAAAGTAATTCTACTACACATGCAACTTTCATAAGCTTAATATAAGAAAACCAAAACAAAATTTAGTGTTATTATTATCCTTTTTAACATGAGCTACAAGTTTATACCAATACCGCAAGGTGTCATAATGATTTGAAATAGTTTAATAATTATGGTGTTTGAACAAATTCACCATGTAATCAACTGAAAGCTTTTAATGAAAACTCTAGGGGTTTACGTTTCTGATCTGCATAACTCTTTTGTCGATCTTGATACATAATATTTCTATAAGTTTTTAATAGTTGTGGAATATTAAACAAGATGAATAATTACTTATAAGTATAAAATGTTTTGTCCATGAATACTTAGACAGTTATTTAGATAATTTTATTCGTCCCTCTAATTCTTGTATTGTTTTATGAAAATATGTCTTCTCCTTACAATACAAAGTATATATATTTTTATATATATATAAATATTTTTACATATAATTAAAATTTACTAAATAAGTATGACAACTTAATTTATACATATTAACTATTCATTATCATGGTTGGATATTGGTTAGTGCTGTCTTGTTTAAGCATAGGTGATCAGTCCATGCCTAACTAAGGCTAGGCTATCCAATACCTGTCCCTGACAATAACCCTAGTATTTTAAAAATAATACTAACACTACTACTATTAATATATTATTACCAATAATAAAACTAATATTAATTACCAATAATAAATAATTAAACATAAACGTAAATGAGAGTATACCTTAAACATAATAATTTCTTCACCTCAATAACATTGAGGTTTAACACTACTACTATTAATATAGTTAGGATAGATGTTCGAAATTCATTGACTCGATATCAAAGAGTCATCGTTTGGCAATAATGCGGTTTACAGTGCAAAAAAAATCAAGTATAGTGAAATGATATTTGAGTTTGGATAAAATAACAAATCGGAATGAAGCCCTCCAGTGGTCTTCATAAATCAAACGAACCACATGCGTAATAAACAGTGCATGTGTAATGTGTGAATTTACTAGAAAATGAAATAGATCAATATTCGCTACTATGAAAGAAATCCTCATGGTATGATGACCATTAGGGGAAGTAGAAATGCGAAAGTCAACTTATTATAGGCAGAAGTCAGAATTTCAACGAAAGAAATGTAAGAACTTCTATCTGGAATTTCGAGTGATAACCGTTGTTAAGTGACATTACCAGGAAATGTCGAATAAAATGAAATAGGGGAGTTGCAAAGGTATATGACTCCTTTTGTAGTGATAATAATTATGACTCTGATTAGACTGTGCACCGATGGTTGTGAAATCTTGTTCCAACGTACCTCAGCGATATTCATGTTGTTTGTAGGATCATGTGGCAAAGTGCTTCTTTTTTATTAGTAATTCTTCTACTGACGGAATTAGCATTGGTGTCATCGTGCCCAATTTATATTTTCCAAAGGTCTTGCCTTGGAAGTCGTGTGTGATATACTTCAACGTCTGTGGATGTATAATTTAAGTTTCATGTGTTTTCTTGTGCACTAGCATAACTTTACATGCTTCTTACTTGCGTTAATAGTTTATGGTAACGTATTGGAAATTTTTTATACTTTTGATGGTGTCCCAATTTAAAGAGTTTCCATTATTTATATTGTCGCACGAGTTACGTGGTAGATGATCAAACGAAATAATGTTTGATATCAGAATTTATAGATAAGAGATTCTTGATAAAGAAATCTAAATTTATTATTGACACATATGCTTGTGTTTTATTCTTTAATTGACTTTTTGAATTCCTTATAGATATACATATCTATATAATCATATATTTCACATGTTGTATTATACATACCCTCTATAAAGTCAATGTATTTAATAGATTCATATTTCCAAAAAACAAGTCAGATATCAGGTCATGATACTATTTAGGGAAAACTTGTCACTTGTTTGACATATTATATACCCCGTCTTATCCGGTTCGCGCCGGAGACGTAACCCCGTTATATCCGGATAAACTGGAGAGTCTGCTACACCATACCCAGTTTTGTCGGAGAAAATTTTATATTTCCCATAAATAGTATCTTTTCAATATTTTAAAAGTGCCTCTTTTATTTAGGCTTTTATCCAGAATTAGGGAAATTTGTATTCCCATAACATATCTTATTCTAGACCAAGTAATATCACTAAGTAAGAATTAATAGCAATTAAGTGCTATTGCCTGCAATGTTCTAATCATTATTCTTACGGCATACCGAAATCCATCATACTTTATTTACACAGGTACTTAGCTTATCTCGAAGCTTATACTAAGGCATATTTTCTTAAGTTCAAGTCTAAATGCTATCATGTGTGCTACCAGTTAATAGTAATTTCCTAACTCTTTAGGTATTATTATCACAACACCTATTGGCTTAAATCAGTGGCTCTGATACCACCTTCTGTCACGACCCCCGACCCACCCTGAACGGAATCGGGAGCCGCGAACAGCCAAGTGGTACCGGTGATTATTTTGAAAAATATTGCAGCGGAAATTTCATCAGGACCGTGAGTTAGGAAAAATATCAGAGTTTAGAAAACACCGGATTTTATTTATTAAATAGATGGGATAAACTCATGTTTTACAAATGTAGCTTTAATAAAGATAAATTTGATTACATAAAACAATATTTCTTAATTTGATTTAATTGATAAGATAAGCCACTTCTTGAAGCCCTTCAATGCCGTATTCAACTCTTATTCCAATCTACTGTAATTACCTGAAACGCGTTTTAAAAAGGTTTTGTCAGCAGGAAATACTGGTGAATCATTATTTTTACTAAAACGACCCGTTTGTTATAATTTACAGTATTAAGGGTGATTACATTGTTTCCATATATCAACCAACTACCCACAGTATTTGTCACTCGACCGGATCTGTGACTATGGTCATATCACCATTGGCCACCCGTTTGTCCAATGACAAAGATTATCAAGTAATGTATACAAAACCCCACATACTGGCTGTAATTTGGTGATTACAAAGACTTAATCCCTGTAATTATAACTTTGAAAATAACATGATTTTGTAAAGTACTTTGATAAAAAGAGAATGACTCACATTATAAGCATGCAGATTTATACGGGCAGAGCTTAGTCTATTGATTAGTCTTGTAACCTAGTGCACACGAACTAGGTAAGTAACTAATACAGCATTTACGATAACTCACGAGATTAAAACCCTCACAACGAATGACAAAGTGCAATCACTTAAACATCCATCGGATTCACAACGAATGACAGAGTATTCTCCGAGTTCGGGTGGTACTCAAACATCCTGTCGGAATCACGACTAATGACAAAGGATAGTACTTAAACATCCGGTCGGATAGTTTCAATCGATCGGACATTGAATCGTAGCAGCGATCGAGTTATTACCCTGTTTTGCGGCAGCGTCCGGGCTTATGTGTGTGTTTGGTAGTAATCAGGTAATATTTCAACGTACGTATTGAATTTCTACGTCGAACCAACGCAGAATGTCAAGTCCCAAGCCCCTACATTTATACTTAAAATTTGTCCCCCTCGCGTGTCGCGACGGGTCACCTGGGCGGCGTCGCGTGGCGCGAGGGGTTACTTTTAACATAGGGTTGCCACGTGTATTTGTAGCCTAGGTGAGTCGACAGAACGAGAAAATTCGATTTCTATGAAAAACTGTAAGGATAATATCAACTAGGGTTTACTCCCCCTGAGTTTTAGGGGCCCTGATCCTGATTCTGATTGTTCTGAAAATTTTAGGGTTTATGCAGGATCACTTAGGGGTTTTAACTAAGGTTTCCTAGTGAACAAAATATAATAATAAATAATAGTTTTGGTGAGAGTTGTTATGGTTTGAGACAAAAAGGAAATAAAATAGTGAGAAAAGAGAAGGGACCCACTTTGTAACTTTAGGGTTCAACTAGAAAGTCTCCTGGTATAAAATTTTGGGTATAACTTCTGAGCTATTTTGAAAATATATAAAGCACTCGTGTTAAGTATAGTACCCCTAATTTCAACCTTGTCCCTATGTCACGAGACAGAACCCCAACAAACTTAGTCAGGCAGAGCCTTGACATGCGTTATGGGGCTCAGATCAATCGGAAAGGGTAGCGGTGATCGGGAGTTAAAATACTTAAAACGGGGCATGACTTTATTATTTATTATAGTGTAAATAATAAATAAATAAAAAGATAAGAATATTATGTAGAGAGTGAGATCGTAAGAAGTAGAAAAGGGAATTGGCAAAGTTCTTTGAAGGCAATATTCTTTTTATAGTAAACTTCAAAGTCTTTGGAACTTACACGTATCATCATAATTTAATTCATTTGTCCACTATTTCTTTTACATGGACACATGTCCATTTTGATTTCAATATTTTTAATTATTATTTACTATTTTATTTCATATTTGGTTTTTTGTTCTTATCTGATTCTCGACATGTACCGACATACTCAACCAAAATCTCAAAATGTAAAATTGTGATATTATTTTATTATTATAATTAATTTAACGGGTTTACTTATTTGGCGTTTATAACTTATAAAATATAACGTTTTATAAAATAATAAATATGTCATTAGAACCAGAATATTTGTGTCTATATTTTGAACCATGTTTCATTAAAAACGGAGTAGGTTCAAATGTAATGTATTTTTATAATTTAATTATTATACAGTTCCTGGCCCGTCTAGTTACTTCATATTTTTAACAGTTAACTTACCCGTAATATACATGTCTAATAATATAAGTTTTTATATACTTTTATTTTATTAAAAAGGTCATCTAGATTCAAGCCAATTAATTATATTATTTCAACCAACTATATAAAATAGTGTTTAAAACTATTTGGGTTAAATAATTATATTAAAAATAAACTAGTTACTAGTTACAAGTGGTTAATAAATTTAACCCAACCTATAATTCTTATATAAAATTAGGAATGTTACATTCGAAGCCCTCGATATTAAACCTTTGTCAAGTCCTAGTCTGGATAAAATAGCATGATGTCAACTAAACAACTAATCAAAGCAGTAAATAGAAAGAAAAGGTAAGGAAGTAGGAACAAATAAGCAGGGATTGGGCTGAGAACGTAACACATGAACGGGAAATGGGAAAATGACTCTCTAGTTGGGGAATCCTAATGATAAAGTTGAATGCTACAGGAAATGGAAACTTAGATAAAAACTGGGATCTAAGGATACGGTCCGAACAGGATTCACTAAGGTGTCCTAAATCTCTTCTCGGTCTCAATAGGGACAATAAAGCAAAACCGAACGGTCATGTAATGCTCACCGGGTAGGGGAAGGCTCTCCTCTCGGCCTCTCCTAACACTAGATGTTTACGCACCCTAAGGTTTGATCTCATGTCGGTCAAAATATATAACTTTTCAAGTTTATCACGGTGGTTCTGGCGGGCGGCGCAATATTTAGGGAGGACGACGGAGGGCAGTGGTGTGGCTGGCGCAAGGGAAGGTAGAGATCGGTAAAGGTGGTTGTTTTTGTGTGAGTTTTTGGGCATATTCTAACTCTAGGAGACCTTGGTACTAAAAACCACTACTTAGAAAGTGTATTCTAATACAAACTTCCACCTTATATTTATCTAATAAATATATAAACTATATATTATTTATCAAATAAATAACATATGATTATCTCCTAACATGTAATTTATCTAATAAATAAAACATATTAATATTATTTATCCAATAAATAATATTCTTCCACCAATTATTTAATTAACAATTTATTAAATAAACAACTAAATACTAATTAATCATTTCGTAAATAAATGATTTACTAAATGTTTCTCAAATGTTCGAACCACATTACCATTGCAAAACGCACATATGTGAACTATAAGATTTAGCTCATAAACATTATTCTTCATTCGTTGTCCAAAGTGTAACTTTTTGGATTGTACCTCCTTAGTAACGTTAAAATAATCCTAAGTCGGACATCCCATATCCAACGGTAACATCGATACTGTTAGTGCATGCGTCTGTCGACTTCGTCTTATATCGGGTCTTGTATGTATTTAGAAAGATCAGGGCACGTTATTCGAGAAAATTGTCAAAAATAGGTCAACTGGCAAGTTCAAACGAAATTAGAAAGTTTAATTTCGCTTGAAATGAACATGTCATTTCAAACGAAATTACTTGACTAATTCCGTTTGAATTCGTTATTCCGCATGAAAGGAATTCCGCTTGAGTCATGTTCAAGCGGAATTAGATGCCTATATATAGTTGCTGCCTGATTCCTTTTGAGACAAGTTCTGTATTTTCGGTTGAAGCAAAGAAGTGCTGCCGAAGTGTCGTCTCGCTGTAATTTGTTATCAAATCAATCATACGACAGTTTAAAGTGTGTATCTTGCTGAATTGACCTCAGTACGACTGTTTCCGCCTTTCGTATTGAGCATAAACTCTTCTGATCGACTCGTTCGGGTCTGAAAACGATCCTACAAGTGGTATCAGAGCTCAGGAAGAAGAGTTCTTACCAATTCAGCTGCGATTTCTGATTTCTACACCTTCTTTTCAAAATTAAACAACTTTTCACGGTCAAAGTGTCTTGATTTTCACACATCATACTCGGAATTGTATTTTAACAAATCCTTGAGAAAATTGGACCTTAATTCGATCTAAATTTGATAAAATTCATAATTCCGTCTGAAAATCAGCTTGAGAATGATGACGTCAGCAGCATTTCATACGGAATTAGTCCTTAATTCTGCTTGAAACTGGTATTCCATTTGAGTAATCCCGTTTGAAAACAGCTATTCCGCTTCAAATTGTAATTCCGTTTGAACGGTTCAAACGGAATTAGGTATTCCGCTTCAGAGTGTTATTCCATTTGAAAGGTTCAAACGAGATTAGGTGATTCCGTTTCAAAGTGGTATTTCGCTTGAAGTTGTATTGTTGGTAATTCCGTTTGAAGTTTGATTCCGTTTGAACAAGTAATTTCGTTTGAGAGCGTAATTCCGTTTGAACAGAACTATTTTGAGAATTTCTTGAAAACCGAACCATGGAAGAAGAATTTTACAACGCATTTGCTACTCCGGTTACCCCGATTACTCTTGCACAGAACACAATGTTGGAAAATGAAACGGGGACGATGCAAAAACCGCCTAAGCTCATGAACATTGAGGAGTATAAAGGTTGGGAAGGACGGTTTGAAAACTGGGTTCAAGCAAATTATTTAGATGCTTGGGAATGCGTAGAGACGAAATATGTTAGACCGATGACTGATGATGAAGAGATTATTGCAATTAAAAATATGAGTGCTGAAGATAAAAAGAAATACAAAAATGAAAAAATGATGTTAAGTCTTCTACAACAAGCTGTGAAAGAAGATATTTTGGTTCTATTGCAACATAATGGAAGTGCCTACTCGATTTGGAAAGCTTTAAAATCAAATTTTGTCGGTAGTCAAGAGATGGTTAAAAACAAAAAGTCACTTTTAAAGAAAGAGTTTGATCTGTTTCGTGGGTTGAAAAATGAGAGCACAAAGCAAATCATAGAAAGATATTGCAATCTGTTAGCAAACATGAAGAGATTGAGCATCACCAAAGAGAATGAAGAGTTGATTGAAAAACTAGCTGATGCGTTGCCACATGAGACTTGGGGCACATATCTCATGATGCTAAGGAACAAGAAAGGATTTAGCAGTCTGACACTGAGTAAATTCATTGAAAAGATTGAGGCTCAAGAAATGGAACAGAGAAAAATCTCAAGAATGAAAGATTTCGATGGTGAACAAGATATTAGGCTTTATTACAAAGCAGGGTTAAATGACAAAATCACCAACATGTCACCAAAAGTTGAAACATCATTCAATGCTAAGAACTCATCTGGAAGTTCATTCAAAGGATCAAACAGCAACACAAGTTTTTCATCATTTCCGTCATTTGATCCGAACATTTCAGCAACCAAAAATGGCAAGAAACTACAATGCAACATTGTATTGAATCTTGAAAATGATCAAGAATATTCTGAAGAAGTTGCGAAAAGTCACATGTCTTTGTTGGGGACTGTGTTGGAGTCTTATGGTAGTTTTGTTGCAGGTCGGATCGGGAATCCAATGCTTACAAAAGAGAATTACGATCAGATTGATGCTGAAGAGATGGAGTTAATGGATATAAAATGGTGTTTGGCTAGTGTATTGAGACGAGCTGAGAAATTCAAACAGATCACAGGAAGAGATGACTTCCGTGATGCATGTGTTTCTAATTTGGGTTTCGATAAATCTAAAGTTACTTGTTTTCGTTGAAGGGAAAAAGGACACTTCAAGAGGGAGTGCACTAATCGCGAAGCAAGTGGAGCTCAAAATCCGTTTAACAACAATGATTACTATCGGAAATCGATTTATCATCAAGTTGCTCAACAACAACAAGAACCACAAGTGGCACATGGTAGAAAAGTGATAGAAGAGTCATCAAAGAGAGCATGCATGGTGAATCAAGATGATAAAAAATCTTCAACAGGTTTCAGTTGGGACAAATATATTTCAGCTGATAGTAAAGCATGTCTAATAAACCAAGATGATGAAAAATTACCTGAAGGGTTTAGTTGGGAAAATTTCAGTTGGGATGATTATTGTCCAGATAAAGAAATGTTAAAAGCCAAAGCTTTTGTTGCTCGAATTGAAGAAGACAGTGATGATGATACTGATTATTATGCGAAAAGAATGGCAGCTCACTTGAAAATGATGGAGGAAAGTAACAGTGAAGATGAAAAAGCTAAAAAGAAAAAGATCAAAACACCTGTCAGCAGTGATGATGAGGAAGTTCCAGTGATAAAGAGAAAAGTAAAAGAAGTTCCAAAGTTCAAGGTTGATGAAGAAGTTGATGCACGAAAGATTCCAGTGAATTGTGAAACCTGTGAGGTTATGAAGAAGAAAAACAGTGAACTGATTAACAACATGAACATATTGAAGAAATCTTACGTTGTTTTGAATAAAGCAATGAATCAATACAATCAATCCAGTGAAGAGCAAGCAACAGTAATGAAAACACTTCAAGGAGCTTTCATGACGAAGCAGAAAATTGTTAACAATTACATTGAGAAGTGTGCTGTGCTAGAACAAAAACTGGAAACTCAAAGAATTGAAACTGAAAGAGTTAATCGATTATTAAAAAGTTACTCGTGTACTTCTTATGTCATTGACAGGATTTATCCAACTGTTGAAGGCATGAAGGCTTTTGATGAAGAGGAAGTTTCTGAAGACAAGAGTTCTGAAAAGAAGAAGGATACTAAAATGAAAGATTCTGGTAAGAAACACAGTACCAGTTACAACAAGTGTCCACCCCCGCTTGAAAATGGATATTCTCCGAGAAATCCAAATTCAGAAAGAGTAAAAAAGGCAACAAACTTACAGTGGGAGTCGGAGTCTTCAGTTAAACTGCCAGAAAATATTGATGTTACGTTTACATCGTCTGACACTGATCAACAATCTCAATTGATGAAGAAAGTAGTGGATCATGTGTTAGATAACGATGAAACTGAGGAGTCAAAGTCGGAGTCTAAGACAGAGTCAAAGTCTGAGTCCAGCACTCCGAGTCAAACTGACAAACAGGGCAAAAGAGTTTACAATAAAGAATTTCTTCTATCAAAATCTAATTTGAATGACAAAACATTCAAAGTTGCATATATATTGAATGATTCCGACAAATTATATTCTGATGAGTAATTTCCAATAAGAGGTGTTAAACCAGAAATGATCAAAAAGGTTTTCAAACTAACAGAAATTAATATTTCTGAAATAAAAAATTTAGATCTTTCTGAAAAACCAAGACCTTACACCTCAAGAGTTCAACAAAGAGAAAACAAGAAAAAGGGTTACAGTTCTGGTTCTGGTTTTCAAAAGAGACCAAACCATAATGGTAATTACAAAAAGAAAGGTCTGGGATTTATTCCACCAGAAAATTATAAAAATGAAAAATATGTTCGAGATTTTAAATCAAAAATGATATTTGTTTCAGGTACATCTTCTGAAGAGGAAAAAGAAAATTTGTTCAGAAAGCAGTCGAACAAAGAATTCCTTGCGAAGAAGCAAGAAGAGATGCAGACTGTTGATCAGAAGAAGGAAACTCGAACCTGTTTCAAATGTGGAAAAAATGGTCATATTGCCATAAAATGTTCACAGGCAAATCAAACTAAACAGGGAGTTTCTAAACTGAAAGATAAAGAGATTGTGTTTGAACCACCAATTGAGAGAACTAAACTTTTCAAAAATTCAAAATTTGAAATTGGTGAATGTTCAAAGAGGTTTTACAAGAAAAGTGCAAATCTTGACAACCAAAAATGGGTTGTTAAAAAATCTGATGATGGGTCTAGCAATGATTCTGATTCATCAAAATCAGAGGAGCTATTTTCAGGCGATGAATCTGATTCCACAAATTCAGAAGAGCCACAGGTTGAGTTGAAATTGGAAACATCAGTACCTCCAATGGATGATGTCAATTTTCCACCATTGAGGGCTGAAAATTTTAAGAAAAAAGTTGGTAAAGTGGAGATTTCAAATCAATTTTTCTCTGATAAGAAAGAATTTGATATTGAAAAAGCTTTTAACCCCCAAAGTGCACCATATTTTTGGTAAAATGGTTGACAGGAAAGTCAAAGGGGTGAAAGAGTTTTATGAGAAAAAATTGAAGAAACCAGGTAAGAGTGTTTCATCTCAGGTTTGTGACTGGGATGGAACATATTATGATGAATAAAAAGTAAGACTTGCCGGAGCTCCCAGGTTGGTAAGCGAGGAACTGGTATCGGCATATTTCTTGAGAAATTCACGAAAGTGATTTCGTCTTACAAGTGGTTATTGGTTGGTTACTTACAAGTGGTAAATCAGGGACATTTAGTTGTACTTGATTTTCTACATATGATGTTTGTGGATTGATCTTAAAAATGTTAAATTTTTCAAGTGGTTAAAGAAGAACAACGTGATGAGATCCCCTAACCTACAAGAGGTTTTATAAAATCAACAAAACTAATTTTCCAGAAAAACCATTTGATTAAAACAAACTTAAGTGTTTTGAAATTACAATGGGAAAATGTTTGTTGTGAGGGGGAGTTCTGATTGTTTATGCCAAGTGGATGGCGAATTGAAGTGATTCGATATCAGTTGTTATTTTACTTGTACAGTTTGTTTTCAAATTTTTTAAATGTGTTTGCATTTTAGGGGGAGTAAGAAATTTCAGAAAATCCAAAAACATTTGAAAATTTGAAAAAGTCAAAAACATGATAAAATCAAAAATGAGTTTTGTTGTATAAAAGAGGAAATGACAGTACATCAGTGGACTATCACAGCATGCCTAAGAAATGGAAAGAAAAAAATGTGATAAACGGTCTCACTGATGATATGCCAGTAGATTTTTACACATTTAGTAGATTGTGACGAGATATAAACCTAAATTTCAAACTTACTTATATCGTGGGGGAACATCTCTCGGATATATGTGTAACCCCCGAAATCTTGTTTGAAAGGTCCCTCTTTCTGAGATACTAGGTCTTTATACTCAGTGATATCTGGGGTATTATCCCGGGACTTCTGATTTTGCGGAAGCAATGGCCTAGTCCCCGTATAATACTTTCTGCTTGCTTGAAATATAGCGCCGCCCTCAGTACAAAAAATGATGAAACATTGAAAAATGCTAATCATGTGCTGTTGAAACAAAAGATCCTCTAAAGGGGACACACCAAAAGTCGAAGCCGTCATTTCTCTGCTGAACGGAAGTTCTGACCTGAGCTCTCACGGCCTTCGCAATTTAACCCTTTACAGATATCATCTGTGGTATACTCACCTGTAAGACTGAATATTGGGATCTGGATACAGGAGTATATTCTAAGGTGGGACACGCGAATAAGTTTAAGTGGTTAAAACATTAATCTCGTATCTCGAAACAGTTGAACTTTGTGTGAAAATTTAAGTGGATCAGTATACTGACAATCTAAGTGAATCGTTTAGAACTTAAAATGTTTAAAGCTTAATGGTGTTGGTGATTTGTCTCATAAACTGATATGATCCTCTTACACAGACTCACAAAAAAATTGTCTGTAAATATTTCTTTACTGCATTTTAGTTTTATTCAATAATCCAAAAAGATTTTTAGTGTGTTTTAGCATAAATTTTGAAAAATACAAAAAGATTTTCGACAACTGGTGTTGGAGAGCTGATTTTCAAAATTCCAAGTGCTAAACATGATGACAATCAGTGAGGGGGAGTCTGTTTAAACTGAGAAAAAGATTTTGAATATCTTTTCTACATGTGGTCATCAGAAGTTTATAAATGTTAAATCATGATATTTTTACAAGTGGTTCATCAGTGATTAATGTTGTAAAATATGTTGTGTTTGTATTTACAAGTGATAAGCAGGGAATAAATTTGTAAAATGTTAAATTTGTGAAATTTATTTCTGGGTTAAGAAGTTGTGCGGGATAACCAGGTTCTTGATTCTAGAAAGCCAGGTTATGATTCTGGAACTGCTGATGCTGATGAACTTAAGGAATCAAGAGACCTGATCAAGAGATGTATGAGAGTCAGGTTGTGTTTCTGGGAAGAAGAGAAAGATTTGAGGATGCTTTACAATGTCAGATACTTCAAAGAAGAGCCCAAAGACTGATAAAGATTGAAGATGTTGAAGACTCGACACTTAAGACTCGTCAACATTCGAGGGGGAGTCTGTTAGTGCATGCGTCTGTCGACTTCGTCTTATATCGAGTCTTGTATGTATTTAGAAAGATCAGGGCACGTTATTCGAGATAATTGTCAAAAATAGGTCAACTGGCAAGTTCAAACGAAATTAGAAAGTTTAATTTCGCTTGAAATGAACATGTCATTTCAAACGAAATTACTTGACTAATTCCGTTTGAATTCGTTATTCCGCATGAAAGGAATTCCACTTGAGTCATGTTCAAGCGGAATTAGATGCCTATATATAGTTGCTGCCTGATTCCGTTTGAGATAAGTTCTGTATTTCCGGTTGAAGCAAAGAAGTGTTGTCGAAGTGTCGTCTCGCTGTAATTTGTTATCAAATCAATCATACGACAGTTTAAAGTGTGTATCTTGCTGAATTGACCTCAGTACGACTGTTTCCGCCTTTTGTATTGAGCATAAACTCTTCTGATCGACTCGTTCGGGTCTGAAAACGATCCTACAGATACCTTTGTTCACCAATTTTATTTTAGAAGGTAATCGATCCAATAGAAGTATAGGACTCGCCATGGTGGAGTATTTACTTTCCTTGGAATAAATTGATTCCACATGGGGGGCTGCTCATTGACCGACATGGCATAAGGTTCAATGACCTTTCTCACTTCCTTAACCGAAAAACATCAAATGACCCTCCAAATACCACTCCCTTTTTTTATCACGACGAGACCTCACAGAAACTTGATGTGCCAACTCTATCATATCAAAAATGTGATTTTCTTCAGCCCCACTACGAATAGGACAACGTTAATTCCAGTTATCGGTATCTATCCCCATTCGATCCACTACTTTACAATCTTTATCGCTTTCAAAAGCATAAAGCCTATCAAATCTAGTGCTTAAATACGAATCATCCACCCAAATATCTTTCCAAAAAGATGCCTCTTTAGCATTTACAATTTTTTCTCAAGCAGGGGAAAAGAAAAAATTTCCTTCGATTGCAAATCCTCAAAGAACTTGACAATCCTAACCCATATGCCATTTCCTATAAATCGAGAAACACTCCATGTAACCCCTTGTATTCTTACCATGTATAGACCTTATCACTTTAAACCATAAAGTTTGAGGGTTATTCACAAATCTACAACACCATTTTTGAAGAAGTGCACAATTAAACCCTTCTAAGGAACCGACCATCCACTCATTTTATCTGCCAAAATCAAACCCTAATTAACCCAGTGAACTTTGCTATCCCCCAAATCACCCTAGAGGAAACGAACTATCTTAGCTTCAAGAAGCTTTCTAACCCCAAATGGTATGGGGAACAAATACATAAAGCATAATATCCTAAGAGAACCATGAATCGAAGTTAATAAGGTTGAAGGAGCACCAACAGACAACACCTTAGCCTTCCATATGGAAAGTTTTATGTTAAATCTTCCCATAACCTTTTGCCAACCCTCCATCCTCCCCATATTGCAATCAACCGAAATCCCCAAGTAGATTAACATGATCTTCTTAGGCTTGTATCTCATAAGAGAAGCAAGCCTCACAAGCTCCTCAAAACTAATCCAACTCCAATAAGGCTGGACTTATGGAAATTAATTATTAGACACGAAGCTAGATAAAAACAGTTGGGAGTCCCAACACCATAAAAAAAATTGTTAATAGACCACTCTCCAACCATAATAACATCATCCGCAAAAACATATGTGATAGAATAACATCAACATCGCCAATTTTAACCCTCTAAACATACATGCCTCCATGATTTCCTGATAGCAATATGCAATCCTTCCATAACAATGATAAACCTATGTTTTTGTTATGTAAATCGACTAAGAAATTCAAACTGAATAATTTTTCTAATTCAACTCAGTTTTAACGATGTTGATATCGAGTCTGAGACCTAAATAACTATATAAGAAACCAAACCGGATAATCAAATAATTAATCAGTCTTAGTAGTAACCATTCACCAAATCAAAATTGGATAAACTAATTTAAACCACATTTGATTATACAGTTTTCGGGTTACCGAAGTCCCAAACCAGGGCCGACTCAATGTTTCTTGAGGCCTAAAGGGAACTCTAAATGAGAGGCCCTTTCTAGTTTTTAACTGATATTATTTTGTATTTTTTTAAATATATGGTGGTATTGTTATATATTATAGTGAAGTTTTATAAAAAGAAACTAGATTATGTTGATGTTATTATTATATGAATTATTTTAATTTCAAATTAAGTTTCTTTCCTACTTAAAAGTGTTTCCAGCCCTACCCTGTCTACTCTTATAAACTATTTTAGTAACCTTAAAACTCCTTCTTGCTAGTGACTTTTGTAACTAACCGGGTGCTACTTTCTACACCCCCTAATTACTTTTTACACCCCTCTCCTCTCACATACTTACAGGTGGGGCCCGCGTGGGACCGACAGTTTTCCTCTCACAAGGGGGTATAATCAGGAGAGAGGGGGGGGGGGGGGGGGGTTGTGTGTTTAGAATCAGCCTAGCCTAACTGAAAACATAAATAGAATATATAATTTTTTTTTTTCAAATTGGAGGCCTTTTGAGAAATGATGGCCTAAAGCAATCTGTCACAAACAACCCTAGACATAAATGCATGTTTGACGGAAACACAAGCAATTTTCTTTTATATTTAAACTTTAATTTAACTTAACAATGAATTATTATGTTAGTTATGAAAAAAAAAATATTTCTTAAAAGTGTAGAAAAATACACACACATTAATCATAAAATAATGGCAACTACTGATAAAATTAAATAATGATCTAAATCACATAAATTAAATAATAACCTAAATCACGTAAATATATGAAAATATAGCCTTAAAATAAGGGTCATAGTCGGGCCAGTGCCAGTCGGCTAGTCGCCTAATATACCAAGGACGGCCTTAATATCTATACTATATAATAAAAGAAACCTGATTTGGGACACATGTCATTTAACGAGGGCATCAATAATTTATTGATAAATTTTAAATTTAAATATTATATTAGAATTTTATTTTTTGTTGATAATCAACATTATAATTTTAAAGAAAGGTAACTCGATAACTTTGATGTAACAACTTTGCCTAAATAAGTTCAAGTGGCCATTAAATTAATAATATGATATTATTGTAATGCTTTTATTTATTTAACTTTTTCAACTCTTATTAATTCATGTAATTGTAGATAAGTAAGATGATTATTAGTTTAGTTATATTAATAAATTACTGGCAAGATATACATGGAACAAGAATTACTTTTTTTTTTGTTAGTGGAACATACACAAATAATCATGTAACATGTCATTTTTTATAAAATAAAATAACTATAACAATATTATATGGAGGCATCTACTATTTAGTTTCCCGTCTTCGTTTTATACTTATACTTATCTTATATAAACTAATATTAAATCTTATCCTACTTTGAATTCGACGTGTAATAAACGAGATTTTTAAAGATATAATATTTTATTATTTGGTATATAAAATTAGATTTATTCAAGCCGTGTAATACACATGGTTTTCTTAGGGATATAAAATTTTAACTATTTACTATAAAAATTACATTCATTCAACCCGTGTAATACACAGAGTTTTAAAAGATATAATTTTTTTTTTATAATTTGGTATATGAAATTCGATTTAGTTAAGTATTCAACCAGTACAATACATGGTTTTTTTTTACTACCGTTAAAAAAAAAAACATGTTTTTTGAAGATATAACTTTTATATTTAGTGTACAAAATTACATTTATCTAATCCGTGTAATACATAGGGTTCTTAAAGATATAATGTTTTTATTACTTAATATATAAAAATAATTTTATTCAACACGTGTAATAAATGAGGTTTTAAAGATATATTATTTTATTATTTAGTATAAAAAAATTACATTTATTTAACCCGTGTAATACACGGGGTTCTAACCTAGTATATATATATTTCAGTTCTTTTAATAAGAACATTTCTTATAAATAAAATAGTATTCCACGTTTTAAAATAAAAAAAAAATAGTTGGTTAGATGCATTTAATATTGTCATCTCATATTTTATTTTGCAATTTTTTAAAAAAAGAAATAAATTATTAACGGCGTCTACGGTTTGGGGGTTGGGATGTCCCGATGATGGATCGTCTCCTACCGAGGCATGGAACGGTCTTGAGGGCAACCCGGTTTTACCCAGCTGTTACCCCAGCGAGTTTCTCGTGTGGGGGCAGTATGGTTTCCGGGCGGAAGTCAGCTCACGCGGCAGGCCGGGGCCCAATCGAACATCGCGTCCGCAGATGCGGGGCTGACGGGGGAATGTCTTTGACATAAACCCGGTGACCACTGGTCCAGTACATAGAAAGTCACCTTCCAAAAAAAACGTCAATAATGCAAAACATTATGAATACACAAATTTATACAAACTCAATGATTACAAGATTTGTTATTTAAATTTAGTCAAAAGCTATTCTATTTTATTTTGGTTTCGTCACACATATTCTAGGTCCTGCGTCCACCCCGTCACCCCCAATTTTCGAACAACCCACCATGTCTCTCCATCACAAAACCCCACCCCAACTCAACTCTTTGTAACATTTATATATAGCATCCTAAGATTATTCTTATAAAAAAGATTTTTAAGCCCGCTTATTTATCCTAAAAATATTCTTTTATAAAAAAGATTTTAAAGCGCACTTATTTATTTTGCACACACGGCCGGTGTTTATGATAATAAAATGTTGATGAATTTACAATGACGGATCTTGATCATGACTTATTTATTTTGCACACACGGCCGGTGTTTTTGATAATAAAATGTTGATGAATTTACAATGACGGATCTTGATCATGGGTTGTGTTTTCTTAGGGGACTGGGGGTGGTCCGTGAGGGCACCCCCATCACTCGTTATTTTTTTAGCACACCGCCGCCACTACCAAGTTCAACGAGTGATAGAAATAACGCGTGGAAAGGATCACGCGTGGAAAAAGGAAAATGATAGAGTTTAAAACTGTTTTTTTTTTTTATTTTAAAACCAGAATTCTTTTTTAAAAAAAGAAATTCAGAAAACTGTTATTTTTTTAAAAACAGAAACTGTTTTAAAAAAAAAAACAGAAAACTGTTATTTAAAAAAAAACAGAAACTGTTTTATAAAAAAAATCAGAAAACAGTTATTAAAAAAAAAAAACAGAAACTGTTTAAAAAAAAAACAGAAAACTGTTATTTAAAAAAAAAACAGAAACTGTTTTATAAAAAAATTCAGAAAACAGTTATTTAAAAAAAAAACAGAAACTGTTATTTAAAAAAAAAACAGAAAACTGATATTCGGTGGCGGAGTCGATCTTCCGAATCGAAGAGGCGAAATTGGCGCAAACTAATGAAATTTATAATTTTAGTGTTTTATTATTAATTTCTAATTTAAAAAAGAAAATTAAAAAAAATTGTGAGTGATGGAATTCCATCACTAGTGATGACCACCGCCACTCAAAAATGTTTGTGAGTGATAGAATAGTGGTTGCTGACATGGCGGAACATGATTGGATGTTTATGAGTGATGAAATTTCATCACTTGTAACTACCCCCACTCCCCTTAACTATGATAGTGATATATACTCCAACTGTTTTTCTTGATCATTATTTTTTTGTTTAGCGTTGTGCCAACTGGATTGCATAGTCAAGCTGGTTGAACCAATCCAAGAAATTAAAAGATTATTTGTATGTTTATATACAATATAGTAAAACACTATTGTTAATACTCGTATAAATAATATGACGAATCTAGATGGTAAAGGAGCCTTGTATATTGTATTTTTTTTGGGATTAGGACCGAGTGCTAGATTTCACCCGATTCATAAAACAATGTTTTATATTTATTTTGTAACTGAAGATCCAAAAACCAATCCTTCGGATGGAACGGTTGATCAAATCTTGTGACAAGGAAATGAACCTACAAAACAAAAACCCGTTAGGCTTGTCGCAGAGGTGAAAGGATCACTTTACGACCACCCTCCGACGTAAGGATAAGTATTTGAAGTAGAGAGAGAAAGTAGGTTCTGATGGTAAGAAAAACATACTTCAAATGTACTTGGATGTGGGTATTTATACCTAGTTGAGATAATGTAGACATGTGGTCGCGTTCGAACCAGTCGTTGTCTAGCCGATGTGCCTTTGTAGTGGAAGCCGGAGTGTCCAGACATCCCCTGGTCCCGTTGACCACATTTATGGTCCGGTTGGCCGGGCCATTTGTCTCGGTGCTACGGTGGAAGTGTGGAACCTCTTCAATAACAAAGGTAAAATAAATTTTATAACTGGGCCACATTTATGGTCCGGTTGGCTGGGCCATTTGTCTTGGTATAAGAATCACTTGTATTTATGCCAACATTGCCAAGTACATAAGTTTTATTTATTGAAACGACTTTATCAAAAAATTATATTCTATTGCAATTGGAAGTAGTTTCGGAAAATATCTCTTTTAGAAATAACAATATTTTAGTATGCTTTTATAATATGGTTTCTGAAAATATCTCTTTTAGATGCAACAATGGTGGATTCAAGAATCATCATCAGTGGAGGATGAAAAAGGACCGTATTGAACAACTAAATTATGCCGGATAAAAACAATTAAATCAACTTATAACACAATTAATGATTTTTTAGGGCCTACCAATCAATTAGACAATTATACATATATCAAAATCTATATCATTTGCCAGACTATTTTTTATTTTTTTTACTGTTGATCCACAATTGTGTGGGACTCCCTCATTTGGTCTTATGTCCATTCATGCTGACGTTAGAATGAAAGATGGTTTTAACCCCAACTATAGATTTTTGACTACAGTTTTTACAATCTTTTACAAACACGGCACAAATTTTATAAAAAATAAAATAAGCTACATTATTTAAAAAAAAAAAACATACTAAGGTTGTAATTTAAACGAAAGTGACAAGCACATGGTAGCACTAAGTACGAATGGGGCGTGCATCGGGTTGGAATTGGACCTAAAAAAATGGAAAACAACCACACTACAAAGTACGGACCTAAAAAATCTAGATCAATTAGGTTACAATAGAAAGGATCAATGGGTGTGGAATAAAGGGGTAAACTTGGAATATTCGGTTAAGGAGACTAGGATGTGGTTAAGTGGTGAAGGTACTAGTGATGCGATTTGTAATTTTAAGTAGTATAAATGGATCCCGCGACTAAATGTAATATATTCATGTGGAGGGCATGTATGGATAGGATTCCGACTATGTGGGCGCTTAGGAGGAGGAATATTATGGTGGGTGATGGTCGTGTTTTTTTGTGGCGATGTGGGATGAAACAACGGATCACATCTTTACAGCTTGTAGGTTGGCGAGTGGAGTTTGGAGTGGCATCGCTTCTTGGTGCAACTTATCTCCGATTTATTTGTTTTCAATTTCTGATCTGTTGCAAGTGATTAACCAAATGGATGGATCGAAGAAGAAAAAGGAGATCGTGCATGGAGTCTTGATCTTGACGTGTTGGCGTATTTGGAAATCAAGAAACGAGAAGACTTTCATAAATAATGATATAAACGTAGTTCAAATAGTGTCGGATGTTAAGTCTTTGGGGTATTTGTGGTATAGGAGTAGGTTTAAAGATGGTACGGTAGATTGGAAAGGGTGGTGTTGGTTTTCGTTTGAGACGATATAATTTTGTTTGAGCGCGCTTATCTCTATCTTGGAGATAAGTTGCTTTGTTTTGTTTTATGAATTGCAATTTTCAAAAAAAAAAAAAAAAGTTTACAAATTAACTACATTTACATTTCCCCTGATGGGGAATAGTTCTGTTTTCCCATTGGTCAAAGATGGCGGCAACCAACAATTTTTTTTAAGTTAGCATATAATAGTTAAAATTATGATTTTGCACCCAGTTCAAAATAAAATTTTGCTTTTGCCTCCAGCTTAAAATTACGATTTTGGCCTCAGTTAAAAATTACGATTTCGCCCCAGTTCAAAATAAAATTTTGCTTTTGCCCGCAGCTTAAAATTACGATTTTGCCCTCAGTTAAAAATTACGATTTTGCCCACAGTTCAAAATAAAATTATGGATTGCCCTCAGTTCAAAATATGTTTTTGCATCTATTTCAAAATTACGATTTTACCCCAGCTAAAAATTGCAATCTTGGACAAAACTATAGTAGTGTTTTATTTTATTTCGTTGACTTAGTGTAGTTTTTTTTGTGCCAAACAGCTGCCTAACACTTGCTAATTGGTCATAACAAATTATTGTTTTGCCCCCAGCTCTAAATTATATGCTTGCCATCGTTTTAGTTATTTTTTTTTGGCAAAACTATGGTAGTGTTTTGGTTTAATTGGTTGAATCGATGTATCTTTTTTTGCGATCATGTTATAAGTAACCGAAATAAAGGCATACATGTTATTAAACTAAGAAATATTCGGTTTAGCGTCCCGCAACGCGGGCGGTGCATAACACTAGTTAGACAAGAAACATCATGTTTAAAGATAGATCAACTTGTTGGATTTCAATTGTTAACTAAAATATCGAGTAGGGAGACAAGAAAGTTGATTCGAGTTAACCATAAGCTAAGCTCAGGCTTGACTCGATAGCTGAACCTGACTTCAGGATACAAACTCGAGTTTGGCTAGAGCTTAACTTCAGAGGATAGATAAGAACTCGATCGAAACTTTTGTATACTTGTGCTAGGCTCGTCTACATATATTTGAAGGTTATTTATTTATTTATTTATGTTTGGCAGAGACAATGGGCCATCACTTAGCGAGCCCAGGTGGAAAGGCCCCAGCTAAAAACGTTAAGACTACGACGGGTCTTGTAAAGTCGGGACCCAACCCAACTCCCAAGTACGTACATGGGCTCGGTACCATCGTCTATTATATATTTCTTCTATAATTAATAGCAATAAATGTCTATTATATTTTTTTCTATAATTAATAGTTCTTCCATAATTAATAGCAATAAATGTCTACTATATTTTTTTCTATAATTAATAGTAAATAGTTTAACTCGATTCGTCAGTTAGTTTTTATAATTAATATTTTAATACGATTTAGATAATTTATATATAGTAAGTTATTATACAATAGCCCCATAACGGCGATTGGTACATGACTTAATTACGTATGTTCATTTGTAAATTACGCACATTATAAATGTCAAACCCTAATTACGCATGAAGAAGAAATCACGCATGGTCAAAACACAAAATCACGCATGGTTAAAACATAATTACGCAAGTTATTTGGTGGTCGCGTACCGGTCTCGTATTACAAACCTATTGTATTTTAAACTCTCTCTCTCTATATATATAGGGGTAAGATCGAATAAAAAAATTATTTTGCCTAAGTAGGATGAGAATGAATCTTAACCATTCATTTTTCAAATCAATGGTTAAGATGAAAATGTAGGAAAAAAGAGAAGACTAAGGGTATCTTGGGGAAATCATATTTATTGAGTTTTTCTCTCCACATGCAAGAAACATGCATATTCCACCCTCATTTTTTAAACGTTCATAACTTTTTTATACAATATTAATTTTTCACAAAAAGTTCACTATAAGGACCAAAATGTTTTAGTACAAAAATTTCACTATATGGATTTTTTTGTACTAGATTTTTATTGATTTTTTTAGAAAACAAAAAGGGTGTCACATGTCATTTTCACACTCCTACTTATAAGGACCAAAATGTTTTAGTACCAAAATGTCTTCCTACATATAAGGAGTGTCACATGTTATCATCACAATCCTTATTAGACTACTTAGGCAAAAAACACTTTTTAGTGGTTCCTTTCCATCAACTAACTTTCAAGTTATATTTATAAAACCCTATGCAGTTAATGCGGTAAAATATCGGATATCGGTCAAGGACCGATATTTGAAATATAGGTTATCTCGGTGAGATATCGGTGGGATATCGATAATTTTAATATAATGCAGAATTTATATATACAACAATTTAACACCAATAATTCAGTGATATATCGGTTATATCGGTCAAATATCGGTGATATATCGGTTATATCGGTCAAATATCGGTGATACATCGATTATATCGGTCAAATATCGGTGATATATCGGTCAAATACCAGTCAATATCGCCGATAATATCGGTACCGATATTTGACACCGATATTTTAATAAGGGACCGATATAACCGATATTAACTGCATAGATAAAACTTAATTATTATTATTATTATTACTATATGTTAATAGAGAAACAGAATAAATAGTGCCAAGCATATCCTAGCAACTACTCATTGCTCCATGTTGTGGTGGTGAGGGCTTATTGGGCCTTTGGGAGGTGATGGTCTCATCACCAAACCCTCGTGCACGTGTTGGTGAGATTATCATCAACCCTAGAAAATCTCATCAACAAACATGTTCTTCTCTTTCTTTCACCACGCCACCAACATCCCATAACCACCACCACCCTCTTAGATTAAAACGGCTATTTTCACAGTCACCACTATCTCAGATCAAAACAGCTATTAGTGGATTAACAATGTAATGTAACAGTGTTTCTTTTTCCATATACGAGCACACGTTTTGATCATTCAACCTTCTTTCATCCTCATGTCATCCGGTTCTTTTTATTTTTATCACAAATCTGAAGCATCTATTGTTAAAGTTGAAATACTATAGTTACGGATCTCAAAACAAAGAACAATTTTTTATTATAATTGTGGGTAATGTGCGACACATTATGTAATCATGGGTAACATGGTTTTTAAAAGGTGGATATTGTTAGGCTAGAGGGTGTGGGATGGAGCCCTTGGGGGTTATAGATGACACCTCAGCGCCACGTAGGCGCCACGTCAGCCAAGTGGGCTTTATAACGCCCCCTTTAATATGGTGGGTGTGGGGTATAGCGCCCCGGGCGCTATAGAGAAAAAAAAATAAAAAAAAAAAAAATTTTTGATTGGTGCAAAAAGAGGGCCCCACCTGATAAAGCCCCTTCCCTCTCGTTATCACCATGGAGCCCCATCTATAGCGCCCCTTCTTAATTCGGGCGGTGTGGGTGTATAGCGCCCGGGGCGCTATAGACGGTGACGTGGCGGGTATGGCGCCCCCCACACCCTCCAGCCTTAGAAACCTCAATTAACAAGTAACAAGCCAAAAAGAAAAATCAATTACAAATAAATATATGAGTGGATTTACGGAATCTGATATTTTCGTAACCTTTTATATGCATTATCATTCTTTTCATAATCATACTCTTAAGTATTATGTTTGCTAGTATAAAATTCATATTGTGATGTAAAAGTTAATTAGGTGGCCATTGTTTAATCAAATGACAACCCCCCAATACCATCCAACACCATTGTGACATTGTAACTTCAAACTCTACCCTCAAAATGAAAATAAATAATAACAATTATTATTATTATTATTGAATATTTGTTTTTTAAGTTATTTGTAAAAAGAAAAGGAAAATTACACCACACCATAATACAACACAACCACAATCAACGTGATCAAATTCCAAACATATAAAATAGTAAAATAATATAATAAATAATTGTATTAACCAAACCAAATGTACATATAATCCTAGTTTACATTTTCTATTACTTATAATTAATAATATGTTATATGTTAAATTTGTTTATTTTTTATTTATATATATAACATACTAGCTGTCATTTTTTCAAATTAACAAATTTAAGAACTATTAGATTTACATTTGACCTAAGATATAATTTGATGCATTAATTTAAATTAACTTGGATCCATTCACATCCAAAATCTACCGTCTGTTAACCGAACCATCTTATTAAATTATAAAATTAACTTAACCGTTTATAGTCGAAACCGATCGGTTATGAAAAACTAAAAACCTAAATGTCAATTATATGTTCAGTTCAAGCCAATAATCGAATCGAACTGAACCATACTAACCTATAGTGAACATTAAACGCCAACAGATATATACATGCCATAGCGGTCTGCAAAACAATTTATCTAGCTAAAGTAGTAGCAAATAGTGGCCGGATCAAAGCGAACAAATAATACAATTATGCACACGTATTCTGAAGTATCAAATTAAGAAAATTAAAGTGCTAATGCGTGAAACTTTTTACCTTAATCATCTCAGGGCCGGCCCGTTAGGCTTATCAATCTAGGCACGGGCCTAGGGCCACCAAAAATCACGGGCCTCCAATTTTTAATAAAGTTTTATATATTGTATATGTATCAGGCTCGAATAAAAAGCAAAACTAAACAATGTTTTTTTAATAAAGTTACACAGATAAAAATTGTTTAGGATTAAAGGCCTACATTCAAGACCCAGTTTCGAAATTAAACCACATACATAACTGTAGCCACCATCTACCACTCGACGTCATCCAAATTCCGTGAATCAGCGCCAAAAATCCCTAAAATTGAGCCTCAGTCATCGTTCCTACCTCCTATCGCAACCTGCTCTTTCGATTTTCTAGGTTATCGGCTATCACTAACGGTAATCACTCATGGCGTCGGGTCTGTCGGGATTGGAGGAGAATTTATGGGCAAAATTAGGGCTAATTACTAAACGTAGGTTAACTTTAGCAGCTAATTTTTCTCTTAATCTCTAAATGTTTTGCAAAAGGGCCTCCACTTCATAGTCCGCTTAGGGTCTACAAAAAACATTGGAACGGCCCTGAATCATCTAATGATTATTATATGTGGATTGTGATCAATGTTGTTATTTCGTTAGCACACATACATAAATAACATAAAATGACATAGCTAAATGATTTATTATAATGCGCAACTAATAGTTGTTATCTTCTATATATGAACATGCTATTATACCATGGGTGGCAGGGTGGGCGACCGCCCAAGCCCAAGACTCCCTACTCGGGGCTTGAAATTATATATATACATGTTAAAAACTTATATTTTAGGAGCCCATTTCTATACACGCTCTGGGCCTCTAATTTCGAGAATTCTCGGGTACAGCGTTGCATTATACATGATATTTCAATATTAATTTATGTCCAACTCCATATCATAAGTATTCTCCTTTACAACTAGTCCATGAGAATTGCATTTCTCATTTAAAAACGTTTGGTTGTGTTGTCTCTTTCTCAATTTTCCATCTCAATGTACAAACACGGGCCACAAAGAAGATTTGGTTTTTCATCCTCCATCGACCATTAAGACTGGAGGGTATGGGGGCCGGCCTTGGCCCAGCGAGGCCCGGCGCCGCACCCCCACACCGCCCCCCTATGCCTTGTCCCGGCTTCTCCGTCGCCCCAAGGACGTGTGCGACGTGCCTCTCCTCCACACACATAACTATACATACATATATATATATATATATATTTAGCCCCATCCTCCACCCCCTTGTCCCCTTTAGGCCCATCCTCACTTCCGGTGACGTGGCGGGTGACGTGACGGCCCATCCTCCGTCACCATACCTTCTAGTCTAAGTATATGGAACCATTAATGAAGTTGGTTTAAAACACTTTTACTTCAATTCCTTGATAAAACATTCTCAATCATAAAGAGGGAAAAGAAAAGTTGAAAAACAATAATTTTCTTGAAATACATATATCTTATTATGAACCCTAAGGCTATAGGGTGGCCCTCATGACCACCATGACCCTCTACATAGACGTCATGTCATCCATCTTTAATCCACCATTCAAAACCACTACCCTAAGGGTGTGGTCATGACCCAAACCACTATCTCCTTTATTTTTTTAATTTAGTTTTGTCTTAAAATCATCAAATGAACCACCACAAGTGGCCTAGTGGTGGAGTGACTTGGGTTCTCCAATGGAGACCCAAGTTCAATTCCCATTAGTGCCACTTTGGTGGCCACCGACACCCGCTTTAAAGCCGGACCGAGGACACTCGAGGTCTCGGGTTCGAAACATGTTTCTTACCCCTCTTTGATGGCTATGGGTATTTGCCGCCAGGGATCCTTGTCGGGTGGTGAACTGGGAAGAGAGATCCCTTCCGTGCAACTACCCTTTTTTTTTTAAATCATCAAATGGGAGGGTCGTGGTAATCGTGGTTTAATCCATGGGAACCACGATCAATCAAGGAGGGAGACGGTGTACCATTTAATTAATGGTCCTATGTGGAAATAATTTTCAATTCATGCCCCCACATCCAATAGCCTAAAGCGGTCAATTTGAAATCGAAGTCTAATGAATTATTATTATATTTTTTTTATGGAAGGTGATTTTCTTTTATTTTCTTGTTTGTGGGATTTGAATGTAAGACGTTTAAATTTGAGTATACTTAAAGGCTTTTCTTTGCTATTTAACCATTTAAGGAATTTCAAAAAGAGTTATTAAATCACATTAACCATGTTTAAGTGCATATGCCCGAATGGATGTTCCTCAATTACCATTTGAGTCTAAAGTGTTAATAAAACTTCACAACACGATCATATATTTTTAAAAAAATTGACACGTGACAAAATATTTTGACGGTTTATAAAAACGAATAACTAACATTTGTACAAAATTATCCTTACTCAAAACTGGTTTGACTTAAAAACTTAGCTCGATTTCCCGTCCAAATACTCAATTGTCTACTTAGATCATATTAGGGGCTTTTTACTTGAGTATAAAATTAATAATTGACGTATAGTCGACTTTGGCCACATTGCCCTTGTATCAGCCATAGATACCAACATTTCATCCACCCCCAACACACAACCCAATTTATAACTTTTAGTTTTTTTCCCCAGTTTGAAGGCTTATATTTTCAATGTACCTTTGAGACACATAGATCCCTAAGGTTCAAAATCCTGAAACTCAATTGAAGTTTATCTCTTTGTCTTTGAAAGTCTTTTTACTTTCGAATCCACCTCAGTTGATCTCATTTCTCATGTTTATATATATATATATATATATATATATATAGGGAGGGGCTCATGCGAGAACTCCATTTATTGCGAGAACCGCGAGAACCAATGTGAACACAACCTAAAATAGCTAAAAAAACCTAACCCCCCCCCCCCCCCCCCCACACCCCAAGCTAAAATGCTAAAAACTAAACCCCCAAAAAACCTAAAAAAATCTAAAAAAATAAAAAAAAAAATCTAATTTTTTTTTAATATTCGCTACTTTTAGTGGCAAAAAAAAAAAAAAAAAAAAAAAAAAATTTGGCTTCGAAAAGTAGCGATTTTTATATAAAAAATATTAAAAAAAAATTTTTTTGTGTGATTTTTAGCTATTTTTAGGCATTTTTGGTTGTGTTCACATTGGTTCTCGCGGTTCTCGCAATAAGAGGTGGTTCTCGCATGATCTTCTCCCTATATATATATATATATATATATATATATTTGAACCATTCCTCGTATATACACATATGAATTTACATACGCATCTCAATCATATAATTAGGAATGATGCCACTTTAACAAGTTATTCCCGTAATGCACATATGCATGTAGAATGGTGGAACTTGCCAAATAAATATCATAGTGATATTACAATTTTGCGTTAATTCAAAAGAAGCCTGACACTTTGTGGCTGGTTATATTTGTTTAATTTTGGATTGTATCCATGGTTGTATTAATAGTTAAAGTTGGTCGTATTTAAATCAGTGTTGATATGAACAAATGGAAATTGTATCTTCAAATCTACAATCCTATTCGCAATATCTTGATTTATACAGATATAAAAGTAAACAACATATATAGATAATAACCCATGAACGGTTATTGTGTAACTGCCATTATTGTGTAACTGCCATTGTGTAACTGTTATTTAGTGGGGCTTGTATATCTGGTTTATAACACTCCCCCTCAGATATACATACTGTTCATTATACACTACTAACAACATTCTTCAGGATGATGTTAAATTGATACTTCAGGATCTATATGATAAACTGATACTGCAGGACCAGTTATGCTGCCTCGTTAAAAACATTACTAAGAAAACCCAATGGGACAAAACTTAGTCAAGGAAAAGAGTACAGCGTGTATAATGCTCCCCCTCAATTTAAGTAACGTCTTTTAATCTACGAAGCCCGATCTTATGTGATAACTGCTCGAAACTGCTTCTAGGTAACGATTTTGTGAACAGGTCTGCTAGATTTTCACTTGACTTGATCTGACGAACATCGATTTCTCCTTCTTTTTGTAGGTCATACGTTGAGAAGAACTTTGGTGAGATGTGTTTTGTTCTGTCGCCTTTGATGTAGCCTTCCTTTATTTGAGCTATGCAAGCAGCGTTGTCTTCATAAATAATCGTCGGGTCTTTCTTGATTTGTTCTAATCCGCATGCTTCTTGTATATGATTGATCATTGATCTCAACCACACGCATTCTTGACCAACATCATACAATGCTATCAATTCGGCATGATTTGATGATGTTGTTGTAAGTGTTTTCTTAGTCGACTTCCAAGAAATTGCTGTGCCACCGTATGTGAATACATAACCTGTCTGAGATTTTGCTTTGTGAGGATCTGATAGATATCCGGCATCAGCATATCCAACCAGCTGGGACTTTTGATCTCTCTGATAGAAAAGACCTAAGTCTTGTGTCCCGCAAATATACCGGAATATATGTTTTACGCAATTCCAGTGTCTACGTGTTGGATTCGAACTGTATCTCGCTAGTACATGTACTGCAAATGCAATGTCAGGTCTTATGTTATTTGCGAGATACATAAGGGCACCGATCGCGCTTAAGTACGGTACTTCTGGACCAAGTACTTCTTCGCCTTCTTCTTGAGGGCGATAAGGATCCTTGTGTGGATCTAGCGGTCGGACAACTATAGGTACGCTAAACGGATGTGTTTTATCCATATTGAAACGTACTAACATCTTCTGGATGTAGTTTGATTGATGGACAAATGTTCCATTGCACATATACTCAAATTGTAGTCCGATGCATACTTTTGTCAACCAAGATCTTTCATCTCAAATTCCTTCTTTAAAAACTGAGCAGCTTTCTCTGTCTCTTCAGGAGATCCGATGATGTTGATATCGTCAACATAGACTGCTATTATAGTGAAATTTGAGAGTGATCGTTTTATAAAGACACATGGACTGATTACATCAGACTTGTATCCTTCCTTTTTGAGATATTCACTAAGTCGATTGTACCACATACGACCAGATTGTTTGAGACCATATAAAGATCTCTGGAGCTTTATAGAACACATATCTCGAGGTGTTGATTTTAATGCTTCATGCAATTTTAATCCTTTAGGGATTTTCATGTAGATGTCATTTTCAAGTGTCCCGTATAAGTATGCGGTGACGACATCCATTAGTCTCATATGAAGTCCTTTAGAGATTGTGAGGCCGATTAGGAACCTAAGGGTTATCGCATCCACTACAGGGGAATACGTTTCCTCATAATCAACTCCTGGGATTTGGGAAAAACCCTTGTGCTACAAGTCGAGCCTTATATCGTACAATCTCATTCTTTTCATTTCTTTTTATTGCAAACACCCATTTATAACCTACTGGTTTGACGTCTATGGGTGTTCGGACTACAGGTCCGAAAACATGTCGCTTTTCGAGCGAATTCAATTCGGCGTTTATGGCTTCTTGCCATCTTGGCCAATCATTTCTGTGCATGCACTCTTCTAAAGTTTTAGGTACGTAATCATTTTCATTGATTACATCTGTTGCTATAGCATATGCGAATATATCATCAACACGTGTTTTATTTCGGTTCCACATTGTACTATCTTGTACATAATTAATAGAGATCTCATTTTCGTTTGGTACCGGTGTTTCTTCTGAAACTTCATTTTCCTCTGGATTCATAGCTGTCTCTTCTGGGACATTTACCTCTACTGGGGTTTCACTTATAATCTTTTGTGAGTTTTCACCAACTGCGTTACTTTGCTCTTTTCGTTTTCGTGGGTTTTTGTCTTTGGAACCGATTGGTCTCCCACGCTTTCGTTGTATAGTAATCGCTTCTGGGATTACTTCAATTCGAGCAGGTGCATTTGATGCTGGTACATGTGACTTTGTCACTCTATTCGTGTCTGTGAATGCATCTGGTAATTCATTCACTATTCTTTGAAAATGTGTAATCTTTTGGACTTCATATTCACATTGACCACTTCAGGGATCGAGATTTGATAGCGATGATGCATTCCACGTTATTTCTTGTGTTACCAGTCTTTCTTTGTTCTTATCTCCCCCTAAGACTGGGAACATTGTTTCATCAAAATGACAGTCAGCATACCGTGCTGTAAACATATCTCCCGTCATTGGTTCTAAATATTTAATTATGGACGGGGAGTTAAAACCAATATAGATGCCCAGTCTTCTTTGGGGTCCCATTGTAGTACGTTGTGGTGGCGGTATTGGTACATATACCGCACAACCAAAAATTCTAAGGTGGGACAAACTTGGTTCTCGTCCGGAGACCAGTTGCAATGGGGAGTATTCGTGATCAGCAGTTGGTTTCGATCTAATCAGTGCAGCAACATGCAAAATAGCATGGCCCCATGCAGAAGATGGTAGTTTACATCTCATTAAGAGTGGTCTAGCGATTATTTGTAATCGTTTAATTAAAGATTCAGCTAAACCGTTTTGTGTGTGAAACATGAGGTACTGAATGTTCAACATTGATCCCGATTGACATACAATAGTCATTAAAAGCTTGAGATGTGAACTCTCCTGCATTATCCATCCGGATGTTTCTAATTTGATTGTCCGGGAAATTAGCTCTCAGTTGTATGATTTGGGCTAAAAATCGGGCAAATGCTACATTTCGAGTAGCTAAGAGACTCACATGTGACCACCTTGAGGATGCGTCTCTTAAGACCAAGAAATAGCGGAATGGTCCACACGGAGGATGAATAGGCCCACAAATATCCCCTTGGATTCTTTCTAAAAATGATGGGGTTTCATGTATCAATTTAGTTTGTGAAGGCCGAGTTATAAGTTTTTGAGAGGGTGCCCGGTGGCACTTTTGTAAAATTAACACAGAATATTTTGTAAAATTACGTTCCATATACTGCTGCGCCAGGAGCATGTTGAATAAATGGAACGTTGAGATAGTTTGCTCAATCATGTCTTTGTCGGTGATTTGTTCAACGCATAATTTAAGCTCAGAGGTGATGCGGAGTACGGCCGAGTTGTACTCACTAACAGTCTTATGATCTCTTAGCCTTAAATGAACCCACTTGTAGCGAGTTTTAGAGAGTAAGACCAACTTCAGGTGGTCAAATCTTTCTTGAATGTTTTTCCATAACTCGAGAGGGTCCTCGACAGTACGGTTTTCCCTCTTTAGGTCTTCATGAATATGAAGACGAAGGAATGCCATAGCTTTAGTTTTTTTTTCTTGAAGGGACGTTTTATTCCCATCAATGATTGTCTCTTCAAGACTCATTGCTTCCAGATGGGTTTTAGCATCAAAAGCCCTCAAGTGCAGTGAATTTAAGATTTGATAAGTTCGACATTTTGTCTACAAAAGAAAAAGTCATTTATTTAAAAAAAACGAGCCGCAATATAAAATATATATTATAGGAGAACTTTAGGTTCTCTATAGGTAGAACTGCAGGTTCTATACTTTACGTCGTTTTAATAATAGAGTAAGAAACAAAGTGGAATTCTATATTGAATCTTCAATACTCTGTATGATTTCTTATTGTAAAAATAAATTGTGTTTTGATAATTTAAGTAAATATTTGAAATATAATAAAATATATGAAACCCTTTTTTTTTATGAAACTAATTAAAATGTTAAACAAATGATCCCGCATAAATTGATAATCTAGTCTAGTAAAACATTAAAACATCTTCTCTAGTGATCAAGGAAAGGCTATTCACAATTGCTATTCCAATTGTTATTCCAACGTATTGAGAGATCAAGGAAAGGCTATATAATTAAGATTGTGAGTCAACAGCTGTATATTAAAATTAAAATATATTAAATGTGGTGCTTAAACAGCTGTATCCAATTTCCTCATATATTATATAATTATATGTGGTTGAAGGGTTACACACTTTACCCAATTCTGTATTCCAATTCATCAAAATATATCATCACCATGATATATCAACAATTTTCAATTTGCAGCTTTAACCGTCCAATTTCGAGTCATACTAAAAAAACGTCGCAACAAAATCAATGGGAAACATCATCGGAGGAACCGCAACCGCCGGAGACGGTTAAGCTGTATATTGTGATATATCATCTCAGGCGACGGTTAAGCAGTCGGAGAACGGAGGAACCGCAACCGCCGGTAAAACGTTCCGACCCACCGGATCTTGTAATCAACGGTTTTATCGCCACCAAGGAAGCCGTCGCTAACATCGCAAATCAAGAACATCGGTGGTGCGCAGCGTCGGTTAACCGCCAGAGGAAGGTTTTCGGGTAAGATTGTAAGGCGTGACGGTAGGAACCGTCGTGTGTTTGAAAAAAAAATTCTTATTTAATTGTATATCGGTTCGTTAATTGTTGTGTCGGAGTTGTTACGAATCCGGAAAACCTTCAACGATGTATAATGTTTTGGTTTCTGTCCTCATATTGATACTGTGCATTACGTTTCTGTCCTAATTCACAAAAACAGGACAGTCCTAATTTATTCTAAAGTCCAAAAGAAAAACCTACTTCTTGAAAAAACTGTTGTACTACCGAAGTAGGTTTCATGACAGGCTAATATCTCACCGAAAAATTTTTGAGAAATAAATTGTTGAAACGGGATCTATTAACAGAGAAAAGAACAAAAGTGGAATAAATTTATTCTAGTTTCTCAAAACCTTTAAAAACCTTCAGGTTTTTGAAAACCTTTAAAAATCTTTCGGTGAGGGTTTAGCCCCTATACAGGTTCTCGTGAGTGGTATCTCAGATTGTTCTTTGTACCAGTAAATTCGAACGTGATTTTTCTTTGGATACACATATGTAGACTATAATAAAAAAAACATATTCAATACAGTGCAAGATATTGATGGTGTACCCGGATTTGATGAACGGCAATTATTGTAATTGCAGAAAAATTGTTGGAGATCAAAGTGGATTCCCGTGCAAGAGAAGAGAGCAATCGTGCTGATAACGTGATATGAACAAATGGAAATTGTATCTTCAAATCTACAATCCAATTCGCAATATCTTGATTTATACAGATATAAAAGTAAACAACATATATAGATAATAACCCATGAACGGTTATTGTGTAACTGCCATTATTGTGTAACTGCCATTGTGTAACTGTTATTTAGTGGGGCTTGTATATCTGGTTTATAACAAGTGTATTATTATATGATATTAAAATAAACTGTCGTAATAAAATAGAGATTTTATAATGCAAAACCAATAAGTAAAATATGGCTTTTAGTGTCATTGTAAAATCTTTTAGTCCATGTGAACTTTGTACGTAAATTGTTTTTTGTTACAAAATGTTAAAATACCCTTTTCGTAACGTTAAGTCAATGCCATTTTTTTCACAAAACTTGCACTTTGCATGAACAAGTTACTGTTAATGTAAATTGCAATTGTTATATTATATAACTAGGTTAAAACCCGGTGTATTAAACAAGTTGCATAAATATAATTATATATAATAAATAATAAAAAATAATGTCATATGTTAATACAAACAACAGTCATCAAGATTTATCTTTTAAAAATGAACATTGATATGATGTACTATTTCCTTATTATAATATTTTACTTTGTTTTTTTATTTTGCATAAATGTAATTTTATATAATAAATTATAAAAAAGATATCTTAAAAAAAAACTCATATATTGCACGTGTTTAATAAAATATAATGTTATATGTTAACACATACAGTTGTCAATATTTATCTTTTAAAAATGAACTTTAATGTACTATTTACTTGTTATAACATTTTACTTTGTTAAATATGTATTTTTAACTAATTTTTTGTTTAAAATTATTATTATTATTTAATATGATCATAATAAAAATAAACGTATATATTCTTATCTAATATTTTGTGTAAAATTATTATTATTATAATTATTATTATTTAATAGGATCATAATAAAAACAAATGTTTATCTTTATCTAAATATTTATTCTTATCTAATACTTTTGTTTAAAATTATTATTATCATTATTATTATTTAATATGAGAGATAAATAGGAAAATAAGGTGAGAAAGCACCAGGAAGTGACACGTGTCCATAAAAGATTTTCATTTATTAGTATAGGAAGATATTTATGTGTAGAGAACATCAACCAAACATATATGTGGGTGTATAACAAGGGAAGGTGAACATCATGATTCCCGAGAGTTATGGGTCTGTATCCACGAGTATAGTTCGTATAGATAGGATTAAACGTGCTAAATAGACAAATGTTGTGCTAAAGAAGATAAAGTCTGAGAGTTGCATAAGTGATGCAATTGGTTATCAAAGCTACCGATCAACTTATTAAAAATACCTTAATATAAAGTCTGGGAGTTGCATAAGTGACGCAATTGGTTATCAAAGCTACCAGTCAACTTATTGAAAATACCTTTTTATATAATTTATGCTAAATTATTTGATCGACATAAAAGTTCCATCAATTATTTGATATGACATAATATTTCACCAATTATTTGACCTGATATAAGGGTGAGCGGGGCGTTTGCGGTGACCCCGTGCGGGCACCGATTTCACCGAGCGGGAACACCCCCGCCATCTAGGCGGTGACCCATTCCGGGGACCAAAACCGGTGGGGAGACACCGAAGAGGGGAGTGGGGGAGATGGTGGGCGATGGTGGGCCAGCCTCTTCCTAAACCAATCAAATTCTTCCTTTTTTTTTTTTTTTTTTTAATAAAAAAACAATTCCCCTCAGAGGGGAGTGCCGCCATCAAAATGGGGTGTTAGGGGAGTTTAAGAGGGGAGTTGACGTGGCACTAGCTGGTTGGTGGTGCGTAAGAGAGGGGACTCCCCTCTTAGGGGAGCACCCCGGACACCCTAAGATTCCACCGGTTCGACACAAAAGTTCAATCAATTATCTGATATGACATAATATTTCACCAATTATTTGACCTGATATAAGATTCCATCAGTTATTTGATATGACAAAAGATTTTACAAATTATTTGAAAAGTCTATTATATAAACTCTACATTTCTTCCATTTTATTTATCACTTATCTTAATGTCTCATTTTTTCATCTATTTTGCTAGAAGTTTTCACCCAAATTATTAGGCAACGTCAAATTTAAATGCAAATAAACTAACTAAAGTTTATTTCCACCTTGACAACATTTTTCACATATCAAGTATACCATTTATTCTTATAATTCAATTTCTCTAGCGTACTGTACTAAATCATTAAGTACATCTTACCATGGTTAACAAAAATAAGTTAATTTTGAGGTTTTTTTTTTTTTTCTTTTTTCAAACTAGTATTGATGGGTAAAATATTTACCAATATGGTGTTTGCTTTAAAACTATTTAGCAAAATAATGTTTTCTATTTAATTTTGTATTTTCATTCTCTTTTTAAACAAACAACATCTTAGCCTTCTATTGTATTATCTCTGTTCAATCAACTCATTTTCTGTTTGTCTATTTATTTATTCTTATATTAAACTTTCTTATGTTTTTAATTAATCGATTCAGTAATTTTTTTTTTGACAACACAAGATATCTTGTTTCTCTTCACCTTTAACAGATACATCAGAACTAATCCAAATGTTTGCTAATGTGTAACCGTACACTGTACACTGAGGTTTAGCCAACAAACAATGCATAAAACAAATGGTTTGGGTTTTTAAAAGTAACACAACAAACAGTATTATATACTTATATGTTCATGATCTGTAAAAAAAATATGAATATGTTTAAATAATTAAATTTACATGCCTAGACTTTTAATGAAACTAGTTATTTTTCGCCCGCGCGTTGCGGCGGGACCCAATGACTACAAAAGGCGTGTCAGTAACGGCAAACAGATACCGAATATCAAAACATAAATAAAATGACGTGGTAAGGATAATCACTCCGTCATAAAAAAACGATTTTAAATAACCTAATATATAATAATAGGACCCACACGTCCTAAACGTTGGAAATTCGGTTGTTTTCAGTTCAGTTATTACGGTGCTAACACGTTAAAATATGGATGAGCTCGGTACCGGTAACGGCAACGAAAGTACCGATCCGGAAAATCATCGAAATTAGGTACCAGCACCGAAAATGCTCGGTACAATACGGTATGGTATTTGAAGGTAAAAATCAATAAATACATGTATGGTGCTAGACCGGTGGCGAACCGAAAGTAACGATTCTGAAAACGACAAAAGGTGGGTACCAAATTGGTAACGAAAATGATTTGGTATAGTAAATTTGGTACCGATACGATACCGGTTCGTTTACAGGATTTGATACGATTTGCTAATCAATATTCTAAATATCCAAGTTAATTTTACATGCTATAAGTCATTCATTACAGAAAAAGACAAAAAAGAAAGCAAAATAAGTTGTTGTATATATAAAACCTCATTCAAACGAAATACAGTTTACTTACTGTGTGTATGAAAAGTAATCTAAACGGTGCAATTGCTTGCATTGCTGCGTTGCTACAGGCTTTGATGAGCTCGGTACCACCAACCGGTACCGAAAATGCCGTTACCGAAATCCCCAAAAGTGGGTACCGGTACCGAATATACCTAGTATGGTACAGTTCGGTACCGGTCGGTACTGGTACGGCACCGGTATTTGAGGGTAAAAACCGGTGAATACCTGTGCAGAACCGGTACCGAAAATACACCGGTTTGGTAAATTTGAGACCGGATTACTTGCATTGCTGCGTTGCTACAGGATTTGATGAGCTCGGTACCAACCGGTACCGAAAATACCGTTACCGAAATCCCCAAAAGTGGGTACCGGTACCGAATATGCCTAGTATGGTACGGTTCGGTACCGGTCGGTACTGGTACGACACCGGTATTTGAGGGTAAAAACCGGTGAATACCTGTGTAGAACCGGTAACGAAAATACACCGGTTTGGTAAATTTGAGACCGGTACCTATACCCGATACCATTTGCTCATCTCTTAATGATGTTACTATTCTATTCTAATTTTAATTTAAAAAATAAATAATAAATCACATACTGTTCATTCAGTTTCAATTTTATTATATATATATATATATATATAGATTGAAATGAGAGAAAAAAATTAGAATATGAGAGATAAAATGTCTGACGACACGGTTAAATAAAAAATTATACTTAATCGTTCATTTCATGTTCGTTCATTTAATGGAATGGAATGGACATATATAGATGAATGTAAATGAACAGAAATTACGAACGTAACTGAACGAACAAGACACGTGTTCATGTCCGTTCATTTAATCAAATGAATAAAATGTGTTCATGTTCGTTTATTTATTAAATAAATTAAACGTAAATGAAGTTTTCGCCAAACAATTCATTGATTGTTCCGTTCGCGTATAGAGTTAGCGTTGACTGAAAAAACAATAAAAAGAAAAGAATTATCGGTTAAAAAATTGTGATGGGCTGACTGGATAAATCATAGAAATAAAAAAATGGATTGATTGAAACAAAAACAATAAAAATAAAATAATAGATTAAAAAATGAGAATCAATTATTTAACCAGAAATCTATAAAAAGAAGTTTAATAGTATGTTAAAAACAAAATGCAAATACAAAATTAAATGGAAAACACTATTTAGATAAATACTTTACAAGAAACATTATTTTGTTAAATATTTTCTCCAACAACACTCGTTAATTTTAGGTGTCCAAATCCCATGAAGAGTTGATGGATTAGGTGAAAAACACTGAAATACAACATGCAACCTCAGTTAACAGATCAAAGACAATATCAAGTAGCTACGTGTCCACACTCATGCTCATATGTGATCATGGAAAAAATTCTAACACCAAAAAATTAATTATCAATTTTAATTAACATGGGGCTCTTTTTAATTCCTTCTCAAAAACAACTTATTAACTTATATAAGTCATAAGTTACAAATAATAACTTATCATTTTCAACTTGTAAACAACTTATAAAAAGCTAACCCAAACACTATAAAAACAACTTATTAACTTTTATAAGTGCATAAGTTATAAGTTCTTCCAAAATAAGCTAACCCATGGTTGGACGATAAGGGTATTGAGTGATCAACATAATCATCATTCTGTACAACATATGGAGGGGCATCCATATGCAAGTAGATTATCTAGATCAAGAAACTCGTTTAGTGGAAGAGATGACAAAGAATAATATGTTGCCACATGATATTTTATTTACAATAAAGGATGAAAATGAACGCAACATGTCTTTGTTTAAATTCACATATAATGCATGCTAAATTTGTCACTTTTGCATTATATTATAACGGTTATGTTTTTGAACCTTGTTCTTTTTTTTTAACAGCGAAATCAATTTATTTCAACTCACAATCAGTCGATACTAACAAGTAGCTAGAAATCGACCCATTACATACACCAAACATGAACAGACTACAATGTCTAACTATATAAGGTTGAGTTACTTTACACCAAGATTCCCACTCTATTCCAGCTATCTTTGACCTATTTTTGACCCAAATGAAAGACCAATACTTAATGTCCTCGATTATGTCTTCCAGCTGAAGTGGCTTGGCTGAAAATATGAGTTTGTTGCGAGCCTTCCCGATTCCCCAACAAGCCGGGTAAACTATTGCTTGTACCACTTTGCTTTTAACCTGATTAAGTCTTGCATGTTTATGATATTAAAGCAGGTCCCTAACTGTGAAAGCCCAAATACTCGGGATGCCACACCACGACGCCACCCATTGCCAAACTCTAGTTGCTACGAAACATGAGGTAAACAGGTGTTCCATTGTCTCATCTCCATCATTACAAAACTTACAATTAATAGAGTTAACCTGTATGTTTCGTTTGGACAAGGCCGTGAGTGTCGGGAGACGATTCATTTCCGCGCGCCAGGCAAAAATGTTGATTTTTGATGCCACCCATTTGTTCCAATCTAAGACAAAGCTGCTGGGAATACTGCTGGGAATACTTGGGGAATTTAACAACCTTTTTACTACCCTGACCGAGTATTCGTCGTTTTTGTCATCACTCCATATCCATCTATCCTTGGCCTCCTCTATATGTGTTTGCTTCAACAGGTTCAAACATTCCACCAGTTCAGTTGGTTCGTCCCCATAATTCATTTTCGATTACTTTGTAGGTTGCACGTTTTTTAAAATATATAATTGAGTTGCATCTCATCTTTCAGTTCAGGATTCCTTTTTTTCAATGCGGAAACCAACTTCATTTAGTGTTGGTCAACAAATATTCTAGTATTTTTCTTATTTCGTATATTCATTATCTATTATTAAGAATTAACCAATTCGAGGTAATTTTTAGGTGATTTAATTAATAAGATCGGGTTTGGTTGAGGAAGTATAAACAAATCTTTGTATCTACATTGACTGGTCAACATTTCAACTTTGAAAATCGTACAAAGCAACATAGTATAGAGCCAACATGAACCGATAAAAAAACACTCACATTCTATAAACTGAACTTTAGATAATTTTGTGGGAGTTACTGATAAATCATACAAATGCAACTTATAACAATAAATGAAAGCTTTGAAAAAAAAAGCGAAAATGTTATAAAGTATCAACGTAACATACCATGTTTTAGTTTATTAAGAAGAAATACATCTATGAAGCTATAATAAAAATAACAAGAGTAAAGGACACGGATGCTCTCTGTGATTTACTAAAATTTTGAATTTGATCCCTAGCTTTCCAAAGGTATATGGATGGTCTCCGTGGTTTGAACATCGTAACGCATTTAGTTTCAAGCCAATAAATCTAAAGGTTTTAGCATGTCCAAGTTATGGACTAAATATGTTACGGTAAACTACAGGGAGCAAACCATAGAGACCATCTGTGTACTTTTGGAAAATTAGGGAACAAGTTCAAAATTTTTGTAAACCACATGGACCATCCGTGTATTTTACTCTAATAATAATAAGAGATTTTTACATATTTCCCGATCCTAACCTGCTTTATTACGTATTTCCCCAAATCATAAAATCAATTACATATTTCTCCTTTTTGAGAAATTACCCAATTACCCTCAAAATAACTCATCTGCGTATTTATGTTCATGTAATCAGCACGCCTAAACCCTACACACCAACAAACGTTTCTTCTTCCTACGCAACCGGACGCACATCGCTGCTTCATCAGGTATGTTAATCGAATCTTGTTCATCTTCATTCACAATCGCGACGCACATTGATGTGTGCAAAATGCAACATATAAATTACATCAAATGAGGCATAAAACTAACCATTTTTTAGTACTAATGTTGGAAAAAGTGTGCTTTTGTCTTCCTTTTGTATTTTCAGGGTTAAAAGAACTTAATTGAACAAAAGAAGCAAAAATGCAGCCAAATCCAGCATAAATACAAGAAAAGGAATAAAAGTGGCATGCCCGACCCCTCGACAGCATCATCCAAAGCAAAAACAAGAGAACAGATGGCTGAACACGCCCCGTGCTCACTGAGCACGGGGGCGTGCCCAAGTAGCAGAAAAGACAAAGTTGTAGAAGTTTCTATCACCCACCACGGGGGCGTGTCCAGCGGACACGGGGCCGTGGTCAACTCTAAGATTCACAGAATCTAGATCTTGATAGTACAGATACGCTTCTGCACACGGGGTCGTGCCCAGCGGACACGGGGGCGTGGTCAACTAATGCAGACAAACTGCATTTAATGAAGAAAGAGAAGATGGGTGGACACGGGGCCGTGCCCAATGGACACGGGGCCGTGTCCGGGATTCTGTGCAGGCTATAAATAGGGGTGCTTGGCTCACTTGCAAACCATCCCTTAGCAAACCACCTCTCTCACACTTCACCCACCCACCACCACCATCACAACCCACATCCACCACCATCATCCATCATCCATCATAGAGTGTGTGAGTAGTCTCGGGATCCAAGATTGATTGTAAGAGTTCTTGATTATCAAAGGCCATGTTTGCCTAAGTCTCTTACATCACTTGGTGAAGACAAGTGTTTAGTGTAATACTTTTTATTTTTAATCTTTTCACACTTTTTATTTGGTTCTGTATTAATGACTTTAATAACTAGTTTCTTATGTTGAAGGTGAGTCTTCCTTATCGTTTGTCCGTGGTGTCTTGGCATTATTTTACTGTCTATATAAAATAAAAGATTTTCACCATTCATATCTCCACGGTCTATATGGAGGTATGTTGGCTACCTGGTCGGGGGTTAAGGGAACGGTTTGGTAAGAGTCTTGCCTTGTTCAGTGTATAGATCCTGCAAGGACCTGGGTCAACTTTAGTAGGACCTCCTTCAATACCCACTGGTATTGGATGGCGGGGGTCCGAAATCCTTGATCCCCTCATATGTAAACTACTATTAATACTTTAACCCGGCTACTTAGGACTGTATCCTTGCTGACTCAAACTACTTAGCCGAGGGTAACGTCACCTTCAGAAGAGGGGCCTACCATAATATGCATTAATAACTTAATTAATTATCTTTCAATAATCCAACCCTTTAGGATTGTATCCTTGCTGACTCAAACTACTGGGTTGAGGGTAACGTCACCTTCAGAAGAGGGGCCTACTACAATAACTAAGATAATCTCTTAAAAAGTGCAAAAGTGCGGAACTAATCAAAGGTTACACTAAATACGAGTCGGATCCAAGTGATTCATCTTGTCTATCTGTTTTTTATTTTATTTTATTTTTCAGCATTTTAGTTAGTTTTATTTTTCTTGTTTAAAAACCTTTTTCTAAACTTTTAATTTGATTAGACATTGAGGATAAACCGGTACTAAAAGCTCTTGTGTCCTTGGACGACCTCAGTATCTTACCAACACTATACTACGCTCACGATGGGTGCACTTGCCCATATGTGTGTTTAGTGTTAGTAAATATCGTGTTTTATAAATTTAAAACTTGGCTAAAAAGTGTTAAAGGGCTTAAAATATACAAAAAAATCTATAACACCACATGCACATCACACAATACTGCTATCACATTTGCTTGTTCGTCTTTGTCATTCGTATAATCGTATAATCACTGCTATCACATCTGCTTGTTCATCTTCTTATTTAAATTTACTATAGATAAATTGTGGGGGTGGCTGAAATGGATTGTTGAACTTGTGGTTAAATGGATGGATTTGGGGCGGTCAAAATTGAATTCTGGCGGACAGGCAGAATGGAATTAGCATAAGTATGATTATGAGGAGTAGAATGATACTGCACATGTGAAATGGATGGATTTTGGGTAATAGGAACTGAATTCGGGTAGCCAGGTAGAATGGAATTAACATAAGCATGATCATTAAGATTAGAATGAATATTGTGGGCATGGGTGAATGGAATTGCATGACTATCAGTAACAAAAACAAAGGGGACATTGTTAGCCATGTTGGAATTGTGCAATCCATTCCAACTTGTAGCTCCAGAAATGGAATAGGCGCATTGGACATGAAGGTCGAATTCGCAGTCAGCGCAGGAATAGGAGAAGCCGGTTCCCTTCATTCGACAGGAATTGCAGTAAAAGGAATTAGAGGGGTAGGTTGGGTAAGGAACCAAAGTGAGGGAATAAGGAGGGAGTGATAGGTGTTTCAGGGACCGAGTGGCTCGGTAGCATCGATCATGCAGGAAGAAGTTACACTGCCAGCAAACGTATACGGTTCTAATGCCAGAAGAATGGCAACCGGAGCACGAGACTTCTTGATCCATCTTTCTAAATGTGTTTGTGGGTGCTGTTGGAAAGATACTATATGAAGATAAATAGATTCAAGTAATTGTTGTGTATGCAGTTATGGAATTGGCCAGAATGCCATTTTCTACTAGAGATTCTTCAATTCCTATGTACAAGTTGACTTTATAATGTTAATAATTTTTGTTTAATCTTTATAAACACTTCTTACTTAGAAACAAAGTAATGTTTATCATAATGTGTGCATCCAATTTATGAACGGAATTTATATTTTTTGAATGGAATCTATTATGAATGGAAATTATGTTTGTTGAACGGAATTTATGTTTTTATTATGAGTATTATGGTTTTGTGTGTATGGTTGGACAAGAGTAACAAGTAGAAGAATTGAGGTGATACTACATAATCTGGGTAAATATGTAATTGATTTTACATATTAGAATGGGGAAATATATAAATATTCATTTAGTAGTTCATTAAGGGTAAAATAGTCATAAATAAGAGTCATTTAAATGAAAAGGGGAAATATGTAATATATATGAGTTAGGAAGGAGAAATATGTAATTGATTTTAAAATTTGGGGAAATACGTAATAATAATGAAGCAACTGAACCGCTTAAGTGACATTCAATATGAACTCTTTAAATTGCGGTTGTCAACTTCGCAAAAACCACACTTTACCATGTGCTTTATATTTCTAAACTATTTGAATGTGTGTCAATTGTGCCTGACTAGTAGTCTTGATCGCTAGTAGATTGGTGTAAATTTGTAATTATGTAAGGTTGTTTGTGTTTGGGCCCCTCGGTTTGAGGTGGGTCGGTTTGTTTTAATGAAATTTACCTTTCAAAAAAAAGTAGTCTTGATCGCTAACAGAGTTGGATGATTATTCACTTGGTATACCAATTAAGGCGCTATATAAAGATATCCAGAAGAGGTCTGACAACATCAAACACTTACAATTGCAAATGTGCATGGTAACCATTATGTGACATGATGGTCCAATTACAAAGAGGGTATCTAATGCCTCCATTACGTCGTTATCAGGGGCGTAGGATTCAACCGGGGGGGGGGGGACTTTTCGGTCAATGGTGTTATGTATGTACGTTTCGTATAGAATTTTGTAGGTATATACGTTATCGACCCCCCGGTTTTATAAAAAAAAATTAGGTATATATATTTTCGACCCCCGGTTTTAAATTTTTTATTTTATTTATGTAGCCAAAATAAAAGTATTTATATAGCCCAAATAAAATATTTAATTAGCCCAACTATTATATAGCCCAAATCGTTATATTTGGAAGAATACATATTATATAACCCAAATCATTATATAGCCCAAATACAAACCCCACCTTATAAAAAACAAAAACCCAAATTCGTGGAACTAGTGACTACGGCCAGAAAGAACAGAAGACAGAAGGGCTGAAGGGGAAAAAAACGCAGGTCGGCTGATCTTGTTCAACTGCACTGCTGCGTTACTTGTGGATTGACTGACTGTTGTGGTCATTTTCGAGTTCTTCAATCTTCATAAGGTTAGAGGTTTGTGATTTTTATCTTTAGGTTTAATTTAGGGCTTTAACTTATGTGATTTTGGTTGAAATTAGGGGTGAAATTGGTCCGAATTTTTGCCCTAAACTTGATGAATCTTTATGTAACTATGTGTAATTTTATTTGTTTAATCTTATTGTGATTTGATTTAGATAGAAATTAGAGTTTGAAATTTAAGGTGATTTGTTAACTTGCTGTGTTATTAGATTTGTAACACCCCGAAAATTCACGTCCTATAATGTAATGACACGTGTCATAAGTTTGAACGTGCGAAAGAATGTTCAGAAAGGACTAAAGTTGACAAACGTGGAAAGTATATGAAAATACGAGTTATAAAAGTCAACAGTGAATAAAGGTATTGTATATTAACCCTACATAATGTTTATACCCTTAAACGAATGGATCATGGATTATACGAAGCCAATTGTAAAAGAAAGTGAGAGATTACAAACTACAGGGGTTAAATGTGTCAACATGTTAAAGTATGCCTCTGAGTGACCATTTAGCGAACCCGAAGCTTTGTAACGATTAATATTGCTCACTAGAATAATGTGGTAAAATATTACAAGGATTCGATATAGTATGGGAATGTTATGATGATGTTCGTATGCGAGGGGTTAATAACGTCAACATTGCAAATTAAGGCTTTACGAGCAATCAAAAAGCAAACCGAGGACTTAACAATAATTGGTTATGTCATGGAACCCTTAAAAGTTAAGTTAGAGGGCCTAATGTACAATAAATCTTGCAAGATCCGAGTGAAAACGATGTTTCAAGGGACCAAGGACCAAACAGCAATTAAACAAACATAATTTAGCTTCTGAAGAGGCCTAGCGCACCGCTACCAAAAACAAGTAACGGTGCGCTAGCCATGCACCAGCAACCAGAAACATGGCAGATGGCTGTTTTGTGCACTTGTGACCCTTTAGGCCGGTTTTTCTTGCATGTAAAGGACCCTTAGACTCCCCTAGAAGACTAGGGACATGTGTTGGATGATTGTGGATGATCATAGAGCTTGTTGTCATCCAATTGTGGTGCTTGCACTTACTATATAAAGGTCTTCAAATTCACAACATTCCTCACTCACCTCTCCTGCTTTCTTGGATCATTTGAGGGGCTTCCAATCTGAGAACAAGCCTCCCTAATCATCATTAAACACTTGTAAGTCTATTAGTCCCTTCTTAATTATGTTTAGCTTAGTATTTAGCTTAGAAGTCAACATATCGTATTTAACGTTTGACTTCGAGATTAGTTATAAACGATTCAGTCATACCACAAACTAAAAGTACCGTTAGATAGGTAATTATATGGGTATTAAACCCTTATAAGGGCACGTACCGATTCCAGACCTAACTAGGTCATTTGTCGAGTCAAAGGTTGACCGAAAAAGTCAACAGAATTGTAAAATAGGATTTAATGCACGAATTGCAATCCGAGAGGCGTGTAATCTATTTTAACCTTAATATAACTTGGTAATAAGTATAAAAACTTGTTTACGCTTGTCCGACTCGACAGATTTCTGTTTAAACCCGGTTCGGAACCGAAAGTCGCAAAACTTTGACTTTTGCTTTGACTTCGCTTCTGACCCGTTTTAGTTTGTTTTGGAAATGCCTTAGTGCTTCATTAGGGTTGGGTTACATGGTAGTATAAGCCTCTGTACCTGTTTTGTTGATTATCCGATTCGTTCGCGCATTTCCGTTAAGTGCTTAAATAATGACCGTAATGCCCTTATGACCCTACAACAAGAATTTTGAAAATGTAGAAGTACAATAATCCTAGTTACTGATTATTAAACATGTACGTAAATTTTCACGTCAATCGGAGGTCTAGATTAGGAGATATGCTCATTAGCGCGATTAATAAGCTTTTTATTAATTAAACGGCGCGATTAGCGCATAGCCTATCTAAACCCGATTTTCGGCACCAAAACTTTTCCCTACTGATGTTAAATAATATTTTGGGATTTTTGAAGATTTTTAATTATTTTTAAACTGATCACAAGCTAGGATTAGTGCCTTAATTCGGTAATACCGAAAATGCCCTTTTAAGCCATAAAACGAGTTTTACAAGTCCGTTTGACACAAATCCAATTCCTACTGATTTTAAATAATAAATGTAGTGTTTTGAACCCATCTAACTGATTTAAAAACTTAGAATCCTATTTAAACCCGTACGTCGCTTAAAACGGCTTTATACGCGTATTATACGCGTAGTTTGGGTTTAAAACCTTTTTGCCACGTAAGATTGATTACCTACTGATACAACATATTAAAATAGGTAATTTTACTAATTACTTCAGTCCCGAACATCAGCGGAGTATCAAATCCCTTTTATGATCGTTAAAATGACCAAAATACCCCTACGGGGCATAATTAAGGTTTAAACTCGTTTCGGGCATTATGGAAGGTATCATTGTGATATCACAACATATTTTAAGCATATTAACTTAGGAAACCTGTTCGCGACCTATTCGGTTACCCGTTACGCGTTATTCGCGTTCGGATCGGTTTATATAACAAGTTTATATAAGTTAGCCGGAACGGGTCAAACCTTATCGGTTTTATCTCAAAATCCAGAAAATGTTTAGTATTACCCATATTATACAAGTCTCCAAACTTGTCGGGTCTAAATCACATTCTATTCCGGTCTTCGCTTAATCGTGCGTAAGAACCGTATTTTTCCTAAAGACTAACCGGTCTAAGCTTGGGCTTAATTAAAGACCCGTTAGCATTCTAATTAATTATTTATACCATCATTCCAGACTAGAGCATTCCCGGTAAATTGTACCTACGCTTACTTAAGTGACTACGGCTGAGTTGTTAGATTCTTGCTATTTAAGACAGGAGCTAGCTCAGGTAAATACCCTTAACTTATTTTCCCTATATGGGCTTAAAATACGGTATAACGATACCGTAAATACTCTTAATCTATTTTCCCAACACGGGCTTGAAATACGGTATAATGATACCGTAAATACTCTTAACTTGTTTTCCCTATACGGGCTTGGGATACGGTATAATAATACCGTTTGGTCGGGTACTGAATCTTTAATCTTATTATGGTTAAATCATTGAAGTAACCCGGTTTAATCTGTATTGTGTGAAATTAAGACCTTTAGGGGTTAATGATCATATCCCGGATATCCTAGTGACATCGTTGTATTGACCATGTCCCGGATATCCTAGTGACTTCATTGTATTATAAATTTACCATGTCCCGGATAACCTAGTGACATCATTGTATTGACCATGTCCCGGCTATCCTAGTGATATCATTGTATTATAAATTTACCATGTCCCGGATAACCTAGTGACATCATTGTATTGATCATGTCCCGGCTATCCTAGTGATATCATTGTATTATAAATTTACCATGTCCCGGATAACCTAGTGACATCATTGTATTGATCATGTCCCGGCTATCCTAGTGACCTCATAGCATTATAAATTGATCATGTCCCGGATAACCTAGTGACATCATTGTATTATAAAATGGCCACGTCTTACGCACGGGGTGTAGGCATACACCTAAGTTGCCTAAGGGAAACGGTATCCCACTCTCTTGTGGGCCTATACTTGTGGCGTGTCTGTTAATCTGACTCGGTTTCTACATCGGGCCCTGGACGTTCAACGAATAAGTAAAACTGTATACAAGATTATATACAAATAATTTTCCCAAGTTATAAAAGATTAATCTTGCCTCTGAGCATTTTAATCAAGTGTCAAAAGGTTTCGTGCCTGGTGCATCTAAATAAATTTTCTTAAACTCTTTTCAAATGAGTCGGTTGAGTGTATTTACCAGTGAAAACTGACGTATTTTCCAAAAGGGTTAAGTGACAGGTACTGAACGGAATTGGCTGGGAGCTCAGGGCGCTAATAAGGAATCTTGCAAGTTCTAGGCGTCTAAAGTCTGTTGAACAAATGATATGTTTTAAGATCCGCCTGTGGATCCTTTACTTCCGTTGTAATACTGAATATTACTTCATATTCGGAATGTAATAATAAATATCTTTTGCTTCCGCTGTGCATTCATATATATTGTGTTGTTTGACTATTATGTTGCCAACCACGTCACGATACTCCCCCACCGGGCCCACCGGTGACACGTGGAAATTTGGGGTGTGACAGGTTGGTATCAGAGCCAACACTGAGTGAATTAAACACTAGCCTTTTGTGTTTAATCTCAGTTACATAATTGCACATTCTTGAGTCTAGACAAGAACATAAGACAAATTTTGCTCTACGTTAAATATTAATAAGAATCTTAAGAGTGAAACCTAGCCTTCGGGACACTTTAAGGCCGGGCCATGATGGTAAGACCTGTTTAAAAGATTCGAATCACTGTTAACATCTGTAAATAGGTTAACGCTCCTGGCAGACGTGATCCATTAATAATCACACATGTCATTTTTAATATAGGACTCTTTAGAAGATTCCTAACCCAGTTTAATGATCTCTAAATCCTGGGTTTACATCATCAATAAGATGATCATATTTTAACCAAACGTGGTAATATAACGCCTACGAGCCTTGCTCATTTCCACATGAGCCAAAATACAGTAGTAGCAATGACTCCCTGTCAAGGTAATGAACTAGGTTCAAACCTCAACTGCTTTGATTCTCTGAAATCCTAGCATATAATTTAAAATCTGTCCATGTGACCAGGCCATTGGGTGCCACTAATAAAACTGTTAATGTTTTATAATTAGGATAAATTATTATAGAAATCCTAAATAAATATGATAAATAAATTAACCAAATGTGGTCTCCATTTACCATGACTAACGAATTTACCCTAAGGGGCAATTCCATAATAAACTCCCAAATAAACTATTACCCTTGTTTTCTGCAGCAGTTAAATTGTAATGGCTAACTCAGGCGAGGGTAATAGTCATCCAGCGGAGGTTAATAATGACGCCCAAATAAATCTAACGGGTGCGGAATTGAAAGCAATCATAGACGGCGCTGTTACACAGGCTTTGAAAAGGCAGTACGAAGAGTACAGTAGGACCCTATCTACACAGCCTTCAAAGCCACCGCCCAAGAAGGATGATCCCAAGAAGGAAGATGATGAGCGTCACTCTTCTAACCATCACAGTGATCCGTCTCAACAGATCATACTGAATCAAGGACCCCCTGATAAGGGTTGCTCCTACAAGTACTTCGTTTCGTGTAAACCCCGGGATTTCACTGGGGAGGAAGGAGCTGTAGATTGTATGACATGGTTAGAAGAGATGGATACAGTGGTGGATATCAGCGGATGCGCTGAGAAGGATGTGGTCAAGTTTGTGTCACAATCATTTAAGGGTGAGGCCTTAGCCTGGTGGAGATCGTTGATTCAAGCCACCGGGAAGATCCCTTTGTACAACATGACTTGGGATCAGTTCGTTACTCTTATCAAAGAAAATTACTGTCCTCAACATGAAGTTGAGAAGATTGAGACTGAATTCTTGACATTAGTCATGGAGAACTTAGATTGTCAAGCATACCTTACAAATTTCAATACCAAGTCTCGATTGGTTCCCTATTTGATCACACCGGAACCCAAGAGAATTGCTCGCTTTATTGGGGGTTTAGCCCCAGAAATAAAAGCCAGTGTTAAGGCTTCAAGACCTGCTACATTCAGGTTAGCGGCAGATCTGTCGCTATCTCTTACCCTCGATGTAGTCAGAAACAAGGCTATCAAAGCCTCTGAAGAGGGAAAGCGTAAAAGGGAGGATGAGAAGTCTCATCGCTCCGATAGGAAGAGGAATTCTAAAGATAAGAAGAATTCCGAGTTTAAGAAAGACAGCCAGCAGCCGGGTGAGAAGAGCAGGTGCGAAACCTGTAGGAAATACCACCCCGGGAAATGTAGATTTGAATCTCAGCCTCGGCCGTGTGGAATTTGCAAGTCTAAGGAACATAAAACCCTGGATTGCAAGGAGTTGAAAGATGCAACCTGTTATGGTTGCAACGAGAAGGGGCATATCAAGACCAACTGCCCTAGGAATCAGATAAACGCTTAAGAGACGATGCAGAATAATAATAATAATATAATATGTACCTTTCCTTATCAAGCAGTTTATGTAAAAACTTATTTGATACTGGCACATATAAATATATTATGAATGATAAATATTTAGAACTGTTGTCTCAGCTTGATTAAGACTCCGGTCATTTAAAACGAGATGGAAAGTGACCGATGATACTTTAGGAAATGCTCCAACAAATCCTATATTGATATTTAATATCTATTAGAAATCACTCTTTCTTTGCATAGAGTACGACAACACATGTTAGTTTAATTATTTTCTTCATTGTTTTCTATCGCCTGCGAATGCCAAACTATGTTTGATAAAAGTGTCATATGAGGATTGGCGTATCCTAGTGTGTCCCATAGATTATTTCCATGTCTGATCAGCATGGAGGTTTAATGCATGGAACCACAAAGATATCCCAATGATCATATGGTACTAAAGTCAACTAATGGCATTCAAAGAAGATATCCATAATATAATTGTCCAAGTAAATATTCCCGATTAAGGAATTCATGGACTAGTAACATAAATATGTCATATTTTTTTTCTTTTTCACAAGCAATGATGGATGAACTGGAGCTTGAGATATGGAAAATCTCTGTAACCTCCTTGTATGTTGGTAATCTTCTTCTAAGTTTACCCTGCTTACCCCCTAGAGAGAGGTGGAGTTAAGATTAACATCCCACTTTGGGTTAGAGTGTTGTAAGAACTCCATGTTGACTATGGAATAACCGAAAACCTGATTAAGTAAATTTTAAGATAGGAGATTCATAGCCTAACTCAATATCCTGAGAGTTCGGTATAGGAAATTTTGAAAGACGGTTCATTTTGCTAAGGCATTGTTCACCGCAACCCTAATTAGGCGACAATTAAGAATCGCCATCAGCTGCCCAAAAAAAGATCGTCGAATTGTTCGACTAACTGTAAAGATTAGCTATTCCGTAAGATTAATTTTGAGCAATGGTTGGAATAATCATCTCACCTTAAGATAAGCTTTTCTATAATGACTGCCATATAAGTATCAAGGTGGCTCCTTGGAGACCTTGTATAAATGGCATGCTAAACGTTTATTGATAGGACAATAGTTTGGTAAGTCCAACATTCAAGATCTGAAAGTTGCATTGGGAACAACAAACAAGATCAATACAAATTCCTAACCATCAGTAAGTTGCCATTATTAGGCAGAAGATACTTCCTTTATTTCGGTAAATCTCGGGGCGAGATTTCTTTTAAGGGGGTGAGGATGTAACACCCCGAAAATTCACGTCCTATAATGTAATGACACGTGTCATAAGTTTGAACGTGCGAAAGAATGTTCAGAAAGGACTAAAGTTGACAAACGTGGAAAGTATATGAAAATACGAGTTATAAAAGTCAACAGTGAATAAAGGTATTGTATATTAACCCTACATAATGTTTATACCCTTAAACGAATGGATCATGGATTATACGAAGCCAATTGTAAAAGAAAGTGAGAGATTACAAACTACAGGGGTTAAATGTGTCAACATGTTAAAGTATGCCTCTGAGTGACCATTTAGCGAACCCGAAGCTTTGTAACGATTAATATTGCTCACTAGAATAATGTGGTAAAATATTACAAGGATTCGATATAGTATGGGAATGTTATGATGATGTTCGTATGCGAGGGGTTAATAACGTCAACATTGCAAATTAAGGCTTTACGAGCAATCAAAAAGCAAACCGAGGACTTAACAATAATTGGTTATGTCATGGAACCCTTAAAAGTTAAGTTAGAGGGCCTAATGTACAATAAATCTTGCAAGATCCGAGTGAAAACGATGTTTCAAGGGACCAAGGACCAAACAGCAATTAAACAAACATAATTTAGCTTCTGAAGAGGCCTAGCGCACCGCTACCAAAAACAAGTAACGGTGCGCTAGCCATGCACCAGCAACCAGAAACATGGCAGATGGCTGTTTTGTGCACTTGTGACCCTTTAGGCCGGTTTTTCTTGCATGTAAAGGACCCTTAGACTCCCCTAGAAGACTAGGGACATGTGTTGGATGATTGTGGATGATCATAGAGCTTGTTGTCATCCAATTGTGGTGCTTGCACTTACTATATAAAGGTCTTCAAATTCACAACATTCCTCACTCACCTCTCCTGCTTTCTTGGATCATTTGAGGGGCTTCCAATCTGAGAACAAGCCTCCCTAATCATCATTAAACACTTGTAAGTCTATTAGTCCCTTCTTAATTATGTTTAGCTTAGTATTTAGCTTAGAAGTCAACATATCGTATTTAACGTTTGACTTCGAGATTAGTTATAAACGATTCAGTCATACCACAAACTAAAAGTACCGTTAGATAGGTAATTATATGGGTATTAAACCCTTATAAGGGCACGTACCGATTCCAGACCTAACTAGGTCATTTGTCGAGTCAAAGGTTGACCGAAAAAGTCAACAGAATTGTAAAATAGGATTTAATGCACGAATTGCAATCCGAGAGGCGTGTAATCTATTTTAACCTTAATATAACTTGGTAATAAGTATAAAAACTTGTTTACGCTTGTCCGACTCGACAGATTTCTGTTTAAACCCGGTTCGGAACCGAAAGTCGCAAAACTTTGACTTTTGCTTTGACTTCGCTTCTGACCCGTTTTAGTTTGTTTCGGAAATGCCTTAGTGCTTCATTAGGGTTGGGTTACATGGTAGTATAAGCCTCTGTACCTGTTTTGTTGATTATCCGATTCGTTCGCGCATTTCCGTTAAGTGCTTAAATAATGACCGTAATGCCCTTATGACCCTACAACAAGAATTTTGAAAATGTAGAAGTACAATAATCCTAGTTACTGATTATTAAACATGTACGTAAATTTTCACGTCAATCGGAGGTCTAGATTAGGAGATATGCTCATTAGCGCGATTAATAAGCTTTTTATTAATTAAACGGCGCGATTAGCGCATAGCCTATCTAAACCCGATTTTCGGCACCAAAACTTTTCCCTACTGATGTTAAATAATATTTTGGGATTTTTGAAGATTTTTAATTATTTTTAAACTGATCACAAGCTAGGATTAGTGCCTTAATTCGGTAATACCGAAAATGCCCTTTTAAGCCATAAAACGAGTTTTACAAGTCCGTTTGACACAAATCCAATTCCTACTGATTTTAAATAATAAATGTAGTGTTTTGAACCCATCTAACTGATTTAAAAACTTAGAATCCTATTTAAACCCGTACGTCGCTTAAAACGGCTTTATACGCGTATTATACGCGTAGTTTGGGTTTAAAACCTTTTTGCCACGTAAGATTGATTACCTACTGATACAACATATTAAAATAGGTAATTTTACTAATTACTTCAGTCCCGAACATCAGCGGAGTATCAAATCCCTTTTATGATCGTTAAAATGACCAAAATACCCCTACGGGGCATAATTAAGGTTTAAACTCGTTTCGGGCATTATGGAAGGTATCATTGTGATATCACAACATATTTTAAGCATATTAACTTAGGAAACCTGTTCGCGACCTATTCGGTTACCCGTTACGCGTTATTCGCGTTCGGATCGGTTTATATAACAAGTTTATATAAGTTAGCCGGAACGGGTCAAACCTTATCGGTTTTATCTCAAAATCCAGAAAATGTTTAGTATTACCCATATTATACAAGTCTCCAAACTTGTCGGGTCTAAATCACATTCTATTCCGGTCTTCGCTTAATCGTGCGTAAGAACCGTATTTTTCCTAAAGACTAACCGGTCTAAGCTTGGGCTTAATTAAAGACCCGTTAGCATTCTAATTAATTATTTATACCATCATTCCAGACTAGAGCATTCCCGGTAAATTGTACCTACGCTTACTTAAGTGACTACGGCTGAGTTGTTAGATTCTTGCTATTTAAGACAGGAGCTAGCTCAGGTAAATACCCTTAACTTATTTTCCCTATATGGGCTTAAAATACGGTATAACGATACCGTAAATACTCTTAATCTATTTTCCCAACACGGGCTTGAAATACGGTATAATGATACCGTAAATACTCTTAACTTGTTTTCCCTATACGGGCTTGGGATACGGTATAATAATACCGTTTGGTCGGGTACTGAATCTTTAATCTTATTATGGTTAAATCATTGAAGTAACCCGGTTTAATCTGTATTGTGTGAAATTAAGACCTTTAGGGGTTAATGATCATATCCCGGATATCCTAGTGACATCGTTGTATTGACCATGTCCCGGATATCCTAGTGACTTCATTGTATTATAAATTTACCATGTCCCGGATAACCTAGTGACATCATTGTATTGACCATGTCCCGGCTATCCTAGTGATATCATTGTATTATAAATTTACCATGTCCCGGATAACCTAGTGACATCATTGTATTGATCATGTCCCGGCTATCCTAGTGATATCATTGTATTATAAATTTACCATGTCCCGGATAACCTAGTGACATCATTGTATTGATCATGTCCCGGCTATCCTAGTGACCTCATAGCATTATAAATTGATCATGTCCCGGATAACCTAGTGACATCATTGTATTATAAAATGGCCACGTCTTACGCACGGGGTGTAGGCATACACCTAAGTTGCCTAAGGGAAACGGTATCCCACTCTCTTGTGGGCCTATACTTGTGGCGTGTCTGTTAATCTGACTCGGTTTCTACATCGGGCCCTGGACGTTCAACGAATAAGTAAAACTGTATACAAGATTATATACAAATAATTTTCCCAAGTTATAAAAGATTAATCTTGCCTCTGAGCATTTTAATCAAGTGTCAAAAGGTTTCGTGCCTGGTGCATCTAAATAAATTTTCTTAAACTCTTTTCAAATGAGTCGGTTGAGTGTATTTACCAGTGAAAACTGACGTATTTTCCAAAAGGGTTAAGTGACAGGTACTGAACGGAATTGGCTGGGAGCTCAGGGCGCTAATAAGGAATCTTGCAAGTTCTAGGCGTCTAAAGTCTGTTGAACAAATGATATGTTTTAAGATCCGCCTGTGGATCCTTTACTTCCGTTGTAATACTGAATATTACTTCATATTCGGAATGTAATAATAAATATCTTTTGCTTCCGCTGTGCATTCATATATATTGTGTTGTTTGACTATTATGTTGCCAACCACGTCACGATACTCCCCCACCGGGCCCACCGGTGACACGTGGAAATTTGGGGTGTGACAAGATTATGCTACGGGGAAGTATAAAAGCATAACTTCTTTTTTCAAAAGAAAGAATGAAGAACAAGTAAAGGGAATTGTTGATGGAAACAATGAGATTAAATGTCAAAAAGCAAACCGGTTAATGAAGCGAATAATTAACAGGTTAATGAAGCGAATCAAAACATTCAACAAGAGCATCATGATATTCCTCAAAATCCGATTAACATCAATGAGATTGCTGTAAACTTTGATTCGGAGTCCATAATTGAAGAATTCAAAAATCTTAAAGGAAGACGAGCAGAACTATAATTTTTCATCCAGGAGAACCGGGTACCCACCTGTCGCAACCCCCGACCCCTATCCCGGGAGCGGGCGGCCGCGAACCAGTATCAGTGGTATCGGTGTTTATTTATTTGGCAGCAGAAATTACATCAGGACCGTAGTTAGGAAATAGTTTATCAGAGTTAAACACCAAACTTTTATAATAATAAATACATGGGAAAAACCCAAGTTTCCATTACAAACATGTTTATAGGGATAAACCCTAATTTATTGAAATAAAACTTCTTTCTCGTTTAGGTAACTTTTATAGCCACTTTTCCAAGCCTTCAGTGCTCTCCAGCTGGCTTCTATTTGGCTTTCATATTTTGTTACCTGAAACGCGTTTTAAAAAGTTTTATCAGCAAGAAATACTGGTGAGTGAATCCCAGTTTAATCAAAACAAGTTTTATCATTTTACAGTATTGAGGGCATTCGCAATTACATTTGTTTACATCTACTTTAATTAACACCTACGGTACTGTCAATCCTGACCTGTGGTCATGCTACTACTCATAGTGTAGTAACAAGTAATGTATACAAAACTCCAACATACTGACAGTAATTGTAGAATTACAAATACTCAATCACTGTTAAATATAATTTAAAACAATTGAGGTTTTGTAAAAATAGTTTGCAAAAAGGGGAATAACTCACATTGCTATTTTAGATACTACTGCTTTCTGGTGATTTCCTGGTTATAATCTATTAAATTAAACAATGCACACGTGTTAGTAAGATAACCCAATTTACATTAGCTATACCCTCCCCCCGAGACAGAACTCCAACTACTGAGTCAGGCAGAGCCTTGGCATGCGTTACGGAGCTCTAGATCAATCGGGCAGAGTAACTAATACGTAACCAGGGGTTATAATACTTACAACGAGGCAGAGCTTCGCTAATTAGGGGTCTACTACTAGAAAGAAATGGAAATTCAGAGAGATAGAAATTTCGAATTTCGATGGAAATGGTGCAAGAATTCAAGTCCCAGTCCAAGCTATTTATACCCAAAATTGGACTCTCCCGCGTGTTGCGACAGGATCCAGGGATCCTTCCGTGTATCGCCTGAGAGACCTATTTTGCCTACGCCTGCCTTGTTGTGTTTTTAGCCCTGTGGTGTCGACGACCTCTGGTTTTGACACGTGTAAATGCCTTTCGCGTGTCGCGGAAGGTTTAGGGGTACCCCCCATGACCCCCCAAACCCTAAATCCTGATTTTTCGTTTCGGTTCGCGTCGTACATGTTTTGGGTCTCAGTTAGGGTTTCTTGTAATGTGTTTTTGAGTGTTGTTACATCCTCCCCACCTTGTTTTAAATCTCATCCTTGAGATTCACTGGAACTGGTGTGGATATTTCCTTTGTATCTCTGATTCAAGCTCCCATGTGTACTCTGGTCCTCTCTTGGAATCCCATTTCATTTTGACTAGAACTAATCTCTTATGCTTGAGATTCTTGATCTTTCTGTCTTCAATCTGTAGAGGTTTCTCTACAAACTTAAGTTTCTCATTTACCTCTATGTCCTTAAGAGGTACCATCAGGGATTCATCTGCTAAGCATTTCTTAAGATTACATACATGAAATACATCATGTATTCCTACCATTTCCTCTGGCAGTTGTAGCTGGTAAGCTACTGGTCCTATTCTTTTAATAATCTCAAAAGGTCCAATATACTTGGGGCTTAGCTTTCCCCTTTTTATGAATCTAACGACTCCTTTCCATGGAGAAACTTTTAATAACAATCTATCTCCTACTTGAAATTCCAATGGCTTTCATCTGTTATCAGCATAACTCTTTTGACGATCGCGTGCTGCTTTCAGTCTTTCCTTGACTTGAATAATCTTCTCCGTTGTTTCTTGTACTATTTCTGGTCCAGACAGTTGCTTTTCTCCAATTTCGGCCCAACAAACTGGAGTTCGGCATTTTCGTCCATAAAGCGCTTCAAATGGTGTAGCATTGATACTGGTATGATAGCTGTTATTGTAGGAAAATTATATTAATGGTAAATGATCGTCCCAATTTCATCTGAAATCAATTACACAAGCTCTAAGCATATCCTCCATAGTCTGAATTGTCCTTTCGCTTTGTCCGTCCGTTTGAGGATAATAAGTTGTGCTTAGATTTAACTTGGTTCCCATTGCTTTTTGGAAACTTGTCCAAAAATGAGAAGTAAAACGGCTATCTCTATCAGAAACAATGGATAAAGGAAGTCCATGTAATGAAACTATTTCATTTACATACAATTTGGCTAATTGTTCCATACTAAAAGTTTCCTTCATTTGTAAGAAATGAGCAGACTTGGTTAATCTGTCTACAATCACCTAGATTGTATCATTTCTTTTCCTTTTCTTGGGTAATTTGGTAACAAAGTCCATTGTTATCAATTCCCATTTCCAATTTCCATATCGGCATTTCTAGTTGCTGCAATAACCCTGAGGGTTTCTGATGTTTAGCTTTAACCTATGAACATGTTAGACACTTGGCAACATAGGTGGCTATGTCCTTTTTCATCCCTATCCACCAGAAATTCTTTCTTAAGTCTTGATACATTTTTACACTACCAGGATGTATCGTATACTTAGACTTATGGGCTTCTTCTAAAATTCGGTGGCGTAGGTTTCCTTGCTTGGGTATCCAGATCCTCTTCTTATGGAATCTCCAAATTCCATATGTTCCTTGTTCTAATTCCTTAATCATTCCTTTTAATTTTTCAGTATCGTCCTTGATTACTGATTCCTGTATTTTTCTAATTTGCTCATTTAAATCTATCTGCAGGTTTAATTTGAGAGAACGTACTCGTCTCGGTTTTTCATGATACTTTCGACTTAAAGCATCAGCTACTACGTTAGCCTTTCCTGCATGATACTGGATATTACAATCATAATCACTGAGAATTTCCATCCAGCATCTCTGTCTCACATTTAATTCCTTTTGCCCGAAAACATATCTTAGACTCTTATGATCGGTGAAAATAGTAAACTTACTACCGTAAAGATAGTGTCTCCAAATTTTAAGGGAAAAAATTATGGCTCCTAATTCTAAATCATGGGTTGTATAATTCTCTTCATGATTCTTAAGTTGTCTAGAAGCATAGGCTATAACATTTTGACGTTGCATTAACACACATCCATAACCTAACATAGAAGCGTCACAATAGACTGTAAAGTCTTCAGTTCCTTCTGGTAACGCGAGTATGGGTGCGTTGGTTAATCTTTGATTAAGAATTCTAAAAGCTTCTTCCTGTTTTGGTGCCCATTCAAACTTAACTGATTTACAGGTTAGCTTCGTTAATGGAATAGCTATTCTAGAAAAATCTCGGATAAAACGTCTTTGATTCAGTCAAGGTTGCAGATAGCTCAATGGCCTGTCTAACTGTAGTAGGGTTCCTACCAGTCACAATGTCTTGTATTGAGTCAGGGAGGCCATCAATGTACTTTTCGATTGCCTTATCCAAAGGCGTGACCATGTTTGGGCATAACAGACTTAACTCCTCATAACGGTCCGTGTAGGCTCGATGCTCACCGCTATATTGCGTAAGATCGTCAAATTCCCTTTCCAAGGCCCTGATCTCGTGACGAGGACAGAATTCCTTCATCATAAGAGCCCTAAGCTCGGCCCAAGTCTGTGCTAAAGCAACCTCAGCACCACGGTCTCTCATCACCCCGTTCCACCATGTAAGAGCCCTCTTCAGAAACACACTGGAAGCAAACTCGACCTTACGATTATCAGGACACTGAACGTGATGAAATGTACTCTCAGTGCTCTCGAACCATTGTAGGAGCCCAGTTGCTCCTTCCGAACCACTAAACTTGAGTGGCTTAGCCGAATTGAAACTCTTGAAATTGCATGGAGTACGATTGATGTTGTTGGCTTGGTTCCATTGAGCAATGAGATTTGGGAAAGCGGCAGCCATTTGCTGTGCGATGATTTCTGCCAGTTCGGCAGTCGCTATCTGGTTTTCGCGTCGAGGAGGCATTCTAAAAGAGGAAACATGAAAGGAAACGAGTGAGAGAATTAGACGAAAAGAATGAGATGAAACAAATCTGATGAAAGCAAGGATAGTGGTCATTTGTTTGTTACTACAAAGCAACAAACGACCCCGGTGATTAATCAAAGTAAATAGGTCAAAAATAATGTATCGCGAAGACATGCTCGCCTATAAGTGGACACTCACCCCAAGAGTTCCCAGGTAAGAGTGACTGGTCCGATTATGTGGATTTGTACGAACACTCTAGCCTTAGACAGAAAACTCGGGGTACAGGCATTCACTCTTCCAGTTTGCACGTGTTCACACTATTTAAGACCCAAAACTTTGACGAGATTTTGAAAACTCATAGGGGTTCAAAACCTTATAATAGAGGGTTCAAAACCTAGTAATCAATCATCCTAGAACAAATGATTAGTTTTCAAAGCGGATTCGGAATTGATGTTCTTGTTGTGGTAGCTGCCTAAAGATAGGCAATGGTATTGTTTTATGACTAAACGTAAGTAAACTCGCGTTAGGGTCCTAGGAAGGTTATAGACTAGGTCAAAGCATTACTAATAACCTAATTCCCTATAACCATGAGCTCTGATACCAACTTTTCTGTCACACCCCGACCACGTGGAACAACCAAACGTGGCGGAAACGTCGGGGAGTGTTGTAACAGAATCATTGTTTCATAACACATGGAAAATGAAATATTGTTTTATTGAATAAAAGTGTTACAATGTCTTAACAAACAAAGAAATACAACATAATTAACTAGTCTTGCATCTTTTATTGTCACTAAACCCAAGTCTGCCTATGTGTATCTTGATCATCTTATGCAACAGCTCCTGAAAAACACATGTGAAAATAGGTACGTCAGCATAAAAATGCCTGTGAGATACATAGGTTTTGTGAAAATAGGATTCATGACTTGAGTTTAAAGAAACTGTTTGATAAAAAGTAGCCATGAATCTTGTTGAGTGTTTGCTTTCATAAATCGTTTGAAAAGTGATAAATAAACCAAATGATATATATGTATAAAAGAATAGTGCATGGTTAAGTGAATAACCATGTGAAATGAGTTTGTATAAGTTAAGTTCTTTGTAAAACGATGTTTATGTAAAGATGTATTGTAGATGTAATATGTCTAAACTGAAATGGTTTAAATAACGCTACGATATGTAATACCATACAAGCACTTATATATAGGAAGTACCAGCGGCGTATCCACCATGCTTGTATCATATTACACACGCCTCGTTACTTAAATCATTTACCCAAACAACCACCGAGATGTAATGTTTATGTATAGTCAATTGTCTATTGTCAAATATAAATCATGTCAATGGATACAAACGGTTCAACAGTTACAAACGGTTCACACGGTTCAACGGTTACAAACGGTTCACAGAGTCAATTAGTTACAAACGGTTCAAAATGTAATATAATGTGTTCATATGCTGGATGAGCACATGCAACAAGATGTAATGTAAATCAATGTACTAAGTATGCACACAATGGACATACATAGCATGAAATGTAATGTAAAACAATGTACTAAGTATGCACACAATGGGCATATATAACATGAAATGTAATGTAAAACAATGTACTAAGTATGCACACAATGGGCATATATAGCATGAAATGTAATGTAAAACAATGTACTAAGTACGCACACAATGGGCATACATAGCATGAAATGTAATGAAATCATGTACTAACGAACATAGCAGGTATATGATGTGAAAACATGGAAAGCATGAAAGTAACAAGTAGGCACATGTGTTCCACCCCAAAACGTTTGGAAAACAGTAAAAGAAGGGGTTCTATGTACTCACTTGAGATTGCTCAGAAGTCCTAAGATAACCACCAAGCAATGCCAGAGATCACGGAATCAAACGACACCTAATATAGGTAACTACGTTAATTAACCGGACCTAAATCGGAGGATCGGATAGAATGAGGGTTCATAAACCAAATGAGTATGAAAACTCATGTAGTATGGTTCAACAAAGCCTACATTCTAAATGAAACCTAACCTAAGTGCTTTCGACCCATCGCGACCCATTAAGGTAGCTTATGCCACTTTAACGCGTCGTGCGCACGAAAGCGCACTCGAGACGTCTAACTAGCCCTTATGACAAGTGTTATATGCCTAAACATGTTACATAATCAGTTATGTGACAAAAGTTTAGGTTACATATGCTTAATTACCAATTATACATGAAAAGGGTATTCTGGTAATTTACCTAAGGCATATAAACTACCTATCATACAACTACTTAAACGATGTGACCATAGGGTATAACCTCGGAAGGTTATTCCCTATATGCTATGGTCACCTAAAGTATTTGGTCGGATCCTAATGATCGACCAAACTGGGTCGGGTTCGAAGGTATAAGCGATTTATTAGATCGCTTACCCTTACGACCCTAGACAACGTGGTAATCAGTAGGCATAGTCACAAGGGACTATAACCATCGTGATTATGCTCACGTTGCGAAGTTCAAACGAACTTCGCATTGACCATAAACTGGTCAATGAAGAAAGTCAAACAAAGTTTGACTTTCGGACTCGAAAAGCAATAAAAGAACGAAGGAACACTTACAAAGGGTCCCCGAAAGCTAATCTTGATCCAAGTAGCTCAGGTATGAAACAATGGTTTCAACTTAGAGCTTCTAAGATCAGATTCTTGTGGGTTTTGCAATGGGGTGGGTTGGGTATTTATAGGATTCGGAGAGCCGTTAAGATCGTTTCTTGAAAAAGGGGGCACGATCTAAGCCGTACACTTGTTGGAAAGTTGTGGTACCTCAATTGGCCACCCACCATAAGGTATTGAAACTTGGCCTTTAGAGTGTTTAAAGGCTGGAAACAGGCTGTTAAAAACAAGTTTCTGCATCTGACCCCTGCTTACGGACCTCAACACTCACAATGTTGAGGTCCGTAAGGACCTTGCAGGCCTGAAACTTTCAAAAATGGCAGAACAGGCCCCTGTGCGCGTATCGTCGTGTTTTGGCACTTCTAACACCCGTGAAACCCATTTTTAAGCTCTAAAACGAAGTTAAAGTATAGGGAACTTAAAATGTGCTAAAAAATATGTCGGATGTCAGTTCGTTTGGTCGTACGATCGCGATGTTCGCTTAATTACGACGGAATGCGCATAAGCGCGAAAAACGATCCAAATTGCGCGACGAATGGATTTTTCTTTTGCCAAACACTAAAATAAAATGTTTTAGTGCTTTCATAAATTTTTGGATGTCCGGATGTATTCATAACGTAAGTTATGCGCGAAAGTGCAAACTTGTGCACTTTTTGACGCTTTTAGTCCCTGAATGTCCCAAAAGTTTATTTTAGCATACCGAACCCCTCAAAGCCTATTTCTAAGCTATGTAAAGGATATTTATGGTATGTTTAACTTATGGCCATGTTCCGGAATGTCTGTTACAGTTCAAATTGGCATACTTTCGCAGTTTGTCAACTTTAGTCCCTGTAAGCGAATTAACTTGATTTCGGCATACCAAACCATCCAAAACTTATTTCTAAGTTATGTAAAGGTTATTTAAGGTATGTTAAGCCTATTTCACTATTCCAGAGTGTTCGTTGCATTAAACTGGTTATATTTTCGCATCAGATCGCGTATAACCTTCTAGAAAGCGATTTAAAGCCCGAAATTGAACAAGAATTGATATGTGCAAAAGATACACATATTTATACAAGTCCAAAGTATGAAACACAATATTTCATTGATTTGGTATTTGTTTGAAGGTCGCAGTGACCCAGGTGTCACATTCCACTTAGTAATCGCCTCGATTTTTGTGGGATCCACATGAATTCCTTCATGATTGACTAAGTGTCCAAGGAATTGCACTTCCTCTAACCAAAATTCACATTTTGAAAATTTAGCATAAAGCTTCTCTTTTCTCAGCAAATTTAGGAGTATAAACAAATGCTCTGCATGATCTTCTTTACTCTTAGAGTAAATAAGAATATCATCTATAAAGACAATTATGAATTTATCCAGACATGGTTTACATATTTTGTTCATCATGTCCATAAATGTGGTTGGGGCATTGGTTAAACCAAATGACATGACTGTAAATTCATAATGACCATACCTTGTTCTGAAAGCGGTCTTAGGAATGTCCTCTTCCTGTACTTTCAGTTGATGATATCCTGAACGTAAATCAATCTTAGAAAAGAATCGAGCTCCTTGAAGTTGATCAAACAGATCATCGATTCTCGGTAGTGGGTACCGATTTTTAATCGTGACCTTGTTTAATTCTCGATAATCAATGCACGTACGCATTGATCCGTCCTTTTTCTTGACAAACAAGATTGGTGCTCCCCATGGCGATGAACTAGGCTGTATGAAACATTTCTCCAGAAGTTCGTCCAGTTGTTTCTTCAGTTCTTGCATTTCTGCTGGTGCTAAACGGTAAGGTGCCTTGGCAATTGGTGCTGTCCCTGGTATTAGGTGAATTTTGAATTCAACTTCCCTATCTGGCGGTGGTCCAGGTAGTTCTTCTGGGAAAACATCGGAGAATTGAGATACTATGGGAATATCTTTCAATTCTTTTCCTTTAGTGTTAATGATTATAGAAATCATATACACTAGTGATCCCTTCCTTGCATAGCTTGTTGTTTTCATCACAGAGATGAATTTTGTGGACCTGGTTGGCTTATCTCCTTTAATTGTGATCTTTTCACCCTTTGGTGAATTTACTTGTATTGACTTTTGATCACATAGAATGCTGACGTGATTGGCTACCAACTAATCCATTCCCAATACGATATCAAATCCAGCCAGATTCATTGGATAAAGGTTAGCAATAAAATTGTGGTTTAGAATTTCTATTCTTGCTCCCTGTAAGATTTCAGTGATCTTAATGGATTCTCCATTTGCCGTTTCTACCAAACATTCTTGTTGAAGTTTAGTTCATGGTTGATCGAGAAGTTTGCAGAATGCACTATTAATAAAACTTTGGTTTGCACCAGAGTCAAATAATACTTTAGCAAAAATATCATTAACTAAAAACGTACCGGCAATCACGTCCGGAATCATCTTGGCTTCTTCAGCTGTCAGAACAAATGCTCTAGCATTCTTAGTAGTTTTGTTGTTCATGGCTGGAGCTAGTTTCGGACAGTTTGGCTTGATATGCCCCTTTTCTCCACAATTGAAGCATATTCCATTACTGGGTTTCTTTCTGCAGTCTTCCTCCTTGTGTCCCGATATTTTGCAGAAGTTGCAGTATATGGAACATCTTCCTGAATGCTTCTTCTTGCAGTACTTACAGTAAGGTGCAGAAGTAGAACCTATATTTTCCCATGGTTGGAATTACCTTAGCGAAATTCCTGGGTAAGCTTTTGAGCTAGGTTCTTTCTCTGGTTTTCTTCTTGTGTACGTACTAACTCATTAGTCAAGGTATTGGCTAGTTCTACGGCTTCTTCTATGGTTTGTGGTCTAGCTGCCTTGACTACGTGTCTAATCTCACTGATTAAACCCGAGATGTAACAGGAGATTAATACTGGTTCTGGTGAAGCTAGGGTTGGCACTATTCTAGCATATTCGAAGAATATGGTAGTGTAACCCTTGCCGTCTATTCTAGTCATTCTAAGGTTTAAGAACTTATTAGCAATCTGTTCTTTTTCATTGGGATGACATAATTTTCTTTCAACCATGTTCTTAAAGTCAATCCATTCCATATTATAGACTTTATCACTTCCTCTAGACTGGAGAATGGTATTCTACCACTCTAAGGCTGCATTCTTAAAAAGATTAAAAGCAAACATGATTTTATCCTCATTTGCACATTTGCTTATTTTTAAGACAGCCTCTGTCTTTTCTATCCAACGTAGAGCTGCAATGGCTCCTTCATTACCAGAGAATTCTATTAGTTTGCAAGACCAGAATTCTTTGTAAGAACAACCATATGACATGGTCCATTATTCACGCTATGACTAGGTTCAGTAGGTGGTCGTTTACTTCCACTGTTACTTTTATTATTTTCTGCTTCTTTAACAGTTTTGATGATATATGGCATGGCGTCTATAATTCCTTGTGCCACGATATGTTGGATGACACTGTTATCTATTTGATTTCCATTATTCTCATTATTCTGGTTTTCCTGATGTACTTCGTTGTCCATCTGAATTATAAACATTTATCAGGTATTAATATCACAGAATAAGATTTAAATACAACAATCACACAAACACATTGATCAAAATCGTCGAGCATTGCGACTTTTACTCTTTTTCATATATATATATATATATATATATTACAATCTACAACTGGAATTGAAACACACTACTAGTTATGTATCACTAAATATTAGGATATCTGTTTTTTTTCAAACTACACGCATTTATATATATATATATTATGGGTCGTTCCTCCAGTATTGCATTTCTCGCTCGTCGTATTTCCACACGAGCTTCTCTTCTATCTGTCTTATCCTCTCTCCTCCTTCTATTACTTCCTCACCATATGTGCGGAGTTCCTGCACATTCTCTTCACTCATGGATGGCAGTGGTGCGGGTACTGGGTCAGGGTACTGAGGCATAGGTTCTTCATATGGGTACGGGTTGTTTAATATCTCCTGAACATACTGATCGTTATCCCAATATGGATCTAACGAATTAAGGTTGGTATACTGTGCTATGGGGTTTGGTATTGGTTCTTCCTGTGGATAGAGTTCCCGATAATCCCTATGCTCATCGTTCCATGGGTCATATGCTAGAGGATTAGGTGCTGGGATTCTAGGTATCTCATCAGGGTTAAATGCTGGTATAGGAAACTAGTTTCCTGGGTTAAGTTCTATCTCCATTGGTTGGGTTGGAAATAGTGGCAATGGTTGTGGTTCTATCATCTGATCAAGATTTGGATCTACTGAAGTGGTGGCTAGTATATGAAAGTTTGCCAACCGTCTATTAACTATATCCTGGGTCTGGGCATTAACTTCCCTATTGGCTGCTGCTGATGCTCTTTGTTGTTGCAACTTTCTCATTCGCTTTCTCCTCTCATATGCTCCCCGACTGAACCATCCTCTCTTTTTCAAAGGGAATGGTTCCTCGGATTGCACCTTAAAGATGAAGATTCCCTCTTTTGTATCAGCAGAATACCCCGAAGGAGTAGGCTGTGAGGAAGTTCCTTCACTTTTGGGAGAACTAGCGAGGTGACGATAGGCGTTAGACGTACCTTGTTCACTCATACTGTAAACTAACAGATTGTCAAATAACACAAAACAATAATATACAGATATACACTTAATCATATAGATTATTTCCTAACAGGATTGATAAAAATCTTGGTGTCAGCAGAACACCTCTGTGGCTTAAATCAGTGGCTGTAGCACTAATACCACCTTCTGTCGCTACCCCCGACCCCTATCCCGGGAGCGGGCAGCCGCGAACCAGTAGCAGTGGTATCGGTGTTTATTTATTTGGCAACGGAAATTACATCAGGACCGTAGTTAGGAAATAGTTTATCAGAGTTAAACACCAAACTTTTATAATAATAAATACATGGGAAAAACCCAAGTTTCCATTACAAACATGTTTATAGGGATAAACCCTAAGTTATTGAAATAAAACTTCTTTCTCATTTAGGTAACTTTTATAGCCATTTTTCTAAGCCTTCAGTGCTCTCCAGCTGGCTTCTATTGGCTTTCACATTTTGTTATCTGAAACGCGTTTTAAAAAGTTTTATCAGCAAGAAATACTGGTGAGTGAATCCCAGTTTAATCAACACAAGTTTTATCATTTTACAGTATTGAGGGCATCCGCAATTACATTTGTTTACGTCTACTTTAATTACCACCCACGGTACTGTCAATCCTGACTTATGGTCATGCTACTACTCACAGTGTAGTAACAAGTAATGTAGACAAAACCCCAACATACCGACAGTAATTGTAGAATTACAAATACTCAATCACTGTTAAATATAATTTAAAACAATTGAGGTTTTGTAAAAACAGTTTGCAAAAAGGGGAATAACTCACATTGCTATTTTAGATACTACTGCTTTCTGGTGATTTCCTGGTTATAATCTATTAAATTAAACAATGCACACGTGTTAGTAAGATAACCCAATTTACATTAGCTATACCCTCCCCCCAAGACAGAACTCCAACGACTAAGTCAGGCAGAGCCTTGACATGCGTTACGGAGCTTTAGATCAATCGGGCAGAGTAACTAATACTTAACCAGGGGTTATAATACTTACAACGAGGCAGAGCTTTGCTAATTAGGGGTGTACTACTAGAAAGAAACGGAGATTCAGAGAGATAGAAATTTTGAATTTCGATCGAAATGGTGCAAGAATTCAAGTCCCAGGCCAGGCTATTTATACCCAAAATTGGATTATCCCGCGTGCCGCGACAGGATCTAGGGATCCTTCCTCGTATCGCCTGAGAGACCTATTTTGCCTAGGCTTGCCTTGTTGTGTTTCTAGCCCTGTGGTGTCGACGACCTCTGGTTTTGACACGTGTAAATGCCTTTTGCGTATCGCAGAAGGTTTAGGGGTACCCCCCCAAATCCTATACCCTGATTTTTCGTTTCGGTTCGCGTCGTACATGTTTTGGGTCTCAATTAGGGTTTCTTGTAATGTGTTTTTGAGTGTTATTACACCACCTTCCTCTCTCCTTTTAAATGTTTTGGGCTCTTTATTCATTTGTTTGTTAAACAATGTTTACGTTTTAATGTTTTAGAACATTTTTTATGTGATATTAATGTTTGACCGTACCCGACCCGGCCCGAATCGAATCACCGACGTCCGACCCGAACATATCACCTTGAAACAACGCGATAGAAAATTTTTTTAGGGCCGGTACCTTCCGACCCCCCGGTGAAAATTTTCAAGCTTCCCCCACTGGTCGTTATGTAGTTACCATAATCATCCATGTGTAGCTGGATGGCAAACCACATACATGTCACTTATAGAAATCTATACTCGGTTAATGTGTGGTTGTAATATTCAAAAGTGCAAATGTAGTTCAAAGTGTAAATATTTTTCTTTCAATGAAAATTAGTCTATATTTAGGATTATGTTTTCATCTTTCGTCTCTATTAATTTTCACATATGCTTATGTATATAAATATAGATATAACTAACTTACGGAGTTAAATTACAAATTGCCTCTCAGTGGTTTGGGGTGTTTTGCAACTTACCTTTCTTTTACAAAAAAAAACTTTTGATATTGCCTCCCTGGGTTTTCCACTTGTAACGGTTTGCCTCCTTGTTGTTAACGACCGGTAGACTTTGGTTGAAAAGACCAAACTACCCTTTTCTTCTTACAATATGCGCCTCTATGGTTTTGTGATTATTATAATCGGCGTTGATAGGTCTCCGGCCATTGGCTAATCGCTAAACACAGTCCAGAAGAATCGTCGCTAGGTTCCATGATGTATTGATCGGAAAACACCCATAACCGCTTGCATTATTTACTAGTTATTTAACATGTAATAAAAATCGAGGGACCTATAATCCTTAGAATAACTAGTTAACTACAAACACAAAAAATACACAGTTGGAATGCATCAGCTGTTGTGTGATGCAACATCTCCATTTCCCCTTTAGGGTAAATGGCGTGAACCCTTCAAACCCTACAAAACCTCACTTTTCCGGTGACCGGAATGTCACAACCCGTTAAACTGATTACATTAGAGCTGGGTGTGATCCGAATGGTATCTTCATTGCACAGCGGAAGTATTTGTTTGCTAAGACTTCTAGAAAGTGAATGCCACTAAGTACTTGAATTCCCAGAGGTTCTCCTATTCCAACCGTTCCATAGTTTTGAAAAATGCAACCTGAGAAAGAACATGCGAAAAATCAACATAAAGTTGAACGAGTTCATAGTTTGTTTGAAAAAGATTTTAAACAAATCTTTTTGTTCACCGGTTTAAAAGTTGTTGAGAAAATATAGTAAAAATCATTTTTCTCGGCATGTTATATGAAAACTGTGAGTCTAGCCCACGAGAGTTTTTGTGCCTTGCACGAGTGAGGGTGGGCTGAGCCCAAAAGAGTCCTTGTAAGCAGGACCAACCCGTCCTCTTACTTGTACATAAGTTAAAAAAAACGTTGCCAAGTTCGTAAATCCATGTATTTGTGAGTTTGCATCAAATGAATCTTAAAACATTTGAAAGTTTTGAGCATCGAAGTCTATGAACCTAATGATCATTAGTGTAGCTAGGACATTAATATGTGTGCCGACATAGGAAGTACTCAACCCAGTAGATGATTTAAGTGCCGATTAGCCTCGACTGGGACACAAAAGCACTCTAAGTGGCCTTACAAGGACCAGTGAGTGGGGCTCGCCCGTACCCGATAGATCTACCCCTTTGTTCCGTGCTCCTTAAAAGTGTCGTTTAAACAATATAATTATGTTTTGTATTTCGGATTTTTACGAAAAACGGGCAAAGTTTTCTCTGTTTTTGGACGATCCCGACAACTAAGTGTCAATTTATTTTTCAAAATTCAACCAATAATCCAACGCAATGTAATCAAATATATATATAGTTTTTCGTCAAAAAGCAAAAATCGTAACTATAAAATGTATAACAATATAACCAAAAATTTCGCGTCGTTTAAAAGTTACCGGGTCTTGCGTTGACTGTTTTGACTGCCGTTGCCCGAGTTTGACTGGCTTTGACCAGTTGACTTTCTTTGACTGAGTTGACCAAACCTGAAACAGATCTGACCCGAACCGAATCGTGGCCTGAAGTTGACTGAAGTTAGCCGGAACTCGAAAGTAAACTGAGCCGCGACACCCGAACTTAAGTTTGAGCTGAACCGTTCACTAGTTCAACCGATCCAGTGCAAAGCCGAACCAAAATTGAACTAATACACTCAAAAACACCCCAAGCTGACTAGTGCTCGAAACTGAACCACATATCCACCATTGTTGTCACCGTCATCACTCAACATCACGTCGGAGAAACCTAAAAAGAATCAGGGCTGACCTGTTGACCTGTGCCACACCTAAAACTGATCTCCGTGACTGAATTGAAACTTGAACCGAATCACAAACCTTGCCGCCGTCGTCGGGATTTTCAGAACATCGGCACTACGGTCGCCGTCGGATGTCCATGGATTTCACCACCATCATCGTCATCATCATCTTGTCAGTCCTCGTTGTCACCATCTTCATCACCGCCGCCGCAGCGGCGGTGCCGGAAAAACGAGGAGAGAGAAATGTGTAGTGGTGGTTGAGAATGTGGCTGGAGTTGACGCCGGAAAAACGGCCGGCTCCCCTTCGTGTGCGCCGGACTGAAAACGAGAGGGAGAAGGGACGAAAGGAAAAGGTAGGAGGTTTTTGGGTGTGTCGTTTCACTGGGAGAACCGTAGCCGGGTCTCACCGCTGTCGCCAGCTTCGCCGTGACTGGCCGGAGTCCGGCCGTTCACCTTCGTCAGAGAGGGTGCGACTATGTTGAGAGAAATGGTTAGGGTTTTGATTTTATTTGTGTGTGTGTGTATGTCTGTAGAGAAAAAAAGAGAGGGAGAATGAAGATGATGGTGTGCGCGGGTTTCAAATGAGGGAATTAGGGTTCATTTAGTCTTTTATAGTCTGGGTTTCTAGTGGGCTTGGGCCCAAGGCCCGCAAGCCCATCTCATGTGTTTTAAGCGCCCCGTTAACGTTTCAAGAACCTGTTTTCGAACCCGAACTTCGTGATACGTCGTAAAATATTATTTTAGGGTCAAATACACTTAAAATTACGCCGTAAGTCATTAATAGACGTGCATGCTCGTCGGTCGCGTTAAATCGCGTCAAGCACTTTGGTTGTTGTTTCTTGTTCGTTTTTCGATCCGATTGAAACTACGAACATTAAAATTTGAAAACGAGGCCAAATATATCATATTATATTAATATGGAGACATAAATCGAGTCTAGTGCTTCCGTTTTGTTGTTGATTGTCGGTGCGTTATTGTTTCCGCGTTTTTCGTTCACGTTGGCGTTTTGTGCCGTTCGAAAGCATGATATTTTCGAAAAACCACATTCGTATGTATAAATTATACGTATAAACTTCGTATTTGTCAGCGTTATCAGTATTTTGTATGGTGTCAGTTCGTTATTGTTTAACGCTCAGCAGATTTCCCGAAAATCACCATACGCGCACTGTAAAGTCAGATAGGCGTTCCTAGGCATACCAAGAGCCTAATTAAGTTAATTCGCGCCTTAAACATAGTTTATTATCACCTTAAACGCTTGTTAATCGTGTAATTCAGAGGCGTTAATTACCAGTCATCACACGAAATCTCGATATCTCAAACAAGAAACAAGAAACTAGAAACTAACGGGAAGATAGTCGAAGAGATGGTATAATTTAGAGTGAATTGTAAGTTTTGTCCTTTATCTTTATACCACATTCCAGACGGTGTCACCTATCTTTAAAATTGATTGGATTTGTACTTTATGCTTCTAAATCTTGCATGTTATGTTCTTTGGGCCTAACCCAGTTAATTTTTTCGTTAAATCAGATCATGCGGACCTAATGTTAGGGTATTACTGTCTTTTCCCATTCTAATTTATATATAAAAAAAAAACAAATAAAACCAACAAACCCACATACTCTTACTCTGTCTAAAACACACACAGACACACTGGCGTGAGGTGAAGTCCCACTCAAATATAATCCCACTTATACTAAATAGCTAGTGGTAAATGTGTATCGAACACAAGGAGTTTGTGGAAGATGTGTTTACTAAAGTAATTGTAAGTTAACTAGGCAAGAAAGAAAAGTGCATAAAAGTAACTCTTTGAATTGGGTTTATTGAATTTTAGAACTAGAAATTAATTTGCAAGTAAATAAGAAGTTTGTAGACGATTAAGAGTAAGAGTGTTCCTCCCGGGTTTCAGGTTTTATGCGACAACAAGTGTTACTGTTCAACTGGAAAGAACCACATAGACATGGCTCGTGTGTGTGCAATTGTTTGTGATGAAAGGGAACCAGGTACTCGGATTTGTCACACACCGACCCGCAACGGAATGGTACGGGGCATGACGATTGCCCATAGCTTATGACACTATTATAAGTTTAGATATTTAAAGTCACCAAATTAACCAATTATTTTAAGGTTCACATTAAATTGATTGAACCTATGGTTAAAATAACATGTCTAAATTGTTTACAACTAAAAACACAAATTTTTAGATTAATGCAATATAGATTTCTAGCATATTATATTGTTTACATAAAAATACAATTTAATATAATTAACTATGTATCAAAAATTATATCCAATAATTTCACAATTCCTATTCTAAAAATTCATACTTTTACTAATTCAGTTTCATTAACAAGAATTTCTAGTATGATTAATTCAATAAAAATATAAAAATAAGTATCTAGATTATGACAAAATAAATTCTAGAAAAATAAGCAAACATGACTAATATGATTACTACTAAAATTAACATCCTAACATAAGTCTAGAATCATTATAGAGCAGATTAATTGGTTAATTTCAGAAAATATAAAAACTTCCCATAATGCTAAGAACCCTAAAATCATGAAATTCTAAACGAATTACAATCGCCTTGTTAGGATCTGAGGCTTATCATGATTGTGTTTGTTTGAGATTAATGAAGAGATGAATGAATAATCAATGATCAAATGCAGCGGAAATGGAAACAAACTTTGTAAACACAATCAAAGGGAAATAGTTTTCAGTAAACATATGTTCTTCATTAAGTCGAATGATTACAAAAACATAATGGTTACAATGCTTACATACTAAAACTCCCCCTCAGCATGAGCTCAATGGTTGATCGTACAAGATGAACGGATTGAAGGAGAAAACTCCTTGAATAGAACAATACAAACTGTTCTATTTATAGTACAGATCAAACCACTGAAGCATCTTAGCTGACGTCACCATGAAAGTGACATCTAACAGCCTAACAACCTCTAAATACTGTTACATACAACTACTGATGACTAAACAACTGATTATAAGCAAATTACAAAACAAAGGTAAACTACTGCTTCACTTTCCACTGTTGTAGTCTAAGCACTGATGACTCAACATCAGTGCTTTCTTCAAAGGTGATCAGTCCTTGAATGAGCAGCACTTTGGTCTTCAGCAGTACTTAGGATACATCAGTAGATAGAGCTTCAGTACTTTAGCAACATCAGTCTTTAAGAGCACCAGTTGTTGTAAAAGCAGTACTTTAGTGTATCAGATGTTAGAGCCACTGTCAAGGGGAAAGTCTTTGTATAAACACTGCTTATTCTGGATCCACTGCTCTGATCCGGTTTTGGCTTTAATCAACTATTCCTCTGGTAGGGTTCAATCCCAACAATCTCCCCCTGGAACAGATGATGCCAAAACCCTTCATTATTGTGGAACTTTATTGCCTCATCAACAGTTCCCTTATTTGTCCTTTGAGTTGTAACTCAAAATCTAAGGCATCTGTGTCATCTTCATCCCTGCACAGTGAAAGATCAAGGAGATCCTACAGATCTTCAACACTCAGGCCTAGTGCTTGTTCCCTTGATATTTTCTTCACTTCTCCACTAGACTTTATCACAGTCAGTACATGGGTCTGTTTGTCAGTTTTCCACTTTAGTACTTTTGAGTCTGGTGGGTTTCTTGGGAGATCTTTGTTGGATGAGGAATTTAGAGATTGTGGCCTGGTAATAATTGACTGAGCAGTGTTTGAAGCTTGTGCAGACTCAAGTCTTTCTTCAATCATTCGTTTAAGCCCTTCTTTAACAACATAATCCCCAACTTCTTTATCTGATGCTGTTTCTTTATCCATCTGCTTTTGCTTCCTTCTTTGGTAAAGGATAGCACCAGGTGGAGCAGTAGATCTTTTGACTTGTAGCTTTTGTGGTGCAGCTGGAACCTCTACTTCAGGATACACAGGCTTTTGTGGAATTTTAGGATTTTTCTTCCTTAGTTCTTCCAGCCTTTTGTAAGAATCAATCACCTTTTCTTCTTTCCACCTCATCACTTGATTTCTAGACCCAAAGTCAGCAGTAATAAGTTCCTCTTTCATTCTTTTTAGCTTTAACACTTTATCAGGCACATTTTTCTTATAATTTACCCAGATAGGAGGAGTATGCTTGAATTTGTCTTTATTCATTTGTTCTATTCTTGCCAACTCCTCTTTGAGTTCACCAACTGTCCATTCTTTATATTGAGCTTTGTCACCCTTGTACTTTTTGAAAGCCAAGATATGCTCAATATAGTCTTTTCTTAGGGTCTCATCAGCTCTCTCTGACAATTGCTGACATAAGTTCTTTGAGAACCTTTCCAAAGTATTGACTTGGGTAAGAAGAAACTGGTAATGTCTTTGGATTTCCTTGTCAGATTTACCCTTTGAATTTTGTTTGGAAATATCCTCTGCTTGTTGACCTTTCACTTTCAAATATTCTTCAATATTTTTAGGCATTGGATATCCCTCAACAGATGGCAGACTCCTTTTATCAGGATCATCTTCTGAGTAAAAAGACTTTATTTCTTCTCTGACAGCTGCTAGTTCTAAAGGATACTGAACAACTGCAGATACAATGGCAGTGGTTGGGTTAATGACTTGTGCAGAGGAGAGTGGAACAAGATTTGGTATAGTGACAAGTGACAAAGGTTGTGAAGTTGATGGTGTTGGTGGAGAATCATCATCATTCAAAATTACCCTTCTCCTTTTTGGTTTAGGAGAGGTTGGTGGTGATTTGGTTGGCTCAGGGATGGTGATTTGAGTGGTGGTGATTGAAGTAGAAGGTAATTGACTAACAACTGTTGAAACAACTGGTGTTTCAACCACTGTTTCCATTACAACAGATGTTGTAACATCTGATGTCTTCTGCTTTTTAGCAAGAGGTAATGGTTGTGGTGAAGTTGTTTTTGGTGGGGCAGTAGTTGAAGTGGGAGCAATTGTTGTAATGGAAGTGGTGGTTGTAGGGTTAACAACTGCTGAAACCACTGAAGTATCAGCAGTTGTTGATACAGCAGGTGTTACAACAGCTGTTTGGGTGGAAGATTGAAGTGTGAGATTTTTGGTGGGTTTAGGAGTTTGCTTTGTGGGTCTAGATGATTTGTGTTTGGGTTCCCTCACTTTTCTAGTGGGATTCTTTCTTTTTGGCTCAGGATTTTGGTCATCCTTAGGCACAGAAGTACCCTGCTCAGTTAGCTCCATAAATGCTCTTTTCTCCTATTCCCACCTGGCATTATCCTTAGCCTTTCTATCCCTTTTTACCTCTGCTAATGCATCAGCAATGGCATTAGTGGTAACATCAATCTTTTTGGACCCATCTGGCAAAGGGATGTCTTTGAGCATACTATCTTGTTGTGGCTCAATGTAAAGACCATCTTCAACTCCCTTCTTCTTCCACTGCTTGATTTTCTCCCCCTTTTTGGCATTATCTGGTGGTGGGTTATCAATAAAGAGAACAGTGGGAGGAGCAGTGCCAGTGGTGTTCAGTATGTGGGCCTTTATAGCCTTGATGTCAGCTTGGGTATCTTTAAACCTTGACTCCATCATGTTTCTCAGCTTTTGAACATGTATCTCATGCTGCTGATCAGCCAATTGTCTTTGATGTTGGAGTAGTGGTTGAAACAAATTCCATAACTCATTTGCAGCAGGTGCAGGTTGTGCAGGTGCTTGAGCTGGAGCAGCAGTGGTTGGTACCTTTTGAACTTTCAACAACTGTTGCAGCATATCTTTAATATCTGCAACAGAGGTATCCAGTTTGTCAATTCTGTCCGTCAATTCTCGGTACATTAAACCATCACCCAACTTAATGGGATCATCTGATTTCCCACTTACAGTGGTTGTAATAGTGGTTGATTCAGGGAGTGTACTCCAGAAATCATCCACTGATGCCCCTTTGTCTTGGAACTGGGGACTTCTTCCTTCAAATTGAGAGACACTTTTTAGTGAACCAGTGAAGACTGGATACACAAGTGTTCCCAGAGAAGAAATTGCCTCCAAGGAAGTCTTATTGGTGTAACCACTGTCCAAATGCAAACCAGTGGGTTCAGCACTTGTAGTGGCTGCTTCACTTGGACTACCACCAAGAGTTACTTATAACTCAAGGGGTGTAACCTCCTCAGGTGTTGTTGGTGGGTTAGAAATGATTGATACATCAGACCCAGTCACTTGTTGAGGTATGTTCTCATTAACAGGTGAGTGAGAAGGACTGGTTTGTGCCTGGTTCAAATCAAGAGCATCCAACAATATTTTTGTTTGTGGGGGAATTGTGGAGGTGAGGTTGGGTGTAGAAAGAGAATTGGCCTCGGGCATTGGGCTGTGGATGATGGAAGCAAGTGATTCCAGAGCATCATATTGTGGTGTCCCAATATATACAACCTTTTCTTTTTGAGAAGAAGCGGGAGGAGTTTGAGGCATGGGTTGAGATATTTCTACCATCTGCTGTGAGGAAGTAGCAGCAGTGGTTTCTTGTTACTTTTGTGATGTCACTGGTAGTTGCTCTGGTATCTCATCCTCCAGAGTTGCCTTTGATTTGGGTTTGGGGGGCTTTTGAGTTTTCTTTTGTGTTGGCTTTTTGGTGATTTTAGGTGTGGGTTTCACAGCAGTTGTTTTGCTGCTGTGATCACCTAGAGCAGTAGGCTCAGCAGCAGATACATGAGGAGCAGTGGTAGCTGCTAAATTCTGCTCAGACACCTCTGCTTGTGTTTTGCAAGGTGTTGACATTCTTGTGAAAGTTTCAGTAGTTAAGCTGTTTATTTTAAAAGAGTCACCTTGTGTTATTACATGAGCATCATCCTTACCAAATTTCTTTTGAAAGTAATAACTTAGAAATCTTGGAAAAAGTAAGAATGGCTTTTTATCAACATTTTTAACCAAATCATTAAAGATTTTCTGGGAGTAATTAAAATTTTCATTTTGTAGAATAGCATATCCAATGTTTTGAATCTTTAATGGTATCTCATTGAAAGCAGTTGTTTTGTTTGAAACACACATTAAAAGGGTATGGAACAAAAATCTTGTTGCAGGTGGAAAACTACCTTTTTGTAAGGTATCCTTTTTCATTGAATCTGCATACCCCCTTTCAAGGAAATCAGTTTTTAACTCGTTTTTGGGAAAATAAATTTTACCTTGCTGATCATTGAGTTCAAAGACTTCCGAGATGGATTGTGGTGTGATTTTGACTGCTTTACCCATTAGAGAAGAGTTAATGGCTATGACGTCTTCGCCTTGTTTTTCAAGAGTAACATTTTTCCAAAACTCTCTCTGGGTTTTCAGGTAAATTGGAGCATCTGCTGTCAACAAAGTTTTGTACTTTGAAGACGACATAGTGTCAATGATGGAATCAAAGGTATCGATGGTACCTGGTTTTGTAAGGTGTCACGGCCCCCGACCCCCTCTGGACGGAATCAGGTGCCGCGAACAGCCCAGTGGTACCGGTGATTTAATTTGAAAAATATTGCAGCGGAAATTTCATCAGGACCGTGAGTTAGGAAAAATATCAGAGTTTAGAAAACACCGGATTTTATTTATTAAATAGATGGGATAAACCCATGTTTTACGATGGTAGATTTAATAAAGATAAATTTGATTACATAAAATAATATTTCTGAATTTGATTTAATTAATAAAATAAGCCACTTCTTGATGCCTTTTAGTGCCAGATCCAATCTACTGTAATTACTTGAAAAGTTTGAAAAAGGTTTTGTCAGCAGGAAATACTGAGTGAATCATTCTATTTATGAAAACGACTCGTTTGTTATAATTTACAGTATTAAGAGAGATTACAATGTTTCTGATATCAAACCAACTACCCACAGTACTTTGTCACTCGACCCATTGGCCCTTCCGTCCAATGGTGTATGTGATTATGGTCATATCACCCATTGGCTGCCCCAATGGTGAAGATTATCAAGTAATGTATACAAAACCCCACATACCGGCTGTAACTTGGTGATTACATAAACTTAATCACTGTAATTATAACCTTTGAAAATAAACATGCTTTTGTAAAGTAATTTGATAAAAAGAGAATGACTCACATTATAATCATGCAGATTCATACGGCAAAGTTTAGTCTACAGATAAGCCTTGATATATTGCAGATTTATACAGGCAGAGCTTAGCCTATTACTTAGCCTTGTAACCTAATGCATACGAACTAGGTAGATAACTTAATACAGCATTTACGATAACTCACGAGATCAAATTCTCACAACGAACGACAAAGTGCGATACTTAAACATCCAGCGGATTCACAACTAAGGACAGAGTATAGTCCGATTTCGGACAGCACTCAACATCCCGTCGAAATCACGACGAATGACAAAGTATAACCCTAATGTGAGCGGCACTTAAACATCCATTGGATATATTGATCGGTCGGAAAATGAATCGTAATAGCGATTGAGTTAATACCCTGTATCGTAGCAGCACCCCCTCTACTAATTAGTGATTTTGTGATTGTTTCTAGTATAACTCGATGTACAGATCGAATTTGAACGTCGTAATGAAACCAGAAATCAAGTGCCACTGCCCTCTATTTATACACAATTTTGACCTGCCTTACGGACCGTAAGACTCTTCCCTTACGGTCCGTAAGGGACATGTTTTATTTATAGAGTTGCCACGTGTGGGACTAGGCCTGCTGAGTTGATGAATTCGAAATTTTCAATTTTGACAACGAGATATTTAGATAATCGTCGAGTAGGGAATACCCCACTTGAGTTTTAGGGGCCCTGATCCTGATTCTGCTTGTTCTGAAAACTTTAGGGTTTATGTAGAATTACTTAGGGGTCTTAACTAAGGTTTCCTTTTGTATAAAATATAATAATAAATAATAGTTTTGATAAGAGTTGTTATGGTTTGGAAAAAAAAAAAAGGAATAAAATAATGAGAAAAGAAAATAGACTTACTTTGTAACTTTAGGGTTCAACTAGAAAACTTCCTGGTAGAATTTTGGGTATAATTTCTGAGCTATATAAAAAATATATATTTTGTAGTTGTGTTAAGTATAGTACCCCTAATTCAACCTTGTCCCGATGTCCCGAGACAGAACCCAAACGAACTTAGTCGGACAGAGCCCTGACATGTGTTATGGGGCTCAGATTAATCGGAAAGGGTAGCGGTGATCGGGAGTTAAAACACTTAAAACAGAGCCTTATCATTGGGAAAAATTAAAAGTATATGGAGAGAGAGTGGGCGATTTTAAGAAAGAAGTGAACAATCAAACTGTCGAACAACAGTGTCCATTTATACTGACTTTCTTTGAATGGTGGCATGCTAAGGCAAAAAGACTATCTTATTTCTTTACACGTACATACATACATGTCAAATTTTGAGATGTAGTCAATTTATTATGATTTTATTATTTTGATCTTATCTGATGTATATTCATATTTCAAGAATTCAAAGTTAAATTTATTTATCATTTTATTATCTTATTCTATCTTAAACGATTTCAACAAAGTTTAAATGTAATATTATTTTATTTATTTATTATTTATATATATTATAATTAATTCAACTGCTTCAGTTATTTGGCGTGTATAACTTCTACAAAATAATGAATATGTCATTCGAACGAGAATATTTTTGTCTACATTTTGGTCTAAGTTTCATTAAAAATATAGTAGGTTCAAAATACAATGTATTTTATAAATTAATTATTATACGGTTCCTAGGTCTATCTAGGAACTTCATATTTCTAATAGTCAACTTTACCCGTAGACTACCCGTTAATAATATAAATTTTTATATACTTTTATTTTATTAAAATGTCACCCATATACAGGCTAATATAATATTTCAACCAACTATAAAAATAGTGTTTAAAACTATTTGGGTTGAATATTTATATTAAAAATAAACTAGTTACTAGTGGTTAATAAATTTAACCAAACCTATAATTTTTTTTTATAAAAAATAAAATAAAAAAATAGGGTTGTTACATTCTCTCCACCTTGTTTTAAATCTCGTCCTCGAGATTTGAGTTACTATATTTCTTTTAGACTTATGTTATATTTTAGTCAATAAAAACAATATTAAGGTAGATGACATAGAATTAAATTATCAAATTTTGTGAATACGAGTTGTATAATAAGTAGGATTCCACGGTTCAACTGAATTAGTTCAAGAAATCGATGACAAACGAATGAGATGAAATGATATAATTTTCAAAGTGACTAGGTTCAAGCCAAAAGATATATGATCAATAGATATTTTAAAATGAATGTGAAGGACTTTTAGAATTAATAAAAATTCTTTGTCAAATGAAAGCTTACTTTGATTGGCAACTGAGGAAGACTTAGATTTGACAGGGTCCAAATGAAATAAAAGCATGAAAAATGATTTGTCAAATATTTATGATATGAGAAAATCAAAGTGTTGAGATGAGTGATTTGCAAAGATACAGCAAAAGATAATAGAGTTAGTGTATCATTATTTAAAGTTCCAAGTTGTTTTAATTGTGAAACAATGTAATAGTACACTATTAGTGACCATATTTTTCATACTATATCCTAGAGATCTAAATAAAATAAGAACAAGTTGTTTTGGCATGACCAACCATTATATTATATTTGTAAGAGTAAATTACGTTTTTGGCCCCTGTGGTTATATCAGTTTTACTATATTGGCCCAAAATAAGATTTTTTAACAGATTTGCCCCCATGGTCCCTATAACTAACCGTTTTGGCCCCTAAATCTAACCAAACCCTAACTCAGGTTAATTTATCGATCACATGTTTATCACATGATGTCTAATTTAGTAATTTTACCTCCCCCTAATATGTCTCTATAAATAAAACCCTAAACCCCTATTTTTTTCACTTCATCTTCTTCACTAATTTCATAGCTGACAGTTCATTCAAAACCCTAAATCATCTTCTTCTTCGCCAGTTCATTCAAAACCCTAATTTCATAGCTGACAAAGATGGTGATATGCATATGTGGGTTGCCTTCTGTCCTACGAACCTCCCATGTTTATAAAAATCGCAGATGAGATCGAGCAGAAAAGGAAAGAACAAAATCGCAGATGTGGGTTGCCTTCTGTCCTTCGAACCTCAAAAACAAAGTCAGCGATGTTCGATTCCGATCAGGTCAGGTGTGTGTGGTGCGATGGTTGTTGGATTTGGTGGGTCAGTCGGATTTGGGTGTGTATGGTGGTGGTTTAACGAATCTGAATCACCCAGATTGTTAATGTTTGATTCGAATCGGATTTGGTGGGTTTCATTACAAACACTGAATTTAGAATCTGTTAATGTTTGATTCAGTTCTGATTGAAGTTTATTACCAGCGATCAGTTGCTTCTATAGTTGCAAACCTCCGACTCAGCCCTTCTTCTTCTTCCACATTCCAACATGTTCTTTTGATTAACAGTTTTCCTTCTATAGTTGCAAACATACTGTATGAATATACCTTGAATTGCTGTATGAATATACCTTGAATTGCTACATCTGCTGTTTGTTTATTTACTTGTTCAAGTGTGATGTTTGAATTACTCAAAACAAATGTGATGGCTGGGATGTTTATTAAAACTACATCTGCTGAGAATACTGAAAAAAGTGTTTCGGCTGTTGTTTTGTTTATTTACTGTTGTTGCATAACTGTCCAAACGGAAATGGTGTTTATCGGCATGTTTGTTTATTTGCCGTTTCTGTTGCCCAAACGAAAATGGTGTTTATTGAAATCTGATTTTGGATATTTTGAAATCTGGGTTTGTTCTTGAAATATGGGTTTGAAATTGAAATTAGATTTAAAGGGATGAGAAATTACAAAAATGCCCTTGAAAGTGACAAATAATTAACCAGGGTAAGAGGTTGAGTTAGACTCAGGGGCCAAAATAGTTAGTTATAGGGACCATGGGGGCAAATCTGTTAAAAATCTTATTTTGGGCCAATATAGTAAAACTGATATAACCACAGGGGCCAAAAACGTAATTTACTCTATTTTTAAAGCAAATGTAATATATATTATTTGTGTTCCTGTCTGAACCGTATCTTACAGATTAAATATAAATACTCTGTAATATATATTATTTGTTACGCATTTTTACTATATGTAAAAGGGTCACCCCTTTTAAATTTTTAGTATTTTACTTATATTTACTATGTAATATATATTACAAAACACCGCAATGAAGTTATTACATTACAAAATATTTTAGTATTATTATTTTGTATAAGAAATCACTATTATTTATAACGTTAAATGAAAGTTGTAAATAAAGGTGTAAAAATATTTATTGTACAAAAGTATTTGTAAAATATTTTGTAAATATATAACACTTAATGGGTCGACTCTATGTGATTACTTATTTTTATTTTGAAACCATATAACGTTGTGAATGTATTTACAAATGTTGTAAATAAGTGAAAACGGGGTCTATTTTTATATAGTACAATGTTTCCCTAACCCAACTTAGTTGATGACTACCATATTATTCTTATATGGTCATTTTCTTGCCAGAGCGTTATGGTACATAGTTACCATAAAACATGTGATAGAAAATTATAATTTTATTCGTCCCTTTAATTCTTGTATTGTTTTATGAAAATATGTCTTCTCCTTATAGTACAAATTATATATATAAAATATATTTTTATATATAATTAAAATTTGCTAAATAAGTATGATGACTTAATTTATATATATTAACTAGTCATTATCATGGTTGGATATTGGTTAGTGCTGCCTTGTTTAAGCATAGGTGGCCAGTCCATGCCTAACTAAGGCTAGGCTATTCAATACCTGCCCTTGACAATAACCCTAGTATTAAAAATAATACTAACACTTCTATTATTAATATATTATTACTAATAATATTAATTATCAATAATAAATAACTTAAACATAAATTTAAACGAGAGTATACCTCAAACAAAATTTTATACCTATATATAAATTCTTTACCTCAATGGTTTAACAAAATTTATTGACTCGGTATCAAAGAGTCACTGTTTTGAAATAATATAGTGTAAAAAGAACGAAATGATATTTTGAGTTTAGATAAAATAACAAATTGGACTGAAGTCCTCCAGTGGTCTTCATAAATCAAATGAACCACATGCATACTAAACAGTGCATGTGTAACGTGTAGATTTACCAAGAAACGAAATAGATCAATATTCACTACTATGAAAGAAATCCTCATAGTATGATGACCATTAGGGGAAGTAGAAACACGAAAGTCAACTTATTATATGCAGAAGTCAAAATTTTCAACGAAAGAAATAAAAGAACTTCTATCTGGAATTTCGGGTGATAACTGTTAAATGACATTATCAAGGAATGTTGAATAAAATGAAATAGGGAATTTGTAAAGATATGTGACTTCTTTTGCAGTGATAATAATTATGACTCTGATTAGACTGTGCACTGATGGTTATGAAATCTTGTTCTAACGTACCTCAGCGATATTTGTGTCGTTTGTAGGATCATGTGGCAAAGTGCCGTTTTTTTATCAGTAGTTCATCTACTGACGGAATTAACATTGGTGTCATTGTGCCCAATTTATATTTTCCAAAAGTCTTGCCTCGAAAGTTGTGTGTGATATACTTCAACTTCTGTGGATTTATAATTAAATTTTCATGTGTTTTCTTGTACATTATCACAACTTTACATACTTCTTACTTGCGTTAATAGTTTATGGTAATGTGTTAGAAATTCTTTTGATGGCGTTTTAACTTAAAGGGTTTCCATTGTTTATATTGTCGCACGAGTTACGAGATAAATGATCAAATAAAATAATGTTTGATATTGGAAAAGAGATTCCTAATAAAGAAATCTAGACACATATGCTTGTGCTTTATTCCTAATTGACTTTTTGGAATTTCTTATAGATATACATATCTATATAATCATATATTTCACATGTTGTAATATACATACCCTCTATAAGGTCAATGTATTTAACAGATTCTTAATTCCAATAACAAGTCAGATATCAGATCATGATATTATTTAGGGAAATCTTGTCACTTGTTTGACATATTATATACCCCGTCTTATCCGGTTCGCGCCGGAGAGGTAATCCCAGTATATCCGGACAACTGGAGAGTCTGCTACACCATACCCAGTCTTGTCGGAAAAATTTTCTATTTTCCATAAATAGTATCTTTTCAAGACTTTAAAAGTGCCTCTTTTATTAGACTTTTATCCAGAATTAGGAAAATTTGTATTCCCGTAACATATCTTTATTCTAGACCAAGTAATATCAGATAAGCAATAATTACTATTAATTCTTGCTTATTTATCATATCTTGCAATATTCTAATTACTATTCTTATGGCATACCAAAATCCATCATATTTTATTTATATAAGTACTTAGCTTATCGTGAAGCTAATACTAAGGCATCTTTTCTTAAGTTCAAGTCTAAATGCTATAATGTGTGCTACCAGTTACTAGCAATCTCCTAACTCTTTTATACAAATTTAGGTATTATTATCACAACACCTAAAGGCTTGAAGCAGTGGCTCTGATACCACCTTCTGTCACGGCCCCCGACCCCCTCTGGACGGAATCAGGTGCCGCGAACAGCCCAGTGGTACCGGTGATTTAATTTGAAAAATATTGCAGCGGAAATTTCATCAGGACCGTGAGTTAGGAAAAATATCAGAGTTTAGAAAACACCGGATTTTATTTATTAAATAGATGGGATAAACCCATGTTTTACGATGGTAGCTTTAATAAAGATAAATTTGATTACATAAAATAATATTTCTGAATTTGATTTAATTAATAAAATAAGCCACTTCTTGATGCCTTTTAGTGCCAGATCCAATCTACTGTAATTACCTGAAAAGTTTGAAAAAAGGTTTTGTCAGCGGGAAATACTGAGTGAATCATTCTATTTATGAAAACGACTCGTTTGTTATAATTTACAGTATTAAGAGAGATTACAATGTTTCTGATATCAAACCAACTACCCACAGTACTTTGTCACTCGACCCATTGGCCCTTCCGTCCAATGGTGTATGTGATTATGGTCATATCACCCATTGGCTGCCCCAATGGTGAAGATTATCAAGTAATGTATACAAAACCCCACATACCGGCTGTAACTTGGTGATTACATAAACTTAATCACTGTAATTATAACCTTTGAAAATAAACATGCTTTTGTAAAGTAATTTGATAAAAAGAGAATGACTCACATTATAATCATGCAGATTCATACGGCAAAGTTTAGTCTACAGATAAGCCTTGATATATTGCAGATTTATACAGGCAGAGCTTAGCCTATTACTTAGCCTTGTAACCTAATGCATACGAACTAGGTAGATAACTTAATACAGCATTTACGATAACTCACGAGATCAAATTCTCACAACGAACGACAAAGTGCGATACTTAAACATCCAGCGGATTCACAACTAAGGACAGAGTATAGTCCGATTTCGGACAGCACTCAACATCCCGTCGAAATCACGACGAATGACAAAGTATAACCCTAATGTGAGCGGCACTTAAACATCCATTGGATATATTGATCGGTCGGAAAATGAATCGTAATAGCGATTGAGTTAATACCCTGTATCGTAGCAGCACCCCCTCTACTAATTAGTGATTTTGTGATTGTTTCTAGTATAACTCGATGTACAGATCGAATTTGAACGTCGTAATGAAACCAGAAATCAAGTGCCACTGCCCTCTATTTATACACAATTTTGACCTGCCTTACGGACCGTAAGACTCTTCCCTTACGGTCCGTAAGGGACATGTTTTATTTATAGAGTTGCCACGTGTGGGACTAGGCCTGCTGAGTTGATGAATTCGAAATTTTCAATTTTGACAACGAGATATTTAGATAATCGTCGAGTAGGGAATACCCCACTTGAGTTTTAGGGGCCCTGATCCTGATTCTGCTTGTTCTGAAAACTTTAGGGTTTATGTAGAATTACTTAGGGGTCTTAACTAAGGTTTCCTTTTGTATAAAATATAATAATAAATAATAGTTTTGATAAGAGTTGTTATGGTTTGGATAAAAAAAGGAATAAAATAATGAGAAAAGAAAATAGACTTACTTTGTAACTTTAGGGTTCAACTAGAAAACTTCCTGGTAGAATTTTGGGTATAATTTCTGAGCTATATAAAAATATATATATTTTGTAGTTGTGTTAAGTATAGTACCCCTAATTCAACCTTGTCCCGATGTCCCGAGACAGAACCCAAACGAACTTAGTCGGACAGAGCCCTGACATGTGTTATGGGGCTCAGATTAATCGGAAAGGGTAGCGGTGATCGGGAGTTAAAACACTTAAAACAGAGCCTTATCATTGGGAAAAATTAAAAGTATATGGAGAGAAAGAGTGGGCGATTTTAAGAAAGAAGTGAACAATCAAACTGTCGAACAACAGTGTCCATTTATACTGACTTTCTTTGAATGGTGGCATGCTAAGGCAAAAAGACTCTCTTATTTCTTTACACGTACATACATACATGTCAAATTTTGAGATGTAGTCAATTTATTATTATTTTATTATTTTGATCTTATCTGATGTATATTCATATTTCAAGAATTCAAAGTTAAATTTATTTATCATTTTATTATCTTATTCTATCTTAAACGATTTCAACAAAGTTTAAATGTAATATTATTTTATTTATTTATTATTTATATATATTATAATTAATTCAACTGCTTCAGTTATTTGGCGTGTATAACTTCTACAAAATAATGAATATGTCATTCGAACGAGAATATTTTTGTCTACATTTGGGTCTAAGTTTCATTAAAAATATAGTAGGTTCAAAATACAATGTATTTTATAAATTAATTATTATACGGTTCCTAGGTCTATCTAGGAACTTCATATTTCTAATAGTCAACTTTACCCGTAGACTACCCGTTAATAATATAAATTTTTATATACTTTTATTTTATTAAAATGTCACCCATATACAGGCCAATATAATATTTCAACCAACTATAAAAATAGTGTTTAAAACTATTTGGGTTGAATATTTATATTAAAAATAAACTAGTTACTAGTTACTAGTGGTTAATAAATTTAACCAAACCTATAATTTTTTTTTTATAAAAAAAAAAAAATAGGGTTGTTACATAAGGAGACCCAGATAATTGTGAGGAGCTTTGTATGGAATTTCAATGGGTGTGGTAGCCATTTGAGTGGCCTTTTTAGAAGATGATTTTGAAGTGGATTTTGCAGATGACTTTGATTTTGTCATTTTGAAGAAGGAAATCGATGAAGGATTTGAGAGAAAGAGATGGAAACTGCTTTGAGAAAGGAATTTTTGTGAATTTGATTCGACAGTAAAACCCTGTTTGGGGGTTTTGAAGGGGGTTTTATAGAGGAAAAAGTGAATGCTGACTTGGCAGCGGTTACAAAAGATCTGACCGCTATGTACTGTCCACGTGCCAACCCCTGATGAATAATGGAGGACAGTTGTTTATGAAACCACTGATGGAGCAATAACAGTGGGTGCAACGGTAATAATGAAAATAGTTGATGATTTTGACTATCAGTGGATAGCATATCAGTGGATAAAAACACTGATTTTGACCAACAGTGCTTACCAAGGTAATGAGAGAACAGGGGTTGACTTTCAGCAGTGGACATCTTTTAGTAGAACTGATGTTTGAACAAAACAGTGGTTATGGCAGACTTTTAAGGATTTAATGAAAAAATTCATTTTTAGCTATTTTTAAGGATGGGTTTTTGATTTTCTGAAAACATTTTAATGCTTTTATTCATAGAAAAACAAGATTTTGCTTGTTATTCCATGTTTAGCATGCCAATCCTAGAGATCAAGCTTTCAAAGGTGGATGTGTCTAATGCTTTTGTTAGTACATCTGCCAGCTGATCTTTAGTTGGAACATGATGCAGAGAAATCAAACCTTTTTCATAGCAATCCCTCACAAAGTGATGTCTGATAGTGAATGATGGTGAATCAATGAGATATTGAATCTTTGATGATATACTTCAGCTACTTGACTGTCCTGCATAAAGAAGTCTTTTGAGCAATTTATATCAAAATCCAATAATATATTTTGAAGTTACAATTCGTTGGACTTTTCAGCAATAGCAGTAATCATCATAATATTCTTCAATCAGTGGTTAGGGAACATCTGCTGTATGTGCACATTCACAACACTAGCCTTTTCACACACTTGGTGTCTTTATAAGTATGATACATCTTGACAACTATGCTTCTAGCATATGTACTGTTCTTTGAAGACCCACTTTTTGTCAAATAGATTCTCATCCTCTGACTGTGGCACAAGTTTTTCAAGTTTGTTGTCACTGAACTGCAGAAACCCTTCTTACATGAAGTCTACCCAACTTTCTGTCTTTATAGTACCTCAAGGTGCATGACTTGTTGATGGAATGGTAGAAGAACAGCAAGAAGACAGATGTTTTGGGATAGATCTTTTTGAAAGAGTCCCTTTTCATTGATGTTGTCAAGTGATTGGTGAAATGGAAATTTTTTTTTAAAAGGATTGATGGTAGAAAAGGTGAAACTGCAGATGTGACTCATCTGAGCTAACAACTGTTGGTGACTTTAAATGATCCAACAGTTGTTTTGAAATGAAGGTGAAAGAATTTCAAAGAGGGGTTTGGCACACTGATTATCTTTTATCCATTTTTGATGGAGTTTATCAGCAGTGGTTATGGGTAAGGTAGTGGTGGAGGTCTAGAAGATAATTTTGGTCAAACACTGTTTGTTCATCAGTGGATGAGATTTAACAGCTGTTTTGTACAACTGCTGCTCTGATGAAGGAAATGATTTTGACTTGTGAAATCACAGTATCATATCCAGCATCTGTTGATGGAGATTGTGAGGCACCTGCAAAACCAAATACTTGACAAACACATTTTAAATGCAAGTTTATCAGAATTCATCATAATAGCAGGGTTTGCAGAGATTTAATGTAGAGAGTTGACAGGTTTTTGCATACAAGGCTTTATCACATATCTACTTCAGTTTTAAACATTTTATAGATAGTGGTTCAGTATCCAGATGATTATAATTTTACTTTGACCACACATTTTGTGTTTTAATCTTTAGAGTAAAAGCATATGCAGTCAAATATCTGAAGCTTTGTCAACAATCCACTTATAATACTGATTTAGACTAAAGTTGATGAATGAAATGATCCAGATCTTAGCACCAATTCCTCTTGATCCATTATCAAGGAATATATTACCCCAGGCAAAAACAAAAGGGTTTACATCCTGACAGGAATTTGGATTTTTACCATAAAAAACAAGTAAAAATGCAAAATATATCATTCTAAAAAAAATTAAGAATAAATATCCTGTTTTATTAAGAAAGATCTTTACAAGGAAAAATGAGTAAAGATTTTCTAAAAACAACATCAATTAGATCAGGTGCATTTTCAAAAGTCACTGTAACTTTTACTTTAGGTTAGAATCACTTCATTTTCAACTTTTAGGAGGATGATCAGTGATTTGAAATAAATTTCATAACCACTGTTTGATACCATCTCCTTGTTAACTGATTGTGGCAGAAAGGTAGCCTGCTCACAATGGTTTTAAAGGTTCTTTCTGAACCTTATTACCATGTGGAGAATTTCTGAAAATTTGGCCTAATCCTCTTTATTAATAATCAAACTGTTGATACTTTTGTTACCTGAACTCCCTGATACAGTGATTATACATGGATGATGAATGACAAATGTTTGACCAAAGGATGTATGTTGGACCCGCCTGTGGACTCTTAAGTGTTTTAGATTTAAGCTCTTTTATTTTGATTTCAAAAGTTTTGAGATAAACACACTTTCGAGTTTTTGTAATTTTTTCTTCATTCCCTTTTTACCCTTTTCATGGAGAAGTTCTGAACCTCCCTTTAGAAGGTTTTTAAGGAAAGAATACTCATACCAAAATCATTTTCAGCAATGTTCTGAGAGATTTGGACATTTTCAAATGTTTATGTCAAATTTCACATTACTCATGATCTAGTTTTCTCAAACATCAAACATGTAACCTTTGTGGGATTTCACCCTTTTTCTCATAAGAAAGTTGGGTTACTTTTCATACTCTCTACAACACTGCTATTCTACTATCATAGTTTTGAGTTGATCCATGGTTATATCTGATGTATATTTTTGAGACTACTGATTTTTCATTTAATTTTTACACAATTTTGTTTTTAACTTTTGAAGGTTTTTCAAAATTGTTGTTCACATATACGATTTTGTTCCTAAGGTTTTGTTCATCTCTTATATGTTACCAAAAGCATAAATGCTATTTTTATGAACATACGTCTTTAATGACATGAGATAAACCCTTAGCAGCAATCAATCATGGAACCAAACATAGTTTTAATCACAAACACTCATAGATCTATGAAGGACAAAATCCAATCCGAGATTATTAAATTTTACCAACTTTAACAATCATCGGTGATTTATATCAAATTATCAGTGTTACGTGAATTCTATGTGATAGATAACATCTTGGTTGTTTTACAAAAGTTTTCGAATAAACAACTTGAACGTGATTATCCCTTACTTTTGTTTTTCAACACATACGATCACCCTTAGTATCAATAAATTTTGAGCTGAACTTTTTATGTCAAATTGATTGATAGATCGAATTTGACTGTCCAGGCTCTGATACCAATTGTTAGGATCTGAGGATTATCATGATTGTGTTTGTTTGAGATTAATGAAGAGATGAATGAATAATCAATGATCAAATGCAGCGGAAATGGAAACAAACTTTGTAAACACAATCAAAGGGAAATAGTTTTCAGTAAACATATGTTCTTCATTAAGTTGAATGATTACAAAAACATAATGGTTACAATGCTTACATACTAAAACTCCCCCTCAGCATGAGCTCAATGGTTGATCGTACAAGATGAACGGATTGAAGGAGAAAACTCCTTGAATAGAACAATACAAACTGTTCTATTTATAGTACAGATCAAACCACTGAAGCATCTTAGCTGACGTCACCATGAAAGTGACATCTAACAGCTTAACAACCTCTAAGTACTGTTACATACAACTACTGATGACTAAACAACTGATTATAAGCAAATTACAAAACAAAGGTAAACTACTGCTTCACTTTCCACTGTTGTAGTCTAAGCACTGATGACTCAACATCAGTGCTTTCTTCAAAGGTGATCAGTCCTTGAATGAGCAGCACTTTGGTCTTCAGCAGTACTTAGGATACATCAGTAGATAGAGCTTCAATACTTTAGCAGCATCAGTCTTTAAGAGCACCAGTTGTTGTAAAAGCAGTACTTTAGTGTATCAGATGTTAGAGCCACTGTCAAGGGGAAAGTCTTTGTATAAACACTGCTTATTCTGGATCCACTGCTCTGATCCGGTTTTGTCTTTAATCAACTGTTCCTCTGGTAGGGTTCAATCCCAACACGCCTTCTATCAATAGAAATTGATAGAGGGCTTTTATGGAGAACGAAAAATAAAGACGAGTTTGGCTCAAGAATTATCCAAATCAGATTAAATCGAGGTTGAGTTGAACTGATTGTTATATCAATTTCATCTTCATAATTTCATGCTGAACTGGGTGTAGCTGCTAGAATACGTATCGGGAATAAACGGCCAATTTTTCTTTTGTATTTTGAAGCTTTAAAGAACATGGAGAAAAAATGGAGTTTCAAACTTGTATCATCTCTCAATGATGATTCAAAGATCAAGAATAATTATGTTGAAAAAGAAAACATTATAATTAGTCAATATAATTTAAAAGGTCACATGCAATTCATGTATTCTTTTATTATATTAAAACCCTTTTATTATGCATTCATTCTTGCAATTCATATACGCATTTAATATATTATAACCATTTTATTATACATTAATTCTTTCAACATTTGAACTAAAATGATTACATAATTTTTTTTCATAAGAGTTACGAATGTAAAATTTTAAACTATATATTGTAAGTACAAATTTCATAACTTCACTTATTTGGTGTTTTGGTGTCCACGAGACATTTTTATTAATATAACATTATTTTAATAATAACACCATGTATACTTGTTTGGTAAATCAGGGTATTACAATATTGCCCCACCAACCCTACTAAACTCAGTTTTACTAATAATTTCTTATTTACATTACAACTTTTCTTAAGAAAAAAAAATTAATAGAATATATTTGTACGATAGTTGGGATTTTAGAGTTGGATACAAAATTACATAACTAGCATTTCTATTTTTTATATTATTATTATTATATCTTTTTTTTCCGTTTTTGGTAGATGTGACAGGATTCATAAAACGCGAGGTTATCACCCGATACCCGATAATCAATTAACATAGCCAACCCAAATCCCTCCCACTAAGCAATATTAACAAGTTACAAAAATTCACACCAACACCATAATAATAGTAAACATCATATGATTAGATTACTATTCCAGAAATTAAAGAACATAAACATAGTTGTCACAAGAAAACCTTACATCCGGGAAGAACACAAAGAAAATTAGCCACTCGTCGTTTGGATAATGACACAAACATCAAATCCGTAATCCATCAATGATAAGCTTCAATCCTTTCTTAGAAATCACCATTAATCTTGTTCTTAAACCTTAAAATCGTCCCACACAAGTTTTGGTTTGAAAAGAAATTGAAAGACACCGAAAAGTCACCCAAAAAGTGAGTTTTAAAGCCAAAATAGAATTCTGCGACTGGGCTCTACCGGCTACCGTAGCCTACGGTGGCCTAAAATTCCTACGGTGGCTACCGTAGCCTACGGTAGCCTAAAATTCCTACGGCGCCAACTCTCGGTTCACGGTACTCCCTAGGGTGCCAAGGGCTACCGTAGCCTACGATGGCTACCGTAGCCTCCGGTAGCTGCAACTAAGCAATTTTGTTTTCTTCATAACTTTCTCATTTCAACTCCGTTTTCTTCGCCGTTTTCGCCCACGTTCTCGCAGTTTCATCCTCTATCATGTTATCTTCTTAATTCTTCAATTCGAGTAAATTATTTTTTTCATTTATGCTCCGTATTCCTTCCATTTTAAGTTCCCATTTATTCCATGCTTCTTCTTTGCACCTCCTTAGCTCCTTTAACCTACAGTCATCAAGTTCGCCATAGTCATCTAGATTCACCAATTTAAACATCAAACATATCAATTTATTTCTTATTTAATCAACTTAAAGATCTTCCTAGGGTTCACCCGTCATATCCCCACAATTAACCGTTTCTTGGGCACCAAAATTTGACGTGAGGTCGAAGTCCCACACAAATATAATCCCAATTATACTGAATAGCTAGTGGTAAATGGGTATTGAACATAGGGAGTTTGTGAAAAATATGTTTACCAAAGTAATTGTAAGTTAACTAGGTAAGAAAGTAAAGTGCGTAAAAGTAACTTTTTGAATTGGGTTTGTTGATTTTTAGAACTAGAAATTAAATTGCAAGTAAATAAGAAGTTTGTAGACGATTAAGAGTAAGAGTGTTCCTCCCGGGTTTCAGGTTTTATGCGAAAACAAATGTTAATGTTCAACTAGAAAGAACCACATAGACATGGCTCGTGTGTGTGTGTAGTTGTTTGTGATGAAAGGGTACCAAGTACTCGAATTCATAAAACGCGAGGTTATCACCCGATGATCAATTAACATAGCCAACCCAAATCCCTCCCACTAAACAATATTAACAAGTTACAAAAATTCACACCAACACCATAATAATAGTAAACATCATATGATTAGATTACTATTCCAGAAATTAAAGAACATAAACATAGTTGTCACAAGAAAACCTTACATCCGAGAAGAACACAAAGAAAATTAGCCACTCATCGTTTGGATGATCACACAAACATCAAATCCGTAATCCATCAATGATAAGGCTTCAATCCTCTCTTGGAAATCACCAGTAATCTTGTTCTTAAACCCTAAAATCATCCCACACAAGTTCTGGTACGAAAAGAAATTGAAAGACACCCAAAAGTCACTCCAAAAAGTGAGTTTTAAATCCAAAATAGAATTTTGCGACTGGGCTCTACCGTAGGCTACGGTGGCTACCGTAGGCTACGGTGGCTACCGTAGCCTACTTGGTCCACGGTACTCCCTACGGTGGCAAGGGCTACCGTAGCCTCTGGTGGCTGCAACTAAGCAATTTTGTTTTTTTTCCTAACTTTCTCGTTTCAACTATGCTTTCTTCGCTGTTTCCGCCCACGTTCTCGAAATTTCATCCTCTATCATGTTATCTTCTTAACTCTTCAATTCCAATAAATTATTTTATTCATTTATGCTCCGTATTCTTCCATTTTAAGCTCTCATTTGTTCCATGCTTCTTCTTTGCACCTCCTTAGCTCCTTTAACCTGCAATCATCAAGTTTGCCGTAGTCATCTAGATTCACCAATTTAAACATCAAACATATCAATTTATTTCTTATTTAATCAACTTAAAGATCTTCATACAGTTCACCCGTCACACACACACACTCTCTCTCTCTCTCCCATATCTCTATCCCAGTCACCACCCATCACCACCACCACCTGCCATCACTACCAACCATCACCTTTCACCACCATCACATAAATATATATTTCATATGTGTAGATATAAAAAACAAACATTTTGGCAATTGTGGTGCTGCCAAAACATGCATACTTAGTACACCTCAAGTCTATATCCTACCGAAACAAACATACACAATACCATATAATCATTTATCATCACATATACATATATTCTTGTTCTATTGCTATTTACATATGGATAAAGCTTTTGTTCTTGGAGATGCAATAGTGTACTTGAAAACTTTCCAAGAAAAAGTGAAGACACTTGAGGAACATACAAGAAGAAACCAAGTGTGGAGTCAGTGTGTTTTTGTGAAAAGACATAGGGTGTTAGCTGATGGTGGCCCACTACCTAAAGTTGAGGCAAGATTTTCCGGCAGAGAAAAAGAGAAACATTTTCTTGTGCAGGTCTTAGTTCCCATCGGCAAAGTCAAAGTCGGCTAATCTTTCTTCTAGAAGCACTTTTTCCATAAAGTCAAATGGCGTGGTGCATGTAGATAGTCCTATTGTGACTGAACTTGTAAAATTACCCACATTAATGAATCGGTCATCCCCCACTTGATTCATGTGTTAACTCATCCTCTCCACTCTTGGATTCTACTGATTTGTATCATGGGAGTCCGATTTTAGAAACCTCTAAGCAAGGCGTTCATGTTGCTCTGTTGACCGGAGGAGGCATGGCCGGTGGTGTGGTTGCGACGGGAGGAGGGGTGGCTGATGGTTGTTTTGCTATAGAAGGTGGGGATGCCGATGGTGGTGATGCGACGGGTGGTGGGGTGGTGGCGGGTGGAGGAGTGGTGATGGGTGGATATGGGTGTGTGGTGGCAGGGATAGAGAAAAAGAAGGGGCTATATAGTGTGTGTGTTTTTAAAGAAAGAAAGGGTAGGTGGGGCGTGATGGGTGGGTGGGTTGATTTTATTTGTTTTTTTTTATTATTTATTTATATTAGGATGGGAATAGACAATAATACCCTCATATAGGGTCCACATAATCTGATTTAACAAAAAAACTTAACTGAGTTAGGCTCAAACGACGTAACGTGTAAGATTTAAAAACATAAAGTACAAATTTATTAATTTTAAAGGTAAAGGACACTGACTGAAATGTGATATAAAGATAAAGGACAAAATTTTCAATTCACTCTATAATTTAAGTGGATCTATCTATATTTGACTTTAACCTTAGACAAGAAGGGGTGAAGAAAGGCGACAACATCTACAAGTGAAGGATGAAGACTAGTCTCTTCGTATGCTTCCCTTGTGGTTGTGTTAGCGTCATCTACATCATCTTCCCTCCTGGCAATGAAACTTCACCTGTAATGCCTAATTTTTTATATAATTCCCCAATTTAGTAAAATTCAATTTATTTAAGGTAGAGTAAAATGCATGGATAGTCCCTGTGTTTTTGCAAAATAACATCTATCGTCCCCAACTTTTGGAAATTACACCGTTGCTCCCTGTGGTTTGACAGTTTGTTACTCGGATAGTCCCTGGAGTGGACGCAGTTAGTTTTCTCCGTTAAGTGGATGTGAAATGGCAAATTTACCTTTCATCTTCTCCACTCTATAAAAATAAAACAACCCCACCCACCTCCACCTTTCTCTCTGTTTCCCCCACTATTAACCACCACCCACCCACCCCCACCTTTGACTTTGACTTTATTAGGTGCGGTTGAATGGAGTCGCGTATGTAGATCGATTTTCAAAATTATTAATTTAAAAGGCCCTTTTCAAGCACTGTTTTGGGCATATACTGAGAAGATGATGTATTTTTAAATGTTCTGGGGCATATACTGAGAAGATAGTTGTCTAAAGCCCTTCTAGAACTGCAATGACAACAATAGTCACCTCTCTCTCTCCTCTCTTTCTCTCTCTCTAAAAAATCATTTCAATCCAAAACTTTGATTCCATGTAGAATCCGTTATTCTCTAACTTTTCAAGCATTGTTCAATCGGAAGGTATGTAGATCAATTCATCACATTTAAGTTGAATTTGTTACTGTATGGCCATCTAATTTGTCTGATAGTTTCATTTTCTACATGTTCCGTGTAGTCTGTGTAGAAATATACGATTTGAAAGCTTAAAGCTCAGATTCGATTCAAGTTTATTAGATGTTTCATTGATTTTCGTCTTCGTTAGCACATCTTCATTGTTAGTTTCACTTTCTTGAGATAATTTCATCTTAATGTGTATAAATCTACTATTTGAAAGGTTAAAGCTCGGATTCGATTCAAGTTTAGTACATGTTTCATTGATTTTCATCTTCGTTAGCACATATTTGTTGTCAATTTCACTTCCGTATGTGAAAATTAGCTTAAGTAATGTTGTATTACTGTGAATAATACTTGAGATTTGTTTGATATTCAAATTTTTGGCTTCATCGGTTGTGGATATAGAGAAACGTGACCGAATTTGCAGTTTGATGTCACATTTGCAGTGGTTACTTGCGGTACGTGGGAGGTGGGTGGTGGTTGGTGGTTAATGGTGGGGGGAAACAGAGAGAAAGGTGGGGTGGGGTGGGGTTGGGGTGGGGTGGGGTGGGGTTGTTTTGTTTTTATAGAGTAGAGAAGATGAAGGGTAAATTTGTCATTTCATATCCACTTAACGGAGAAAACTAATCGTCATCCACTCCAGGGACTATCCGAGTAACAGTCAAACCACAGGGAGCACCGGTGTAATTTCCAAAAGTTGGGGACTATATGTGTTATTTTGCAAAAACACAGGGACTATCCGTGCATTTTACTCTATAAGGTACTTGAAAGTATGGAGAGGCAAGAAGATCTTTTGGTAAGAATCACGTGACGCCTATTATTATTATTATTATTATTATCATTATCATTATCATTATTATTATCATTATCATTATTATGTTCACAAAGCCGCTTTCTTAGATCTGAATCTTTCCGAGGCAGACTCCACAAACCCGCCGCATCATCATCTTCATCATCACCCGTTGCCGGTGCCCTGTAAATCCGGAGCCGCTGATCTAGCACCGCCAACCTCAATGAACTCTCATTGATGTTTTTATTGATAGAAGATATGTTCATTAAAATATACTACTTTCAGGTGATGTTAATTATGAGAAACTCACTATCACACCCCGACCCACAACGGATTAGGTGACCGGGGCATGATGATTGTCCATAGCTCATGACAACTAATTAAAAGTTAGACATTATTATGATCAAATTAACAAATGCTGCAAAACAAATAACAATTCAAATAATCCATCAAACCAATACATGAAATAAAATAATATGGTTTATACTCTAAGGCATCATCCCTACGTGTCATCATCAACTCTTCAAACCTATTCACCTGTATCATGTGTAAAAGTATTTTTGGGTTAATATAAGTTGGTGAGTAAATGTATTGTTTAAATAAAACTATTTTTGTTTATTTGTTTAAAAATGTTAACATGCGATTCAACGGTAATTAAATGATAAAAATAAGTAATACCAATAACTAAATCAAACACAACCAACATGATGATGTAAAACTGCGGTATATATAAGTGGTAGGAAGCTTGGGTTTTCCAATGGAGACTCAAGTTCAATTCCCACTTATGTCATATTGGGGTGGATATAGGCAATGAAGGATTTGAACTAGGCCTTGTGTGAGGTTGTCAGTTCGATTCCTGACCCCAACCAGGTTTTCGTCCCTCTGTGTGTTACGCTAGAGAGTTATGCTTTTGTGGTGGCAACACGACTGTCAAGTGGCAGCCGACGGTATGGTTTCCTGGGGGAACGCCCAAAATAGCCAAACTTTGAAGCCAGCGTAGGCCCGGTTAAGACAACATAGTATGGCCAAAGTGGGGCAATACAGGGCTCTTCAATTTGGAGAGTGTGGTAACCTTATACATGAAGTTCATCGTTCAAAAAAAAAAAAAAAAAACTGCGGTATATATAAAAAATGTGATAAACATAATAAAGTGGTAAATGCGAGACTCAGGCCCATCGATGAGCGAATCTAAATGTGGTGGCGATACTAGGCTACAACCTATGGTCATGGGGAACTTAGTCAGCTGATGGATCCATGTGAATAATGATTAGAGATACTGATTAGTGATAATGTTTATCGATACAAACAATAAACAAATCACAACTACCAAATAATTACACATTGAACTTTGCATGTATTGATAAATGAAATACCTGAAGTAAATGAATTAATGCGATAGATGACACATAATACACCCAAAACATTTAAATTGTAAAAAGGGGAATTAGGAAGATTTACTCACGGGTTGCGTTTGTGATTCCTTGAAACAAGTGCACGAATGAAAGTGAAAACTCCAAATGACCAAACTACCCTAAAATATTAAATACGAAGTACTAAAACACCAATAAAAATACAAATAAAACTAAATCTATAAACTAGGGGACTTTGGTGAAACCTAAAATATATTTATTAAATTTCATCATGAATAATTATTTAATTAAATTGATTAGTTTTATCAGCAACATTTGTGTCTTGTTTCACCATGGTTTTCCTAGATCTTAAAAGATTCGGATGAGATCAATGATCTTCATCTCTTGGAAAGGTTAGGAGCTTTTCCCGACTATAAACTTTCGCGGATAATTAAATTGATTCTTTTGTAAAAATAATTATTAAAGGGTGTTAAAATTTATTATAAAATAGATCCACAACTTAGCATTTTATGGAAAATTTAAATTAATACATTTTTTAAAAAAAATTTATATTGCTAGTTTTTTATAGTTTACAAATTTCCTTAAGATATATTATGAATTTAAATTGTGAAATAAATACAAAAGTTGTCCAAAAATTCACAAAAATTGCACAAATTACTTTAGCATGATTGTGATCAATAATACATCAACAATTTTATTAAAACACAATTCAAGAATTACATCAATTGACTGAGAATTGAAGGAGATATGGAGACTTGAAGTTACAAGCCCTAGAAAAGTTCTTGCTTAAATTCACGAGTTGTTTGTAGAGGTTATTTGCACGAATTGGAGGCTAGGGTTTGCGTTTTAGAGATGGAGAAATCGTTTAGGACAAGTTAGGGTTATTAAGGTGGATGAATTTGGGTTATAAAGATTTTGAAATCTTTACATCTTTCATGGAGATTTGTTTTCTTTAAAAATTAGAAGCTTAAGAGTGAATCAACACATGTTTTCGTCATATATTAGTACTAGGACTATCTAGGAAAATTCAAAATATCAAATCTTCGGTAAACCAACAAAAATTTAAATATTGGGGATCAAGTTCGCGTTGACTATGAAGAAGATGATGCAGCTCCGAAGGTTTAGCGTTTATAAATACAACTGGCGCCTAGATCTTAACACAAACAAAGTTTTGGCGCGGTAGTTGTGGTGCGTTGTGTTGATACTTTTCCGGGTGGAGGTCGCGGGTTCGACTCCTGTCTCCACCTTAACCCATTTTCTTTAAATTTAACAAGTTTCTGTTAATTGCACATTAGCCCTTGCACTTATATAACTATGTTAACCCAGTTGGTATTTAATAACTAACCTAGTTAGTAATTGTGACAAATGGCAAAAATATCTGGTAATTCCGTACAACTTAATCACTATTTAATATACATTTACGCGCATTAGACTTAATTATGTTATGATTGAGTCTCATAAGTCTAGCAATCTTCATAAAATGCAACATTGCATATTACATGTTCGTATTCGCCACGTCTTAAAGCGATAAAAACTATTACAAAGACCGTTGGTAAATTATCCAAATACATTATTCATGTCAGGAGAGTTCTGATACTCCCTGAAATGACATACTCAAGACATGAAATCATGTCCAATGCAATACATATATAAAACCTTAAGTAGGGAAACAATAGTGCATAATATAATCTTATAAAAAATGCACAAGTTATAAATTATCCGAATCAAGAGCCATAAAAGTTACAACTTCAATAAACTGGATATAATTACATTATCAATGGAACATTATATGATCATTAGACAATGTTAATGATCACAAATAATATTAAGGGCATCATATATATCATGAGGATATACAAACTTTAATTACAATGTAATGTTACGAAAGTGACCGTTTATTATTCCGGAAGCGAAACTAGAGCCGGTTTAACTTCTAAACATTAACTAGACATGTCTAATGAACTAGTTAGACATTGTCTAACATTCTAATGCTAGTATATGCTCATTAAACATTCTAAATAACTAAATTAATGTTAACAGCCTAAATATCTAACATCAATATTCAACACATGTCAATAGGTTAACGCCGCATACCAAAAGCCGCCTGGCTTGTTTCAACAACCGGAGATTCCTGTGTGGAAATGGGAACAAATATCTATGGACTTTATTACCAAGTTACCTAGAACGTCTAGGGGACACGATATGATATGGGTGATTGTTGATCGCCTAACAAAGTCCCCTCATTTCTTACCAATTCATGAAAATGATAGCACGGAAAAACTAGCCGAATTATATCTTTAAGAGATAGTGGCACGCCATGGAGTTCCTGTTTCAATAATCTCGGACTGAGATGGTTGTTTCATATCAAGAATTTGACAATCATTTCAAAAGGCCTTTGTATCTCATTTGGATCTAAGCATGACCTTTCATCCGCAAACAGTTGGCCAAAGTGAGCGAACCATCCAAACTTTGGAAGATATGCTTCCTGCTTGTGTGATAGATTTAGACAGAAATGGGGATACTCACTTACTCTGAGTGGAGTTCTCATACAATAATAGTTATCACACTAGCATAAAAGCCGCTCCATTCGAGGCTTTGTATGAACGAAAATGTCGATCTCCGTTGTGTTGGGCGGAAGTCGATGACAAGCAATTAATATGTCCGGAGTTAGTCCAAGAGACTACAAATAAAATATTCCAAACCCGAGACCGCATCAAGGTGGCTTGGGATTAACAGAAAAGCTACGCGGATAAACGACGCAAACCATTATATTTCGAGGTTGGAGACAAAGTCTTGTTGAAAGTCTCGCCTTAAAAGGGTGTAGCTAGATTCGAGAAGCGTGGAAAGCTAAACCCGAGATACATTGGACCATTTGAAATTCTAGAAAAGGTTGGTATCGTTGCATGTGTCAAACCACAAGTTATAAATTACCCGAATCAAGAGCCATAAAAGTTATGATTTCAATAAACCGGTTACAATTACATTATCAATGGAACATTGATATACGCTAAATTATACATGTTTTTATCCCACAATTTACTTCCGTTTTTAAGCGCTTTTGAGTGAAACTGTGATTTTTAGGTACCAAATCAGGTACCTTTACTATTTTCAGGTCTTCAACAATGTGCAAAAGACAAATCTGGTGAAAACGAGGCGATTTAAAGACAATTATGTGGAAATTGGTAAGATTCTGGTAAATTGCCAGATCACGCACGATCGTGCGGTCCACATGCACGACCGTGCAAAGGTCTCCGACCCCGGAAGCACTGCCAGTGCAAGTGAGGGTGCCGCTGTTTACTCGGAATGCACGACCATGCGGCTCCGTGCACGACCGTGCACTACCTGGACCACAAAATTTGATGAACTTTTGATGCAAATCTGTTGACACCGCACTACCGTGCGGCCAGATGCACGACCGTGGCGATATGATGACCGAAACCAAGTTTTCCACTAGTCCACTTATCTGACCCGATCGAATAAATGATGTCACCTGACACTTGTCAGTGCACGACCGTGCGGATCAACTGCACAGCCGTGCGGATCAGAAAATTTCCTATAAATAGGAGCATTCGCTACTGGTTAAAGTGTTGGGGTTTTCTCTAAGTTTCTGGGCGATTTCTGGGTTCCGAAGCTCTCCTGATCAGACCGATTTGAAGCCTCAAGATCGAGTGGAAGCTTAACCGATCCAACCCATCAATTCCTTGCTTGTTTATGGTTCAAATCCTTGTTCTTATACATGTATTTCTTATCATTATTGAAGTATTGAGCTGATGTTAGTTTATGTTTAATATAGTATTGTGTAATAGTAATAATGAACTTGTTTCTTGAATAATCTTTATGTTGTAATCTTGTTTGTATGAATCTTTAGCACTTTTTCATGTTTGGATCTTCAAGATTATATGATGGATGTTTCATTGATGTTGAGTTCTTAATTATGTTCGATTGTCGTGGATAATGAATCTGTGGTTAGTTAAGATTGTTAACAATTCCTTGATTAATCACTTCTTTGTAGACTTTGTTTACACCATGAAACCGGGCCAGAGTATTGGTTTTATACAAGATAAATCTTATTTTGATTAAGAATACTTTCTTGCACGTAAGGGTTCTAACGAATTATATGGTGTTGTTACATGTTCTTGACGCGGTTTATGACCTTTTTAGTAGTTTTGGTTGAAATTGCTATCTGAGTAGATTTGTGTTCAAGACTTGTAAGATGAAATAGTTTATTGTATGATCTACTTTAATGTTTATCTTTGTGGCTGTATTGTGACCATCGGTATTGCTTTCTTTGATAAGTGATGTTAGGAATCCAGACCAAGTAAATAACCTATCTTTAAAGATTCGCATGAATAAATATCAAATAGCTCGCTAATGAATGAGTTTAGGTGGTTAACGTGTGACAATCGCGTTAACTTTCCGAAGAATCATAATGCTAGAAATCCAGACCCGGTAACTAGCTGTCTTGCCATTGGAAAATTGATCAAGTGATTTTGTGACATATATGATGTAGATAACATGCTTAGGTTGTTTGTTAAATAAAATAATATATATTTTTCATATTTGGAGTCTATTATGTTTTAAATATAGTTTTAGATAATTTTAGTTAAACACCCATTCACTTATCTTTTTATCTGGTAAATTAATGACAAAGATTTAGTACTCTACTCCGCCCGTGTTCCATGGATCGATATCTGGCTCTTACCAATACTTTGCACACGCCAAGTTTTTGGCGCCGTTGCCGGGGACACACGGCGAATTTTCGGAACAATCTGAGTTATTATTTTACCAGTGTACATATTGTGAATACTTGTACATTTTTGTATTTATTTATTTTGTTATTTATTAACTTGTTAATATTTAACGGTTCGGCTAACATTTTCTTTTTGTCATTTATTTATTTAATTCAGTTATGTGTTCGGGATCGAACCATTTGCTTATTCTTTATTTAATTAATTATGCACGTGTTCGGAATCGGACCGATTATATAATTATTTCATTCATTTCATTTTTTTCATTCAGTTATATGCCCGTGTTCGGAATCGAACTGTTTACTTATTTATTTATTTATTCGTTTATGTGTTCGGATTCGAACCATTTGCATATTTATTTATTTATGCATTTTCATTTATTTAAATTACGTGTTCGGAATCGAACGGATTGTCTATATATTTATTTATGCTTATTCATTTATTTACTTATGCTTATTTGCTCATTTATTTATTTACGTGTTCGGAATCGAACCGTTTGTTTGTTTATTTCTTTTATAAAAAATCAGATATAAATAAATAAACAATTAAATAAATAAATAAATAGATAAGTATAATAGTATATGTATATGTATAATATAGTCATATAATATTATTACATTCCATTTCCGTATAATGCTTTCCTTTTATCTGTAGGTTGATGTCCTCAACCCCCGTACCCGCTATTGCTGAGCGAGCCTTCGAACCAGAACATAATCTAAGAAGAAGTAGGAGGCTTTGCGAAAGATCACTTGTCGTTGCACAAAGAATTGCTGCAGGAATCGATGAACCAGTGATACTTTCAGACAGTGAGAGTTCAGGGACGATAGAGGAAGCATCATGGCGGAAGATGACCAGCCTTTGAATGAGACCGACCGTCCAGGACGAGAGGGTTGTTGGGTTGATCGGTTCGTTTACGAGTCAGCGATTGGCACATTATCGGGTCACGGTTCAAATGGTTATTTGTTTACGGGTAACGCGAGTCGTAGGTCACGGGTTCAATTCGGGTCAGATGGTTACGGGTCAAACGTGCAAGTGGTTTAGTAGTAGTAAACGGGTCAAGTAAAATCCATAGGTTTAGTTAATTAGTTTCTGCACGTTTGATTTAGAAGAGTGGGTGGAAAGGTTTGACCGAATCTCTAGCAAGTATACGTTGCATTTTGTTTGAGTAGAAGATTGGGTCATCAGAGGTACTGATTTTTAGGATAGAATATTAGTTTATTCTGTTTTTTATTCACATGTATGTATGGCTATTTAAAGCCTTTTTGTTTAATGAATAGATGTACCCCATTTTTAATTTTGAAACAGCAGCTTGCATTCTCTGTCACATATACTACATACATATACGTGAGTTTGTGTGTGTTGTGAGAGTGTTTAGTGAAGGACCTAAACCAACATTTGGTATCAGAGCCTTGGGCTCGAGAAGATCGGAGGAAGCCTCTGCCGCCGGCGGGTGTGTCGGTCGGTGGAGGGTAGGCGTAAAAGAAGGGGTCGGGACAGCAGGGTGCTGTTTCTGGTCTATGTTGCAGCGTTAAACGGAAGCGTTAAGGTGTTTCGGTAGGCCGTTGTTGTGGTAGACGTACTGATTGAGACGACGGGGGTGATCGGTGATAAACACTTGTGTTCCGTGGCTGCTAGTGGTGATTAAAGCAGGAGAAAGAAGGGCTGTTCAGGACTATTATGCAGCAGAAGACGAAGTCCAGAAGGGTGTTCGTGTCAGTCGTTGTCGCGGGTGATGTAGCAGTTAGGATGACGGGGGTGATGGGTGAACACCGGTGTTTTTGGTGGCTGTTAGTCATGATCGAACGGGCTGTAAAAAAGGGCTGTGATGTTATTTTTATCACAGATTTTGCAAGTACCTTGATTGGCTTGTTCGTGATAAGAGGAGACCGGCGTGTTGCATGATAAACGGGCGCAAAAGATCCGTCAAAGCAGGTGGCTTTGGATTTGGTTCGTTTGGCAAGGTGAGAAAACATTAAAAACGGGTGGTTTGTTTTCTTGGTCGGTGGAGAGGTCTCTTGAATAAGGTTGATCAGAAAAAGGTATGGTTAGAGAATAGAGAAAAAAAAAAAACACGGTGTGACATTATGGTGTTGGAGTTTAAATCAGTGGCTTTGGATGTGGCTGGGGGTAGGTAGTTGATCCGTGATAAGTCAAGATGTGAATGAACGGTGTTCCAACGTTATGCCATGTTACATGTTACGGGCGTGGTGGTTTTTTATTCGGGTTAAACCAAGACATTAGACGTGATCGAGGTGAAGATTGGGTGTCCATTAGATGTCATAGTGGTTCGAAACCGAGGTGATTCGGTGTTGCGGTGATGGGTGTGAACAAACCGATTAAGGGGGTGATTGTTGGGTTAATCAGTTCGTTTACGAGTCAGCGATTGGCACGTTATCGGGTCACGGTTCAAATGGTTATTTGTTTACGGGTAACGCGAGTCGTAGGTCGCGGGTTCAATTCGGGTCAGATGGTTACGAGTCAAACGTGCAAGTGGTTTAGTAGTAGAAAATGGGTCAAGTAAAATCCATGGGTTTGGTTAATTAGTTTCTGTACGTTTGATTTAGAAGTGTGGGTGGAGAGGTTTGACCGAATCTCTAGCAAGTATACGTTGCATTTTGTTTGAGTAGAAGATTGGGTCATTAGAGGTCCTGATTTTTAGGATAGAATATTAGTTTATTCTGTTTTTTATTTGCATGTATGTATGGCTATTTAAGTCCTTTTTGTTTAATGAATAGATGCACCCCATTTTTAATTTTGAAACAGCAGCTTGCATTCTCTGTCACATATACTACATACATATACGTGAGTTTGTGTGTGTTGTGAGAGTGTTTAGTGAGGGACCTGAACCAACAAGGGCTTGCTACCAAGCATCGCCCGACCTACAATAGCAGCACCAAGTTTTGAAATAAAATCTAGTATTATTAATATGTTACAAAATTCTGTGTAGTTCGTTGGAAAGGAAGAAGATCCGGGTCGGCACATTGTTTCATTTCTCGAGGTGTGCTCGACTTTCGAAATTCGAGACGTTTCTGAAGACGCAATCCATTTGCGGCATCCATTTTCTTTGCGAGACAAAGCCCGATCTTGGCTTTTGCCACTTCCAGCAGGGTACATCACGACTTGGAATGAGATGGCAGATCTTTTTATGCAAAAATACATCCCTCCGGAAAAGACAGCTAAGCTAAAGAACCGTATAATGACATTCAAGCAGGACGAAGGAGAATCTCTACACGCAGCTTGGGAGAGGTTCAAAGATCTTCTGATCGATGTCCCACATCATGGGTTGTCCAAAAGGCAGCTTGTGCTGAACTTCTACCAAGGACTCAACTACGACTCACAAGAGCATATAGACGTATATGCATGAGGCGATCTTGGAACTAAGACACCAACCGAAGCCCACGCAATTATAGAAAAAGATACTTTGAAGTCGAGTTCTTGTCACAGTTGAGTGCGAAATAAAGCATCATCTATTCCTGGAGTTCATCAGGTGGATACGTATACGGCTCTCATAGCATAGATTGGAGCTTTGGCAGCAAGATTTGATCAAGCTCGAAACGTTTCGCAGGTACAATTATCATGTGAGCAGTGTGGAGTGTCACACGAGTTAGATACTTTTGAGCAGGGTGTTATGTTTACAGGCCACGAAGAGGTGGACTATCTGGGAAATCAAATTAGGCCCCAAAATAACCCCTATAGCAACACATACAATCCGGGCTGGAGAAATCACCCGAACTTTGGGTGGAAGTCTAATTCTACTAACCAAAACCCACTCGGATATGCTCAACATGCTTCCGCACCACAACAGCCTTAGGGACAATCTTTTCAGTCTCAAGGGTAATCCTTTCAACCACGTTACCAAAATCAGGGTTCAGGAAGCACTTCCCAGCCACAAACCTCTCAAAATAATTCGAAACTAGAGGAGATGATGGTGCAACTATTAAAAAACTCCAATAATGCCAATCAAATATCTGAGAAACGATACCAACAGCATGAGGAGTGTTTCATGGTGCAAGAAGGGGAAATAAGGAGTCAGAAGGCTTCAATACAAACCATTGAGAATCAAGTTGGCCAATTGGCCAAAATGTTGTTTGAAAGACCCAAGGGCGGTCTTCCAGGTAACACGGAACCAAACCCTAGAGGACATGTTAATGCAGTTATGAGGAGGAGTGGTAAAACCACGGGACCTGACATATCTGACTCACCACCGATCACTGAGAAGGTCCATACTGACGCTTCGGACGAAGTGCACGCTAGGCGAGTCCCAACAAGTACAGCACAGCTCCAGGAGCCAGTTGCAGAATATACTCCTCTAATTCCATACTCGAGCAAACTGAAGAAGCAAAAGAATGATGAACAACATGGTAAGTTTCTTGAAATGTTCAAACAATTACATATAAAAATACCATTTGTTGAGGCGTTGGCTCAAATGCCAAAATACGCAAAGTTCTTGAAAGACATCCTCACAAACAAGCAAAAATCGAAAGCTTGTCTTATGTGTTGATGAATGAAAACTGTTCAGCCCTTCTCCAAAATCGTCTACCTGAAAAGATGGGAGATCCGGGTAGTTTTACTCTTCCCTGCCTCATTGGTAGCATGTCTGTCAGTCACACATTGGCTGACTTAGGCGCTAGCATAAATCTTATGCCTTATAAGGTTTTTGCTAAATTAGATCTGGGTGAACCTTCACCCACTAGAATGAGCATTCGACTTGCAGATCGTTCAATCAAGTATCCGCGTGGATTCGTAGAAAATATGCTTGTTAAAATCGACAAATTCGTGTTTTCAGTGGATTTTGTTATTCTAGACATGGATGAAGACTCAAAAGTGCCATTAATACTTGGACGCCTGTTCCTCAATACTGCGAGGACAATTGTTGATGTGGCAGCTGGCCAAATAACGCTCCGAGTGAATGACGAGCACGTGACTTTTGATATTAAAAGATCAATGCATCATCCGCAAAGTCACGATGACATGCTTTACTATTTTGACATTGTCGACACTTTTGTAAGCTTACATTTTAGAGGCACGATTGAGGAAATTGATGTGGACACACAGTTGTTATGTGGGTACCTAGATGACATTTCGCAGGAGGGCCACAAAGTTGAGCAACCAGTTTACCAAATCGGTGATGATGGTTCCCAGAGTTCAGATCGATTTGTGGAGATTGACCGTGAAGTTGAAGAAAAATCAAAACCTTCGGTTGAAGATCCACCATCGTTGGAGTTGGAAGAACTCCCACCGCATCTCGAGTATGCATTTCTAGACGAGGAGTGTCGCTTGCCAGTAATTATTTCAACATCTTTAACAAACGAGGAAAAGAGACAACTTCTCGAGGTTCTAAAGCTTCATAAGAAAGCCATGGCATGGAAAATTATGGATATCAAAGGCATTAATCCTTCTTTTTATACTCACAAGATTCCAATGGAGGACGATTACAAGCCTAGTGCACAACATCAAAGGCGTTTGAATCCAAATATGCAAGACGTGGTGAAGAAAGAAGTAATTAGGTTGTTAGACGCAGGCCTGATTTATCCTATATCTGATTCAGTTTGGGTAAGTCCAGTGCAAGTAGTACCCAAGAAAGGTAGTATTACTTTAGTCCCGAACTATAAGAATGAGCTTATTCCGACCCGTACCGTCACCGGATGGCGAGTTTGCATCGATTACTGCAAACTCAACGATGCCACCCGTAAGGACCACTTTTCGCTTCCATTCATCGATCAGATGTTGGAACGTTTGTCGGGGAAGTCATTTTTCTGTTTTCTGGATGGGTTCTCTGGTTATTTTCAAATTCCTATCGCTCCTGAGGACCAGGAGAAGACTACTTTCACATGTCCCTTTGGTACATTCGCCTATCGGCGTATCCCGTTTGGGTTGTGTAATGCACCAACCACATTGACGTGATGTCGTGGTCACAATCAAATTTAATCCAATTACTACTAAATAGATAGTGGCAAGTGGGTATCGAACACAGGGAGTTTGTGGAATATGTGTTATTTGAAGTATTTCTCTAAGTTAACTAAAATTAAACTAAATGCAAGTAAAGTAAATTTCAAGAGTTGATTTGATTGAATTGGTTTTAAAACTAAAATTACTATTATGATTGCAAAATGAAAGTGTTGGTTGTAAACAAATTAGAGACAAATGACCATCTTTAGTTTCCGGTTTGCTTTGACATTTATGCTATCATTCCACTAGAAAGAACTACATAGACATAGTTCATGTGTTATTACTTGTAGTGATGAAAGGGAACTAAGTACTCAGATTCCTAGAACGTGAGGTTGTTACCCGATGATCAATTAACCCTTACCCAAGCCTAATTATACCCATGATATCTCGATTGCCAACGGCACCAAGAACGTATGGTTTCAAACTCGATTAACATAAGAATCAACAATTTATAAACAACCAATCACACACCATAACAAACAAAACATAAAGATAAAGTTTGTTATTCTAGAAACAAGGAAATTAAAGCATAAAGTCTTACAAACCTTCAACTAAAGATAGTCATAACAAGTTTAGCCACTCATGACTCGAACAAACATCATAACAAAGTCTTGATCTTCAAAATAAGTTAGAAACATAAGAAAAATGATTAAAGATGTCTTCAAGCTCCCAAGAACAGCCAAAAATCGTCTCCAAAGTGTTCCAAAATTCGTTCATAAGAAAAAAAGTCACCGAAAACATATGATGAGACACCATAAAATCCCATGAAATGGCCATTTAATACGGAAGTTACGAGTTTGGTAAGGTCGGCGCCGTAAGCTACGGCAGCCGCCGTAGCTTACGGCGGTCAGCACTCAACGAAAGTCAAGATCAGCGCCGTAAGCTACGGCGCTCACCGTAGCTTACGGCGAGCTTCAAATCTTTACGGCGAGGATGTACTGTTTTACGGCGGTGGCATTTTGAAAGTGTTGGAGCCGTAACCTACGGCAGCAGCTGTAGGTTACGGTGCTGAGTGTGGTTTTTCTTTTGTTTCTTCATCAAATGTTTGACTTCTTCACATCTTGATGATGCCATCTTCCCACATCTATCCAAGCTTCCTAAATCCCGCATCTTAAGCACTTTAACACCTGCAACATCAAATCATCTAGTGGTTACCAAATTCAAGCAATTAACAGGATAAAACATGAGATTTTAATCTATTTTAAAGTCCTTAAAGGTTGTCCTACGGACCACCCGTCACATCCCCACACTTACCCGTTGCTTGTCCCAAGCAACCCATTCAAAAACTATTCATAACCACAAGCGATCAATCATGTAAACCAAGCTAAGATATACCGTCCTACTAACCTTCAATCATACCACAAGACACACCCCTCACAAAAAGCTCTCGGTGACAAGAAATATTAGCATATAATGCTAAACCACTCAATGCGTGTGTGTGTTTGTACGACAATAAGCTTGTATAAAAATCAAGTCTCCTCCTATCAAATATCTAGCATGCTTATGAATCAAAGGAACTTACGGGTTGTAACGGGGCTAGGTGCAAAGGTAGGAAAATGGTGGAATACATATGAAAGAGCTAATTGATTTGACCCAGTTTTTATTTCTACTACTAACAAAGCAAACACCAAATATATACACAACTTCTTCAACATTATCAACTACTATTGCAACTAATCACTTCTTTTTGTATTTTTCTCATGCCCTTTTTTTAACACATCAAACTTCAACAAAATATACAAGAACATCAACACTACATACTAAATCTCCTAAACCGGGTCATCTCAAAAGGTAAAATTTTGTAGGAAGTAGGTTTGGGTCACAACCGAATGGTATAAGGCTCAAACATGGCTTTCTAAGGACCAATCCCCCACCCCTTACAATACCAAGCTCATATATGTAACGTATGAGGTCCAACCCCCAATTCCCACACTCTCACACATCTAGACGAGGCTACCTAAAAGTCCCCTATCATTTTCAAAAGCATGCTAATCTAGGATTTAACAAGAATTCGTATACAAGTTCTGTTAACACAATACACACCGCCACTCAAAACAAAGAAATATCTATAATAATCATACGTGGCTCAAATTCTCACCAAGAAAAGACTAGGAATGGGTGTCGGTGTGTCAAGTGGAACAATATCAAGTTTTCAAATTTTGACAATTTTCGCTTGGATTTACAAAAAAAATTTAAATTCTCAAAAATTCCCCCCATCCCCACACTTGGGATACATTGTCCCAATGTATGGTTTTGAGGAAAAGATCGCTTTTAACCAACAACATTAGCTTTCGCTAATACTCTCAAATCCCAACTTTCTTTTTGTATTTTATTTATTATTATTATTTTTATTTTATTTATTTATTTTTTTTATGAAAATTCAAACACACCACCACTAACACATCCCGAAAATCACATCAACATCTAAACACCACCCAACCTCCCAACCATAAACATGAACATACAAAATGCAAATATACACAAATATACAAAGGAGCAAGATACGACCTGGCTAGTAATACTTTGGATGTGGAGGCCCGAAGATGGATGTCATCATGTCGTTCCACTCTCCAAACCCAAATGCTCCGCTACTGCTGCTGCTTCCTTGATCGCCACTTTGACCCGCTTGTTGATAACTCATGGCGTGTGGATCCACCCATTGGGAATAAAGCAATGGTGGGGTGGGATACGACACACTACCATCATACGGTGGCAATGTGGTATAATCCACAACTGGCGGGTCCGCTTCGAATGGTTGGCCCGCATGCCACTGATAATGCAAGCGTCTCTGGCGGTCGTCTAAGTAGCGATTATTCATCTCTTCTTCGCGGGCATATATATGAGCACGATTCCATTGCTCATTTCTGTCATAGCTCTGCTTAAGAGCTCTCTCCATACTAGCCCCCATAAAAGTTTGTTGATCGAAAAGCATTTGATTCGGTTCAGTCCATTCGCCAAAAGTGGGTGGTCGCCTTTGTTCAATGATCTGGCCCATATTCCCCGAATGAGCCCAATAGGGATCATAGGCCTGTTGTGCATAGTCGAATGCACTACCCACTTATCCTGACTGTACACCTGCTCCCTGAACTCCACCTGGGCCAGTGCCCCCTATCTGAGCATCAACCATGAACGTGTCTTCACGATAGTCGTCATCACCACTAACTTCTTCATCAGTCATTTCGGGCTCATCAGCCTCGCCCGGTCGTAACGGTCTCGCATCCGCTTTCAACACTCTCCACCTTCGCCCATCGGTCTTCAACTTGTGATACCGTTCTGTTTCCTTGTACTCCCATCCTGGCCCCAAATTCTTTAAGTCAAACGGCTTAAACCTCTTATAAGAACCTTTTTCATTGCCTTCAATTGCCCCATATTTCTTTAACAATGCTGTGATCAATCGGCAATGGGGTACAATTTTTCTTTCCCCGCTATTCCGGCTCAACCAAATGTTGTTCAACACTAGAAATCGGAAGGGAACCTTGGGAGAACCATGCATCAACATATACAAGATCGGCACCTCTTGAAACCGAACCTCCATCTTATCACCCCGCCTCGGGATGACATTGTATGTACACAATACCAATAACAACTTCGCCTCCATTTTCAAGTTTCGTCTAAACAATTTTCCGTGTGTAGTACCCGGAAGGAAAATGTAATCCAACATGTTTTGCTATTGAGGATGCTTGTCAGGCTCATGGTAGAGATCTTTGAGGCTTGGGTAGATATATTGATTGGATGGTTGGTCGTCAAACTTCGCTATTCGGCGCAATGAATCATAAGAAATTTCGACCTTTACCCCATTACACCATCCAACGAGCTTCATTTTTTGTGGGGCCTTAAACGGGGGACATTCGAGTGTAGCCATCCACTCTTGAATCTGAGAGTCATACATCTTCTTCACCTCGCCATCGTAACACTTCAAAGCTGCCCCCTAACACAATTCTTTAAACTTTTCCATTATCCCGAACGGCCCAAAATCAGCTTCCCAGATCTCCTTTTCACAAATAAATGCCTCAGCCCTTTGCTTCAACTTGTTCATTTGCTCGTGAAACAAATCTTCTCTCCATTCCGCGGGTTGGTCTAGATATGAGTATAAATCGAGATTCCTTGTGAAATTTCACCCAAAATAGGCTCAAGAATCACCAAAATCGGATAAGATTTGAAGGAACTATGGAGTTTTGAAGGTGGTTAGGGTTCTTAGAAGAAAGAAGAAGATGGAGAAGAAGGAAGTGATTTGTGGTTGGGGTTAGATATCGATTTGTGTGGATAGGGAAAAGAGTTGTGTTTTATTAAAAGTATTATTATTTTATTATTTTTGGATTTTTTTTAATTGCCGACATCAAGCACCCCAAAGGGCACCCGCTTTCTCGCTCGGCGCCGTAGCCTACGGCTGGCGCCGTAGGTTACGGTGGTACCTGGATGAAAAACTTGTGCCGTAGGTCAGTAGCTCTTTGCCGTAAGGTTTGTTTGTGTTAACATGCCACCGTAAGCTACGGCCCCCCACCGTAGCTTACGGCGGGTACTGGGTGTTGGGGGGGGGGGGGCAAAAACCTCTTTTTTTTTTTTAACTTGCAAAATTTTCATGTTTTATTATTATTATTTTTTTATCTTTTAAAAACTTTATAATTTTTACTGTTATAATAATTTTTGAGAAACACGAAAATTAACCCTACCCCATCGGTTAAAAACCCGTGTTGTCCTCAACACTATGTTCGGGAAATTCGTACGGATTTCCCTACACTTGTTTCGAACACAAGTTTCAACCGGGACTTTATTCAACACAAAACAAACTAAACTAAATATGTACAAAACATCAAACCTGGGCCTCTTTCAAGTTTCCTCATCATCCAATGGGCGTAAAATGTAACCCACTTTGTCGAGCTCAAGATTGTTAATATCGTTACCTTCCATGTACGGTTTGAGCCGATGCCCGTTCACCGTTTGTTGCTTATTGGTTTGTTCATCTTGTATATCGACATCACCAAATCTTCCCACTCTTCGGATGACGTAAGGACCCATCCATTTGCTCTTGAGTTTCCCCGCGAACATCTTCAACCTCGAATTATACAACCACACCTTTTGACCCACTTCGAAGTTCTTTTTCCATAGCTTTGCATCATGAACTTTCTTCAGTTTGTCTTTGTATGCAGAAGCACATTCGTAGGCTTCGTCTCTAATCTCCTCAATCTCATTCAATTGCAACTTTCTCACTCGACCCGCTTCATCATAATCCGCATTAACAGTTTTGATGGCCCAATGCGCTCGATGTGCTAACTCCATTGGTAGATGGCACCCCTTCCCATACACCATCCGATACGGGGTAGTACCAATTGGAGTTTTGTAGGCCGTCCGGTATGCCCACAACGCATCATCAAGTTTACTCGACCAATCTTTTCTATCCGTTCTTACCGTCTTCATGAGAATTTCTTTAATTTGACGGTTGGACACTTCAACTTGTCCACTTGTTTGCGGATGGTACAGTGTCGCCACTCGGTGGTTCACATTATATCTTTTTAGCAATTTCCCAAAATTAAAATTTTTGAAATGTGAACCACCATCAATTATTATCACCCTTGGCACACCGAATCGAGCGAATATGTTGGATTGCACAAACTTACATACAACGGAATGATCATTGGTCCTTGTAGCAATGGCTTCTATCCACTTCGTAACATAGTCAACCGCAACCAATATGTATAAGAACCCATTCGAGTTAGGAAACGGACCCATAAAATCTATCCCCTAAACATCAAACACCTCAACCACCAAAATTTGTTGTAAAGGCATTTCATCCCGCTTCGATATGCTTCCAACTTTTTGACAATTGATACAATTTCGGGCAAACTCACAAAAATCTTTGAAAATTATAGGCCAATAAAACCCACATGATAACACCCGGTAACCCGTCTTATTCCCACAAAAATGCCCCCCACATGCCGACGAATGAGCATGGGTCAAAATCTCTAGAACTTCAGTTTCGGAAACACACCTTCTTATGACTTTATCGGGTCCAATTTTGAACAAATCTGGTTCATCCCAAATGTATTGTTTTACCTGACTTAGAAATTGTTGTCGTCTCTTCTTCGTCCAATGATTCGGAATTGCACCCTTGGCCAAATAATTCACGTAGTGGGCATACCAAGGTGCAACGAAAGTAGAAACAGCTATCAACTGTTCATCAGGAAACAATTCATTAATCTCGCTCGGGTCATCAACACCTTTCAATGGGATCCGGGACAATTGATCCGCAACAACATTTTCACAACCCTTTTTGTCCCGAATCTCTAGATCGAACTCTTGCAACAAAAGCACCCAACGAATCAACCGGGGCTTTGCATCCTTCTTTTCCATTAGATATCGGACCACGCTATGATCCGAGTACACGATCACCTTGCTTCACCAAATGTAAGACCTAAACTTGTCCAAGGCATACACCACCGCTAATAATTCTTTCTCGGTTGTGGTGTAATTCAGTTGCGCCTCGGACAAAGTTTTACTTGCATAATAAATTACCATCGGCTTCTTGTCAACTCTTTGACCCAAAACCGCTCCAATGGTCATGTCGCTAGCATCACACATAATCTCAAACGGCTTCGACCAATCCGGTGGTTGCAAGATAGGAGCTTTCACCAACTGTTCCTTCAAAACACGAAACGCTTGCAAACATTCGTAAGTAAAATCAAATGGAACATCTTTCAATAATAAGTTACACAAAGGTTTTGTTATTACACTAAAACCCTTGATGAATCTTCTATAAAACCCCGCATATCCCAAAAATGATCTCACCCCCTTAACATTCTTTGGTGGGGGTAGAGATGAAATTACCTGAATTTTTGCTTTGTCTACCTCCATTCCCCGGTCCAATATCACATGCCCCAACACAATACCCTCTTGAACCATAAAATGGCTCTTTTCCCAACTTAGCACCAAGTTTGTCTCAACACACCTTTTTAAAACTTTTTCTAATTCGTCAAGACAAGAATCGAAACTTGGGCCAAAAATGAAAAAATCATCCATAAACACTTCAAGAGATTCCCCGACCATGTCTGAAAATATACTCATCATACATCTTTGAAATGTGGCCGGGGCGTTACATAGTCCAAATGGTATTCGCCGAAAAGCAAATGTACCATATGGACATGTAAACGTGGTTTTGTATTGGTCGTCCGGGTGAATAGCAATTTGGTTATAACCCGAATACCCATCCAAAAACAATAATATTTTTGACCGGAAAGTTTTTCAATTATTTGGTCAATGAAGGGTAACGGGAAATGGTCTTTGGAGGTAGCGGCGTTTAATTTTCTATAATCAATGCAAACTCGCCACCCGGTGACCGGTCGGGTGGCAATTTGTTCGCCTTGTTCATCATTAATTACCTGAATACTGGCCTTTTTAGGCACTACATGAGTCGGACTTACCCATGCACTGTCCGAAATGGGGTAAATGATCCCCGCATCCAACCACTTGATCACTTCTTTCTTGACCACTTCTCTCAAATTCGGGTTCAACCTTCTTTGTGTTTCACGGGTTGGCTTCGCATCTTCACTTGTAATGATTTTATGCATTACAATGGAAGGACTAATACCTTTCAAGTCGGCTATCGTCCATCCAATTGCCGCTTTATTAGCCTTTAAAACCCGTATCAAATCCTCTTCTTGAGCTTCCTCCAAATTAGAAGCAATGATCACCGGTAAGGTGTCATTCTCCCCCAAGAATGCATACTTTAAATGTTTCGGTAGCTCTTTCAATTCCACATTTGGTGGACACTCCAATGAAGGTTTTGTACCCGAATCAATTCCCACCGGTAAAGTTTCCGTTTGGTGGGTCCATGGCGGTCTTCATTCTTTCACCGCAAGAGCTTCTTGCTCCTTCTCTTCTGTTTCCAACTCACATGCATGAACCTGCAAAGACACATCACAAACACACGAACCCAAAATCTATTCCTCGAACTCCTTTGGGTCGTATCCATCTATGAAATCTGCTAGAAAACACTCATCACCATAAACATTAGCACCGTTAGTAAAAACATTTAATCTCATTTTCCTATTACCGAATGTCATGTCGACCGTACCATATCGACAATCAATAACGGCATGTGCGGTGTTTAAAAATGGCCGACCCAAGATAACATTTTGTTGTTGAATTGGGACCGCGGATGAGTAATCTAACACAAGAAAATCCACGGGATAATAAAACTCATCAACTTTAACTATCACATCCCGTACAATACCCCGAGGAAGTTTATGAGATAAATCGGCTAATACCACCGTTGTCTCAACCAGTTTCAATGGACCAAAGTCGAATTGGTCATATAACCCCCCCGGTAAGATACTTACTCTGGCCCCAAGATCTAGTAACGCCCTTGCGGTTTGAAAATTTAGTACTTGAATATTGATAAGAGGCGTTCCCGGATCTTGTAGCTTAGGAGGAATATCTCCTTTCAAAACCGCGCTTACCCGCTCCGTCAAGTCAACCAATTTTGGCACTTTTTGTTGCCTCTTTTGAGTATATAATTCTTTTAAGAACTTGGCGTAAGCGGGTACCTGTTTTATTGCTTCAAGTAGAGGAAGATTGATTTTAACTTGTTTAAACACCTCCCACATTTCTTCCTTTTGAGGACCCCGTTTTGAAATAAAATTTTTCTTACCCGGATCTAATAAAGCCGAGGGAAATGGTACTTGACTAAATCCCTCATCCTCATTTTTCTTTTCTTTTTCTTTATTAATTTCGGGTTTTTCAAAATTGAGTTTTTTAGAAGAATTGTTAGTTGGTTCATTTTTTTCCTCACTTTCTTGACCCGTGACGTGTGCGTATATACACATAATTTTGCAATGAAATTACACACGCATCGGTTTTAAATTTATAAAAGTGATTATTACTTTAACATCAAAACACACACGAAAGAGGCAAGTGTACCCCGTCATATATGTAGTAAAGTATCGGTAAGAACCAAGTATCGATCCAAGGAAATGGGCGGAGGAATAATACTAGACCTTTGTCACTAAACTACCGGTAAAAACATAAGTTGTTTGATTTTTAAATAAACTAAAGTAAGCATAAACAACTACTTATAAAAACATAATAGATTTCAAATACGAAAATAGATAAAAAGCCTTGCTTAATACACAACCAAAGCATGTCAACTAAGTCGGTTTTGGCACTAGAAGCATTTGATCAATACTCCAATTTTGAGACAATTAGTATCCCTTTCGGGAATCCTAACATGACAATCATTCGGAAAGTTAAAACGATAAACACACTTTAACCACCTAAAATTGTTCTTTAACGTGTAATTGATGAATGTCTATGAAAATCTCTTAAAAATAAGTTAGTCATCCGTTAGGAGTTTTCTAACCTCACTTAAACAAGGAAACCGACACCGATAAACACAATGCAACCACCGAGACAAGCATAAACTAGATTAAATCACAACCGAGTTCATTTTACAAATCTTGCATATAAATTCACCAAGATAGCAATTTTGGCCTAAACTACTAACTAAGCTAACAAATCATGACAAGAATTTATAACGACACCATTTAACCCGTTAAGGTCCTTACGTGACGGCAAGCTTTCTTGATTAACAATAATTACATTTTATTAAACCACTAACCATTTCTAGTATCATGGTGCACACATTTTAACCGAGCTAAACTAGTTAACCAAGTTTAAAGTTTACTAATACAAGATTAATTAAGCTTCATTTTTCAACTATCTTAACTAACCAAATACCAATCATCCAACACAATTACTTATAATCAAGAAATCAATATCAATAACAAGGTTGCAAACTAATCATCAAAGATTAACATAGAAAATACTTCCAAATGTCATTACAAACAAAGATTAACATACTAATGGCTATAATCAAGCAAGGGATTGTTGTGTTTTTTCCCAAAGGCTACAATAATACATAAACATTAATCTAAATGCTTGAAAGATTAACAAAATCATGGAAAGATTAGAAAACCAAACCATAAACAAGCATAAGATTAAGAATCTGGAAGATAACGAAGCTAATCGGCACAATGTGGCTTGAATCCGGGTGAAAGCAGAAGCCTCCGGAGCCTGAAAATCGCCAGAATCGCTTCCAAAATGTCCAGAGTTACGAGCAGAATGTTTCTGCAAGTTTTTATATAATTTCGATCTCGCACGGTCGTGCATCCTGTCGCACGACCGTTCACTTTATGAATTATTGGAGGTATGGTGCACCATACTGCATGACGTCATCAGATCTTGACCGGTCTTCGGTCTCGCACGACCGTTCTTCAGATCGCACGATCGTGCGTTTCCGGGTTCTTGTTGAACGGACTGCTGCACTGTTGGTGCATTGCCGGGCTTTGGCTGATCATCGAATCCGCACGGGGTGCAATCAGACGCACGCCCGTGCATTACCGGGACATGCTTGCACGCTGAGTCGCACCCTCATTCATTGCCGGGCTGGGCTGGTTTTGTCGGAGATGCACGGTCGTTCACATGGTCGCACGACCGTTCCACTTGCCCAGGTCAGAATCCCAATAGAATGTTCACAGCTTTGTTGTTTTGTCCGGAAAGTCCTCGTTTTCACTATCATCTTGTCTGGCATGCTGTTTTAGGCCTGTAAACAAAAGTATACATGATTAAGTATCCGAATGACGGTTTTACGGCCGAAAACGCATAAAATGGGGATAAAATGGGGGACTAAAATATGTGTAAATTAGCGAATATCAAATCTCCCCACACTTGAACCTTGCTTGTCCTCAAGCAAGCTAAACTAAAATGCAATAAAAGATAGAAGCAAACAAGAACGATAATTTACACACTTTTTATTGAAATAACTACAAACGGTTAGCCGGTTTTTCGAAAGACAACATCAAATGAATCAAACCCAAACAAGCATATGCAAATATATGGCGATAACCAAAAAGCCGTGACTTACTTTCAATTGACTTAACATGTTAATCTTCACACAACTCACAATGTTCACACACACTCGGTTTTATTTATGAAACATACATAAAATGTGTATGTGCAAACACTCAATGCCTCGTCAATGAAATGTGTAATATCATAAGCTTGTCATAAGATCTCGTCTCCACCAACTAACATGCGAAAAAGTGTAAATCAAGAGGTCTTTACGGGGTGTAACGTTAGGCTTGGGCGAAGGGTATGGAAATAGATATATAAAGTGGCGAAATGGTTAAAACTCGGTAGTTACGTTTAACAAGCGCAATACAACAAAACTAGACATACAAACGCCTTAAAAAGGCGACTTATTCGACAACGCGCTCATAAACAAGATTTCATCATTTTATCAATCAAAATTGCTCGAATTTTGTCTACTTCACCCTATTTTAGGGTGTTTTATTTTCTGTTTTTTTTTACTAACTGATTTATACAATGAATAATAAACTATAACAAGCGCTAGTTAAACGATTATTTTGACCGAGTTTCAACACTAAAAGGTTTAAAACATAAAAAGGCTAAATTTGGCTAACTGGGCGATTATGTTGGGTAGACAAAGGTAAACGGGAAGGCTCGACATGGTTTATCCTAAAGGTAATGTAAGGTATACGGGAAACACAACACAAAGAACAAGGCTAACAACAAAGGGGTAATCTAAGTGCCTCTATCACTTCTACACAATTCCGCAAGTTCATGGTCTTAACAAGCATACTAGTGACAAGTTCTAAATTACACATGGCATCCGGCTCACTCCTACATCCGAAATGAACAAATATATAACAGTTTCAAGGCTCAAACATGCTCACGTAACGGAAGGAATGGGTAAAAGTGTGAAAACTATCATGCAAGTCTTTCTTTGTTTGTCACGCTTTCCGGTTTTCTTTTCAAAATTTATTTTGCTTGTCGAGTTTTTATCAAGTCCGAAGCTTTCTAAAACACAACTAACCGGTTTATTTACTAAAAAAAATACAGAATACAGATATTTTTGAATGATTTTTCTTATTTTTCTGATTTTTTTTAGGACAAACAAAGTTAACCCCCTCCCCACACTTGAACTTCGCATTGTCCCCAATGCGAAACCCGAAATATAGAGAAAAAGGATAATAGTACTCCCCTCAAGATGATTTCTGATGAAACGAGACTTCCAAGCTGTATCTGTCATGTGCTCCGGTCAAAGACTTGATAGCCAAAATCTGCATACACGTCACAAGGTACAAAAAAATAGAACAGAAATAAAATAAACACAAATAAACCATAATGTACATAAATAGATGTACTAAAAATCCAAACAAAGACATGACAAACAAAGTAAAGTGTCTGAAAATAAAGCGTACATAACCGAGGGTGTTTGACATAACAACCAAAATGAACACCCGAAATAAACAAAGTACGGAAATAATAAAACCACAAACGACCAACTCCACCGTCTCCTACTCGTCATCACCAGCATCATCTCTCGTGAAGGACGGGCCCGTATCTCTATAACCAGGAGGGTTCCAGGGTGGGAACTGCGGAGGATGCTGAAAGTAGTCTGGATAGGCATGATGCATCTCCCCGAACAGGTATGAGAACCCAGCACTCACCCCCTGGTACAAGTTGTCCTGGTTCGCCCTGATCTGATCCTGAGTAGCCCTGATCTGGTCCTGACTAGCCCTGATCTGGTCCTGACTAGTCCTAATCTGGTCAATATAAACCCCATGCTGCTTCTGGTTAACCTGCATTTGTTGGAACTGCTGGTAAAACTCAGGGTAAGAGGGAATGCCCTCGGGCCACTCCTGGTGGTGGTATCCATGGTGCTACGGTGAATGTGGTGGTGTCGGTGGTCCGTGCTCCTCGTGCTACTGAGCATGCATCTCCTTATCCTCGTGTTCCTCCTCAGCTGGGGGCAACGGGTCCCAGACCTCGTTGTTTAGACCCCTCAATCTATCCCCGCGATCCAACTCAGCAATCAACCCCATGGCTTTCAATGACCGAATATCAACATATACCCCTTCGGTCACCAGAGTGAGACTCGCAAGTACCTCATCAGTCATCAAGCCTAAGTTGTAGGCAATTTCGGTCACATATTGACCGCCGTGAATCTGACTGTTGGGTGTCATCCCTGAGCACTTCACAAAATATTCAGCCATCCTTGCGGCTAGGTTGATGTGTACTCCATCAACCAGCGCATACAGAAAAATCAGATCGGGTGTTGGACAGTTCCCTAAACTGTCCATGCGGCCACAAATGGTGTGGCTGAATACATGATGCATCACTCGAACCAAAGGGTCTCTCAATCGTGAAGCTTTAGACATTCTCGGGTCGTAAGGGTCACCAATTGCATTTTCAGCCCAAAACGCGGCCCGTGCTGCATCAGTTGGAAAGGTAAACTGCTCCGTGAAGAATTCGGAATCCATGTCTTCTCTCGTGTAAATTCCAAGCCTCCTACCCAATCGACCCACTGACCAAGTGTGCCATTGTCCACCCAACCTGAAAGTTATCCGCTCCTTGTAGCGGAATTTTGGCCTTCTATGAGCAATTGGTTTTTCGTAGGCATATGTGGAGAAGAACTCTATCGTTAGTTCACGATAGATGGGGCTGTTGATAGATACTAAGCGCGCAAGTGGGATAGTGAGCATGTTTTCAAGCCGCTCATACTGACTTAGATCCCTCATAACTTCCCAATCCAGCCTCCGGGGGACGCCGAATTGCCCTCGCCTTCTCCATAAGGCGTCACGTCTTGGAATACAAAGAGCTTCTCTCTCATCATCGGGGTTAAATTGCAAGAAAGGATGGTCCATCTGTAAGAGGAATATCGTTAGAATAGCGGGAACAGGAAAAATTTCACCCAAAAACAGCAGAACACGTAGTTATGAAGATTCTGTTACGCTGATCTGGGCCTGTCGCACGGACGTGCGACGAGACGCACGGTCGTGCGTCGCCGAGAACGAGCAAAGGTGGTCAACAAATGTCGTATCTGCACGGGGTGCGACCAACGGCACCACCGTGCATCACCGGACCAACCTGAAAGTATCGTGAACAGCCGAGAACGCACGGACCGTGCCACAGGGGGAACGACCGTGCGACCCTTAATTTCTGCAGATTCTTACCCCAGCTCCGAATAGCCCGATCTTTCAAAAATCAACGAGTTTTTATGCAAACAGGGGGTGCGATTTGAGGCAAAAACGGTCTAGAACGGCTGGTGCGACTAGGGTTTTTGCGAATTGTGAATGGGGGCTGCAGATGAGGGTATTTATACTACCAAATGACAAAACTTCCCTCAGCCTCACGCACGGTCGTTCGACCTATCGCACGGTCGTGCATCACCGACATCGCTCAAACCCAGCACGCTGTTCTCAGAGATGCACCGGGGGTGCGACTCATCGTGCCAGCCACCGCAAACGCACGGTCGTGCGACGCGTGGCATGGTCGTGCAACAGCTGCAGATTAGTTTTTTCTGCAGAAGCCATTTCCAGCAACTGTTTTGGCCGTTTTTCGCCATTTTTTCAACACGCAAACTGTTTAATCAATATCGCAACATAGAACCTTTGCCCGGCACGTCTAAAAATTGTACAAACTAACGTAAACTACAAAACACACCTAAATAACGCTAAAACTACAAAAAACACAAAAAGGACAATTTTACCCTTATAGCGCCAAAGACGTTCTTGCTACATTTTTAATCCGCGAGTCAGTAGCGTAGACTCATGCTAAATTTTTGTCGGCGAGTCGATAGCAAGACTCATGCTAAATTTTTGTCGGCGAGTCGATAGCAAGACTCATGCTAAATTTTTGTCGGCGAGTCGATAGCAAGACTCATGTCCCCACACTTGTTACATGTGCGGGTCATTACCACGCCCCTTCGGATTCTGCTCTGTATTGCCCGGAAGACCACTTGGGGGTCTCTCCGACATCATTTTTGCCAACTGGCCCACTTGATTCTCGACGGTCTGAATGGAGGCCTTTTGACTCCGCATTTCTTCTTCGTTGACCAAGAACCGCTCCTCATGCTGCTGATATCGTTTCTCAGCAATTTGATTAGCACTGTTGGAGTTATTCAGCAGTTGGGCCATCATTTCTTCTAGCTTTGCGTTGCTTTGAGAGGCGTGTGGCTGGGAACTGCTTCCTGAGCCTTGATTATGATACTGTGGCTGGAAGGATTGACCTTGAGATTGTTGTGGCGTGGGAGCATGTTGAGCATATCCGTGTGCGTTTTGGTTCCCAGAACCAGATTTCCACCCAAAGTTTGGGTGATTCTTCCACCCTGGATTGTACGTGTTGCTATAGGGGTTATTTTGGGGCCTGATTTGATTGCCCATGTAGTTCACCTCCTCGTGTCCTGTAAACATAACACACTGCTCACATTTACCTGGCATGTGTGCAACCCCGCACTGATCACTTGATGGTGATTGAATTCGCGAGACATTCTGAGACTTATCGATTCTTGTTGCCAAGGCTCCAATTTGTGCAGTAAGAGCCGTATATGTATCCACAGCATGAACTCCGGAAGTGGATGATGTCTTATTCCGCACTCCACCGTGGCGAGAACTTGACTTCAACGCAACTTTTTCAATGATATCATACGCTTCATTCGGCGTCTTAGTTCCTAGATCGCCTCCTGCATACACGTCTAGACGCTCCTGCGAGTCATAATTGAGTCCCTGATAGAAGGTCAGTACTAGTTGCCTTTTGGACAACCCGTGATGTGGGACATCAATTAAAAGATATCTAAACCTTTCCCAAGCTGCATGTAGAGATTCTCCGTCGTCTTGCTTGAACGTTATGATACGGTTCCTCAATTTAGTCGTCTTTTCCGGAGGAAAATATTTCTGCACAAATAGTTCTGCCATCCCGCCCCAAGTGGTAATAGATCCTGCCGGAAGTGACAAAAGCCAAGATTGTGCTTTGTCACGCAATGAAAACGGAAAGAGCCGCAAACGGATCGCGTCCTCAGAAACATCTCCTATCTTGAAAGTCGAGCACACCTCGAGAAACTTTGCGATGTGCCGACCCGGATCATCGTGATCCTTCCCATCAAACTGCACCGAGTTTTGTATCATATTGATGATGCTGGATTTTATCTCGAAACTCGGTGCTGCTACCGTCGGTCGGGTGATGCTCTGTAGCAAGCCTTCTCCTCCGGGCTGGTTTGTTTAATTCAAAGGTCTGTTGTCGTCCGCCATGGTTGCGTTTCCTGCTGCCCCTGAGCCCTCGGCTTCAGCGGGTACCACCTGCTCCTTCTCACCAGCTGCGAGCAGCAGCCCAACCGCACGAGATCTCGCACGAAGACGTCTCCTCAGATCACGCTCGTGTTCGTCTGACGGCTCAACAGGAAATCAACCTGTAAACGAAAAATTGACACAATGAATATTTTATTAATATAATAATGCTGTTTTGTTTTTTTTTTGTTTTTGTTTTGCTAAAAAGAAACAGAATATTATTTTAAATGGGCTGAAAATTTTATAAAAATCCGAAAATGGGCCCGAAAATTTATAAAAATTACAACAATAAAAATAATCGAATCGGCAATGTAAAAATGATTTTTAGGAGCCGAAAATTCAAAGAATAAATAAATAATAAATCCGGATTAAATAAATAAATGGAACAAAAATTTACAAGTGTACAAAATATTCACGAAAACGAATAAATCGAATTAAAAGCAAGAAATATTAACAAATAAATAAACAAATAAATAATCAAGAAATTATACACAAATATTAACAAGTATATACACCGATAACATAATGACTCGGGTCGTTCCTAAAGCTCGCCATATCCCCGGCAGCGGCGCCAAAAACTTGACGTGTGCGTATATATACATAATTTTGCAATGAAATTACACACGAATCGGTTTTAAATTTATAAAAGTGATTATTACTTTAACATCAAAACACACACGAAAGAGGCAAGTGTACCCCGTCATATATGTAGTAAAGTATCGGTAAGAACCAAGTATCGATCCAAGGAAATGGGCGGATGAATAATACTAGACCTTTGTCACTAAACTACCGGTAAAAACATAAGTTGTTTGATTTTTAAATAAACTAAAGTAAGCATAAACAACTACTTATAAAAACATAATAGATTTCAAATATGAAAATAGATAAAAAGCCTTGCTTAATACACAACCAAAGCATGTCAACTAAGTCGGTTTTGGCACTAGAAGCATTTGATCAATACTCCAATTTTGAGACAATTAGTATCCCTTTCGGGAATCCTAACATGACAATCATTCGGAAAGTTAAAACGATAAACACACTTTAACCACCTAAAATTGTTCTTTAACGTGCAATTGATGAATGTCTATGAAAATCTCTTAAAAATAAGTTAGTCATCCGTTAGGAGTTTTCTAACCTCACTTAAACAAGGAAAGCGACACCGATAAACACAATGCAACCACCGAGACAAGCATAAACTAGATTAAATCACAACCGAGTTCATTTTACAAATCTTGCACATAAATTCACCAAGATAGCAATTTTGGCCTAAACTACTAACTAAGCTAACAAATCATGGCAAGAATTTATAACGACACCATTTAACCCGTTAAGGTCCTTACGTGACGACAAGCTTTCTTGATTAACAATAATTACATTTTATTAAACCACTAACCATTTCTAGTATCATGGTGCACACATTTTAACCGAGCTAAACTAGTTAACCAAGTTTAAAGTTTACTAATACAAGATTAATTAAGCTTCATTTTTCAACTATCTTAACTAACCAAATACCAATCATCCAACACAATTACTTATAATCAAGAAATCAATATCAATAACAAGGTTGCAAACTAATCATCAAAGATTAACATAGAAAATACTTCCAAATGTCATTACAAACAAAGATTAACATACTAATGGCTATAATCAAGCAAGGGATTGTTGTGTTTTTTCCCAAAGGCTACAATAATACATAAACATTAATCTAAATGCTTGAAAGATTAACAAAATCATGGAAAGATTAGAAAACCAAACCATAAACAAGCATAAGATTAAGAATCTGGAAGATAACGAAGCTAATCGGCACAATGTGGCTTGAATCCGGGTGAAAGCAGAAGCCTCCGAAGCCTGAAAATCGCCAGAATCACTTCCAAAATGTCCAGAGTTACGAGCAGAATGTTTCTGCAAGTTTTTATATAATTTCGATCTTGCACGGTCGTGCATCCTGTCGCACGACCGTTCACTTTATGAATTATTGGATGTATGGTGCACCATACTGCATGACGTCATCAGATCTTGACCGGTCTTCAGTCTCGCACGACCGTTCTTCAGATCGCACGATCGTGCATTTCCGGGTTCTTGTTGAACGGACTGCTGCACTGTTGGTGCATTGCCGGGCTTTGGCTGATCATCGAATCCGCACGGGGTGCAATCAGACGCACGCCCATGCATTACCGGGATATGCTTGCACGCTGAGTCGCACCCTCGTTCATTGTCGGGCTGGGCTGGTTTTGTCGGAGATGCACGGTCGTTCACATGGTCGCACGACCGTTCCACTTGCCCAGGTCAGAATCCCAATAGAATGTTCACAGCTTTGTCGTTTTGTCCGGAAAATCCTCGTTTTCACTATCATCTTGTCTGGTATGCTGTTTTAGGCCTGTAAACAAAAGTATACATGATTAAGTATCCGAATGACGGTTTTACGGCCGAAAACGCATAAAATGGGGATAAAATGGGGGACTAAAATATGTGTAAATTAGCGAATATCAACCCGTTATGTCTTCAACCACCCCATCAACCAAATCCGGTGAAGGATTGGTTTTGTACTCTTTCCCACTTCTCAAAACACTTACATGATGAATATTAACATTGTTACCTCTAGAAGTATTATGAGAAGGGTTTACCTTAGTGTCGCTTGGTAGTTGACCTTTAGTTTTCTTCAAGTCCGCCACTTCGGTTGCGAGTTGACCCATTTGGGTGGTCAAAGTTTGAATTGCTTTGTCTCGGGCCTCATCCTTTTGTATACGCGCGTCGTCCATTTGATTTCTCTTTTGCATCTCCGCTTGCATGCTTTTTAACATTTCCATCATCTCGTTTCCACCCGAAGACCCCCCTTGCTCTTGATCCGTTTGATATTGCCTTTGGTACCCTTGATTGTTCCCACCCCGATATCCACTTTGATTGTTATAAGGTTGGCGCGAACCAAAGTTACCTTGACTTCCTTCAAAATTCGGGTTTGCTTGATTTGAGGGATTCCCGTATCGAAAATTTGGGTGGTTTCTCAACCCGGGGTGGTAAGTGTTAGAATTCATACTGAAGTTTCTACCACCCCCTCCTTGACCTTGCACCGCATGAACCTCTTCATATTGCCCTTCACATCCTTGGCAATTTTCAGCCGCATGTCCTATTTCATTGCAAATAGCACAAACATCATAAATTTGGTTAGAGGTTTGAGTATTACCATCGTCTACCGCATGGACTTGGGTTCGGGTAATGGCCGGTCGTGCTCTCCTTGATGCTTGATCTTTTCTTTTTGATGTAATTGCCATTTGCTCCAAAAACTCCCAATCGTCTTGCTCATAGTTCGTACCAAAAGAGCCATTGGTAATAGACATTAAATCGCGAGCATCTTCGGCACTCAACCCCTCATGGAAAGCGTTCATCAATTCCCAAAGTTCAATCCCATGGTGAGGGCAATTCTTGATCATCATGTTGAAATGCTCAAAGGCCTCATGAAACATTTCACCTTGTTGTTGTTGAAAGCTCCTCAATCCCTTCCTAGCATCATTGGTCTTTTGAGCGGTGTAAAATTCATCTAAAAATATTTGTTGCATCTCCGCCCATGTATAGATTGATGCCGAAGGTAGAGTGTAAAACCACTTCTTTGCCTTATCTTCTAGAGAAAATTGGAATAAAACCAATTTGACATCGTCGGCCGAAAATCCTTGACTCCCAAGAGTGTTGCAAATCGAGTCATAAGCTTCCAAGTGAAAATAAGGCTCCTCCGTTGCTAGACCCTTATACTTCGGCAAACTTTGCAATGAGTTGGTTCTCACTTCGAAGTCCTCCCTTGATTATTGTGAGGAATAACTACCGGTGAAGGATTGTGAGTAATTATCGGCCTAAAATGCGCTTCAATGCCCCTCGCATGTTCTCTAAGATGTCTTCTTGGTACACCCAACCGACCCCTTGGACGAATAGGACCCATTGGCCTTTGCATAGGCCCTTGTGGTACATGGGGTTGAAATTATTGTTGTGGCATCGGTGGGTGTTGAATCGGCCTTTGGAATTGAGGTTGCACATTTTGCGGACGAACTTGTTGCAATGGTCTAGGACGTTGCAATTGTGGCCCTTGTGGCCTTGGCCGAATGTGTTGTGGTATAATTTGTTGTTGTGGAATCCCATCGAAACTTGGCATTCTTTGAGTTTGCCCTTGCACGTAAGTAAGTTCTCCTTGTTCTTCATCACCCCCATAAGCATATCCTTCTTCCTCATAACCCTCAAAATCCTCATATCCTTCTTCATATCCATCTCCCCCTATACCCTAAGATTATCCAAATGGAAGGGTCGAATATTGAAAACCCGACTGGTTCGATGGTCTAAATGTAGAAGTAGCATGGACAATGGTTGAGTTTGGTGCTATTGAGTAGGTTGAAGATGATTGACCCGCACCTGGAAAGAAATGGGAAAATGGTGGAATTGTAGTAGAAGGATTAAAAGTGAGTGTAGGTTCTTCTTGAGTGGTAATGGGTTGGGTGGTGTTAGTTGGTGTTGCATCATGAGGTGAAATAGGATTGGTAGTGGTGTTTGGCATGGTAGTGTTTGGTGAAGGTTGAGTGGAGGATGGTATGAAAGGTGGTATAAGTTCACCCGTAGTGGGTGGTGGTGGTGGATCCATGTATCAAAGTGGTGTGATTGGTGTAGTTGGTGTTGTTGGTGAACCGCTGATTCTGTTTTCCCTTAGTAAAATTCTGTTTCCTCTTAAAGTCCGTTCAATCTCTGGATCAAATGCCAATGGTGATAGCTTGTGAGAGCTTCTAGTACGCATGCACCTGTAAATACCTGCATACTAACACACCCAGCGTAAACCAGAAAAATAACAAACTTAAAAGGATAAAAAATAACACACGTTGCGCACTACTCCCCGGCAACGACGCCAAAATTTGACGTGAAGTCGAAGTCTCAATCAAATTTAATCCAATTACTACTAAATAGATAGTGGCAAGTGGGTATCAAACACAGGGAGTTTGTGGAATATGTGTTATTTGAAGTATTTCTCTAAGTTAACTACAATTAAACTAAATGCAAGTAAAGTAAATTTTAAGAGTTGATTTGATTGAATTGGTTTTAAAACTAAAATTACTATTATGATTGCAAAATGAAAGTGTTGGTTGTAAACAAATTAGAGACAAATGACCATCTTTAGTTTCCGGTTTGCTTTGACATTTATGCTATCATTCCACTAGAAAGAACTACATAGACATAGTTCATGTGTGATTACTTGTAGTGATGAAAGGGAACTAAGTACTCAGATTCCTAGAACGTGAGGTTATTACCCGATGATCAATTAACCCTTACCCAAGCCTAATTATACCCATGATATCTCGATTGCCAATGACACCAAGAACGTATGGTTTCAAACTAGATTAACATAAGAATCAATAATTTACTAACAACCAATCACACACCATAACAAACAAAACATAAAGATAAAGTTTGTTATTCTAGAAATAAGGAAATTAAAGCATAAAGTCTTACAAACCTTCAACTAAAGATAGTCATAACAAGTTTAGCCACTCATGACTCGAACAAACATCATAACAAAGTCTTGAACTTCAAAATAAGTTAGAAACATAAGAAAAATGATTAAAGATGTCTTCAAGCTCCCAAGAATAACCAAAAATCGTCTCCAAAGTGTTCCAAAATTCGTTCACAAGAAAAAAGTCACCGAAAACATATGATGAGACACCATAAAATCCCATGAAATGGCCATTTAATACGGAAGTTACGAGTTTGGTAAGGTCGGCGCCGTAAGCTACGGCAGCCGCCGTAGCTTTCGGCGGTCAGCAGTCAACGAAAGTCAATATCAGCACCGTAAGCTACAGCGCTCACCGTAGCTTACGACGAGCTTCAAATCTTTACGGCGAGGATGTACTGTTTTACGGCGGTGGATTTTGAAAGTGTTGGAGCCGTAACCGACGGCAGCAGCCGTAGGTTACGGTGCTGAGTGTGGTTTTTCTTTTGTTTCTTCATCAAATGTTTGACTTCTTCACATCTTGATGATGCCATCTTCCCACATCCATCCAAGCTTCCTAAATCCCGCATCTTAAGCACTTTAACACCTGCAACATCAAATCATCTAGTGGTTACCAAATTCAAGCAATTAATCGGATAAAGCATGAGATTTTAATCTATTTTAAAGGCCTTAAGGGTTGTCCTACGGACCACCCGTTACACATTTCAGCGCTGCATGGTAGCCATTTTCCACGATATGATTGAGGACTCCATTGAAGTATTCATGGATGATTTTTCTTTTTTTGGGAGTTCTTTCAATCAATGTCTTGGAAATCTGAAAAGAATGTTAATAAGATGTGAGGAAGGGGTAGTTCTTGGGCACAAAATCTCTGAAGCCGGGTTGGCAGTCGATCCAGCAATGGCGGATATAATTTCAAAACTTCCGCTCCCTACCTCGGTCAGAGCGATTAGAAGTTTCCTGGGTCATGCCGGGTTCTATAGGCGATTTATAAAAGATTTTTCAGAAATCGCAAGGCCGATTACCCGTTTTTTAGAAAAAGACGCTCCATTTATGTTTGTAGACGAATGCATGAGGGCGTTCAACTAATTGAAGCAAAGGCTTATCGAAGCCCCTATTTTGGTTGCACCAGACTAGGCGTTGCCATTCGAAATAATGTGCGACGCAAGTGATTTCGTAATAGGAGCGGTATTAGGACAGCGAAGGGAGAAGCATTTTCATCCTATCTACTACGCCAGAAAAACTCTACATGATGCTCAGGAGTATTACACGACTACAGAGAAAGAGCTTCTGGCTGTAGTGTATGCTTTCGACAAATTCAGGTCGTACCTTGTGTTTTCCAAAACAATTGTGTACACGGATCACGCAGCTATCAGGTATCCTTTTAGCAAACAGGACGCGAAACCGCGTCTTATTAGGTGGATCTTGTTACTACAAGAATTAGACATTGAGATCCTAGGCAAAAAGGGTGCTTTGAACGTTGCAGGCAACCATCTTTCGAGACTCTAGCATGGTAATTCTGAGAATTCACTGGAGGAACCAATAAATGACAATTTCCCCCATGAATTCCTTCTGAGTGTCGAGATGAATGACGAGTCACCTTGGTTCGCCGACTTCGCGAACTACCTTGCATGCGGAATCCTTATCAAAGGATTGTTGTATCAGCAAAAGAGGAAGTTTTTCGCAGACTTAAAATATTATATCTGCGATGAACTATTCTTGTTTAGAGTTGGAGCCGATCAAGTGATCCATAGATGTGTATTTGGAGAGGAGGCAGCTAACATTTTGCGCCACTGTCACGAGGGGCCCACCGGAGGTCATCATGGAGCAAACTACACTGCAAAGAAAGTGTTAGACTCCGGATTTTACTGGCCCGCTATCTTCCGTGACGCATACAAATGGGTTAGAGCGTGTGATGCTTGCCAGAGGGCAACAAATATATCCGCACGCAACGAAATGCCTCAGCATCCGATGCAAGTCTATGAAGTCTTCGATATTTGGGGTATCGACTTCATGGGTCCATTTCCAGCTCACGAGGTAACAAATACATCCTAGTTGCAGTAGACTACGTCTCAAAGTGGGCCGAAGCACAAGCTTTGCCCACAAACGATGCCAGGGTGGTTGTGAGGTTTCTGAAAAATTTATTTGCCCGATTTGGTGCTCCAAAAGCACTAATCAGTGACCGAGAGACACATTTTTGTAATGTGCAACTAGAACGAGCCTTGTCCCGTTATGGTGTTCATCATAGGTTGGCTACACCATACCATCCTCAAACGAGCGGGCAAGTGGAGGTCCCGAATCGGGTTTAAAAAGAATCCTTGAACAGTCTGTTGGTCAAAACCGCAAGGATTGGTCAGACAAGTTAGATGACGCTCTATGGGCTTTTCAAATAGCATTCAAGACACCTATAGGGACCACTCCCTTTAGGTTAGTTTACGAAAAAGCCTGTCATCTACCGGTCGAGCTACAACATAAGGCATTCTGGGCCTTAAAGACGGCGAACATGGATTTGAAAAGTGGAGGTGAAGCCCGTTTTCTACAAATCCACGAGCTTGAGGAGTTAAGAAACCATGCCTATGAGAGTTCTAGCAGGTATAAAGAAGGAATCAAGAGATTTTATGACAAGAGGTTGAGAGACCATAAGGATTTCCGCGTAGGAGATCTTGTCTTGTTATACAACTCAAGGCTACGTTTATTCCCCGGGAAACTAAAATCCTAATGGATGGGACCATACACGGTTAAAGAAATATTTCCATACGGTGCCGTAACTATCGAGGACTCAAACGGGGTGAATTTCAAAGTCAACGGTCATATATTAAAAATTTACATCAACGGACTGGTTGACTTGGTGGAGGAAATACTCGTACTCAATGTCCCGCACGCTTAAAACAAGTGTGGGGAGAACGAGTCTAGTTATTGACTCGTTGACAAATTTAGCGAGTATGTTTTTCACATGCTAGGGGTATTTTTGTACATATTTATTTTGTCGCATTTACTTCCGATTTCGTTAATTTTTCCTGTTTAACATAGGTGCGAACAAGTTTGATCCATGTATTTTGAAGTTTTGAAGTTGGTTTACAGTTAAAACATACAAAACCTTGCAAAAATTGAAAATTTTGGTGAAAATGCGGAGTTAAAAGCTTACTGTTGGTTCTGTTTGCAAAAAGCACAGATACCGCACGACGGTGCACTGGGCCGCACGGCCGTGCACTACGTAGTCGCACCAGACCAAAACGACAGTGCACATGGTAGTCGTCGGATACGCACTCCCGTGTGGACCGACTGCACTACCGTGCACAGCGACACTACCTCACAAACCATAGCGCAATGCTGATCCGCACGCCCGTGCAGATCGCCGCACGACCGTGCGCGTGATTTTTGCAACATTAAATCTGGGGTATATAAGCGAGTTTGCAGTAAAAACTTTTCATATTTATGAAACCCTAGCAGCCGCACGCACGTTCCTGGTCGCCCACATCCTAAAACTTACCAATTTTTGCGTAGATTTCACCCCAATCTTCATTCAAGGTATGTTTCCTACTTGTTTTTCAGTTTTAATCCAGTTTCTAGTGTAGATTTAGGTTTTCATTCAAGAAAATTTGGGGGGTTTTCTTCATAAACTCAAATAAACCCTTGTTCTTGAATGATTGGTGCTAATCGTTTGTTCTAGACACCGATTTGATGATTATTCACTAAATACATGCTTTGATTTGAGTTAGAAAAGTAAAAATCAATGAAAGAAACTGATTTTTCCAAGCTGAACGTCTTGTACAGTCATGCAATTGACATGCATGGCAGTGCCAACCGAAAAATAAAACCAAATCAGTGATTCAGAACAACGATCTCGAGACGCACGGTGGTGCAACCATCTGCACAGTAGTGCAACATCAATATCCGGCACTGGACAGTCAGCGATCTCGAAACCGCACGATAGTGCAGTTGAAATGCACCACCGTGCATGTGCTGAAACGACAACAGAACGTCGTAAAAACACTATTCCGGTGACAACACTTAAAATCTTTGATTCTGCTCTTATTTACTGTATTCCTGTATGCCGATGAACCATCGATTTCTTGAATTCGACCAAAACAAATCGAAGGACCGTCCATGTATTAACAAAATAGAAGCCTTATGTAACAACCCGACTTTTCGGATCGCTACCTGTTGCTGTCATTTCTTTCGTAAACGCTTGTACTCTCTAGATTCGATCAACGCTATGGGTCTAACTATACTTTAAACGCATTTTATGACGCTTATTTAACGCATTTCACATCACTATTTATCGCTTTTTATCACATTTAAACACTTATTATCACAACGCTCAATGCAACGCAACTCAACGCAAACTCGAAACGCAGATTGGTTATTTAATTACTTGTATTAATTATGTGTTTACTTGCTTACTTTGATTACTTGTGTGTGCTTATTATGTGTATTGTTACTCGCAAAAGCTATCGTAACACAAACTCAACGCTATTCGCACAACTCGATATTCACGACAAAACGCAACGCAACGCTTAACAAAACGAACCAAAGATGGAAAACTAACAAACGCGCACCCGGTCGTTCGAATGGACATCCGACCGGATGGCCATCTGCACAGATGACCATCCATCCGGATGGAGCCATCCGGAGCACGCCACTCGCACGGACTTAACCCTCGCCTCTCCTCTAAAAATACCCGTCGTACGACCTCATTCTAACACTTTGCTCTTCCAAACGCTCTCAAGCTCCTCAGACGCGATGCAAGGCTATTTTGTAAGCTTTTCTCCCCAAATCTTCTTCAATCTTCATCTCCAATCACATCTCCATCATCTTCTCCATCAAAATCACGCACACACTTAAATTTTTTCTCAAAATCGTCTGATTTGGACCTCTTGAAGGTGGTTTCCACTCGTTTTGCTTAGGCAAACTGTTGTGGAGCACCATTAAATCAAGATGGGTTCCAGATTTAAAGGATTTTCACATTTTACAACTCAACCATGAACAAATTCAACACTTTTTCAACTTATTTATGAAGAATTTCCACACTTTTTCAACTTGTTTGAACTTTCTTCAATTTTTACACAATATTGATGAAATCTGGACCCAACCAGACTTTCAACTCGTTCCCTAGTCAAAAGCCGACTTGGAAACTGATTTCCACCAAAGAGATGGACCGATTAACAGGTCAAGCATGAATCTTCGTCAAGAACAGCACCTCTGTCCGTATGGGCAAGGCCCATCCGGACGGACTGGGCTGGTAAATATCAGTTGGTTGATTTCGTCGTCGCGTCGTCTCCGTTAACTCAAAACTTTTACTTAGAAAATTTTTACAAAAACTTCGGGCTACAGACCATCTGACCGGATGACCATCCGACCAGATGGAACCCATCCGTCCGGATGATCTGAGTTGGATAATATCCGCTGATTAAATTTTGTTGCCACGACTAATGAACGTTTTAACTAAACTTCAAATTCTCACGAAAAAACACAGACCATCCGAATGGCCATCCGTCCGGGTAACCATCCATTCGGATGCACAGTTACAACACTTAACCCGCTCGACATTCCGTTCAGCCCTGAGGAATACTTATGTTCTGTTTCCGTTCACAGGCTGACCCAGTGCTCCCTTCAATCCAACCGACTGTATTTACTTGTTAAAAGCGCACAGTGAGTATACTCGAACCCTTTTTCGCTTAACGCACTTTTGGGTGTTACATACGTTCTATATCAAAACACAACTGTAACAACCCGACTTTCCAGATCAAGGTCAAATGAGAGTCAAAGTACAAGTCAAAGTCAAAGTCAAAGTTAAGATCCTATTCAGATCTATTATTTCTTGCTTAATTATTGCTTAATCAAAAACGCATTTAACGCTACTACAACGCTGTAGGTCCCTTAATCCGTGCGGATCGTAACAGAATCGTCGATCTTACCTAGAGTGCGGAATCCCTAGATCAGATTTCACAGAAAACGAGTAGAAACAGAATCAAGAACACGATGCACTTTCAATCCGGTCTTCTATTGATTATCCAACACAAAGTTTACAATCAATTCAAGACCCACAAGAAATCTCTCAGCCACTCTCTGTAGATTTCTCTAACTCTCTCTCAAACTCAAACTTGCTCACCTAAACCCTTATGCCAAGCCTTGTTTATATAGGACAAGGTTTGCACATGGGCTTTGGTCTGGGCTAGGCCATTCTCCAATCCCATTACACTAAATAACTCCCTAACCAATAATGCTAAGCCCACTACAAAATATCCAAAGACTAAATAATCAAACTATTAAGCTGTTGTCACAGAATATGCACCAACAAACTCCCCTTTGACAATAGCTTCATAGTGTAACTTTGTCTTCAAACATCTTGTAGTATTTTGGTCTTTGGATAGCGTCAGCTACACAGTTTCTGACATCAACAAACCCCCCTTAGCTGATGCTTCCAATCTCCAAAACTATCATTCGTTGTAGATCAGTGAACTAGCAATCTTTGGTTAAGCAAGTATCTCCAAAATCTTTCAAATCTCTCTCTGCAAAGTAGTAGAAGGATCCTACCATGCATCTTCACACATCTTCACTTCATTCTCAATCTGTACTTTACTTGTAGTCTGCACTTCATTTTGATAACTGCATCAATTTGTTTAGAAACACAAACAAGTATCTCGAAAAAGCATTAGTCTATTTCACATTTAAAGATAAACCAATATTTTATCTTAGTTTGCAAAAACAACTACCTGTCAGTTCAAAATGGAAGTCTTTTAAAAAGAAAATATTTTTGGAATTTTTTTATATTCTTCAAAACAACTAAACAAACTAAACTAAACTCAAAAATATGTACAATACTTCTTTTTGTGAGAATCACTGGTAAGAAGATCATATCAGCACAATCAAACTATTTTCACACTATTAGATAATTCTTTATTTAATTTTTCGTGAAAAGCAGTTCTAGACGATTACCAGTATGTTTGTCCACTTAAACAAAATGCATGAACATTTCAAGTACCATTACCGTATGATACGTTAAGGTAATTTTATTTCCGATATACTAGTGTGTCCCACTTCAGGATATACCCCCGCGATCAAGGTATGCACAAAGATTCATCGTAGTAGGTGAGTATACTGAATTCATCCGTTTTGTTTTTCAACGTTTAGATAATTGGTGATCAGGTCAGTACTTCCGTACAGCAAAGAGACCAAAATATCTAACGAGGGCTATGACAAATACCATTTTTTGGTACGAATTATGCATTTTGCACTTTATGAATGACTCTCTATGAGAGCTTCTTCATTTTCAAGGTTTTGGCATTTTTAGCTCTTTTAAGATATCCTGGTTGTGCCTAGGTCAGCATGTATCTGGATGCAGCAGAAGGACAACCCTGATATCCCCAGATGAAATAGCAGTATAAAGACCCAAAACTTCAGATTTTGGCAATCTATCAACGCAAGAATTAAGGTCATTAAACCATACACCACTGATGTGTTCCCCACTCATACTCAGTGCATTTATGTTTATATCACATTGGTAAGTTGATTATTTCATGCTTTTTCCCTACTGGTACATCATATGATGAAGCTGCTATCACACTTAAGCAATTTAAATTCAGTTTCAGTGTGATAGTCTAAGTTGCTGATGTACTATCATTTCTTCTTTTTCACACCATGATAACTCATTTTTGATTTTCTAATGTTTTTTTTTATGTTTTTGATTTTTCAATGTTTTTGTATTTTTGATTTTTATAATTTACTCCCCCTAAACACACGCACTAACTAAACTCTTTTTGGCTTAGAGGAATTTCTCCCCCTAAATTTTTGTTTTTATGGAGTAAGTTTTAAAAACATAAATTTTAAAAACAAAACAAACTCCCACTTTAACCTGACAAAAGTTTTTCAATGTTAAAGGCTAAAATAAACAAGACAATCACAAAAGTAAATAGTTCGTTACCCATGTTAACCTACTATTCACCTCAGATGCTTTACAGGAACAACCACTGTCGAACACATCAACAGTCCTTCTTGGTCATCCTGCATTCACTTAACAACTCAGTTAGACTTTAGAACCCAAACCTTACCGGTTTTGGGTCGACCATGTAAATCCATATAAGATGCTTCTATCCAATATCCATCACTCCTGACTGGAGTCTTGGATCTCTTACCCGTTGTTGAACAAGATTGATAATATCCACTAGGTCTTTGATTGCGAGAGTTCCAATAAACTCCCGGATTTTCTGACCTTTGAAAATTATTATCTTGATACCTTCTTCTCCCATTCTCAAACCATGAATTTTGGAAAAATTTGGATGTTGTTGAACATTTGAGTTACTAAAACTCCTATATTCGTTTCTTCTTTGAAAATTTCGATTACCAGAAGTCTGGTATCGATTTTGATATCCAAAATTTTTATTTTGACTTTGAAACCAATTTGATTTACCATTATAATAACTAAATTGTGGAGAAATACTTCTTGGTCTATCAAATCTTTTCGAAGTAGAGGGTTTTGATTGAAATTCAGGTTTCTTCGTCTGACAACTTGTTTTTACACTATTGCTTGACCCAACCTGATTCCCATCCTTAACCTCATTAACTTTTTGTTTACCTTTCTTCAAAGGACAACAACTCGCCACATGTCCTTTGTTGTGACATTTAAAACATGATATTTTCTTATAACTTTTCTTTTTGTTTGATCCCTTTTTAAATGTGTTGGCCTTTTTGTCTTCAGTATCCTCATCCACTTTATGAGGTGTACTGTTAGACCCAACAAATTCTTTCAAAGAAACTGGACTATTTGGCAAGTCCACAGCTATCGGATCCACTACCTCTTGTGCAGTGGTTACAAAATCAATTAGCTCTTCTTCATTTGGTAAAAATGAGTAGTCTTGATGTTTAGAAGATGAAGCTTTACTAAACCCCGCCCCTGTTTTATCATTACTTCTTTTTAAACCTTTTTGAATATGAGTCCTGACTAATGAAGAATTTCCAAATTTGTCTAACTTACCCTGAAGTTCTACAATTTTGGCTTGTGCAGCAGCCAATTCTGTGCACTTTTCTGAAAGCTCGTTAGTCTTTTCTTTCACAGTTTCACGAGCCAAATCAATGACCTGTAATAGTTCATTGACTTTGCTTGTTAAACTGCTAATTTCTTGTTCATTTGATTTGAGTTTATCTAAACAATTTGACTCTCTTTTAATCAAAAGAACATTTAACTCTTTTCGGTTTTCCCAATCAGCTAACATAATTTTGTTTTGCTCCGATAGTCTGTTAACTTTAACCTGCAGTTCAGTGCAATTAAGACATGTATGACTTACAGATTCTGATGATACCTTCACCCCTGATATAAGTCCATTCTCATCCTTCAAGCCCTTTGAAACTTCTGCATCCTTCTTCTCAGCAGTTTCCTTATCAGCTTTCTTCTTCTCTTCTATCTCAGCAGCTACTTCTCCTATCTTTACAGCTGCAGGCTCAGCTACACATGCTTGATCACATGTATTCAATCTTGAAGGAATCTGATAACGTTTTTCCAAACTTCCCACATCTCTTGAGAAGTTCCATACTTCGTAAAGGTATGTTTAACGCCCTCAGGCAAAGATTTCTTTATTGCTGCTAAAGCTTTCTTCTCAGCATCAACCACTCGTTTCTCAGATTCATCCATCTTATCATAAGACATCACTATAACTCTTCCATCAACACGACGTGTGGGAGCAAAGTATCCATCTATCATACACGTCCACATTTTAGTATCTTCATTTTTCATAAACAACTCAAACTTCTCTTTCCAATCAGCATATTCTTTGACGTTTGTAAGCTTTGGCCAATTCTTAACAGTCTCCCTGACCTTATCCATTTTGGCCATCAAAAGTTCAAATGGATTTTGGTAACCTGAATCAGAATCCAAATCTAACTTCTCTACTGGTCCTTGTCAAGGTTTTACCGTAAGCGAGCTGATAAAACCGTACAAAATTTTTCCGAAAATGGTTTTTACCAAATTATACCGTTAGATTCGTCTCGAAACGGTTTATTTATTTATTTTTTGCCCTAAAAATCCAAGGAATTCAACGGTGCAAACGGTTTTCTGAGATGAGTTACAGATAATTTTCTAAACGCGAAACTGTGAAATTTCTCTTACGCAAGCGAAGAAAAATACCACCTTGTCCGAAATGAACAGAAAGGGCCCAAAATGGTTCGAAATGGTTATGGTTATCCGAAATGAACCCTTTTCGTCCGAAATGAACAAGTCTGATCCGAAATGATGTTGTCTGATCCGAAATCAACTCCCTCAGATCCGAAATGGTTCTTCTTATCCGAAATGGAGTAGTCTAATCAGAAATGCAAGTTCAACTGGTCTGAAATGCAAGCCTTAAGTTCGAAATGATCCGAAATGGAGTATTTCTGCTCCGAAATCGTTCGAATTACTTGCTGTTCATCCGAAATTGATGCTATTAATCCGAAATGACTGATTTTTGGTCCGAAATCTAAGCCTTTCGATCCGTAATGGTCCGAAATGCTTGATTTTTATCCAAAATCCTTGTTTTCTGGTCCGAAATGATTCGAAAATCAAGTTTTCTATCCGAAATCAGCAGCAGAACTCAAGAACAGCCTTCAAAAACACGTCCAAAAACCCAGATTTATGCAAAAACGATTCTAAACCAAGCCAATCGAGAGCCTAATGCTCTGATACCAATTGTAGGTCCCTTAATCCGTGCGGATCGTAACATAATCGTCGATCTAACCTAGAGTGCGGAATCCCCTAGATCCGATTTCACATAAAACGAGTAGAAACAAAATCAAGAACACGATGCACTTTCAATCCGGTCTTCTATTGATTATCCAACACAAAGTTTACAATCAATTCAAGACCCACAAGAAATCTCTCAGCCACTCTCTGTAGATTTCTCTAACTCTCTCTCAAACTCAAACTTGCTCACCTAAACCCTTATGCCAAGCCTTGTTTATATAGGACAAGGTTTGCACATGGGCTTTGGTCTGGGCTAGGCCATTCTCCAAGCCCATTACACTAAATAACCCCCTAACCAATAATGCTAAGCCCAATACAAAATATCCAAAGACTAAATAATCAAACTATTAAGCTGTTGTCACAGAATATGCACCAACAAACGCATACTATTTAACGTAATTATCGCATATTGACGCTATTTACAATGGTTAATACTATTTAAACGCACTTAATCGCATTGTTACTTCCACTAAACATAAACGCAATTTCAACGCAAATGCAAACTCGAAACCCAGAATGGTTATGCTAGGTTTATGACTGTTATTGTGTGTGTTTCTATGTGCCCTATTTGTGTGTGCTTTATATATGTTTTGGGATGCTATTCACAAACACAATCGCAACTCTATCGCATCGCACTCTCAACGCAGACTCGAGACGCATATTTACTTTTATGCATAAGTGCGTAGTGGTTATGTTATTTGTGTAACTATTTTTTAATACTATCGCGTCGCCTACTCGCAACTCGCTTAAACGTAACGCAACGCTCAGCGCACAAAACGAAAGTTGGAAAACTAACCTGTGCGAGCCAACCGATCGATTGGCCGTCCGATCTACTTAACCCTCCACCGCCTCTCACCCTCTCACACTATAAATACCACCTGTCATGTTGACTGGTCATTGATGTGACAACTCTATCTGACCCCAACTTGTTCCAGCTCGTTCTAAGGCTCTTTTCTCTCGATTCCACGTGATTCCGTAAGTATTCCACTCTGAATCTCGTACTTCTATAATCAGGACAAACTTTCTCATCATCTTCTCCATCAAATCACTACTTTTCACCATGAAATCACCTGATTTGGGCTGCTTTAGGGTGACGTCATCACGAGTTCTTATGAACCTTGAAGTATAACATAAGCTCATCAAAGTTAGTCCAGATCTAAAGGATTTCTACATGGTTTAACACAAATCTTCACAAGATCTGACCACTTTTCACTGTATTCGAACTTTTCTTCAACATCTTTCATTTTTCACTCAAAACCCGATGGAATCCAGACTCATTCAGGCTCTCTACTAATTCTCTAGCGGAGAACCGGTCTGATAACGGATTTCCACCGGTGAGACGACCGATTCACGGGTTGAACATGAAAATTCATCAAAAGAATAGTGAGTACGACTGAATGGGGGTGATTCCCATCCGATTGGGTGAGCTGGTCCTTGACGGGTTTCCATTGTTTGACACGTCATCACGCCGTCTCCGTTAAAACTTTTAACTTTGAAAACTTTACGAAGATTTTCAAAACATCAGTTCGCCGATCGAATAGCCATCCGATCGAATGACTATTCGACCAGGTGACTTGTAAGTTCAAAACTTAAACAATTTTACAAAACTTCAAGGAATATCAGCTTTTAATCGAATGACTTGAATTATACTACAACGAAAACTTTAAAAGTTCAAACAATTTACAAACACACTTTCTCAATCGAATGGCCAATCGACCGAATGGTCATTCGTCCGGATGACCATCCGTTCGGACGGTCATCCGATCGAACCACTATCCGATCAGTCATCTCACTTGACACACTGTTACACGCTATTCAACGCTTACACTATCGTTTTGTATTCAGGCTAATCTCCCTAGCGCTCCCTTTAATCCAAGATTGTGTTTATTTACTAAACATGAACTGTGAGTATACTCGAACCCTTTTTCGCTTAACGCACTTTGGGTGTTACATACGTGCTTTATATTAAAACACAACACACACACTATACTAAACGCTTTACAAACGCTAACCGCTCACGCATGCTATACGTGACTCGATGAATGCTTGTATGTTATGTTTACACATTGATTGCTGTCTGCCTGCCTTAGCAACGATAGTACTATAGTTTGGACTCAGCACCTGTTTGTTCAGGGGTTGTTAAGGTTATTTACTTCACGTGTTCGCAGTGGTGAACATGTGTTGCGCACTCTACAACTAGTAGTCATTGGTATTGATAGTATCTTTGTCGATAACTTTCTAGATTCACACCTCTACGTGATACATGCTGGTTATGTGTAAACGCTTTAGCTATACTATATGCTACCTAAACTTGTGTACTCACCTTTAGACTATGTGTATTGACTTTATTTTAACGTATGTGACAGGTTGATTAGGATGCTTGCTTGCTGTGTCAAGAAGAACAAGCTAGGGAGTCTAGAAACAAACTAATTAAATCTGAGTTGTCGTAACAGTTTAATTGTCACTGAGAACAATGTCTGGATTAACTGTTTTTACTTTATATGTTTATGGTATGGGACGTGAACGTTAAATATATGGTAATTAATAGTTGTTATGGATTCTCTTGAACAATCTGTTTCGCTTAGTGCCACGCCTCGATGATTCGGCTATCGGTTGGGGTGTGACAGATTGGTATCAGAGCCATAACTATAGGGAATTAGGACTAATTAGGAAAATTGACCTAATCTATAGTCTAAGTACCAAATTAGACCCTTTGTGTGAATTCTATCTCTTATGCAAACCAGGGATACCCATACGAATTGGAACAACTCGCACAAAGTGAGTTACTTCGCTCGAGTGAAACACCTCGCATGAAGTAGGTCACCTTGCCCGAGTTGTACACTTCGTGAAGAGTATGCCAGCTCATATTAAAACGCTCATGCGCCTTTCCTAAGGCTGCAAACTTAATTGCCTTTCCTAAGGCTGACACAATATACACGTTTTGAAAACACTCGTATAACACCATCGAGTGATTGTGTCAAGAATAGGTGTGAAAACCAAGAACTCTCGATAAGTACACTCACCCCGCGTATTTTACTCTCAGCACGAGAACTTTCATTGAGTTAGGAGTGATATCCACATCTCAACGAAGATCTCCATTTCTCTATCTCGTGGTTGTTTAACCACAATCAGGAGCAGAGTTGTTAAGTTACGGGCGAAACCCGCATCTTAATGACTTGTTCCACTCCCTGCTTTGATTTTTACAAAACTCTCACCAAAGACTTGACTGTTCCGATGACTTGAGTCACGTAGTAATTGGAAGGATGAATGCCCTTCACCACGTCGCAGTGAGAGAGCATGGTCTATTAGGCCAAAGCATGTACTCGAACTCATTGGGAATAGTTGAATTACTTTGGGTAGTTGATGTCTAACACCCGAGACACTCCATTTTATTTCTAGCCTGCAATCGCCGATTTTACGCGTCATCGATTTTATTACAACTTTGCGTTTTAGATTGCGATAGCTGCACTCTACGATAATGGTTTCGATTTAATGCTTCTCGCTCTACAAAACGCGCACAACTCGCACAACCCCTTAATCTAAGACCCTAACTAATCGCGAAACAACTAAGACACGCAACTCTCTTATGCAGTTTTACTCTCATACGCTACTTGCTGATGTACGCTATACTTATCGCTTATACTAATCGCTAACTCTCGAACGCGCGACGCATCTTTGAAAGATAGGTGAATACGTGCAAAATATGTACTTATGTGCTAATATGTGCTTATGTGTATATGTGCAATATGTGCTTTTGTGCCTATGTGCTTATGTGCCTATGTGCTTAAATGATTATGTGATTTTGTTCATTATGTGAATAATAATAATAATAAACATGTTGGATAAAACACTAAACCTTTACCTATGACCCACTATAATCGAATCTCATTCAATAGGAGATGTCGTCATTTGGATCACACACCCAACGCACTGTCCGACGAAACCACGCTGACAAGCGTATTGCATCCCTTGTGGCCAAGGAAATGGCCAAGGTCATACCGCAAATCGTCAGCGAAATCAATGTTATCAGCAGTACTTCATCTGTTGATTCAAAGAATGACTCACCAAAAGCGACTTTCAGCTTTAAGCAATTCAAGGCATGCGGTCCTAAAGACTTCACTGGTGAAGATGGACCCTGCGCAATGTTCCTGTGGTTTGATTCAATTGAAGTCACTGATGTGCGTGAAGTGTGTTATGGTTTTAATGTTTATTTTAAGCCCTTTTACACTTTCTTTAGCTAAGTTTTAAATTTATAAAACACAATATTTACTAACACTAAACACACATATGGGCAAGTGCACCCATCGTGAGCATAGTATAGTGTTGGTAAGATACTGAGGTCGTCCAAGGACACAAGAGCTTTTAGTACCGGTTTATCCTCAACGTCTAATAAAATCAAAAAGTTTAGAAAAAAGGTCTTTAAACTAGAAAAATAAAAAAACTAACTAAAATGCTGAAAAATAAAAATAAAAATAAAAACAGATAGACAAGATGAATCACTTGGCTCCGACTCGTGTATAGTGTAACCTTTGATTATTTCCACACTTTTGCACTTTTTAGGAGATTATCTTAGTTATTGTAGTAGGCCCCTCTTTTGAAGGTGACGTTACCCTCAACCCAGTAGTTTGAGTCAGCAAGGATACAATCCTAAAGGGTCGGATTATTGAAAGATAATTAATTAAGTTATTAATGCATATTATGGTAGGCCCCTCTTTTGAAGGTGACGTTACCCTCGGCTAAGTAGTCTGAGTCAGCAGGGATACAGTCCTAAATAGCCGGGTTATAGTATTAATAGTAGCTTACATATGAGGGGGTCAAAGAGTTTGGACCCCCGCCATCCAATACCGTTAAGTATTGAAGGAGGTCCTACTAAATTTGACCCAGGTCCTTGCAGGATCTATACACTGAACAAGGCAAGACTTTTACCAAACCGTGCCCTTAACCCCCGACCAGGTAGCCAACATACCTCCATATAGACCGTGGAGATACGAATGGTGAAAATCTTTTATTTTATATAGACAGTAAAATAATGCCAAGACACCACGGACAAACTATAAGGAAAAATCACCTTCAACACAAGAAACTAGTTATTAAAGTCATTAATACATAACCAAGTAAAAAGTGCGAAAATATTAAAAATAAAAAGTATTACACTAGACACTTTGTCTTCACCAAGTGATGTAAGAGACTTAGGCAAACATGGCCTTGATTGTCAAGAACTCTTACGATCAATCTTGGATCCCGAGACGACTTACACACTCTATGATGGACAATGGATGATGGTGGTGGATGATGGTGTTGTGGTGGTGGTGGGTGGTGGGTGAAGTGTGAGAGAGGTGGTGTGCCAAGGGATGAGTTGCAAGAGCTCCAAGCACTCCTATTTATAGGCTGAACAGAAGCTCAGGCACGGCCCCATGTCCATTGGGCACGGCCCCGTGTCCATCCTCCTCTCTTTCTTCATTAAATGCAGTTTGTCTGCATTAGTTGACCACGCCCCCGCGTCCGCTGAGCACGACCCCGTGTGCAGAAGCATATCTGTACTATCAAGATTTGCCTGGATTCTGCGAATCTTATAGTTGACCACGGCCCCGTGTCCGCTGAGCACGACCCCGTGGTGGGCGATAGAAGCTTCTACCACTTTGTCTTTTCTGCTGACACTTGGGCACGGCCCCGTGTTCACTGAACACGGGGCGTGTTCAGTCTTTTGTTCTCTTGTTTTACTTGGGAAGATGCTGTCGTGGGGTCGGGCATGCCACGTTTCTTCCCTTTCTTTGTATTTATGTTGGTTTGGCTGCATTTTTGCTTCTTTTGTTCACTTAAGCTCTTTTAACCCTGAAAATACAAAAGGAAGACAAAAGCACACTTTTTCCAACATTAGTACTAAAAAAAGGTTAGTTTTATGCCTCATTTGATGTAATTTATATGTTGCATTTTGCACACATCAAATACCCCCACACTTGAATCTTTGCTTGTCCTCAAGCAAAACTCTTTATTTTGTGGCTTACACTCCCAAATGGAATGGGTAGAAGAGAAGGTTTTGGGCTTGTCATAGAGTGTCGGGATTTCCAAGATTCTTTATTAAGTTTTATTTTTGTTTATTTACAATCCTATTCGTCATGATTTATTTAAAACTTTTCATAAGATAAATTACTTATTAGGGCATAACATGCATCTTTAAAATTCTATTTATATACAAGTTCACATACCTCACGGGGGATCACTCAACACTCGGCCGAAGATGTATTTTAGTGAATCACTCGAGAGCGGCATGGAACTTACTCCTACCATAAGCTTGCCAGGCAATCAATCCTCCTCCTTTTTAACTATATACCTTTGTAAATATCAAGAGGACTTTTGGGGTGAAGGGTTAGGCTTGGGTTAAAGGTAGGTGGTTGGGTTAGTGGTTAGTGAAAGGGCGAAAAGCGTAACAAGCATCGGTTTTCGTAAGACTTTTTATTTTTTTGCAACTTTTATTTTGATGAAGCTTTTATTCAAACAAAGCTATTTTTGATAAACTTGTTTGTTTATTTCTCTTTTGCTTCATCATTAACATATATTTTTTTTAGGAAAATCATACGAAAAACCGGGCTTGTTACTAAAACTAAAGGTTAAAAATAAAAGGGTTTTGGTGGGTGAAAGGGTGTTTGGTTTGGGTTATGAAATGAAAAGGTTTAGGCTCAAAGGGGCTAACTAGGGGGATTTTGGGTAGGTGGTAAAAAAAAAGAAAAATAATGGTGTAGAAATAAAAGGGGTTAGTCCTAATGCCTCTATCATTTACTTACTCGGGTTTAAGTTGGTAAGGACTGGGAATGTATCGTCGTGGCAAGTTCTAGAGTCGTAAGAACCAAGCGGCTATTCACACAAGAAACGAAAAATGAGCATTTAGTTTAAAGATATATATTTGTATGCTCAATAAAGGCTCAAAACTCACTTTTGTGGGAATGGGTTTTTATGTGATCAAGTATATATAATCAAATTTTAACTAAGCTTGTCATGCCTTTTCATAATTTTCTTATGTTGGTTCTTTTTATCACGACGCTATCGGTTGTAAATTTGTAAAAATATAACTTTTTTTTTAGAATTTGAAATTCCCAAGTTAAACCTCGACAAGTAAAAAAAAATTGAAAATTTTTGAAAAAATTTGGGGTGATTAGCGGTTCCAATAGAGCTTTTGTGTAAGGCTTGTTTTTAGGACTTGCAAGATTCAAGGTTTTAGCATCCCCCCACACTTAAATTACACATTGTCCTCAATGTGTCCCAAAAATAAGTTTTTCGGTTGATTAAAATGTGTAAAAGTGGGTTAAAAACAAGATTTTATGTTACTGGATAGCTGAACACGTGGTGGTGTTTGCTGAGCATGGCCCCGTGGTCAGACTGCCAGTATCAAATTTAAACAGAAGGCTGGGCACGGGGGCGTGTTCAGTGAGCACGGCCCCGTGTCCAGTTACCTGAACTGGGCATTTTCTGCAGAACCTCGGGCACGGGGGCGTGTTGGGTTGAGCACGGCCCCGTGCTGAACTTGCTGTAATGAAGAAAAATCATTGGGAGGCTCTGTTTTTGTGCATGGGGTGTGGGTTCAAGTTTCCCTCAGTAACCTCCATCATCCCGAGTGTCTTTTATTCCTGAAAATTAAAACTAAACTAGAAAACGTAAAAGTTAATCTAAACTAAAACTACGGATAGTTCCGCGGAATGCCTCCGTGGTGCGCCACATTTATAAGGGTCCTTGGCTAGACCCACCTTATCAGGTGGTTCTGGGTCATCTTCAATTAGGGGGTCTTCATTGCCGAATGGATATTTCATTGATCGCTCAAGGTCGACACTTTTTTTGAATTCCCCTAATTGAATAAGTAGATTGTTGCGCTTCTGGTTTTTCAAAGCTTCGTGGGTTTTTACAAAGGGTCGTCCCAACACTAGAGGAGCGTCATCAAGGATGACAAAGTCGGTTGGGATTACCATTTGATTTGTTTGAACCAAGACATCCTCAACTACACCGATTGATTTTATTATTTTCCGATTAGATAGAAAAATGGGAATTTGAAGTGGAGAAAAATCACTAATACTTAATTTTTTGAAAATGTAGTTGGGCATTATGTTAACACAAAGATCTTTATCAATTGTGACATTACTAATAAATGAATTTTGAAAGAAACATGGAACCGGTGTAATGTTAATTTCAAATGGGTCTTCTTTTATTAGCGAGGTTTGATCATTAGTTAACTTAACACTTACCGTTTCGTCAATTTTAGTGTTAATGTTTAACTCTTTTAAAAACTTAGCATGAGTTGGAACTAAACAATGATTTTCAAAAGAAGGTGACAAGAGATTAATTTCTTCAAAATTAGACTCTTCTTGAATTTTAACGTTGTCGGACTCACCTTTTTTGTTGTTTAACTCTTGTGTCGGTTTTTCACTTATTTGTTCTTCCATTTTTACACTTTCAGTTATCTCTTCTTTATTTAATTCTTCTCTTGCGCGGGACTCCTCTTCCCTTGCGCGAGATTCTTTTATATAGCGATCGATAACTCTAAGGTGTTCTAATATCCTATCGGTCACTTTGGTTATAGAAAAAGGATCGGGATTTTCTAAGCTTGAATCCTGTTGTTCGATCCTTTGTTCCTCATAATACCCATATGAAGTAGATGGTTCACACCATTGTTCTTCATTGTAAGCATATGATGGATAAGGGTCGTAATTTTGTTCTTCATAATACTCATATGAGGTGGGTTGTTCACGCCATGGTTCCTCATAGTAAGCATATGAAGGTGGTGGCTCATATCTTGGTTCCTCAAAGTATGAGTAAGAAGGCTCATACCTTGGTTCATCAAAATATGAGTATGAGGGAGGAGGTTCATACCTTTGGTCTTCATAGGATGTGTATGAAGTTGATGGCTCGTACCTGGGTTCCTCATAGTAAGTGTATGAAGTGGATGGTTGATATAAGTTACAATATTGAACCGGGTGCGGGTCACCACAATTAGTGCAATAATTTTCCCTATAATCATCCTCCTCATAGGTGTAGTTGTAACCTCCTGAGTATTGATCCATAAGAATCACTCAGCAGACCACAACCAAGTCTCGAGTTCAGAAAACAAAAATAAAAACGGAAACAGAGGCTGGACACGACCCCGTGTTCAGTGGACACGGCCCCGTGTACAGAATCTGTATCTGGGCGTTTTAATTAAAGTTACTGATTTCGTTGAGCACGGGGGCGTGTTCAATGTGCACGGCCCGTGTTCAAGCTAATGTATCTGGGTGTTTTATGAAAAATATGCAGCACGGCCCCGTGTTCAGCGAGAACGGCCCGTGTTCAACCTACTGTAAATGTAAAACTAAACTAAAATGCAGAAAAATGTGCGCACGTTTAAAAAAGGTTTTGAAAAACTGATTAGGCCGTCGATTTTAAGCTTTCTTAAAATCCTTGGGTCCCCGGCAACGGCGCCAAAAACTTGATGTGCGTGAAGTGTGTTATGGTTTTAATGTTTATTTTAAGCCCCTTTACACTTTCTTTAGCCAAGTTTTAATTTTATAAAACACGATATTTACTAACACTAAACACACATATGGGTAAGTGCACCCATCGTGAGCGTAGTATAGTGTTGGTAAGATACCGAGGTCGTCCAAGGACACAAGAGCTTTTAGTACCGGTTTATCCTCAACGTCTAATCAAATCAAAAAGTTTAGAAAAAAGTCTTTAAACTAGAAAAATAAAAAAACTAACTAAAATGCAGAAAAATAAAAATAAAAACAGATAGACAAGATGAATCACTTGGCTCCGACTCGTGTATAGTGTAACCTTTGATTATTTCCGCACTTTTGCACTTTTTAAGAGATTATCTTAGTTATTGTAGTAGGCCCCTCTTTTGAAGGTGACGTTACCCTCAACCCAGTGGTTTGAGTCAGCAAGGATACAATCCTAAAGGGTTGGATTATGGAAAGATAATTAATTAAGTTATTAATGCATATTATGGTAGGCCCCTTTTTTGAAGGTGACGTTACCCTCGGCTAAGTAGTCTGAAGCAGCAGGGATACAGTCCTAAATAGCCAGGTTATAGTATTAATAGTAGCTTACATATGAGGGGGTCAAAGAGTTTGGACCCCCGCCATCCAATACCGTTAAGTATTGAAGGAGGTCCTACTAAATTTGACCCAGGTCCTTGCAGGATCTATACACTGAACAAGGCAAGACTTTTACCAAACCGTTCCCTTAACCCCCGACCAGGTAGCCAACATACCTCCATATAGACCGTGGAGATACGAATGGTGAAAATCTTTTATTTTATATAGACAGTAAAATAATGCTAAGACACCACAGACAAACGATAAGGAAAAATCACCTTCAACACAAGAAATTAGTTATTAAAGTCATTAATACATAACCAAGTAAAAAGTGCGAAAAGATTAAAAATAAAAAGTATTACACTAGACACTTTGTCTTCACCAAGTGATGTAAGAGACTTAGGCAAACATGGCCTTGATTGTCAAGAACTCTTACGATCAATCTTGGATCCCGAGAGGACTCACACACTCTATGATGGACAATGGATGATGGTGTTATGGTGGTGGTGGGTGGTGGGTGAAGTGTGAGAGAGGTGGTGTGCCAAGGGATGAGTTGCAAGAGCTCCAACCAATCCTATTTATAGGCTGAACAGAAGCTCGGGCACGGCCCCGTGTCCATTGGGCACGACCCCGTGTCCATCCTCCTCTCTTTCTTCATTAAATGCAGTTTGTCTGCATTAGTTGACTACGCCCCCGTGTCCGCTGAGCACGACCCCGTGTGCAGAAGCATATATGTACTATCAAGATTTGCCTGGATTCTGCGAATCTTATAGTTGACCACGGCCCTGTGTCCGCTGAGCACGGCCCCGTGGTGAGCGATAGAAGCTTCTACCACTTTGTCCTTTCTGCTGACACTTGGGCACGGCCCCGTGTTCACTGAACACGGGGCGTGTTCAGTCTGCTGTTCTCTTGTTTTGCTTGGGAAGATGCTGTCGTGGGGTCGGGCATGCCACGTTTCTTCCCTTTCTTTGTATTTATGTTGGTTTTGGCTGCATTTTTGCTTCTTTTGTTCACTTAAGCTCTTTTAACCCTGAAAATACAAAAGGAAGACAAAAGCACACTTTTTCCAACATTAGTACTAAAAAAGGGTTAGTTTTATGCCTCATTTGATGTAATTTATATGTTGCATTTTGCACACATCAGTCACCCTTCGTCAAAGCGGATGCCCAGACAACCTCCGCACTGTGAATGCTACTGGAGTCTTCCAGTTTAGAGAACTGGGATGGTGGACTGCTGAACGAACAGGCATGGAAATGACGCAGCTTATGGCCTCTCATGGGATGAACTGAAGGAACTCATGATGAAAGAATTCTGTCCCCCACATGAAGTCCAGAAGCTGGAAAATGAATTCTGGCATATCAAGCAGGAAGGAGCTGACAACGCTGGTGTCACCGCTCGTTTCAAACAACTAAGTATCACCTATCCTAGTCAGGTGGCCACGCCTTATATGACAATCAAGAAGTACATTCGAGCACTTCCCGATTGCTTAGCTGATTTTGTTTAGGCAGCAAGACCTGCTACTATTGAGGAAACTTATCAGTTGGCAGCCGAGATCAATGATAAACGAGTCTTAGCTGGAGCTTTCAAAACCTCGACCAAGAGTCTCAGTCAAGCAACCGTAACTCCCAGCACCGACAATGCAGCATCTCAAGGTTCAAAGTCTTCACGTAAGAACCGCAAGCGAAAGAACAACAACAACAACAACAACAACAAGAACTATGCTACTACCGCCACTCCTCTCAACGCCGTCCCCGTACAGCCCAGCAACCAGAATCGTCAAGCTACTGCTCCCAACGTACCGCCTGCCAAGCGTGCATGCACTGGTATCCACCCTTTGTGCCCAACTTGCACTTACCATCATCCGACAGGGGTCAACTGTCGTTTCTGTGCAAACTACAATATCTATGGGCATTTTACTGCTCACTGCCATTCAGGCCCCCATCAGCAAGCTGCCCAAGCTCTTCCAGCACCACCAGCTCAATCTCTTGCTCCTCAGGTCAACCAAGCAGCTCCCGCCCCCGCTGTTAATGCAAGAGCCTGCTACTCATGTGGTGACCCGAACCATTTTGCTAATGTCTGTCTGAACCAAGTTGTGAAACAAGAACCGCAGCAGCAACCACCGCAGCAGTAGCAATAACAGCAACATCAGCCTCAGCAGCCACAACAAGCCGCCCGCAGAAGAACCTTCATTATCAATATCAGCCAGGCTCAGACTGACAACAACGTTGTCAATGGTACTGGAGCCGATAACTGTTTTGTGTAGTTTGAATTCAAAAAGCTCCTGAAACGTAAACGCGCTAATCTCCCGATGACCTTCGACGTTGAAATTGCCACCGGAAGAACCGTCACCATCAGTTCCGTTCTCTGTGATAACTCTTGAACTCAACAATCACGTTTTCCCGATCGATCTCATTCCTATGCAACTTGGAAGTTTCGATGTCATAGTAGGCATGGATTTTCTTCGTGAAAATCGTGCCAAAGTCATTCTTTTCGAAAAGATGATCCGTTTCTCTCTTTCAAACGATGATCAATTATGTGTATATGGCGAAGTACTCTCGAAGGAATTGAAACTAATGTCGTATATCCAATCAGGCAAGTATCCCCGCAAGGAATTCTTGGCTTTCTTAGCCCACATTGTAGTAGCGGAGGAGGAAAAGAAGCCGATGGAAAAGGTACTTGTGGTTCGTGATTTTCCTAATGTCTTTCTTGACGATTTACCTGTTCTTCCCCCTACCCGTGATATCGACTTTTGTATTGACCTCATTCCTGGTGCTAACCCTGTCGCTAAAGCTCCTTATCGCCTCGCTCCGTCCGAAATGCGTGAATTGTCTAGCCAACTCTAAGAGTTACTTGATAAAGGCTTCATACGCCCTAGCACATCGCCTTGGGGCACACCTGTCCTTTTCGTGAAAAAGAAGGATGGATCATTCCGAATGTGCATCGATTATAGGGAACTCAATAAGCTTACGATCAAGAATCGCTACCCTCTACCCCGAATCGATGATTTGTTTGATCAACTGCAAGGCGCTACCTGTTTGTCTAAGATCGATTTACGTTCTGGTTATCATCAGCTGCGTATCCAAGAGCAAGACATTCCAAAAACCGCTTTCTGTACCCATTATGGTCATTACGAATTCGTGGTCATGCCTTTTGGTCTGACAAACGCACCCGCAGTCTTCATGGATTTGATGAATCGTGCGTGTAAACCCTTCCTTGATCGTTTCATCATTATGTTTATCGATGATATCCTTATCTACTCGAAGTCGAGAGCCGAACACGCACAACATCTTCGTTTAGTTCTCGAGCTTCTTCAAGGGAATTGCCTCTACGCCAAATTCTCCAAGTGTGAATTTTGGCTCGAGGAGGTTCAATTCCTCGGTCACGTCGTCAACAGTCAAGGAATTCACGTCGACCCCGCGAAGATTGAAGCAGTTAAGAGTTGGATTAAACCGAAAACCCCGTCTGAAGTTCGTTCTTTTCTCGGATTGGCGGGCTATTTCTGTCGATTTATCGCTGATTTCTCTAAAATCACTATTCCTCTCACCTCCCTAACACATAAAGACAAGCCTTTTGTTTGGGGAACCGAACAAGAGGATGCATTTCAGAATCTCAAACGTATGCTTTGCAACGCTCCCATACTCGCTCTACCCGACGGAAACGACGATTTTGTTGTTTACTGCGATGCCTCCAACCTAGTGAAACAACCCGACTTTCCGGGTCATTACTCAGATTTGTCGTTTATTGCTTAATTAACTTGTACTCTCGAGATATCGATTATCGCCAAGGTTGGAGAACTCGCTAGTCGCTAGTCGGTCGGTGAGGTGGGGACTAGCGACTACTCGGGATTACTCGGGATTAATCAGGATTAATCGGATCAAGTTTTTTATGTGTAATTTTCAGTTTTATGTATACATATACACATTTTCATAGGTAAATATTTTAAGTACCTAGGTTTTAACTCTTACTCAACTCATTTTTTAATTGTACAAGATTAATTGTTGGAATTCGCATGGTTTGGTTGGAAACTGGCCGGAATTTAGAGGTTTTGGCCAGAATATACAGGTTTTTTGCCGGAATTTGGCTGGAATCTGGCCGGAATCACCGATTTTTTGCTGCCCGACTAGTTCCGACTAGGCCCGACTAGCGATTAATGGACTGATTAACGAAAAATTACTCAGTTACTGGCCGACTAGCGATTAATCGCCGACTAGTCGCCCCCTTGTCGCAATTTTTACAACACTGATTATCGCTATGGGCTAACTACTTTAAACTATGATTTTAAACGCGTTACTAAACGTAGGATTACAACGCTTATTCAAGACGCAGTTATCGCATTAAACGCAGTTTACAACGCATACTATTTACACGCATTATATCGTATATCACATCGCATGTTAGACTAAAAGCTATCACAACGCTATCGCAACGCAAACTCGACGCAACTTGAAATGCGGGTTACTTTTATGCATCTTAGTTGTTATGTGTGTAGATTATGTGATTATTTGGTTATATTTAGTAATATGTTTTGTGGTTATCAACGCAACGCTTACACACTCAAATGCTTACTTACAACTCGGTTAAACGCAACGCAACGCTTAACGCATGAAACGAAAGTCGAAAAACTAACTCGCACAACTCGAATGACCGAACGACCATTCGATCTAATGGACATCCATCCGGATGGCCATCCGATCGGACATCCATCCGACCCACTTCGTGCACCGCCTTAACTCACCTCTCACACTATAAATACTCCCACACTCTACTGTTCACTGATGTGACAGTTCCCATCTGACCAACTCGCTCCCAAGTCATTCTCAACACTATTTATCGCAATTCAAGGCTTTTCGGTAAGCTTTTCCCCTTAAATCTTGTACAATCATCATCACTACACACTTCTACATCATCTTCTCCATCGAAAACACTGATTTTCTCACCGAAATCACCTGATTTGGACTTCTTGAAGATGGTTCTCACTCGGTTTCTTATGTAAACTAAAGTGTGATGTTATCTCATCAAGATTAGTCCAGATCTAAAGGATTTCCACATGTTTTAACACAAATCTCTACGAGAACTCAACACTTTTCAACTAATTTCAACTTTTCTACAACTTTTCTTCAACATCCTACACAAAACTGATGGAATCCATACTCAGTCAGACTCTCTACTCGTTTCCTAGTTGAGAGCCGGCTTGAAAACGGACTTCCATCAGAGAGATGACTGATTAACGGGTTGAATGTAACACCCGTTCTTATTTATCATTGTTTAACGTATAGTTTACGAAAAGGATCATGTAATTACGTTTACATATACATCGGAAATACGGGTCTATTAAAACTTTTACAGTTTAAAAGTTTGACAACATTTTGTATATGAATTCGTCGTTTAAAAGATACAACGAAACGCCGTGCGGAAGCTTTTAACTTTATCGTGTTCGGTTCTTCTTCGAGCTTGATCTTCATCCGGGCACTCTTGGCATTCACCTATGATCAAAACCAACTTAAAAGTTAGTTTTGATAGTTAAATAATGAGTATAAACAAGTTACACGGGTTAAAAGAGCAAAAATTAACAATTTTCCGGAGTTAGGGGCTTAGCGTGACGCCAAGCCCCTGTTTTCACAGCCTGATGCTTAATCAGTTGCTGTACGTTCCCAGCTTAGCCCGATTTCACGGAAACGAGCATAACTCTCTCGTTTTTAATCCGTTTTACCCGATTCTTTTTCCCACGCGTCCATAATTTAATTCTTCATCATATGGAGTTAAAATCCAACATCCAACATAAATAAATTTTGAGACTTTTAAGCCTTCGACTCGTTACCTTTTTATCGAATTTTACCCGTTTATGCATTTTATCAAACAAACATATTTGTTTGATTCCTATATCACCTACACTTCTTCAAATTAATGTTATATACCATATTTGTTTGATGCCTGATGCTTAATCAGTTGCTGTAAAAACAGGGGCTTGGCGTCACGCGAAGCCCCTTGGCGTCACGCTAAGCCCCTAACTCCGGAAAATTGTTAATTTTTGCTCTTTTAACCCGTGTAACTTGTTTATACTCATTATTTAACTATCAAAACTAACTTTTAAGTTGGTTTTGATCATAGGTGAATGCCAAGAGTGCCCGGATGAAGATCAAGCTCGAAGAAGAACCGAACACGATAAAGTTAAAAGCTTCCGCACGGCGTTTCGTTGTATCTTTTAAACGACGAATTCATATACAAAATGTTTTCAAACTTTTAAACTGTAAAAGTTTTAATAGACCCGTATTTCCGATGTATATGTAAACGTAATTACATGATCCTTTTCGTAAACTATACGTTAAACAATGATAAATAAGAACGGGTGTTACATTGAACATGAAACTTCATCAAAAGAACAGTGAGTACGATCGAATGGGGTGATTCCCATCCGATCGAACGAGCTAAGTTTGATGGATTTCCATTGTTTGACACATCATCACGCCATCTCCATTAAACTTCAAGTTTTTAATTAGAAAATTTTACGAAAAACTACGAACTACAAACTTCTTCGCTCGAATAGCCATCCGATCGAATGGCCATCCGTCCGGATGACCATCCGATCGGATGACTTGGCACCTATACTATACAATGTTAAATGCTACAACGAAAACTTGAACTTTCAACCATTTTACAAACCAACCCACACTCATTCGAATGGCCATCCGTCCGAATGGCCATCCGCTCGGATGACCATCCGACCGGATGATCATCCGTCCGGATGAGTCATCCCCACTCGTTCGGATCACCATCCGACACTCTGTTATGCTGTTCAGTGCTTACGCTACTGTTCTATGCTCACGCTAACTCATCTAAGGCAGTGTTTACTTGTTAAACACACACTGTGAGTATACTCGAACCATTCTTCTCTTAACGCACTTTTGGGTGTTACATACGTTCTCTATCAAAACACAACGCACACTATACTAAACGCTTTACAAACGCTAACCGCTCTCGCATGTTATACGTGACTCGATGAATGCTTGTATGTTATGTTTACACAATGATTGTTTGCCTGACACCTTAGCAACGATAGTACTATAGTTTGGACTCAGCACATGTCGTGGACAGGGGTTGTTAAGGGCCTTACTTCACATGGTCACAGTGGTGATAATGTGTTGCGCATTCTACAACTCGCAGTCATGTCGGTTGCATTACATCATTGTCGATAGCTTACTTGATTCACATTTCTACGTGATACATGCTGGTTATGCGTAAACGCTTTTCGCTATACTATATGCTATGCAAACTTGTGTACTCGATCACCTTTACATTTTATGTATTGACTTTATTTTGACGTATGTGGCAGGTTGATAGGATGCTGTGCTATGATGAACAAGCTAGAGAGTCTAGAAATAAACTAAATAAATCTGAGTTGTCAGAATAGTTTTGTTTATGAGAATCAATATCTGTAATGATTGTTTTTACCTTATATGTTAGTAGTATGGGATATTAACGTTAAATATATCGTCATTAATAGTTGTTATGGATTCTCTTGAACAATCTGTTTCGCTCAGTGCCACGCCCCGATGATTCCGCCATCGGTTGGGGTGTGACACCTAGGTCTTGGTTGTGTCCTTATGCAACGAGACAAGGTTATCCCATATGCATCTCGACAACTCAAGGTCCATGAAAAGAACTACACAACCCACGATCTCGAACTCGGTGCAGTTATTTTTGCGTTAAAGATATGACCACACTACCTTTATGGTACCAAGTGTACGGTCTTCACCGACCATAAGAGCCTACAACATATCTTGAACCAGAAAGAACTAAACATGCGCCAACGCAAATGGGTTGAACTTCTCAACGACTACGATTGTGAGATACGCTACCATCTAGGCAAGGCAAACGTCGTAGCCGATGCCCTCATTCGACGAAGCTATGTGGATAGCGTTCGCGATATACAAGCCCAACACGACCTCGAAGCTCTCATTCGCGACGCTCAACACGCTTGTTTTCTCAAGAACACTATGAAGGAAGAAAGGATACTTGGTTCCGAGAACTAGTTGATAAGCAAACCTAATGGCATCTTTCACTACCATGATCGCATTTGGATTCCTAGTCGCAACAACCTCAAGGATATTTTGATGACTGAAGCTCACAGGTCCCGATAATCTATTCATCCAGGTGCCGACAAGATATACCAGGACCTTCGATCCAGGCATTGGTGGCCGGGAATGAAGAAGGATATCGCTCTATATGTTTCGAAGTGCCTAACTTGCTCGAAAGTTAAGGCCGAACACCAACGACCCTTTGGCTTACTCGAACAACCCGAAATCCCGATGTGGAAATGGGAGAGTATAGCTATGGATTTCATTACGAAAATCCCTGTCACTCCATCAGGTCACGATAGCATTTGGGTTATCATTGATCGTCTTACGAAATTCGCTCACTTCTTACAGATACGAGAAGACTTCAAGGTAGAACGATTAGCATGAATCTATACCGATGAAGTCATTTATCGACACGGGATGCCTCGTGACATCATCTCTGACCACGATGGTCGTTTTACCTCATGTCTTTGGGAAACTTTTCAATCCGCTCTCGGTACGACTCTCAATCTTAGTACTGCATTTCACCCCCAGACCGACAGTCAGACTGAGCGCACGATCCACACCCTTGAAGACATGCTTCGTTCGTGCATTATAGACTTTGGTGGTAATTGGGATTCGCATTTACCTTTAGTAGAATTCTCGTACAATTACAGTTATCACGCTGGTATTCAAATGGCACCCTTTGAGGCCTTATATGGTAGAAAATGTCGATCGCCAATTGTATGGCACGAGATCGGAGACACACAAATCACCGGTCCCGAGTTAATACAAGAAACGACAGACATGATCCTCCAAATACGAGACAATCTCTTGAAATCTTGGAGTCGTCAAAAGAGCTACGCCGATAAACGCGCAAGCCCCTTGAGTTCGAAGTCAGTGATCACGCACTCCTAAAAGTTTCACCTTGGAAGGGGGTGATCCGATTCGGAAAGAAAGGAAAGCTAGCGCCACGATACGTAGGTCCCTTTAAGATTCTGGAAAGAATTGGTAAAGTGGCCTACCGACTCGAATTACCGAAGAAACTCAGCAACGTACATCCGGCTTTCCATGTCTCGAACCTCAAGAAGTGCCTAGCTAAAGAGAATCTCCATGTCCCTCTCGAAGACTTGCAAATAAATGAGACCCTACACTTTGTGGAAAAGCCAGTAGAAATCATGGATCGAGAGACCAAGAAACTTCGACGCTCTCACATTCCCATAGTGAAGGTTCGCTGGGAAGGTAAACGTGGCGCCGAGTTCACTTGGGAACTCGAAAGTGATATGAAATCTAAATATCCGCAACTCTTTGTTACGCCTGCTCCTTAATTTCAGGAAGAAATTTCCTAAAGTAGGGGAGGCTGTAACAACCCGACTTTTTGGATCGTTACCTGTCGCTGTCATTTCTTTCGTAAACGCTTGTACTCTCGAGATTCGATTAACGCTATGGGTCTAACAATACTTTAAACGCATTTTATGACGCTTATTTAACGCATTTCACATCGCTATTTATCGCCTTTTATCACATTTAAACACTTATTATCACAACACTCATCGCAACGCAACTCAACGCAAACTCGAAACGCAGATTGTTTATTTAATTACTTGTATTAACTATGTGTTTACTTGCTTACTTTGATTACTTGTGTGTGCTTATTATGTGTATTGTTACTCGCAAACGCTATAGCAACGCAAACTCAACGCTATTTGCACAACTCGATATTCACGACAAAACGCAACGCAACGCTTAACAAAACAAACCAAAGATGGAAAACTAACAAACGCGCACCCGGTCGTCCGAATGGACATCCGACCGGATGGCCATCCGCCCGGATGGAGCCATCCGGACCACGCCACTCGCACCGACTTAACCCTCGCCTCTCCTACAAAAATACCCGCTGTACGACCTCATTCTAACACTTTGCTCTTCCAAACGCTCTCAAGCTCCTCAGACGCGATTCAAGGCTATTTTGTAAGCTTTTCTCCCCAAATCTTCTTCAATCTTCAACTCCAATCACATCTCTATCATCTTCTCCATCAAATTCAACACTTTTTGAACTTATTTATGAAGAATTTACACACTTTTTCAACTTGTTTAAACTTTCTTCAATTTTTACACAATATTGATGGAATCTGGACCCAACCAGACTTTTGACTCGTTCCCTAGTCGAAAGCCGACTTGTTAACTGATTTCCACCAAAGAGATGGACCGATTAACAGGTCAAGCATGAATCTTCATCAAGAACAACACCTCTATCCGTATGGGCAAGGCCCATCCGGACGGACTAGGCTGGTAAAGATCAGTTGGTTGATTCCGTCGTCGCGCCATCTCCGTTAACTAAAAAATTTTACTTAGAAATTTTTTACAAAAACTTCGGGCTACAGACCATCTGACCGGATGACCATCTGACCGGATGACCATCCGACCGGATGGAACCTATCCGTCTGGATGATCTGAGTTCGATAATATCCGCTGATTAAATTTTGTTGCCACGAGCCCATGACTGATGAACGTTTTAACTAAACTTCAAATTCTCACGAACAAACACATACCATTTGAATGGCCATCCGTCCGGATGACCATCCGTTCGGATGCATCGTTACAACACCTAACCCGCTCGACATTTCGTTCAGCCCTGAGGAATACTTATGTTCTGTTCCGTTCACAGGCTGACCCAACGCTCCCTTCAATCCAACCGACTGTGTTTACTTGTTAAACGCGCACAGTGAGTATACTCGAACCCTTTTTCGCTTAACACACTTTTGGGTGTTACATATGTTCTATATCAAAACACAACACACAACGCAAACACTTTATAAATGCTAACCGCTCCTGCATGCTATACGTGATTTGTTGAATGCTTGTTACTATGCTTATACAGTGTTACACTAGACCGCCTCTAGAAACGATAGTACTATAGTTTGGACTCAGCACCTGAATTGTCAGGGGTTGCTAGGGATCACATTTTTACTTCACGTGTTCGCAGTGGTGAACATGTGTCGCGCATACTCTACAACGCAGTCTCGTGGTTAGGTGGTATCATTGTTGGTAGTTACATGCTTCGCCCGTTACGTGTTACATGCTGGTTATGCGTAAACGCTTTTATACTATATCTATGCAAACTTGTGTACTCACCTGTACATTTTATGTATTGACTTTTATTTTAACATATGTGACAGGTTAATGGATTGTTATGCTGAAAATCGAGCTAGGAAGGCTAGGAACCCACCGAATAAAATCTGAGTTGTCGGAATAGTATCTGATTTTGAGACTTATTATCTGTGATGACTATTTGTGTAATATTGTTTAATAGTATGGGATATTGAACCTTTAAATATTGTCACTTAATAGTTGTTATGGATTCTCTTTAACAATATGTTTCGCTCAGTACCACACCCTGATGATTCCGCCATCGGTTGGGGTGTGACACCTTATGGAACCGAAGGGGACAAATCGGGGAGCCAAGAAGACTAAGTTGGGGTGTCATGACCACCCTAAACCAAGAAGAGAGACTATCCGACATGATCTCATACCCGATGTCTAGGTTGTTGAACATTCGACAACTCGTATACCTTGAGCTCACACTAGAGTTTTTCGCTTCTTACACTTATGACAAGCCTAGAAGCGATAATCCTGATTTCAAACATACACATATGGTACAATTCAGATTGGGTAGGATATGGCACAAGTGGTCCGTTGCTAAACTCGGAAGAAAGCTAGGAATTTACACGGATGAAGAAATCAATACCGAGCTTTTTACCAACATATATAAGTTTAGCAGTGACCAACAAAGGGCCGATTTTTGGGCACGAGTGGCAGATGGGCTACCATATGATGCTGGGAAAGCAAAAGCATCAAGGCTACGAGACCCACTTCTGAGGGTCATTCATCAGGTCATGAGCCACACGATCTGTGGACGCATAGACAGTTCTGGAAACTGTCCCACTCTAGATTTACTTTTCTTATATTCAATAGTTAATGGAGTGCATGTGAACCTTGCCGCCAGAATGGCTGAGTTTTTCTTGAACAACGCGGGAAGGACCACCAGCAGCGAGATCCACGGAGGTGAATACGTGACTCAACTAGCATATACCCTGGGGATCATGACAGATGAGGTAGTCGATGGTCTTACATTAGTTCATGTAGGAGGGGATGTAGACATTAGGTCTTTGAAAGAAATGGGTTTAGTAGTGGATACGGACAATGGCCCGCGACTGAGGGGCCTGAATGGAGAAATCTGGGACCCACTACCACTGATACCACAAGACGGAGACATCCAAATGGAGCATGAAGAAGAGATTCATGAGGCACAACATGTCTTAGGACCACCACCAGGGCACGAGCACGAGCAGCACCAGCACCAACACCACTATGGTTATCAGTCATAGCAGGATTGGCCTCCTGGCATCCCTTCATACCCAGAGTTTTACCAGCAGTTCCAGCAGATGTTGGTAACTCAAAACACAATGAGAGACGAGTTGCACGCAGTTTTTTCCTACATCTTCGGAGGGCTTCAGAATGCTTATCTGAACTACTTTGGAGATCCTCCATAGTTGTCGTTCGGGAACCCAAGCGACCACGGGGCAGGTTCATCTGGAGCACGCCGCCACGACGATGATGGCGAGGAGGATTAGGAGGAGGTGGAGAGCACCATTCAGAGACACTGGTGTTTTATCTTAGTTTTTATTCAGTACTTTATTTTATTTTGGGTTTTTAAAACTTTTTGTCTGTTTTTAAAACATTTTAGTAGTACGTTTGTTTTTGTTTGAATAATGGATTTGGTTTTAGTTATCTAACGTTTTAATCAATAGTATTGTTTGCTATTTTAGTTAGTGACGTACTTGGCAGGTTTGTAAGGAATGCACACAGAGTTGAGAAGTCTTCTATTCAAAAGTCTATTCATACGAATCTACTTCAACTCTGAGGGAGTAATTCTATCCATTTTCACATTATTAGTTTAGCTCTTAATAATCACTTAACTAATATGTGTTTCACATTAGGGACAATGTGAAGTTCAAGTGTGGGGATGGGTTTGAAGGTTTAACTTTGTTTGTCCTTGATTGCCCTCTTTTTTGTACATATTTATTTTAAATAAAACAAAAAACGGTCAGTTGTGTTCTTTAGAAAACATCAGATTTGATCAAAACCGACAAGTTATACTGATTTTGAAATAGATAACTAAAAGCATGACAAACAAAAGAAAGATTAGCATGTTTATCTTTTATATTTATACCCACTCCTTCCGTTTATGCACGAATATTTTTTTGAGCCTTTACTGCTTTCTTGACAATGCTTCTTTGTTTTTGCGGAAAATGAGTGAGCCATATGTTTCATGTGATTTAGAACTTGTCATTTGTATACTTTTCAAGATCATGAATATGTAAAAATTGCATGAAAACTTAGGATACCCTTTTTTGTTAGCCTTTTTTCTTTGTTTATATCCCACACCGAACATTATCCATTAGTTCGCCATGTTGAGCCTGTTTTTCGTATTTTTCAAATTTTACCCAACTATTTAGCCTGCTTAACCAAATTTAGCCTTTTTATTTTTCCCTTTGTGTTAAAATTCGGCAAAAGCTATTTAGTTTATGTTGTTTCTTAAAAAAAAAACCCCCGACTGTTAAGCTCTCTATGGAAATTAAGGAAAAATATTAGAAAGAAGAAAATAGAGAGTAGAAGTGTAAAAAGTATAAACTCTGAACACATATACAAGTAGCTTAGCAACATGTTCAGAATTCTATAAAAATAAAACGCCGAGTTTGAACCTCTTTAGCCACTTTCAAATACCCATTCCATACCCTTAACCATAGCCTATCATTACAACCCATCAAAGACCTCTTGATTTATGTTTTTCACATGTTAATTGGTAGAGATTAGATCTTTTGATAAGCTTATGATATTGCATGATTCATTGACTTAGCATCAAGTTTTTTACATACACATTACATGTATGATTCAGAAATATAACCGAGTGTGTGTGAACATTGAGAGAAATGTAAGGATTCACATGCTAAGTCAATCGAATGTGAAATCATTGCTTATTTGGCTATCTTTTTATAGTAACATAAGCTTGTTTGGTTTAAAATCTTTGATGATGACTCTTTGGAAAACCAATTTGACCACCAAATAAATTAGTAACTTTGTAAAAATTTAGATTTGTTACCTTGCTTTATTTTAAGTTTATTTGAGGACAAGCAAAGTTCAAGTGTTGGGATGTTTGATATACGCTAAATTATACACAATAATAGCGCGCGATGCGGTGAAAACAGGGTGATTTAAAGACAATTCTGGTGAAATTGGCAAGATTCTGGTAAACTGCCAGATCACGCACGATCGTGCGGTCCACATGCACGACCGTGCAAAGGTCTCCGACCCCGGAAGCACTGCCATTGCAAGTGAGGGTGCCACTGTTTACTCGGAATGCATGACCATGCGACTCAGTGCACGACCGTGCACTACCTGGACCACAAAATCTGATGAACTTCTGATGCAAATCTGATGACACCATACTACCGTGCGGCCAGATGCACGACCGTGCCAATATGATGACCGGAACCAAGTTGGCCACTAGTCCACTTGTTTGACCCGATCGAATAAATGACGTCACCTGACACTTGTCAGTGCATTACCGTGCGGATCAACTGCACGGCCGTGCAGATCAGAAAATTTTCTATAAATAGCTGCATTCGCTACTGGTTAAAGTGTTGGGTTTTTCTCCAAGTTTCTGGGCGATTTCTAGGTTCCGTAGCTCTCCTGATCAGACCGATTTGAAGCCTCAAGATCGAGTGGAAGCTTAACCGATCCAACCCATCAATTCCTTGCTTGTTTATGGTTCGAATCCTTGTTCTTATACATGTATTTCTGATTATTATTCAAGTATTGAGCTGATGTTAGTTTATGTTTAATATAGTATTGTGTAATAGTAATAATGAACTTATTTCTTGAATAATCTTTATGTTGTACTCTCGTTTGTATGAATCTTTAGCACTTTTTCATGATTGGATCTTCATGATTATATGATGGATGTTCCACTGATGTTGAGTTCTTAATTATGTTCGATTGTCTTGGATAATGAATCTGTGGTTAGTTAAGATTGTTAACAATTCCTTGATTAATCACTTGTTTGTAGACTTTGTTTACACCATGAAACCGGACCAGGGTATTGGTTTTATACAAGATAAATCTTATTTTGATTAAGAATTCTTTCTTGCACGTAAGGGTTCTAACGAATTATATGGTGTTGTTACATGTTCTTGACACGGTTTATTACCTTTGTTTAGTAGTTTTGGTTGAAATTGGTATCTGAGTAGATTTGTGTTCAAGACTTGTAAGATGAAATAGTTTATTGTATGATCTACTTTAATGCTTATCTTCGTGGCTGTACTGTGACCGTCGGTATTGCTTTATTTGATAAGTGAGGTTAGGAATCCAGACCAGGTAAATAATCTATCTTTAAAGATTCGCATGAATAAATATCAAATAGCTCGCTAATGAATGAGTTTAGGTGGTTAACGTGTGACCATCGCGTTAACTTTTGGAAGAATCGTAATGCTAGAAATCCAGACCCGGTAACTAGCTGTCTTGCAATTGGAAAATTGATCAAGTGCTTTTGTGACATATATGATGTAGATAACATGCTTAGGTTGTTTGTGAAATAAGATAATATATATTTTTCATATTTGGAGTCTATTATGTTTTAAATATAGTTTTAGATAATTTTAGTTAAACACCCATTCACTTATCTTTTTATCTGGTAGATTAATGACAAAGATTTGGTACTCTACTCCGCCCGTGTTCCATGGATCGATATCTGGCTCTTACCAATACTTTGCTACATATATGACGTGATACACTTGTCCTTTTGTGTGTGTTTTAGTGTTAAGGTATAAACCATTTTTACAAATATTAAAACCAAAGTTGTGTGTCAAAATTAATTATATAAATATGTATAGTCACGCGCACGCCAAACATTATATGATCATTGGACAATGTTAATGATCACAAATAATATCAAGTGCATCATATATATCGTGAGGATAGATAAACTCTAATTACCAAGTAATGTTACGAAGTGACCGTTAATTATTCCGGAAGCGAAACTAGAGTCGGTTTAACTTCTAAACATTAACTAGACATGTCTAATGAACTAGTTAGACATTGTTTAACATTCTAATGCTCATTAAACATCCTAAATAACTAAATTAATGTTAACAACCCAAATATCTAACATCAACATTCACCACATGTCTAATAGATTAAACAAACACAAACACTCTCTTCTTCATTCACCACTTTTTACACCATCAAAACACACACAAACAAACACTCTCTTCTTCCCCTATTTTCAGCCAAACCCACCACCATCTTCCTTCCATTTTCAAACTTCAAACACTTGATTCAAGAATTCTAAGATGATAAACATGAAGATCCAAGGTGGTATCAAGACTTTAAGATCATCAAGGGGCTTATTCTTGTAAATCTAGGAGCTTTCATCTTCTTCTTTTCTTCATCAAGATCATCCCTAGTCATAGTGCTAGTTGTAAGTACAGAATACATCTGATTTTGCTTCTTGATATGTGAAGATCTAAGATTTACAAGTTGATCATCAAGAAAACCATTTTAAAATATACATGTAAACCCTTAAAATAAACAACATAATCTAACTTATATAAGTGGTCTTGTGTTGTTTTGTGTTAATCTTTGATGTTGATGAAGATGTGAACATGATGAACTTGCAATATGATGGTTAAAAATAGATATAGCAAAGTGTATGTGTAGATCTAGTAAGCTACATCAACAAAAGTATCATGAACTTGTTAAATGGTCTCTACATGATTTTTAAATTGTTATAAAGTTTATATGTTTTCATAAACACCATATTCATGATTTTGATCTTGAAGGAATATAAAAGATTGTGTAAGTATAAACTTGTCTAAAAAGTGGATGAACATGAAAGGTTGTTTTCTTGAAAGATCTAGTAGTTTATAAAAAGTTCATGAGCTAGTTGTTGAAAGTATACAATAATTATGTTCTTGATGTTTATATGTGTTTATGATGAGTTTTGAAACTTGGCTTGAAGATGTTGTTAAACCTGGAAAACATGATATTTTAGGGAAGACAATGGCAACAAATTTTAAAAATATAATTATGATTAATCATGATTAAACAAGGATTTAAAAAGTTAAAAATGGATTAGTACCCCTAAACATGTTTATACAAAGTTTTAGTGGAAAAATAAAAGTTAAAATAACTAGAGTTTTCATAAATCTAAAATGGATATTAATATATATTTTTAGGGAAAAATATAAATATTTAGAAACCATGTGAAAGCGTGTATTGTGTATATATTTGTGTTAATACTTGTATATATTAGAATGACTAGCAGGATGCTCGCGTGATGCGGCAAGGGTGACACATCACATTGCAATACACGTTTTTGGTAGTTTTCATATTCAAATAATTTTTATTATAGCATCATTGTGATAGATATACATGAAAAGCGAAGTAATTGGGTAATCCATTTCATTGTGTTATGCATGGTTCGGTCGGTTCAGTTATTATCCCGACCGAAGCCGAAACCAAAGTCATCGGTTAGTCTATTTTATTAACAAATCGGTTTTCGGTTAATCACTGATGTGTTCAAAATGTAACATATAAATTTCATCAAATGAGGCATAAAACTAACCCTTTTTAGTACTAATGTTGGAAAAAGTGTGCTTTTGTCTTCCTTTTGTATTTTCAGGATTAAATGAGCTCAAATTAACAAAAGAAGCAAAAAGACATCAAAATCTAACATAAATACAAGAAAAGGAACAAAACGTGACATGCCCGACCCCACAACAGCATCTTCCCAAGCAAAACAAGAGATCAGAAGCCTGAACACGCCCCGTGCTCAGCCAGCACGGGGGCGTGTCCAAGTGTTAGCAGAAAAGACAAAGTGGTAGAAGCTTCTATTGCCCACCACGAGGCCGTGCTCAGCGGACACGGGGCCGTGGTCAACTATAAGATTCGCACAATCCAGGCAAATCTTCATAGTACAAAGATTCTTCTGCACACGGGGTCGTGCTCAGCGGACACGGGGGCGTGGTCAACTAATAAGACAAAGCTGCATTTAATGAAGAAAGAGAGGATGTGGACACGGGGCCGTGCCCACTGGACACGGGGCCGTGCCCGAGCTTCTGTTCAGCCTATAAATAGAAGTGCTTGGCTCAAGCTCAAACCATCCCTTGGCACACCACCTCTCTCACACTTCACCCACCACCCACCACCACCATAACACCATCATCCACCACCATCATCCATTGTCCATCGTAGAGTGTGTGAGTCGTCTCGGGATCCAAGATTGATCGTAAGAGTTCTTGACAATCAAGGCCATGTTTGCCTAAGTCTCTTACATCACTTGGTGAAGACAAAGTGTCTAGTGTAATACTTTTTATTTCTAATCTTTTGCACTTTTTATTTGGTTTTGTATTAATGACTTTAATAACTAGTTGCTTATGTTGAAGGTGATCTTTCCTTATCGTTTGTCCGTGGTGTCTTGGCATTATTTTACTGTCTATATAAAATAAAAGATTTTCACCATTCATATCTCCACGGTCTATATGGAGGTATGTTGGCTACCTGGTCGGGGGTTAGGGGAACGGTTTGGTAAAGGTCTTGCCATTGTTCAGCGTTTAGAGATCCTGCAATGGACCTGGGTCAAATTTAGTAGGATCTCCTTCAATACTTCACGGTATTGGATGGCGGGGGTCCAAACTCTTTGATCCCCTCATAAGTTAACTACTATTAATACTATAACCCGGCTATTTAGGACTGTATCCCTGCTGACTCAGACTACTTAGTCGAGGGTAACGTCACCTCCAAAAGAGGGGCCTACCACAATTTGCATTAATAACTTAATTAATTATCTTCCAATAATCCACCCTTTTAGGATTGTATCCTTGCTGACTCAAACTACTGGGGTGAGGGTAACGTCACCTTCAAAAGAGGGGCCTACTACAATAACTAAGATAATCTCTTAATTATGTGCAAAAGTGCGGAAATAATCAAAGGTTACACTAGATACGAGTCGGAACCAAGTGATTCATCTTGTCTATCTGTTTTTTCTTTTAATTTTATTTTCAGCATTTTAGTTAGTTTTTATTTTCCTTAGTTAAAAACATTTTTCTAAACTTTTTATTTTGATTAGACGTTGAGGATAAACCGGTACTAAAAGCTCTTGTGTCCTTGGACGACCTCGGTATCTTGCCAACACTATACTACGCTCACGATGGGTGCACTTGCCCATATGTGTGTTTAGTGTTAGTAAAATATCGTGTTTTATAAATTTAAAACTTGGCTAAAATAAGTGTTAAATGGGCTTAAAATATACACCTAATATATATAACACTTCACACGCATCAAGTTTTTGGCGCCGCTGCCGGGGACACAAGGATTTTAAGAAAGTTAGGAATCAACGGCCTAATCGTTTTTCTTATTTTTCAATTTTTTTTAGGATTTTTTTTTAATTTTTCAGCTTCTGCAGAACTCAGCACGGGCCGTGCCCGCTGAACACGCCCCGTGCCCAATCATTGGAACTGGCAATCCTGTTTTAAGTCAGACAGTAAGCTGAACACGGGGCCGTGCCCACTCAACACGCCCCCGTACCCAAGTTTCAGTTACTGAAAACAGAACCGTAAGATCCCGACGGTTGGTAAATTCTGACACAAACATGAGTGATACTGATACTTTTTACTTTCGGCACTCTTATGGTACTATGTGGTGTCAATTATGTGGTGGTAACCATAAAGAATTAGAATGTTTTTTTTCTAAATTATAAACCCCACTATATAGACCCATCATTTCCTAGTATCCTTAAGAGGGGCGAAAGTAAAAATAATCCCTATCGCTCCCTCGAATGCGCCCAACCGGATATTCTAGGAGAAATGCTTCTCGATGAATTATTTCAACTAGAAGATCTAATTTTTAATTGGTTAGAAGAACTTAGGGGAGACCTCAAAAATCTTCTCCAAGACGATAACCAAGAAGAAAGGTTGGAAACGCATTCAAACAACTTCATTGTTTCCAATGATACTTCTAACTCTAGTGAGGACTTGAGCGATAGTCGTCCCTGTGTCGATTGTGCCGTGAAGGACTCCCCATCGTCTTCGTTCGATGCATACATAGACCTGAGCGATTCGACATACACCTTCTTTAACGAGAGCCCGGAAAAGGGTTGGACTTGTCCACCTACATATAGCATAGGAATCACCCTCACCGAAAACCTCTTGCGTTCTCGTCTTAATCTAGATCAATTAAGGTATCTTAGGCACTTTGGGGTTGTTCCATCCAGTAAGGAACCGCCCGATCCGGAAAAGTTCCTTAAAAATAGACGCACTTCATAAAACAGTTTTCCGACACGGGGCCGTGCCCAGGTCAACACGCCCCCGTGTCCACCAAAAGATTCCCTTCTGACTTTTGTCAGAATACGGACAAAGTATGTCAGGATCTTGCCTGCACACGGGGCCGTGTCCAGCCGACACGGGGCCGTGTCCAGCACGCTGTCGTTTTCTATAAATGCAGCCAAGAACCCTGCACATTTGGACCATCCAGAGACAGAGATTTGGAGGGATTTTCTGACTTACCATCCTAGGTATGTTCTAAAAGAAGGTTCCTACAAGCATCTTGTCCTTTCCTCTTTTATCCATTGCCTTCTTCTTCATCTTTCTTGCACCAAGAACTCCATTAAAGCTTGACTTCAAGCTTTGTTGTGATGTTTATTGAATTTTTGTTCAAGGAATCTTGTTAAAAATAAGTTACATAACATTGTTTTAAGTTATTTCTGCTCAAAAAGCTTCATAAAATAAGAAAAATAATTTGAAACCCCAAGATTCCTAGTTCTAAAAATCTGCAGAAATTTGAACACGGGGCCGTGCTCATTGAGCACGGGGCCGTGCCCGCAGTACTGTTTCATTAAAACGAATTGTTTTTGGTTTGTTTTCGTAGAATGTCTAGCCAAAACAGCGGAACCTCTTCTGCACACTCAAGGAACAGCCGATGGGAAAGGAGGCCATCGATTGAAGCAACTCTCATAAGATACGTAATGGCGCTACGTGAAGCACTTGACGAGATGACTTCAGTAGAGGAGGTCCTCATTGACCGTATAAATTATCTCTCGGTGGGGTTGGAAAACAGTTTCCAGGAAATAAACCTCTTGCACCAGAGGTTAAACATTCTGGTAACACCTCCCGTGGAACCAATCCTCCCTCAAGAGGATTGGAACCTCGCACTTGGAATCCAAAATCCTACCGGTTGGGACGACATTCCGGCGGAACCTCCTCTTGAAGAACTCCAAGAAATCCCGGTGGAAGTTACACCTCCTCAACCAAATGCTCATGAGCCCGCTTTTCTTCTCCCTAGGGAGATCAAAGAGTGGCTCGCCGATGTATGAGGAGCCCATACCCGGAGGAAGAAGTTGTTAAGCCACTTTTAACCGAGAGATCTATCTTTTCGGAAATTTTGCTAGTAGAATAAATAGTAGGCTAGAAACTTCTGGGATTGGATTTCTTGTGTCTCTTTGACCTAACTAGCTAATATTTTAATTTTTAGGACTATTATGTAATTCTCTCTATGATTAATGAATGATGGTTTTAGTTAATTTGGTGTTATGGATGGTGTTAAAATGAATAAAACACACTTGAGATGGCAAAGGATGCAAGGGAAACTTGAACCAGCACTCTATACAGGAAAACAGAACCGTCCGACAAATTTCTTCGTTTACAGTAAGTTCGGCACGGGCCGTGTCCACCCAACACGGCCCCGTGCTGCACAGTCTGCAGAAAAAGACCCAGTTCATGTAACTGGACACGGGTCGTGTTCACCCAACACGCCCCCGTGTCCAGACTTCTGTTTCTCTTGTTTTAATTTTGTTACTGGCACTTGAACACGGGGCCGTGCCCGGATCACACGGGGCCGTGTTCAGAGCCCAGTAACACAAAATTTTTGCTTTTTACACCTTCTTACGCATTCAATCAACCTAAAAACTTATTTTTGGGACACATTGAGGACAATGTGTAATTTAAGTGTGGGGGGGGGGGGGATGCTAAAACCTTGAATCTTGCAAGTCCTAAATACAAGCCTTACACAAAACTCTATTGGAATTGCTAATCACCCCAAATTTTTTCAAAAAATTTCAAATTTTTTTTTACTTGTCTAGGTTTAACTCGGGAAATTCAAGTTCTCAAAAAGGTTATATTTTTACAAATTTACAACCGATAGCGTCGTGATAAAAAGAACCAACATAAGAAAATTATGAAAAGACATGACAAGCTTAGTTAGAATTTGATTATATATACTTGATCACATAAAAACCCATTCCCACAAAAGTGAGTTTTGAGCCTTTATTGAGCAAACACTTACATATCATTTTACTAAATGCTCATTTTCGTTTCTTGTGTGAATAGCCGCTTGGTTCTTACGACTCTAGAACTTGCCATGAAGATACATTCCCAATCCTTACCAACTTAAACCCGAGTAAGTAAATGATGGAGGCATTAGGACTAACCTTTTTTTTTTTTTTTTTTTTTTTTATTTCTACACCATTATTTTTCTTTTTTTTTACCACCTACCCAAAATCCCCCTAGTTAGCCCCTTTGAGCCTAAACCTTTTCATTTCATAACCCAAACACCCTTTTACCCACCAAAACCTTTTTTTCATTTTTAACCCTTTGTTTTAGTAACAAGTTCGGTTCTTCATATGACTTTGCAAAAAAAAAAAAAAAAAAAAAAAAATTGTGTTGATGATGAAGCAAAAGAAAATAAACAAACAAGTTCATCAAAAATAACTTTGTTTGAATAAATAGCTTCATCAAAATAAAAGTTACAAAAATAGAAAGTCATACGAAAACCGACACTTGTTACGCTTTTCGCCCTTTTTCTACTAACCACTAACCACCAACCCAACCACCTACCTTTAACCCAAGCCTAACCCTTAACCCACAAAGCCCTCTTGATATTTACAAAGGTATATAAGTTAAAAAGGAGGAGGATTGATGGCTTGGCAAGCCTATGGTAGGAGTAAGTTCCATGCCGCTCTCGAGTGATCCACAAAAATACATTTTCGGCCGAGTGTTGAGTGATCCCCGTGAGGTATGTGAACTTGTATATAAATAGAATTTTACAAAGGCATGTTATGCCCTAATAAGTAATTTATCTTATGAAAAGTTTTAAATAAATCATGACGAATAGGATTGTAAATAAATAAAAATAGAACTTAATAAAGAATCTTGGAAATCCTGACACTCTACGACAAGCCCAAAAACCTTCTTCTCTACCCATTCCATTTGGGAGTGTAAATAGCCACATATTAAAGAGTTTTGCTTGAGGACAAGCAAAGATTCAAGTGTGGGGGTATTTGATGTGTTCAAAATGTAACATATAAATTTCATCAAATGAGGCATAAAACTAACCATTTTTTAGTACTAATGTTGGAAAAAGTGTGCTTTTGTCTTCCTTTTGTATTTTCAGGATTAAATGAGCTCAAATTAACAAAAGAAGCAAAAAGACATCAAAATCTAACATAAATACAAGAAAAGGAACAAAACGTGACATGCCCGACCCCACAACAGCATCTTCCCAAGCAAAACAAGAGATCAGAAGCCTGAACACGCCCCGTGCTCAGCCAGCACGGGGGCGTGCCCAAGTGTTAGCAGAAAAGACAAAGTGGTAGAAGCTTCTATTGCCCACCACGGGGCCGTTCTCAGCGGACACGGGGCCGTGGTCAACTATAAGATTCGCACAATCCAGGCAAATCTTCATAGTACAAAGATTCTTCTGCACACGGGGTCGTGCTCAGCGGACACGAGGGCGTGGTCAACTAATAAGACAAAGCTGCATTTAATGAAGAAAGAGAGGATGTGGACACGGGGCCGTGCCCACTGGACACGGGGCCGTGCCCGAGCTTCTGTTCAGCCTATAAATAGAAGTGCTTGGCTCAAGCTCAAACCATCCCTTGGCACACCATCTCTCTCACACTTCACCCACCACCCACCACCACCATAACACCATCATCCACCACCATCATCCATTGTCCATCGTAGAGTGTGTGAGTCGTCTCGGGATCCAAGATTGATCGTAAGAGTTCTTGACAATCAAGGCCATGTTTGCCTAAGTCTCTTACATCACTTGGTGAAGACAAAGTGTCTAGTGTAATACTTTTTATTTCTAATCTTTTGCACTTTTTATTTGGTTTTGTATTAATGACTTTAATAACTAGTTGCTTATGTTGAAGGTGATCTTTCCTTATCGTTTGTCCGTGGTGTCTTGGCATTATTTTACTGTCTATATAAAATAAAAGATTTTCACCATTCATATCTCCACGGTCTATATGGAGGTATGTTGGCTACCTGGTCGGGGGTTAGGGGAACGGTTTGGTAAAGGTCTTGCCATTGTTCAGCGTTTAGAGATCCTGCAATGGACCTGGGTCAAATTTAGTAGGATCTCCTTCAATACTTCACGGTATTGGATGGCGGGGGTCCAAACTCTTTGATCCCCTCATAAGTTAACTACTATTAATACTATAACCCGGCTATTTAGGACTGTATCCCTGCTGACTCAGACTACTTAGTCGAGGGTAACGTCACCTCCAAAAGAGGGGCCTACCACAATTTGCATTAATAACTTAATTAATTATCTTCCAATAATCCACCCTTTTAGGATTGTATCCTTGCTGACTCAAACTACTGGGGTGAGGGTAACGTCACCTTCAAAAGAGGGCCCTACTACAATAACTAAGATAATCTCTTAATTATGTGCAAAAGTGCGGAAATAATCAAAGGTTACACTAGATACGAGTCGGAACCAAGTGATTCATCTTGTCTATCTGTTTTTTCTTTTAATTTTATTTTCAGCATTTTAGTTAGTTTTTATTTTCCTTAGTTAAAAACATTTTTCTAAACTTTTTATTTTGATTAGACGTTGAGGATAAACCGGTACTAAAAGCTCTTGTGTCCTTGGACGACCTCGGTATCTTGCCAACACTATACTACGCTCACGATGGGTGCACTTGCCCATATGTGTGTTTAGTGTTAGTAAAATATCGTGTTTTATAAATTTAAAACTTGGCTAAAATAAGTGTTAAAGGGGCTTAAAATATACACCTAATATATATAACACTTCACACGCATCATCACTTCGGTTTATTCGGTTAGATTGACGGGTTTTTGGTTTGGTTCGTTTAATTTAAGTTAATAGCGAAAACCAAACTTGGGCTAAAACTTTTGCTTAGAAATATATGAAATTGAGGTATAAATACATGAAATGAAAGTATAAATCTATGAAATGAAGATATAAAATATGAAATATATGAACCGGAGGAATAAAAGCTATAAATATATAAAAATATGAATGATTCGGTTCAATTCAATTATTTTGGTTAAACTAGAGTACAAAAAATTGATAACCGGTTTTTGGTTAATTCGGTTTTCACTTTTTAGTTAATTTAGTTTTTGGTTAATTTCAGTTCGGTTTCCTCTGTGTTTGGTTTGGCTTAGGTTAACAATTTAGTTATTGCTCCCCAATAACCGATTTTGGTTTATAAACAATAATAGCGCACGATGCGGTGAGAAACACAGACATTGCCACAGTGTGCATTGTTCGGTTGGTTAAATTATTATCAATTAGTTTATTTTATTAACCAATCCGTTTTCAGTTAATCGGTTTGGTTTATCCAGTTAGATTGACGATTTTTGGTTTCACTCATTTAATTTCGGTTAATAGGCAAAACCAAACTTGGGCTAAAACTTTTGATTAATAATACATGAAATTTAATCACTTGACATTCTATAGCTATTAAACATTCTGGGATAATGGCTACGTACGTTGGGCTTTAATCATTTGTACACTAAGGCATCATCTACTTGTACCTTTTAATCCACACGTTAATACTGACCAAGACAACTATCGAAACGTCGACAAAAATGAGTAGGTCGTCATTGTACTTTGGATTTTTTTAAACATTATAGTTTATAAGATATGGCAAGAATACTTAAAAGAATTATAAGTTTGTTGTGGAGGGTGAAAAGTGTAACTAATTACTTATAATTATGTTAAAACTCAGGGATTAAGTGTAATAAGAGGGGGGACTAAAATATAATTATTGTTTAAAAGACGAATTTATCCTCATTTTAGAGGTGTATTTATAAATTAAGAAGGACAAAGTTCTTATTTTTTAGGTATCTTAAAATGCCTATCCCCCATGCATTATAATATAGTATAGATATATGAAATCATGTCTAAATATATACCAACTGTAATGTACCTACAAGAATATGTAAGGAAAGTATGACAAGGTAAAAATACAAAAATATACACATAACCTCTTTGTACATAAATAATACATGGACAAAATACACACACATATATATACACACTAGATTATAGAGTCGTGTAATACACAGATTCAAAGATAGAATTATGTAATTTTTATAATAAGGTGTACACAAATTTACTTAAGTAAATTATTTCTATGTCAAACTTCAAACTATAGTGATTTAAATCTATAAATATATTCCTATGCTTATTCCATGAAATTCTAGACCGTTAATAATTTTAGGACGATTAATCGTAAACATAAGAATTAAAATAAATTTCTTATCTAAGTGCTTTAGACCTCTAAATAAATATTAATTTTGATTAATATTGTTATATGATTGGATAATCTTACAAAAATTAGAATTCAAAAGATATACATTTAATTATGATGACAAATAAAATTATATATTTATTTAGGTGATTTTTTTCTATATCTTTTGAAAGATTATTAATGGTTATGATGCATAATTCTTATATATATATATATATATATATAAGATAATATGATAAATAAGATTATATATTTATATAGATAAATAAACTGAAAATCTTAAGATTATGACTTAAGAAAAAAAGTGACTTGAGATCGTGATTGATCCATGAGAAGCTCATAAATATATAATCTTATTGAAATTGAAAGTTGTTACATAGATGAAAAATCCCTAAATTTTAATGAAAATTGAATGTTAAGTGACCTGATTGGAACACTTTTGAAACTTGAATTACTTAATTGGAATACTTTTAAAACTTAGTTACTATTTTACAAAGTTACCCCTAAAAAAATTATGTTACACTTATCCATGATTTATGTGAAGCTTATTTATGAAAATTGTTGCAAATATATATATATCTAATACTAATAAAAGAATATTTCTAATGCCACATGGCATTTTCATCTTTAAGTCATTTATAACATATAATAATTAATATCTAATTTTAATTTATGATAATTCATTAATAATATATAACAATTAATATCTATTTCTAATTTATGATTAAAAAAATATACATAAGTGATCTACAATATTTAAAACTATGATTTTAGTACTTCTCAAAATAAAATAGTTTAAATTACAAAAGAAAAAAAAAACTATTAACCATATCTGAGATTATCTATAAAATCAATATATGAGTTTTTCTAACATATAAATAAAAGCTAAAAAAGATTAACTAACCAGAGGACAATCTCACAACAAGACTAAAATTTTATTGAACTCGGTTTTAAAATGATAGACGGGGAGAACTTAACGTTTTGAAGTTTTATAGATGAGATACTATTAAGATTTGTAGCTACATTGATTTATGATGTGTTTTCAATTTAATAGAGCTAAGAAATATATTAATTTTATTTTATACCTGTCACACCCCGACCGCGTAAAACAACAAATCGCGACGGAATCGTCGGGGAGTGTTGTAACAGAATCATTGTTTCATAACACACAGAAATTTGAAGTTTCATTTTATTTAAAGATTAACCATTTACATTGTCTTGAAATTTAAACAAACAAGTTAAACAAAGTCTATCATTGTTATTAAGTCACTAAGGCCTCGTCCAGTCCTATGTGAGCATGCATCCTAGCAATCAACATCATTCAACAACACCTGAAACATATGTAAAAACAAAGTCAGCAAATAAATGCTGGCGAGCACATAAGTTTATGAGAGTGTCGGATTCATGGCTAGTTTACATGTTGCAATACTTAATTAAAAACCTTGTTTTGAAAAGTATAGTATTGCGAAATAATTAACCATCTCAAATCAAGTTGGTTATAATTTATAAAATCTCGTAGCCATGATTCTTAACCCAAAAAAATTATTTAATTAAATCAAATTGTATAACATCTCGTAAAAACTCGTTAATAAAACTCGTATGGTTTATATTATTCAGAAAACATCATTGTGTGACATCGTTTTAGAATCGTTTACCCAAGTGAACTAAATAACGCCACTGTATGTAATATGATGAAAACACTTATATATAAGAAGTACCAGTGGCGTATCTACCATGTTTTCATCACATTACACCCGTCCCGTTATCTAAACACTAACCAAAAACCAATCGTTAACCCAAATCGTTTAACTCGTTAAAAATCGCTTCAGTCGTTTAAATCATTCTCGTTTTAAATTGTGAAAACTACTTTTGGTCGTCTCGATAATAACATCCAAACCTTCGTGACTCGACTATCTCGAAACTCGCATTAATAAACCACCAAAGGGTAAATTAACAATCACAGATTCAGTCGTTACCCACCCAACCCACACATAACCATGGGTAAAGTCTGATAACGGGATTTGTCAGATCCTATGGTACCATAACCTAATACTGGTCGGTTCGGCCAAAACTAATGAATGTTATTCGTTATGTAATTACAACCAACAAGTTTATCCACATTATCGAAATCGTTATTAATTTAATATAAACCATTTTAATCATTTTCGAAACCATCGTTAAAAACATCGAAATCATTTAACACATATGAATCACCCCAAAACAATTGAAAATAGTAAAATAAGGGAACTATGTACTCACTTGAGAATGCTTAGAAGTCTTGAACAACAACCAAGCAAAGCTAGAGGGAGCACGAAATCAGTCGGCAACCTAATAACTATATAAATAAACCGGACCTAAGTCGGAAGATCGGATAGGATGAGGTTTCGTAAATCAAATGAGTATTGGAACTCATATAATTTGGTTTAACAAAGCCTACATACTAAATCAAAACCTAACCTAAGTGCTTACGACCCATTACGACTCGTTTAGGTTGCTTACGCAACTTTAACGCGTCGCTCGCGTAAAACGCGTTCGGACCGCCTAACTAGTCCTATGACAAGTATTATATGCCTTAACATGTCTAATAATGTTACCTAATCAGTTTAGATATAAAAATTTAGGTTACATATGCTTAAAATGAATTTATGCGTAAAAATGACATTTTGGTCATTTTCCTAAGGCATATAAACTACTTATCATACAACTAACTAAATGAAGTGACCATAAGGTATAACCTCGGAAGATTATTCCCTATACAACTATGGTCACAAATCATGTTTGGTCGGATCCTAATGATCGACCAAATGGGTCGGGTTCGAAAGTCTAAGCGGTTGTTTAGACCGCTTATCTCACGACCCTATATAAGCACTAAAATAAAAGTGACGAGCTAAACATGTTAAAACATGTTTAACGAAGTTAGAAAACAAGTTTGATATCAAAACAAACGGTTTTGATACCCAAGAATAGTTTGGTTGAAAAATACGCATGAATACGCATTTTGACCGAAACTATGACTCGTCACTACGCCTAATCAACGTGGTAATCAGTAGGTATAGTCACACGGGACAATAACCATTGTGATTACGCTCACATTGTGAAGTTCAACGAACTTCGTGTTGACCATAACCTGGTTAAAGCAGAAAGTCAAACATTGTTTGACTTTCGTGCTTAAAAACGCATAAAAGCATGAAAGAAACTTACAACGGGTCCAAGCTAGGAAGAACTTGATCTAAATACTCATGTATGAAGCATAAAGCTTCAACTTAGAGCATAAAATTAGATCAAGGTGTGAGGAAAATGGAATGGGAGCTTGGGTATTTATAGATTTCGGAGAACCGTTAGGATCGTTTCTCGCATTTCGTGCCTTGATCTTGGCCCTCCACTTGGGCACATGGTTTTCAAAACCATGGGAATACTTAAAACCATCAAATTCCAGCCCATAGAATGCAAAACCATGGGTTAAAACTATCAAAACCTCAAAAATGGACCAAGTTCAATGTATCTGCTAGAAATTTCAAAAATGGTCCCTGCACTTGTAAAACTTGATTTTTTTGGCACTTTTAAGCCCCGTTAACCCCGTTTCAAGGCTCTAAAATGAAGTTAAAGTATAGGGAACTTGAAATGTGCTAAAAAATATCTCGGATGTCAGTTCGTTTGGTCGTACGGTTGCGTTGTTCGGTTAATTACGACGGAAATCGTAACGAGCAAAAACGATCCAAATTACGCGACGAATGGAATTTTATCATGCCAATCACTAAAATAAAATATTTTAATGATTACATAAATTTTTGGATGTCCGGATATATTCAGAACGTAACATATGCGCGAAAATGCAAACTTATGCACTTTTTGATGCTTTTAGTCCCTTTTGATTAAATAAGTTTATTTTTGCGCACCAATCAACTCAAAGCCTATTTCTAAGCTATGTAAGGGATATTTAGGGCATGTTTAACTTATGATCATATTCCGTAATGTTCGTTACAGTTTGAATCGACATACTTTCGCAGTTTGTCGAAATTAGTCCCTGTAAGCGAATAAACTTGATTTCGACACACCAAACCCTCCAAAACTTATTTCTAAGTTATGTAAAGGTTATTTAAGGTATGTTAAGCCTATGTCACTGTTCCAGAGTGTTTGTCGCATTAAACTGATTACGTTTACGCATCAGTTCGCGTATAACTTTCCATAAAGCGATTTAGAGCTCGAAATCGAACGAGAATTGATATGTGCAAATGATACACATATTTATACAAATCCCAAGTATGAAACACAATATTTCATTGATTTGGTATTTGTTTGATGGCCGTGGAGGCACAGATGTCATAGTCTCCCCTACTTTAGGAAATTTCATCCCGAAATTATTCAGAAGAAACTTGTGATGGCTCGAAACATAAAGTCGAAAAGATAAAACAACACTGGTTAGGGTTCTGAACTTCTAGTAACTTTAAATTACATTATGCTTGCAATGTAAGAGGGACACTTATATACAAGTATATGAAGCGCCATTGGTGCGTCCACCGTACCTCCATTACATTGTTCACGTTTTGTTATTATTGCCACTATAGGTTCTTACACATGATAAATCTTACTGGGGTTCCTGTGCACTGAATTTCATAATTATGTACGTGTCCATAATTACATAATTCCTTGTATAGTCCGCACAATGCATTTTATAATGTGTAGGGGAAAACCAAATGAACAAACCTGTGGTGAGTGTGACTAGACCATCCTAGGGTCCTTTTTAATTAAATCAATAAATGATCTCTTTAAATAGACCACCAAGGAGTCTTTTCAGCTATATCATCACATGACATTCTCAACCAGATTTCGAATCAATCTTTTTAACTAGACCACTCAAGGGGTCTCTTTTGAATTATGGAATGGTACTATATAATCCAAGGGTCTTAACTATTACGTAGAAGCCCATTAAGGATTTAAGGTAGTACCTTTGGATATCCTTCTATGAATCCCTCATATGAAGATATGGAAGATTCTACGAGGATTTGGATAACGAAAATTTGGATTTCACAAAACATAAAAGAAAACACATAAACACATAATCACATAATTGTTTAACTTGACCTTTAATTTGTTATCTTTGGACACGGGTATTTAAAGCACACCAGGAATCAAATCCGTGGATTTCATTTGGCACTTTAAACATATTCAAGAATCTAACTATGAAGATAGGAAGATCTTAATATGTCCTTATTGAATTGTAATGTACGTATTAAGGCGTACAAGGAATCCAATCAAGGGCTCCGATTTAAGCGATAACCATCCACAAGGATCTAATTGTGAAGATAAGAAGATTCTATATGGATTTTGGAATTTGAAAAGCGGGAGACGCTTCGAAACCTTGCACTAGACGTGCTTAAGTCGATACACGAGGTAGAATGCTCATGAAGTGGAGGTACTAGATATGCCAAGGCGACATATTAAGCAGAATTTGAAGGTTGGGAAATACGAGCAGAATTCTTTTCGAAAACTATGCTTGGGGTTCTTTAGAAATATGCTTAATGTTTTTGAAATCTTACATAATACTTTTGAAAGCGTAAGGTAGATATATTAGGTAAATATGTTTATAAAAATCATGGGGGATGAATTTTGAAATTATGTATAAGGTTTTTGAAAACATGAATAATGCTTTTCGAAATCATGCACTTGATATACTAAGTAAATATACCGTGTTAAAATCGTTTTCAAACTATATGAAATATTTTGAAATCATGAAGGTTGTGTTTTGAAATACATATACTATGTATGTTGTTATGAAAAACCAGAATGAAATGATATGAGATTGAAGAAAGGTATCCTTAGTTATCTAACCAAGGATTTAAAGTGATTACTCAAGATATCACTTTTTTTCTGTACTTCGTTTCTTAAAATGAAACGAGCACTTAGAATTTTCGAGGAGATCATGAGCGATCATATGAATGAGAGAATTACAAATATGGTTCGTCGGTGTAGGTATCGTAGGGGTATGCCATACACACATGCAACTACATTTGTACATCAGAATTGCAAACAAAAATTTATTTATAAACAAAATCGATTCTTTCAGAGTTCAAAGAAAAACACTAGAAACATAAACATAAGATTCAGATTATTCAAAGCAGCAGCTTCTTCTAATCGGCCAAATGCTCATCCGTGGGTCAGATTGACAATCTTTGGGTATTTGTCCCTGACATAACCCGTCTCGCCATAGGTGTAGCAAGTATGTGACAACCCAAATAAACAGGGTTAGCACTACTTGAATTCCACAAACCGATAACATGTATCTCTGTATTTGTTTACCTGTCGCGTGCACTATTAAATGTTTATGCGTGTATAGTGTTAACAGAAATCAAGTTGCGAGTAATTGTGTAATTTAGTATATTGGGAAATTAACTTATTCGGGTCACGAATTTACGCGACACTGGTGAGCCGCGAATTACTTGAGCCCAACCCTAACCACATAGATAAGTCTAATTAGATCACATTTATGCATGGGCATAGTAAAGCCCAAATGGGATTTTAGTGGGCCGATTAGTTGGGTTTTGTATACACACACCCGAAGTCCCAACCCAAGCACACGTACACTCACATAGTTGTACTGCAATTATATAAGCCCAAACAAGATTGGTAGTGGGCTGGGTGAAGTTAGTTGTGGGCCGGCTAGTTGGGGCTAGGAAATACACACGCACACATGAATAAATTGTACGTGGAATTATGTGTTAACAATTCACACAATCTCAAACCCTAAATCACCTCTTGAACCCGACGGCCATACCCCTATTTCATGAAGCCTTCCTTCGAGTTCATCTGATTTGCGGTTAGTATAATACTCCCTCTAGTTGTTTTGGTCCCCTATTATATGTTACATGTGATCTTTTGAATAAATGGTGGTAAATATGATCATGATTATGATTCTCGACTGATTATTTGCGTGATGATCATGGTTATCGGTGCACTCTTCAGTTTGGATGGATTAGATTATATGATTTTGTGTTGAGATGCATGTGAATTGAAATATAGTTGTCGGCCAAAGTTTTATCATAAACAACTCATTAATCGGTCCAATCAGGTTAGCTTAAGTGTTCGGCCCATATATCAAATTGATCAGAATGCATGTGATAGTTCATAAGAGGTCCAATTAAAAGAGTTATTTGCAAACTATTTGGTCCAATCATTCTAGCCTATTAATTAATTGAGATTCAATTAAAAAATTGAATGCAAAATGTGTCTGACATATACATGTGATAGTGGATGTTTGGATAGAACTTTTATTGGTTATATATGATTAAGATGGGAATCTGATGTTGATATACTTACTTGACAAGTTGGGTTATTTACTTGGACTGTATGTAGCTATCGGACACACACATACATATAACTTGATCTATTAGTTTGGTCTTGATAACTGGGTTACTCGTATAAATGAAATAAGGGATCCATATAGTACTTGTTGGGCTGCGGTTGGTATGATTCGACAAAGATACAGCAGCCGAATTTAATTGAGTGGGCTTCATGGATTAAATGGTGGGCCGAGTAACATGTAATGATTTGTAGTGTCACATATGATATGCATGTTGATAATGGGTATGATAAATTGTTAAGTTGTCACGTAATTGTAATATAGGGAACTGATTAATTGAGTTAGGCTTATGGGGATCACTATTAGAATCAAAACAACAGGTTATTGGGTCACGCAACATTACTTTTGGGCCGGTCAAGTTTGGGTAAAAAGGAACAGAAAGTGTAGCAATTGGATTGGGCCGCAATGAAGTAATGGTGTGTGGGCTATGTACGATTCCAGTTGGGCCTTTAGCATTGGGTTTCGCTTTGCGAGATGGGCACTCGGGTTAGGGTCTTGGATCTAGTATAAGTGTTTGTGTAAGTGCTACATGTGGTGTCTATGACAAATTGTTAAGTTGCATAACTCGATGACTTACATGATATTTTTTCAGTGCTACCTGTATAACACGTGTATAGAATATAAGATTATGTGATACCCGACTGATTGTTAATGGTAAGCATGTTAGGATTGTTTTGAGCAACTTGATCACGTAACTAGTGTTACCGAGCAAAACCAAGGTGAGTTCACTACTTTGAGCATGCGTCCCGGTGGTTGGGATAGTCAGTGGGTATCCCGGGGAGGGATAAATCTTTTGGGTAAAACTGGGATGTTGGATAATATTCTCACTCTCTATCTCTTAAGTCCCATCTTTTGCTATCATGGGTGGTAGCGGGGTAATAGTTGGTAGCGCTACTTAGGTTTGGCACCCTCACCCCGTTCCTGAGAGAGGGCGGGTGTGAACTAATGACCCAATCGGGCCCAGTGCTTTGATAGGAGCACTGGGGAAAGGGCAAAACATACATCAGGAGCCGTCTTGTTCAGTATCGAGATATTATCAACATTACTTTCGGATTAAATTCAATGTATTAACTAAACACTTGGTAATAAACATTTTCGTAAAACTATGAACTCACCAGCGTTGTCTGATACACTTGTTGCATGCTCGCTGGTCGTTAGATGTCTTGGATTTGGAACTTGCTGTCTGGAGTAGTTGGAGTGGTCATGGGTCGATTGGAGGGATTCATGTAATTGATTCCTTGATACCATACATTGGTTTTGAAACCGTTTAACTTTGGTTTACCATATTGCTTCCGCTGAACATGTTGGTTTTCATTTAAACTCGTTAATGGTAGTTTTTACTAATAATTGAGGATTTTATTTATAAACTTGAATGAGTTCAATGTGATTAGTGGCTCGTTGTTGGTACGTCACACGCCTAGTAGGGACATTCCCTAGGTGGTATTTTGGGGGTGTGACAGTTTGGTATCAGAGCCACTGGTTATAGTGAACTTGGTTTTAAAACGTTTTTGTAAAACCAAACTATAACCGAACAATTTTGAATACGTGAATACGACTATGACACTCAGCTCCAGATTGCAAGGTTCGTTTTCTCACTTGTTGCATACCTTACATGACTAGTACACAATTGCTTATGACGCAACGTACGAACACACGCTCGTCACTATAACATGATTGCATGAATTGCTTGCTTACGTTATGACGTGTTTTGAAAACCGTGAAGGGCATACGTTGGAGCGTGCTGGCTGCCAAAGCGGACAATATCATGGTGCGTTGTTAGTATGCCATAGTCTTTGGATTCCTACGATTTTATTACCTTGACAACCTCCGTTTGACATTTGAGTTTAAAGAACCATTTGACATGAGTTAGGAGGAACTGAGATGAGCATGCAAATCACAATATTATTGTGGGTGCACACATAATAATAATGTGGGGTGCATGCGAGTCCCAGTGAGGCTTAACAAGTGAAAAATGGGTTCCGTTCTGTTGATTGATCGATGTGAAACACAACAATCTATAGGAGTCATAGCAGTGATTGTCTCCTACTCGAACGTGATCTTTTCACTCCTCTCTGAATCCTTACGAATCTCGATGTTATCGAGTATCACCTGAACACTCATCTGAACGCCTAGCGAACTGTGTAGAATGTTAGGTGCTTGTATGAACGTCCCTGAGTTGGATGTTCAATGATTGGTCTATACCTCTCACACTCCTCTTTGTTTGCTGGAACTCACTGTACTAATTTCTTAGACCCCGAAGTGCGATCACTTCTACAACACTCTAGAAATATACTTTGTAATACTCAACCACTTGCAAGATCGATGGACAAGAGGATGAGCGTAGTATTTGCCGAACTCAGTATTCGGACGACCCTGATTACCGACAACGAACACCAGGAATTTAATTTCAATCGAATCCTCAACCTTAGTCAGCGACTTATGGGAGTCAATTCTTACAAATCAATCGGGGCATAAGCGATGACAAATGACTATAGTGTGGAATGTGTAGCTGCCAACCCAGTGAGTAGCACTTTAGGACGTAGCACAGAAGGTGAAAGGATGGACCCTATTGGTGAAAGATCGTAGGGCTCCGTTTCGAGCGACGACATTAGAGACAACAGACGTGGCAACATCAAGGTACTTGTAATAGTAGCCTACAATATGGAAATGAAGGTGTCTACGACATGGGTTGGCCGTTGATAATTCAAGACGACAACAACCAAGGGGATGACGACAAGTACTGGAATTCCTCGTAACGGAAACAACAACTCTGGAAATGATGTTCGTGGAAGGGCATATAGGATTGGCATGGGCGATGCCAGGATTATAGCAACGCGGTGGTCTACACGTTCTTGGTAACTAAAACGCCTCGTTCCTGTTCGGTTTAACCCTGACGCTTCTTGAAATCAACCTATTGTGGAATCGACTGATGGCAAGCCAAATGAAACCTCATATGTTCGTTGGAATGCAAACTTGACCTTTTGGGACAAGTGTTCGACATTGACCTTCTCCTACCATCCTGGATGGTTTCGACGCGGTAGTTAGTGTGGAGTGGTTATCCGGATATTGCGCAAATACACCCTGCAAGGAGAAAACTTTGCGTATCCCTCTCCCTAGTGGAGAATCGTCGCCTGACCTAAGGTGTAAGAGTAGTGTAAAGATTAGCATCATGTCAGCAATGAAGGCCCAGAAGTGTCTACGGAGAGATTACCCTGCTATGTTAACAACTGTTACTGACGTAAAGCTAAGGAAAAGAGGATCGAGGATCCGCCGATCGTTCGAGATTTCTCTCGGTGTACTACCCAAGGAATTTTCAGGTTTACTGTCGTGACTGTTAGGTAGAACCTCAGTTCGATCTCACGCCAGAGGCAGCCCTGATTACTCGTACTCTCCACCGTTTTGTACCAGGAGGGTCGCAAGAACTGTCAAATCAACTACAGGAACCATTGGACAGGAGTTTTGTTGGACCTAGTTCTTCGCTTTAGGGGAGCCCCAGTTATATTAAGGAAGATGAGCCTTTTCATACGTGTACTGGCTATTGGGAACTCATCAAGGTGACAGTCCAGAACCGTTTGTCTCGATCATATATTGACAACCTGTTGACCAGTTGCAAAGGACAAGCTCTTATTTGAAGATTGATTAACGAACGAACTAACATCAGATGGAAGTCCAAGGGGAGGATGCTCCTAAAACGGCATATTGAACACAATGCGGCCATTACTAGGAGACACAGGAAGGATTATTCCATGACCTTTTGGGATAAACAACACACCAGCAGCTTTAGGGATCCCATGAATCAACCGTGTTTATTGAGGACGTCTTGAATCATTCCCAGGAGAAAGGAACAACATGGACGGAATTTGTATCTTATTTTAGAGCTCTTGAGGGAGGAGCCACTACACGCGAAGTCTCGTTAGGAGTAACTTCTGGATTCGAGAGGTACGTATTTTTTTCCTTGGTCACGTAGTCGACAGAGAGGGAATACACGCAGATTATGCTAATATCCAATCTATTAGAAACTGATCGACACCAAAGACCCCTTTGAGGGTACGGAAAACCTTTGGTTTCGCAAGGTGCAATCACAGATTCATCGCAGGATTCTCCAAGATTTTGCAGCTCTAACCTCTTTAACACAGCAGTGTGTTGTGTATCCGTGGGAGACGGAATAGGAGGACATCTCTTCAAACTTTTAAAACTTAACACTACACTGTACTGAGTATCATCTTTACTCGAGGGCACTGATGATCTAGTGGTATGTCATGACGACCCAAAGCAGAGACCCAGTTACATGCCAAAGCGGCACGAGAAGGTGACTTTACAGGAAGAAAAAAAATTGCACGAGTCATAACCTGCGGTAGGACCCATGGATCTTGGAATTAGGATGGAGGCATTACTTGGACGGTACCAATTGCACCATTTAGACCGATCACAAGGGCCTGCTGTGTACCTTGTTTGATAGAGCTAAATTATGTGATGACATCTCCAGATGGAACTCTTTGAATGTTTACGACTGTGAAACTCGAGCGTGCATGAGCTTTGCAGCTCGCTATCCACTCTAACATACCTGATCAGACTCGCCTTGCTCAAACAGAAGAACTGAAGGAAGAGAGTTCTCAAGGTTAACCCATGCGGGGCATGGGGAAGCAACATTTGGCAGGATGGACGATATTTACTACTTCATAGAACAAATGTGGATCTCACGGTGCAGCAACCTTAGAGAACTGGTGCAGGCGAAGCACACGGGCCTCGATATCTTATTCGTCTGAGTTTTGATAGGATGTATTAAAACCTGAAGACCATGTACGGGTGACCGAGCCTGAAGGCCCACATAGCCACGCATGGGAACGAAGTTTGACATATGGGAAAGTCAAGGTGGGATATTAGCAACCAGAAACACATGTATGGAAATGAGAACGGACTGCCATGGATTTTGTCACTAGTCCACTTACAACTCGAAACGGAAACATTATCACCTGGGTGATCAATAATGGACTCAAGTTACCAGCACACTTTCTTGCAATCAAGAAAACTGACGAGTCTTCACAGTTGTGAATGTTCCTCTGAGAGAGGCGGCTTTCAGGTACGAGGTGCCAACTCTTGTTACCTCTGAATTTGAATAATACATGATTTATGTAAGGAAATACACAACACCTTTGGCTCACATTAGGACCAGGGCATTGTTTATCGCCGTTGGGCAAACGATTAGAGAAAACGAACTCTCCTGGCACTTGAGGACATGCTGCGAGCATGTGTGTGACCAGACAGCCCTGTTGAGGCATTACATAGACAATAATACCAACCTTCTTGTTAGACTGAGATGGTTGACAACTTAATTACTGGTCCAGGATTGGTACTCGAAACTCTTGGGAAGATTGTTTGGATCGGGAGTCGATTGGCGGCAATAAGTGACCGTCAGGAAAGCTGGTAAACTTGGGAAATGCTGGAAAATCGCTGTAGGCGATCGTATCGTGTTGAATGTCTCACCCTGGGAGGGTGTGGAATGCTTGGGAAGCATGGTGAGCTTAACTAACGTCACAATGGGCCATTCAACAGTCCGGGAAGAATCGGTAGCGTAATCTACAAACTCGAGTTACCTGACGAATTCGATAACGTACACGATGTCATATATGTCTCGAACTTAGAGAAGCGCCTGTTTGACGCAAAACATGTGATACCCTTGTTGAGAAACCCACTGTTAACACAGTCAAATTTCAATCGTGAGAGTTCGTTGGAACTCAAGACGTGGACCGAAGTTCCTGTGAGAACACAAAGATAAGGTGAAGCTCTATTACCCCCAGATTGTTCAAATGGTGGGACCAACTTTCGATACCATTGGCGAATTTTGGGACGAAATTCCCTTTCAAGTTGGGGATAATGTGACACCCAACTGACCTCGCAATCCTGTTTTTACAATTTGGTTTACGTGGTGTCTGTGCAGTTATCTGGATGCTTAGTGATTGTGTGTAATGCTTGATTATTATTTGTGATTATTATCTGTGTAGTATTACATATAGCCTAATTAGATTTTCTATCGCTTCACTCCTCTGTGCTTACTTGTCAAATTTCGGGACGACATTTCTTTCAAGTTGGGGATGATGTGACAACCCAAATAAACAAGGTTAGCACTACTTGAATTCCACAAACCGAGAGCATGTATCTCTGTATTTGTTTACCTGTCGCGTGCACTATTAAATGTTTATGCGTGTATAGTGTTACCAGAAATCAAGTTGCGAGTAATTGTGTAATTTAGTAAATTGGGAAATTAAATTATTCGGGTCGCGAATTTACGCGACACTGGTGAGCCGCGAATTACTTGAGCCCAACCCTAAGCACATAGATAAGTCTAATTAGATCACATTTATGCATGGGCATAGTAAAGCCCAAATGGGATTTTAGTGGGCCGATTAGTTGGGTTTTGTATACACACACCCGAAGTCCCAACCCAAGCACACGTACACTCACATAGTTGTACTACAATTATATAAGCCCAAACAAGATTGGTAGTGGGCTGGGTGAAGTTAGTTGTGGGCTGGCTAGTTGGGGCTAGGAAATACACTCGCACACATGAATAAATTGTACATGGAATTATGTGTTAACAATTCACACAATCTCAAACCCTAAATCACCTCTTGAACCCGACGGCCATACCCCTATTTCGTGAAGCCTTCCTTCGAGTTCATCTGATTTGCGGTTAGTATAATACTCCCTCGAGTTGGGGCTAGGAAATACACTCCCCTATTATATGTTACATGTGATCTTTTGAATACATGGTGGTAAATATGTTCATGATTATGATTCTCGACTGATTATTTGCGTGATGATCATGGTTATCGGTGCACTCTTCAGTTTGGATGGATTAGATTATATGATTTTGTGTTGAGATGCATGTGAATTGAAATATAGTTGTCGGCCAAAGTTTTATCATAAACAACTCATTAATCGGTCCAATCAGGTTAGCTTAAGTGTTCGGCCCATATATCAAATTGATCAGAATGCATCTGATAGTTCATAAGAGGTCCAATTAAAAGAGTTATTTGCAAACTATTTGGTCCAATCATTCTAGCCTATTAATTAATTGAGATTCAATTAAAAAATTGAATGCAAAATGTGTCTGACATATACATGTGATAGTGGATGTTTGGACAGAACTTTTATTGGTTATATATGATTAAGATGGGAATCTGATGTTGATATACTTACTTGACAAGTTGGGTTATTTACTTGGACTGTATGTAGCTACCGGACACACACATACATATAACTTGATCTATTAGTTTGGGTTGATAACTGGGTTACTCGTATAAATGAAATAAGGGATCCATATAGTACTTGTTGGGCTGCGGTTGGTATGATTCGACAAAGATACAGCAGCCGAATTTAATTGAGTGGGCTTCATGGATTAAATGGTGGGCCGAGTAACATGTAATGATTTGTAGTGTCACATATGATATGCATGTTGATAATGGGTATGATAAATTGTTAGGTTGTCACGTAATTGTAATATAGGGAACTGATTAATTGAGTTAGGCTTATGGGGTTCACTATTAGAATCAAAACAACAGGTTATTGGGTCACGCAACATTACTTTTGGGCCGGTCAAGTTTGGGTAAAAAGGAACAGAAAGCGTAGCAATTGGATTGGGACGCAATGAAGTAATGGTGTGTGGGCTATTTACGATTCCAGTTGGGCCTTTAGCATTAGGTTTCGCTTTGCGAGATGGGCACTCAGGTTAGGGTCTTGGATCTAGTATAAGTGTTTGTGTAAGTGCTATATGTGGTGTCTATGACAAATTGTTAAGTTGCATAACTCGATGGCTTACATGATATTTTTTCAGTGCTACCTGTATAACACGTGTATAGAATATAAGATTATGTGATACCCGACTGATTGTTAATGGTAACCATGTTAGGATTGTTTTGAGCAACTTGATCACGTAGCTAGTCTTACCGAGCAAAACCAAGGTGAGTTCACTACTTTGAGCATGCGTCTCGGTGGTTGGGACAGTCAGTGGGTATCCCGGGGAGGGATAAATCTTTTGGGTAAAACAGGGATGTTGGATAATATTCTCACTCTCTATCTCTTAAGTCCCATCTTTTTCTATCGTGGGTGGTAGTGGGGTATTAGTTGGTAGCGCTACTTAGGTTTGGCACCCTCACCCCGTTCCTGAGAGAGGGCGGGTGTGAACTAATGACCCAGTCGGGCCCGGTGCTTTGATAGGAGCACTGGGGAAAGGGCAAAACATACATCAGGAGCCGTCTTGTTCAGTATCGAGATATTATCAACATTACTTTCGGATTAAATTCAATGGATTAACTAAACACTTGGTAATCAACATTTTCGTAAAACTATGAACTCACCAGCGTTGTCTGATACACTTGTTGCATGCTCGCAGGTCGTTAGATGTCTTGGATTTGGAACTTGTTGTCTGGAGTAATTGGAGTGGTCATGGATCGATTGGAGGGATTCATGGAATTGATTCCTTGATACCATACATTGGTTTTGAAACCGTTTAACTTTGGTTTACCATATTGCTTCCGCTGAACATGTTGGTTTTCATTTAAACTCGTTAATGGTAGTTTTTACTAATAATTGAGGATTTTATTTATTAACTTGAATGAGTTCAATGTGATTAGTGGCTCGTTGTTGGTACGTCACACGCCTAGTAGGGACATTCCCTAGGTGGTATTTTGGGGGTGTGACAAAGTACCAGGAGGAAAATGAGCTCGTGTTGGGTCTGCTTCTGTAGCAGTAGGATCTGCAACAGTTTTGCCTTGGATAGCAAAATGGCACATATTAACCAGATGTCCCCATCGTCCACAGTTGAAACATTTTCGACATTTGACACTGGCATGGTGATGGAGGTTACACTGATTACATAAAGGAGCAGTTCCCAAGTACGGCTTCTTGGCTGGTGGTGCTGCCACCTGGCTAGGTTCTGCTTGATTTGGTGTAACGGCTACGGGATCCTTTGGAGCTTTTCACTTCTTTGACTTTTTCGAAGGCTCGGCTTCTGCTTCCTTTGATGCTTCTTGGGTGGCTTCATTGTTGAGACGAGACATGGCGACACCTAAATCAACAGACTTTAGGATTACTTCGCCTATTCGCTGGGCAAATTTGGCAGTTTGCTCGGACATTTGAGTGTCGCTGTGATGAAGAGACATTCTGGAGAAAATGAAAGACATAGGAGGAAACAAGTTAAATTTTATCGGATAATGACAACGTATAAAAATTGCGATCATTTTTTTGTTACCTAAGGCAAACAAATGAGACGGTGACTAATCAAAGTAAATGGGTCAATATAATGTATCACTGAAGACATGCTCGCCTATAAGTGAACACTCACCCCAAGAGTTCCCAGGTAAGAGTGACTGGTCCGATACTGCGGATTTGTATGAACACTCTAGCCTTAGACAGAAAACTCAGGGTACAGGCATTCACCCTTCCAGTTTGCATGTGTTCACATTATAAGACCCAAACTTTGACGAGATTTTGAAAACTTAGAGGGTTCAAAACCTAGTAATCAATCATCCTAGAACAGATGATTGGTTTTCGATGCGGATTTGAAATTTGTGTTCATGTTGTGGTTGTCACCTAAGGATAAGTGACGGTATTGTTTTAAGATCTAAACACAAGGATCTTGTTTTAGGGTCCTAGGAAGGTTATAGACTAGGTCAAAGCATTACTAATAACCTAATTCCCTATAACCATGAGCTTTGATACCAACTTTTCTATCACACCCTGACCGTGTAAAACAACAAATCGTGGCGGAATCGTCGGGGAGTGTTGTAACAGAATCATTGTTTCATAACACACGGAAATTTCAAGTTTCGTTTTATTTAAAGATTAACCATTTACATTGTCTTGAAATTTAAACAAACAAGTTAAACATAGTCTATCATTCTTATTAAGTCACTAAGGCCTCGTCCAGTCCTATGTGAGCATGCATCCTAGCAATCGACATCGTTCAACAACACCTGAAACATATGTAAAAACAAAGTCAGCAAAGAAATGCTGGCGAGCACATAGGTTTATGAGAGTGTCGGATTCATGGCTAGTTTACATGTTGCAATACTTAATTAAAAACCTTGTTTTGAAAAGTATAGTATTGCGACATAATTAACCATCTCAAATCAAGTTGGTTATAATTTATAAAATCTCGTAGCCATGATTCTTAACCCGAAACATTTATTTAATTAAATCAAATTGTATAACATCTCGTAAAAACTCGTTAATAAAACTCGTATGGTTTATATTATTCAGAAAACATCATTGTGTGACATCATTTCAGAATCGTTTACCCAAGTGAACTAAATAACGCCACGGTATGTAATATGATGAAAACACTTATATATAAGAAGTACCAACGGTGTATCTACCATGTTTTCATCACATTACACCCGTCCCGTTATCTAAACACTAACCAAAAACCAATAGTTTACCCAAATCATTTAACTCGTTAAAAATCGCTTCAGTCGTTTAAATCATTCTCGTTTTAAATTGTGAAAACTACTTTTGGTCGTCTCGATAATAACATCCAAACCTTCGTGACTCGACTATCTCGAAACTCGCATTAATAAACCAACAAAGGGTAAATTAACAATCACAGATTCAGTCGTTACCCACCTAACCCACACATAACCATGGGTGCAGTCTGATAACGGGATTTGTCAGATCCTATGGTACCATAACCTAATACTGGTCGGTTCAGCCAAAACTAATGAATGTTATTCGTTATGTAATTACAACCAACAAGTTTATACACATTATCGAAATCATTATTAATTTAATATAAACCATTTTAATCATTTTCGAAACCATCGTTAAAAACATCGAAATCATTTAGCATATATGAATCACCCCAAAACAATTGAAAACAGTAAAATAGGGGAACTATGTACTCACTTGAGAATGCTTAGAAGTCTTGAACAACAACCAAGCAAAGCTAGAGGGAGCACGGAATCAGTCGGCAACCTAATAACTATATAAATAAACCGGACCTAAGTCGGAAGATCGGATAGGATGTGGTTTCGTAAACCAAATGAGTATTGGAACTCATATAATTTGGTTTAACAAAGCCTACATACTAAATCGAAACCTAACCTAAGTGCTTACAACCCATTACGACTCGTTTAGGTAGCTTACTGTAACAACCCTCGGTAAAACCAACACCCTTATAATAATTCCGACACTCCAGTATATTATAGAATGTCTCATTATGTCCTTTATTACACCCCGTATGTGAAAACCAAGCCCTAGTTATGTTATAATTATAAAATAAATCAAAAACAAGAAAAATGGAGTTGAGGCGGGCCGCGTAGACCCACCCCAAACTCTCACGCGGGCCGCTAGAGATCGTGAAACGCGGATGCATCCTGAGCTGACACGTGTCGTCATCGTGTCAAGCCTAGTGGTGATCCGGACAAGCTATGCGTTGACCCTCGGTTTGACGCGGGCCGCGTAAGGCTTAGCCTTACCTTACGCGGGCCGCCTGGAAGTCAGAATCAGACCATATAAATAGATAGCATCAGATTACAATTTCTGTCGCTCACATTTCAATCTCAATCTCGAATTCTGAAGTATTAAGCATAATATTTGGGTATTATACCCCTAATTAGCGAGGTTCTGCTCCGTTGTAAGTATTATAACCCCAGTTTTGTAATAGTTACGCTGCCCGATTGATTTAGGGTTCCGTAACAACTGTCGTGGTTCTGCCGGACGTAGTTGTTGGAATACCGTCTCGGGGAGGGTATCATTAATATTTTCAAAGGGTTATAATACTAACCAATGTACATTTGTATAAATTATAGATTATATCCAGGAAACCCTTACGAGAAGCCTAAGATAGCAATGTGAGTTTATCCTCTTTTTGATAATGTTTTTGGAATGTTTTACAAAACCTTAATTATTTTACAATGCGATTAAGCAGTGATTGAGTCTTTGTAGTTCTTCAATTACTGCCGGTATTTGGGGTTTTGTATACAAAATTTATTACTTGCGAGTAGTAAGTCGGAATGACAGTACGTTACCATTGGACGACAAGTAGCCAATGTGTAATATGACCCACAAGTCAAGGATTGACAGTACTGAATGAGTAATTGTGTAGAAATAAACAATGTGATCGCTCTCAATACTGTGTTAATTGATAAAATGTTTCTTGATTAAGCTGGGATTCACTCACCAGTATTTCCCGCTGACAAAATATTTTTAAAACATGTTTCAGGTAACACAATGTGAAAGCCAACCGGGAAAAAGCCAGCTCGAGAGCACTGATGGCTTGGAAAAAATAAGTGGCTATAAAAGTTATCTAAGAAACGATGTTTTTAAATTAAATAAAATAGGGTTTGTCCCTATAAATGTATTATAATAAGAAACTTGGGTTTTGCCCATAAGTTGATTAATATCAAATATGGTGGTTTTACTCTGATAAACATTTCCTAACTACGGTCCTGATGTAAATTCCGCTGCGAGATTAAATAACCTGATACCACCACCACTGAGTTCGCGTCCGCCCGTTCCCGGGACAGATAAGGGATCGGGGGTTGCGACAGAAGGTGGTATCAGAGCCTAGCCACTGGCTGAGCCAAAGAAGTGTTCTGCTGACACTTAAATTTTAAATTTTGTGTTAGGAAATAAATTACGGAAATACGTGCATAACTGTAATTATGTGTTATGTGTTATTTGACTATTTGTTAGTTTTCAGTATGAGTGATCAAGGACCCTCAGATCTGAACCGTCAGTTATCTGATTCACCTAGGAGTGAAGGTACATCATCACAGCCTGCCCTCTCTGGGTATACTGCTGATCAGGAAGACGGAATATTTGCTTTTAGAGCTAAATCTGAAGAGCCATTTCCTAATAAGAAACGAGGATGGTTCAGTAAAGAAGCTTTTGCTCGTAGGAAAAGAATGCGAAAATTGCAATAGCAAAGGGCTTTAGCAGCTATTAAGCGAGAGACAGATGCCCATACCCAAGATATGCTAAATAGAAGCTTAGCTAATTTCCATATCTTAGCTACAACTGCTGCTGACCCGAGTCTGGAACAACTAGTAGCCCCACAACCACAAAACCCAGAACAACCTATGGAGATAGAAAACCAGGAAAACCAAGTGGAAATGCACGATTTTAATCCAGAAGAAATCCCTAGAGTGCTTGCACCAAACCCTCTAGACCTGAATTACGACCCCTGGTGGGACGATAATAGGGATTTTGTGCAACGTTATCCTATCCAGGATTACCCACCCATACAGAATATAGAAGCTTACCCAGGTATGGACCCTTTAGATCCCTATTACCAAGATGATTATATTAGGGAGATTTTAGAAGATCCTTACCGATTTCAGGCACCTACACCCCCATATCAGGAATATGCACCCCAGATTCCAAACCCAGTCCGAGAACCTGCACCCCCAATGAGTGCAGAAAACGTCCAAGAACTTAGGACTTTCGGGGAGGAAATTTTAGAGAACAGTGAGAGAATGCGTCAGGTGGGAGAGCGTCTCGTATGGAAATACGATGAGCGCAATATGGATTTTTGGATAAATCCATATCCGTGAATGTTAGAATGGAGGAAGCGGTAGTAATAATAATAAAAAAAATATGTGTGTACGGATGCATATTATTATTAGTGTAATTTTCTTTCTGTTGGTATTGTAGTCTTTATTTCTGTACTAGTGTGTAATAGACGCATAGTATATGAAAATAGAGTACAAGTCGCAATGATCGACGGTTTTGATTAAATTGCGTGTCATGTAATTCACTATATTACCTATTATTTGTGATATTAATATGGGGTAAATATTTAAAATTCAGATGGCCGACGAAGGAAATCAAGGAAATCTGAATAACGATAACCAGAGTAACATTAACGTGGTTAATGAAAATCCAAACATCAATAACAATGGGAACCAGATGGACAATAGTGCTATCCAACACATAGTAGCACAGGGAATTATAGATGGAATGCCATTTATTCTTCAAACTGTTAAAGATGCTGATAATAAAAGTAAGCATAGCAGTAAGCGACCAAGTGAACCAGAAAACAGCGTGAACAATGAACCTGTACTTTAAATGCCCATTCCCAAAAGAAGAAGAACTGTGCCTTACAGTTGTTCTTATAAGGAATTCTGGTCTTGTAAACCAGTGGAATTCTCGGGCAATGAAGGGGCCATTTTAACCTTACGCTGGATAGAGAAAACTGAGGCAGTATTAAGGATAAGCAAGTGTGCTGAAGAAGATAAAATACCATTTGCTTCTAATCTGTTTAAGAATGCAGCACTAGAATGGTGGAACACTATCCTCCAGACAAGAGGAAGTGATCAAACCTACACTATGGAATGGGAAGAGTTTAAGGACAAGGTAGAAAGGAAATTCTGCCCTCCAAATGAAAAAGAGCAGATAGCAAACAAATTCCTAAACCTTAGGATGACTGGTGTGGATAGTAAGGGATACACTAAAATATTCTTTGAATATGCTAGAATAGTGCCAACTCTTGCTTCCCCAGAACCAGTGTTAATTTCCCGTTATATATGGGGATTAATTGGAGAGATAAGACACGTAGTCAAGGCAGCTAGACCTCAAACCATAGAAGAAGTTGTAGAACTAGCCAACACCTTGACAGATGAATTAGTTCGTACCCGAGAAGAGGATCAAAGAAGGAGCCTAACCCAGAAGTTGACTCAAGAATTTCGTTCTGGAAATTCTAACCGTGGAAGAAATGTAGGTTCTACCTTTGCACCCTACTGTAGGAATTGCAAAAGAAAGCATTCAGGAAAATGCTCTATATACTGTAACTTTTGCAAGATATCTGGACACAAGGAAGAAGACTGCAGGAAGAAAAACAACAGGATATGCTACAATTGTGGAGAACAAGGTCACATCAAGCCTAATTGCCCAAAATTAGCTCCAGCTGCAAACAACAAGAATACTAAAAATGCTAGAGCATTTGTTCTGACTGCAGAAGAAGCCAAGATGATTCCAGATGTCATAGCTGGTACGTTCTTAGTCAATGATGTTTTTGCTAAAGTATTATTTGACTCTGGTGCAAACCAAAGTTTTATTAATACATCATTTTGCAAATTTCTAAATAAGTCATTAACTAAACTACCACAAGAATGTCTAGTAGAGACAGCTAATGGAGAAATCGTTAGAATTTCTAAAATCTTGCAGGGAGCAAGTATAGAAATTTCAAATCAGAAATTTATTGCAAATCTTTATCCCATGAATCTGGTAGGATTTGATGTTGTTTTAGGAATGGATTGGTTGATAGCCAATAAAGCCAGTATTTTATGTGATCAAAAGTTAATTCAAGTAAATTCACCAAAAGGTAAAACGATCACAATTAAAGGAGATAAGCCTTCGAGATCCACAAAATTCATATCTGTGATGAAAACTGCAAGTTGTATAAGAAAAGGATCTATAGTGTATTTGATTTCTATAATCACTAACACTAAAGGAAAAGATTTAAAAGATATACCAGTAGTATCACAGTTTTCAGATGTATTTCCAGAAGAATTGCCAGGTCAACCTCCGGATAGAGAAGTTGAATTCAGAATCCATTTGATACCAGGAACATCACCAATTGCCAAAGCACCCTACCGTTTGGCACCTGCTGAAATGCAGGAGTTGAAGAAACAATTAGACGAATTGTTAGAGAAAGGATTCATACAGCCAAGTTCGTCGCCATGGGGAGCGCCGATACTGTTTGTTAAAAAGAAGGACGGATCAATGCGTATGTGCATTGACTACCGTGAATTAAACAAGGTCACGATTAAGAATCGGTACCCATTACCGAGAATCGATGATTTGTTTGATCAGCTATAAGGAGCTCGATTTTTCTCTAAAATCGATTTAAGGTCAGGATATCATCAATTAAAGGTACAGGAAGAGGACATTCCTAAGACCGCATTTAGAACAAGGTATGGCCATTATGAATTTACTGTCATGCCATTTGGTTTAACCAATGCCCCAGCTGCATTTATGGACATGATGAACCGAATATGTAAGCCATATTTGGATAAATTCATAATTGTTTTTATAGATGATATTCTAATTTACTCTAAGAGTAAAGAGGATCATGCTAAGCATTTGCATGCACTTTTAAGTTTGTTAAGAAAGGAAAAGCTTTATGCTAAGTTTTCAAAGTGCGAATTTTGGTTAGAACAGGTACAATTCCTTGGACATTTAGTCAATCATAAAGGAATTCATGTGGATCCAACAAAGATTGAGGCAATCACTAAATGGAAAACCCCTGAGTCACCAACTGAGGTTAGAAGTTTCTTAGGATTGGCCAGTTATTATAGAAGATTTATTAAAGATTTCTCTAGAATAGTCATTCCCTTAACTAAGTTAACTTGTAAATCTATTAAGTTTGAATGGGGATTTAAACAAGAAGAAGCATTTAAAATCCTTAAGCAAAGATTAACCCATACACCCATACTAGCATTACCAGAAGGAACTGAAGACTTCATAGTCTATTGTGATGCTTCTAAACTAGGTTATGGATGTGTGTTGATGCAACGACAAAAGGTTATAGCTTACGCATCTAGACAACTTAAGAGTCATGAAGAAAATGATTCAACCCATGATTTAGAATTTGGAGCTATAATTTTTGCTCTTAAGATTTGGAGACATTACCTTTATGGTAGTAAGTTTACTGTATTTACCGATCATAAGAGTCTAAGGTATATTTTCAAGCAAAAAGAGTTGAATATGAGGCAAAGACGTTGGATGGAATTTCTTAGTGATTATGATTGTGATATCCAGTATCATGAAGGAAAAGCAAATATAGTAGCAGATGCTTTAAGCCGAAAGTATCATGAAAAGCCAAAAAGAGTACGTTCTCTTAAATTAAATCTACAAGTAGATTTAAATGATCAAATAAGAGAAGCACAAGAATCAGTAATCAAGGAAGATACTGAAAAGTTAAAAGGTATGTTGAAAGAATTAAAACAAGGAACAGATGGAATTTGGAGATTCCATGAAAAGAGAATGTGGATACCTAAATTAGGAAATCTACGTCATTGTATATTAGAAGAAGCCCATAAGTCTAAATATACAATGCATCCAGGAAGTGATAAAATGTACCAGGATTTAAGGAAAAATTTCTGGTGGATAGGAATGAAAAAGGATATAGCAGCCTATGTTTCTAAATGTTTAACATGTTTACAAGTCAAAGCTGAACATCAGAAACCCTCAGGTTTGTTACAGCAATTAGAAATGCCAGTTTGGAAATGGGAATTTATAACAATGGATTTTGTTACTAAATTACCCAAAACTAGGAAAGGAAATGATACAATCTGGGTGATTGTAGATAGACTAACTAAGTCAGCTCATTTTCTACCAATGAAGGAAACAATTAGTATGGAACAATTATCTAAACTGTATGTAAATGAAATTGTTTCTTTACATGGTATTCCTTTATCAATTGTTTCTGATAGGGATAGCCGCTTTACATCTCATTTTTGGTCAAGTTTCCAAAAGGCAATGGGAACTAAATTAAAGTTGAGTACGGCTTATCATCCACAAACGGATGGACAAAGTGAAAGGATAATTCAGACAATGGAGGACATGCTTAGAGCTTGTGTAATTGATTTTGGAGGTAATTCGGACGATCACTTACCTTTAATAGAATTTTCTTATAATAATAGCTATCACACAAGTATCAATGCTGCACCATTTGAAGCACTTTATGGACGAAAGTGTCGAACCCCGGTCTGTTGGGCAGAAATTGGGGAAAAGCAACTATCTGGACCTGAGATAGTGCAAGAAACAACTGATAAAATTATTCAAGTCAAGGAACGACTGAAAGCAGCACGTGATAGACAAAAGAGTTATGCCAATAACCGACGCAAGCCATTGGAGTTTCAAGTAGGAAATAAAGTATTGTTAAAAGTCTCTCCTTGGAAACGAGTAGTAAGATTCATTAAACGGGGAAAGCTAAGTCCCAGGTATGTTGGACCTTTTGAGATTATTAGAAGAATAGGACCTGTAGCCTATCAGCTACAACTGCCAGAGGAAATGGCAGGAATACATGATGTGTTTCATGTATCTAATCTTAAAAAGTGCTTAGCTGATGAATCATTGATAGTACCTCTTAAGGATATAGAGGTAAATGAACAACTCAAGTTTGTAGAAAGACCTCTACAAATTGAAGACAGGAAAGTCAAGAATCTCAAGCATAAGAGACTAGTTCTAGTCAAAGTAAAGTGGGACTCCAAAAGAGGACCTGAATACACATGGGAGCTTGAATCTGAAATGGAAAGAAAATATCCGCACTTGTTTCAGTAGATCTCGAGGACGAGCTCTAAAATAAGGTGGGGAGAATATAACAACCCTCGGTAAAACCAACACCCTTATAATAATTCCGACACTCCAGTATATTATAGAATGTCTCATTATGTCCTTTATTACACCCCGTATGTGAAAACCAAGCCCTAGTTATGTTATAATTATAAAATAAATCAAAAACAAGAAAAATGGAGTTGAGGCGGGCCGCGTAGACCCACCCCAAACTCTCACGCGGGCCGCTAGAGATCGTGAAGCGCGGATGCATCCTGAGCTGACACGTGTCGTCATCGTGTCAATCCTAGTGGTGATCCGGACAAGCTATGCGTTGACCCTCGGTTTGACGCGGGCCGCGTAAGGCTTAGCCTTACCTTACGCGGGCCGCCTGGAAGTCAGAATCAGACCATATAAATAGATAGCATCAGATTACAATTTCCGTCGCTCACATTTCAATCTCAATCTCGAATTCTGAAGTATTAAGCATAATATTTGGGTATTATACCCCTAATTAGCGAGGTTCTGCTCCGTTGTAAGTATTATAACCCCAGTTTTGTAATAGTTACGCTGCCCGATTGATTTAGGGTTCCGTAACAACTGTCGTGGTTCTGCCCGACGTAGTTGTTGGAATACCGTCTCGGGGAGGGTATCATTAATATTTTCAAAGGGTTATAATACTAACCAATGTACATTTGTATAAATTATAGATTATATCCAGGAAACCCTTACGAGAAGCCTAAGATAGCAATGTGAGTTTATCCTCTTTTTGATAATGTTTTTGGAATGTTTTACAAAACCTTAATTATTTTACAATGCGATTAAGCAGTGATTGAGTCTTTGTAGTTCTTCAATTACTGCCGGTATTTGGGGTTTTGTATACAAAATTTATTACTTGCGAGTAGTAAGTCGGAATGACAGTACGTTACCATTGGACGACGAGTAGCCAATGTGTAATATGACCCAAAAGTCAAGGATTGACAGTACTGAATGAGTAATTGTGTAGAAATAAACAATGTGATCGCTCTCAATACTGTGTTAATTGATAAAATGTTTCTTGATTAAGCTGGGATTCACTCACCAGTATTTCCCGCTGACAAAATATTTTTAAAACATGTTTCAGGTAACACAATGTGAAAGCCAACCGGGAAAAAGCCAGCTCGAGAGCACTGACGGCTTGGAAAAATAAGTGGCTATAAAAGTTATCTAAGAAACGATGTTTTTAAATTAAATAAAATAGGGTTTGTCCTTATAAATGTATTATAATAAGAAACTTGGGTTTTGCCCATAAGTTGATTAATATCAAATATGGTGGTTTTACTCTGATAAACATTTCCTAACTACGGTCCTGATGTAAATTCCGCTGCGAGATTAAATAACCTGATACCACCACCACTGAGTTCGCGTCCGCCCGTTCCCGGGACAGATAAGGGATCGGGGGTTGCGACACTTACGCTACTTTAACGCGTCGCTCGCGTAAAACGCGTTCGGACCGCCTAACTAGTCCTATGACAAGTATTATATGCCTTAACATGTCTAATAATGTTACCTAATTAGTTTAGATATAAAAATTTAGGTTACATATGCTTAAAATGAATTTATGCGTAAAAATTGCATTTTGGTCATTTTCCTAAGGCATATAAACCAATTATCATACAACTAACTAAACGAAGTGACCATAAGGTATAACCTCGGAAGGTTATTCCCTATACAACTATGGTCACAAAACATGTTTGGTCGGATCCTAATGATCGACCAAACGGGCCGGGTTCGAAAGTCTAAGCGGTTGTTTAGACCGCTTATCTCACGACCCTATATAAGCACTAAACTAAAAGTGATGAGCTAAACATGTTAAAACATGTTTAACAAAGTTAGAAAACAATTTTGATATCAAAACAAACGGTTTTGATACCCAAGAATAGTTTGGTTGAAAAATACGCATGAATACGCATTTTGACCGAAACTATGACTCGTCACTACGCCTAATCAACGTGGTAATCAGTAGGTATAGTCACACGGGACTATAACCATCGTGATTACGCTCACATTGCGAAGTTCAACGAACTTCGTGTTGACCATAACCTGGTCAAAGCAGAAAGTCAAACACTGTTTGACTTTCGTGCTTAAAAACGCATAAAAGCATGAAAGAAACTTACAACGGGTCCAAGCTAGGAAGAACTTGATCTAAATACTCAGGTATGAAGCATAAAGCTTCAACTTAGAGCATAAAATTAGATCAAGGTGTGAGGAAAATGGAATGGGAGCTTGGGTATTTATAGATTTCGGAGAACCGTTAGGATCGTTTCTCACATTTCGTGCCTTGATCTTGGCCTTCCACTTGGGCACATGGTTTTAAAAACCATGGGAATACTTAAAACCATCAAATTCCAGCCCATAGAGTGCAAAATCATGGGTTAAAACCATCAAAACCTCAAAAATGGACCAAGTTCAATGTATCTGGCAGAAATTTCAAAAATGGTCCCTGCACTTGTAAAACTTGATTTTTTGGCACTTTTAATCCCCGTTAACCCCGTTTCAAGGATCTAAAATGAATTTAAAGTATAGGGAACTTGAAATGTGCTCAAAAATATCTCAAATGTCAGTTCGTTTGGTCGTACGGTTGCGTTGTTCGGTTAATTACGACGGAAATCGTAACGAACGCAAAAACGATCCAAATTACGCGACGAATGGAATTTTATCATGCCAATCACTAAAATAAAATATTTTAATGATTACATAAATTTTTGGATGTCCGGATATATTCAGAACGTAACATATGCGCGAAAATGCAAACTTATGCACTTTTTGATGCTTTTAGTCCCTTTTGATTAAATAAGTTTATTTTTGCGCACCAATCACCTCAAAGTCTATTTCTAAGCTATGTAAGGGATATTTAGGGCATGTTTAACTTATGATCATATTCCGTAATGTTCGTTACAGTTCGAATCGGCATACTTTCGCAGTTTGTCAAAATTAGTCCCTGTAAGCGAATAAACTTGATTTCGACACACCAGACCCTCCAAAACTTATTTCTAAGTTATGTAAAGGTTATTTAAGGTATGTTAAGCCTATGTCACTGTTCCGGAGTGTTTTTCGCGTTAAACTGATTACGTTTACGCATCAGTTCGCGTATAACTTTCCATAAAGCGATTTAGAGCTCGAAATCGAACGAGAATTGATATGTGCAAATGATACACATATTTATAAAAATCCCAAGTATGAAACACAATATTTCTTTGATTTGGTATTTGTTTGATGGTCGTGGAGGCACAGATGTCACAATACCCATTTGTGACATAGTCAATTATCCTTTAATAATAAAAAAGATTTTATTCATCATGTATAAACCTTTAACTTATATCATAACATTACAAATACTATTTATTAATTAAATTCTCATAACAATTATTAGTAAGAATAACAAATCTAATTTATGTCATACCAATAAAATTGGCTTTTTACCAATAAAGAGGAAAAACAAAACAACTTAAATAATGAATTTTATAAACAGAATTATGGTCTTAGAGATTTATTTTAAATAAAAGTTATATGTAAAAGATACACAATGATAAAAATTATTATTATTTATACATTATTATATGTAACAGAATACATAATTTCATTCATATTAATAATATATAAATTTGTTTATTACATGTTTTTCAGTATTCAACTTTTGTAATACACGACTGTTATGGTATTCTTAGTATTACTAATTAAGATAGGCCAGTTTTTGTGATAAATTCAAGTTAGTTGTGTGAACCATTATATGATAATAGAAATTCGTATATATAAAGTTTCGTTACTAATTAACATAGGTCGTTAGTAATATAAAGTTTTTTAAAGATTATATAACTATATCATTTATATTGTACAAACTTGTGTAATACGCGGGTCTATAAACTAGTATATATATATAACAATAGTTATGAAACTAAAATAACATCAGTATTTTGAAATAAAAAGTAACATGTGAATTCTCGTGGAGAACTTGCAATAATATAATTTATATTAACTGTTTTTATCGTTAATAATAATTAGGAATGTTTTGTTATTCATTGCGAAAATCTTAAATATTTTGAGTATTCGAATAAAGCAAATAAAAAATATATATGTTCATAATATGTATTATAATGGAGAATATTTATATATCATATGAATATTAGGAGAAGAGATTTGATGATATTTTTTAAAACATTTATTATAATATAATAGGGATTAAGATAAGTCTAAGTGATATTTATAAATTAAATTAAAAAAAATGTAAGATTAAAGGAGCAAATGCCATGTGGCGTTATTTATAATCCTTTCTTAGTGTTAGATGTCATGTGGCATTATTTACACTCTTTTATTAGTACTAGCGGTAAGACCCGTGTGCAAACACGGGTGATTTTTAGAAAACCATGAATAACACATTTTAATAGAAAGTAAAAAAATAATTAGTGCAGACTTATAAAATTGATATAAACTAATGGTCAACAGGAGTTCCATCCTGTAGTCATATAAAAATTTTGACCATGTTTTTCCATAATAACCAACCATGTACGGTTAGGAAAAACAGTTATAGTAACATGTTTCGTAGGTAGTATGTTCTTCAACTTATGATGAACAAAAAATCTATCGATAAGCTGCAAGTACAAAAATAATTATTTATATTAATTTTTTTTTTATAAAATTTGTCAAATACTACTAAAGAAAAGCAGTTATAGTAACACGTTTCCATCCATTGTAATGATTCGAACCATACCATCAGGAGCTAACTTGTAATCAGCTACCCAATTGTGGTAACTCCTCAGTAAAATCTGTATACAAAGTAACATTTAATACAAGCATATAATAAAGAAATAAATTTGATAATAACATTGACATACTCAAGAATTCATCTTGTTGTTTGATAGATAACATAAAAAACAATTTAGCATCTTCAATGAAAATTGAACTTTGAATTGGATGGACATGGTTTAGGTATTATGTATATTTATAAGACAGAGTTATTTATTGTTATAGTAATACGCTCAATTATGGTGCAAGTAATTTTCTATTATTTACAAAAATATATCATGATTCTATAAAAGAAGATATATTACAAAATTATAAAACATAAAATTTGTAGTTACAAATTTAAATATATAAATACAGGTTTTCACGAAATTATGTATTATATGTAAACTTATAAATATTTTTTTCGGATTGTGTTTTTTTCGGATTGTCTATTAACAAAAAAATAATTTACAAATTTGTTTTTAAATGTATTTAATACTTTCTATAAATTGATTATATTGTGTATTTAGAAAGAGTTTTACTAACTACATAAATATAAATTGACTATCTATTTAATACTTTCCATAACAGTGTTAATAAAAAACAGTTTCAAAAAATACTCATACAAATTTATAATCAAACATAAATCGTGTTATTTATGAAGAAATAGGCATCCATAATTAGAAAAAAGAGACATACAATACAAATGCATAAAAGTCTAAAAAAACTAATCAATATTAGACATAACCATAACACATAACATATCTTAAATAAGTTTACAAAACATAACATTAAAACTGTTTAGATACAACCATTACAAAAGCCCATATATATAATTGTTTAAAATCACAAATGATAAGGTTAGTACAAAATACTAAAAGAGTTTGTAACAACAACCACAACACAAACTACATGGACACCTTCTTCAGAATCAACTTGCCAATATCAGGTTCATAAATGAATGTGCATTTCTGCGGTGCCTTGATATCGTTCGGAATGAAGAACTTTTTTCGCCATTGACTTGCAGCATATCTGAAGCATTGACCATGCTTCTCGGGTCGGAAATCAATGACAGTGTCTACTCCATGCAGATTCTGAATGGTCAACTTCAACGACATGTCAATACGCGACATCTCAGCAACTCTTGCGTTAAGGCGCTAAAAATAAAATAAAAATAAAATAATCAATATGAAGATATACATGTTTTTAAAATAACTTTAGCAAATCTACTAAACGTGTCTAACAGATGCATAAAATGAATAGATAACATAACTTACAAAGCGGCGGTCAAATTTCCATACAAACTGTACCGGATGATAATCAGGATCATCTTTAGCATCATCAAAAAAACCACCACTATCTTCATCGTCCTCATCATCAGAAACATCATCCATAGAAACGTCACTGCCAGAAGTATCATCACCTGAGTCATGATAATCACTATCCTCGTCTAGTGAATCAGATTCATCATCAAAGGCTGGTTGGTTATCAGGTAACTCAACTACTACATGAGTAGCATTAGATGTCTGACTAGCAGGCTTATCAACACCACCAGCCGTATTTTCCATTGCAGCTTTAGGTACCAAAACTTCACATCGATTTACATCAAAGAGAGTAAAATGAAAGTTGTAGTAAAAAAAGGTATCTTATAGCAACAACACATTTTTCATTAAAACCTAGAAAACCTACGACCTTCTTCCTTCCATCACCAAAGAAATAACACTTGCTAATACGATCTTTTTCAATAAAAACATCGAACCAATTCCACGCATTGATATAAACCTTCATTGCTCCATTCTGCTTAGAAACACCAATAGTGTTCTTCACAAAATCGGTGGGTAGAAGCTACAATAAAAAAATGTTAGCATTAACATCCTTAAAAATAATCTAGTCTATTTAAAAACATGAAGAAATAGATATGACTATAACTTACCAAACGTTCAACTGTATTTTCATAGGCAGAAAGACTCAATAAACTTTTTATCCACAAAATATGAAATAGCGCTGAACATAACAAACTTTTGCTGACAATGCAGATAAGGTGCAACCTTCATAAAAGGTATAAGCAAAAAAGTATATGGTCCGATTTTCCTAAATACAAGCACTGTTCCTTCTGATAAAGAAAGATTAGCAACAACTTTTTCCCAGCCTTCCATGAAAGCAAAACGACCATTGTGTCTGGCAAAATTAACCAACCAAGTCTTATCATTCACACACCTTATGACAACATTGTTATTATCAACAACAGATGATAACCATGTCTTGCAAAAGAGTTTGGGTATAACCTGTAAGATAAACACATACGCAATCAATCAATGATAAGCATTTCAAAATACGTATTAGTAAAACAAATTAAACATGAATTTAAATCATAAACATTAAAACAGTACCAAGAATTCCTTGGTGACTGATGAAAAACACTTGTAGAAAGACATTATCCCTGTATTCCTGTTGAATCTGAAAAAAGAAGACATCCATAATGATACAAAGTTCAAAATATTTAAAAGTTACAATGATGAATCCGGAAACAAATAAAATGAAAACAAAAAACAAAAAAACAATGACAACACAAAATCATTTAAAAAAAGTAAGAAATCAACATGGAAAGAAAAGATCATAAAAAAAAAAACAAATCTGAAAGAAACTAAACAGACAAAAAATAAAAAATTGCAAGTATTACTCAGTAAATCTTGATAACAATGAACATAAAATCGGGATTTTATATATCCCTGAAATGTTGAATATCTACTGAAACAGAGAATGTTTGTTTATCCAAACAACCTCTGCTGATAAACACAAAGACTGTTGAACCAAACGTCTGCCAAAGAGAACCTCTTCTGATGAACACAAAACTATGATGAAGCTAACATCTGTTGTGGATGAACAGATGATGCAGTTCAACAGAGGATGTTTAACAGAAGAGCTTTAACAGATCATGATCAACAGATGATAAGGTCTGTTGAAGCAAAGTCTGTTCAACAGATCCTAATGTATTAGTAAGACAAATTAAACACGAATTTAAAGCATAAACATTAAAACAGTACCAAGAATTTATTGTAAGTATTACTCAGTAAATCTTGAAAACAAAGAACATAAAATCGGGATTTTATATATCCCTAAAACAGAGAATATCTACTAAAACAGAGTATATTACTTGCACAAAAAGAAAACTTCTAAAACTGCATTGAATAAACCCTAACGATACTATATAACTGAGAATCTGGATTTTATGATAAACACTAACATCGGCTAATATCTATGCCTGAAACAGAGATTATCTACTGATTTTTTTTCCAAAGATCCTTTAACATGTTCTCCATAAATAATACAACTACTTAACTAAATCCTTTTTCAATTTGTATTCGTAACTGTCTATAATGGGATATCTACAATGATTCGATTCATTTAAGACCGAAAAAGACTAGAAACTTCATCATAAGTTGAATGTACATACATGTTCTTAGTAAATCAACATTGAAATCGGCCGATTGAAGTCTGTCGTAGAAGAAGACGACGATGAATGTTGAACCCTTTTCAAACACGATGATGAAGAAGTATTTTGGGTGAAGATTTGAAAGATGATAGTTGTTGATGTGTAATGATGGTCTGTATGCACAGAACTGTTCATTTCCCCAAATTTCAACTGATTTAACATATAGTTACACGAACAGCCCTCATTGATTTATTACAAATTGTATATAACCAAAACTTTTGTAACTAAGGGATAAAGAAAATTTTAAAATTGTAATATTTATAATATATATAAATATATTAAAATTAAATATGTTTAAAATAAGTATATAACCAACACTTTTGTAACTAAGTGAATGCCGACGTGGTAGTAGTTACAAATATCTGATGGCTAACATCTGTCCACGTCAGAACGTCTCTTGTGATAATGGATGACAGTTGTTTGGAAAACTCTGTTTGCCAACAACAGAAGTTAGGAACAACGTAAGTCAACAGTCGTTAGCATAACCAGAAGTTATGATTGTTATGATAGTTAAGATGATCACAATGGAAGAAGATAAAATAGAAATGGAAATATATGCAGCAGAATAACAAACTTTTTTCTCATAAGAATGAGAAGAATGCTTTCATCATCATGCTTTTAACCTAAGCATTTCTAATAATGGATGACAAATTGTTTGGAAACCTCTGTTGGGCAACAACAGAGGTTGGAAACAATAGTAAATCAACAGTCATTAGGATAAACAGAAGTAATGAAAACAGACGATACCTTTCAGTAGTGGATGAATTTTTAGCCAAGCAGAGGTTTCAAAAAACAGTTGTTTTCAGCAGTGGTAAATCAACAGTCGTTTGGATAAACAATTGTTTCAGAAGAATGAGAAGAATGATGTCAGCAGCATGCTTATAGAAAGATTGTAATTACAAATGAAAACCACTATTACTATGAAAACCTCTGTTAAGCAGCATATTTTGAATATCATCTGTTGTGGATTGGAGTGAGGGGAAGATCTGTTGTCGATGCCAACTTTGTCATACTTTGAAGGTATTTCTGCTTCCCAATAACTATTTGATTTCACATTTCACATCTACGCGACGCACCAGCGCATACCACAACCATCTTCAACTAGCTTTATCGCACCACCATCCACCTTCGTCTGCAAACCCTTACCTGCAACCTAGTCCCTTCTCTTTGCCACCATTAACCACTACAGAAGTCGAAAATAACCTAGCTCACGAAGCCCTGGTGTGACATCAGACAATTTCAGGTCATTATCCGTACTATCTGCTGTAAGACCCTTACTCAGAGAAATTTTATAACAATTTATGCATTTTGGGAGTGAATTTTGACGATTAGGGTTGGGTGTTTGAACACGTGAACTTGTTGCTGCTGTTGTTGATGTTTTTTTTTATAAAACTTTCCATCCTTGTTGCTGCTGTTGCTGTTTCTAGTTGTTTACTTCAACCTTTTGCTGCCTAATTGTTACTTTTCACGCCTCTCCCTACCACCCATGGCTTAAAGCGTGGGGTTCTAACCCAGTAAGGGGGGCAGGCAACTCGGGGTTGCTCCCCCTCCTTCCTCCCTGGCAGGGAGTTTTAGTATTTGGCGCATCCCCCTACTTCACTCGAGTTGGGGTATTGTTCTTAGGTGTATGATGAAAGGTGTCGTGCAGGGGGGAGGCCCTGAGGGTGTTAGGCCTTGCCCCTTCAGGAATTTCCACTCTTGCAAAGATGGTTTTGTAGGGTCCAAAGGATACGCGAGACTGCTCTCTCACTTCCAACGAGACCACCTCAAGTCAGATAACAGGAAAGATACTTTACGGGATGCGATTGCTAAGGATCCCGACTTATATAAGGACGTGGGAGAAACTTTGAAAACGCTTAACAACTGGCTGTGCGGGGAGTGCATGGTTGTGCATGCTCTTAGCCGGGGGTGTCATCATGTTGATGACCTTGTTAAATTCGTCCCTAGCTCGAGGGGGACCGAGGACTTTATTGTGGGGATTCCCAAACCACAAGTTTCGGGAGGGGGGGCTTCTGGGGAAGGCATTGCCTCTGTCGGTGTGGATGGCTCCCTTTTGGAGCGGGTTTTTTCTCTTCCCATCACGACAGTCAAGAGCATTCCTCCTAGTTGTCGAATGGCGTTCGCGCAAGCTTTAACATCGGCTATGCGGAAGGTGATTGCTACCCCTGGGTCGGTTGAATATTGGGTTAAGCTACTCTTGTTGCCTCGCTGTACTTTAAAAGTTGTGCGCCCTGCCAATAGGCAGGAACGTCGGTCCGGGAACAGGAAAACATTACAGTGCTTTAGCATCCAACGGGCTCTTTCTGTCTGGAAAGACGGGGAAGGGATTAGCGAGCTAGTTGCTTCCCTCTTTCAGGATGTAAAAGAGAAAGGGGTGGTAAATGGGTCCGACCCGTTTCCCGAAGGTCGGGAGGGCCGAACCAATGTTAAGCAGTGCCTTCGTAAAGTGGCAGATGGTCATTTCACAGCTGCGGTCAAGGTGTTGTCCTCTTCTGGCGTTGCCCCCTTTGGGCCCTCCACTATGGAGGCCCTCGCGGATAAACACCCGGTTACGCCCCCTCCGGTTGTGCCGGCAGACACAATCCCTCAGGCACCCTTAACTGTTGATGCGGAGTGCGTTTTGGGGTGCATTAAGTCATTCCCCAAAGGAACTTCGTGCGGGAGAGATGGGCTCAGGGCGCAACACTTACTGGATAGCTTTTGTGGAGAGGGGTCCTCAACTTCCTCGGGTTTAGTTTTAGCCATCACCGGGGTAGTCAATGTCTTCTTGGGGGGGGGGGGGGGTTATGCCCCAGGTCTCTTGCTGAGTTCGTTGCCTCCGCTCCTCTGACCCCCTTGTTGAAACCTGATGGGGGGATCCGTCCTATTGCGGTCGGGGCCATTTGGCGTAGGCTGGTCTCCAAGATAGCGATGAAAAAGGTAGGGAAAGAGATGGTTAGGTACCTGGGGGATCATCAATTCGGGGTTGGGACACCAGATGGGGCTGAAGCTATCCTCCATAGCGCGAACAGGTTCCTTAACGCCTTTCACGATGATGGGGCCTTCGCCATGCTTACCGTTGACTTCTCCAATGCCTTCAACCTAGTGGATCGCACAGCTCTTCTGCGGGAGGTTTGGATTCGATGCCCATATATATTTCCGTGGGTACATTTTCTTTATGGGCAAACCGCTAGGCTTTATGTGGGTAATGACTGTATTGGGTCGTCCACGGGGGTCCAGCAGGGGGATCCTTTGGGGCTTCTATTGTTCGCCCTTGTCTTGCACCCCCTCACACAACGTATACGAGACAGTTGAACCCTCCCCTTCCACGCGTGGTATTTGGATGATGGTACTATTATGGGGAAAACATCTGAGGTAGCAAAGGCTCTGGCTATCATTCAATCTGAGGGGCCACCTTTGGGGCTTCGGCTTAATATAAAAAAAACAGAGTTATATTGGCCGTCTTGCAATGGAGAAAAATTGGAGGCTAGTTTATTCCCGAAGGAGATTGGAAGACCAACGGGGGGCGTGAGACTCCTTGGGGGAGCTGTTAGCTGGGACCCCAGTTTCATTAGTGCTTTGGCTACGCGGCGAGCTTCCCGGGCAGTGGACCTTATGAGTAGCCTTTCGCAACTCGGAGACCCGCAAAGTGAGCTTCTCCTGCTGCGCTCTTGCATGGGTGTCGCCAAGCTCCTTTTTGGTCTGCGAACTTGTCAACCTGTGTTTGTAAAGGAGGCGGTTTCCTTATTCGATAAAGGGCTACGGGGGGCTATAGAGGACATTGTGGTGTGTGGGGGTCCGTTTTTTGGGGATTTTCAGTGGCGGGTTGCTTCTCTGCCCTGTAAGATGGGGGGGCTGGGGCTTCTATCGGCCACGGATGTCTCCATTTACGGTTTTGTTGCCTCGCGAGCTCAATCGTGGGGGTTGCAAGATCACATCTTGCGCGAGAGTGGGGTTGTTGGGATGGATGGGGGTTATGACATGGCTCTGGGGGAGTTGCATAGACACCTCCCGGATTTGGATATTGGCGGTTTCGCTAACAGGGACACCGCCCCACCGAAGACCCAGAAGACTTTGGCGAGTGCTCTGTTTTGTCGTATCGCTCAGAATATTGGATCAGATTTCTGTACGACCCCTCATCAGAACGCCGTCCTAGAATGTTTGTGGGGCCCCCACGCCCAAGATTTTCTATCGGTCATCCCCATCGAGGGCTTAGGCCAAAAGATGTCAGCCGTTGAATACCGTGCTATCTTAAAATATCGGCTCATGATTCCTATGTTCCCTGATGATGAGCAATGCCCGATTTGCCGGAAAGCTTGCTTAGACCAATTTGGGGAGCATGCTCTGCACTGTAAAGAACTGCCAGGTTTTAAGTATAGGCACGACTGGGTGCGGGATGTCTTGGGGGACATCCTCAAACGGGCGGGGATCTCGGTGAAGAAAGAAGCCCCCGTAAACTTTTTGACAGATCCGAGGGAAGGAAGATCCACATTGCGCCCCGCGGACGTTTTAGTTTTCGGGTGGTATGCAGGTAAACACGCTTGTGTTGATCTTACCGGGGTTTCCCCCTTGTAGGCTTACGGGATACAGGTTTTGTCCCTGGTCAGGCGGTTGCAAGGGCGGCAGCGAAGAAAATGGACAAACATGTAAAAGCCTGCGAGGATAATCAACATTCCTTTATCCCTTTTGCCTTTGATACCTTTGGCTCGCTAGCCCCAGAAGCCATCAGATTTCTTGACCGGGTCCAACAGGTTGTTCACAGCAACATTTCGTCTCCTAGAGATCGAGGTTTCGTTTTTACTAGGTTCGGTTTCGCTATTCAAAAGGGGGTAGCGGCGCAGCTTGTTGCCCGCTTACCGGCTATCTTGGTGTAATTGTCCTTAAAGTTTTTATATGAAATATATATACACATCTGTTGTTTGTTAACATCTGTTGGCCCATAGCAGACCTCTGCGACTTCAGACATTCTTCATCAGCAGATGCTCTATTTTGCCAGACTTTAGCTACAACAAACCTTTTACAACAGCAATTATTTACTCTTTGAAATTTGGAGGATCAAATTCTTCAAAAAACTCTTATTGATGATCAAATTTTATACATTATTTTGTGTTTACACTCATCTGTTCGCCCTTAAACCAACCTTTAATCCTATTAAACCGCTGTTGACTTACCAAACACCTGTTCACACACAATTCAACCTCAACATAATCTAAATCAAACTCAGACACAATTACACATCTACATCAATATCGGTCTGCAATCCTCAGATGATATTCAAAACTATATAATAATACTTATGCTTGCTAAAATAAGTAAAAGTAAAATGCGACAACAAAGATTAATAGGATTAAAATTTATTCATTTATTCAGCAGTGGTAAATCAACAATCATTAGGATAAACAGTTGTTTCATAAGAATGACAAGAATGATGTCAGCATCATGCTTATACGCAGATTACAATTACGATGTTCACCTAGTGAGCAACATCTAATAGCCTAACAAACTCCTAACATCTGCTATTAGCCTAACCACTGTTACTGTCACAACCCCCAACCCCACCTTGTAAGCGGGAGCCGTGAACCAGCCAGATGGTATTGGTGTTTATTAATTTGGCAGCGAATTTAAAACATCAGGACCGTAGTTAGAAAATAATTTTAGAGTTTCAAAACACCAGACTTTTATAATAAATAAATGGGATAAAACCTAGATTTTATTCACAATACATTTATAGGGATAAACCCCCAAGTTTTTGAAAACATAATCTCCTTTTTATTTAGGTAACTTTTATAGCCACTTCTTTAAGCCTTTAGTGTTCTCCAGCTGGCTTCTAATAGCTTTCACAATAAGTTACCTGAAACGTGTTTTAAAAAGATTTTATCAGCAAGAAATACTTGCGAGTGCATCTCAGTTTAATTAAAATAGTTTTATAACTTTACAGTATTAAGAGTGATTACAATGTTTATATCTACCCAATTACTCGTTCAGTACTTGTCACTCGACGGATCTGTGACTATGATCATATCACACATTGGATACCCGTGCCCAATTGTGAAGGTTATCAAGTACTGTATACAAACCCCATAATACCGACAACAATTGTAGAATACAAAGACTTAATCACTGTAATCTGATAAACATTTTTGGGTTTGTAAAACTTTTGAAATAATGGCAATCACAAAATGTGACAAAAGGAGAATGACTCACAAAAAGGGTTTACAAAAAGAGAATATACTCACTTTGCTGACTTAGGTATTTCTACGAGCTTCCTGGTAATATTTCTGGATTATTTTCTTAAGTTTCTATGAAAAACATATAATGCACACGCATTAGTAAGATAACCCAAATTACATTAGTCATACAACACGAGAGAGAACTCCAACGAACTGAGTCAGACATAGCCTTGACATGCGTTACAGAGTCCTAGATCAATCGAGCAGAGTATCGACTTAGTGTCCAGGGGTTAAAATACTTAAAATGAGGCAAAGCTTCGCGTTTTAGGGGTATTAAACCCATTATAGTTTGCACTATATGTTTAGAGAAAAGAAAGAAAATGAGCGACGGACAAATGAAGCCTTCGGCCCCTTTTATAAGCTGGATTTAAGGCGGCTCGCGCCCCGCGACACACTTCTGCCTCTCCCTCACGACCCGCGACGGACTAGGCTAGGGCCTAGGGTTGGTTAGTCATCTAGTAGGTTCGACGCGTGTATGGGACACATGGCTAAAAGGGTATCCTGCAAGTAATGGGTTGTCGTGGCCCGCGACTCGCCCTGTTGATTCCTTCGCGGCCCGCGAGCATCGGGTTTTCTGGTTTTATTTGATATTTATTAAAATAAATGTTATTCAGGTTCGTTTATCGCATACGGGTATATTTTAGAGTGTTTTAGGGGTGTTTTTCTAGGGTTGTTATAGTTACTATAAAGACCTCTGTTGAGCAGCATAATTTGAATATCATTTGTTGTTCTTTAACATCTGTTGGCCCGTAGCAGACCTTTGCTTCTTCAGACTTTCTTCATCAGCAGATGTTCTCTTTTACCTTTTATAGCTACAACAGACCTTTTACAACAACAACTACTGGTGTGTTTGTAACTTGGAGGAGCAAATTCTTTAAAAAAACTCTTATTGATGATCAAATTGTATACATTATTTTGTCTTTGCACTCATCTGTTCACCTTAAACCAACCTTTAATCTTATTAAAGCTCTGTTGACTTACCAAACATCTGTTCACACACAATTCAACATAATCTAAATCAAACTCAGACACTAAATAAGTAAAAGTAAAAAGCGACAACAAAGATTAATAGGATTAAAAATTATTCATTTATTCATGACATTAAAATATCAACAATTACATAACATACTGAACAACGAAACTTTCAAATCTAACAATAACAGCAAGAATTAAGAAATTTTAGCTTCAACTCCATCGATTGATGAACCTCTCGATGTATATCCTTGCGCATCTCCATGAACTCCACGTGTTAACTGTAGTGTGTAATAGTTTATGCATTTATATCTTTCTATGTATATGCATTTAATTTAATACTATCAATATGGATATTAACATACTCTAAAATGTGACTGCTAATAAAAACTATCAACATTATCAACACTTATTTCTTCACACATAAAATTAAATTAGTATAACTACAGTTAATAAAAATAAGCCACAAACCTAAAATGCAACTCTCCCATCAAAGAAGGTAACACATATAATTTTCACGATGTTGCAATAATCTATACTTTCTATAAAAGGAGAAAACCAAGTGAGATAAGAAAAGCTTCATTGGCATTTAATGATGTTAGAACAATGCAATTCTCCCATCAAAGAAGGTAGAACATGCAACTTTTCACGATGTTGCAATAATGATATTTCAACATCGATGTTGAAACGTTGATGTGTGAAACAAAGCTTCATTGAAACGACGATGTTGGAACAATGATATTGGAATGATAATGTGTAAACAGAATCAACAAATGTTCGAACAAAGAACTGTAATCGGAGATTAACCGGCTGAATCATGAGAGCTATGCATTTGAGAGAGAGACATGCTTGTAAATATGAGTGAGAGAGATGAATTGAAATTTGAATGTGGAGCCAGATTCATATATGTTATTTATAGGATTTGAATGTATGGTTTGAATTTTGAATTTAGAGCCAGAATTTTGAATCTGGCCAGAGGTCTGCTTTTCTTATAAAAAGCAGATGTTTGAAGAAAGTCTGAGGAGCAGACATTTTAATTTTGAATGAAGTGTAGACTTTGACTTTTAAATGAAGGGCAGAGGTTTGAATTAAATGTATTTTAAATCAAGACTTATGATGCAATAATGACATAAGAAAAGCATTATTGGATAGCTTCTATGGCTGCCACATCAGCTTTTCTTATGTCACAGGGATTTCTCCTTTTATAGAAAGTACTAGCGGTAAGACCCGTGTACAAACACGGGTGGCTTTTAGAAAAGCATGCAAAACACATTTTGATAGAAAGTATAGATACGCGTATAGAGATTGTACCAAAAGTTGTTATCTATTATAGATAATAGACAACTATAAACATATATCATTAGTTAATATATAAGATACATATGAGTATTTCCATAGTCCTATAAAAAAAGGAGTACCAACCCATTGACAATGAAACCTGTTTATAGACATAACTACATATAGAACATGTCTAAGAAGCAAAATTAGTACCACCGACGAACCAAATGTACAACCATAAACAATCATCACATGAAACATTGTCTATAAATCTTCAATCAACGCAACACAAACTAAGAGGACTTTATCTTTGTCACGAAATGCACAACTTTTGTTAACTTCAGTAATTGAGTAGACTTGTGAAATTCAAACGAAAGTTCATCACCAAAAGCAATATTCCAAGATCTCAGATAACCAGACCATCCAACAATAGCGTAGCTAAATCCAGTTTTGGTTTTTTGAGATCTTGTGAGCAATTCCTGGACTTCACATTTGAGATTTTGGATCTTGACAGGCTTAGGATTATCAGTATGCAGATTCAACGCAGAAGATACATCTGATGACAGATGCTAAAAAACAGAAAATTAAATAATGAATTTTATAAAATATTGATATATATCTGAAATTGTTGAAATAACAAAAGAAAGTAAGGACTGCAAAAACTTACAAGCCTGTCTTCAGCATGTGTGGTGAAGTGTAAGACTAGCTCTGAAATGGATGACACTAAACGAACCTTTTGAACTTTACACGGTCTATCAACAGCTTGGTTATCCTCTACAATTGTCTTGCCACGAAGATTGTGCATCTTTTCAACCTAAGTAAAATAATTTAGACTATAACAACTCTAAATTCTTGAAATTTTGTAACTTTCTTTATCAACACAAACTATCTTCTCAACTCAGCTTTGAAGTTTAAGACTCAATCATACAGAAGAATATCAATATATTGAGACAATAATAAAATGGAACGTATAAAACTAATAAACGCTTACATTAGATACAACACTTGAAGAGGCAGGAATGTCACGAACAGAAAAATCTTTAGACTGAAGTTGAGGATCGTTAACATCATCAGCTATTTTTACAGAATGATCTTCAGGCTACAACAAAATTTTAAAAAACCTTGTTATACTTATTATACAATAAAATATATCCGTAGGAAATTATAAACTTACAGCATTTTTAACATCTGACTCATCAACCAGACGCGCAACCTTTGAATCAAATAGCCCATCATCAGCAGACTATTTATAAGAATGATCATATATAAGAAACCATATTTTAAATCATAATAATAAGTAAATATTACATGTGTATATATACATTAAAAATATCCTCAAAACTCGTAAACTGCTTAGAATTACCAACTGAAGATCCAGTCTCATCATCATCTAAAGCAACTTCCCCGGAATCCAGAACTTGTTTGTGTTTAGCCTACAATATGGGATTTCAAAATTTATTAGCATAATATAATAAAAGTTACTTATCACCATCATGTTATCAAACAATGTATTTTATCATCAAAATTTTATACCGCAGCCAATAAGTCAAACCCATCATCTCCATAAACTGAATCAACCAAAACAACAACATCAGCTTTCTTGAAGGAAACCTCAGTTCCAGTTTCGGGATGGAAAACGGAAAGCTCAAATGTTTTAGATGCAATCATGGTGAAAACCATCCAAGATTCAACTGCTATCGGAACTTCTTCAATCAATTTTAACCATCCATCAGTAAATCCGCATCCATCAGTCCATCCTTTCATCATCACATTCCAAAACCTTTCTCCAACATAGATAGTTGCCATCCTATACTCGTAATTTTTACCATAGAATTCTTTCCAAAATTTGTCAGCAATTAGCTATAGAAGAAGCAAAGAAATAATTAATGCAGACTTACAAATTTGATATGAACTAATGATCTACAGAAGTTACAACGGGTTAGTCAACAAAAGTTAAAATGAGAATTAGTCAACAGGATTAGTCAACAGGAGTTACAGTATTTACACACAACCTAACCACTGTTGGCTATCAACTGTTACATACCTCTGTTGCTATCCAACAGAGGTTTCATAACAACTGTCATCCATTATGTCCAGCAGAGGTTGCAACGTGGACAGATCTTAAATATCAGATGTTAGTCAACTGAGGTTAAAAGACTTAGTCAACAGACGTTAAGATTATAAGGAAACAGACGTTAAAAGGGCAAACAGATTTTAGCAAGTTGTTGAGTGATGCGTGTGAAGTGTTATATATATTAGGTGTATATTTTAAGCCCCTTTAACACTTATTTTTAGCCAAGTTTTAAATTTATAAAACACGATATTTTACTAACACTAAACACACATATGGGCAAATGCACCCATCGTGGGCGTAGTATAGCGTTGGTAAGATACCGAGGTCGTCCAAGGACACAAGAGCTTTTAGTACCGGTTTATCCTCAACGTCTAATCAAAATAAAAAGTTTAGAAAAATGTTTTAAACTAAGAGAAATAAAAACTAACTAAAATGCTGAAAATAAAATAAAAAGAAAAACAGATAGACAAGATGAATCACTTGGTTCCGACTCGTATCTAGTATAACCTTTGATTATTTCCGCACTTTTGCACATAATTAAGAGATTATCTTAGTTATTGTAGTAGGCCCCTCTTTTGAAGGTGACGTTACCCTCACCCCAGTAGTTTGAGTCAGCAAGGATACAATCCTAAAAGGGTGGATTATTGGAAGATAATGAATTAAGTTATTAATGCAGTATTGTGGTAGGCCCCGCTTTTGGCGGTGACGTTACCCTCGACTAAGTAGTCTGAGTCAGCAGGGATACAGTCCTAAATAGGCGGGTTATAGTATTAATAGTAGTTAACTTATGAGGGGATCAAAGAGTTGGGACCCCCGCCATCCAATACCGTGAAGTATTGAAGGAGGTCCTACTAAATTTGACCCAGGTCCATTGCAGGACCTCTAAACGCTGAACAATGGCAAGACCTTTACCAAACCGTTCCCTTAACCCCGACCAGGTAGCCAACATACCTCCATATAGACCGTGGAGATATGAATGGTGAAAATCTTTTATTTTATATAGACAGTAAAATAATGCCAAGACACCACGGACAAACGATAAGGAAAGATCACCTTCAACATAAGTAACTAGTTATTAAAGTCATTAATACAAAACCAAATAAAAAGTGCAAAAGATTAGAAATAAAAAGTATTATACTAGACACTTTGTCTTCACCAAGTGATGTAAGAGACTTAGGCAAACATGGCCTTGATTGTCAAGAACTCGTACGATCAATCTTGGATCCCGAGACGACTCACACACTCTACGATGGACAATGGATGATGGTGGTGGATGATGGTGTTGTGATGGTGGTGGGTGGTGGATGAAGTGTGAGAGAGGTGGTGTGCCAAGGGATGAGTTGAAATGAAACCAAACACTCCTATTTATAGGCTGAACAGAAGGCTGGGCACGGCCCCGTGTCCGCTGGACACGCCCCCGTGCCTGTCTGACATTCTCTCTCTTCATTAATTGTAATTCGCAATTACAATTAATGCGCCTGCTGTACTTTCGCCACGCCCCCGTGTTCACTGGACACGGCCCCGTGGTGGGCAATAGAAGCTTCTATAGGTTTGTCTTTTCTGCTGCTTCTTGGGCACGGCCCCGTGCTGGCTGAGCACGGGGCGTGTTCAGTCTTCTGCCTTCTCTATTTTGCTTGGGAAGATGCCGTTGAGGGGCCGGGCAGTCCACTTATGTTCCTTTTCTTGTATTTATGTTAGATTTAGCTGTCTTTTTGCTTCTTTTGTGAATTTGAGCTCATTTAATCCTGAAAATACAAAAGGAAGACAAAAACACTCTTTTTCCAACATTAGTACTTAAAAAGGGTTAGTTTTATGCCTCATTTGATGTAATTTATATGTTGCATTTTACACACATCATTGAGCTAGCAAAAAATGTTTACAGTAAGTGACAAAATAATATATCGTTACTTACAGTCATGCCAAGTTCAGGTCTAATATTTGCTAAAATGTAAGAGTTCTCGTAGACATTTTCTTTAAAACATGAGACAACGAATGACAAACTTCCAATAACTTTTACCAATACAATAGCTTTGGTTTTCAAACAACAATCTCTAACCAACTTTGTCCATCCATCCATAAATATACAATGATCATCTCTCTTCCTTACTCGTACTAACCATGATTTGTCACCATCAAGTAGTTCTACAATTTGACCGTACGGGACCTCCTTGCCCCACAACAGACTCTCAAAATCAAGTGGTATATTCTGCGACAGTAGTTAACAAACATCTTACATAAAAAATTAATGTACAATCCTAATAGTAGCAAAAAGTTAAAAAACATACCAAAAATATAAAATCATCTTCATTAAGGAATTTTAAAAAGGATGGTGTTTGATTGGATGGATTCATATCTGCAATAAAGAATTTAAACTTACAAGTTATAAAGACAACCAACATCCAACAAAAGTCATAGACAAACAACATCATAAAATAATCACTAACATCCCTTAAACTAAATCAGCACTTAAAAAACAAAAGTACCAAATATTAACCGGACTATTTGTACAATCACACAATTAAGGTATTACAAAAACAAAGCACAAAACGAAAATCATCATCTCTCACAACAATTAAGCAAATGAACATCAACCAAAAATTATATGGTTGATTTATCAATCGTAATGTAGAAGACAACATCAAGAAGATGCATGCACAAATTGAGACATAGAATGCTATCAGTAACTTCATTTAAGTTAATGCAGTACTTAATCGATAAAAGTACACCAGATTGCAACAACTATTATTTGCTTCAACAAAGAATATGAAACGCCATTGGTGAGAAATACATACTCATAGCATCAAATAATGATTAATCTAACATTTATAATACAAACAATAAATTCAAAGAAACAATACTTGGTTTCATAGTGTGTAATCTATATTATACAATAGAACCTTTTCGATTTTGATAAGAAAGTTATGTGAGAAAACTTCCGAATATGTTTTCTGGAGCTTATGTTCAATAATGGAGATGAAAAGTATATTAAATGGAGTTAATACATATATTACATTTACACTGGTTGGTTGGAATTAAGTTTTGTAAAATTTATACTTTACCCCCTTTTTCTTTAAAATAATGTAAATTTAGCACGGCATCAACCACTGCTTCAATATAAATTTAATTTTAAATAACAAAAACTTATCTATTAATTCATATATTTACATAATTAAAAATAGTTTTTAAATCCCGATATTAAAGATTATTATAAGTCAAATAAATAAACAATTACAAGTTAATAGATAAGTATCTTACTTTCAACAATCCCAATATAATATTCTCTTTTCTTTTCCAACGAAAAACTCTACAGTTTCTTCTTCTTCAGACTTGACGATTAGAAGTTTAAAGTTTTAGATCAGGTATTTTTTTGTTCTCTTGTGTATTTTACAGTTATGTTTTGACATGTTCCTTTCAGTTTCTTCATTTCAAATTATATGGACATCAAAATCATAATCTGCTGATGTTAAAATAGATAAACTTATATGAACTTGTTTTCTTTGTTTTATAATAAGATTTATATCAACTTATTTAGTTACATTTTGATTCATTCCATCTAAATAAGAATCTGAAATAATGTTGTTTCATAAATATTTGGTTATATATTTTACGAATGGTTTTAGAATTATTGTATGAACTGCCATGTAATATTGATATATTTCTTCTATCAATCTTAATTTTGATAAAATATTCTGCAACCAGTTTATAGTACTCATATGTCTGATTTGTAAGTGAATATAGCGTTGAAAAGTTTAATGTCATATAATACTTTTTATTATACAACAATATAAATTTCATCTTAAACCGTGTTAGACTCATATTGTTGGTTGTAGGGACCATATTGAAGTACACAACATATAACTTTGGTCCTACAGGGTGTTGAATATTTTTTTATACCTTAAATAGAATGATTTTCAGATACAATTGATTTTATGTTTTAGTATTTAATTGTTATTGTATTTTTTTTACTTTCAGATGGAGTTTATGATAATTATCAATGTCTCTGAATTGACAGACCTAAGTAAGGGATTGGTAAGCTATATTCTTAGAACAAATTAACTCAAATCACAATTGTATGCTAAAAACTGTATTTATAAAATTAAAGATATATTAAATGTTGTGTATTTTATATACATAGGTACTTCCAAGGATAATGAGTAACCAATTACCAAGAAAGTGTGAAGTAATAAAATTGGTTGATTATACGGGATTTAAGTGTAAGATTGCAGTACAGAGCATCGGTCATAAAAGTAAGAAGATAAACGGGCTATAATGGACTCGGTTTGTTGAAACTTATAGAAATAATAATATAGACAAGCTGTGTTTAAAAAAATTGAAAGAAGTAAAATTTGAGATAAATGTTTTGAACACCGAGGGATTGGAGATTAGAAAGGATGCCTCGAACAGAGATTATGTTCATGGTTGCTTGATACAGGCTGAAGAAGAAACATACTACAAGCAGGTTAAAAATTGCTACCTTATTTTTATTTATTGCCAGTGTATCTTTTGGGCTGTTAGAAAAACCTATAATTTATATTTCATATCCTATATAAAGTCTAATATGATATTTCTGAAATGTATGAAAATTATAGCATTTATCACACGATTTGCTGAAGCTGTTGTCAGAGAGGAGATTAAAAATTGATAACTTGGTTGCAAAAGTACATGGACCAAAGCAGAGTAGTAAAGTTGATGTGTAATATGTTTTCTCTCCTGAAAACGAAAAGGGATTGGCTGCTGGTTTTATAGGACCAGGATGGACAACTTTTTGCTTTGAAAATGACATTGAGGAAAGCTGCCAACTGTTGTTTCAATGGATGGGAAGTACTCCTGAAGACCAATTTAACTTCACTGTCAAGATTTTTAACAAAGACGGGATTGGACTTCACGGGGAGACTAAACATCACTGCAGCCGTAGCAATCACCAACACCGCAAAAAGCGTCCACATTATAAGAAACAGTTTGAATACCATGTTTTAGAGACACACAGCTTGGTATTTACATATCTACTTTTAATATGGTTGATTTTACTTATAATCTTGGATCTATCTGTTATTACTTAAAGTATATGTTGTTTTGAATGAATAACTAAAGAAAGAATTGTCTTTTACGGGCAATACCGAGGAAGTTTGTTCGAGAACACCAGCTAAATGACTACCGTAGAGCTGTGCTGTCATTTGGTCATGTGAAGTTTTTGGTACAGATGCTTGTAAGGAGAGATACTAGAAGACCTAATGACAACACCCATCTAGTGATGTATTCAAACTGGCAGCGTATCATGGATTAAACAGGAATATCTGTGGGCAAAAAGCTGAGGTTTGAGATAGTCGAAGAAAAAAGTGTACTAGGAGATAAATTACATCACTGCAGCCGTAGCAATCACCAACACCGCAAAAAGCGTCCACATTATAAGAAACAGTTTGAATACCATGTTTTAGAGACACACAGCTTGGTATTTACATATCTACTTTTAATATGGTTGATTTTACTTATAATCTTGGATCTATCTGTTATTACTTAAAGTATATGTTGTTTTGAATGAATAACTAAAGAAAGAATTATCTTTTACGGGCAATACCGAGGAAGTTTGTTCGAGAACACCAGCTAAATGACTACCGTAGAGCTGTGCTGTCATTTGGTCATGTGAAGTTTTTGGTACAGATGCTTGTAAGGAGAGATACTAGAAGACCTAATGACAACACCCATCTAGTGATGTATTCAAACTGGCAGCGTATCATGGATTAAACAGGAATATATGTGGGCAAAAAGCTGAGGTTTGAGATAGTCGAAGAAAAAAGTGTACTAGGAGATAAATTACACTTTGAAGTTTGTTGACATAGTCTCTGAACATCTTTTCAGCATTTAATGATTTATGTTTTTGTTGATATGTTTGATGCACAAATTTCTTCTTCCAAAACTAACTTAAGAATGAAGTTATGTAGTGTTACTACTATATAAAGTTATATACTTTCAAAACTTTGTGGATTTACCTTTTTATATTTTACATCTAAAGATTACTATATTTTTCATCTAAACATTACCATTTTGCATCACATTTCCTTTTCGCTCAAGGAAAAGAAATATAAGACTCAAAATTAACAAAATAGTATACAACCTGTAATTACAAATAACAGTGTTTTAAACATCTGCTCCTACCAAAGGGGCAAACTCAACATCTGTTTCGCTAAACTTTGCAAATCAAAAGGTCTGTTGAAGACAAACACTGTTGAAGCAAAGTCTGTTAAACCAAACAACCTCAGCGGATGAACCAAACAACCTCTGCTGATGAACCAAAAGGTCTGTTGAAGATAAAGACTGCTGAAGCAAAGGTCTCCTAAAGAGAACCTCTGTTGATGAAGCCAAATGTATGATGAATCTAAGTTCTGTTGTGGACCAACAGATATTGCAATTCAACAGAAGATCTTTAATATAAGATCTTTAACAGATGATGATCAACAACTCATAAGGTCTGTTGAAGCAAAGTCTATCAACAGATGCTAATGTAACTCAGATCCTAACAGTTCTTAGGCATTAACAGATGTTAGCATGCTATAACAATGCTTAGTCTCTAACAGATGTTAATGTATCTCAGACCCTAACAGTTTTCCCACTAACTAATTGATTAAATTTTCATTCATTCTCTAACAATAATATACAACCCTACTACTTGTGCAATACATGAATATCACCAAAAATGTATATAATGTATAATACTAACAAACAAAAGGTTAAATCTACTTGATATTCAAAGCGTAGACATTATATACCAAATACATCAGTTTAGATGCTTCAGATTGTAGCCCTTACATACCAAACTTTTAACCACAGTTTGTTAAAACAACAGTTAACAGGCATAAATAAAAACCACAAGGAGTCTTCAAAAATAAGTGGTTTCTACTTATCTCTCATAAGAAATGTTTTTTTCATAAGCATCTAATTGTTAACCTTAGATAGCTTCTTCCGGGTTCTTCTCACATTAGTGGATAGCTCACCAACATTGACAACATCAACATCTTGAGATGTCCGCTTTCCATTGGGACTTGATCCAGAATCCTTTTCAACTTCAACGGCTGAAGAGTCGGCTGTAACAGAGAAAAAAATCCTTGCAACAGATCAAAAAAAAAAAACTATTGATCTCATTTAATAAAATAATGAACTCTTTTTAAACATATTAAACATACTTTCAAAAATAAATACTCACCCTTGAAGTTCTTTCAGCAGACACCTGGAAAGATTCTGAAAGGTTCATCTTTAACTTCAGCTACCTCTTGAGTAACCTAAAGGATCATAATATATGATATTATATAAAAAAGTGCAGAATCCAGCCTAAAAAAGTGCAGAATCCAGTCTTTGAATCCAGTCTTTGAACCTCAAAAGTAATTTTATATGCTACCTCATCATTATTTTCATCACCATTACCATCTCCACCAACCAACTCAGCAATTATTACTAGATCATCACATGTTTTTTGCACGGTATAAACACGATAGCCATTTTTAAGATTGAACTCTGAAACATCAATCTTAAAAGAGACCTTCTTATCAACCAATCGAAATATCTCATGAGGGAAACATTCAGTATCATTCGCCTTCACCTGCATCTCTCTTATGTGACTCGCCGCTAATCCAAGAAGCTTCTGAACATCTCTATCAAACATAACAAAAGAAACACTACCACTCTCATCCTGCACCCGGACTTGCACCTTGAACCTGAAATATATACATATGACTAAGTAAACTCCAAAATTATATTCAAATATCAGTCTTAAACTGTTATTTATATAAATAAAATGTTAAATAATCATCATTGCTTACTTTGCGGTGATGGATGTACATTCACTACGACATTTGGGACAAACCAAAGAAGTCGCAGGCAATTGAACAATATCATCCGAAACATTTTCAACATTTTGTAAGTATTCACTTTTAGCCATCACCTTCTTGAAACACTTACGACAGGCAAGATAAAACCAACCATACTCTTCTTGCACAATCTTAATTGTCGCAACCACAACACAAGACATTTTCTGTAAAAACAATATATCAGCTTGTAATCTATAGTTTGACAAACATGCAGGTGATAAACCAAACAAATAACCTAACTATATAAAAAGATGTGAAACCTTTTCTATCTCACTAATCTCATCAACATGTTTCCTCACACCATCTGTTACAAATTCTTATGCAATGGAAAAACGCTCTGAGACGATAGTATTGTTTGAGAAGTAGAACCACTCCCTTGTCCAAACTTCTGTATAAGACTTTTGGTTACAACAAATGATTAGAATTAGTATACAAATAACATGAAACCAAGTATTTGACTTGAACATCTATATACAATAGAAATTATATTGACAAATTACCTCCTCCTTAGCTGATTAACTTCATCAATTTCTTCATTCAGAAACATTCGTGTTGCAAACTTATCAGTTTGAACTGTATATTCACCTACATGCAAAAGTATATACATTTTTAGTCAACCTGTCTTTATATTGCCAGAAATAAAGAGTATAGTTATGATTTGCAGAAAGTAACAAAAATTACTTTCCATTCCTTACACTTTCCATGCTGTATAACAGCCATCACATGCTCATGAGCTGGGATTTTAGAGATGAACTCCTTAAACTGCAGAGCATAATCATTCCACACAGTACACCGCAAAACCTTACCCCTACATGAAAACAATATTCGCATGACGATATACTAAAGACTAATTTATGACCATTTTTTTACAATCTCTAATATCAAAACTAAATTGAATGAATAACAACACAAAATCAAAGGAAATTTATGACATTTATTAAAGTAGTAAATGAGTCATAAATTAACAAACATATTCACTAAGAATAAACTGTTGATCTCATTTATTACCATGATTCAACATTAGATACAAACACTATAGATCTCATTTATTACCATTACCATGATTCCACATTAAATACCAACATTCTTCATCTTATTTATTAACATCATTAAATACAAACAATGATCTGTACATGACTACACATGTAAACAACAACTTACTCCAAGTCTTGAATATTGAAATTGTTCTTCTTAGTCTCTTTTGGAGGTCGACCAAAGAATTCAAGATCTCCACAACAAACCACAGATCCAGCAACATCTATATGATCACATTATACAACAGCATAAGTAAAACTTTCTAATTTTATACAGAGATGACATGATTAAAAAAATATACACTACCAACACTCAAAGAATTTAACGCCTCTCCTTGAAGAATATCTTGATAAGCTCTGAAGTTGAAACCATACTCAACACCTTGCCAATCTCTCACAGGTGTAACAGTTGTGCATCTATAAAAGTTGATTTTATAATCATGTACTACAACTTTATATAAATCTTTATTCTCACCAACACCAAATTTTGACAGAATCACAACAGCATCTACTTGAAGCTGTCCATCAAAAACATGTATCAGATGACTCTTAATACCTGCTTGAATCTTAGCACCCTGAAGAATATTTAAAGAAAGTATCTTTTTAGCATACACCACTACATTTTCTGATAGAACGGAAAAGCAGAAATAGAAATTACCTTTTCATCAATGAAGATAAGATCCATTTTGTAACCTTGATTCCATTTTAGAAAAATTCTCGCTTTCATGTTCCACATATCTTTCCCAGGATTCAAATCAATAACAAAACTAAGATTGTTACTGTCAACTGATATTAACATGCTTCTAATTCGGAATTCAGATTGTGATCAAATTTCAAAATCAGAGAAGATGAAAGTGTGATCAAATATGAAGAGGGAAATGAGAAGAAAAACCTTATATAAGAAGATGATTGACAGGAGTTTGGGAGTGACCTGCATTAATTGCAAATTACTTATTCCCATGCATTTTTGAATTTGAATTTGCCGATAATTAACCTTAAACATCTGCTGATCTAAAAGCATCACAGAACATAACAACAAGTACTGATAGGTATTAAAATAAAGTCAGATATAAATGAGCAGATGTTTACCTTGACAGAGGTTTGAGTGAATTTTAAATTATTTTATATATTAAGCTTTATGATGCAGTAATGACATAAGAAAAGCATTGTTGGACAGCCTCTCTAGCTGCCACATCAGCTTTTCTTATGTCATCGAGTTTTCTCCTTTTATAGAAAGTATAGATAGATTAGATATCCATGACAAATACAAGGACAATATGAGCATGGGACAATTTACAAGTATATACATTCATACATATATATATATATATATATGAGGGTTTAATTGAGAACGTTAAATATTGTGAGAACCGTGAGAATGAATTAAAAAAACCATGAGAAGTTGGTCAAAACAATTCAAATTCAAAATTTCTTTTTACATTTATCATTATTATTTGAATACAATGTTAGAAATTAAATTTACACGTTTAGATTTACGTGAATTCGTAAATAAAGAAAATTTACACATGTGTAAGTTTGCCATTTACACATGTGTAAATTTGTTATATTTACACATGAGTAAAAATCTAATAAGAGTGATTTTGAGAGGAGACATGAATTATTTGATGTTGTAAATTTTTTTGATGTTGCATTTTAATTACAATAAGGTTTGTATAAAAAAATTAGTTTTGGTTGGTTTTTCATTCGTTCTCACAATATTTAGCGTTCTCAAGATAACCCACCCAATATATATAGGGTCAGGATTTAGGGAAAACGCTGAAAAGTGTGAGAACAGTGAGAACACTTATGGATCGTCCGATCAAAACAATCTATGGACTAGATTGGCGCGGGGCGTTTTCGTAAATAACATCAATTTTATTAAATGGACACGCTTCATTAAGGGTAAAAGGTCTTTTACTTCTCAAATTCAAAACGCCAAACTAAAATGAGAACACGCCATTCAAAACGAATAAAACGCCATTAATACAAAACGCCAAAGTTTAATGATAAAACACATTGCAGACTTACAGGTTGAAGAAACAAACAGTAACTGAAAGTCAATTATTAACATTTATTAGAAGAAATTCCCTCCTAAATTATGCGCCAAAAACATCATTATATAAACGACGTTAACATCGCTTCCATAATCTGTAAGTCCCGTAAACGGATCTTTCAATGATATCATTCTTGATCTTGTGTGAGTGCGGAAAACAAACACAAGATGATTCAAGAATAATAATAACCGAAACAAGATATAATTAAATACAAACTAGAATCTTGCATTCAACGATTAACGAAGACTGATACAAGACACCTTCTTGGTTTCGGCTGGCTTAAGCAAACAAGAATTGATCAACCTTAAACTAGAGAATGAGGTTGGCTTAAATTCAAAACACTATGTGGGCTGAAACCCCTTAAGCCCAACTGAAACCCTTTGACCCAGTTACACAACCTATCGACCCAAAACATAAACAAAACAAAGTTTTACATAATCAACCCTGATCTATTAGTAACCTTCTATGTATAAACCTTCAGGTTCCAACATTCTCCCCCTAGGTTTATAGCATAGAGGTTCTTCAGTCTTTAACTGCCTCCACTGCAATCCACCCTAACTTTGTAACCACCAAAACCTTTCTTTCTAATGTGTAGAACAGCGGCAATAACTGAAGTCCACCCTTTCGCGACTTCTTCGTACTTCTCTATAGATCTAATTTGATTCTGAGCAAGTACTTCAAGATTCACTGAATCTAAATTCAACAAATCCACTTGATCAGTTAATCTATACTGCAAATCATCATCACATACTATCACCGCCTGCCCCAACGTCTCGTCGTAAGCCCAGAATTACATAGACTTCAAGATACCATTAGGAGTCTTTTTCACCAATGGAATGGTCTTCTCTTTGTCAGTAGGCTGCCATGACACAATCTTCATTCTTTTGTTTGTTCGAGGATCTCTTACTCCTTTAGCAGGTGTCACAATTGATTCCGCAGTATGCATAGAAGGACATCCACGTGCAATCTCTCTCTGAAGTCTCTCGAAAAACAAGTATCCACGTCCACCAGGCTTATCATCTACATATGGTGACTTTGAAAGTATGGTCAAATCCACTTTTGTGAATGTCTGAAATTGTGCTGGATTTTTGTACCATTCAACCGGACTAACCTTCCTTTTGATCCACCACATCCTTCGATCATGGTCAAAACCCTGGCTGAAAATACCTGATCGGTTTCCAACCTTATCATAGAGACTTTCACCAACATCCATCAGATGATGAATAACTTGAACGTCAGGATTAGCTGGATTAAGATTTCTATTCTTCAGAATCACTAGTTCTCTTTTCTGCTTTATCCTTTTCGCCTTTGCTTTGTCAGCTTCTTTATCAGTTACCTTTTGAAAGTAATTGAAGAAACAATGATCAGAATCGACCGGAATCGATTAGATCAGGGGTTTATTCTCCGCATAAAAAGGGTTAATCCTCTAGTTGATTTAGGGGTTTGGCTGAATTCCTTCTCTGGTGATCACTGCAAAACATAAAGTCGTTAGACTCGCCATGGGGAGAATGGGGGTTCTCTCTGTGACCACCCTCTGGCGTGAGAATAAGTACAGTGATCTCGATGAAGAAGTAATAATAAAAGTGAGAGTGAAGTGAAAGTAACTTGTGAGATCATACCTGTGAGGACTTATTTATAGTCGGTTTTGGCGGGAAATTGGTGTGATGGAGAAAGTAACGGAAAGTGCTTTCCCGTTTGGTGGTTATTTTTCCTTTCGTTAATCCTTGCACATGGATCCTGGGTTTTGATCAACGGTTGGGGAGTTGCTATGTGGAAAGTGGTCCTGGCTAGATCCTTCTCCAAGTTAATGTCATCATCATGATTTAGATGAGTGTCCTGGATTATACCACGTCACAGTTAGTTGTAAGTGAATGGCCATGCATGATGAGCATTATAAGGTCTTCTAAAAGATCTACAGCTGTAAACCTTTATGCTCTTGCCACATGTCTATTCTGTTGTAACAGAAAAAAATTCCTTTTGTTTAAGTCTTGATTTCAGGCGCGCGGAGATGTGGGGGTTTCATTTTCAAGTCTAACTACTCCCTTGCACGAGCCCGCGCAAGGGTGTTACTTAAATGTTTGTTTCTCCTTTTCTCCGACGCATGGTTATTGAAGACTGTTTTCTTCCACATCTTTGTTTAGAACCGCTGCGCAGCCGCGTAGGGTTTTTTAAAGATGTTCTTGGAATAAGACTGGCATGGTCCTATGCTCCTGCGCAAGGTTTCCGGGACCATATTCCTTTATTATTGTTGTTTCTTTCCAAATCCTTTTTAGGACCGCTGCGCGGGCGCGCAGATTCTTAATCAGGATGTTTTTGGAATAGGGCTGTGGTATGGTCGTTTACGCCTGCGCAAGGTTTTTGGGACCATACCCCTTCAAGTCCCCCCAGTCCAGTGGTGCTTCTATGCAAGTAGATGGAGCACTGGACTATGAGGTGTGCGCTTTTTTCTTTGAGAAGTAGCATGTTTGTTCGGCGCAAAGTATGAAGAATCTTCTTGTAGAAGATATTTGTTTATTTGTTCAAGTTGAGGCTCTCATGATTTCAAATTTTGAAAAATTTGACTCATAGCAGGTAAAAGGCACTGTGTTGATCGTTGACACATGACGGTTTCGTGACATGCTGTCATTTGTCAGTCGTTCATTAAATGTGCGTCGTCAAACGTGGTTCACAGGCGCACGTGAGGTTACTTTTTTGACTGTTATCAAGGATGTATAGTTATGTCTGCCTCCTGATGTGTAGAAGATCTTGATGCGATTATGCGACTTGTGTAACTAGTTTTGTCTGGGATGTTGAATCCGGTTTTTTGTTGGTCGTTGTTGCGCCAATACTGTATTGCTGCTGTGTTAATGCTGCCTTACATTTTGTTAATGTACTGTTGCACTTTGTTATTGCGTTGTCGCGCAAGTAACTGTATTGATGTGTTGTCGCACAGCTTTGTTATTGCGTTGTCGTGCAAATAACTGTATTAATGTGCTGCCGCACATTTATGTGCTGTTGCACAAATTTTTATGTTTCTATTTATTCTAGTTACAATGTTTGCATGGGTACGTTTACTTTGTTTAGGTATGACAAATAAAGATGATATAAAGCTCATGTGTGAACTTAGGGTCGGACCTTGCGCGGTTCTTGTGACCGCAGACCATTCATGAGACTGTGTTATCATAGTGTTTTTGTGCTTACCAAAAGGAATCGCATGCATTTGTAATAAAACACAGAAGCATAGCGAAAGTAAAACTTTGTATTGATTTGGATAGGGCACCGAGGCCAGTGGATACAAAGTAGTGAATAAATATGATAATTGTAATGCGCATGTAAGTAATGAGAGTTGTACTGTATGCTGGTTGGCGTTGTATGCTATCCAAGTACGAGGGGTCCTGGGGTTACATATAGCATCTGCGAAGCTGTTGCGCATTCCAAGTACGCATAATGTCTGTTCCGTCGAGTTGTCGTAGGGTGTACGCGCCCTTTCCTAGGACCTCATTAATGACGTAGGGCCCTTCCCATTTGGGCGCGAGCTTTCTCGGTTTTTCAGCGTTTAACGCTTCGTTGTCTCTTAGGATCAAATCTCCCAGCACGAAAGTGCATATGCGTACTCGCGCGTTGTAATATTTTTCTAGTTTCGACTCGTACCTTGCCTCATTGATTGCTGCATTTTCTCGTCTTTCTTCGAGAAGATCCAGGTCGATTCTGCGCTCACGCTCGTTATTTTGTTTCTCCATGGCTAACATTCGAGGTGACGGGAGGCCAATTTCTCCTGGAATTACTGCTTCTGAGCCGTAAATGAGGCTAAATGGTGTTTCCCCCGTGCTAGTCTTTGGCATGGTGCGGTGCGCTCATAGGATGCTTGGGAGTTCATCAACCCACCCTCTTCTTGCGGTTCCTAACCTTGCCTTGATACCATCTACGATTTGTTTGTTGACGCTTTCGACTTGACCGTTTGCCTGTGGGTGTGCTACAGAGGCGAAACTATGTTCGATGTGCATTTCTTTCATCCACTTTTGTAGATCGTTCGACGCAAAATTGGTACAATTGTCTGTGATAATGCGTAGTGGCAATCCGAACCGGCATATGATGTATTCCCAGGTGAATTTTCTGATTACCATTGCGGTGGTTGATGCAAGGGCTTTGGCTTCAACCCACTTGGTGAAGTAATCTACAGTGACTATTATAAATTTTACTGCGCCGGGTGCGTCGGGGAAGGGACCTACTAGGTTAATGCCCCATTGCTGGAAAGGCCATGCTGCGGTTACTGGGACCAAAGGGTTCTTTGGGCGAAGAGTTTTTGGAGCATGATGTTGGCATGATGTACACTTGTGCAAGATCTCTACAGCGTCTAGATGCATACCGGGCCAGTAATAGCCCGCACTCATGATTTTTGCCACCACCATGTGTGGGCTAGCATGGATTCCGCATAATCCTTCAAGAATTTCCCAGACCAGATACTATGTGTCATGCTTGTCTACGCATCTTAGGAGAGGACCCATGAAAGATATGCGATACAAAATTCCATCCGCCATTTCATAATTTAGCGCTTTGTGCTGAATTTTTCTTGCCTCTACTTTTCCCTCTGGAAGAGTTCCATGTTTTAAATACATGATAATTGGGGACATCCAAGATGGATTCCCAACCTCTGTCATATTTATGTGTCTCAGAGGAACAGATGGATTTGAGAGAACTTCGATGCGGACTTCTTTTGCCAGGTGCTTGAAGCTTGTAGCAGCTATCTTACTTAGCGCATCCGCGTGCTTGTTCTCGCTTCTGTTGATGTGGATAATTTTGAAGGTCTGCAACTGATTGATCAGTGTTTTTACCTGCTCAAGATATATGGCCATTGCTTTGCCTTTTGCGTCGTAGCGACCATTAATTTGTTCGGCTACCAATTTGGAATCGACATGTGCTTCGACATTGTTTGCCCCCATTTTGATTGCTAGGCGGAGACCTACGAGGAATGCCTCGTACTCTGCTTCATTTTTAGTGCTTTTAAAATCTAGTCGAATGGCGTAGGTAAGTTCGTGGTTGTCACGGCTGACTAGGCGAAGACCAGCTCCTACGCCGTCATCGTTGGAGGCGCCATCTATGTATAGAATGCAAACCCTGTCGTCGAAGACTGGGGTTGGATTTTGTATGGCTTCGCATTCCTGGATCTTATCGATGGGTAATTCAGTAGAAAAATCTGCTCGGACTTGGCCTTTGATAGCTGGGCATGGTTTATACACAATGTTATATCCACCCAGTTCGATGGCCCATTTTGCTAATCTGCCCGCGATATCTGGTTTGGACAAGATTTTTCCCAGATGGTAATTGGTAAGGACAGTTATAATGTCGCAACCCCCGCCCCTATCTGTCCCGGGAACGGGCGGCCGTGAACATTAGTTGTGGTGGTATCAGTTTGTTCATTAATTTGGCAGCGGAAATTCATCAGGACCGTAGTTAGGAAATGTTTATCAGAATAAAACCACCATATTTTATATTAATAACCACATGGGTAAAACCCAAGTTTCTTATTACAACATAGGGATAAACCCTATTTTATTGAATTTAAAACATCGTCTTTTAGGTAACTTTTATAGCCACATTTTTCCAAGCCATCAGTGCTCTCAAGCTGGCTTTCTTCTAATTTGGCTTTCACATTTTGTTACCTGAAACGCGTTTTAAAAACATTTGTCAGTGGGAAATACTGGTGAGTGAATCCTAGTTTAATCAAGAAGAGTTTTATCAATTAACACAGTATTGAGAGCTATCACATTGTTTATTTCTACACAATTACTCATTCAGTACTGTCAATCCTGACTGGTGGGTCATATTTCACATTGGCTAACTCATTGTCCAATTGTAACGTGTTCCACATTTTGTATACAAAACCCCAACATACTGGCAGTAATTGAAGAATTACATAGACTCAATCACTGCTTAATCATATTGTAAAGCATTTAAGGTTTTGTAAAACAGTTCACAAAAAAGGTTTACAAAAGGAGGATAAACTCACATTGTTGTCTTAGACTTATTTTAGGGTTTCCTGGTGATTTATCTATAATTTACACAAATGTACATATGTTAGTATAATAACCCTTTATTTATATTAATGATACCCTCCCCGAGAAGGCATTCCAACAACTACGTCGGGCAGAACCCTGGATCAATCAGGCAGCGTATCTAATATGTAACCGGGGTTATAATACTTACAATGGGGCAGAACTTCGTTAATTAGGGGGAATTATACTCGGAGATTATGCCTATTACTTCAGAAATTCGTAAGAAAGAAAAGATTTTGAATGAGCAGACTGAAGGCCCGATGCCCTCTATTTATAGGGCTGATTTTCAAGTCTCTCGTGGCCCGCGTAAGGTTAGAGTAAGGTCTACGCGGCCCGCGTAGTAGGGGGTCTAGGCGTAGGTGATCCGGGTCATGGTATAGGTTCAACACGCGTTTGACACATGTCAACACCGGGTGCGATCTGATCCTATAGCTGTCGGGGCCCGCGTATGCTCTAGAGGTGGCTTACGCGCCCCGCGTAAGCCTCATATTTCTTGTTTTTTAATTATTTTTAATGGTATTTCATATTTTGAGCTCGGTTTTCACATACGGGGTATATTTAGAGACATATAGGGGTATTTTAAAATATATTAGGGCATTGAAAAATATTCAGGAGGGTTGTTATATCCTCCCCACCTTGTTTTAGAGCTCGTCCTCGAGGTCTACTGGAACAGGTGTGGGTATTTCCTTTGCATTTCTGATTCAAGCTCCCATGTGTATTCTGGTCCTCTTTTGGAGTCCCACTTCACTTTAACCAGAACTAATCTCTTGTGTTTGAGATTCTTGACTTTCCTGTCTTCAATTTGTAGAGGTCTTTCTACAATTTTTAACTGTTCATTTACCTCTATATCCTTAAGAGGTATTATCAATGATTCATCAGCCAAGCATTTCTTGAGATTAGATACATGAAATACATCATGTATTCCTGCCATTTCCTCTGACAGTTGTAGCTGATAGGCTACAGGTCCTATTCTTCTAATAATCTCAAAAGGTCCAACATACCTGGGGCTTAATTTTTGTAGGATCGTTGTACAACCTAAATGAGTCTATCAGAAGAGTTCTAATCCATATCAAAGGCGGAATTCAATGATACGGACTTGATTATAGCTTGTATAACACGTATATTCCTTTTAAATGCCTTGTATATTGATTTCACAGCTTTACAGATCACTTGACAGTTCGACAGCACCTCGGCTCTGAAATCAGCAACCTTACAAATGAATGACCAAGAGCTCCTATTTATAGATGTTGCCAGTTCACATGGACTGGCTTTGCCACTTCACACGAAGTGGTCACTTCATATGGACTGGCTTTGCCAGTTCATGTGGACTGGTCAACCAACACTAAAACCCTATTTTCTTGACTACCGAGCTCTGGTTTATCCTATCTAATTACAATACTCGATACAAGACGAAGTTGACAGGCGTTTACACCAACAGACTCCCCCTTGGATGTTGACGAAGTCTTCAGTGTCGAGTCTTCAGTCTTGATTAGTCTTCTCACTTTTTAAAAAAAATATCTGACATTGAAAGCATCCTTCAATCTCTATCTTTTCTTCTAACTCTCTTACTCTCCTCAGTATCAGCAGCTCCCTTGAATGTAGATCCAGAATCTGTATCTGGCTCTTGAGTCTTCAGACTCCCCCTTTCAATAAGCTGGGATCTTGCTTTGCTGCTTTCACAGGTTCAAAACTATTACCTGGCTTTCACCTGCACATACTCTACCTAAACATAAGATTTTTATTTATAACAATTTCAATCTATTCTTACCTTCAATACCAAAACAATACTTGTTAGAATATGACATTTTTCATTTTTCATCTCAAACACATTTTCCCAATCCTGTTGTTTTTATCAGTTTTATAATCCACTTAAGTATCCAGATCCAAGTTAATGACCCTGGGTACTTAAATTTGTCTACCAAGTCCAACTTAATGACCTTGGTTAACCTGAGACAAAACAAAACTGACTTTTGTTCAACATGTTTCAAAACATTATTCTAAAAATTACAAGTCTCAAATTAATGAACTTGTTTTGACTTTTCATTTCTCAAGTTTTATCATGATAAGCTCTCACTCCATATGTCCAGCTCAGAAACTTCCTGCATCTTCTTCAAACTGTGAATCCGAATATCAGCTTTCCACTTTGGTTTGTCGGAAAAATAAAGCAGAAATGTAAAATCTTTTTGGATTTTGAATAAAGTTTCTAGACTAGAAAGCTAAACAGAAATGAAATGCAGTAAATGTAGACTATTTACAAACATATTTTTGATGAGCGTGTTAGGGAATCATATCAGCTACCGACAAGACACAAGTACCGTTAAGCTTTGATTTCATATTCAGAATTAAACAATTCGCTTAGATTGCCGATATACTGATCCTCTTAAGTTCTCACACAAATTTCAATCTGTTCAGGATACTAATTTAGTGTTTTAGCGACTTAGCTTATACGCGTGTACCACCTCAGAATATACTCCCGTATCCAGACTACTATATTCAGTCTTACAGGTGAGTGCACACTAATGATATATGTAAGGGGTTAAATACGAGACCATGAGAGCTCAGGCTATTGCTTCCGCAAAATCAGAGAGATGATGGTTCGACTTTAGGTGGGTCCCCCTTGGGGATCTTCTTTTACAACAGCACATGATTAGCATTTTTCAATGTTTCATCAATTTTTATGTTGAGGGGGGGCTTTATGATTAAAGCTGTGCAAAGTATTATATGAGGACTAGGCAATTGCTCCCGCAAAATCAGAAGTCCGGGTATAATACCCCAGATATCATCACGTACAAAGACCTAGTATGTCAGAAATAGAGCCTTTCAAACAGGATTTCAGGGGTTACCTATATATCCGAGAGATGTTCCCCACGTAAAAACAAGTTGTGATTTAGGTTTATATCCCGAACAAACTTACTAAATGTGTAAAAACCTACCGGCATATCATCAGCGAGACTGTTTAACACTTTTAAACTTTCCATTTTTTTAACATACTGTAACTGTCAAGCTGATGTACTATCATTTTCCCTTTTTACACAAGCTCTTTTTCGGTTTTCTATTGTTTTTAGATTTTGAAATATCTCATGTTTTTGGATTTTTGAAATTTTTTATTGTTTTTGTATTTTCTGAAAATATAAGCTACCTCCCCCTAAATACCAAAACAAGTAAAAAATCGTCAAACCATTGCAGATTGCTTTTCAACATCATCTACAGTGGTACCTTCATCTACGCCAAGAATCCCCTCCAACACCGATAAAAGCTTCATACCGTTCAGTTTTAAAAGATATTGAAAACGAGTTTTATCAAACGCTTTGGTATGTAAATCAGCTTTTTGTTTGTCAGTGTGGATTTTCTCAATTCGTATCAACTTCTTCTCGAAACAATCTCGGATGAAGTGATGACGAATTTCAATATGTTTCGTTTTAGCGTGATGAACATGATTTTTTGTAATGTTTATAGCTGCCTCATTATCAACAAAGATAGGGGAGTTAAGAAATTGCAAACCGTAGTCTCGCATCTGTTGCTGAATCCACAAGATCTAAGAGCAGCAGCTGCTAGCAGATACATATTCGGCTTCACATGTGGATAAAGCTACAGAGGTCTGCTTCTTACATTGCCAGGTGACCAATCGTGGTCCGAAAAACTAACATCCCGCTGTTGTTGATTTAGCGTAAACTTTGCAGCATCCGAAGTCGGAGTCAGAATACCCTTCGAGCGTGAAGTCGCCTTCTTTTGGATACCACAACCCCAATGATGGAGTTCCTTTCAGGTAGCGCAATATCCATTTCATAATTACCATATGCGAAGCTCTGGGGCTTGACTGAAACCGCGCTGTGAGGCAAGTTGGATACATGATATCGGGTCTTGAAGCTGTCAAGTACATCAGCGATCCGATCATGGAGCAATACATCGTTTCATCCACCTTCTCTCCGGTGAGATCAGGGTTTATCCCATGGTTCGTCGCTAATGGGGTGGAAGCTGGAGTAGTCCCGGACATCCCAAAATTCTCTAAGATATCATGAACATACTTTGTCTGATGTATGAGTATTCCCTCGGGCAGTTGATCAACCTGGAGCCCCAAGAAGAATTTCATCTCACCCATCGATGACATTTCAAACTTCTGCTTCATAACTTTTTCAAAATCTTTGCACAGATCTTCATTTGTTGACCCAAATATGATGCCATCCACGTATATCTGGACTATCAGAAGATGTCCATCGACTTCTTTGGTGAAGAGAGTGGCATCCACTTTTCCACGGATGAAGTTGTTGGCAAGCAGATGTTGAGACAATGTCTCGTACCAGGCTCTCGGGGCCTGGTGTAAACCATACAGCGCTTTATCCAGTAAATAGACTTTGTCTTTGTGGATTGGGTCAGTGAAGCCCGGTGGCTGTCCGACATAAACCTCCTCTTTTACCTTCCCGTAGAGAAAAGCCGATTTAACATCTAGCTGAAAAACTTTAAATTCTTTCCAAGATGCAAATGCTAGGAAGATTCTGATCACTTCAAGTCTAGCAACAGGAGTATATACTTCGGTGAAATCTATACCCTCCTGCTGACTAAATCCTTGGACTACGAGTTGAGCTTTGTTACGAATAATAACCCCTCGATCGTCTCTTTTGCACTTAAACACCCACTTGGTATTTATCTTCCTGTGACCATCAGGCAAGTCTACCAATTTCCACACTCCCAACTTCTCGAACTGACTCAGCTCCTCCTGCATCGAGTTGACCCAAGAATCTTCAGTATGTGATTCCTTATATGATCTCGGTTCAATCTGCGAAATAAAACAACTAAGTGAAAACTCTGTTTGTAAAGAAGCAACTGTAGAATAAAAACAAGTAAGGCCTTGGTCAATTTTTCGTCTGGTGCGGACGCCTGATTGTAACTCTCCAATAATCAGCTCCTCTGGATGGTACGAAAGAGTTCTCTGCATCACCTCGCCTGGAACATCTACCTCGCCTTCCAAATTTGTGACATTCTGATTTGCACCTTGTTCACTAACTGGAATTGTTTGACTTGAAATCTGGATTTGCTCCCCCTCATAATCTGAATCACCACGATCGAATATTGGCCTATCATCAGATTCTAGATTATCGTTGACTGCCATCTGATTGTCAGAAACATGTTCACGTTCTGAAGATGATGGAGTTTGCTGAATATCATCATGTTCTCCGGCATTACTTGGACCGGCTTCATCGTCATTGGAAGTTTGATATTAACGACTAGATGACTCAGCTGGGAATCTTTCTTGTGATGCTTCATATTCTCTCAAATATCCAACTTGTCAAAGAAATCTGGTTCTTCTTCTATATCGAATGAATCCCACAGAGTATCGTAATTGAAACGCCATGAGTCGCCGGGATTCTGAGGTGGCATCGTATAACTTTGACACTCAACATTATGTGCTTCGATGATCCGCTTCAAGCTTGGAACAAAGACTCTTTTTAATGGACTTGCATAACCCACAAAAATTCCTTCGATGCTCTTTGGACCAAATTTACCATAAGGTTCTAGAACAATGCAGGGAGACCCAAACGGTTCCAGATACTTCAGGTTAGGTTTGCGGTTGTTGATTAGCTCGAAACATGTCTTGTTGAATTTCTTCACTGTAAGAACCCGGTTGAGTGTATAGCAAGCGGCTGACACTGCTTCTGCCCAAAAATTAACTGGTAATTTCGAATCAGCAAGCATCATCCTGGCCGTTTCAATTAGAGTCCTGTTTTTTCTTTTTGCTACTCCATTTTGTTGCGGAGTGTAAGGAGCACTAAATTCTTGCAATATACCTCTCTCATCACAATATTCTTCCATTTTGTTGTTCTTAAACTCTGTACCGTTGTCACTCTTGATTCTTCTGATTCGGGTTTGGTACAGGTTTTCAATTTTTCTGAACAGCGTCATCAAACTTTCGAATGTCTCATCCTTTGTCTTCAGAAATGATACCCATGAAAATCTCGAGTAATCGTCTGTGACTACTAAACAGTAGAGATCACCAGTTATACTTTTGACATTCACGGGACCAAAAAGATCCATGTGAAGTCTCTCCAATGGCCTTGAAATTGAGTTTTCCTTCTTCCCAGGGTGAGATTTCTTTCACTGTTTTCCTTTGACACAAGTAATACACTCCCCCTCAAGATGGAAACCCTTCAGATGAACACCAGTTACTAAGTCGTTGTGCACCAGGTGGTTCATTTTTCGCAGGTGAATATGGCCCATCTTTCGATGCCACAATTGTGATTCCTTCTCAGTGGCTCTTGACATGAAGCAGTGAGTTTGACCCGTGGTAGTAGTGGCTACGCTCATATCCAACACGTACAGATCATTGACTCTAGGTGCTCTCATGATAACCCACTCTTCGGGAACAACAAACCCTGGTTTCAGAATCAAACATTCCTTATCCGTAAAGTGCGTTGTATACATACGATCACAGATCTGAGAAATGCTCAGAAGATTGTTTTCAAGCTCGGCGATGTAGTTTACTCTTTCAAATGTGACAATACCATTAGATAGAGTTCCTTCACCAACTATTCGACCACCTTGATTACCTGCAAATCCCACATATCCTCCATTAAACCCTCGAACATCGTACAGTAGGGTTTTCTTCCCTGTCATTTGCCGAGAAGCTCCGCTATCCATAATCCAACGTGAAACGGATCTTGGAAGCTACTGCACATATCACAAATACTTAGTTAGATTTTGATGCCTCCCAAGCCTCTTTTGACTCAGGTAGCTTGATATTGAGATAAGTTTTTGTAGTGTATAGTGGTGGAAAATTCTTGTCATTCATCTTTAAGCTCTCTTCAGACCCAATCTCAACCTCTTTGTATAAAAAGAAATCATTCTTAGGAGATTGACCAGATGATTGGTCTTTCTTTGGTACATCCTTCTTTTCAGAAGTAGTAGACTTTTGTTTTTCAAGTTTCTCATAGTAATCCAAAGGTATATATATCTTCTCAGTTAAAGATGATGATTTTGTAGACTCTGAGACCTTTGGTTGTGGAGAACTTGCTTTCTTTTCAACACCTTTTGGCTTCCATGCTTGTTGAGATGAAGCAACCCGTTTGTAAAATTTGTTAGTTTTAGTTACCACATTCTTTACGGGTTCAGTTTTGAATTTTGTGTTTTCATTTTTCAAAATTTTCTTCTCAACAACCATTTGAGCTTTGCCTTTTGCATCAATTTTTCTTTTCTGTCTTTCAACAACTTCAGACTTAGGCTTTAAGTTGGTGCACTTTCGTGCAATGTGTCCAACTTTGTTGCACTTGAAGCATGTACGGGTATCAACTTCCCGACTTGTGCCTTCGGTCTGAGGCTGTGAGGCCTTCTTTTCAAAGAACTCTTCATTTGATTTTGAAAAAAATTCAGATTCTTGCTCGGAAAGTGAGCTTGAACTTGAACTCTTCACAAATACCTTTTTCTCAACAAACTTTTTGTTTTGAAAATTCCTTCTTTGATAATTCTTACCACCCTGATATCCACCCGACCATTTGTTCTGATTGTTGTTAGAAAATCATGGTAAAACAACAGGTTTTCTGTAGTAAGCTTTATCTTTTTCAAAGTTTAATTGCCTTTTTTAATGTTTCAAACCTTCAATTTCACAAACATCAATTTCGACCAATTTGAACACATTTTTCAATTTATCAACATTCACATTCTCCAAAGGAAATTCAAGATCCGAATGCAACTTATCTGATCCCAACATCTTGTACATCACAAGATTAGGTTCTTCACTTAAGTTGTTTTTGGATGTTGATTTCGGAATATATTTGTCCAAAAAACATTCTTCATCCTCAGTTGAGTCACTTTCAGATTTCAAAACATTTTCAACCATACTTTTAACCACTTCGGACTGAACACTGTCTTCATTGGATGATGAAGTGAATGTGACATCGATTGATTCTAGAAGTTTAACCTCATTTGTTTCATTATCATTATCATTAACCAACCCAGACTTTTTCTTTGAAAAATTATTTAATACTGGCGGTGGAACCTGATGATACCCAACCCCAGTTCCATCCGAATAAACATCTTCGCCAGCTTTGTTCTTCCTGATTGGTTTAGGAATGATATATTGAAGAACAAAACTTGCGGAGTTGTAACTGTTGAGTTTCAAATTGATGCGTTCATTTTCAATCTCAGCTTCTTGAAACTGAAGCTTCAGATTATCAATCTCATCCAACTGTTGGTTGATTTGCTTTTCTTTTGACTGAAGTACTCATGTTAGTTGGAGATTTTCTTTGGTTGTTTTATCATTTCTTTCATCAGAATCTTTTGTCGTTCTTTTTAGCTTCTCATAATTTTCTGAAAGTTGACGGTTTTCATGAATTAACTTTTCATTTTCTTTCCTGATTCGTTCTACGTCAATTTTATCTTTTTCAAGTTTATCAGTTAATTCTTTTATTCGATCATTTGAAGCTTTTACCAATTTGTCACGACTTAAGATCTGATTTTCAACTTCTCTGACTCTTTCTGTCAGTTCTTCAGTCTTTTTACCACTGAGGTAAGCATGTGTGCTACAAACCTTGCAGTCTTTCATGCAATTTTTGCAGTCACTTTCACTTTTGGCTTTATCAGTCTTACCTGACTCATTTGTTGAATCATTAGAACTGACCTTGCTCTTTGACTCAGTTCTGGACTTAGTATCTACCTCTAACTCTTTTGCTGCAAGAACTTTATCAGCCATTTTCTTCAGATTTTCTGCTGTAAATTCTTTCATTGTGTCGATTATCCCATCATCGACCTTTTTCGACTGTAGCTCCTTTTCTTTCTCTTCTTCTTCACTTCCCCACCACATTCTTTGTCTTGCTTCTTCCTCTTCTGCTATTTGCTCGATAAGAGTCTCGACAAGAAGTGTTGATGGTTCCACAAGTATATTTCCCTTAGGATCCAAATAGCATTCTTTGTCAGCGTCCCATCTCTTAGCACTTTTTGCTTCTTTCCATGCACGATAATGTTTGTCTTTCATTGTTTGGGCTAACATCTTCCTGTTGACATATTTTACTTCTTCTGTTCGGGTATCTTTGAAAGGAACGATTTTTTCCATGAAGGCATAACCCACTGCATCTTCTTCTAGTAACACATCACTCCAATCAAATCCCTCATCATGATGGATAACGACTAATGCTCTTGATTTTTCTTTGGGATTTTCTTCTATCTGTTTCATTCATGGAGGTTCGGATTTGTTTTGATGATAGATGGCTCTTTTATAATAGTCCTCATGGAATGGGTTAGCCGTTTCATCAGCAGCTGCATTTCGACATTCTCGTTTAAAATGCCCCTTTTGTTTGCATTTAAAGCATGTAACCTTCGATTTATCAAAGCCTAGCTTTGTTGAAGGTCCGCCAATGGAGTGTCTGCCTGTTATCTCCATGAATCTCTGAGCCCTTCTGACCGCCTTGCCATAAACCATCTTATATCAATTAACTCCATCTCTTCAGGGTCGATTTGATCATAATCTTCCTTGGTGAGGTTGGTGTTTCCAATCTTTCCAGCAACAAGGCTCTCATAAGATTCCAAGACGGATGCCAAAAATACCATTTGCTGCTTGGCAGCTTCTTCGCTGAAGTTTTGTGCATTGTTGAGGTCTACAGCAATATTGCACCGGAACATGTTTTTCGGAGCTGACTGTTGTTGTTGTCTTGGAGCAGTTGAAGATGATCCTCCATAATATCCACTGCTTGAAGTAGAACTGTTGTTTTGACTTTCTTGATTTGACATGTTTGAGTTTTCTGCAGAGAATGCAGTCTTTGGTGATATAGTTTTTGGAATTATACTTCCTCGATAATATAAATCAACATTTTGTTGATACGAGGAGTTGTTGACTTTGTTCGTCTTCCTGATTTCCAATTTGTGCCTCTCCAATCTTTCAATCAGCAAATCAACTGTCAAATCTGTTGAACTTACCGTGTTCTTCAACATTAGCGCAAAATACTGCCAATCTTTCTCATCAGGCAGTGAGTCAAACAACTTATCAACCAATTCTTCCTGTGTATACATAATCTTATAACTTGCAAGTTCCATCTTTAAGTGACTGAATCTTTCTATCATCTTTGACACAGACTCATTTTTCATACACCCAAACAGATCGAATTCTTTTTTCAACAATTTTTTCTTGTTTTTAACAATTTCGGCACCACCCACACACTTCATCTTTAATTTCTCCCATAATTCTCTGGAATCTTTGTAGTCAATCAATGATATAATGTCATCCCTCACTGATTGATGTAGTAAAGCGATGCATTTCTGCTCTGCAATGAAGTTGTCTTGTGTAGTATTAGTTAAATTTTCATAGTCAGTTCTTCCGATGTCAAAACCACTTCTCATACTCTTCCAACTTTGATATGCAAATGCCTGTAGCCATTCCTCAAATCTACTTACCCATCTGTTGTAATCCTCTATGGCCATTAGCTTGGGCGGTTTGTTGTAGGTGCCATAGGCATTATCAACACTCAAAGAATCAGCAATGGTTTTCCTAGCATTCGGATTTGGAGCATTTTCATTTGTGTTGCTTGTTGTAGCATCTCCTGTGCTTCCAGTGTAAGCAAAACCATCACTAAACGGATTCAAAAAATCGTCCATCTTTTAAGTACCTGAAACAATTAACAAACACTTAGACAAATTTTTGAAATTTTTAAAAACAAACTGCACACTGGTACTAGTTCACTTCGTGTGAACTAAAACGAATCAACTCCTGCGAACTGATTGATTCTCAAACAATCTGATTTGATGTGAACTGGAAATGGTTCAAACGATCTGGTCTCACTCTTAAACGATCTGAGAATAACAACTAGTACGACCTGATTACTAACTCAAACGAACTGTGTGTGAATTGGTTTTAGAATTCCAAATGAACCGGGGTTCAGTTTCACACGAACTGGATCTTTGTCACTTCATGTGAACTGATAAATTCAATCCATACGAACTGATCAAACAACTCCTTTCAAACGAACTTGAATCAATCACTTCGTATGACCTGAGTAAATACTCAACTCGTGCGGACTGAAGACTTTGTGTGGTCTGGACCACTTCGTGTTGTCTGGTTCAACACTTCTCAAACGATTTGATCACTTCACACGACCTGGATGGCTCAGTTCGTATGACCTGATGAAATTTCTAAGCGATCTGAACCGAAATTCACACGATCTGAAGATTTTCGAACAGTTTGGAAGAAAATTCAACCAATCGGTTCCATTTTTGTGCAAATTGAACAACTTTTTCACTTCATATCAACAAGAATTCAACTCGTTCAAAAGATTTAGGTCCAAAACTCCATGAATTCGTCAAATTTATCAATTTTAGGCCGATTTTACCGTGTAATTTGTTAATAGATTGATTAAAACACAATTTTACAGGTTATTTGTGAAAATCAGACCATTTTAACCGACGAATCTCGAAAAATTTTGAAAAAATGTGAAAGAATGGAGTAGAAATCAGAATTTTCGACAAACACAAGCTGAAATGGTATGAACTCTTCCTCCTGAGCTCTTATACCACTTGTAGGATCGTTGTACGACCTGAATGAGTCGATCAGAAGAGTTCTAATCCATATCAAAGGCGGAATTCAATGATACGTACTTGATTATAGCTTGTATAACACGTATATTCCTTTTAAATGCCTTGTATATTGATTTCACAGCTTTACAGATCACTTGACAGTTCGACAGCACCTCGGCTCTGAAATCAGCAACCTTACAAATGAATGACCAAGAGCTCCTATTTATAGATGTTGCCAGTTCACATGGACTGGCTTTGCCACTTCACACGAAGTGGTCACTTCATATGGACTGGCTTTGCCAGTTCATGTGGACTGGTCAACCAACACTAAAACCCTATTTTCTTGACTACCGAGCTCTGGTTTATCCTATCTAATTACAATACTCGATACAAGACGAAGTTGACACCTCTTTTGATGAATCTTACCACTCCTTTCCAAGGAGAGACTTTTAATAATACTTTATCTCCTACTTGAAATTCTAATGGCTTTTGTATGTTATCAGCATAACTCTTTTGTCGATCACGTGCTGCTTTCAGTCGTTCCTTGACTTAAATGATTTTGTCTGTTGTTTCTTGTACTATCTCAGGTTCAGATAGTTTCTTTTCTCCAATTTCTGTCCAACAGACTGGCGTTCGGCACTTTCGTCCATAAAGTGCTTCAAATTGTGCAGCATTGATACTTGTATGATAACTATTATTATAAGAAAATTCTATCAATGGTAAGTGATCGTCCCAATTACCTCCGAAATCAATTACACAAGCTCTAAGCATGTCTTCCATGGTCGGAATTGTCCTTTCGCTTTGTCCGTCTGTTTGAGGATGATAAGCTGTGCTTAGATTTAACTTGGTTCCCATTGCTTTTTGGAAACTTGTCCAAAAATAAGAGGTAAAACGACTATCTCTGTCAGAAACAATTGATAGAGGAATTCCATGTAAAGAAACTACTTCATTTACATATAATTTAGCTAATTGTTCCATACTGAAAGTTTCCTTCATTGGTAGGAAATGAGCTGACTTGGTTAGCCTGTCTATAATTACCCAGATTGTATCATTACCTTTTCTTGTTTTGGGTAATTTAGTAACAAAATCCATTGTTATTAATTCCCATTTCCAAACAGGCATTTCTAACTGTTGCAATAAACCTGAAGGTTTCTGATGTTCAGCTTTGACTTGTGAACATGTTAAACACTTGACAACATATGCTGCTATATAGTTTTTCATTCCTATCCACCAAATTTTTTTTTCTTAAGTCCTGATACATCTTATCACTTCCAGGATGCATCGTATACTTAGACTTATGGGTTTCTTCTAATATACGGTGACGTAGGTTTCCTAATTTAGGTATCCACATCCTTTTCTTATGGAATCTCCAAATTCCATCTGTTCCTTGTTCTAATTCCTTAATCATTCCTTTTAATTTCTCAGTATCATCCTTGATTACTGATTCTTGTGCCATTCTAATCTGTTCATTTAAATCTACTTGCAGATTTAATTTAAGTGAACGTACTCTTTTTGGCTTTTCATGATACTTTCGGCTTAAAGTATCAGCAACTACATTTGCCTTTCCTGCATAATACTAGATATCACAATCATAATCACTAAGTAATTCCATCCAACGTCTTTGTCTCATATTCAATTCCTTTTGCCCGAAGACATACCTTAAACTCTTATGGTCTGTGAAAATGGTAAACTTACTACCATATAGGTAATGTCTCCAAATCTTAAGGGCGAAAATTATAACTCCTAACTCTAAATCATGGGTTGAATAATTCTCTTCATGATTCTTAAGCTGTCTAGAATCGTAAGCTATAACCTTTTGACGTTGCATCAATACACATCCATAACCTAATTTAGAAGCGTCACAATAGATTATAAAATCTTCAGTTCCTTCTAGTAATGCTAAAATGGGTGCATGGGTTAATCTTTGCTTAAGGATTCTAAAGGCTTCTTCTTGTTTTGGTCCCTATTCAAACTTAACGGATTTACAGGTCATCTTAGTTAAGGGAATAGCTATTCTAGAAAAATCTCGAATAAATCTTCTATAATAACCGGCCAATCCTAAGAAACTTCTAACCTCGGTTGGTGATTCAGGGGTTTTCCAATTGGTTATCGCTTCGATCTTAGTGGGATCTACATGAATTCCTTCATGATTGACTAAATATCCAAGAAATTGTACCTGTTCTAACCAAAATTCACACTTTGAAAATTTAGCATAAAGCTTCTCTTTTCTCAATAAACTTAGAAGTGCGTGCAAATGCTTTGCATGTTCCTCTTTACTCTTAGAGTAAATGAGAATATTATCAATAAAGATAATTATGAATTTATCCAAATATGGCTTACATATTCCATTCATCATGTCCATGAATGCAGCTGGGGCATTGGTTAAACCAAATGGCATGACAGTAAATTCATAATGGCCATACCTTGTTCTGAAAGCGGTCTTAGGAATGTCCTCTTCCTGTACTTTTAATTGATGATATACTGACCTTAAATCAATTTTAGGGAAAAATTGGGCTCCTTGCAATTGATCAAACAGATCATCAATTTGTGGTAATGGATACCGATTCTTAATTATGACCTTGTTCAATTCACGGTAGTCAATGCACATACGCATTGATCCGTCCTTCTTTTTAACGAATAAGATCGGCGCTCCCAGGGTGATGAACTTGGCTGTATGAACCCTTTCTCTAACAATTCATCTAATTGTTTCTTTAGTTCTTGCATTTCTGTGGATGCTAAACGGTAAGGTGCTTTAGCAATTGGTGCTGTCCCTGGTATTAGGTGAATTCTGAATTCAACTTCTCTGTCTGGAGGTTGCCCTGGTAGCTCTTCTGGGAATATATCTGAAAACTGGGATACTACTGGAATATCCTTTAATTCTTTTCCTTTAGTGTTAGTTATTATAGAAAACAAATACACTAATGATCCTTTCCTTATATAACTTGCAGTTTTCATCACAGAGATGAATTTTGTGGATTTAGAGATTTTATTACCTTTAATTTTGATCTTTTCACCCCTTGGTGAATTTACTTGGATTGACTTTTGATCACATAAAATACTGGCTTTATTGGCTATTAACCAATCCATTCCTAACACAACATCAGAAATCTTAATGGTTCCCCATTTGCTGTCTCTACTAGACATTCTTGTGGAAGTTTAGTTAATGGTTGATTGAGTAATTTGCAAAATGAAGTATTAATAAAACTTTGGTTTGCACCAGAGTCAAATAATACTTTAGCAAAAACATCATTAACTAAAAACATACCAGTGATCACATCCGGGATCATTTTTGCTTCTTCTGCAGTCAGAACAAATGCTCAAGCATTTTTAGTATTCTTGGTATTCGCAGCTGGAGCTAACTTTGGATAATTAGGCTTGATATAACCTTGTTCTCCGAAGTTGTAGCATATCCTGTTATTAGGCTTTTTCTTGCAATCTTCCTCCTTGTGTCCCAATATTTTGCAGAAGTTACAGTATATGGAGCATCTTCCGGAATGTTTCTTTTTGCAATACTTACAGTAGGGTGCAGAGGTAGAACCTAAATTTCTCCCACGGTTAGAATTTCCAGAACGAAATTCTTGTGTAAGCTTCTGGGTTAGGTTCCTCCTTTGATCCTCTTCTCGTGTACGGACCAATTCATCTGTCAAGATGTTGGCTAGTTCTACAGCTTCTTCTATAGTTTGGGGTCTAGCTGCCTTGACTACATGTCTTATCTCTCCAATTAATCCCCAGATGTAACGGGAGATTAATACTGGTTCAGGTGAAGCAAGGGTTGGCACTATTCTAGCATATTCAAAGAATAACTTAGTGTACCCCTTACTACCCACACCAGTCATTCTAAGGTTTAAGAACTTGTTTGCTATATGTTCTTTTTCATTAGGAGGGCAGAATTTCCTTTCTACCATGTTTTTAAACTCCTCCCATTCCATATTGTAAGTTCTATCACTTCCTTTAGTCTGGAGGATAGTATTCCACCATTCTAGTGCTGAATTCTTAAACAGATTGGAAGCAAACATTATCTTTTCCTCTTCTACACATTTACTTATTCTTAAGACTGCCTCAGTCTTTTCTATCCAGCGTAAAGTTGCATTGGCCCCTTCATTGCCCGAGAATTCTATTAGTTTACAAGACCAGAATTCTTTGTAAGAACAACCGTAAGACACGGTTCTCCTTCTTTTGGGAATGGGCACTTGAAGTACGGGTCCATTGTTCACACTGGTTTCAGGTTCAGAGGGTCGCTTACTATTATAATTACTTTTATTTTTTGCTTCCCTAACCGTTTGAATAATATATGGCATCGCATCTATTATTCCTTGTGCCACTATGTGTTGGATGGCTCTGTTATCCACTTGGTTTCCATTGTTGTTGTTTGGGTTTCCATTATCCGGATTATTGTTACTCTGGTTATCGTTATTCAGATTTTCCTGATTCACTTCGTTGGCCATCTGAATTTAAACATTTACCACATATTAATATCACAAGATAATTAACAATTTGAGTAACAACCACACAACACACATATTAACCAAAAGCGTCGAGCATTGCGACTTTACTCTTTTCTATTATAGTATGCTTCTAATATAAACCAATACTAGAAATTAAAAATTACAATACAATACTACTATGCATCGCTAACCACAAAGTGGTCTATACTACAACATATATTATTATTACATATATTATTATTATTATAATTTTTTCCATAAAAAACATATTATATATTATTATTATATTATTATTTTTATTATTACCAACTCCACCATCCACTTTACTGGTCTGGATTCATCCAGTAATCCATATTGCGCTCGTCATATTTCCAGACGAGTCACTCCCCTACCTGCCTCATCCTCTCACTACGCTCGTCATGCACATTTTCTGCACTCATTGGGGGTGCAGGTGCTGGTACTGGGTCTGGGTACTGGGGCATGGGATTCTCCTGAGGGTACGGATTCTATAAGATCTCCCTAATGTATTCATCGTTATCATAGTAGGGATCTAGAGGGTCCAGACCTGGATAGGCTGCTAAATTCGGCATGGTTTCGTCGTTTAGGTGATAGCGTGGCACATAATCCCTATGATCATCGAACCATGGATCATAATTTGGATCTAAGGGATTAGGGGCTGGAATCCTAGGTATTTCCTTAGGGTTGAAATCATGCATTTCTACCTCCATCGGCTGAGTGGGGAACAAAGGTAAGGGTTGTGGGGCTACTAGTTGTTCCAGATTTGGGTCGGCAGCAGTTGTTGCTAGGATATGAAAATTGGCTAAGCTCCTATTAAGCATATCCTGTGTATGGGCATCTGACTCTTGCTTAGTGGCTGCTAGGACTCTTTGCTGTTGCAACTTTCACATTCTTTTCCTACGCTCGAATGCTCCCTTACTGAACCACCCTCTCTTTTTCTGAGGGAATGGCTCTTCAGACTGAGCCTTAAAGACAAACATTCCTTCTTCATTATCAGTGGCATACCCAGAGAGGGCAGGCTGGGAAGAAGTTCCTTCACTCCTAGGTGAATCAGACAACTGACGATACACGTCCGAGGGTCCTTGATCACTCATACTGTAAACTAACAAATAGTCAAATAACACATAACAATAAAATACAGATATGCACGTATTTCTGTAATTAATTTCCTAATAATTTAAATAATATTTTAATGTCAGCAGAACACTTCTGTGGCTGAATCAGTGGGTTAGCTCTGATACCACCTTCTGTCGCAACCCCCGCCCCCTATCTGTCCCGGGAACGGGCGGCCGTGAACATCAGTTGTGGTGGTATCAGTTTGTTCATTAATTTGGCAGCGGAAATTCATCAGGACCGTAGTTAGGAAATGTTTATCAGAGTAAAACCACCATATTTTATATTAATAACCACATGGGTAAAACCCAAGTTTCTTATTACAACATAGGGATAAACCCTATTTTATTGAATTTAAAACGTCGTCTTTTAGGTAACTTTTATAGCCACATTTTTCCAAGCCGTCAGTGCTCTCAAGCTGGCTTTCTTCTAATTTGGCTTTCACATTTTGTTACCTGAAACGCGTTTTAAAAACATTTTTCAGTGGGAAATACTGGTGAGTGAATCCTAGTTTAATCAAGAAGAGTTTTATCAATTAACACAGTATTGAGAGCTATCACATTGTTTATTTCTACACAATTACTCATTCAGTACTGTCAATCCTGACTGGTGGGTCATATTACACATTGGCTAACCCATTGTCCAATTGTAACGTGTTCCACATTTTGTATACAAAACCCCAACATACCGGCAGTAATTGAAGAATTACAAAGACTCAATCACTGCTTAATCATATTGTAGAGCATTTAAGGTTTTGTAAAACAGTTCACAAAATGGTTTACAAAAAGAGGATAAACTCACATTGCTGTCTTAGACTTCTTTTAGGGTTTCCTGGTGATTTATCTATAATTTACACAAATGTACATATGTTAGTATAATAACCCTTTATTTATATTAACGATACCCTCCCCGAGACGGCATTCCAACAACTACGTCGGGCAGAACCATGACAGTCGTTACGGAACCCTGGATCAATCGGGCAGCGTATCTAATATGTAACCATGGTTATAATACTTACAATGGGGTAGAACTTCGTTAATTAGGGGGTATTATACTCGGAGATTATGCCTATTACTTCAGAAATTCGTAAGAAAGAAAAGATTTTGAACGAGCAGACTGAAGGCCCGATGCCCTCTATTTATAGGGCTGATTTTCAAGTCTCTCGCGGCCCGCGTAAGGTTAGAGTAAGGTCTACGCGGCCCGCGTAGTAGGGGGTCTAGGCGTAGGTGATCCGGGTCACGGTATAGGTTCAACACGCGTTTGACACTTGTCAACACCGGGTGCGATCTGATCCTATAGTTGTCGCGGCCCGCGTAAGCTCTAGAGGTGGCTTACGCGCCCCGCGTAAGCCTCATTTTTCTTGTTTTTTTAATTATTTATAATGGTATTTCATATTTTGAGCTCGGTTTTCACATACGGGGTATATTTAGAGACATAAAGGGGTATTTTAAAATATATTAGGGCGTTGAAAAATATTCAGGAGGGTTGTTATATATAACGTGGCAAGAAAAGTACCTTCGCAATCTGCACGACGCGTGTACTAGCGCAAGAACAAGTTTCTCCATGATGGAATAGCGCATTTCTGGACCGGTCAACATTTTGCTGATGTAATAAATTAGAGTTTGAACTCCGTCCCTTTCGACCATCAATACTGCGCCAACTGCTACCTCTAATGCGGAGAGGTGTAAGATTAATGGTTCTTCATTTCCTGAAAAGCTTTTTCTGCTTCCGGGGTCCATTGAAATTGGCTTTTCTTTACGCAGTTGCGTAACGTGCTGATAAATGGATATGATTTGGCAGCATGATTTGCTAAAAATCGGTTGAGTGCGGCTAACCGACCAGCTAGGCGTTGCATCTCTTTGATAGATGTTGGTGACGGTATAAGCTGTTGGTGCACAATGTCTATCGCCTACGTCATCAGTCTAGGTCGTGTCAGTAGCTTGTAATATGTCAAAATGTTAATTTTATGTATTTTGTAGTCCAGTTCGCATGAAAGGAGGTTTTGGAAGCCAGTTCGCATGAACTGGACATTGCCAGTTCATACGAAGTGGATGTGTCACTTCATGCGAAGTGGAAACCCTATATATAGGGGTGTTGTGTTTTCTATTTGTAACGTTCTGGTGAAATCTCTCACGAAGTGCTGTCAAATTCTCTGCATGTATTAACGTCTAATATCAATGGAAAACTTGTTTTAAGTGTATTTCTCTGCTTCTACTCACATTCTAACACCGATTCAAGGTTACTAGATTGTTTCCGCCTCTCTAGTGACTTGATTTAACTCTGACCGACTCGTATTTCATCGAATCTCGATCCTACAAGTGGTATCAGAGCCAGACCGCATGAAACACTTTTCAGTTTCCACACCGCATCAAACATATCGTTCAAAGGCGATTTCAGACGAATTGAAGATTTCATCGTTTTCGAGCCGAATTCTTGTGTGTTTGTTGTTTGTAATCATCTTATAAGTTGGTTTACTCAACTTATAACATGGTAAAGGTAAGATTTGTTGAATTATTTGGACCAGATCTGAACGAAATCATTTGAACTTCGATGAACTGTTTCTTTTGGATCTTAGATCTAGGGTTGAATAATAAACTAAATCGAATAAAAATTACTTCTGTGTGTTCGGAATATGTTATAGATCAGATCTAGGGCTTCAATTTGAACCAGATCTATCGAATTTGTATGAAAACGGAAGAACATATCTTTTAATCTTAGATCTAGGGTTATTTCATGGTCTAAAATAAACAAAAATTACATCCATGTATTCGGAATCTGATATAGAACAAGTCTAGGGTTTCAATTTTATCATCAAAACATGTTTTAATCATCTGAAAAATGTACTGTTCATACATGTGTTTCAAGCGAAGTGATGAATCAGATCGTATGTAATGGCCAAACCGTGTAAAGGTTCCACATCGTTTGAAATTCAACCCATTTGAAATCTCACATCGTTTGAGATGGCCAATTCGTTTGAAATCTAACTCGTATGAAACCAGTTTAGGTCAATTCGTTTGAAATACCACATCGCATGAAACCACATAGTTTGAATTGGGTTAGTGGACACCATTTCGTTTGTAACTGGTCAGACCGCGTGAAATGATCAATTCGCATGAATACCAATTCGTGTGAATCTTGAGTAGGTATGAAAAGTATGCAAAATGTTTAACTTGTTGTTTTTTATTGTGTTTCAGGTTTCGAATGTAGAATTTGATCCGTCACACAACACTTGTTGTGTGTACGATGAGAAGTTACCAAAGATGGTCGTGTTCAAAGATATTTTGGAGTTCATGAAACGTTTACCGATCCTGAAAGCGTTAACGGATCAACATAAAGTCTTCAAATCACATATTGCTCATTTCTGGAAAAATGCTGTTTACGACGAAGCAAACAATGTGATCAATTCAAAAGTCAGCATAGATGATGAAGACAAAGATATCATTATCACTTAACAGCTTGTTAGAGAAGTGTTGGAGTTTCCGGATGATGAAAATTCACCAACGGGGTTTCCTGAAAAAAATGGTCAAGGGGTGTATGCTGAGGATGGGATATAGTGGTCCATTGAACAAAGCGAATTATCTGAAAGCATGTTTCACAAAGCCATACAAGTTCTTCATTCATTTAGTTGTTCATGCTCTTAGTCACAGGAAGGGTGGTTTTGATGTGATGAAAGATTACCAGATGAGTATGGTAACAGCATTGGTGTTGAACAAAAAGTACAATTTTTCTAGAATCATTTTCTACTACATGAAAGATAACATTACGTCTGGAAGTAAAACTTGGGTGTATCCGAGATTCGTGCAGATGATTCTAGATCATGTTTATCCTAATCTGGTGAAAGACGAACAGAATGATCTCTTGGTGTTGAATCATATGGATAACGAAACATTGATTAAATTATCCAAATATACCACAAATTGGCCAGAACCAAAGACGAAGACAGAGTTCTTTGGATTTATCAAGAGTGCTAATTACGTAGATCCAGATCCAGTTAATCATCTGAAGTGGAGAAATGATAAAGAGTTGATAAGAAATTGATCAGTTACATTTCTTCATCTTATGTGATTGATCAGATTGTTCCTCAACAATCTGATGCTAAACCTGCTTTCAACAATGTTCCACCCCCAATGTGGAATCATTGTACACAGAAATATCCAGATGGGGTGGAAGCAACTTTAAATCTCAAATTGAGAACAGAAGAGAATGAGTTACCGGAAAACATTGATGTTACATTCTCTCCATCTGACACTGACAACGAGTCACAAGTGATTAAAACTGTTGTTGACCAAGTGTTGGATGAAGAAGGTGATAACTCAGATTTTGGAACGGTTAAAACTCATTTGGAGAATTCCAATTCTGATTCTGAAGATGACGGAAACTTTCTTGATAAGTTCATACCAAAATCGGATAAAGTTGTGGATGATGATTCGATCATTGTGGTTTACACGATGACCGGAACTGACAAACTATATACTGATTTTGAGTATCCGATTCAGAATGCAAAACTGGAAAATGTGGAAAAGGTTTATAAGCTTGTGGAAATTGACATTTCAGAAATTAACAACATGTTGGATCGTTGTGTGACCCTAACGAGTCAATCAGAAGAGTTTATGATCCATATCAAAGGCGAAAACAATGATATAGATGTGAAACTGCTTAAATCGTCTTAATTATCCTTTTATTAATGATTTCAAAGCAATCCTGATCGTTTGACAAACTGGCAGCACCTCGGCTCTGAAATCAAGACCGTTAAAAATGAATCAACCAGCTCAGTATTTATAGGGGATGTAATTTCGTACGAAATAGCTTAGTGCTATTTCGTGCGAGATTACACAATCACACACAAACCCTAATTTTGATCCTGCTGAGCACTGGTCTATCCTATCTAGATACAAGACTCTATAAATACGAAGTTAACAGACATTTATACACCAACAGACTCCCCCTTGGATGTTGACGAAGTCTTTAGCATCAAATCTTCAGTCTTTAGTCTTTATCTATCTTCTCACTCTGTTCAAAATGTCTGACACTGTGAGCATCCTTCAATCTTTATCTTCAAACTCCCCTTTGAATGTTGATCCAGAAAGTAGACTCCCCTTTCAATATGCTGGAGCTCAAATTCTGGTTCAAACTTTACATAAACTTTGCCATGGGGATCTTGTTTCCTGTTTCTCAAAAATATAACATTACAATGTATTCTCTTTTTTGACTACTTTTGATGTTTTTATCAGTTTTAAAAATCCACTTAAGTAACTAGGTTCAAGTTAATGACCCTAGGTACTTAATTTGTCTACCAAGTCCAACTTAATGACCTTGGTTGACTCGAGACAAAACAAAATTGACTTTTGTTCAAACAATTTCAAAACATTATTCTGAAAATTACAAGTTTCAAATTAATGAACTCGTTTTGAATTTTCAATTTCACAAGTTTAACATAATAAGCTCCCAACTCATCTTCCAGCTCAGAAACTTCCTGCATCTTCTTCAGACTGCGAATCTGAAGATCAGCTTTCCACTTTGGTTTGCCGAAAAAATTAAGCAGAAATGTAAAATCTTTTTGGATTTTGAATAAAGTTTCTAAACTAGAATGCTAAACATAAATGAAATGCAGTAAATGTAAACTATTTACAAACATATTTTTGGTGAGCGTGTTAGGGAATCATATCAGCTGTCGAAAAGTCACAAGTACCATTAAGCTTTAATTTCATACTCAGAATTAAACAATTCGCTTAGATTGTCGATATACTGATCCACTTAAATTCTCACACAATTTTCAATATGTCCAGGATATGAATTAGGTGTATTAAGAACTTAAACTCATTCATGTGTCCCACCTCTTGAATATACTCCTGTATCCAGAACCCAATATTCAGTCTTACAGGTGAGTATACCACATATGATATCTGTAAGGGGTTAAAATGCGAGGGCCATGAGAGCTCAGGCTATTGCTTCCGCAAAATCAGAGAGATGATGGCTTCGACTTTAGGTGTGTTCCCTTTAAAGGATCTTTTCTTCAACAGCACATGATTAGCATTTTTCAATGTTTCATCATTTTTTATGCTGAGGGCAAGCTTTTATTTCAAGCAACAGTAAAGTATTATACGGGGACTAGGCCATTGCTTCCGCAAAATCAGAAGTCCCGGAATAATACCCCAGATATCACTGAGTATAAAGACCTAGTATTTCAGAAAGAGGGATCTTTCAAACAAGATTTTAGGGGTTACCTATATATCCAAGTAATGTTCCCTATGAAATAAGCAAGTAAATATTTAGGTTTATATCCCGAACAAACCTACTAAATGTGTAAAAACCTACCGGTATATCATCAGCGAGTGTAACACCTGTGCCTTCACGGCCATCAAACAAATACCGAACCAATGAAATATTATATTTCATACTTGGGAATTGTAAAAAAAAATATGTGTATCATTTTGCACATATCAATTCTTGTTCGATTTCAAACTCTAAATCGCTTTCTGGAAGGTTATACGCGCACTAATGCGTAAATATAACCAGTTTAATGCAACAAACACTTCAGAATAGTGAAATAGGTTTAACATACCTAAAATAACCTTTACATAACTTAGATATAAGTTTTGGAAGGTTTGGTGTGGTGAAATCAAAGTTAATTCGCTTACAGGGACTAAACTTGACAAACTGCGAAAGTATGCCAATTTGAACTGTAACAGACATTCCGGAACATGACCATAAGTTAAACATACCATAAATATCCTTTACATAGCTTAGAAATAGGCTTTGAGGGGTTCGGTGTGCTAAAATAAACTTTTGTGTCATTCAGGGACTAAAAGTGTCAAAAAGTGCACAAGTTTGCATTTTCGCGCATAACTTACGTTCTGAATACATCTGGACATCCAAAAATTTATGTAAGCATGACTACATTATATTTTAGTGTTCGCCTTAAGAAAAATCCATTCGTCGCGTCATTTGGATCGTTTTTCCCGCTTATGCGCATTCCGTCGTAATTAAGCGAACATCGCGTTCGTACGACCAAACGAACCATCATCCGGCATATTTTTGAGTATGTTTTGAGTTCCCTATACTTTAACTTCATTTTAGAGCCTTGAAATGAGGTCAACGGGGCTCAAACGCATCAAAAAAGGGCTGAAACACGTGCAGGGACTAAACCTGTCATTTATGAAACATTTCTGGAACAGGGAGGGGTGTCGCGTAGCGCGAGCCCTAAAGAGTTACTAGTCGCGCTACGCGACTGCCTAAAACTGACCAGATTCAATGTTTTGTTTGCAAGTTGCAGCTGATTGATTCGTGTCCACTCGTTTCCTATCGTCTAGTCAGCGGATAAGAACAAACTTCCTGGACACCACAACTTTACGACAAGTGTACGGTTCCGATTAAGGCACGTTATTCAAGAAACGATCCTAACGGTGGTGCATTTACTATAAATACCCATCCATCCCCAACCTCATTTCTTACAAGAATCTTGATTTGAGAGCTCTAAGTTGAAACCATTGTTTCATACCTGAGTTCTTGGATCGAGGTTAGCATTCGGGGACCCTTCGTAAGTATTCTTTCGTTCTTTTCCTTATTTTACTGCTTTTCAAGTCAGAAAGTCAAACTTTGTTTGACTTTCAGCGTTGACCAGTAATGGTCAATGCGAAGTTCGTTTGAACTTCGCAACGTGAGTGTAATCACGTTGGTCATAGTCCCTTGGGACTATGCCCACTGATTACCACGTTGTCTAGGGTCGTAGGGTAGGCGATCTAATAAATCGCCTATACCTTCGAACTCGACCCATTTGGTCGATCATTAGGATCCGACCAAATACATTAGGTGACCATAGTAGGTAGGGAATAACCTTCCGAGGTTATACCCTATGGTCACATCGTTTGAGTAGTTGTATGATAGGTTGTTTATATGCCTTAGGTAAATTACCAGAATACCCTTTTCTTGTATAATTGGTAATTAAGCATATGTAACCTAAACTTTTGTCACATAACTGATTATGTAACATGTTTAGGCATATAACACTTGTCATAGGACTAGTTAGGCGGTCCGAACGCGTTTCACACGAACGACGCGTTAAAGTAGCATAAGCTACCTAAACGGGTCGTAATGGGTCGTAAGCAGTTAGGTTAAGTTTCATTTAGTATGTAGGCTTTGTTAAACCATATCACACGAGTCTCCACACTCGTTTGGTTTACAAACCCTAATGCTACCCAGTCTTCCGATTTAGGTCCGGTTATTTAACATAGTTACCTATATTAGGTGCCGTTTGATTCCGTGATCTCTAGCTTTGCTTGGTGGTTATCCTAGGACTTCTGAGAAATCTCAAGTGAGTACATAGACCCCTCTTTTACTGTTTTCCAAACTGTTTTGGGGTGGAACACATGTGCCTACTTGTTACTTTCATGCTTTCCTGTTTTCACATCATATACTGCTATGTTCGTTAGTACATTATAGTACATGATTTCATTACATTTTATGCTATGTATGTCCATTGCGTTCATACTTAGTACATCGTTTTACATTTACATTTTATGCTATTTATGTCCATTGCGTGCATACTTAGTACATTGTTTTTCATCACATGCTTACATTTTGGTATGACATTTGGTTTGTTTACATGGGACAATACATTCATTAACACCGATCATGCCGTTCGTTAGTAGGTAGTGGTACCATAGGAATTGACAACTCCCGTTCCGGACGTCCCAGGGAAAGGGGATGAAAGGAATGACCGAATTCGTTGATATAAGACAGACAGACCTTTAATTTGTTTAAAGGGTTTATCACCACAGTCGCCAGGCTTGGATGTATGCATATTCACAATACCGCATAAATGTTCATATTAAATATTTGCATGCATTTACACAAAACATAGCTTTGATTTAAACCAAGTTTTACTTCAATACTTTGTTTTTGTGCATATGGTTTAGTTGAGACCTTTCACTTGCCATACATGACATTTTGACATAGACATTTGACAGGGACATTTCGGCATAGACATTTTAACATGATTGACATTTGATCATGCATTTCCCACAAAACATAACTTTGATTTAAACCAAGTTTTACTTCAATACTTTGTTTTTGTGCATATGGTTTAGTTGAGACCTTTCACTTGCCATACATGACATTTTGACATAGACATTTGACAGGGACATTTCGGCATAGACATTTTAACATGATTGACATTTGATCATGCATTTCCCACAAAACATAACTTTGATTTAAACCAAGTTTTACTTCAATACTTTGTTTTTGTGCATATGGTTTAGTTGAGACCTTTCACTTGCCATACATGACATTTTGACATAGACATTTGACATGGATATTTGACATAGACTTTTGACAGGGATATTTGACATAGACATTTGACATGGATATTTGACATAGACATTTGACATGGATATTTGACATAGACATTTGACATGGGTATTTGACATATACATTTGACATGGATATTTGACATAGACATTTTGACATGATTTACATCTTGACATGAACACTTTGATAGTTTGGTTTGGTTTGATTAAGTGATTAAGTAACGATGCGTGTGTAGTATGATACAAGCATGGTGGATACGCCGCTGGTACTTCCTATATATAAGTGTTTGTATGGTATTACATGTCGTAACGTTATTTGAATCATTTCAGTTTGAGACATAGAACATTTCATACAAATAACATACTTTTCACAAGACATTGATTTATAAACAACTTATCTTATACAAACACATTTTACTTGGTTATTCATTTAACCTTACATTTATTTATACTTATCATCTGATCTTATCGTTTTTCAAATGATTTAAAAGACAAAGCAAATAACAAGGTTCATGACTAAACATTTTCTCAAACATAAGTCATGAATCTTATTTTCACAAAACCTATGTATCTCACAGGCATTTTTATGCTGACGTACCTATTTTCACATGTGTTTTTCAGGAACTGTTGCATAAGATGGTCAAGATACACATAGACAGACTTGGGCTTTAGTGACAATAAAAGATGCAAGACTAGTTAATTATGTTGTATTTATTTGTTTATTAAGACATTGTAACACTTTTAATCAATAAAACGAAACTTCAATTGCCATGGATTTGAAACAATTAATTCTGTTACAACACTCCCCGACATTTCCGCCACGTTTTGTATGTTCTACGTGGTCGGGGTGTGACAGCGAGACTGCTTAAGACTTTTAAACTTTACATATCTTTAGCATACTGTAACTATCAAGACGATGTACTATCATTTTCCCTTTTTACACAAGCTCTTTTTCAATTTTCTATTGTTTTTGGATTTTGAAATATCTCAGGTTTTTGTGATTTTGAAATTTTTTACTGTTTTTGTATTTTCTAAAAAATATAACTACCTCCCCCTAAATACCAAAACAAGTAAAAAAATCGACAAACCATTGCAGATTGCTTCTCAACATCATCTACAGTGGTACCTTCATCTACGCCAAGAATCTCCTCCGTCACCGATAAAAGATTCATACCGTTCAATTTTAAAAGATATTGAAAACGAGTTTTATCAAACGCTTTGGTATGTAAATAAGCTTTTTGTTCATCAGTGTGGATTTTCTCAATTCGTATCAACTTCTTTTCGAAATAGTCTCAGATGAAGTGATGACGAATTTCAATGTGTTTTGTTTTAGCGTGATGAACATGATTTTTTGTAATGTTTATTGCTGCCTCATTATCAACAAAGATAGGGGTGTTAAGAAATTGCAAACCGTAGTCTCTCATATGTTGCTGGATCCACAAGATCTGAGAGCAGCAGCTGCTAGCAGATACATACTCGGCTTCACATGTGGATAAAGCTACAGAGGTCTGCTTCTTACATTGCCAGGTAACCAATCGTGGTCCGAAAAACTGGCACCCCGCTGTTGTTGACTTAGCGTTAACTTTGCAGCATCCGAAATCGGAATCGGAATACCCTTCGAGCGTGAAATCGCCTTCTCTTGGATACCACAACCCCAATGATGGAGTTCCTTTCAGGTAGCGTAATATCCATTTCACAATCACCATATGCGAAGCTCTCGGGTTAGACTGAAATCTTGCTGCAAGGCAGGTTGGATACATGATATCGGGTCTAGAAGCTGTCAAATACATAAGCGATCCGATCATGGAAAGATACAACGTTTCATCTACCTTCTCTCCGGTGAGATCAGGGTTTATCCCATAGTTCATCGCTAATGGGGTGGAAGCTGGAGTAGAACCTGACATCCCAAATTTCTCTAAGATATCATGAACATACTTCGTTTGATGTATGAAAATTCCCTTAGGCAGTTGATCAACCTGAAGTCCCAAGAAGAATTTCATCTCACCCATCGATGACATTTCAAATTTTTTGCTTCATAACTCTTTCAAAATCTTTGCACAGATTTTCATTTGTTGACCCAAATATGATGTCGTCCACGTATATTTGAACTATCAGAAGATGTCCGTCGACTTCTTTGGTGAATAGAGTGGCATCCACTTTTCCACGGATGAAGCTGTTGGCAAGGTGATGTTGAGACAATGTCTCGTACCAAGCTCTCGGGGCCTGGTGTAAACCATACATCGCTTTATCCAGTAAATAGACCTTGTCTTTATGGATTGGATCGGTGAAGCCCGGTGGCTGTCCGACATATACCTCCTCTTTTACCTTCCCATAGAGAAATGCCGATTTAACATCTAGCTGATAAACTTTAAAACTTTTCCAAGATGCAAATGCTAGGAAGATTCTGATCGCTTCAAGTCTAGCAACCAGAGCATACACTTCAGTGAAATCTATACCCTCCTGCTGACTGAAACCCTGAACAATGAGTCGAGCTTTGTTATGAATAATAACCCCTCTATCGTCTCTCTTACACTTGAACACCCACTTGGTGTTTATCTTCCTGTGACCATCAGGCAAGTCTACCAATTTCCACACTCCTAATTTCTCAAACTGACTCAGCTCCTCTTGCATCGCGTTGGCCCAAGAATCTTCAGTTAGTGCTTCTTGGTATGTTCGCGGTTCAATCTGCGAAATAAAACAACTAAGTGAAACTCAGTTTGTAACGGAGCAACTGTAGAATAAAAACAAGTAAGGCCTTGGTCAATTTGACGTCTAGTGCGGACGCCTGATTGTAATTCTCCAATAATCAGCTCTTCTGGATGATACGAAAGAGTTCTTGGCATTACCTCGCCTGGAACATCTACCTCGCCCTCCAAATTTGTAACATTCTAATTTGCACCTTGTTCACTGACTGGAATTGTTTGACTTGATATCTGGATCTGCTCCCCCTCAGAATCTGAATCACCACGATCGAATATAGGTCTATCATCAGATTCTTGATTATCGTTGACTGCCGTCTGATTGTCAAGATTTTGCTGAATATCATCATGTTCTCCAGCATTACTAGGACCGGCTTCATCGTCATTGGAAGCTCGATACTGACGATTAAATGACTCAGCTGGGAATCTTTCTTGTGATTCTTCATACTCTCTTAGAATATCCAACTCGTCAAAGAAATCTTGTTCTTCTTCTATGTCAAACGAATCCCACAGTGTATCGTAATTAAAACGCCATGAGTCGCCTGGATTCTGCGGTGGCATGGTATAACTTTGACACTCAACATTATGTGCTTCGATGATCCGCTTCAAGCTTGGAACAAAGACTCGTTTCAATGGACTTGCATATCCTACGAAAATTCCTTCAATGCTCTTTGCACCAAATTTACCATAAGGTTCTAGAACTGTACAGGGAGACCCAAACGGTTCCAGATACTTCAGGTTAGGTTTGCGGTTATTGATCAGCTCGAAACATGTCTTGTTGAATTTCTTCACTGTTAGAACCCGGTTGAGTGTATAGCAAGCGGCTGATACTGCTTCTGCCCAAAAGTTGACTGGTAATTTCGAATCAGCAAGCATCGTCCTAGCCATTTCAATTAGCGTACTGTTCTTTCTTTCAGCTACTCCATTTTGCTGCGGAGTATAAGGAGCACTAAATTCTTGCAATATACCTCTCTCATCACAATATTCTTCCATCTTATTGTTCTTGAACTCTGTACCGTTGTCACGCCTGATTCTTCTAATTCGAGTTTGGTACAAGTTTTCAATTTTTCTGAACAACGTCATCAAGCTTTCAAATGTCTCATCTTTTGTTTTCAGAAATGATACCCATGAAAATCTCGAGTAATCATCTGTTACGACTAGACAATAGAGATCACCAGTTATGCTTTTGACGTTCACTGGACCAAACAGATCCATATGGAGTCTCTCTAACGGTCTCGAGACTGAGTTAACCTTTTTTCCAGGGTGAGATTTCTTCTTTTGCTTGCCTTTGACACAGCTAATACACTCCCCCTCAAGATGAAAACCTTTCACATGAACACCAAATACTAAGTCGTTATGCACCAGGTGATTCATTTTTCGCAGGTGAATGTGGCCCATCTTTCGATGCCACAATTGCGATTCTTTTTCCGTTGCTCTTGACATAAAACAGTGAGCCTGACCCGTGGTAGTAGTTGCTACACTCATGTCCAACACGTACAGATCATTGACTCTGGGTGCTCTCATGATAACCCACTCTTCGGGAACAACAAATCCTGGTTTCAAGATCAAACATTCCTTATCTGTAAAGTGCGTTGTATACATACGATCACAAATCTGAGAGATACTCAGAAGATTGTTTTCAAGCTCGGCAATGTAGTTTACTCTTTCAAACGTAACAATTCCATTTGATAAAGTTCCTTCACCAACTATTCGACTGTCACACCCTGGCTTTGCGGAAGCGTGGGTTTATTTGGTGTGACTTCTTAATACCATAGCTTAATCACAACAAAGCTATATGAAAATAAAACCATGCAGATCATCCATTGATTTAAGTTTAAAGAGTAAAATACCACAACATTGTCTTAAGGCGTTGACGCATGCAACGGACATTACAACCTGATAATATAAAACTTTTGTTCTTAAAACGCAACCACAAATATAACATAAACACCGTTTAAGACTTGCGACTCGTCCAGGTAAAAGTCGCGACCCCTAAACGTGGATGATTCCGTAACTCTAACACAGCGGGAAAACGTAGCATACCGTGCCAGATCCTTAGTTCCCTGAAATACATGTAAGTTGGAAAAATCAACATAATGTTGAGCGAGTTCATGTGTAAGTGAGTATGTAAAACCCTTGTAAGTATAAAAACCCTGGTATGTAGCAAATAAGGAAATAGAGATCACCAATGGTTTGCAAGGCCATTGGTATGTGTGAAGTGCAAGTAGGAAGACTCAAACCTAGCGGATTTGTGCGTCGGGTACATAGTCACTCCAAGGTCCGTACTGTGGGCCTGGACCTGGGCTCGCTACACCCAAATAGATCTACCGCATCGTGCCCCTCAGTCCTACAATGAGGATTAATGGCCTCAAGTACCACCTACCCACTCACATGATCTAAGTAGTAACCCTCCTTATGCTAACCATACCATGTAAAAGTACTCGTAATCACAGTAACATGTATTTCACCCCCGCAGTTTAGAAAACTGAAAACAGTTAAGAGAAAAGGGGGACATGAACTCACAGTAATGCGTCCTCGATAACAGCAAATCAAACTCGGTCTGCAACACGACAACCTACAATCGTGCTAATATCTATTAGACGAACGGCCGTGCCTTAGCTTAGAGTTTTAACGTTCTTGGGGAAATAGTTAGACAACTATTTCGTGTTTATATTTCTTGGTTATCGTATAAATGGATTCCTTCCCAAGGATGGGGTATTCATGCATGTATTATGTATTCGGTGACTTAAAGTATTGACAAAATACATTTACAAGTCTCATATCCAACACTTTAAGGTTTTATGTCAAAACTCATGGCGAGGTTTAATTCCGAGAAATAAAGTTAAACATACTTGTTAGAAAAAAATATTTTTTCTAAGTCTTGGCATTTTTAGAAAAATTCGCCAGAACTTCCCCTAAAAACGGGAGTGTCCGTGCTAATACGCACATCTTTTTCTTTTTGAAATCAACCCATGATCATCAACAATCAACCCCTTACGTTTTAACACGCAAAACACTACCCTTGTCGTTTCAGTGTCAATATGTGAAAACTGGACTGTTTTCGGACGAGTAAATAAAATACTTAACTTATTCCAAAAATTCCCAAATTTTTGCGGAACGTCCTAATCGACCCACAAATTATTGTGTAAAAATATCGGGGTCTAGTTCATTATCAGTAATTTATAGAAAATCGTTTACCGAACTGTGATCAGATTTGTTACATTCTGATCACAGTCTACGGAAAAATTCGTCAAAAATTCCTCGTAAGTCCGTTTATCGAAATTCCAGTTCGAGGGTCACAAATACATCCGTGACCATCTTTGATAAAAGTTTCAGGGGCTGGTTCGGTTTAGATTTCGAGTTGTGACTGAAAAAGTATGACCCATTTTACTGCAGTTAAAAACAGCCTTAGCTGCTGTCACGAAAACAGATTTTTAAAATAGTAACCGACATCAGAAAAATACGATTCCAGCGTCATTTTCTTCGTTTTTCGAAAAGACACAATTTAGGCTTCAGAAATTCCGTTTTTTGAGTTTTTAAAGTCCGTTTACAGCCTGTTGAAGGCGGCTGAAAAAGTACATCAGCATGTTATTTACGTCTTAAATGTTACTAAATCGCATCAACGAGTGTCCGAACAATGGATTTAGCAAGAAAACAACTTTTAAACATCAAGTATGATTTAACCAACCCTCAAACCAACAAGATTCCGCTTTATGATTCAGACATAAGTAAACTTTTATGTAGCTTTTATGTTCATAACTCATGTTTCATATTTTTCTAGTATTCTTGTAATTTAGTGATTTAAACAACAATACATCATACTACAAGTCATAATTTCGAACAAGATGAGATCAAGTGTAAGGAAACTTACTACTAGCCTCTAGCTAGGGAAGTATCTAGTGAAGAAAGTGATGAGAAAATGATGGTGAGAAAGACTAGAACAAGCTCCTTTGAAGTCCCTTTAAGTTGCACCTTCCATGGATGAACACTAAGCTTGAATGGACATGTAAAGGAAGAAGATGAAGATGTTGGAAAGGTGGTGGTGCTTTCAGTTTGGGCAGCCGAGACAAGAGGGAGAGAGAGTGAAATGGATGTGTAATCTTGGTGAAATGAAATGTGATCTAAAAGACCATACTACTTATAATCATCATGCATCTCTAAGATACTTACACAAGCAAACTATCCATTAAATAAATCAAATATAATCTTACTAAATATTTGAAGTATGGCTAGATGGATATGTGGGGTCCCAAGGGGAACTAAATCGTTGGGGGGGGGGGGGGTATAAGTGAAAAATTGTGACTAAATTAGTAAAGAGAAGTTAGGATGTAAGTAACTAGATAATATATGTTGGTGTGATGGTTTTTAGTGGGTATTATGGCATACGGGGATCATTACTAGCCATAAATAGTAAAACAAAGTGTCTGCCAAAAATTTAGTGTCCCGGGTAATGTCCGGTAATACGATTAAATACCGTTCCGTTAAAATGTTTAATTATGCCGAAAAAGGTCCTTTATGTATATTTTTGTAACATAAATTATTCCCGGTACTTAGGAAAATATATGGGACCGTTCTGCAATGTTTTTGCACTTTATTAGTAATTTAAAATGCTGAGTTTTGTATTAAAGTGCAGAATTTTTGTACTTAAAGTACGTTTTAGACACATCCGGTCACTATAAACTTCACCTAGTGACGTAGTTCTACAATCCTCACCTCCCTACACTCACTACCAGTGTAGCAATCTATTCCCGGCTCATACTGGCCTTAGAGGCAGTGTCTGCCTGATGCTGGTTATGTCAGCATGTTTAATGGGTATCCCGTAGTGTGCTCACTGTGCTTGTTGTGCATCAAGGTTGTCACTGATGTTTGTGTATAAATAATAGAGTGACAGTATAAAATGTGATGCATGAGCATGTATCAGAAATCAGTAAGCAGTTTAATCACAGTTGTAAGCAAGCACAGTAATTAAGCAGTAATTAAATATTAATTAATTCGTACGGATACCTGGTTTGGTGAGGGTTGTCACATCGACCTCCTTGGTTGCCTGCAAATCCCACATATCCTCCATTAAACCCTCGAACATCGTACAGAAGGGTCTTCTTCCCCGTCATGTGCCGAGAAGCTCCACTATCCATAATCCAACGTGAAACGGATCTTGGAAGCTCCTGCACATATCACAAATACTTTGTTAGATTTTGATGCCACCCAAGCCTCTTTCGACTCAGGTAACTTGACTTTGATGTGAGTTTTAGCAGTGTAAAGTGGCGGAAAATTCTTGTCATTCATCTTTAAACTCTCCTCAGATCCAATCTCAACCTCTTTGTATAAAAAGAAATCATTTTTAGAAGGTTGACCAGATGATTGGTCTTTCTTTGGTACATTCTCAATAGTAGTAGACTTTTGATTCTCAAGTTTCTCATAGTAATCCACAGGAACATTCATCTTTACCGAAGTGGTAGAAGACGATTGTTTTTCCGTCTCAGAAACCTTTGGTTTTGGAGAACTTGATTTCTTTTCAACTGATTTTGGTTTCCATGTTTGTTGAGGCGAAGCAACCCGTTTGTAAAACTTATCAGTTTTAGTTACCATATTCTTTACAGGTTCAGTTTTAATTTTTGTGTTTTCATTTTTCAAAACTTTCCTCTCAACAACCATTGGAGCTTTGCCTTTTGCATCAGTTTTCTTTTTCTGACTCTCAGCAACTTCAGACTTAGGCTTTAAGTTGGTGCACTTTCGTGCAATGTGTCCAACTTTGTTACACTTAAAGCATGTACGAGAATCAACTACCCGACTTGTGCCTTCGGTCTGAGGCTGTGAGGCCTTTTCTTCAAAAAACTCTTCATTTGATTTTGAAAAAAATTCAGATTCCTGCTCGGAATGAGAACTCGAGCTTTTTACAAACACCTTTTTCTCAACAAACTTCTTGTTTTGAAAATTCCTTCTTAGATAATTCTTACCACCCTTATAACCACCCGACCATTGGTTTTGATTATTGTTAGAAAAACGCGGTGGTACAACGGGTTTTTTGTAGTAAGCTTTATCTTTTTCAAAATTTAATTGCCTTTTGGAATGTTTCAAACCTTCAATTTCAGACACATCAATCTCAATCAACTTGAACACATTTCTCAATTTACCAACATTCACATTCTCCAAAGGAAAATCACGATCCGAATACAACTTATCAGATCCCGCCATCTTGTACATCACAAGATTTGGTTCTTCACTTAAGTTGTTTTTGGATTTTGATTTTGGAATATATTTGTCCAAAAAGCATTCATCATCCTCAGTAGTGTCACTTTCAGACTTTAAAACATTTTCAACCATGCTTTTCACAACGTCAGATTGGACACTATCTTCATCAGATGATGTGGTAAATGTGACATCAATCGTGTCTGGAAGCTTAACTTCATTTTCTTCTTCATCATTAACCAACCCTGATTTTTTCTTTGAAAAATTATTTAACACTGGCGGTGGAACCTGATGAAACCCAACTCCGGTTCCATCAAAGTATACATCTTCGCCTGCTTTGTTCTTTCCAATTGGTTTAGGAACTATATGTTGAAGAACAAAGCTTGCAGGGTTGTAACTGTTCAATTTCAACTGAATGCGTTAGTTTTCAATTTTGGCTTCTTGAAACTGAAGCTTCAACTTAGCAATTTCATCCAGTTGTTGATTGATTAGCTCTTCTTTTACCCTAAGAACACCTGAGAGTTGAAGATTTTCATTTGTTGTTTTACCATTTCTTTCATCAGAATCTTTTACCGTTCGTTTCAGTTTCTCAAAACTTTCTGAGAGTTGACGATTTTCATGAATCAATTTTTCATTTTCTTTCCTAATTCTTTCTACGTCAATTTTATCATTTTCAATTTTCTCAGTTAAATCTTTTAATCTATCATTTGAAGCTTTTAACATTTTGTCACGGTTTAAGATCTGATCTTCAACGTCTCTAACTCTTCCTGTCAGTTCTTCAACCTTTTTACCGTTGAGGTAAGCAACTGTACTACAAACCTTGCAATCTTTCATGCAATTTTTGCAGTCACTCTCAGTTTTAGCTTTCTTACCTGTTTCATTGGTTGCATCAATCTGACTGACCTTGGTTTTAGACTCAGTGCCAGAACCAGAAACTACCTCTAGCTCTTTTGCAGCAAGCATTTTGTCAGCCATCTTCTTCAAATTTTCAGCCGTGGATTCTTGTGACGTATCAATATTCCCGTCATCAATTTTCTTTGGCTGCGGCTCCTTCTCTTTTTCTTTTTCTTTTTCTTCAGCTTCTCCCCACCACATTCTCTGGTTAGCTTCTTCTTCTTCAGCAATTTGCTCGGTGAGAGTTTCAACACTAACAGAATCAGGTTCAATAGCAATGTTTCCTTTGGGATCAAGATAACATTCTCTATCAGCATCCCATCTATTTGCCCTTTTTTGCTTCTTTGTATGTACAATAGATTTTATACTTTATGTCTTGAGCTTTCATCTTTCTGTTGATGTATTTCTCTTCTTCTGTTCTGCTATCTTTGAAAGGAACAAGCTTTGTCACAAACGCATAGCCCACTGTATCCTCTTCTGGTAGCAGTTCACTCCATTCGAAACCTTCGTCATCATGAATAACAACAAGTGCTCTTGAGTTTTCTTTGGGGTATCTTCTAGCTGCTTCATTCTGGGCGGTTCAGATTTGTTCTGATGATAAATTGCTCTTTTGTAATAATCCTCTCTGAATGGATTTGCAGTATCATCAGCAGGTGCGTTTCGACATTCACGTTTAAAATGTCCCTTTTGTTTACATTTGAAGCACGTAACTTTTGATTTATCATACCCGAGCTTTGTGGAAGGTCCGCCAATAGAATGTGCAACATCTGTGCTTGTAATCATTGTGAACAGTTCAATTATCAATAAAACAATGCTATTTGATCCCAATGTTTGTTTGTTTATGTTTGACATTTTTCATGTTTTGACTTTAGTTCAATTTCAAACTTTACATCGCTTTCTAGAGAGTTATACGCAAACTGGTGCGTAAACGTAATCAGTTTAACGCGACAAATACTCCGGAACATCAACATATACTTAACATACCTTAAATAACCTTTACATAACTTAGAAATAAGTTTTGAAGGCTTTGGTATGGCAAAAACAAGTTAATTCGCCTACAGGGACTAAATTTGACAAACTGCGAAAGTATGCCAATTTGAACTGTAACTGATGCGTGTGAAGTGTTATATATATTAGGTGTATATTTTAAGCCCCTTTAACACTTATTTTAGCCAAGTTTTAAATTTATAAAACACGATATTTTACTAACACTAAACACACATATGGGCAAGTGCACCCATCGTGAGCGTAGTATAGTGTTGGCAAGATACCGAGGTCGTCCAAGGACACAAGAGCTTTTAGTACCGGTTTATCCTCAACGTCTAATCAAAATAAAAAGTTAGAAAAATGTTTTAAACTAAGAAAAATAAAAACTAACTAAAATGCTGAAAATAAAAATAAAAGAAAAAAACAGATAGACAAGATGAATCACTTGGTTCCGACTCGTATCTAGTGTAACCTTTGATTATTTCCGCACTTTTGCACATAATTAATAGATCATCTTAGTTATTGTAGTAGGCCCCTCTTTTGAAGGTGACATTACCCTCACCCCAGTAGTTTGAGTCAGCAAGGATACAATCCTAAAAGGGTGGATTATTGGAAGATAATTAATTAAGTTATTAATGCAAATTATGGTAGGCCCCTCTTTTGGAGGTGACGTTACCCTCGACTAAGTAGTCTGAGTCAGCAGGGATACAGTCCTAAATAGCCGGGTTATAGTATTAATAGTAGTTAACTTATGAGGGGATCAAAGAGTTTGGACCTCCGCCATCCAATACCGTGAAGTATTGAAGGAGGTCCTACTAAATTTGACCCAGGTCCATTGCAGGACCTCTAAACGCTGAACAATGGCAAGACCTTTACCAAACCGTTCCCTTAACCCCCGACCAGGTAGCCAACATACCTCCATATAGACCGTGGAGATATGAATGGTGAAAATCTTTTATTTTATATAGACAGTAAAATAATGCCAAGACACCACGGACAAACGATAAGGAAAGATCACCTTCAACATAAGAAACTAGTTATTAAAGTCATTAATACAAAACCAAATAAAAAGTGCAAAAGATTAGAAATAAAAAGTATTACACTAGACACTTTGTCTTCACCAAGTGATGTAAGAGACTTAGGCAAACATGGCCTTGATTGTCAAGAACTCTTACGATCAATCTTGGATCCCGAGACGACTCACACACTCTACGATGGACAATGGATGATGGTGGTGGATGATGGTGTTATGGTGGTGGTGGGTGGTGGGTGAAGTGTGAGAGAGGTGGTGTGCCAAGGGATGGTTTGAGCTTGAGCCAAGCACTTCTATTTATAGGCTGAACAGAAGCTCGGGCACGGCCCCGTGTCCAGTGGGCACGGCCCCGTGTCCACATCCTCTCTTTCTTCATTAAATACAGCTTTGTCTTATTAGTTGACCACGCCCCCGTGTCCGCTGAGCACGACCCCGTGTGCAGAAGAATCTTTGTACTATGAAGATTTGCCTGGATTGTGCGAATCTTATAGTTGACCACGGCCCCGTGTCCGCTGAGCACGGCCCGTGGTGGGCAATAGAAGCTTCTACCACTTTGTCTTTTCTGCTGACACTTGGGCACGCCCCCGTGCTGGCTGAGCACGGGGCGTGTTCAGGCTTCTGATCTTTTGTTTTGCTTGGGAAGATGCTGTTGTGGGGTCGGCCATGTCACGTTTTGTTCCTTTTCTTTTCTATTTATGTTAGCTTTTGATGTCTTTTTGCTTCTTTTGTTAATTTGAGCTCATTTAATCCTGAAAATACAAAAGGAAGACAAAAGCACACTTTTTCCAACATTAGTACTAAAAAAGGGTTAGTTTTATGCCTCATTTGATGAAATTTATATGTTACATTTTGAACACATCAGTAACAGACATTCCGGAGCACGACCATAAGTTAAACATACCATAAATATCCTTTACATAGCTTAGAAATAGGCTTTGAGGGGTTCGGTGTGCTAAAAAATTTTTTTGGGTCATTCAGGGACTAAAAGCGTCAAAAAGTGCACAAGTTTGCACTTTCGCGCATAACTTACGTTCTGAATACATCCGGACATCCAAAAATTTATGTAAGCATTAAAATATTTTATTTTAGTGTTTGGCATGAGAAAAATCCATTCGTCACGCAATTTGGATCGTTTTTCGCGCTTATGCGCATTCCGTCGTAATTAAGCGAACAACGCAACCGTACGACCAAACGAACCGACATCCGAGATATTTTTGAGCACATTTTAAGTTCCCTATACTTTAACTTCATTTTAGAGCTTTGAAATGGGGTTAACGGGTCTTAAACGTGTCGGAAATGGCTTTATTGCATAACAGGGACCGTAAGCCATCACCCTTACGGTCCGTAAGTAAGTCCCCAGATCAGCAGAATGCAGAAACATTGAATCTGGCCTATTCCACCTTTGCACTTGCCTCTTCCTGATGTTGAGGGGCCAATTTGAGTTACCATAAGTGTTGCAACAAGTGTAGGGACAAGATCATAGCACGTTATTCGATAAACGATCTTAACGATTCCAACAATCCTATAAATACCCCATGATCTCAACCCCAAAAACTCACACCTTTGAAATCTGAATTTGCTCTCTAAGTTGTTGTGTTTAACACTTCATACCTGAGAGTATTCGGATTCAAAACTTCCGTTCTTGGACCCTTTGTAAGTGTTCCTTCGTTCTTTTATTCTTTTAGCGTTAAAGTCAAACTTTGTTTGACTTTCTACATTGACCAGTTTATGGTCAATGCGAAGTTCGTTTGAACTTCATAACGTGAGCGTAATCACGATGGTTATAGTCCCTAGTGACTATACCTACTGATTACCACGTTATCTAGGCTCAGTGACGAGTCGTAGTTTCGGCCAAAATGCGTGTTATTGCGTATTTTGTAACCAAACTACTCTTGGGTATCAAAACCGTTTGTTTTGATACCAAACCTGTTTTCTAAACTTAGTTAAGCATGTTTTAACATGCTTAGCTCGTCACTTTTAGTTTAGTGCTTATATAGGGTCGTAAGGTAAGCGATCTAAACAATCGCTTATACTTTCGAACCCGACCCGTTTGGTCGATCATTAGGATCCGACCAAACACATTAGGTGACCATAGTTGTATAGGGAATAACCTTCCGAGGTTATACCTTATGGTCACATCGTTTGAGTAGTTGTATGATAGGTAGTATATATGCCTTAGGCAAATTACCAAAATGCCCTTTTTACGCCAAAATTCATTTTAAGCATATGTAACATAACTTTTGGTATCTAAACTGATTTGGTAACAATATTAGACATGTTAAGGCATATTTTACTTATCATAGGGCTAGTTAGGCATTCCGAACGCGTTTTACGCGAACGACGCGTTAAAGTAGCATAAGCTACCTAAACGGGTCGTAATGGGTCGTAAGCACTTAGGTTAGGTTTCATTTAGTATGTAGGCTTTGTTAAACCACATTACATGAGTCTCCATACTCATTTGGTTTACGAGCCCTCATTCTATCCAATCCTCCGATTTAGGTCCGGTGTATTAACATAGTTACCTATATTAGGTGCCGTTTGATATCCGTGATCTCTAGGATTGTTTGGTTGTTACTCAAGGACTACTAAGCAATCTCAAGTGAGTACATAGACCCCTCTTTTACTATTTTCAAACTGTTTTGGGGTGGAACACATGTGCCTACTTGTTACTTTCATGCTTTCCATGTTTTCACATCATATACTTGCTATGTTCATTAGTACATTTATAGTACATGATTTACATTACATTGTCTTGCTATGTATGTCCATTGTGTGCATACTTAGTACAACGTTTTACATTACATTTCATGCTAGGTATGTCCATTGTGTGCATACTTAGTGCATTGTTTTACATTACATTTCATGCTATGTATGTCCATTGTGAGCATACTTAGTACATTTGTTATTCATCACATGCTTACATTTTGGTATGACATTTGGTTTGTTCAAATGGGACAATATACATTCATTAACATTGATCACGCCATTCGTTAGTAGGTAGTGGTACCATAGGAATTGACAACTCCCGTTCCTAACATCCTAGGTATGTTTAGATGGAAGGAATGACCGAATTCGATAAACATAACACAGATAAACCTTTAATTTGTTTAAAGGTCTCTCACCACAGTCACAATGCTTGAATGTATGCTTTATAACAATACCGCATAAATGTTTGTATTCAGTATAGCATGCATTTCCACAAAACATAACGTTGATTTAAACCACGTTTTACTTCAATACATTGCTTTGTGCATTTTTACCTATGGTTAGTTGATACATATTTCACTTGCCATACTTGACATTTTGGTTACACATTACATAATTGACATTTGACATAGACATTTTGGCATTGATATACACATTTAGTGATTTACATTAGACATAGACATTTTGATATGGTTTACACAATAACACTTGACAATTGATTTATACATGAACAATTTACAATAATGGTTGGTTTGGGTAAGTGATTTAAGTAATGAGGCGTGTGTAATATGATACAAGCATGGTGGATACGCCGCTGGTACTTCCTATATATAAGTGCTTGTATGATATTACATGTCGTAGCGTTACTTAAATCATTTCAATATTTGACATATTACATTTTACATAAACAACTTATTTTTCACAAGACATTGTCTTACAAAAAAGTTTATTTTATCCTACTCATTTTACTCGGTTATTTTATTAACCATGCACCATTCTTTTATATAGTCTGATTTCTTATCGAGTTTTCATACGATTTATAAAAGAAAACACTTAACAAGATTCATGACTAATTTTTATTAAGCCTATCTTTTAAAACCCAAGTCATGAATCCTATTTTCACTAAACCTATGTATCTCACAGGTATTTTTATGCTGACGTACCTATTTTCACATGTGTTTTCAGGAGCTGTCGCTTAGGATGATGATCGTGACATTAGGGCGGACCTGTGGCTTAGAGACATAAAACGAAGATAGACTTAGTTTAATTATGTTATGTACTCTTGGTTTCATGTTTAAAGACAATGTAACTGGCTTGTTTGATAAATAAAATATAACTTTGTATGCCATGGTTGTGAAACAATAATTCTGTTACAACACTCCCCGACATTTCCGCCACGTGTTTCTCGTTCTACGTGGTCGGGGTGTGACAAAAAAGTTGGTATCAGAGCCAATGGTTATAGGGAATTAGGTTATTAGTAATGCTTTGACCTAGACTATAACCTTTCTAGGACCCCAACACAAGTTGTCTTGTGTTTAGATTTTAAAACACGCACTTCACCTATCCTTAGGTGATAACCACAACGGGAACATCAAGTTCGAATCCGCTTTGAAAACTAATCATCTGATCTAGGATGATTGATTACAAGGTTTTGAACCCTCTGTTATATGGTTTTGAACCCCTTTGAATTTTTCAAAATCCCGTCGAAGTTTTGGGTTCTAAATAATGTGAACACGTGCAAACTGGAAGGGTGAATGCCTGTACCCTGGGTTTTCTGTCTAAGGCTAGAGTGTTCGTACAAATCCACATAATCGGACCAGTCACTCTTACCTGGGAACTCTTGGGGTGAGTGTTCACTTATAGGCGAGCATGTCTTCGCGATACATTATTTTTGACCCATTTACTTTGATTAGTCACTGTGTGTCGTTTGCTTGCTTTGTGATGCAGACGAATGACCACCATCTTTGCTTTTGTCAATTTTTGTATCATCTCATTCTTTTCACCCAATCATCTCACTCGTTTCCTTTCATGTTTACTCTTTTAGAATGCCTCCTCGACGCGAGAATCAGATAGCAAATGCCGAACTGGCAGAAATCATTGCGCAGCAAATGGCTGCTGCGTTCCCAAACCTTATTGCTCAATGGAACCAAGCCAACGACAACCACAATGCTCCATGCAATTTCAAGAATTTTAACTCGGCTAAACCACTCAAGTTTAGTGGTTCTGAGGGAGCAACTGGGCTTCTTCAATGGTTCGAGAGCATTGAGAACACTTTCCGTCACGTTCAGTGTCCTGATAATCGCAAGGTCGAGTTTTCTTCGAGTGTGTTTCAGAAGAGGGCTCTTACGTGGTGGAACGGGGTTATGAGAGACCGGGGTGCAGAAGTTGCTCTAGCACAGACTTGGGCAGAACTTAGGGCCCTTATGATGAGGGAGTTTTGTCCTCGTCATGAACTGCAAGCATTGGAAAGAGAGTTTGATGATTTGAAACAAGATAGTGGCGAGCACCGGGCGTATACTGATAGATATGAAGAACTAAGTTTGCTATGCCCAACAATGGTCACCCCACTCGACAAGGCTATCGAAAGGTACATCGATGGTCTACCTGACTCAGTACAAGACATCATTACTGGTAGTAACCCTACCACACTCCGTCAGGCGATCGAGTTAGCAGCGACATTGACTGAGTCTCAGGTTCGAAAGGGAAAGCTGCACAAAAAGGGTGATAAGGGTAAGAAGCAGGCGTCTGACAAAGAAGATAGCAAGAAAGGTCAAAACAAGAAGGGTAAGGAATCTGGTTCTTCGAAAGGGTCAAGGAAGCGTAAGGCTTCCCAAAATTTTGTTGTCACTGCCCAAGTTAACCAGGCAGCTCCCAACCAACCCACACAGCCTCCAGCGAAGAAGCGTTATGTAGGGAATGCACCTTTGTGCAATAGATGCAATAGTCACCATCAGCCGCAACTTCTGTGCCGTTTCTGTATTAACTGTGGGAAGTCAGGTCATCTTGCTGATGTTTGTCGTTTTGCTCAGAATCAGGCAGTTCAGAACCCGGCTCAACGAGTTGCTCAGCCTCCTGCTCAGCAACAGGGTCAAGCTGCACGACCACACTACCCGCCAGGTTCTTGTTACAACTGTGGGGATCTGACCCACTACCGTAATCAGTGTCCAAGATTAGTGAATGCTAATCCAAATCAGAATCAGGCTCAGGCTCGAGGGCGAGTCTTCAACATGAATGCACAAGAGGCACAAGCAGACAATGAAGTGGTGAACGGTACGTTCTTTATTAATAATCAGCCTGCATCTGTTCTTTTTGATTCGGGTGCCGATAAGAGTTTTGTGTCATTATCTTTTGAGCCATTGCTTCCCATGTCTAGAACGAAACTAGGAAAGCCTTTGACAGTAGAAGTTGCTAGTGGTGAACCCATTGTTCTTGATTCTGTTCTTCGCAACTGCCAGTTGAACCTTAACAACCATCTTTTTCCTATTGACCTCACGCCTATGCAACTTGGAAGCTTCGACGTTATTGTGGGTATGGATTGGTTAGCCAAGCATCGCGCAGAGGTAGTTTGTTTTGAGAAGATTGTTCGTGTGCCGCTTTCGACAGGCGAGATCCTACAGGTTCGTGGTGAGAAACCTGCTGGTGGTCTCAAACTCATGTCTTGTTTTAAAGCTCGGAAGTATCTGCGAAAGAACTATGTGGCCTTTTTGGCACATGTTGTAGCAGATAAGGGCAAAGGTAAGTCTATTCAAGATATCCCTGTTGTTCGGGATTATCCTGATGTGTTTCCTGAAGAGTTGCCGGGTCTACCCCCAGCACGCCAAGTCGAGTTCCGTATTGATCTCGTACCTGGTGCAAATCCCATTGCCAGATCTCCATATCGTCTTGCACCGTCTGAGATGCAAGAGTTGGCTAAGCAGCTTCAGGAACTCTCTGACAAAGGTTTTATCCGTCCTAGCTTTTCACCTTGGGGTGCTCCCGTTCTTTTTGTCAAGAAGAAGGATGGATCTTTTAGGATGTGTATCGATTATCGTGAGCTTAACAAGCTTACCATCAAGAATCGATATCCCCTACCTCGCATCGATGATCTTTTTGATCAGTTACAAGGTGCTTCTTATTTTTCGAAGATTGATCTGCATTCCGGGTATCATCAACTTCGTGTGCATTAAGAAGACATTCCCAAGACAGCGTTCCGCACTCGTTATGGGCATTATGAGTTCACAGTCATGCCATTCGGTTTGACTAATGCTCCTGCTGTTTTTATGGACTTAATGAATAGGGTCTGCAAGCCTTATTTGGATAAGTTCATCATCGTTTTTATTGATGACATCTTGATTTATTCTAAGACGCGAGCTGATCATGAGCAACATCTTCGTCTTACTTTGGAACTCCTAAAGAAAGAGCAACTTTTCGCCAAATTCTCCAAGTGTGAATTCTGGCTTAAAGAAGTTCAATTTTTAGGACATATTGTCAACGAACAAGGTATTCATGTAGACCCCTCCAAGATTAGTGCGATCAAGGATTGGGATACGCCTACTACTCCTACTGAAGTTCGTTCTTTTCTTGGACTTGCGGGTTATCATTGCCGCTTCATTGAAAACTTCTCAAAGATTGCAGTTCCTCTAACTGCTCTAACTCAGAAGAACAAGCCCTTTGATTGGGGATTCAAACAAGAGGAAGCTTTTCAAAACTTGAAGCAGAAGCTTTGCGACGCGCCTGTTCTGACTTTGCCTGAGGGCAATGATGATTTCGTCGTTTATTGCGATGCATCTAAATTGGGTCTTGGCTGCGTTCTGATGCAAAGAAACAAAGTCATAGCATATGCATCGAGGCAGTTGAAGATACATGAGAAGAACTACACCACTCATGATCTTGAGTTGGGTGCAGTTGTCTTCGCTCTTAGGATCTAGAGACACTATTTGTACGGTACAAAATGTGTGGTTTTCACGGACCACAAAAGTCTTCAGCATATCTTCAATCAGAAAGAACTCAACATGAGGCAACGACGTTGGGTTGAGCTTCTAAACGACTATGACTACGAAATTCGCTACCATCCTGGTAAGGCGAATGTCGTAGCCGATGCATTGAGTCGTAAGGAACGTACTAAGCTTCATTATGTTCGTGTTCAATCTGATATTCAAGCTCGATCCGATATCCAAGCACATATTTCTCAGGCTCAACAATCTTGTGTTTCACAAGGTTTGATGGATAAGGAATTTCCCTATCACATAACACCAGATCTGGAACTGAAGGGCAATGGATCGTATTACTTCATGGACCGTTTGTGGGTCCCAAGCCAAGATAACCTTCGCACCTTGCTTATGGATGAAGCCCATAAGTCTCGTTATTCTATTCATCCTGGCTCAGATAAGATGTATAAGGATCTTCGTATTCAGTATTGGTGGCCTGGTATGAAGAAAGACATTGCCTTATATGTATCAAAATGTCTTACTTCTCTTAAGGTTAAGGCTTAACATCAACGTCCTTCTGGTTTATTGGTGCAACCAGAGATCCCAGTTTGGAAATGGGAAAACATTACTATGGATCTTATTACCAAACTTCCGCGCACAAAGAAAGGTCATGATGCCATCTGGGTAGTTGTTGATCGTCTTACTAAGTCAGCGCATTTCTTGCCAATCCGTGAGGATTTTTCTGCTGACAAACTTGCTAAAATCTATGTGGATGAAATTGTAGCTCGACATGGTGTTCCTTTGAACATCATTTCTGACAGAGATGCTCGCTTCACCTCTCATTTTTGGAGAACCATGCAATCTGCTATGGGGACCCAACTTAATCTGAGCACAGCTTATCATCCGCAAACGGATGGTCAATCTGAAAGAACAATCCAGACTCTGGAGGATATGCTTAGAGCTTGTGTGATCGATTTTGGTGGTAGTTGGGATTCACATCTTCCGTTGATTGAATTCTCCTACAACAACAGTTATCACTCCAGCATCAACATGGCTCCTTTCGAGGCTCTCTATGGTCGAAAATGTCGTTCACCAGTCTGCTGGAATGAGATCGGCGAGGCTCAGCTTACTGGACCTGCCCTCATTTTAGAGACAACTGATAAGGTTAAGAAAGTTCGTGATAACCTTCAGACAGCTAGAAGCCGTCAAAAGAGTTACGCGGACCAAGGACGCAAGCCCATGGAATTTCAAGTCGGTGATCGAGTATTACTTAAGGTCTCACCTTGGAAAGGTGTGATCAGATTTGGAAAGAAGGGAAAACTTGCACCTAGATACGTTAGACCATTCAAGATCGTCGAAAGAATCGGTAAGGTAGCCTACAGACTAGAGTTACCTCCAGAACTTGGAAATGTTCATCCAACCTTTCACGTGTCCAATCTCAAGAAGTGTCTTGCTGATGAGAACCTCCACATACCGCTTGACGAAATTCGTGTTGATAAAACACTGAAATTTGTTGTGAAGCCAGTGGAAATCATGGAACGTGAAGTCAAGTGGCTCAAGCGCAAGCGCATTCCATTGGTCAAAGTTCGCTGGGAATCTAAACGTGGACCTGAGTTTACTTGGGAACGCGAAGATCAAATGAAGGCGAAGTATCCACATCTATTCCCCCGAGTTTCCTCAAAATAAATTTCGGGACGAAATTTCCACAAGTAGGGGAGACTGTAACATCTGTGCTTGTAATCATTGTGAGCAGTTCAATTATCAACAAAACAATGCTATTTGATCCCAATGTTTGTTTGTTTATGTTTGACATTTTTCATGTTTTGACTTTAGTTCAATTTCAAACTTTACATCGCTTTCTAGAGAGTTATACGCAAACTGGTGCGTAAACGTAATCAGTTTAACGCGACAAATACTCCGGAACATCAACATATACTTAACATACCTTAAATAACCTTTACATAACTTAGAAATAAGTTTTGAAGGCTTTGGTATGGCAAAAACAAGTTAATTCGCCTACAGGGACTAAATTTGACAAACTGCGAAAGTATGCCAATTTGAACTGTAACAGACATTCCGGAGCATGACCATAAGTTAAACATACCATAAATATCCTTTACATAGCTTATAAATAGGCTTTGAGGGGTTCGGTGTGCTAAAATAAACTTTTGGGTCATTCAGGGACTAAAAGCGTCAAAAAGTGCACAAGTTTGCACTTTCGCGCGTAACTTACGTTCTGAATACATCCGGACATCCAAAAATTTATGTAAGCATTAAAATATTTTATTTTAGTGTTTGGCATGAGAAAAATCCATTCGTCACGCAATTTGGATCGTTTTTCGCGCTTATGCGCATTCCGTCGTAATTAAGCGAACAACGCAACCGTACGACCAAACGAACCGACATCCGAGATATTTTTGAGCACATTTTAAGTTCCCTATACTTTAACTACATTTTAGAGCTTTGAAATGGGGTTAACGGGCCTTAAACGTGTCGGAAATGGCTTTATTGCATAACAGGGACCAAAATTGTCATTTTGCCAAAGTTGATGGCTTACGGACCGTAAGACATCACCCTTACGGTCCGTAAGCAGTCCCCAGATCAGCAGAATGCAAAAACATTGAATCTGGCCTATTCCACCTTTGCACTTGCCTCTTCCTGATGTTGAGGGGCCAATTTGAGTTACCATAAGTGTTGCAACAAGTGTAGGGACAAGATCAAAGCACGTTATTCGATAAACGATCTTAACAGTTCCAACAATCCTATAAATACCCCATGATCTCAACCCCAAAAACCCACACCTTTGAAATCTGAATTTTCTCTCTAAGTTGTTGTGTTTAACACTTCATACCTGAGAGTATTCGGATTCAAAACTTCCGTTCTTGGACCCTTTGTAAGTGTTCCTTCGTTCTTTTATTCTTTTAGCGTTAAAGTCAAACTTTGTTTGACTTTCTACATTGACCAGTTTATGGTCAATGCGAAGTTCGTTTGAACTTCATAACGTGAGCGTAATCACGATGGTTATAGTCCCTAGTGACTATACCTACTGATTACCACGTTATCTAGGCTCAGTGACGAGTCGTAGTTTCGGCCAAAATGCGTGTTATTGCGTATTTTGTAACCAAACTACTCTTGGGTATCAAAACCGTTTGTTTTAATACCAAACCTGTTTTCTAAACTTAGTTAAGCATGTTTTAACATGCTTAGCTCGTCACTTTTAGTTTAGTGCTTATATAGGGTCGTAAGGTAAGCGATCTAAACAATCGCTTATACTTTCGAACCCGACCCGTTTGGTCGATCATTAGGATCCGACCAAACACATTAGGTGACCATAGTTGTATAGGGAATAACCTTCCGAGGTTATACCTTATGGTCACATCGTTTGAGTAGTTGTATGATAGGTAGTATATATGCCTTAGGCAAATTACCAAAATGCCCTTTTTACGCCAAAATTCATTTTAAGCATATGTAACATAACTTTTGGTATCTAAACGGATTTGGTAACAATATTAGACATGTTAAGGCATATTTTACTTATCATAGGGCTAGTTAGGCATTCCGAACGCGTTTTACGCGAACGACGCGTTAAAGTAGCATAAGCTACCTAAACGGGTCGTAATGGGTCGTAAGCACTTAGGTTAGGTTTCATTTAGTATGTAGGCTTTGTTAAACCACATTACATGAGTCTCCATACTCATTTGGTTTACGAGCCCTCATTCTATCCAATCCTCCGATTTAGGTCCGGTGTATTAACATAGTTACCTATATTAGGTGCCGTTTGATATCCGTGATCTCTAGCATTGTTTGGTTGTTACTCAAGGACTACTAGGCAATCTCAAGTGAGTACATAGACCCCTCTTTTACTGTTTTCAAACTGTTTTGGGGTGGAACACATGTGCCTACTTGTTACTTTCATGCTTTCCATGATTTCACATCATATACTTGCTATGTTCATTAGTACATTTATAGTACATGATTTACATTACATTGTCTTGCTATGTATGTCCATTGTGTGCATACTTAGTACAACGTTTTACATTACATTTCATGCTAGGTATGTCCATTGTGTGCATACTTAGTGCATTGTTTTACATTACATTTCATGTTATGTATGTCCATTGTGAGCATACTTAGTACATTTGTTATTCATCACATGCTTACATTTTGGTATGACATTTGGTTTGTTCAAATGGGACAATATACATTCATTAACATTGATCACGCCATTCGTTAGTAGGTAGTGGTACCATAGGAATTGACAACTCCCGTTCCTAACATCCTAGGTATGTTTGGATGGAAGGAATGACCGAATTCGATAAACATAACACATATAAACCTTTAATTTGTTTAAAGGTCTATCACCACAGTCACAAGGCTTGAATGTATGCATTATAACAATACCGCATAAATGTTTGTATTCAGTATATAATGCATTTCCACAAAACATAACGTTGATTTAAACCACGTTTTACTTCAATACATTGCTTTGTGCATTTTTACCTATGGTTAGTTGATACATATTTCACTTGCCATACTTGACATTTTGGTTACACATTACATAATTGACATTTGACATAGACATTTTGGCATTGATATACACATTTAGTGATTTACATTAGACATAGACATTTTGATATGGTTTACACAATAACACTTGACAATTGATTTATACATGAACAATTTACAATGATGGTTGGTTTGGGTAAGAGATTTAAGTAACGAGGCGTGTGTAATATGATACAAGCATGGTGGATACGCTGCTGGTACTTCATATATATAAGTGCTTGTATGATATTACATGTCGTAGCGTTACTTAAATCATTTCAATATTTGGCATATTACATTTTACATAAACAACTTATTTTTCATAAGACATTGTCTTACAAAACAGTTTATTTTATCCAACTCATTTTACTCGGTTATTTTATTAACCATACACCATTCTTTTATATAGTCTGATTTCTTATCGAGTTTTCATACGATTTATAAAAGAAAACACTTAACAAGATTCATGACTAATTTTTATTAAGCCTATCTTTTAAAACCCAAGTCATGAATCCTATTTTCACTAAACCTATGTATCTCACAGGCATTTTTATGCTGACGTACCTATTTTCACATGTGTTTTCAGGAGCTGTCGCTTAGGATGATGATCGTGACATTAGGGCGGACCTGTGCCTTAGAGACATAAAACGAAGATAGACTTAGTTTAATTATGTTATGTACTCTTGGTTTCATGTTTAAAGACAATGTAACTCGCTTGTTTGATAAATAAAATATAACTTTATATGCCATGGTTGTGAAACAATAATTCTGTTACAACACTCCCCGACATTTCCGCCACGTGTTTCTCGTTCTACGTGGTCGGGGTGTGACAGAATGTCTGCCTGTAATCTCCATGAACCTTTGTGCTCGTCTAACTGCACTAGCCATACAGCACCTGATATCTATCAACTCCATTTCTTCTGGGTCTATCTGATCATAGTCCTCCTTGGTGAGGTTAGTGTTTCCAATCTTGCCCGCAACAAGGCTTTCGTATGATTCTAGAACAGATGCTAAGAATACCATTTGCTGCTTTGCGGATTCTTTACTGAAATTTTGAGCATTCTTGAGATCCACAGCAATGTTACTTTGAAACAAATTCTTCGGAACTGATTGACTTGAAGTAGTTGACGATGAACCTCCATGATAACCACTGCTTGAACTTTCTTGATTTTACGTCTTAGAACTTTCGGCTGAGAAAGCTGTCTTAGGAGACACAGTCTTCGGGATCATACTACCTCGATAATACAGCTTAACATTCTGCTGATATGAGGAATTATTGACTTTGTTTGATTTCTTGATTTCCAATTCATGACTCTCCAATCTTTCGATTAACAGATCAACCGTCAGATCCTCTGACTTTACTGTGTTCTTCAGCATCAAAGCAAAATACTGCCAGTCTTTCTCATCAGGCAGTGAGTCAAACAGTTTATCAACCAATTCTTCTTAAGTGTATATGATTCCATGTCTTGCCAGCTCCATCTTCAAATGCCCGAATCTTTCAATCATTTTAGATACAGATTCATTTTTCAAACATCCAAACAAATCAAATTCTTTTCTTAACAACTTCTTTTTGTTTTTAACTATCTCGGCACTACCCACACATTTCACTTTCAGTTTCTCCCATAGATCTTTCGAATTTATGTACTCAATCAACGATATTATGTCGTCTCTCACAGACTGATGAAGCAATGCAATGCACTTTTGCTCAGCAACAAATCTTTCTACATCAGTATCTGCTATATTTTCATAATCTGATCTTCCCATATTGAAACCATTCTTCATGCTCTTCCAACTGGGATACGCAAACGCTTTTAGCCATTCTTCAAACCTTTTAGCCCATCTATTGTATTCTTCAATCGCCATCAGTTTGGGAGGTTTGTTGTATGTGCCATATGCACTCTCCACACTCAAAGCATTAGACAGGGTTTTCTTTGCACTCGGATTAGAAGCATTTTCATTTGTGTTGTTTTATGTATCATCTCCGGTGTTTCCCGTGAAAGCAAACATGTCACTGAACGGATTCATAAACTCATCCATCTTCACGTATCTGAAACAATCAACAAACACTTAGAAAAAAATTTTATTTTAACAAAAACAGTTTCAAACGAAATCAGTTCAAACGAAATTAGATTTCAAGCGAAATAAGCTTTCACACGAAATACGAACTCAAACGAAAACAGAATTTTCAAACGAAATTTTGATTTCGTTCCAACAGACCAAACGAAATATGATTTCGTGCGAAATTAGCTTGGATACAAACAAAATTAGTCTCTTTGGAACGAAATAGTGATTTTGTATGAAATATCTCAAACGAAATCTAATTTTGTGCGAAATCAAACAGCAATTTCAAACGAAATTAATTACAAAATGTAATTTCGTGCGAAATTAAGAGGCTATTCCATGCGAAATAATGATGACATCGTCATTTCGGCCACCATTTTGTCAAATTGATCCAGATTTTGTTCGAATTTTGGTCCAATTCTTTCAAGGATTCATTAAAACGGTGTTTTACGTGATATATGTGAAATTCAATCCATTTTGTCCGTTAAATCTCGTTTAATTTTGAAAAGAATGAGTAGAAGAGATGAAAACAAGCTGAATTGGTATGAACTCTTCTTCCTGAGCTCTGATACCACTTGTTGGATCGTCGTGTGACCCTAACGAGTCAATCAGAAGATTTTATGATCCATATCAAAGGCGGAAACAATGATATAGACGTGAAACAGCTTAAATCCTCTTAATTATCCTTTTATTAATGATTTCAAAGCAATCCTGATCGTTTGACAAACTGGCAGCACCTCGGCTCTGAAATCAAGACCGTTAAAAATGAATCAACCAGCTCAGTATTTATAGGGGATGTAATTTCGTACGAAATAGCTTAGTGTTATTTCGTGCGAAATTACACAATCATACACAAACCCTAATTTTGATCCTGCTGAGCACTGGTCTATCCTATCTAGATACAAGACTCTATAAAGACGAAGTTAACAGACATTTATACCCCAACACAACAACGCGTTTCTATCAAAACCGAAAAAATCTTTTGTGAAACAACAATCAAACAACCCAGGGAAGAAAGAATGGGTGGGTAACAATGGTAACAAAAGACATGGTAACAATTTCAAAAAGAAAGGTGTCGGTTTTGAGAAGAAAATGGATAAGAAAGAGGTTAAGCCAAAAGAAAATTTGAGTGATGTGTTTGTGGCGGGTAAGAATACAGTAGATGAAAAAGATTATAACTTTAGTCAGAAAGCAATTGACGATTTCAATGCAGCCAAAAAGTTGAAAGATGAGACCAACAGATCTACTTTTGTTGAGTACGACAAAAGAGTCTGTTATCGTTGCAATGAAATTGATCACATGACCAAACAGTGTGTTAAAAGGATTGAAAAACAAGTTTTCCAGAAACCCAAACCTAAAACTTCAAAAAATGTTAAGGGAAAAACACCGATGGTTTCCCCCGTGCGTATTCTGAAACGCGGTGAATCTTTGAAGTCCGAGGACAAGCCAAAATCAACCTTTGAGATTGGTGAATCTTCAAAATCTCCAAAGACTTCAAAGATTTATCCTAAAACAAAGATTTTTCAAAATCAATCATGGGTGGAGAAACCTAAACAATCGTCTGAAGAAAAGAAAATGGAAAAAGTTTTAAAATCTGAGCCGATAGTCATTGTAACTAACAATGAAAATCTTGAGTTTGAATTGGACAAATTGATTGGAGAATTTCCACCAATTAAGGAGGGAGATCTAAAATCGAAGTCAAAATCTGTTGTTCCAAACGTTGTCTTCAAGATGCCAAAAATTGACGTGGCTCATGATATTATGTTTGGTACCGTTCCAAATACTGAAAAATCTTGGGCATCATTGTTTAAGTGAATGTCTTTAATGTGTGCAGGGACTTCCGAGGTCGATCATCTCCAAGTGGATCATGGATAGCGGCGCCTCGAGGCACATGACTGGGATGTTAGCACTACTCTATGATGTCAAATCAATTAATGGAGGATATGTTGGCTTTGCTGGAACACAGGGAGGAAGAATCGTTGGTGAAGGAATTCTTACCAATGGAGTTGTAACTTTTGATAAAGTGAACTACATCGTTGAACTAGAAAACAATCTGTTGAGCATATCGCAGATTTGTGACAAGTCGTTCACAGTTCATTTTACAAAAAATGAGTGTTTGATCATTAAACCAGGTTTTAAAATTCCAGAAGATATGGTGTTGATGCGCACTCCTCATGAAAACGATTTGTACGTCCTAGACATGAGCGTCACAACATCAGACAAAAAGGCACAATGTTTTGTAACTAAAACAAAAGCAACTGAAAAAGAATCAAGAATGTGGCATCGTAAGATGGGTAACATTCATGTGAGAAAAATGAATTTCTTCGTTCACAATGATCTTGTTGAAGGTGTTAATCTGAAAAATTTTCATCTGAATGATGATTGTGTAGAATGCAAAAAGGGGAAGCAATCGAAGAAGTCACTCCCAAAGAAGCTCTTGAACTCCATCAGACTACCGCTCGAAAGATTCCATATGGATCTTTTCGGACCGGTAAACGTGAAGAGCGTAAGTGGAGATCTGTATTGTCTAGTGGTCACTGACGACTTTACAAGATTTTCATGGGTGATGTGTCTTGAAAGAAAGGATGAAACGTTTGATTCGTTGATGATTTTATTCAAAAAGATGGAGACGCTGTACAAACTGCCGATCAGACGAATTCGAAGCGACAACAGAACGGAGTTCAAAAACAACCGTATGCTCGAATTTTGCAATGACAAAGGCATTCTTCATGAATTCAGCGCACCGTATACTCCACAACAAAACGGTGTCGCAGAACGAAAGAATCGCACACTGATCGAAACAGCTCAAACTATGCTAGCCGATTCCAAATTACCGATATTCTTTTGGAGTGAAGCGGTTGCTGCAGCATGTTACACGCTAAATCGTGTTCTTACAGTAAAGAAGTACAAGAAAACCTGTTTCAAATTACTTCATCGCTATAAACCAAATCTGAAATTTTTAGAACCTTTTGGATCACCATGCACATTTATTGATCCAGATGGTAAATTTGGTGCAAAAGTTAACGAAGGTTTTTTTGTAGGTTATGCAAGTCCGCTGAAAAGAGTATTTGTTCCGTGTTTGGGAAAGATTATACAAGTTCAGCATGTCGACTGTCAGAAGTTTACTGCTCCGAAACAACTTCCCGGAAACAGATTGCTTTTTGATTACGAAAAACTCTGGGAGTCATTCCAATTGCCGACTGAGCCAAGTAAGGAGGAACTAGCATTATTATACCAACATCAGCAATCTATGTCACAAGAACAAGTGCCAAGACCTCTGGTAGTTTCTCAGCCCACCGTGAGTGCAAATGATCACGAGGCCGGTCCAAGTGGAACTGGACACGAACCCCCAGAAGAACCAGCTCCAATATTTGACCATTCTGACGACTCGGAATCGGAACCCGATCCGATTTTTGACGAGGAACCAAATATTGTAACTACAGAAGCTGTTGATCACACGGGTGATCAGGATATTACAAATTTGCAATCGGAAGTGAGAGTACCTGATACAGTCATGCCGAGAACTTTGTCGTATCATCCTTCAGAACAAATCATTGGAGAACTTCACAGTGGCGTGAAAACGCGTGATCAAATCAACAAAGCGCTTACATGTTTTTATTCTTCTGTAGCTCCTTTACAGGAAGAATTCTCATTGAAATGCTTTATTTCACAGGTAGAGCCAAAGACATATAAAGAAGCATTAACTGAGGAAAGTTGGGTAAATGCAATGCAGGAAGAGCTGCAATAGTTTGAGAAGCTTGGAGTATGGAGTTTGGTTGATCTACCGGAAAATCAAAAGCTGATCAAGACCAAATGGGTCTTCAAGTGTAAGCGGGATGATAGAGGGGTAATTGTACGAAACAAAGCACATTTGGTAGTCCAAGGTTTTAGTCAGCAAGAAGGGATCGACTTTACCGAAGTGTATGCTCCCATTGCTAGACTCGAGGCGATTAGAATCTTCCTGGCATTCGCATCCTGGAAAGGATTCAAGGTCTACCAATTAGATGTCAAATCTGCATTCCTTTACGGAAAAATCAAAGAAGAAGTGTACGTCGGACAACCACCGGGTTTCACCGATCCAGTGCACAAAGACAAGGTCTATCTACTCGACAAAGCGCATTACGGATTACACCAGGATCCGAGAGCCTGGTACGAGACGCTTTCCTAATATCTGCTGGCCAACGGGTTCACCAGAGGGACGGTCGATAGTACTTTGTTTACAAAAGAGGTTGCAGGGCATCTACTCATCGTGCAGATTTACGTTGACGACATAATCTTTGGGTCGACGAACGACGAATTGTGCAAAGAGTTTGAGAAGGTTATGAAGAAAAAGTTTGAAATGAGTTCTATGGGGGAGATGAAGTTCTTCCTAGGGATACAGGTTGAGCAAATGCCCGAAGGAATCATCATACACCAGACGAAATACATGAATGATGTGCTGGAAAAATTCAACATGTCCGAATCAACCCCAACATCAACCCCCTGGCTCAAAATCATGGTATTTGTCCGGATGAAAGCGGAGAAAAAGTGGATGAGACGCATTATCGGTCGATCATTGGATCATTAATGTATCTGACTGCGTCACGACCGGACATCATGTATCCAACTTGCCTCTGCGCCCGATATCAGTCAAGTCTGAGACAGTCACACATGATGATTGTGAAGAGAATTTTACGGTATCTTAAAGGTTGCCCAAGCACCGGCTTGTGGTATCCTAAATCTGGTGACTTTTCTCTTACTGGTTATGCTGATTCTGACTTTGGGATCTGTAAGCTTAATGCAAAGTCTACAACTGTTGGGTGCCAGTTCTTCGGAACTCGGCTAGTTACTTGGCAGTGCAAGAAACAAACCACAGTCGCTCTCTCGACGTGTGAGGCTGAATACGTTTCGGCCTCCAGTTGTTGCTCTCAGATCCTCTGGATCCAGCAGCAAATGAGGGACTATGGTTTGCAGTTCTTGGATACTCCAATCTTTGTGGACAATGAGGCAGCAATAAATATAACTAAAAATCCGGTTCATCACTCTAAAACGAAACATATTGAAATTCGACATCATTTTATTCACGATTGTTACGAGAAAAAATTGATTCGAATTGATCATATACACACCGATGATCAGAGAGCTGATTTTTACACAAAACCCTTTGATAAAACAAGATTTAACTATCTTTTGAAATTAAACGGGTTGAAGAATTTTTTTTCTGGGAGGGTGATAGAGTGTAAAGCCGAGGAGGACGGCGATCAGAAGTGATCTGCGTCTTGTTGTCATGTTTTTCTGCACAGTTTATTTTCTGGTTTTGATAAAAACAAAAACACAAAAATATGTTTTTGATTTTAGGGGGAGAAAGTTTTCAGAAAATACAAAAACATGATAAAATTTCAAAATCCAAAAACATTGAAAAAGCTAAAAAGAGTTTGTGTAAAAAGGGGAAATGATAGTACATCAGCTAGACAGTCACTGTACGCTAAAGAAATGTATATTTTAAAAAGTGTTAAGCAGTCTCGCTGATGATGTGCCGATAGGTTTTTACACATTTAGTAAGTTTGTTCGGGATATAAACCTAAATCATTTCTTGCTTATTACGTGGGGAACATCTCTCGGATATATAGGTAACCCCTAAAATTCTGTTTGAAAGACTCTATTTCTGACATACTAGGTCTTTATACGTCTTGATATCTGGGGTATTATACCAGGACTTCTGATTTTGCGGGAGCAATAGCCTAGTCCTCGTATAATACTTTGCATTGCTTTATTCTTAAAGCTCACCCTCAGCATAAAAAATGATGAAACATTGAAAAATGATAATCATGTGCTATTGTAAAGAAGATCCCCAAAGGGGACCCACCTAAAATTCGAGCCATCATCTCTCTGATTTTGCGAAAGCAATAGCCTGAGCTCTCATGGCCTCGCACTTAACCCAATTACAGATATCATTAGTGTGCACTCACCTGTAAGACTGAATATAGTGGTCTGGATACGGGAGTATATTCTGAGGTGGTACACGCGTATAAGTTAAGCCTTAAAACAACTAATTCGTATCCTGAACAGATTGAAATTTGTGTGAGAATTTAAATTGGATCAGTATATCGGCAATCACTGTGAATTGTTTAATGCTGAGTATGAAATCAAAGCTTAACGGTACTTGTAGCTTGTCAGCAGCTGATATGATCCCCTAACACTCTCACCAAAGATATGTTTATACAGTTTCCAGTTTCTTAAATTCCAAAACATTTCCTGTTTGTTTAGCTAAATGTTGAAAAATCCAAAAAGATTTGATACTTCATCTTATTTTCGACAACAGACATTGGGGATCTGATGATCAAAGTCTCACAGTGCTAAACATGTTGGATCATGGGTTGGATAAGAAAAAGTTTGTGAAAAGTGTTGGTAATTGCTCAAAATGTTTAAAAGTTCATTAACTTGAACTTATCATGTTTCAAAATTTCAACGAGATCAGTATTTGGTCAGCCAAGGTCATTAACTTGGACTTGGTAGGCTAAACAGTTGACCAGGGTCATTAACTTGGACTTGGTTAACTGAGTGTGTTGATAAAAAGTTTTATTCAAAAATAAAAAACAGTTTGTGTAGTCTCCAAGGTCATTAAGTTGGACTTGGATGATTGACTGTGAGGGTGTTGGATGTTCAAATTGGTAAAATATGTTTGTAAAAAGCTAGATTTTGTTGTTTGGATTCTTAATATCGTCAAATTTTTATAGTATTTTGATAGGGAAAAGTGTATCATGTAATCCTGGACATTCAAAAGTTGTTACTTGTAAACGTTTGAGTATTGCAGATATTGTACCAGACTACGATCCCGATAGCTGAGTCTAAGGGGGAGTCTGCAGACGAGCTCGATGCAAGGGGGAGCTTTTAACCGGAAAGCCAGGTGTCGATCCCAAAAGCACAGAAGCTTAATGAAAGGGGGAGCCTGAAGAAAAGAGTTTCTGAAAGCTGAAGCATCATGAAGAAAAGTTTAAGTCTCTGTGAAGAAAGTTTTTGAAGACAGGCTGACTGAAAACTGCGGCAATATCCAAGGGGGAGTTTGTTGGTGCACAATGTCTATCACCTACGTCATCAGTCTAGGTCGTGTCAGTAGCTTGTAATAGGTCAAAATGTTAATTTTATGTATTTTGTAGTCCAGTTCGCATGAAAGGAGGTTTTGGAAGCCAGTTCGCATGAACTGGACATTGCCAGTACATACGAAGTGGATGTGTCACTTCATGCGAAGTGGAAACCCTATATATAGGGGTGTTGTGTTTTCCATTTGTAACGTTCTGGTGAAATCTCTCACGAAGTGCTGTTAAATTCTCTGCATGTATTAACGTCTAATATCAATGGAAAACATGTTTTAAGTGTATTTCTCTGCTTCTACTCACATTCTAACACCGATTCAAGGTTACTAGATTGTTTCCGCCTCTCTAGTGACTTGATTTAACTGTGACCGACTCGTATTTGATCGAATCTCGATCCTACATAAGCTGGATAGCTTCCACCTTTTCTGGATTGACTTTGAAACCATCCTTGGTTACGATAAATCCTAAGAATTTGCCTTCTTCCATTCCAAACGAACACTTCACAAGATTCAATTTTAGGTTGACTCTGCGCAGAAAGTAGAAAGTGCGCTGGATGTTTGCGAGCATTGATTCTTCCTCGCGACTCATAATGACATGGTCGTCCATATAGACTTCTACTATTACAGTGATATCTTCCCCGAAGACTCTATCCATTAGGCGTTGGTAAGTAGCTCCCACGTTGCGGAGACCGAAAGGCATTTTTGTATAACAAAATATGCCTTTGTCCGTGCGGAAAGCTGTCTTGTCTTCGTCTTCTTCTTTCATTTGTACTTGGTGATATCCTTTGTAACAATCTAGGAAGCATTTCCAGTGGAAGGATGCTATGGAATCCACCTTCTTGTCTATCTCTGGGAGAGCGTAATAGTCTTTTGGGCAGGCTTTGTTGAGGTCTTTGAAGTCGACACACATGCGCCACCCGCCGTTGTGCTTTTGTACCATTACTGGGTTAGCTACCATGGTTTGATATCGAACTTCGCGCAGAATCCCAGCCTGAAGTAATTCAACTACTTGCTCATTCATTGCGCGAGCCTTTTCCGGACCAAGGCTCGCATATTTTCAGATAGAAGATATTTTTCGGACCAAGGCTCGCATATATTCAAGCAATGTTCCGTTATTTCTCTTGGTACGCCGGTCATGTCTGCCGGGGACCATGCGAAAATATCCATATTTTAATATAGAAGATCTTTCAATTTGGTGCGTATTGTTGGTGAGATGGCGTGCCCTAGCAGTATGGTTCTCTTAGGGTATTCATTGTTGAGTACCCATTTCTCTGGTTCATCAGATGGAGATGGCTTCGCAGCCTTTACTGGTTGTTCGTCATCAACTTACATGACTTCTTTGCTTGAATATAAAATTGCTACTCTGGTTTCTGTTGGAAAACCGCAAGCAGCGTGTGGTTGGAAAACCGTACTTTTCTTTGGGTCGTCGTGGCCATCTTCTACGTTTTATACCGTGCCTCTGAGTATTCTCAGATGTTTCTCATTACTGAGCTGGGTGTCCCACTGTTGTAATGGATGCGGGCCTAGCTCTGTATTATTGGATTTCCTCTGAGATTTGTGCTCTGCCTGAGACTCCTGGTACCCAGATCTGAGATGGAAAAATTCGCATCTGGTGCTGTACTGAGGATATTCCTCTGTGACTTTGGCCGGTAGAGTCGAGGGGTCGTGATAAGACCCTCTGAACGTGTTTATGATTTGCACCTGAGTAGCGGGTTTTTGTGCGAGAATTTCGTTCACGGTAGTTTGGAATTTGGTAAACCAATAAACCGGAGCTGCTTCCGGAATTAGATCTGGGCTATTCTGAGTTCCAGATTGCACTTCTGAGGTAACAAGACTATGTTCCTCATGAATCTCACTGTTGCTAAATGATTTTCCCATGATTCTATCGATCTGAAAAACAGGAGCTGGAGCGTCCCTGTTTTCAGATCGAGGAGTCAGTGGGTAACCTGTCGGAACTTCTGTCATGAAAACAGAAGAATGAGGAGATGGATCAAACGAGAAGATGAAAATAGAAATTGAAGAATCGGTGGGCGGCAATGAAGAAACAGTGATCAGAATCGACCGGAATCGATTAGATCAGGGGTTTAGTCTCCGCATAAAAAGGGTTAATCCTCTCGTTGATTTGGGGGTTTGGCTGAATTCCTTCTCTGGTGATCACTGCAAAACAGAAAGCCGTTAGACTCGCCACGGGGAGAATAGGGGTTCTCCCCATGACCGCCCTCCGGCGTGAGAATAAGTACAGCGATCTCGATGAAGAAGAAATAGTAAAAGTGAGAGTGAAGTGAAAGTAACTTGTGAGATCATACCTGTAGGGACTTACTTATTGCCTGTTTTGGCGGGAAATTGGTGTGAAGGATAAAGTAACGGAAAGTTCTTTCCCGTTTGGTGGTTATTTTTCCTTCCGTTAATCCTTGCACACGGATTGTGGGTTTTGATCAACGATTGGGGAGTTGCCACGTGGAAAGCCTGGGTAGATCCTTCTCCAAGTTAATGTCATCATCGTGATTTAGATGAGTGTCCTGGATTATGCCACATCACAGTTAGTTGTAACTGAATGGCCATGCATGATGAGCATTATAAGGTCTTCTAGAAGATCTACAGCTGTAAACCTTTTTGCTCTTACCACGTGTCTATTTTGTTGTAACAGAAAAAATTCATTTTGTTTAAGTCTTGATTTCAGGTGCACGGAGATGTGGGGGTTTCATTTTCAAGTCTAACTACTCCCTTGCGCGAGCCCGCGCAAGGGTGTTAGTTAAATGTTTGCTTCTCCTTTTCTCCGACGCATGGTTATTGAAGACTGTTTTCTTCCACATCTTTGTTTAGAACCGCTGCGCAGCCGCGCAGGGTTTTTTAAAGATGTTCTTGGAATAAGACTGGCATGGTCCTATGCTCCTGCGCAAGGTTTCCGGGACCATATTCCTTTATTATTGTTGTTTCTTTCCAAATCCTTTATAGGACCGCTGTGTGGCTGCGCAGAGTCTTAATCAGGATGTTTTTAGAATAGGGCTGTGGTATGGTCGTTTACGCCTGCGCAAGGTTTTTGGGACCATACCCCTTCAGTAGTGATCCATTGCAGCAGCTCTTCAGCATTATCTTTTGCAAAAGCCCTTGCTCGATCCTCTTTAGCTTTTCTTCGTCTCTCTGTGTCAGTTGGATCAGCAAATTCATGACCAAATTTCTTTTCTAACTTTTCACGGAGATCATATATCATGTTGAACATCAAACTGACGTCGCCTTGCAGCTGATCAATTTGCTGATTCTTTTGAACGATCGTATCTTCAAGCTGAATAATCTTCGCATCTTTGTGGATCGAATCTTGTTCAAGAACAACAATTCTCTTCTTCAATTCTCTAACACTAACAAACTCATCATCATCACTTGAATCATCAACAAACGGCATTTTCAACGCTTCTTCGTCCGTTTTCCACTAGAACTGCACGGTTCATCATGTAACAACCCGCACATTCGCGATTGTTACTCTCGTTACGCCTAGCACCAGAGATTCGGATCATAATGTAACGCTATCGCTTACAACGCTATTTCGCTTATACTAGCATACTTTCGCACGCTATATCGCACATCACAACGCCAACACTAATGCTAACGATGACATCGCGTGAATAGCTAAAGCTGCTCCCATCGATCGTCATGATGCAACGCAATCACGCTAACGACGACATCGCGTGAATGCTTAGGCGGTTTCCATCGATCATCGTAAAGCGTCGCAACGCTAACGCAGACCCAAACGCAATTACTTATGCTATGACCTGTTATATATAACAATAATAATAATAATAATAGTGGAATTGTGGAAACTATCTAAACGGGCACTCGCAGGCATGCGTAACTCAATCTATCGCACTTAACACGACATTACTTGTATCGCTAAAACACTTAATGAGTCCACAATGTTTAACGCAACGCAATGCTCAACGTATGAAACGAAAGCCAGAAACAAACTCGCACGCGCCGTCCGATCGAACCACCGTTCGATCGAATGGTCATCCGACCGGATGACCATCCGATCGGATGGGAAGGCTGTCCGATCCGTTTCCTTGCACCGCCTTCCTCGTCTTTTGCCTATAAATACCCTCATGTCACATCACTATTCATTGACGTGACATCCCCCTCCGACCAGTGCACTCCCAAGCTCTTTTCTCTCGATTTCCTCGCGATTCTTGTAAGTTTTCACTCTAAATCTTGTACTTTCTTCATCACTACGCACTATCTCATCATATTCACCATCAAATCTTACATTCTAACCATGAAATCGCCTGATTTGGGGCTGTTCTAGGGTGACGTCGCCTCGGGTTCTTATGAACTTTGGAGGATGACTTCATCTCAGCACGAACGGTTCAGATCTTACAGATTTCTACAAACTTTTACGCTAATTTCAGCCAAATCTAAACACTTTGTAATTGATTCAAACTTTTCTTCAACATTCTCCATTTTTACTTGAGAATCAAGGGGATTCAGACTCGTTCGGGTGTTTTACTCATACTCTAGCAGAAAACCGGGCAAAGGATGGATTTCTACCAAAGAGACGACCAATTCACGGGTGGAACATGAAACTCCGTCAAGAACAGCTGAGTCTGATCGAGCGGGGTGATTCCCGTGCGATCGGAAAAGTTGGACTTGATGTGATTATCGTTGTTTAAAACTTCGTCTCGGTTAAAACCCAAGACTTTTAACTGATTTTTACCAAGGTTTCAACACAAAGCAGTTGCTCGGACGAACAACCATCTGATCGGATTGCCATCCGATCGAAGGACTATTCAACCAGGTGATTGGTAATTTCAACACTTAACAATTTTCAAGATTTCAAAGAAACGAAAGGCCATCTGACCGAACGGTCATCCGTCCGGATGACCATCCGGCCGAATGACTGGATATATAGTGGCACTTTTCAATTTCAAAATGCTACAACGAGAACTTCAAAGTTCAAATATTTCACAAACACACCTTTCCAACCGAATGACCATCCAACCGGACGGTCATCCGTTCGGATGACCATCCATCCGGATGAGTCATCTGATCGGACCGCCATTTGATCCACATCTCACTCGACGTACTGTTTTACACGCTGTTCGACGCTTACGCTATCGTCTATGAACAGGCTAACTCAGACGCACTCTCAATCAATCCAATCAAGTTGTGTTTATTTGTTAAACACCTACTGTGAGTATACTTGACCCCCTTTTTACGCTTTAAACACACTTTGGGGTGTAACATACGTTCATATCTAAAACGCACCTATCAAAACTATTATCACATGCGAATTACTGTCGTACGTATTTACACGTGATGCCTGATACATATGTGCTAGGACTTTTACTCGCGATGTCCCACCTTAGCTAGCATCGAGTGACGTATCTGGTAGTATCTGTTTTGTAGTATATATGTTGTGTATCTCGTTTATGTGTGTAGAAATTCGCAGCACTTTTATCTACTTTATTTACTATGTCAAACCTGTATACTCGCCAATACCTTTTGTATTGACGTCGCTTTAACGTATGTTGCAGGTTAAATAGCAGGACATCTCGAAATCAAGCTAGGAAGTCTAGAAACTCACAATAAATCTAGGTTGTCGGATTTGTATTGTTTGAGAGAACATGAAAATCTGTATGACTCTTTACTGATATATTGTTTATTAGTATGGGATAATAAACGCTTTAAATATTGTCACTAAATAGTTGTTATGGATTCTCTTGAGCAATCTGATTCGCCTAGTGCCGAGCCCCGATGATTCCGCCATCAGTTGAGTTGTGATACATCAAGTGTCGCTCCAGACGAGCTTCCAATTGCAGCAGTAACTAGAGGTTTTGACTCGGTGATTGGTGTTTCAAGTGGAACGGAAACAGTAGCAGTAACAGGAATCTCTGTAGAATCTACATCCACATCCATTCTTGGCAGTAGCAGTAGCAGTCGTCTCAAAATCAGCTTCAAAATCAAATCCCATTTCTGCAGAAGTGGCAGTAGCAGTCGTCTCAAAATCAAATGGAGTTTCAGTCGTCTCCTTAGTAGTCTCAAAATCAAACTTATACAAACCATCTTCATCAGCAATCACAGGTTGATCTTTACCTTGTTCAATAAACATTTCGGGTCGAGGATCCTTTCTTCTCCGCTTTACTTGTTGAGAATCAGGGTCCGTTGGGTCTTCATCAGTTGGCTTTTCACTTTGTACTGAAGGATTGGAAGGAGGATTTCCCATCTTTTCAGTGACTGACTTTAACAGTTGAGCCAAACTCTCAGCAGAAATCACAGGTTGAACAGTGGAAACAGCAGAACTAACTTCCGCTTCAGGAGGAAGCTCAACATCATCATCTTCATCACAGCTTATTTTAATGCCTTCATCATCAGAGTTTATAGTCAGTATCTCTGTCTCAGGCTCTTCGTTAGCAGCAACTTGAGCTACATGCTCTTCAGCGATCACAGCATTTACTGGGGCAACTTTGGGCTGTACAATCGCTGGTTCAACCACCACATCTTTTGTTTTAGCAAACTGACCAAACTTCTCTAGTGCGATCCTTCCTTCAAATTTTCTTGTGGTACCCTTCTTTGGAGTTAGGGCACCAAAACACGATAGACCCATTGGTTTCAGATGCAAAGTGTTACCAGTTCTCTCCAAATCAGAATAACGAGCGTTGAAGATCATCTGTAAGAACCTAGGATACATAAAAAACTTATCATTTCGCACACCAATCACATTCCTCTTCATTCCTTCAAACACATACTTTGAGTAGTTGTAAGCTTGGTTCGTTATCAAACAAACGAATGTTACAGACTGTGTGATACTCAACTGATCAATTCCCCCTCTATTCTCAGTCATACACATCATAAACATGTGCATCAAAAAACGCCAGCACGGATGCAAGAACTTCTTCATAAGAGAGGGATACGTTCCTTCATAACTCAATCGAGGTAGTATAGCTTCAACAGCCCCAGCCGGAAGATCAATAGGATCTATCTCTTGATCGTTAAACTGTAAAACCTCCCTGATCATTTGTTCAGTCATAATAACGTTCTTCTTCTGAATCACCGCTTCAATTGATCCCTTAACATCTCCTCCTAGAGCATCAAATCTTGTTGTCTTCCAAAATTCTTGAACAAGACTTTCATATACTACAGGATATTCCAAAAGGGCGTGAACGATTCGGCAACTATTGAGTCCTTTGATCGATGAAGTATAAAGCTTCTTATGTTTCTCCGAAGGTAGTGCTAGATACCCCGCTTGATTGTGTCCCGGGATGACTTTCAAATCCATGATCCTACATAAAATGCACAAAGGTAAGTATAGGACATTGTTTCCAAAAATTACCTATTTAACTTAGTCAATTAAACATCAACTGTGTAAACAGATACTGGTCAACATGGTCAAACATAGATTATCAGTCGAGACCAAGAATCAACTCAGGTTTCGAGTGAAAAGAAAATAATTTTTTTAATTGATAGACACAAGGTTTCGAGTCGAAACCACAAGGTTTCGAGTCGAGACCAGACGATTTCAAGTCGAGACTAGAAGGTATCGAGTTGAAATCCCAGTCGAAACCTCAAGATCCCACATCATGTCTTGAGTCGAAACCAGTGAGGTTGCGACTCGAAACGGGAGATCTCGAGTCCTTGATGCCTTCACTCGCAACCTGAGTCGAGACCACTTAAACATCCTTAGATCAACCTAATTTTGGATCAAAATCCAATAACATCTTTTAGTTTTGTTGAAGACCAAATTATATCAATAATTAGGGTTCTTGAACTATCTTCAAATCTTCAACGAATCTTCAAGCATTCATGCAAATCTTCAATCAAAACCATCATTTAATCTATAATATATACAACCCTCCTGAAAAAAAATTTGACACCCAAATATATTTTAAATTACCCCTATATGTCTTAAAATACACCCCGTATGTGAAAACCGAGCCCAAAATATGAAATGTCATTAAAAATAATTAAAAAACAAAAATTTTGGTGCGCTCGCCGGCCGCGTAGCCCTAGGCTACACCTTACGCGGGCCGCGACAGCTAAGAGGTCAGATCACACCCTGTGTTGACACGTGTCAAGCTACGTGTTGAACCTAGTCATGACCCGGATCAGCTACGCCTAGACCCCCTAGCACGCGGGCTGCGTAAGCCTTAAGCTTACCTTACGCGGGCCGCGAGAAACACGATTTCAGCCCTATAAGTAGCAGGCATCGGATCTTCAGAAAACTCGTTCAATTCTTTTCTTTCTAAGCGAATTTCTGAGAAGTAAACATAATATACGGGTATTATATCCCCCTAATTAACGAAGTTCTGCTCCAGTGTAAGTATTATAACCACAGTTACATATTAGATACGCTGCCCGATTGATTCAGGGCCGTAACAACTGTCGTGGTTCTGCCCGACGTAGTTGTTGGAATACCGTCTCGAGGAGGGTATCATTAATATAATTAAAGGGTTATTATACTAACATATGTACATTTGTGTAAATTATAGATTAACACTAGGAAACCCTAGAAGAAGTCTAAAACAGCAATGTGAGTTTATCCGCCTTTTGTTAACCTTTTTGTGAACTGTTTTACAAAACCTTAAAATATTTTATAATGTGATTAAGTAGTGATTGAGTCTTTGTAGTTCTTCAATTACTGCCGGTATGTTGGGGTTTTGTATACAAAATGTGGAACACGTTACAATTGGACAACGAGTTAGCCAATGTGTAATATGACCCACCAGTCAGGATTGACAGTACTGAATGAGTAATTGTGTAGAAATAAACATTGTGATCGCTCTCAATACTGTGTTAATTGATAAAACTCTTCTTGATTAAACTGGGATTCACTCACCAGTATTTTCCACTGACAAATGTTTTTAAAACGCGTTTCAGGTAACACAATGTGAAGCCAATTAGGAAAAAGCCAGCTGGAGAGCACTGACGGCTTGGAAAAATGTGGCTATAAAAGTTATCTAAAAGACGATGTTTTAAATTCAATAAAATAGGGTTTATCCCTATGTTGTAATAAGAAACTTAGGTTTTACCCATGTGGTTATTAATATAAAAGAAGGTCGTTTTACTCTGATAAACATTCCTAACTACGGTCCTGATGAAATTTTCCGCTGCCAAATTAATAAACTAAATGATACCACCGCAACTAATGTTCGCGGCCGCCCGTTCCCAGGACAGATAAGGGGGCGGGGTTGCGACAGAAGGTGGTATCAGAAATTAGCCACTAATTCAGCCACAGGAGTGTTCTGCTGACATCAATATATTATCTAAATTGTTAGGAAATAAATTTTGAAAATACGTGAATATCTGTATTTTATTGTTATGTGTTATTTGACTATTTGTTAGTTTATAGTATGAGTGATCAAGGACCCTCAGACGTGTATCGTCAGTTATCCGATTCACCTAGGAGTGAAGGTACCTCTTCCCAGCCTACCCTCTCTGGGTATTCCGCTGATCAGGAAGAAGGGATGTTTGCCTTTAAAGCTCAGTCTGAAGAGCCATTCCCTCAGAAAAAAAGAGGATGGTTCAGTAAGGGAGCATTTGAGCATAGAAAAAGAATGCGAAAGTTGCAACAGCAAAAAGTCCTACCAGCCGCTAAGCGAGAGTCAGATGCCCATACACAGGATATGCTTAATAGGAGTTTAGCAAATTTCCATATCCTGGCAACAACTGCTGCCGACCCAAGTCTGGAACAACTAGTAGCCCCACAACCCTTACCTTTAATTCCCACTCAACCGATGGAGGTAGAAATGCATGATTTCAACCCTGAGGAGATACCTAGGATACCAGCCCCTAATCCCTTAGACCCAAATTATGATCCATGGTTTGATGATCTTAGGGATTATGTGCCACGTTACCATCTAAACGATGAAACCTTGCCAAACATAGCAGCGTATCCAGGTCTGGACCCTCTCGATCCCTATTATGACAACGATGAATACATTAGGGAGATTTTAGAGAATCCGTACCCTCAGGAGAATCCCATGCCACAGTACCCAGATCCAGTACCAGCACCTGCACCCCCAATGAGTGCAGAGAATTTGCAAGAACTCCAAACTTTCGGAGAAGAAATCTTAGAGAGTAGTGAGAGGATGAGGTATGTAGGAGAACAACTCATTTGGAAATATGACGAGCGTCAGATGGATTTCGGGAGAAATCCATATCCATGAAGATGATAGTGGAGTTGGTAATAATAATAATATTATAATATATAATATGTTTGTATGAAAAAAAATCTATATATGTAATAATAATAATATATTGTAGTATAGACCACTTTGTGGTTAGTGATGCATAATAGTGTTGTAATTTTTAATTCCTGTTTTAGTGTGTATTTGACGCATACCATATAAAAAGAGTAAAGTCGCAATGCTCGACGTTTTTGACCAATATGTGTATTATGTGGTTGTTACTTAAACTATTAATTATTTTGTGATATTAATAATTGGTAAATGTTTAAATTCAGATGGCTGATGAAGTGAATCAGGAAAATCTAAATAACGATAACCAGAGTAACAATAACCCGGGTAACGAAAATCCAAACAAAAATAATGGAAACCAAGTGGATAATAGTGCCATCCAACACATAGTGGCACAAGGAGTAATAGATGCAATGCCGTATATTCTTCAAACGGTTAGGGAAGCAGAAAATAAGAGTAGACATGATAGAAAACGACCCTCTGAACCTGCAAACAGCGTGAACAATGGACCCGTACTTCAAATGCCCATCCCCAAAAGAAGAAGAACCGTGTCTTACGGTTGTTCTTATAAAAAATTCTGGTCTTGTAAACCAATGGAATTCTCGGGCAACGAAGGGGCCATTGCAACTCTACGTTGGATAGAAAAGACTGAGGCAGTCTTAAGAATAAGCAAGTGCACAGAAGAAGATAAGATAATGTTTGCTTCTAATCTATTTAAGAATTCAGCACTAGAATGGTGGAACACTATCCTTCAGTCTAGAGGAAGTGATAGAATTTACAATATGGAATGGGAGGAGTTTAAAAATATGGTAGAAAGGAAATTATGCCCTCCTAATGAAAAAGAACAAATAGCAAACAAGTTCTTAAACCTTAGAATGACTGGTGTAGATAGTAAGGGGTACACTAAGTTATTCTTTGAATATGCTAGAATAGTGCCAACCCTTGCTTCACCTGAACCAGTGTTAATCTCCCGTTACATCTGGGGATTAATCGGGGAGATAAGGCATGTAGTCAAGGCAGCTAGACCTCAAACCATAGAAGAAGATGTAGAACTAGCCAACACCTTGACAGATGAATTAGTCCGTACGCGAGAAGAGGATCAAAGAAGAAACCTAACCCAGAAGCTTACACAAGAATTTCGTTCTGGAAATTCTAACCGTGGGAAAAATGTAGGCTCTACCTCTGCACCCTACTGTAAGAATTGCAAAAGGAATCATTCAGGAAGATGCTCCATATACTGTAACTTCTGCAAAATATCGGGACACAAGGAAGAAGACTGCAGGAAGAAAGCTAACAACAGGATATGCTACAACTGCGGAGAACAAGGTCATATCAAGCCAAACTGTCCAAAGTTAGCTCTAGCCACGAATAACAAGAATACCAAAAATGCTAGAGCATTTGTTCTGACTACAGAAGAAGCAAAGATAATCCCGGATGTGATCACTGGTACGTTTTTAGTTAATGATATTTTTGCTAAAGTATTATTTGACTCTGGTGCAAACCAAAGTTTTATTAATACTTCATTTTGCAAACTTCTCAATCAATCATTAACTAAACTTCCACAAGAATGCCTAGTAGAGACAGCAAATGAGGAAACCATTAAAATTTCTGAAATCTTGCAGGGAGCAAGAATAGAAATTCTAAATTAGAAATTTATTGCAAACCTTTACCCCATGAATTTGGCAGGATTTGATATAATATTATGAATCGATTGGTTAATAGCGAATAAAGCCAGTATTTTGTGTAATCAAAAGACAATACAAGTAAATTCACCAAAGGGTGAAAAGATCACAATTAAAGGGTATAAAACCTCTAGATCCACTAAATTCATCTCTGTGATGAAAACAACAAGTTACATAAGAAAAGGATCATTAGTGTATTTGATTTCTATAATCACTAACACTAAAGGAAAAGAATTAAAGGATATTCCAGTAGTATCCCAGTTTTCAGTTGTATTTCCAGAAGAATTACCAGGACAACCTCTAGATAGAGAAGTTGAATTCAGAATCCATTTAATACCAGAGACAACACCAATTGCCAAAGCACCTAACCGTTTGGCACCTGCAGAAATGTAAGAACTAAAGAAACAATTAGACGAATTGTTGGAGAAAGGATTCATACAACCAAGTTCATCCCCATGGGGAGCGCCAATCTTATTCGTCAAAAAGAAGGACAGATCAATATGTATGTGCATTGACTACCGTGAATTAAACAAGGTCACAATTAAGAATCGGTATCCATTACCAAGAATTGATGATCTGTTTGATCAATTGCAAGGAGCACGATTTTTCTCTAAAATCGATTTAAGGTCAGGATATCATCAATTAAAGGTACAGGAAGAGGACATTCCTAAGACCGCTTTCAGAACAAGGTATGGCCATTATGAATTTACTGTCTTGCTATTTGGTTTAACCAATGCCCCAGCTGCATTCATGAACATGATGAACCGAATATGTAAGCCATATTTGGATAAATTCATAATTGTCTTTATAGATGATATTCTCATTTACTCTAAGAGTAAAGAGGAACATGCAAAGCATTTGCACGCACTTCTAAGTTTATTGAGAAAGGAGAAGCTTTATGCTAAATTTTCGAAGTGTGAGTTTTGGTTAGAACAGGTACAATTTCTTGGACATCTAGTTAATCATGAAGGAATTCATGTGGATCCCACCAAGATCGAGGCAATAACCAAATGGAAAACCCCTGAGTCACCAACTGAGGTAAGAAGTTTCTTAGGACTAGCCGGTTATTAAAGAAGATTTATTCAAGATTTTTCTAGAATAGTCATTCCCTTAACTAAGCTAACTTGTAAATCTGTTAAGTTTAAATGGGAACCAAAACAAGAAGAAGCCTTTAGAATCCTTAAGCAAAGATTAACCCATGCACCCATACTAGCATTACCAGAAGGAACTGAAGATTTTGTAATCTATTGTGACGCTTCTAAATTAGGTTATGGATGTGTATTGATGCAACGTCAAAAGGTTATAGCTTATGCATCCAGACAACTTAAGAATCATGAAGAAAATTATTCCACTCATGATTTAGAATTAGGAGCTATAATTTTCGCCCTTAAGATTTGGAGACATTACCTATACGGTAGTAAGTTTACTGTTTTCACTGATCATAAAAGTTTAAGGTAAGTCTTCGGGCAAAAGGAATTGAATATGAGACAAAGATGCTGGATGGAAATGCTTAGTGATTATGATTGTGATATTCAGTATCATGCAGGAAAAGCTAATGTAGTTGCTGATGCTTTAAGCCGAAAGTATCACGAACAGCCAAAAAGAGTACGTTCTCTTAAATTAAATCTAAAAGTAGATTTAAATGAACAGATTAGAAAGCACAAGAGTCAGTAATCAAGGATTATACTGAAAAACTAAAAGGAATGATCAAGGAATTAGAACAAGGAACAGATGGAATTTGGAGATTCCATAAGAAAAGAATATAGATACCTAAATTAGGAAACCTACGTCATCGTATATTAGAAGAAGCCCATAAGTCTAAGTATACGATGCATCCAGGAAGCGATAAAATGTACCAGGATTTAAGAAGGAATTTTTGGTGGATATGAATGAAAAAGGATATAGCAGCATACGTTGTAAAGTGTTTAACTTGTTCACAAGTCAAAGCTGAACATCAGAAACCTTCGGGTTTATTACAACAATTAGAAATGCCTGTTTGGAAATGGGAATTAATAACAATGGACTTTGTTACTAAATTACCCAAAACAAGGAAAGGTAATGATACAATCTGGGTGATTGTAGATAGACTAACCAAGTCAGCTCATTTCCTATCAATGAAGGAAACTTTCAGTATAGAACAATTAGCTAAATTGTATGTAAATAAAATAGTTTCTTTACATGGAATTCCTCTATCAATTGTTTCTGACAGAGATAATCGTTTTACCACTCATTTTTGGACAAGTTTCCAAAAAGCCATGGGAACCAAGTTGAATCTAAGCACAGCTTATCATCCTCAAACAGACGGACAAAGCGAAAGGACAATTCAGACGATGAAAGACATGCTTAGAGCTTGTGTAATTGATTTCGGAGGTAATTGGGACGATCACTTACCATTGATAGAATTTTCTTATAATAATAGTTATCACACAAGTATCAATGTTGCACCATTCGAAGCACTTTATGGACGAAAATGCCGAACCCCAGTCTGTTGGGCAGAAATTGGGGAAAAGCAACTATCTGGACCTGAGATAGTACAAGAAACAACAGACAAAATCATTCAAGTCAAGTAACGGCTGAAAGCAGCACGTGATCGACAGAAAAGCTATGCTGACAACAGGCGGAAACCATTGGAATTTCAAGTAGGAGATAAAGTGTTATTAAAAGTCTCTCCTTGGAAAGGAGTGGTAAGATTCATAAAAAGGGGAAAGCTAAGTCCCAGGTATGTTAGACCTTTTAAGATTATTAAAAGAATAGTACCTGTAGCCTATCAGCTACACCTGCCGGAGGAAATGGCAGGAAGACATGATGTATTTCATGTATCTAATCTCAAGAAATGTTTAGCTGATGAATCACTGATAGTACCTCTTAAAGATATAGAGGTAAATGAGCAGTTAAAATTTGTGGAAAAGCCTCTACAGATTGAAGATAGGAAAGTCAAGAATCTCAAGCATAAAAGATTAGTTTTAGTCAAAGTGAAATGGGACTCCAAAAGAGGACCAGAATACACATGGGAGCTTGAATCAGAAATGCAAAGGAAATATCCACACTTGTTCCAGTAGACCTCGAGGACGAGTTCTAAAACAAGGTGGGGAGGATATAATAACCCTCCTGAATTTTTTTTGACACCCTAATATATTTTAAATTACCCCTATATGTCTTAAAATACACCCCGTATGTGAAAACCAAGCCCAAAATATGAAATGTCATTAAAGTAATTAAAAAACAAAAATTTTGGTGCGCTCGCGGGCCGCGTAGCCCTAGGCTACACCTTACGCGGGCCGCGACAGCTAAGAGGTCAGATCACACCCTGTGTTGACACGTGTCAAGCAACATGTTGAACCTAGTCATGAACCGGATCAGCTACGCCTAGACCCCCCTAGCACGCGGGCGGCGTAAGCCTTAAGCTTACCTTACGCGGGCCGCGAGAAACTCGATTTTCAGCCCTATAGGTAGCAGGCATCGGATCTTCAGAAAACTCGTTCAATTCTTTTCTTTCTAAGCGAATTTCTGAGAAGTAGACATAATATACGGGTATTATATCCCCCTAATTAACGAAGTTCTGCTCCGTTGTAAGTATTATAACCCCAGTTACATATTAGATACGCTGCCCGATTGATCCAGGGTTCCGTAACAACTGTCGTGGTTCTGCCCGACGTAGTTGTTGGAATACCGTCTCGAGGAGGGTATCGTTAATATAATTAAAGGGTTATTATACTAACATATGTACATATGTGTAAATTATAGATTAACACCAGGAAACCCTAGAAGAAGTCTAAAACAGCAATGTGAGTTTATCCGCTTTTTGTTAACCTTTTTGTGAACTGTTTTACAAAACCTTAAAATATTTTATAATGTGATTAAGCAGTGATTGAGTCTTTGTAGTTCTTCAATTACTGCCGGTATGTTGGGGTTTTGTATACAAAATGTGGAACATGTTACAATTGGACAACGAGTTAGCCAATGTGTAATATGACCCACCAGTCAGGATTGACAGTACTGAATGAGTAATTGTGTAGAAATAAACATTGTGATCGCTCTCAATACTGTGTTAATTGATAAAACTCTTCTTGATTAAACTGGGATTCACTCACCAGTATTTTCCACTGACAAATGTTTTTAAAACGCGTTTCAGGTAACACAATGTGAAAACCAATTAGGAAAAATCCAGCTGGAGAGCACTGACGGCTTGGAAAAATGTGGCTATAAAAGTTATCTAAAAGACGATGTTTTAAATTCAATAAAATAGGGTTTATCCCTATGTTGTAATAAAAAACCTGGGTTTTACCCATGTGGTTATTAATATAAAAGAAGGTGGTTTTACTCTGATAAACATTTCCTAACTACGGTCCTGATGAAATTTTCCGCTGCCAAATTAATAAACTAAATGATACCACCACAACTAATGTTCGCGGCCGCCCGTTCCCGGAACTGTGACAACCCTAAAAAATCCCATGTAATCTGTACAATTTATTTAATAATAATTTAAGTGCTTGGTGACTGTGTTGAAATATTTAACTGCTCTCTGATTACTGAGTTATACTTACATGTGCGTGTTAGCATACTAGTATTATGCAGAACACTTGACTAAATGGTCCTGAATATTTTCCTATGTGTTAGGAATAAATTGTGTTACAAAAATATATGAATAAGACGCCTTGCGGAATAATTAAACACTTTAACAGAACAGTATCCGACCGAACAACCGGACATTACCCGGGACACCAAATATTTGTCAAATGCATTATTTAATTATTTTTGGCTAGTCATGATCCCCGTCTATCATAACACCCGTTATAAATCACCAACTAACAACACATGAATATATTACTAGAAATATAACTCATGTTTACCACTTTAGTCACAATGTTACATTAAGACCCCCCCCCCCCCCAACGATTTTAGTTTCCTTGTGGACCCACCATATCATTCATCCATACTTCATATATTTGAGTTGATTTTATGGCAATTGTTTATTGGATATTTACTTGTGTAAGTAACCATATTATGTGGGGAATCTTATAAGAGGTATGGCATAGATTACTATCATCATTCACAAGATTTCACCACTCTCACATCACTACTCTCTCTCTCTCTATTCGGTTTCCCCAAACCGAACCCACCTCCCTCTCTCTTGTCATCTTCATCACTTACAAGTTCATTCAAAGCTTACAAGAAGATCTATGGAAGGTGCATCTTGAAGGACTCTCAAAGGAGCATTGTTCTAGTCTTTTTCACCATCTTTTCTTCACATTTCTTCACTAGATTTCATCCCTAGCTATAAGCTAGTAGTAAGTCTCATTTTACCTTGGTTCATCTTGTTCAAAATCATGATATGTAGTATGATGTGTTGTTTAAATTACTAGATAACAAGAATACTAGAAAATGTGAAACATGAGTTATGAACATAAAAGTTACACAATGTTTACATGGGAATGAGTCATAAAGCGGAATCTTGTTGGTTTGAGGGTTGGTTAAATCATACTTGATAGTTGATCGTTGTTTTCTTGTTAAATCCGTTGTTCGGACACTCGTTGATGCGATTTAGTAATGTTTAAACCACGAAACAACATGCTGAGTTACTTTTTCAGCCGTCTTCAACAGGCTGTAACAGGACCATAACTTAACGAAAAATGTATTTTCTGAAGCCTAGATTTATGTGTTATAAAATACGGTTCTAATGGCACCGGAATCGTAATTTTTAGATTTCGTTTACTATTTTTAAAGAACCGATTCGTAACAGCAGCTTAGGCTGAATTTTTACAGCAATAAATGAGTGTTGTATTTTCTGTTGTAACTTGTATTCTGTGTCGAATCGGATCATGAAATTTTTACTGTAAATGAAAACTGATGTATTTGTAATTACCCCACTGGAATTTTGTAAATCGGACTCTCGATGAATTTTAAATAAATTATTCCGTGGACTATGGTCAGAAAAAGATAAATCCGAGTTCAGTCCGGGAAAATGAATTTTTATAAAATATTGGTAATGAACTGAACCCTGATATTTTTACACAATAAAATATGGAATGTTTATGACATTCTGTAAAAATTTGGGAATTTTTGAAACAAGTTAACTATTTTATTAAAATCCCCGAAAACAGCCCAGTTTTGAACATAAAAGCTGAAATGACATAAGTAGTGTTTTGCGTGTCTAAATGTCGGGTAGGTTATCCGAGAATGATATAACATGTTATATGTGTTATGTGCATTATCGTATGATTGTTTATGAGTGGGGAATGGATGGGAAGTTTATATGGGCATGAACCGTTAAAGTGATGCATGTCATGTGATAGATACGTGTAGGAACTTTGTGTTCTATTTGAAGTCACTAATAAACTAAGTGGTAATCGTACTAGGACGTGATTGACCGACCTTGACTGTTAGCTACTTTTGAGAGTCAAACCGAGCAACCGAGGTGAGTTCACACTCCTAAGGCATGGGATTCCCGGTGGGTTGGGAATGGGATTGAATAACTACTCGTACTATCATTACTGTTAAATTACTTTTCACCGTCCTCGGATTGAAGGGCACGTACGTAAAACCTACGTACACTCACACTCGCTACGGTCCTTGGATCAAGAAGGGCACGTACAAACACGACTAGTCGACACATGGGAAGCCCCCACTAATCTTCGCACACATGTTTGGGAAACCGCGATACGGCCACTAATCATTGCACACATGTTTTGGAAACCGCGATCCGGCCACTAATCATCGCAAACATGTTTGGGAAACCGCGATACAGATAACTAAGATACTTGGTTTACGAAATAAACAAATGATTCACGAACACTATAACTAAACAACCAACTGTGAATTCACTCAACTTCGTTGTTGACTCGTTGTTACATGCCTTGCAGGTCGTTAGGTATCTATGGAGCTTGCATCGGAGTGGGAAGAGTCGTTGTGGGACATGGACAACTGTGTACCATGCTAAACATTTGAAACGTTTAAACTTATGATTTGGTTTTAAACTTTATGCTTCCGCTTGTAACTTAAACTATGTTTTGTTTAGACACCAATTGTATTGTGTTGGATTTTACAAACTACTTACATGCTTGTTCAAAATGATTGGTGGCTTGATCCTGGTCACGTCACGCCTCCAAGAGGTGGTACTCCGCATGGTGGATTTTGGGGGTGTGACAGATTGGTATCAGAGCCATTGGTTATAGTGAACTTGGTTTTAATACGGGGAAAAAGTTTTTGTTAAAACCAGACTATAACCTGTACAGTGCTCAACGATCCACAACGAAGCTTCGCTCCACGCGCAAGACTCGATATTATAGGTAATATGGTTTATGTTTGTATTACCTACCTGCTAGTAGCACATTTGATCATAGTATGCATTAGCTAGTGTAATAACTGCTATTTGAACCTTGTGTGCTTACTCTCTTCTGTCATCCCACACTTACGCACCTTGCGACACCTTCTTACGTGTGTTCCTTCTATATGAAGATCATGAGTGGACGTCTCGACATGACCCAGGGTCAGCTGGCGACCTTGATTAATGAACGGATTGCTGAAGCCTTAGCAACCCAAACAGGGAGTCAACCCATGCACCTTCAAACACGCATGGGCACCTTCAAGGCGTTCCTGGAATGCAAACCTCCCACTTTCGACGGCACTGAAGGGACAATCGGCCTTCTACACTGGATCCGAAGAATCGAATTTACATTCGAAGAGAGTGAAAGCCCTACCAACAAACGAGTGGAGTACACTACTGGCATGTTGCAAGGGAAAGCGTATTCTTGGTGGAACGCACAGGTTCAGATGCTCGGGTTGGCAGACGCGAATGCCACCCTCTGGAGCGACTTCAAGGATTGGATTAAGGAAGAGTTCTGCCACATGGACGACATACTGAAACTTGAGATAGAGTATTATGGTTTGAAGATGGAAGGATCAGAGATTGAGGCATACACAAAGAGGTCCAACGACTTGGCTGCCTTATGTCCTAACATGTCACAACCCATATCTAGGCGAATCAAGCTATACCTCAGAGGCTTAGTCCCGGAAATCCAAGGGTCTGTAAGTGCGGCCAACCTTCCCACAATCCAGCAAGTCATTCGTTTGGCACACCAGCTCACCGATCAGACGGTGGAAGAGGGCAAGCTGCCCAAGCATATTAACGCTACTACTACTGATGCTCCCAGTAACAACAAGCGCAAGTGGGATGGAAATTCGGGCGAGGGTTCTACTCCAGTTCAGTCTCAGTCCCAGCAGCGAAAGACAGATGAACACAGGAACCCCAGTCAGCAGCCTTTTGGAAATCAAGGTCAGGGTAGATACAGGGGAAATCACCCAAAGTGAAATCGATGTAGTTTGCACCACAGCAGGCCGTGCAACAAGGGTCGTTGTCAGAGATGTAGCAAGTTGGGACATGAAGCCAAAGATTGCCGAAGCTTACGTCCTGCGAAGCAGAACCGACAACAGCGGCCACAAACTCCCCAAAACCAACAGCAACACCAGCAAGGTAATAAGGGATGCTTCCAGTGCGGTGCTGAGGGTCACTTCAAGAGGCACTGTCCTCAGCTGAATCAGAATCAGAACAACAACCAAGGAAATGAGAACAACAATGGAGGCAAAAACGGGGGTAACAATAACGGCAAAGGTCGCACCTTCGTGATTGGTTAGGCTGACGCAAGGAACGATCCCAACGTTGTGATGGGTAAGTTTCTTCTAGATGATTTCTTTGTTACTGTTTTATTCGATTCGGGTGCCGAGACTAGTTATGTGTCCTTAAAAGTTAGTCAAATGCTTAAGCGCACCCCAACACTTTTGACCGCCAAACACACGGTAGAGCTAGCAAACGGTAAAAGTCTCGAGGCCACACACATAGTTAAGGGTTGTAACCTCATCTTAGCTGGTCATACTTTCTCTATCGATCTCATCCCTATCACACTTGGTAGTATCGACGTCGTTATTGGGATGGATTGGCTATCTCATCATCAAGCGGAGATTGTTTGCAAGGAGAAAATCGTCCGCATTCCTCGTTCTGGTGAAGAACCTCTGGTGATTCAGGGCGATAAGAGTGGTGCTGTTGTAGGCATTATCTCTTTCCTTAAAGGCCCAGAAGTGTTTGCATAAGGGCCACACTGCCATTCTAGCGCTCGTTACTGACACATCAACGGAAGAGAAGAAAATTTAAGACATTCCTATAGTGCGCGATTTTCCTGAGGTATTTCCTGAGGAATTACCTGGTCTACCGCCTCATCGCCAAGATGAGTTCCAAATCGAGCTTGCTCCTGGAGCAGCACCAGTAGCTCGAGCACCATACCGTCTAGCCCCATCAGAACTTGAAGAACTATCCGCGCAACTACAAGAACTCTTGGAAAAGGGTTTCATACGTCCTAGCTCTTCGCCCTGGGGAGCTCCGGTGTTATTCGTGAAGAAGAAGGACGGTACCTTCAGAATGCGTATTGACTACCGCGAACTCAACAAGGTGACTGTGAAGAATCGTTATCCTCTTCCACGTATTGATGACCTATTCGACCAGCTGCAAGGGTCGAGCTTCTACTCTAAGATTGACTTAAGATCCAGCTACCATCAACTGAGAGTCCGAGATGAGGATATCTCTAAGACAGCATTCAGGACTCGCTACGGCCATTACGAGTTTCTGGTTATGCCCTTCGGATTAACGAATGCACCAGCGGTCTTCATGGATCTCATGAACCGAGTGTGCAAGCCTTACCTGGATAAGTTTGTTATTGTATTCATCGATGATATCCTGATCTATTCGAAGACTCAGGAGGAACACGAGCAGCATCAACGACTTGTGCTGGAACTTCTTCGAGCAGAGCAACTGTATGCCAAATTTTCGAAATGTGACTTCTGGTTTCGTGAAGTCCATTTTCTAGGCCACGTGGTAAACAAGGATGGGATTCATGTTGATCCATCCAAGATTGACTCGATCAAGAACTGGCCTGCACCTCGTACACCAACAGAAATCCGCCAATTCTTGGGTCTGGCAGGATACTACAGAAGGTTTATCAAAGATTTCTCCAAGATTGCGCAACCTCTCACTTCACTGACTCAGAAGGGTGTCACCTATCATTGGGGTGATGCACAGGAGTCCGCATTTCAGCACTTGAAGGATAGACTTTGTGGCGCGCCTATCCTCTCATTGCCTGAAGGCACAGATGATTTTGTGGTTTATTGCGACTCTTCCATCCAAGGACTTGGTTGCGTATTGATGCAACGTGATAAGGTTATTGCCTACCCATCACGCCAACTCAAAGTTCACGAAAGGAATTACACTACTCACGATCTGGAGCTGGGAGCAGTTGTTTTCGCGCTTAAGATATGGAGACATTACCTGTACGATACCAAGTGCACCATTTACACCGATCACAGGAGTCTCGAGCATATCTTCAAGTAAAAGGAGTTAAACATACAACAACGCCGATGGGTTGAGCTCTTGAACGATTATGAATGCGCAATCAAGTATCATCCGGGCAAAGCCAATGTTGTGGCCGACGCCCTCAGTCGAAAGGATACCCTACCTAAGCGTGTACGTGCTTTACAGCTTACCATCCAATCTAGTCTTCCTGCTCAGATTCGCGATGCTCAGGTTGAAGCATTGAAAGCAGAGAACATCAGAGCTGAATCCTTACGAGGATCGAGGCAGCGCCTGGAACAAAAGGAAGACGGTGCCTACTATGTTAACGGACGCATCTGGGTTCCACTGTATGGAGACCTAAGCGAGCTTGTGATGGATGAAGCACATAAGTCTCGTTATTCGGTACATCCTGGTTCGGATAAAATGTACCATGACCTCAAGACTACGTATTGGTGGCCTGGCATGAAAGCCCACATAGCAACCTACGTCAGTAAGTGCTTGACTTGTGCGAGAGTCAAGACTGAATATCAGAAACCATCAGGCCTACTTCAACAACCAGAGATCCCTAAATGGAAATGGGGGCAAATTTCCATGGATTTCGTTACCGGCCTGCCTAGATCTCAACGCGGAAACGACACCATTTGGGTGATCGTAGATCGACTGACCAAGTCTGCACATTTTCTGGCTATCAAAGAAACGGATAAGTTTTCTACTCTTGCAGACATTTACCTAAAGGAAGTGGTATCAAGGCACGGAGTGCCAACCTCCATCATTTCTGATCGTGACGCGCGTTTTACTTCTGAACTGTGGCAAGCAATGCACAAGTCCTTTGGCTCACGTTTAGATATGAACACCGCTTATCACTCGCAGACGGATGGGCAATCTGAACGCACCATCCAAAACCTTGAAGACATGCTCAGGGAATGTGTAATCGATTTTGGTAATGGCTGGGAAAAGCACCTCCCGCTAGTGGAGTTTTCATATAACAACAGCTACCACACCAGCATTCAGGCCGCTCCATTTGAGGCATTATACGGACGCAAATGCCGATCACCTCTCTGTTGGGAAGAAGTTGGTGACAGCCAAATCACTGGCCCAGAACTTGTGGTAGACACCACCGAGAGAATTGCTCAGATACGACAGCGAATGGCGGCAGCTCGTGACCGTCAGAAAAGCTATGCTGATAAGGGAAGAAAACCACTCGAGCTCCAGGTTGGGGATCGAGTGCTACTCAAAGTCTCACCTTGGAAAGGTGTAGTCCGCTTTGGCAAATGAGGCAAACTCAATCCGCGTTATGTCGGACCATTCGAAGTCACCGAGAAAATTGGCAAAGTCGCCTACAGGTTGAACCTACCTGAAGAACTCAGCGGAGTTCACAATGTTTTTCATGTGTCGAATCTGAAGAAGTGTCTGTCAAATGAGACCCTCATAGTTCCTCTCAAGGAACTCACAATCGACGACCAGCTGCGATTCGTCGAGGAACCAGTAGAGATTTCAAATCGAGATGTTAAGATCCTCAAGCATACCAGGATACCTCTGGTCCGAGTTCGTTGGAATGCTCGTCGTGGCCCAGAGTATACCTGGGAACGAGAAGACCAAATGAAACTCAAGTATCCCCAGCTGTTTAAGAAAAAAAAACGCAACCACTACTGAGGCTGAAGCTACTGCAGAATTTCGGGACGAAATTCCAAATCAACGGGGGGATGATGTGACACCCCAGGAAAATCTGGAAAACAACGCAACTTAACTAGCTTCCTCAGTAACCACGCGCCAAATTTCGGGACGAAATTCTCTTAACAAGGGGAAAATGTGACAACCCTCAAAAATCCCATGTAATCTGTACAATTTATTTAATAATAATTTAAGTGCTTGGTGACTGTGTTGAAATATTTAACTGCTCTCTGATTACTGAGTTATACTTACATGTGTGTGTTAGCATACTAGTAGTATGCAGAAAACTTGACTAAATGGTCCTGAATATTTTCCTATATGTTAGGAATAAATTGTGTTACAAAAATATATGAATAAGACGCCTTGCGGAATAATTAAACACTTTAACAGAACAGTATCCGACCGAACAACCGGTTATTACCCAGGACACCAAATATTTGTCAAACGCATTATTTAATTATTTTTGGCTAGTCATGATCCCCGTCTATCATAACACCCGTTATAAATCACCAACTAACAACACATGAATATATTACTAGAAATATAACTCATGTTTACCACTTTAGTCACAATGTTACATTAAGAAACCCCCCCCCCCAACGATTTTAGTTTCCTTGTGGACCCACCATATCATTCATCCATACTTCATATATTTGAGTTGATTTTATGGCAATTGTTTATTGGATATTTACTTGTGTAAGTAACCATATTATGTGGGGAATCTTATAAGAGGTATGGCATAGATTACTATCATCATTCACAAGATTTCACCACTCTCACATCACTACTCTCTCTCTCTCTATTCGGTTTCCCCAAACCGAACCCACCTCCCTCTCTCTTGTCATCTTCATCACTTACAAGTTCATTCAAAGCTTACAAGAAGATCTATGGAAGGTGCATCTTGAAGGACTCTCAAAGGAGCATTGTTCTAGTCTTTTTCACCATCTTTTCTTCACATTTCTTCACTAGATTTCATCCCTAGCTATAAGCTAGTAGTAAGTCTCATTTTACCTTGGTTCATCTTGTTCAAAATCATGATATGTAGTATGATGTGTTGTTTAAATTACTAGATAACAAGAATACTAGAAAATGTGAAGAAAAGATGGTGAAAAAGACTAGAACAATGCTCCTTTGAGAGTCCTTCAAGATGCACCTTCCATAGATCTTCTTGTAAGCTTTGAATGAACTTGTAAGTGATGAAGATGAAGATGACAAGAGAGAGGGATGTGGGTTCGGTTTGGGGAAACCGAATAGAGAGAGAGAGAGTAGTGATGTGAGAGTGGTGAAATCTTGTGAATGATGATAGTAATCTATGCCATACCTCTTATAAGATTCCCCACATAATATGGTTACTTACACAAGTAAATATCCAATAAACAATTGCCATAAAATCAACTCAAATATATGAAGTATGGATGAATGATATGGTGGGTCCACAAGGAAACTAAAATCGTTGGGGGGGGTCTTAATGTAACATTGTGACTAAAGTGGTAAACATGAGTTATATTTCTAGTAATATATTCATGTGTTGTTAGTTGGTGATTTATAACGGGTGTTATGATAGACGGGGATCATGACTAGCCAAAAATAATTAAATAATGCGTTTGACAAATATTTGGTGTCCCGGGTAATGTCCGGTTGTTCGGTCGGATACTGTTCTGTTAAAGTGTTTAATTATTCCGCAAGGCGTCTTATTCATATATTTTTGTAACACAATTTATTCCTAACACATAGGAAAATATTCAGGACCATTTAGTCAAGTTTTCTGCATACTACTAGTATGCTAACACGCACATGTAAGTATAACTCAGTAATCAGAGAGCAGTTAAATATTTCAACACAGTCACCAAGCACTTAAATTATTATTAAATAAATTGTACAGATTACATGGGATTTTTGAGGGTTGTCACATTCTCCCCCTGTTAGGAGAATTTTGTCCCGAAATTTGGCGCGTGGTTACTGAGGAAGCTAGTTAAGTTGCGTTGTTTTCCTGATTTTCCTGGGGTGTCACAGGAACAGATAAGGGGGCGGGGGTTGCGACATAATACCTTCAAACAGTAATTGAGTATGAGTCGCAATCGGAGAAAATATGTCGGAATCAAAGGTTCTCACCGGAGAAAGAGAGAGAATTTAGAGGAACAGTGAAATGATTTCGAGTCAATAGTGAGGTCTCGACTCGAAATCTCTTTAAATACCTTAATAATCATGGGTCGGGCCATTGATTTTGGGCCGAGACCATGATCTTGAGTCGAGACCATCACATGTTTCAGTTTCAGGATTTTAATAAACATAAATACCTTAATAATCATGGGTCGGGCCATTGATTTTGGGCCTAGACCATGATCTTGAGTCGAGACCATCACATGTTTCAGTTTCAGGATTTTAATAAACATTTTCCAATTAATTTTTAAAATCCATTTAAAACAATAATTTCTTAGATAACCATTTAACCTCCCGAGCACGTTTTACGAGACTAAAACATACAAACATAAAAATAAATAATATCACACAATTATTTACAAAATAAAATTAGGAAATATTGTAATTGCTCAGGGATCAAATCACGAGGTTTTGGGCTTGACTTCGCTTATCAACACTGATCTACTACTGAATGATCCAAATGATTGTCAGTATATTTGTCCACCAAAACTCACCTCCCTAGACCTTTTGCATATGACTGCCTGTAATTAATTTTATCATGTTTTGATATTTTAACTCTGAACACCCAAACAAATACTAATCAAATCCTGGAATTTTAAACAGCACACTCTATCATGTAAGCAGTTTCCCTACCACATATTTCCACAAGTCTGTTCTAGACTTTTGAAACCTTGACTGGGACTAGATTGAGAAGTGAACAGAATAGATCATAAGCAGAGATGATATAATATACAGATCAAATGAGTTTTTCTCAGTTTGATATAGGTTTTTGGATTTCTTTTAGGCACTTGAGGGCCTCTTTCGGGTGTAAATTGATCTATAAGGCGACAGACGTACAACTAGGTCTTTGCTCACGCAAAACAGAATCTAACGCTCCCTAGCACCTCCAGGTCTTTTCTCACGCAAAACAAAGGAGATACACGACTTTTTCAGAAAAGATTGCAGAACTAGACCAAAATTGTGTGCATCGGGACATCCACAAGCATTCAAATAGAAAAGAGCTAATTCCAATGTTCCCAGCCTTAGGATAGAGCCTACCAACATATCATTCTAGAGCCAAACTATTTCGATACTGGTTTTACATGAGTCAGCCCTATACCACAATGTGAAAATTCATTTCATTTCCTATGTCATGCAATGCTTCTCTTTGTATTTTTCAAATTTTTCAATGTTTTTGTATTTTTCAAAAATTTTCAATGTTTTTGTATTTTTCAAAATTTCTCCCCCTAAATTTGTGCATAAATAAAAACTACCTAAGAATAGAAAACTTTATGAACAAATTTACCTAAGAAAAACAAAAACAAGCTCAGTCGGTGTATCGGATCATTTTCAGAAAATTCACAAGCACCTGAAATTTTGAGCTGGTGACAGGTTTTGTGAACAAATCGGCACCATTTGCATCTGTGTCGATTTGCTCTAGTATGATAAGACCTCTGTCAAAATAGTCTCGTATAAAATGAACTTTTATATCAATGTGATTGGTTTTTAGTGGAAGACAAGATTTTTCACAATTTGGATAGCAGCATCATTATCACAGTATATGGTAGTGTTAAGATAAGTCAAACCGTAATCCTGCAATTGATGTTGCATCCACACCACTTGTGAGCAAGATGCAGAAGCAGCGACGTATTCTGCCTCAGCTGTGGAGATCATCACCATTTGTTGTTTCTTGCATTGCCAAGAAATGAGCCTGTCACCCAAAAATTGACAACCGGCTGATGTGGATTTCCTGTCACTGTCAGTGCCTCCAAAATTGCTATAAGAAAACACAAACAGGTCAAAATTAGAAACCCTTGGATATCACAATCCAAACCGAGGTCTGCCTTTAAGATACCGAAAGATTCATTTAACAACAGTAAGATGAGAAAGTTTAGAGTTAGCCTGATATCGCGCGAAGTTGCAGACAACAAACATGATGTCTGCATGGCTCGCAGTCAGATACATCAGTTACCCGATCATAGACCGAGAGAGGCATTGATAGGGGATCCTTCAGTATCTTCAGTTAGCAAAGGTCTTTCTGCCATAGGTGTTTCGACGGATTTTGCGTCAGAAAATTTGAATTTAGCCAGCACATCGTCCACATATTTTCCTTGATGAATAAGAATACCTCGAGAATCCTGTTGAACTTGTAGACCCAAGAACATAGTCATCTCCCCGAGTGCACTCATCTCGAATTTCTTTTTCATTACTCCCTCAAACTCCTTACATAGATCCTCACTCGTCGATCCAAAGATAATATCATCGACATAAATTTGAACCAAGATCAGATCCTTGCCCACTCTCTTGATAAACAGCGTCTGATTGATTATGCCACGAGTGTATCCATGAGCCAGAAGATGCTCAGTCATAGTAGCATACCAAGCTCTTGGTGCTTTTGCAATCCATACAATACCTTGTCAAGCTTGTAGGCATATTCGGGATGATCTGGATGAACAAAACCCAGTGGTTGCTCAACAAAGATTTCTTCCTTCATGTCTCCATATAAAAACGCAGTCTTGACGTCCATCTGATAAACAATGAACCCCATGTATGATGCGTAAGCTAAGAAGATCCGGATGGCTTCAAGTCGGGCAATGGGGGCGTAAACTTCATCGTTATCCAGACCCTCTATTTTTCTAAATCCCGGGACCACCAATCTTGCTTTATTTCACACAATAAATCCTGCATAATCTTGCTTGTTTCTGAACACCCATCGAGTTCTGTGTTTGCGTTTCCCTTTCGACAACTCAATAAGCTTCCATACTCCTAGCTTCTCAAACTTGTTCAGCTCTTCATGCATAGCATCCACCCAGCCTGGTTCCTGCAAAGCTACATCAATGGTTTTAGGTTCTATTTGAGAAATGTAGCATGAGTACAAGTAAGTATTAATGGTTCCTGATTGGCTCCCAATTTGAATTCCTGCATTTACAGGACTAATCACGTTCTCAATTGGATGATTTCTTTGAACACTCGTTGGAATTGCAACTTCAGGTACGATCACGTCTGGAGTTGAATTGGTGTTGCTCGACTCCCCCTCATTAGATGTTGCAGTACTCTTAACTACAGAAGTAGTAACTGTACAGTCTTCAGGAATGGGGTCAGGAAACAGTGCAGATCCTGAACCATTAGAGATAACACCACCTGATGATGCACCTTCAGGGGATTGATGGGACGTTTGTTGAGATGTAGGGTGCTCTGTAAAGACCATTCCTGATGGATCTATGGTGTGGTTTCTTGAGCTCCCTTCATCATGTTCATCTTCTTTGGTATCACCAAATGAAAGTGGTTGTTTCGGGGTGGACACACCTGCATCTGTAGGAACACTAGACAGAATATTAAAAGATTTAAACAAATCAGCATAATCATATAACCAGTCTAGACCAACTCTAGCATCCATAGATTTTTCTTTGAGCCATTCAACGTTGCACGACTCGACGACCTTCTTAGTTACTTTATTGTATACTCTATAGGATGACCCTTTAGCATATCCAATAAAGAAACACTCTTCCCCCTTGACCTCAAACTTTCCATTAGTGTCCATAAGTAATAACACACATGGACAACCAAAGATACGAAAGTATGAAACCGAGGGTTTACGTCCTTCTAGAATCTCATAAGGTGTTTTCATATGACGTTTGTTTACTAAAGCATGATTCTGGACATAACAAGCCGTGCTAACTGCTTCAGCCCAAAAGAAACTAAGGAGCTTCGAGTCGGTCAGCATGGTCCGTGCAGCCTCTATAAGAGTACGATTTCTTCTTTCAGCCACTCCATTCTGTTGTGGAGTTCGTGGTGCACTATACTGTTGATCGATTCCTTTTTCAGCGTAGAATGTATCCAAGATGATATTCTTGAACTCTGTCCCATTGTCTGATTGAATAGCCTCCACTCTTACACTTGCTTGATTTTTAACCAGAGTGATGAACTAGTTGACTAAACCTGCAGTCTCATTCTTGTGACCTAAGAAGTAAACCCACGTGTAACGTGAGTAGTCATCAACTATCATGAGACAGTTCTACTTCTTGCCAATTCTTAGCACATTCACAGGACCAAAGAGATCCATGTGAAGTAACTCGAGCACAACTTTGGTCGAAGGTTCAGACTTGGATTTATTAGGCTTTCTATGTGCCCTTCCTTTTGCACAAGTAACACATTTCTCTACCAGCATGAAATCTTTGATTGGTAAATCATGGACTAGTTGACCTTTGGCAAGTCGATTCAAATTCTTCATGTTCGCGTGCCCAAGACGACGATGCCACAACAGACAATCATGTTCTGAAATCTTCGAGAAAAGGCAAGTAATTTCTTCACAGGGTTTCTTGTTCATATCGATGACATATGCGTTTCCTCTCCGCTCAGCAGTCATCAAGAACCAATCTTCAGGTATCACGATCCCTGGTTTCAACACGTAACATCCCTTCTTTGTAAAGTGGACTGAATTTCCTCTATCACAAATCTGTGAAATGCTCAACAGATTGTGTTTCAGTTCTGGGACGTAGTTCACATTTTCAAAGCTTAGTACGCCGTTTTGCATTGTTCCTTTCAAAGTGATTCTGCAGATTCTCCTTCTGCAAAAGATACATATCCACCATCAAATTATTTAACATTGACGAGTTGGGACAAGTCTCCTGTTATGTGCCTGGAACAACCACTATCCACGTACGAAAGTCGCACGGTAGTCCTCCACAGCTGTTCCTGCACAATTAGTGGGATCAGTTAGATTTAGGAACCCAGCCCATGGTGGATATAGGTTTTCCTTGAGCGTCAATGTATGTCACGTTCTGCCAAAGTAGGTTATCTTTATTCAAAAACTTTGATGGTTTTTTATTGGCAAAATTTTGTTGAGATGTGGAAGATTGGGCAGCCTTGTTTTTAGGTTTCCAATATTTGTGTGACCATTGATAGTTATAGTTACCAAAAGCTTTATGTTGATTATTTGAAAACAATTTTTTTGATTTTGATTTTGATTTCTTAGTTTGGCTGCATTCCAATCTTGATCAGAGGGTTAGCCTTGCGAGAGTTATTCTTCACTGTCTCAAACTTTGCAGTCGTCACTGACTCTGAATAACGTGATCGGTTTGGCTTGACCTTCTAATTTTGTGCACTCTTATTCTTCAGTTGCACACTTGGGAAATGAACACAGTTTCTAGCAATGTGTCCAGCAATTCCACAATTGAAACATGTTTGTCATTTCAATGTGTGGAAATTTTGGTGCTTCGTAGCAGATGCTGATCTGTTGGGTTTTGAAGAATGAGCTTGTTTAGTTTTCTTTGCTTGTTTTACTTGTGCCTTTTCTGAGCATTTAGGTACCTGCTGATCAGAACTAGCACAAGCATGAGATTCAGACGGATGATTTTTTTCTTCTTTTATAATTTTATCAGGATCATTTTGAAAAGACGACTCTGTTTTAATTTCCTTTTCAAAAACATTTTCTTGTGACTTTTCAGTTAATGTGACCACCTCTTCCTTTTCAAAATCTTGTTCAGTTTTAATTTCAGAAGATGTAGAAGTTTCATTAGCACATGTATCATGTGCTGTTAATAGTGGTTCACTTTCAACTTCAGTTTCCAATGTGGTCCCACTAGATTCAACATTAGGGACTTCCACTGAGACCGATTCAGAAGAAGAATTAGAACATTGTTGATTTTCTTGAGAAGAAGTTTCAGCGGTTTCACTGAATGCATCCTGGGGAACCTCTCCTGACACACTATCAGTAGCTATAGCTGTAAGGTTAGAAGCATCACAATCATTAACTACTGAAAAACAACCATCATCAGACACATTATTCAAAGGTTCATCACAAGCATCAACTGTTTTGCCCAAAACATCAGGCCTAAAAGACGACACATAACTATGAAACATAGCTTTGATTTAAACCGAGTTTTACTTCAATACTATGTTCTTGTGCATATGGTTTAGTTGATACATTTCACTAGCCATACATATCATTTTGTTTACATATTACATGATTTACATTGATCATGCATTTCCACAAAACATAGCTTTGATTTAAACCAAGTTTTACTTCAATACTATGTTCTTGTGCATATGGTTTAGTTGATACATTTCACTAGCCATACATATCATTTTGTTTACATATTACATGATTTACATTGATCATGCATTTCCACAAAACATAGCTTTGATTTAAACCAAGTTTTACTTCAATACTATGTTCTTGTGCACTTCATCTATGGTTTAGTTGATGCATTTTCACTAGCCATACATATCATTTTGGTTACATATTACATGGTTTACATTTGACACATAAACACTTTTGACATTGGTTAGACATTACATGATTTACATCTTGACATAAACATTTTAACATATTATTTCAATACATTTGGCAATTGGTTTAAACTTAGACATCTTACATTGTTGGTTTGGTTTGAGTAAGTGATTAAGTAACGAGGCATGTGTAATATGATACAAGCATGGTGGATACGCCGCTGGTACTTCCTATATATAAGTGTTTGTATGGTATTACATGTCGTAGCGTTATTTAAATCATTTCAATTTGGACATATAACATTTTATACAAATAACATACTTTTCACAATACATTGTTTTATAAACAACTTAACTTATACAAACTCATTTTACATGGTTATTCATTTAACCATGCATTATTCTCTGATTTATACGTATCATCTGAACTTATTGATTTTCAAATGATTTACAAAGACAAAGCAAATTACAAGGTTCATGACTAAACATTTTTCTTAAACAGAAGTCATGAATCTTATTTCACAAAACCTATGTACTCGCCGGCATTTTTATGCTGATGTACCTATTTTCACATGTGTTTCAGGAAATGAAGCATAGGATTGATCAAGATACACTTAGGCGGACATGGGCCTTAGTGACAATAAAAGATGCAGACTAGTTATTTATGTTATGTTTCTTTGATTATCAAGACATTGTAACTCATTTATTCAATAAAACAGTATTTCAATTTCCATGTGTTATGAAACAATGATTCTGTTACAACACTCCCCGATGTTTCCGCCACGTTTTGTATGTTCTACGTGGTCGGGGTGTGACAGAAAAGTTGGTATCAGAGCTCATGGTTATAGGGAATTAGGTTATTAGTAATACTTTGACCTAGTCTATAACCTTCTTAGGACCCTAACGCGAGTTTACTTGCGTTTAGTCATAAAACAATACTGTCACCTATCCTTAGGCGACAACTACAACAAGAACATAAATTTCAAAACCGCTTTGAAAACTAATCATCTGTTCTAGGATGATTGATTGCTAGGTTTTGAACTCTCTATTATATGGTTTTGAACCCCTTTGAGTTTTCAAAATCTCGTCAAGGTTTTGGGTTTTAAATAATGTGAACATGTGCAAACTGGAAGGGTGAATGCCTGTATTCTGGGTTTTCTGTCTAGGCAAGCACTTCGTATACATCTCATCAGACGCGAGACCAGTTGTGCTTATCTGGGAATTCTTGGAATGAGTGTTCACTTATAGGCGAGCATGTCTTCGCGATACATTATTTTTGACCCATTTACTTTGATTTGTCACCATCTCATTTGTTTGCCTTAGGTAACAAACAAATGATCACAATTTTCATTCGTTACCATTCTGTATTGATTATCCAATAACCTTTCACTCGTTTCTTCCTATGACTTTCATTTCCTTCTAGAATGTCTATTCCTTTCAGCACTGGTCAAATGCCCGAGCGAACAGCCAAATTTGTCCAGCAAATAGGCGAAGTGATTCAGAAGACTGTGGATTTAGGCATTGCCATGGCTCATCTCAACAATGAAGCCTCTCGTCTCGACAATGAAGCCACTCAAGAGCCACCAAAGGAAGCAGAAGTCAGGCTTGCACCAACATCAAGGAAGCGTAAGGCTTCAAGGAAACCCGCAGCGGTTACACCTAATCAAGCGGGACCTAGCCATGTGGCAAGGCCACCAGCTAGGAAGCCATACAACGGAATTGAACCCTTGTGCAACCAATGTACCCTTCATCATCACCCTAATGTGAAGTGCCGCAAATGCCAAATTTGTGGACTTAAAGGTCATACGGCAAAAGTTTGCGTAGCAGCAGTACCAAATCAAATAGGACCCAATCGGGTGGCAACACCACCTGCTAAGAAGCAATACAAGGGAACAGCACCATTATGTAACAAATGTAAGGGGCATCACCTAGCTCACTTACAGTGTCGTCTGTGTGTATCATGTGGACAAGTTGGTCACCTGGCAAGTGCTTGTCGATGTAACCCGAACCAAGGTGGTCCAAATCAACCCCAAGTCAACCCTACTCAAGCTCGCTTTCCGCCTGGATCGTGCTACAACTGTGGCGATACGAGCCATTTCAGGAACAACTGCCCGAAGATAGTCAGTGCAAATCCAACCCTTGGATGAGCATTCGGCTGAACAAAGGATGTTGCTGTCTTATGCCTTTGTTTCTTTTATTTTCTTGTAATGTGAAACAATCTGTTTTGTTCATAAATAAATTATTGTTCACAAATTCTGATGTACAAGCATAGTTACATGTGTGTATGGCATTTCCCTATAATACCTACATTAAGGAACTATACTCCTTACAAACTACTCTTGTGAATATTTCTCATTCTTGTGTTTACTCATGATTCCCATAGAAAATTCTAAGTACTCGTCTCATTCTAAGATACGAAGTACAGGAAATTAAAGTGACATTATGAGTAATCATGTTTCTGCACATCTGTACCTTTAAATCCTTGGTTAGATAACTAAGGGTATTTTCAAATCTCATACCCATTACGTTTTGATTTTTCAACATACACAGTACAAGTATTTCAACACAATCTTCATGATCTCAAAACATTTCATATGGTTTGAAAACAATTTTTCTAGATACATTGTCTATGTTATTTCAAAAACATTGGCCATGTTATCAAAACCAACCTTTCTAATTTCAAAATATTTCATATAGTCTGAAGACAATATTAACACAATACATTTTCTTATCAAATGCATGATTTCGAAAAGCATCATTCATGTCTTTCAAAAACCTTATACATAATTTCAAAATTCATCTCGCATGATTTTAAAACATTTTTGTAAATATATCTATCTAATACACCTACTTTATGATTTCAAAAGTATTATATATAAGGTTTCAAAAACGTTAAACACATTTTTCTTAAAGGAACCCCATGCATAGTTTTCAAAAATATTTTCCTCATACATTGACTTAACCTTCAAATTCTGCTTCATATGTCGCCTTGACATATCAAGCATCTCAACTTCATAAGCATTTTACATCATGTTTTGACCTAAGCACATCCAGTGCAAGGTTTCAAAACATCTTCAACTTTTAAATTCATATGGGATCTTTTTATTTTCACAATTAGATCCTTGTGGATAATTGTCATACAAATCAGAGTCCTTAATTGGATTCCTTATGTACCTTAATTCGAATATTTCGGTTCCTTACAATCGAAATCGAATTTTTCTTTTAGAATCTTTCTATCTTTATAATTAGATTCTTGATAACGTTTAAAGTACCAAATGAAATCCACGGATTGGATTCCTAGTGTGCTTTAAATGGATGTACGCAATTAACAAGACAAATTAACAAACAATTTTGTGGTTATATGACTATGTGTTTATGCATCTTATGTTTTCTTTTATGCATTTTTGTGTTTTTGTATACTCTGGATATTCGTTATCCAAATCCTCGCAAAATCTTTCATATCTTCATATGAGGGATTCGTAGCAGGATAGTCAAAAGGTACTACCTTAAATCCTTAATGGGCTTCTATGTAATAGTTAAGACCCTTGGATTATATAGTACCACTCCATGATTCATAAGAGACCCTTTAGTGGTCTAGTCAAAAAGATTGATTTACAATTTGGTTAAAGAACGGAATCTAGTGATGTAGCTGAACAGAGTCCTTGATAGTCTATTTAGATCATTTATTGATTTAATTAAAAGGACTCTATGGCGGTCTAGTCACACTCATCACAGGATTGTTCATTTGGTTTTTCCCTACACATAAAAAAATAGACTGAGTGAACTATGCAAGGAATTGTCTAATTATGGACGCGTACATAATTATGAAATTTAGTGCACAGAAACCCAGTAAGGTTTATTATGTGTAAGAACCGATAGTGACAACAATAACAAAATGAGAACGATGTAATGGAGGTACGGTGGACGCACCAATGACGCTTCATATACTTGTATATAAGTATCCCTCTTACATTGCAAGCATGATGTTATTAAAGTTACTAGAAGTTCAGAACCCAAACCAATGTTGTTTGATCTTTTTCAACTTTATGTTTTAAACTCTCACAAGTTTCCTCTAAATAAATTTCGGGACGAAATTTCCTAAAGTAGGGAAGACTGTAACACCTGTGCCTTCACGGCTATCAAACAAATACCGAACCAATGAAATATTATATTTCATACTTGGGATTTGTAAAAATATGTGTATTATTTGCACATATCAATTTTTGTTCAATTCCAAACTCTAAATCGCTTTCTGGAAGGTTATACGCGCACCGATGCGTAAATATAACCAGTTTAATGCAACAAACACTCCGGAATAGTGACATAGGCTTAACATACCTTAAATAACCTTTATATAACTTAGAAATAAGTTTTGAAGGCTTTGGTATGGCAAAAACAAGCTAATTCGCTTACAGGGACTAAACTTGACAAACTGCGAAAGTATGCCAATTTGAACTGTAACGAACATTCCAGAACATGACCATAAGTTAAACACACCTTAAATATCCTTTATATAGCTTAGAAATAGGCTTTGATAGGTTCGGTGTGCTAAAATAAACTTTTGGGTCATTCAGGGACTAAAAGTGTCAAAAAGTGCACAAGTTTGCATTTTCGCGCATAACTTACGTTCTGAATACATCCGGACATCCAAAAATTTATGTAAGCACTAAAATACTTTATTTTAGTGTTTGGCATAAGAAAAATCCATTCGTTTCGTCATTTGGATCGTTTTTCGCGCTTATGCGCATTCCGTCGTAATTAAGCGAACATCGCGTTCGTACGACCAAACGAACTGACATCCGACATATTTTTGAGCATGTTTCATGTCCACAATGTTTAGGCATCATTTTAGGGCCTTAAAGTTGGCTTTACGGGCCTTAGAAGTGTCGGGAATGGCCTTAAACACGTGCAGGGGCTGAAACTGTCATTTTTGAAAGTTATATGCTGATCAGAAGGGCCATGCGGCCCGCATTAGATTTGTCTGATCCTGAAGCGGGCCGCCTCAGCCTACCAGAATAGATCAGAACGAACAGTCAGCATATTCCAGCTGTTTTAACCACAACCACACACTCACAACTGCACATTCAGCTCATTTAGACCCATTTTTAGCTACCATGAGTTTCCGACAAGTGTACGCATGAGATTCGAGCACGTTTTCCATGAAATGATCCTAACGGTTCGGGTATTCCTATAAATACCCAACCCAACCCATTGCAAAACCTACAAGAATTCTGATTTGAGGAGCTCTAAGTTGAAACCTTTGTTTCGAGGCCGAAAGTCAAACTTTGTTTGACTTTCAGCATTGACCAGCTTATGGTCAATGCGAAGTTCGTTTGAACTTCGCAACGTGATTGTAATCACGATGGTTATAGTCCCTTGTGACTATGCCTACTGATTACCACGTTGTCTAGGGTCGTAAGGGTAAGCGATCTGATAAATCGCTTATACCTTCGAACCCGACCCAGTTTGGTCGATCATTAGGATCTGACCAAATACATTAGGTGACCATAGTATATAGGGAATAACCTTCCGAGGTTATACCTTATGGTCACATCGTTTAAGTAGTTGTATGATAAGTAGTTTATATGCCTTAGGTAAATTACCAGAATACCCTTTTCATGAATAATTGGTAATTAAGCATATGTAACCTAAACTTTTGTCACATAACTGATAATGTAACATGTTTAGGCATATAACACTTATCATAGGACTAGTTAGGCGGTCCGAACGCGTTATACGCGAACGACGCGTTAAAGTAGCATAAGCTACCTAAACGGGTCGAAATGGGTCGAAAGCACTTAGATTAAGGTTTCATTTAGTATGTAGGCTTTGTTAAACCATATGACACGAGTCTCTATACTCGTTTGGTTTACGAACCCTCATTCTATCAGATCTTCCGATTTAGGTCCGGTTTATTAACATAGTTACCTATATTAGGTGCCGTTTGATTTCCGTGATCTCTAGCGTTGCTTGGTGGTTATCTTAGGACTCCTGATCAATCTCAAGTGAGTACATAGACCCCTCTTTTACTGTTTTCCAAACTGTTTTGGGGTGGAACACATGTGCCTACTTGTTACTTTCATGCCTTTCATGTTTTCACATTATATACCTGCTATGTTCGTTAGTACATTATAGTACATGATTTCATTACATCTTATGCTAGGTGTGCCCATTGTGTGCATTACTTAGTACATCGTTTTACATTACATTTCATGCTAGGTGTGCCCATTGTGTGCATTACTTAGTACATCGTTTTACATTACATTTCATGCTAGGTGTGCCCATTGGGTGCATTACTTAGTACATCGTTTTACATTACATTTCACGCTACGTATGTTCATTTGATTACATACTTAGTGCATCGTTTTCACATGCTTACAATTTGGTATAACATTTGGTTTGTTTAACATGGAACAATACATTCATTAACATTGATCATGCCATTCGTTAGTAGGTAGTGGTACCATAGGAATTGACAACTCCCGTTCCGGACATCCTGGGTATGGGGATGAAAGGAATGACCAAATTCGATATACATAATTTAGATAAGCCTTTAATTTGTTTAAGGGTTTATCGCCACAGTCTCAAGGCTTGGATGTATGCATTATAACAATACCGCATAGATGTTCGTATCAGTATAGCATGCATTTCCACAAAACATAGCTTTGATTTAAACCGAGTTTTACTTCAATACTATGTTCTTGTGCATATGGTTTAGTTGATACATTTCACTAGCCATACATATCATTTTGTTTACATATTACATGATTTACATTGATCATGCATTTCCACAAAACATAGCTTTGATTTAAACCAAGTTTTACTTCAATACTATGTTCTTGTGCATATGGTTTAGTTGATACATTTCACTAGCCATACATATCATTTTGTTTACATATTACATGATTTACATTGATCATGCATTTCCACAAAACATAGCTTTGATTTAAACCAAGTTTTACTTCAATACTATGTTCTTGTGCACTTCATCTATGGTTTAGTTTATGCATTTTCACTAGCCATACATATCATTTTGGTTACATATTACATGGTTTACATTTGACACATAAACACTTTTGACATTGGTTAGACATTACATGATTTACATCTTGACATAAACATTTTAACATATTATTTCAATACATTTGGCAATTGGTTTAAACTTAGACATCTTACATTGTTGGTTTGGTTTGAGTAAGTGATTAAGTAACGAGGCGTGTGTAATATGATACAAGCATGGTGGATACGCCACTGGTACTTCCTATATATAAGTGTTTGTATGGTATTACATGTCGTAGCGTTATTTAAATCATTTCAATTTGGACATATAACATTTTATACAAATAACATACTTTTCAAAATACATTGTTTTATAAACAACTTAACTTATACAAACTCATTTTACATGGTTATTCATTTAACCATGCATTATTCTCTGATTTATACGTATCATCTGAACTTATTGATTTTCAAATGATTTACAAAGACAAAGCAAATTACAAGGTTCATGACTAAACATTTTTCTTAAACAGAAGTCATGAATCTTATTTCACAAAACCTATGTACTCGCCGGCATTTTTATGCTGATGTACCTATTTTCACATGTGTTTCAGGAAATGAAGCATAGGATTGATCAAGATACACTTAGGCGGACATGGGCCTTAGTGACAATAAAAGATGCAGACTAGTTATTTATGTTATGTTTCTTTGATTATCAAGACATTGTAACTCATTTATTCAATAAAACAGTATTTCAATTTCCATGTGTTATGAAACAATGATTCTGTTACAACACTCCCCGATGTTTCCGCCACGTTTTGTATGTTCTACGTGGTCGGGGTGTGACACTGTTGATTGATGACTTATCAGTTTTTTTTACCGTAAGTCATCTTGTCCTCATACATCAGTTCCTCCTCAGTAAAGGTTAAGTAAGTGTAGTTATTATTGTATGGAGGAGGAACTTGTTTATAACCCAAACCACACCTTTTCTTTTTCTTGTATTCTAGCTGAAGGTCACATAGATCTTTGACCAATTTACTGGAAGACTCATAATTTTTAATATTAATTTCATTAATTTGATATTTTTCTTTAATCTCTTCCAGTTCCTTGGTCAAAACAGATACCTTTTCTTTGACCTCCAAGTAGCGGGCTGTCTTTACACTTAGATCATCCTTAAGTTGAATGATGTCTTTTCACTGAGCTTCGATTTTCTCTTTAAAAAGTATTTCATTTTTTGTTTAAGAAGAATTACGTCTTTTAATATCATTATAATCTTGGATTAGCTCAGCGTTGTGTAAACGAAATGCCTCAACTCTTTCTCTACATTTAGGAGTGCAAAAGACAGAAATTACCTCTTCAGCAGTGAGTCCATGAATAGGAGCTGACAGGATCTGAGTCATGAAAGCAAGGTTGTCGGTAGACGTCTGATCCTCCGGTGCTGAAGCAGATGATTGATCCTTAGGTGCATAAGTCATGAATGCAATATTGTCTAAGTCTAATTTTCTGGAGCTGAAATATTTAGTCATTGAATCTCTGAGTTCCATTCAAATGTAGCATTAGGCTGAACCACCAGGGCTGAGCCTTGAGTACTCCCACTAGTAGTAGTTGTGGTGTTAGTTGTAGTAACAATAGCTCTCTCAGTGTTAGGTGGAGCAGGTAGTGCTGGAGTTTGATTTCTATTGACTGGTGGCTTGGTGCAGTTTCGTGCCAAATGTCCTGGTTCATGACAATTGTAGCAGCGCATCTCAAATGGCATCTTAGTGGGTCCTGAAAAAGTAAGACCTTGCCACTTGTTTCTCCCTTTTTGCTTCACAAAACATTTTGCCCTAAATGCCGCCATAGCCATCTGCCATGTGATGTCCATTTCTTCTACATCCTCTGGATGTATTTGATCTAAATCATCCATAGAGAACTTCGGAGGATCTAGTTTACCTGCAGCAAAAGCATTTAGATAGTTTATAACGGAGGCAGTGATGTCAAGATTTTCTTTGGATTGTTGAGAGAAGAAAGCAATCATCTCATTCTTGACAGCTGGATTAGTTGACGTAGAAGCAGCTGTGGATGAGGAGACGGATGGAGCTGGAGTGCCAAAGTAGTGAACATTTGCAGGTGTTGGAGCAGCCTTAGTAGATGCCGTACTGCTAAACATTTGAAACCCAGCCTGTGACATGAGTGCAGCATTGTTGTTTGAATCAGAGGGTGTTGCAGAGAATCCAGCAGCCAACATACTATTCTTGTAATTTGTTTCCCTCTGTTTGTCATCTAGCTCGCACGCCTTGATATGAGAAATCATCTCTGACAAGCTGCATCTGGCAAGATCTTTAGTTTTCTTGATCCAAACTTTTTGGTAGGGCATTCAGAAGTTGTCTGTTGGTTGTAGCATTTGTCAATTGCAGCTCTTCCATGTTCATTTGAGTAACCATCTTAACGAATCTCTGAATTTGATTTTCAACAGTCTCTCCATAGATATGGTTGAAGTTTTTGAAATTCTGACTTAGCAAGTTTCTTCGACTCTCTTTCATGTCCTCATTTCCCTCATAAACGTCTATCAAGGCTGCCTACATTTCTTTGCCAGATTTGCAAGTACGAAAACCAATAGCTATGTCTGGGCCCAGAGCCATAGTCAGATATGAGAGTGCCCTGTCATCTTCTTCAACAATAGTAAAGTCTTCTTTAGTGTATAGTTCAAGAGGCTTCTTTACTATCACACCAAGTGAACCTTCTCGATCCATCGTAATGTCCCTAGGACCTCTCAAAATGCTTCTCCAAATTTTAGTATCCTTAACCTTCACATGTTGCTCAAATCTCCACTTCCACTCAGGAAAATCATCACCATTCAACAATCTGGGAACACGAGTGGTGGTCCCTATGATAGAGTCCAATTCCTGATATTTGTTCATGGCAGCCAAGTCAACGGTTTGATTAGTTGAGGTCATTTTTAATTAAATTTTTCAGTCCAAAAGTCCCAAAGTCAAATTAGAGTCAAAACAACATTGAAATCAGTCGTTTCGAGTCGACACAGCGAGTCAAGACCACGGTTTCGGGTAATGAATCTTTGAGTCGAAATCTCTGGTTGCGAGTCGAGATCAGCGGTTTCGAGTACAAAAGCTTTGAGTCGATACCACAGTTTGCTAGTAATGAATCTTTCAGGTTGCGAGTCGAGACCTTCAGTCGAGATCTTGGTTTCGAGTAAAAAAGTTACAACTCGAGACCAAGGAGATTGCGAGTCGATACCTTGAAGTTGAGAACCGAGACCACACTTGAGAGTTTGAGTCGAGACCTTGAAAGAGACAAGTCGAGACCACGAGGCTGCAAGTCAGAACCTGCAAAACAGATAATTAGATAAACTTTGACTCGCAATCCCCGATTTTCAGCACTTCCAAAATTCAAAAGATTTTTCAAATCTTTTGAATTAATCAGCAACCAATCTCCGACAAATCAGCAAACAGAATTCTTGAATCAATTGAAACTAAAAACAACATCTTTTGATGAATTTCTACGAAGAACAGATGAACACTCCGAAATCAGCAGACTTGCAAAAACATGAAATCACTGAAAACACTAGCAAATAAGATCAGCAAAACAAAAATAGCCTTCTTGAATCTGAATGATATCGATCGAACCAAGATATGGTTTCTTGGCTCTGATACCAATTGTAAGTCCCATAAACGGATCTTTCAATGATATCACTCATGATCTTGTGTGACTGCGGAAAACAAACATAAGATGATTCAAGAATAATAATAACCGAAACAAGATATAATTAAACACAAACCAGAATCTTGCATTCAACGATTAACGAAGACTGATACAAGCAAACAAGAACTGATCAACCTCAAACTAGAGAATGAGGTTGGCTTAAATACAAAACACTATGTGGGCCGAAACCCCTTAAGCCCAGCCGAAACCCTTTGACCCAGTTACACAACCTATCGACCCAAAACATAAACAAAACAAAGTTTTACATAATCAACCCTGATCTATTAGTAACCTTCTATGTATAAACCTTCAGGTTCCAACATAATCACTTCCATCCATCATTCTAAAAACATCTTTTACCAAAAACGCCAAGTTTAACCAAAACGCCAAAAATGGCAACCATCGTTTCATGGAGATACGCCTTGAGAATCAGAAGATTCGTCATACGTTTTGTCAACAGAAGAAGGGTGTTTGTTAAGACAATCCAAGCAATTTTGAAAATTGAAGAAGATGTACAGAGGGGTATCCTATCGCTTGGCATCCCTCTTAATAACGAATGTGATGAAACACATAAGCTTATGAGAAGATTAACCAGAAAATTTAGACCAAGCAAAGCAAATGCAAAAATGGACCCAGTCATCACATCATGGCGTTTTGATGAAGAAACAGACATGGTGACCGTTATATGTGACAACGGAGCGCAAGAAGACTACATGCTTGAAGACATCAAGACCAAGCAGGGGGTTAGGACTCGAATGGTAATAAGAAGATTAAATAGAAAATTTCCAGCAGATAATGTTGACAATACTGATCTACCAAAAGTTACCAGTTGGAGTTTGGATGAATAATCAAGAACGGTGAACGTGAGCTATCAACACGTGGTGGATTATTCATTGACAATGGACGAACTGCTAAACACAGATAGACTACATCTTCTTGAACAGTTATGTGATTTAGCACCTTTGAACAATGCAAGATCCAGCGTTGTGAAGACATTTAAGTATAGGATGCAACAAAGAAGAGACGAGATTTTGGCGTTATACGCAAATGAACAAGATGATGATGATGAGTCTGATGAGAGTGATTAACAAAGCGATGGTTGCATCTCTAATGTAATACCATCCACAGAAGACTATTAGGTTTTGTTTGATTTCGCCTTAGCTGTACTCTTTTAAATTACTAATGAATTGAAAAACGCCATGAACGCCAAGAAATTTACCTTTAAAACATATGTGAACTGTTGAAATCTACAAAAACGCCTAATGAATTTGGGAACACCATGGAAGAAAAGAAGTTATGATTACTAATTGATTTTAATGAATTTGAGGACGCCATAAACACCAAAACATTTACTATGCATGTGATCTAAAAAAACAATAAAACCCATGTAGTTATTGAATCTAACTAAACAAAAAAACAATAAAACGTCAGGTAGTTATTGAATCTAACTAAACGCCAAAAAAATCTTACACGCCAAAAAATGAAGGGTGTTGTGAGACGAATTGAAAAAAAGAATATAAAAGGACAAAAAAGCCCCTCCACCCTTCATTATATCACGTGCCAAGTGTTGGGCCAGGATCCGTTCTCACACTTTAGGGCGTTTTCTCCTGTTCCCGTACCTATATATATATTAAGTGAAGAATATGTGTAAACAAAGCTCGGTAAAAATATACAAATTCGGACGAGTGACAAAAATATATATATTCTTGACGGCATATAAGAAATATATATTTAACGAGCAATCGTAAAAATATATTATTTTTAAGGAAACACAAAGATACATATTTCTGTAAAAATATAATTCCGGAAAATTCTAAAAACCACTAAGGAAGAATTTATGCACTAAATACAAAAATACATATAAATATGTCTACATTGTTGGAAATTTAGTGAAAATGAGTTTTTCACTAAATATTTTGGACATCTATAATATTTATACATGTGTTGTATAAATAATTATTTATGGGTTTGTGTTCAAACTATGTCCAAATAGAGCTAAGAAGAATGAGATATCGAAACTAGAAGTTGTATGTTTGGAAAAAAAAAAACAAAGATGAGAAAAATGGATTGAGATTTGTCACCTTGTCTCACATAGGTGGGATGACAAAACTTCAAGTGGTATATAAGGAGGAGCACTCCTTGTAAGTTGTTTCCTTAAAGGCAAGCACTAGTGGGGACCAAAGGGTGCGTTGCACCCGCACATATGCGCGCGTGACGTGGGCTAGAGGCCCAATATGGTGCACTTTGAACTTCGCACACCGCCTTTGTATTTTTGCCCATGAGCACGTGGTCAGATACATGGCGGGTCCGCTTATGGCGCACCCTTGGGTGGTGTAGGCGGATGCCATGGCATGGCGTATGTCGATGCGGTGCGAGCTCCTTAGGCGCATGGCGCACGTCATTGGCTATGGCGAAGAATGCAAGTGGCGCGCGAGTATGGATGGCGCATGACCAGGTGGCATCCTGGTATGCGTAGTCGCATCTGTGTGGCGCGCGACTCCATTTGGCGTGGCGTGAGATCCTTGAAGCGTGGCGCGCGGACTTGCAGGCCAGTTCAAGCGCACGCAGGTTTGCAGCAGTAACAAAAGAGCTGGATGGACCTAGTCAAACTAGTTATTTCAAATTGTTTAATTCGTGTCATGATGAATATGACCGGTTTTTACTAACCACTTAAGTCCAGTTAAGTAGAGATTAAAGTCATATTCATTATCTTGTTTATTACAGGATTAATGTTTTAGTTATGACATGATTAATGTCTTGTTTATTACTAGCTTTAATGAGGTTAAAACTATGGTGTATATATATGAACTTGATGGTTCATACTAATATACACAAGAAATTTTGTACTCTCTTTAGTCTCTAAATTTCCATAAAATTGAGAGGAGTACTCTCAAATAGAGACAACTTCATCTTTCCATCAACAATTCTAAACACCATTATACCCGGTGCTATCTCGGGTATGAGAGTCATCTCCGGCAGCACGGATACTGTTCCGGTTGTTGTACCCAGGGAGAAGGAACCGTCTGAGAGGAGGCGCAAAATCTGTTTTAAGGGAAGCGTGTTAAACACGTGCCTCAGCCACAACCGTCAACATCAATTTGTTCATTATTGCAGCCAAGAAGGATCGCACAAGAAGGTGCGGTTGAAGTTTTCCAAATACGTGGACTTGAATCAAGATTGGTATAATTAAATTGCATTTTACATTTGTTTATTTGGTTTATGTAACCGGTATTATACTAGTAGAATTTCCCACAAATAACGAGGTCTCGTTATTATTTATTTTATTAATATTTTTAAAAAAAAGTGAACCTAAATGTTAGAAACGGTTTTTACATAAATGTTAAAACGGTTTCATATCTGTTTATTTCTAATGAGCGTATTAAAAATAGTTTTTTATAAACTTAAAGACAAAAATTGCAATAAGTTATTTCGAACGAGCGTGTTAGAAACGATTTAACGACTTTGTCAATTGTTAATTTCTAACCAGCGGGTTAGAAAACATTTATTTTATATAGGCCAAAAACGGCTTATGACAATAAATGATTGTTTAATTTTCTAATGAGCGTGTTAGAAAATAAGAAACGGATTACTTTATAGAAAACCAATATTTTGAATGTTTGTCAAACGTTTAAAATCTAATGGGCGTATTATAATTAGTTTATCTTATAACCAACTATTTTAACGATTTGCAATCGTTAATTTCTAACGAGCGGGTTAGAACTGGGTTAACTATGATAAACTATTTTAGATGATTTGTAATCCTTTTTTTATATATTTTCTAACGAGCGTGTTAGAAAAGGTTTATATTTATTTCTAACGAGCGTGTTAGAAAACGTTAATTTAAATAAACCAAAAGTGAATAAATATATTCATTTTATTTCTAACGAGCGCGTGAGAAACGGTTTACTTTATAAAAACCAAATATTTTGAATGTTTATTAAACATTTAAATTCTAATTAACATATTAGAATTGGTTATCATACAAACCACTCATTTTAACGATTGGTAATCGTTATTATCTAACAGCGGTTAGAAATGGTTTAAATATGATAAACCAATTATTAAAACGATGTGTATTCGTTTTATTTTCAAACGAGCGAGTTTGAAATTGTTTTATTTAATAAACTATTATAAGGTTTATTGTCTTGATTTGTAATCAAAACATAAATATATAGTTTAATATTAAAACACTTGCAAAAAGGAGAAATTTTTTGAACGAATAAAACATGTCTTTGCGAATTATAAGTGTTTCGATACTTCCACAAGAAGTATAACGTCTTGAACCATATAATAGTCTCGGAAAGACTATTTAGTAAAAAACAACTCGATGTTATAGATATGATAAGTTGCTCAACTACTTGCGAGTAGTTAATTGTAAACAAGTTTATATTTTGGACAACTTGTGATTATTCAAGTTTAGAGTTTCAAGATGAGGGAGTACCTCAAAACATGACACCGAACGATATAATTGCGTTTATTTTGGTCAAAAGTGTTGAAGATAATAACACTTTGGCATTTAATGTTTAGACATCTTTAGCGTATCCGTTTTATATTTGTCCACTTTTATTATAAATGGTAGACTATCGTTTGAGTTTATTTTACATAAAAAAATTGTTTAAATATAATAAAAGATATGCAAGACATATATTTTTTTTACTACTATTTTTTTGACAAAATAAGGATGGATACATACGTTTAAAGCAAAGTGTAAGAAGTAATTTACACAAACACAACGAGCGGGTTGTGATCATGACTTATGTAATAAGTCACAAATCAAACATCAAACGTATAACGACTTCATGAGAAACGTGATGAATGGTTGAGATGAAATACACGAAAACGAGATATGTCATCTAATGTTGAGAGCATCAACATGGAAATGCACATGTAAATTTTCAAAGAATATAACATATGAAAGAAATATATGTTATTATTGTAAATGATTTTAATAAATTTAGCAAATTTATTAAGGGAAATTTACAATAGTGATGGACTTGTAGATGCTTCTACCACCATCAATGTTGTTTAAACTATGTGGAGGGTTCGTCCTCAATTTGGGAGAGTATCCAATGCATGGTATTAACAAAACAACAACTTAAATGTATAAATCACTATAGGTATACGTGAATGCCTTGTTGTTGATAGTCAATCTAATTGACTAATCTCAAGACTGGAGTGATTTTATACAAAGATCGTTCATCAAAGTGACTTGGATTAAGACTTATGTTTAAGTCCTTAGGAAGTCAATGGTGAAGCCTTTGAGATAAAAAGGTAAATGAGTTATGACCCTAATGGATGGAGTTAACTATGATTTTGAGACCTTCCTAAAACTAATGGTTTCGGAATGGTGAAATAAAATTTCATTTTTGTGTCTAAACTAAGAAAAGAATGTTCGGAAGAGATAGTGCGTTATCTCTTAAGGTTGTGAAGAATCAGAATGATGCATCTTCGGTTCACATGCTAGAGTATTGTGGTCTAAAGCATGCTTGACTAATACTTGTTAATTTATATGCTCGACGGAGATTAAATTAACTTTAAACATTCAAAATATGTGATGACATAATTTCGAATTTTGTGCTAAAACAAAACTATAAATATAAGTTCACACCGAATAAATGGATCATTTATAACGATTCCATCCGGTCTCATATGTGAAGAATTCATATAGTGTAACACCCCGAAAATATCAGAGCTGGCGTGACTGGACTGGTATCTTCATTGCACAGCGGAAGCAAATACGCTAAGACTTCTAGAAAATGAACTCCCACTAAGTACTCGACTCTTGATGATTCTCCTATTCCAACCGTGCCTTAGCTTTTGAAATGCAACCTGAGAAAGAAACATGCGAAAAAGTCAACATAAAGTTGAGCGAGTTCATAGTTTGTTTTGGAAAAGATTTTTAAATAAATCTTTTTGAATAACCGGTTTTAAAATATTGTTGAGAAAACGAATAAAAATCATTTTCTTTGGCATGTTAAATGAAAACTTTGTATTTGTGAAACCTTGTATGTGTAAAGCGTTATATTTGTATAACTTTGTATCTATAAAGCTTCGTGTTTGTAACACTTGAATGGCTGTCAATGTCTGCGCATGATAATGACAAACATGCCTGCATGAGTCTGTATGTTGGACTCGTCAGTCCTTAAGATGAAGGCCTTAGGTGCATGCAAGTTTTGGGTTGTTGTATTGGGACACACAGTCTCCGTTGTTCTTGTACAGGACTATCCAGACCTCTTTGTAACTAGGACCAACCCCGTCACTAGTATCTGTAGCTGATGCATGTTTTGTACTGTTCACGTTCTTGTAAAAACCGGTATGTTTTGCATAAGTTTTTCGTAAACCATTTGAGTTCAATGAAAATCACAAATCATTTGTATTAGTTAAAACGTGTTGTAACATGGTTTAGAAATATAGAGTTTTTGTTCATACAAAAACTTCGTATGTTCTTTCAAAATGTGGTTGTCTAAAATATGCAATCTTTGTTCATCGAAAACTTTGTATGTTTCTGCAAAACGTGCATGTCTTTCCACCCCGAAAACATTTATAAAAATGTAAAACCGTAAAAATGTGGGGTTATGAACTCACCTGAATTGCCTTGTGCAAAGCTAGCTAATTACGACTTCGTGATGTCGTTTCCAAGACGTTACTCGCTAGCGTGCATTCTACAGTATTCCTAACACGGAATATCTTATAAGTTTCTAAATAACGCAGTAACTAACAACGTGTCATCGAGCTCTACAGAATCGTTAATCGAACGATTCCACGGTAAGTTGTTAACTTGATGAAAATAATAAAGTTATACTTTGTTTAGTTCGTCTATTCATCGGTAATAATTTATAAGTCTCGTAGAACTTAGTTCCGCGTTAGTCGCCTCAAGAAGTCGTACGTGTATGCAAAGTATATTTACCTAAATATAATGTATACAAATTCATACGAAAGTTATAAAATAAACTCGTATCAAATATTGCGTCTTATAAGATGATTATCAACACATATGTATATACGGTGTTTAGGCGTTTGAAATAAATATAAAAAAGTTATATTTATTTTACAAAAGAGTCGTCGAGTCGTTGTGTTTGAAAATAAATACATAACTATATTTATTTTTATAAAAGAATTCGTGTTATACGATTGTCAAATAAATATATAAGCTATATTTATTTTATAAAACGAATTCGTGTCGTTTAATATTTCAAATAAATATATAAACTATGTTTATTTTAGTAACACAGTTGTCGTGTCGTTTGATATTCGAAATAAACATATACCCCATATTTATTTTTATAAACGAAGTCGTGTTATTTGACGTTTGAAATAAATAAGCAAGCTATATGTATTTGTACAAACGAAATCGGGTTTTGGCGTTTAAAAACAATATAAGTAATTATATTGATTTTTATAAAGATTTGTAGAATTTTCAAGTTTTAAAATAAATATAATAACTATATTTATTTGATTTAAATAATTTCCGAATAGTCGTTTTTCGAAAGTTGCAAAGTGTCGTCGAAAGAAACTATATGTTTGTATTTGTTTTTCTAAGAGATTATTTGAAATCGAATGTTCGTTTTATAATAATAACGGGTTATTTTTACGGATTTTCTAGAAAAACGGGCAGAGTTTCCTTTATTTTTTTACGCCCCTGACAACACAATTTGTCCTTATTTTATCAAAATTCAACAAGACTCGATCAATATATAAGATTTCGTCAAATACGTAAAGATGTAAAGTATACTTAAATAGATCGGTTAGAGCTCGTTTCTCACGTATTTAATAAAACTATGAAATAACGAAATAAAACGCGTCGTTAATCTTTACCATCTTCTTGTCGAACCGATGACTGAGTTGACCGAGTCAACTCGCTATGTTGACCAGGTTTGACTGAGTTGACTCGGTTTGACCGAGTCAACCAAACCCGAAATCTGACCCGAACACCGAATCCTGCACCGAACCCGAACCGGGCTGCTGTTAACCGTCTCTGACCTCCTTTGACCGAATTTGACCAAACCCGAACCGAGTTAACTCGGTTTAACCGAGTTGACTCGAACCAGAACCAAAACTTGAAATCCTTAAACTTTGAACCACACTTGAACCTGTCCAACAGAACCCGAACCAAACTTCAACGTCTGACTGAACATGTTGCCGTTGATGGCCGTACCGGAGCTCCGGCTTCCACCACAGCCATTTCCACCCGAACCACCACCATCTAAGCTGTCATCGTTGATCTTCTTCGACATCGTCATTCATCATCTTCATCGGTACACTCGTCGGACCAAAAGGAACCACCGGACCGAGACAAGGACCACCGGTCCGAGACACAAACCGCCGGTCTGGGACACGAACCATTGGTTCGAGTCACATACCACCGGTCTGAGTCTCCGACCACCACTATCGCCGCCGCCTGACTCCGTCGCAGCCGCCGCCGTGAGCGGCGGCTCTCTCTCTCTTCTCGATTGCTCTCTCTCTTTCTCTTTCTCCTTGTTACCGTCGCCGCACCACCACGGGACTGTGGTGGTGGTGATCTTTTGCTGGGTCGCAAAAAGGGGGTGGGGCTGTCGTCGGAGGGGTGTGGGTTAATTGACGCCGGTTGATGATCACCAGAGAGAGGTATGCGAGTAGGAGGTGTTGAGGGTGTTCGCTGGAGGAGACGAGAGGCGCCGGAGCTCGTTCATCATATCCGGCTCCGGTCGCCGGTGTATGGTCACGAGAGAGGGGAGAGAGACAGACTTAAAGTATGTATATTTGTGTGTGTTGTATGTTTGTTTGATGCAAATGAGGGAGCTGGACCCCTTATATTCTTGCATAATGGGCTTTGGGCTTGGGCCCAAGGCCCACAAGCCCAGTCCCCGCGTTTTGAGTGGCCCGAAATTTCTACGAGACCCGTTATCAAAAATCCGAACTCGTATAAATGTCGTAATTTTTTTTATTTTATTATTTAAAGTACGTAAAATAATACCCGTAATTGTTGTCGTCGCGTTTAACCGTCGGTTGCGTATAAATCGCGTAAAAGACGTCGTTCGCCGTTTTAATCCGTATTTCGATTCGGTTTCGACTACGAATGTAAAAATTTAATTATGAAGCTAAAATATATCGTAAAAATTTAATACTTGTCGGCGTTGTCAGAATTTTGTTCGGTTTTAGTTTGTCACTACTTAATTTTCAGCAGTTTCTCCGCAGATCGTCATACACGCGCTGTAAGGTCGATTTGGCGTTCCTAGTCACTCCAAAGGCCTGATTAAGTTAATTTGCGTCGTAAACACTATTTATTCTCGTGTAAATCGGCTGTTAATCACGTAATTAAGGGCGTAAACTACCGGTTGTCACATTCTCCCCCTGTTGCAGAAATTTCGTCCTCGAAATTTAGACTACGTTAACTCCTTAGAGTTACGTTATGTGTAGATAAATACGAATAGTATCAAAGTGGATGACCACGAAATCGGATCAAGATTTATTCGAATCATGTGAATTCAAGGTCATTCCTCAACAATAAGAACCCAACGGTTTAAAAGAAATGTGTTTCAGAAATTGATGTCAAAGGAAATAATACGTATAGATACAGTCACTAGTGCGACTAAGTTAACAGGGATCCAACAATGAACAGGAACTTCGACCAATCGAATTCCATATGAACGTTTACAATATGTAAATGAGTTCTAGAAGCTATAATATCCACTTGATGAACTTAGAATCAATAATCTCAAATGTAATAGATTGCATGAAACGCTCGATCGTGATCAGCACAAGCTGCAAGTTATACCGACGCCACAAGGTGTCGCAATGAATGAAACAATTCAATAATAGTGGTGACCGTACAAGTATCACCGTGTCTAAAACCAAATGAAGGTCCAACGAAGCAAATTTGAATGTTTGTTCCAAATAAACATCAAAGGATTTTCAATTGAAGATGGAACACCAAAGAAATAATGTTTGCGATCGAAGACGAAGAAGCAATGAATATCGCAAAACATTCGATCGATGTTGAAAGAACCGTTAGGAGGTACACCGGAATAAAATGTGAATTTTTGCACCATCGCCTTAACACACGATTGTGTTAAGACTGCTGTAATATGTTAAGTCAAGGTGGATTTAAAGCAAATCAATAAATAAATAATTAAATCCGTGCATGAGATGCGTAAACGAGATTAGCGCAAGCTTCAAATTAGTGAAAACACCACCACAAGGTGTCGAAATCAACAAACGACTTAATGGAGTCGTAGACCAAACAAGTCTACTGCGACTCGGAACAAATGAAATGCTCGTTAAAAATTGATTTGAATATGATGCTCCCAACACCTCATATGATGCTTGAATTGAATATGTGTAATGAACAAGTTCAAACAATTGAACTTGGTTTCGGCGCAAGCCAACAATAAATACATGTATCGACAAGAAAACTTTCGGCATGGTCACAACGAAAAGCCATGTATGTAACTTGAAAAGAAAAGAAATTTCAAGAAAATGTGTTGACTTGATAACAAAGGAGCCAACAATTATAATAATGCTGGTCATTCGAATCACAAATCAATAATTAGGTTTAGCGAGACAATATTTAAACTTTGATGAAACGCATATTCGAAACGAAACCACATGCGTAACATATGAATTTTCAAGAAATGAAGCAATGAGTGTTCGCTAAATGAAAGAAATAATCGTGATACAATGACCATTAAGAGGAGTAGAGATGTGAAAATCTACTCATTAGATGCAGAAGTCAGAATTTCAATAAAAGAAATTTAAGGACTTTCCTGGGGTTGCATGTGATGACCGGTTGTTAGGTGACATTACCATGGGATGTCGAACATAGCGTATTCGTCGTTAATGAGAAAAGGGGAATACATCTGTCATGCGTCTTCTCCTTAACGTGTTTCGTGTCGTTGCAGGACCGCGTGCCAAATCGTCGCATCCTAATCGGTAGTTTTCCCGTTGTCAGGATTAGTATCGTCGCTGAAATGTTCCATCTTGTCTTCTCAAAGACCTTGCCTCTCAAGTCGTATGTGATGTACTTCAACCTCCGTTGACGTAAAATTTGAGTTCCATGTATTCCCGTGCACTAGCGTTTCGTTATGCGTAGGCTGCCTGCTTGGGAAGTTAAAATATCACTGACAATATGGATAATAGTGTGTGCCCGAGTTGATATTCGCGGTTCCTACGTGATGACCTTTAATGAACTTCAACATAAGTTTCCAAATGTCCTAAATGCATGTTTCCTAAACTCTCAGAGTTTTGTGTAATTGTTTTGCCTACCGTGTATAAAACAAAACTTTAGCGTATGTTTAAAAACAAATTTTTGATTATTCGCTTTTCGGCAACGGTTGGAGACCATATTCGAGTACTAGGCGTCCTGTACGTATTCAAAGTCTTAATAATCTAAGTCCCCAGAGAAATATGAGGTTAGAGCCTAGGTATTCGTACGGAAAACCCTGTTCGCTGTAACCTATAGCTCTGATACCAACCTGTCACACCCCGAAAATATCAGAGCTGGTGTGACTGGACTGGTATCTTCATTGCACAGCGGAAGCAAATAAGCTAAGACTTCTAGAAAATGAACGCCCACTAAGTACTCGACTCTTGATGATTCTCCTATTCCAACCGTGCCTTAACTTTTGAAATGCAACCTGAGAAAGAAACATGCGAAAAAGTCAACATAAAGTTGAGCGAGTTCATAGTTTGTTTTGGAAAAGATTTTTAAATAAATCTTTTTGAATAACCGGTTTTTAAAATATTGTTGAGAAAACGAATAAAAATAATTTTCTATGGCATGTTAAATGAAAACTTTGTATTTGTGAAACCTTGTATGTGTAAAGCGTTATATTTGTATAACCTTGTATCTGTAAAGCTTCGTGTTTGTAACACTTGAATGGCTGTCAATGTCTGCGCATGACAATGACAAACATGCCTGCATGAGTCTGTATGTTAGACTCGTCAGTCCTTAAGATGAAGGCCTTAGGTGCATGCAAGTTTTGGGTTGTTGTATTGGGACACACAATCTCCGTTGTTCTTGTATAGGACTATCCAGTCCTCTTTGTAACTAGGACCAACCCCGTCACTAGTATCTGTAGCTCATGCATGTTTTGTACTGTTCACGTTCTTGTAAAAACCGGTATGTTTTGCATAAGTTTTTCGTAAACCATTTGAGTTCAATGAAAATCACAAATCAATTGTGTTACTTAAAACGTGTTGTAACATGGTTTAGAAATATAGAGTTTTTGTTCATTCAAAAACTTCGTATGTTCTTGCAAAATGTGCTTGTCTAAAATATGCAATCTTTGTTCATCGAAAACTTTGTATGTTTCTGCAAAACGTGCATGTCTTTCCACCCCAAAAACCTTTATAAAAATGTAATACCGTAAAAAGGTGGGGTTATGAACTCACCTGAATTGCCTTGTGCAAAGCTAGCTAATTACGACTTCGTGATGTTGTTTCCAAGACGTGACTCGCTAGCGTGCATTCTACAATATTCCTAACACGGAATATCTTATAAGTTTCTAAATAACGCAGTAACTAACTACGTGTCATCGAGCTCTACCGAATCGTTAACCGAACGATTCCACGGTAAGTTGTTAACTTGATGAAAATAATAAAGTTATACTTTGTTTAGTTCGTCTATTCATCGGTAATAATTTATAAGTCTCATAGAACTTAGTTCCGCGTTAGTCGCCTCAAGAAGTCGTACGTGTATGTAAAGTATATTTACATAAATATAATGTATACAAATTCATACGAAAGTTATAAAATAAACTCGTATCAAATATTGCGTCTTATAAGAGGATTGTCAACACATATGTATATACGCCGTTTAGGCATTTGAAATAAATATAAAAAGTTATATTTATTTTACAAAAGAGTCGTCGAGTCGTTGTGTTTGAAAATAAATACATAACTATATTTATTTTTATAAAAGAATTCGTGTTATACGATATTCAAATAAATATATAAGCTATATTTGTTTTATAAAACGAATTCGTGTTGTTTAATATTTCAAATAAATATATAAACTATGTTTATTTTAGTAACACAATTGTCGTGTCGTTTGATATTCGAAATAAACATATACCCCATATTTATTTTTATAAACGAAGTCGTGTTATTTGACGTTTGAAATAAATAAGCAAGCTATATGTATTTGTACAAACGAAATCGGGTTTTGGCGTTTAAAAACAATATAAGTAATTATATTGATTTTTATAAAGATTTGTAGAATTTTCAAGTTTTAAAATAAATATAATAACTATATTTATTTGTTTTAAATAATTTCTGAATAGTCGTTTTTCGAAAGTTGCAAAGTGTCGTCGAAAGAAACTATATGTTTGTATTTGCTTTTCTAAGAGATTATTTGAAATCGAATGTTCGTTTTATAATAAAAACGGGTTATTTTTACGGATTTTCTAGAAAAACGGGCAGAGTTTCCTCTGTTTTTTGACGCCCCCGACAACACAAGTTGTCGTTATTTTATCAAAATTCAACAAGACACAATCAATATATAAGATTTCGTCGAATACGTAAAGATGTAAAGTATACTTAAATAGATCGGTTAGAGCTCGTTTCTCACGTATTTAATAAAACTATGAAATAACGAAATAAAAGGCGCCGTTAATCTTTACCATCTTCTCATCGAACCGACGACTGAGTTGACCGGGTCAACTGAGTTGACCGGCAGAGTTGACCGAGTCAACTCGCTGTGTTGACCAGGTTTGACTAAGTTGACTCGGTTTGACTGAGTCAACCAAACCCGAAATCTAACCCGAACACTGAATCCTGCACCGAACCCGAACCGCGCAGCTGTTAACCGTCTCTGACCTCCTTTGACAGAATTTGACCAAACCCAAACCGAGTTAACTCGGTTTAACCGAGTTGACTCGAACCAGAACCAAAACTTGAAATCCTTAAACTTTGAACCACACTTGAACCTATCCAACAAAACCCGAACCAAACTTCAACGTCTGACTGAACATGTTGCCGTTGATGGCCGTACCGGAGCTCCGGCGTCTACCACGGCCATTTCCACCCGAACCACCACAATCTAAGCTGTCATCGTTGATCTTCTTCGACATCGTCATTCATCATCTTCATCGGTACACTCGTCGGACCAAAAGGAACCACCGGTCCGAGACACAAACCGCCGGTCCGAGACACGAACCATTGGTTCGAGTCACATACCATCGGTCCGAGTCTCCGACCACCACTATCTCCGCCGCCTGACTCCGTCGCCGCCGCCGCCGTGAGCGGCGGCTCTCTCTCTCTTCTCAATTGCTCTCTCTCTCTCTCTCCTTGTTACCGTCGCCGCACCACCACCGAACTGTGGTGGTGGTGATCTTTTGCTGGATCGCAAAAAGGGGGTGGGGCTGTCGTCGGAGGGGTGTGGGTTAATTGACGCCGGTTGATGATCATAGGAGAGAGGTATGCGAGCAGGAGGTTAAAGGAGGTGTTGAGGGTGTTCGCTGGAGAAGACGAGACGCGTCGAAGCTCGGTCATCATCTCCGGCTCCGGTCGCCGGTGTATGGTCACGAGAGAGGGGAGAGAGACAGATTTAAAGTATGTATATTTGTGTGTGTTAGTATGTTTGTTTGTTGCAAATGAGGGAGCTAGACCCTTATATTCTTGCATAATGGGCTTTGGGCTTGGGCCCATGGCCCACAAGCCCAGTCCTCGCGTTTTGAGTGGCCCGAAATTCCTACGAGACCCGTTATCAAAAATCGGAACTCGTATAAATGTCGTAATTTTTTTTTATTTTATTATTTAAAGTACGTAAAATAATACCCGTAATTGTTGTCGTCGCGTTTAACCGTCGGTTGCGTATAAATCGCGTAAAAGACGCCATTCGCCGTTTTAATCCGTATTTCGATTCGGTTTCGACTACGAATGTAAAAATTTAATTATGAAGCTAAAATATATCGTAAAAATTTAATACTTGTCGGCGTTGTCAGAATTTTGTTCGGTTTTAGTTTGTCACTACTTAATTTTCAGCTGTTTCTCCGCAGATCGTCATACACGCGCTGTAAGGTCGATTTGGCGTTCCTAGTCACTCCAAAGGCCTGATTAAGTTAATTTGCGTCGTAAACACTATTTATTGTCGTGTAAATCGCCTGTTAATCACGTAATTAAGGGCGTAAACTACCGGTTGTCACATATAGCTCAGAAGCTCTTGTGAGCAATATTAATCTGAGCAGAGTAATATAATTGGACGACTGCATTCACAAAAAGATATGAATAATTTTATCCTATCACGCGGGTCTAAAAAGTCATAAAGAGTAATATTACTCAAACTTAATTAAAATGCAAGCAATGTGGGGGGGAGAAACCATTTAAGAAACAAACCCTTTAGGGTATGTAGAAATGGTAGTTGAGAAGTTTTCTCAAACTCGAAATGAAAGGGAGAACCTGTAAGACCCTTACTATTATTTTACGGTTTCCGTATAGTTTACGAAAATAAACATGTAATTATAGTTACATATTCATTGAAAATACTGGTTAATTAAAACTTTTCTAAATTTTGAAACGTTACATCATAATTGGTATAAATTCTTCGTTTAAAAATAACGACGAAACTATGTGCGGAAGCTTGTATCTTGATCGTGTTCAAAGAAACATTCTTCGCATCCATGTTCCGTTTGACCTGTTCATTTCCAAGCTCCCACCTAGCTTGTTTAGAGTCAAACTATATCATAACATCCATAAGATGGTTAGATTGGTCATTCTATATAATGGCCATCACCCTATGGACCTTTTTTTACACACTTATCAATCAAAGCATGCCATATATTTAACAACTAGTTTTACACCATAAATCTTTTCATTCACTAACCGTTTGACCCGTTAGTGAAGTTACTTATACAAACTAGTTAGTAAGTGATTTTAAACACTTTAAGAATGTCACATAAAGTGCTATTTGTTCCCAACAATCAATACTTCATGTCTAAAGCAAGTATATACAATCCTATGCCTTTTTCTTGGTTAATAATAACATTATTTATGTGCAGCGATTTTCTATTTAGCTGCTGTAATTGACCATTTTGACCCCATTTAAACTCTGAATTAGATCAACATGTTCAAAAATGGATTGTAGAATTCTCAAATACCTTTCCAAGCATGTATGGTACGTCTTCTAACGATGTTTCTATGATTTTATATGATTTTTACAAAATCAGGACAACAGCTTATTTTTAGCCCAAACAGCATGCTGTCTTTTCGAAATAGCCACTGAATTCGACGTTTTTGACCCAATTAACATCTGAACCAAGTCATCATGTTAACTAACGAAATGCAGATTACTCAAAGACCTTTCTAGGCATATAGAGTACACACCCATACGATTTTTCTGTGATTTATTGTGAATTTTCAAAATTCAGGTCTACACCATATTATTTAAGTATTTCATCAAACACTTGGCGGGTTTTCTATTCAAGATTAGTCTCCAACCTATCTTTTGAACACCATACCCCAATTTTATCAACATATCATTACAAACACACATATGTCACTAAGTTTTAGTATCAAAATCAAGCCCATATTTCTAGTGTACATGAACGACATCAAGAACTTGAATTATAACATCAACTTTCACGATTTCAACACTCGATTTCATGTGTTTATCATATTGATATAAAACCCACTTAGGACATATATGGATATCATCAAATTCCTAGTTTTTAACACTAATTCATCAAGTTTTCAACTAGGGTTCGTTTCTAAACATGAATTCAACACAATATCACTCATACATTCAACATTCATTCCAGAATTTCGATTATGAGTGTTCATCATAAAATTCAAGTATCACCGAATTGTAAAATTTGACATACCTTGTGATCTCCTAGCATAGGTGATCACGAATTTAGTTAAAGCCCCAATTTTCTTAGCTTGATTCCGCTTGATTTTGATCAATTTGATGGATTTAGGGTCTTGTGAAGGAGACCCTCTTTTCTCCTGTACATTCCACGCACACACACACACACTAAGTGTGTGGTGTTTTATTTAATTTGTTTTAATAAAACAAGTTTCTCACTTGGTAATATTAGTCCCTATAGTTCTAAGGATTTATTAATGAGGCTATAACTCATAGTTTACCATTTAATTACCCATTACTAACTAGGTTAATTCTATCTAGTTAACTTAATGGGTTCGGGGAGTTAGAACCCGTTTTATTTTAAGTCCTGTTAACTCGAGCTTCTTATAGGCTTTGTTTTTCTTAAAAGCTTTTATTCTCTTTTTATTTAATATTAGGCTTATTTGTTTAAATCCTAATATTTACCGGGTTAATTTAACACTAACGGTATTTTACCCGTTCATAAATATTAACGTGGTTTGATTACCAAATCCGTTTTCGGGGTGTTACAAGTCTACCCCCTTAAAGAGGTTTCGTCCCCGAAACCTTCTTTATGTAGTTCCTTAATTTAGACCAACAAACTTAGTTTCGTTTTTTTATGACATTCATTCTTTCGGTGTCTTTTATGTGTAAGTCCTCACGGACCGTGGCTTTCACCTCTTATTTCTTATCCTTATTACCTATTTGTCCGATTTGTCATTTGACCACTCATTCGTGTTAGTCGTCAACATGTTTACTTCATGTTAATCCTATATCGACAGGCGCATTGTATAAATCATGACACTATCTTGACTTTGAATGGTTTTTTTTTTTACCGGCTAGACTGATTAGTCACCATCACTTCATACCCCGTCACTCGGGTTTACCATATTGCCATTTCCGGCCTTGTGTGCGCTTATGATTTCCAGACCACCTCATACTATCCATGCTTGTTCAAACGTTGCTTTTGACTAAAAACTGAATTTTTTTTTCTTTAGTTTAACGTTTCCTCTTTGTTTTACATCATTTACTTGTATTAAGGAATTTATGTCTGAGGATTTATTCCGTTCCATTATTATTTAGTGCAGGGAATTATAACCAGTTCCCACGCTTAACCCAAATGACCCGTAGGTTCTTTCACTTAGCCTCGTAGGCTATTTCTTTAGATTTTCACATTTTTTCCTTTTTAAAGTGAGACCCCAACAGTTCGTTTCTTTCTATTTGTGACCCAAGGGTCTTTTTGGTCCCGTAGACCTTAACACTACTTATAATCCCGAAGGTTATGATGGTCCCGTAGATCATCTTTTACTCGTGTCTTTATTAAAGTGTATATGTATATATATACTTACATAGCGTCAAGGCACCCATTTTTATGTTTAGAATTATTTATTTTTGCTTTTGCATTTCATTTGAACTTGACCGTAGTCTAAGGCTACATTTGTTTTCTTTCGAATTATCCTTCCGACTCTATGACTTCTTACGTCATTTACGCGTCGGTTTGTTCTTCGTTCACCGTTATCCAGTTCATACTTATATTTCTTTACAGCTCGTTACCCGGGTTCTTTTATCTTGATGTTTTTAACGCTCCCGTTGTCTGGTTTGCATTTTTTTTTCTTTTTATTATCAGACATTATTCTTTATTCTTCTTGTTTAACCTCCAAATAAGTTAAACATAATTATCAACATTTCTGTTTGCAAAATTTTATCGTTTCTTAGTCATAACTCATGATCCGAGTCTTTTGACCTTCTAATCCGCGTTCCCGTCTCTTGGTTTACGCATATACTCAATATCCTACCCATCTATCGGGTATCTTTACCGAATTCATCTTCAAAGTAACCATTCCAATATGGTTTTAGACTTCGTTTTAACTTATTTGGTCGTCTTAGCGAAATCCATCGCTTTTATTCAACCAAGTCCTCCTTCTATATTTATTCTGTTTGACTTGTTCGTGTGAATTTCATCACTTATGACAGTCAAACTTTATCCCACGCCTTAGCATTCTTATTACTCGGGTTGTATTTTCATTTACTTTGATTCTTGTCCCTTCCCTCAGGCTCGTTATTCTAATGTAATATGCTTCCGTTACCCGGCTTGCGTTTACATTTATTATCAAATATTTTACTTATTTGATCCGTTTTGGGTACCTTTTTAATTCGTCCCATTCACCCCGTCCTTACTACATTGGACGTAAATGTGTCCATCATAAAAAGTTCACGGTATCATGTATTCACTACTTACTTGGCCAGAGTAAGCGATCAACACATGGTACACGTGACCTTTTTATAATTTTCACATTACACCCCATGTAAATAACGCCTCTAATCTTTCTATATTATTGATTTAAATTGGCAAAACTTTATTCAATTGTTATTTAACAATTATTAGTTTTACCCGTTTCATTCTTGAGCATATAAAATGTTTTTCCTTTTTATCGAACTATTATATAATCACATTCGTTAATGTGATCGCTACTTTTCTCAATAGTATTATATAGAGAATTATTCACTTGGATAATTACTCCCGTCCAAGTTTCCATATGAACTAATCATGTTATTGCTTTGTTATTCGTCATCGTGAATAACAACATGTTTCTATTTATTTTTTCTTGGAAACATCATCCTGAATAGATATCCTATTCAGGTTTTCCAAGTTTTATCCTATATATGCAACCGTCATTCTCTATGTGTTTGTTGCATATTACTATTTGTGCGATTAATTTAAAACGTGCACCTGGTAATGCTTACCCTAACGGGCTTTCCATGCCATCAACCTTGTTCGCGATTGTTACGTGGTTTAGGTCCTTGTTGAGCATGCTCTGCTTGTCATACTTTGGACCGTTCCTTCGTCAGATCCGCAATTTATTAAACTCCCGTTATCTTCGGATGCGAGTGTCCTTCAACTAAAACATTTATAAAAGTTAGTAATTTCGATATTAATGAACGCCCGTATTATAATACAAGGCTTTTCTACTATACGTGTCAACGCACGTAATTTTGTTGACTATATCGATCCTTTATCAATTTGATTGGTGTAACGTGTATTACACGATAACCCTATGTGTTGTTCACTATACTTTAATCATACTAAACCATTAATATGAATATACTTACCGGATTTGCGATCAAGTCTCGAACCGAACACTTTACTCTTTAACCTTGAGCTCTGATTACCAACTTATAAGACCCTTACTATTATTTTACGGTTTCCGTATAGTTTACGAAAATAAACATGTAATTATAGTTACATATTCATTGAAAGTACAAGTTAATTAAAACTTTTCTAAATTTTGAAACGTTACATCATGATTGGTATAAATTTTTCGTTTAAAAATAACGACGAAACTATGTGCAGAAGCTTGTATCTTGATCGTGTTCGGTTCTTCTTTGAGCTTGATCTTCATCCGGGAACTCTTGGCGTTCACCTATGATCAAAACCAACTTAAAAGTTAGTTTTGATAGTTAAATAACAAGTTATATGGGTCAAACAAACAAAACAAAACTTTTTGCCAGCTAAGGCAGCTCTCGTGGGCCGCGAGAGCTTGCTCTAATATTGTCGCGGGCCGCGACTATGGTCGCGTGACGCGACTATCTGGTTCCTTCGCTGTCGCGTGGCGCGACAACCCAATTTCGAAAGAATGCTTGTTTTCTTGGTGCTGCAAATGCCCAGCTCCATTTTTCTAATTTAACATATACAAAAATGTGCATAACTTTTGATCTAGATGTCCGTTTAGCGTGATTCTTTTTCCCACGCATCCGTAATTTAATTACGGACTCGTTCATCAGTACTTTATGTATTAAAACTCGTTTTATAAGCGGATGGCTTATAAATCTCTTTTTCAATTATTCAACCCGTTTGTTTAGCAAGTTACATTACATGTTTACTATAAATAAATACTTCTAGACAATTTTACCCATTCCGAGCTTATTAAGCATTAGAGTTATTGCTCCTATTACAGGGTTCACGTACGCATTTACATTCACCGATTTATTTGTGTCTTTCTAACACTTAATCCTCATTTAATTTCTTAATTCATTTTGACCCGTTTAGGTGATTTTTAAGCATTTAAGCGTCAAACCCGCTCTTTTCTTTTCACACTTCGCATTCCCATATTAATTTACTACTTATATTCCACCAAAACTATTTTTGTGGTGGATTTAACATGAGAAACCCATAATCCCAAGTTTTACCATTCGGTTAGTCATTTTACGCAAATGACCCATATTTAGGCATTTTACCCACGAAGGTTTATGCCTATATCTCTTATACGTATCTAAGGGTTACAAAATCATAATACAAGTTCCTAAACAACCTCTAAGGGTCGTTTACCCAGTTTACCCATCAAAGGCTTTTTGGTCAATTTTAGTCCCTCATTTTACGACGAATGACTTTCACTAATTATTTGACCAAAATCGAATTTTTAACTATAAAATTAATTATGCGTACCTGGCTCGGGTCAACATATAGACCCGTTTTATACCTTTTTTTATTAGCCGCTACTTTATAGCGACGCAATTATCACTTCCGGTTCACTCCTGTGAACATACGACTTGACAACCAACGTTAGTCAATATTTGTCAAATGGTGTTATCACCACCATTTGACCCGTTTGGCCTATATGATCAAACGTTTGCATTTATAACAAAACATGGTTTTAACTACCCATTCACATATCCGTCCCATTTCGGATTTTTACCACAAGATCCTTTTTCCATTAACCATGGTTTTTTTATGGTTTTTATTCGTTCCGGCTCATATTGTTTCGTGTCGGAACCCATATTCGGATACAATCCGTTGTCATATTTATCACATATAAAATAAATACGTACACTTAAATTGGGTGTAAGCTTTACTTACCTCGCGTCCGTGCACACATTCTTCGCATCCATGTTCCGTTTGACCTGTTCATTTCCAAGCTCCCACCTAGCTTGTTTAGAGTCAAACTATATCATAACATCCATAAGATGGTTAGATTGGTCATTCTATATAATGGCCATCACCCTATGGACCTTTTTTTACACACTTATCAATCAAAGCATGCCATATATTTAACAACTAGGTTTACACCATAAATCTTTTTATTCACTAACCGTTTGACCCGTTAGTGAAGTTACTTATACAAACTAGTTAGTAAGTGATTTTAAACACTTTAAGCATGTCACATAAAGTGCTATTTGTTCCTAACAATCAATACTTCATGTCTAAAGCAAGTATATACAATCCTATGCCTTTTTCTTTGTTAATAATAACATTATTTATGTGCAGAGATTTTCTATTTAGCTGCTGTAATTGCCCATTTTGACCCATTTAAAATCTGAATTAGATCAATATATTCAAAGATGGATCGTAGAACTCTCAAATACCTTTCCAAGCATGTATGGTACGTCTTCTAATGATGTTTCTATGATTTTATATGGTTTTTACAAAATCAGGACAACAGCTTATTTTTAGCCCAAAGATCATGCTGTCTTTTCGAAATAGCCACTGAATTCGACGTTTTTGACCCAATTAACATCTGAACCAAGTCATCATGTTAAATAACGAAATGCAGATTACTCAGAGACCTTTCTAGGCATATAGAGTACACACCCATACGATTTTTCTGTGATTTATTGTGAATTTTCAAAATTCAGGTATACACCATATTATTTAATCATTTCATCAAACACTTGGCGGGTTTCCTATTCAAGATTAGTCTCTAACCTATCTTTTGAACACCTTACCCCAATTTTATCAACATATCATTACAAACACACATATGTCACTAAGTTTTAGTATCAAAATCAAGCCCCTATTTCTAGTGTGCATGAACGACATCAAGAACTTGAATTATAACATCAACTTTCACGATTTCAACACTCGATTTCATGTGTTCATCATATTGATATAAAACCCACTTAGGACATATATGGAAATCATCAAATTCCTAGTTTTTAACACTAATTCATCAAGTTTTCAACTAGGGTTCGTTTCTAAACATGAATCAACACAATATCACTCATACATTCAACATTCATTCCAGAATTTCGATTATGAGTGTTTATCATAAAATTCAAGATATCACTGAATTGTAAAATTTGACATACCTTGTGATCTCCTAGCATAGGTGATCACGAATTTAGTTAAAGCCCCAATTTTCTTAGCTTGATTCCGCTTGATTTTGATCAATTTGATGGATTTAGGGTCTTGAGAATGAGACCCTCTTTTCTCCTGTACATTACATGCACGCACACACACACTAAGTGTGTGGTGTTTTATTTAATTTGTTTTAATAAAAACAAGTTTCCCACTTGGTAATATTAGTCCCTATAGTTCTAAGGATTTATTAATGAGGCTATAACTCATAGTTTACCATTTAATTACCCATTACTAACTAGGTTAATTCTACCTAGTTAACTTAATGGGTTCGGGAAGTTAGAACCCGTTTTATTTTAAGTCCCGTTAACTCGGGCTTCTTATAGGCTTTGTTTTTCTTAAAAGCTTTTATTCTCTTTTTATTTAATATTAGGCTTATTTGTTTAAATCCTAATATTTACCGGGTTAAGTTAACACTAACGGTATTTTACCCGTTCATAAATATTAACGTGGTTTGATTACCAAATCCATTTTCGGGGTGTTACAGAACCTTTCATCACCCCATTTGGATGCTATCCAATTACACTTAAATGTGGGGGATGACTTGCATTTGAATATGGGAGGTTTGACAATAAGGATTTTAGCAATCTAAATAAATATTGCAAACACATGACCATGTGGAGTACACTATGGTTATATGGAGTCAATCGAGTTGATTAGACTTGAATGCCAATTGGTTTGATTCAAATCTAGTAAGATGTTAGTCATGACACACCAAAGGCATGATGAAAACGTGTCTAGCCATGAATTGAGTTTCATGTCATTCTAAAGACAAGGTACATAACTAGATCCAAGTTGAAATATCGAGTTATAAGTCTTACGAATCGACAAAAATGCAAAAGTAACTAGCAAGTCAAGAACACTTTAGGACAACTAATCGCAATTTAAATTATTGTTGTTAACTTAGCAAAGTCAACAAATAATTTTGAATCCAACAAACCAGTGGTTTGATAAGAGATCAAGTTGTGGAATGAGACTAAAGCCCATGAAAAAGGGACATGAGGGAAACCTAACCTAGCTGACTCGAGATCCCAAGATCTAGGTTCAATAGGACAACTTAATCATGAACCGAAGGGTAGTCACTGTGGGGGCATAGCTAATATATTTGTTTATATATAAGCTAGTGTATATGTTCATACATCCCCCTAAAACTATAAAAGGGTGTTTAAATACGTCCTAGTCCATTCCTATAATATTCAGTGACATTGTTGTGAGGCTAAGCATAATATGTGGCTAATTGATTTGTGGAAATCATAGTAAGCCATAATGCTTTTAATGATTCAAAGGAATCACCTATGTGAGAGAGAAGTAGGGTCGCTTCGAATGGCATTGTGGGGTGCACAATCCTAGAGCTCTCGCAGAACCAGGCTAGTGTTCCAGGACCATAATAGGACATGATAATGAGGGGATGGCCTGACTAGGGAAAGTATTGTGTGAATGTAAATCGTCGTCTACACAAATGGGGAGTTGTTCAAGGACATTACGTCTACAAAACCCTAGTAGGCTAACTATGCTTCACAAAGGAAGGTTCAAAGGCAAAACCTACCTATCCTGCAATACTCGATTGTCGAGGTTTTATCAGGGAATTTTGGGTGTTTTAATCGATCTCCATTCATGTGGGGGATTGTTAGAAATTTAGTGAAAATGAGTTTTTCACTAAATATTTTGGACATCAATAATATTTATATATGTGTTGTATAAATAGTTATTTATGGTTTTGTGTTCAAACTATGTCCAAATAGAGCTAAGATGAATAAGATATCGAAGCTTGAAGTTGTATGTTTGGAAAAAACAAAGATGAGAAAAATGGATTGAGATTTGTCACCTTGTCCCACATAGGTGGGATGACAAAACTTAAAGTGGTATATGAGGAGCACTCCTTGTAAATTGTTTCCTTAAAGGCACATTTGCGCGCGTGACGTGGACTATAGGCCCAATGTGGTGCACTTTGAACTTTGCGCACCACCTTTGTATTTTTGCCCATGAGCACGTGGTCAGATACATGGCGGGTCCGCTTATGTCACACCCTTGGGTAGCGTAGGCGGATGCCATGGCATGGCGCATGTCGATGCGGCGCGAGCTCCTTAGGCGCATGGCTCACGTCATTGGCTATGGCGAAGAATGCAAGTGGCGCGCGAGTATGGATGGCGCATGACCAGGTGGCGTCCTGGTATGCGTAGTGGCATCTGTGTGGCGCTTGAATCCATATGGCATGGCGTGAGATCCTTGAAGCGTGGCGCGCGGGCTGGCAGGCCAGTTCAAGCGCGCGTAGGTTTGCAGCAGCAACTAAAGAGCTGGATGGACCTGGTCAAACTAGTTATTTCAAACTGTTTAATTCGTGTCATGATGAATATGACCGTTTTTTACTAACCACTTAAGTCCATTTAATTAGAGATTAAAGTCATATTCATTATCTTGTTTATTACAGGATTAATGTTTTAGTTATGACAAGATTAATGTCTTGTTTATTACTAACTTTAATGACGTTAAAACAATGGTGTATATATATGAACTTGATGGTTCATACTAATATACACAAGAAAACTTGTACTCTCTTTAGTCTCTAAATTTCCATAAAATTGAGAGGAGTACTCTTAAATAGAGACAACTTCATCTTTCCATCAACAATTCTAAACACGATTATACCCGGTGCTATCTCGGGTGTGAGAGTCATCTTCGGCAGTACACGTATTGTTTCGGTTGTTGTACCCTGGGAGACAGAGCCGTCTGAGAGGAGGCCCAAAATCTGTTTTAAGGGAAGCGTGTTAAACACGTGCCTCAGCCACAACGGTCAACATCAATTAGTTCATTATTGTAGCCAAGAAGGATCGCACAAGAAGGTGCGGTTGAAGTTTTCCAAATACGTAGACTTGAATCAAGATGAGTATAATTAAATTGTATTTTACATTTGTTTATTTAGTTTATGTAACCAGTATTGTACTAGTAGAATTTCCTACAAATAACGAGGTCTCGTTATTATTTATTTTATTAATATTTTTAATAAAAAGTGAGCCTAGTTCCTACATACATACCTATACGTACAAATACGTGCCTACGTATACACTTAGTGAAAAGACAAAATTACAAGTATTATATGTGTATATACGTATATGTACAAATGCGACACAAGTACCTAATTTAAAAATATATAGGTAAGTAGGGTGAGGTTCCTGTAAAAAAGACATTTTTCGTGAGAAATGTGAGAAGACATAGAAATTGACATGTATGCATCATGTTTTGGACTTAGGTATGATGTTTTGGGTTGTTTTGGCAAGAAAAACACCAAACATAACAATTTAAAACACAATGCAATGTATTATGGGCATGAAATTTGAAAAAACAACAAAAACACACTACTTAATACTTAAAACACACTACTTAACGTTCTTGGCATAGTGTTTTAATTTTTAAGCGTAGAATTCATTGCACTGTGTCTTATATTGTTATGTTTGGTGTTTTTCTTTCCAAAACAACCCAAAACATTATGCCCAAGCCCAAAACATGATGCCTACATGTCAGTTCTTATGCATTCTCACACTTCTAACGAAAAGTGTCCTTTTTACAGGATCCTAAGACTAAGTAAGTATATATACATGGGTACACATATGCGTACAAGTATACAATAAATACATGGATTGAACAAGTATACAAACAAGTATATATAAATGTATACTTACAAAAGAACAATGTTAAAAATATTATTTTTAACAAAGCGTTGAATTGAAACATATATTTATATTTAAGGGAAAATATAAATACTTGGACTTAGTCAAAGGTCCATGATAACAAGAATACATGAAACAAGAATATATTTTGGATAATAAAATATATATTTTTTACACTAAACAAAGACAATCTTGTGGGACACGAGGACATACATGGGGGCGAGGCCCGGACATTACACGCACAAGGATGAGGCAATCGTGTGGGACATGAAGATACACAAGGGGCTAGGACTCGTTCACATGCAAACAAGGATACAAATTTATATAGATAATATATATATATATATATATATATATATATATAAACAATCATACGGATAATCAAACTACCAATGTGTCTAAACCAAACAAGAGTTTCAAACAAACAAAACAAGGTCAAGTCTTAACAAGGTTAATGATGAGAAACTTGTACATGATGAAACAACGAGACCTAAGTATCTTAACAAATTAGGACACTTGTAGGTCGGGTATAAATCAAGGGAACGTTTAATTGCTAGCAGAGCAAGGAACACAAATTGTGAGTTCATGCCCCCTCTTTTAAATATAGTTTGTTTTCAAAATTATGGGGAGATACATGTTACACAAAAATGGTATGATAGTTATGGAATGAAATCCACTTAGATCATATGCGCATAAGTAGAGAAACTTGAGTAACCATTAGTCACAATACAAGACTGAGGAACAAAAGTGATAGATCTATTGAGTGTGGGCGAGCTCCACTCCTGGTCCGTGAGACCCCGTTGAGTGCTTTTGTGTCCGGCTTAGCTGCGCGCCACTAGGTTTTAGTGATTTGGTCGACGGAATACATCGTCAAGGTTTGGTTGCTAACTTATGTCGACACCTACATTAATGTCCTAGCTAAGCATTAATTGTTCCACGAATTTCATTGACACTATGTATACTGGTTTTACATACAAGGTTTATCAAATGTTTTAAAGATTCATTGTGACAAAACAAAACACGTGAACTCCATGACATTATTGTTGACTTTTTAAACTTAACATGTATTTAAGGAAAGTAAGCATTTCATGGCGGAAAGCCAAGGAAACAAGGAAAGCAAGGAAACGATGCCTATTTTTAAGGATTTGCTTTTTATATACCGCCCTCGTGCGAGAATATAGGAGTCAAAACCTTGATTTCTTTAAAAAGAAGAAAAACTATATTTTGATTTAAGTTATGTTGTTAACTTGAGATACTTTTGGAATGTTATGAATATGCACTCTAATCTTGTATTTTAAATTTAAACAATAGATGGAATGACATCGTTGTTTATTTTATTCATATATATTGTTTACACTATCGAATGCTACGAAAACCTTTCATGATCACACCTCGTGCTTCCGCTACGTGCGGGTGTGACAGTAATTTCCTTCATTTAATATTTTTTTACTAGTTACAACTTTAACCCCTTATGTTGTAACTTGCTTTAACTTGTAAAACTAACCTAGTTAAGTGATTCCTTTATATAATACTAACGGAACTAACTGTAACATATCTAAAACTAATGTTTTTAATTCCGGTTTTATTTATACATATGCGTAACATTAATAAATATAAAAAATTCTCTTTTTTTATAAATTCTCACAAGGGTCCGGTTTACAAAACGAGTCAGGTTTAAGGATCTATTTTTTCGCGGATGTTACACTCACTTGGTGGATTCTAAAGAATTACAACTTTTACTCTTGACTTTCTTTCATTGTTGGTTTCTAACAGTCATGTTAATTATTGTATTACTCATTATTGTTACCGAAGCCAAAGAGATATTCCAAGTTGTCATACGGGAAGTGAGAAGATGTGGGAGTCACGAGGAATTATGTAAGGAAGTAGAAGAAATTCAGTTTAGATGATTTTGGCTGTTGTGTCGGTAGTTACCGATGGGTGGTGGTAATGATGGCAGGTGTGGTGATGGTGATGGTGGTGGGCGGTGGGCGGCGGTGCTGATGATGGTGGTGGTGGTGGTGGGAATAGGGTTATATTGACATTTTGTTCATCCATTATCAGGCTCGTAAAGCCCCACGCACGCGTGGCAACCATCAATGAACCATCGCTTGGCAGCTGGCGGTCATTGATTGGCGCACAAAGCGCACGTTCCTGACGTCGTGTCCCTTTCATTAAATGCGAAGGGTATATAAAGGGATAACCCTTAGGGTTTCCTTCACGTTTTTTTTTTAAATCTAGCCGTTGCTCTCCACTTTCTTCTTCCTTTCATCTTCTTCGGCGATTAATATCGTTTTCCCGAAACTGTCACTCACCTCTTCTTCTTCAATCTTTCATACATACATTTTCATTGATGGCTTCACCATCAGTACCATCACCACCGTCATCACCGGTGGAAGAAAACGTTGAGAACGTCGAGGCCGGCGATGCTTTAAAAGTTTTGAAGTGGACGATAGCGCGTCTTTCCGGGGATTGACATTGAGCGTCCGGATGCTGGAGGAATATGGAGCTCGGTTTCCGGTAGAGGGCGATACTGCTGCTGATGCCCCTGCCGGTTATGTGACCCTCTTTGCCCATTTTTTTGGCGAGGGCAATTTTCGGCTGCTGTTAACGGTTTTTATGGCCGATTTGCTGGAGTTTTATAGGATTCATATCTCCCAGCTTAGTCCATTGGGGATGGTTCGTGCTCGTCACTTCGAGTACTGTTTCTGATCCTAGGAGATTGAGCCAACAGTTGATCATTTTCGTCAGTTTTACCAGATGCATGCCCAACTGGTCTTTTATTCTTTCATCGCCCGCAAGGGCGCATTTAAGATATTGGAGTAGCCTCCTAATGGCTTCACGAACTGGAAGTCCAAATTCTTTTATGTGAAGCAGGCTGCGGTGGCGTGCAGGATGTCGATCCGGAGTGTTTTCCAGAACACTCTGACGGAGAGGTTGGCCCTCCCTACAACGGATGCGCAGGAGTGGTATGAGGAGCTCCAGGCTGTACCCTTGGTTCCGGTGACTAATAAGGGATTACAGGCTCTATACATGATGTTGCGGTGGAAACCAGGGAGCAAGTTGAAGCTTGTTTGCAGGGAGAAAGACGCAGGTAATTTCCTTTGATCTCTGTTTGTTAAGAACATGTTTTCCCTTGTTGCTAACTCTGCTTGCGGTTTTGTAGTGGTGTGTTTATGGCGCATATTTGCGTCTCATAGTGAGGTGAAGATCGCCACAGAGCAATGTGGTAAGGGTGAGGAAGGGTGGTATGAGACCACCGTTGGAAACTTCCGCGTGCCCGCTGGGACTGCACTAGAGGCCCCTCTACCGACAGGACCGGGTAAGTGGCATTATTTGTTTTTGCACCTTAAATTTTGTAGTTGTGTCATTCCTAGTGAAACTTGAATGTTACTTGCTATAGGCTCACTTGCAGCACTAGGAGTCCATGCCGCAGCTGTGGGTGGCAGTAAAGCAGCCGCGGGTGGTGGCAAAGGAGTTCAAGCCATGGGCATGGGTGCTAGCAAAGCTGTAAAAAGCAAACGCCCAGAAAAGCCCTTTATCATTGCGGTGAAACAGGCTGGCTCAGGTACCTTCCGCCTAGAAAAACTCAACCCGAAGATTATGTTTTTGTCTCTGATACTCTTGAGGGGTTGGATGTTCCAGGGTCTACTTCGGGCGCAGGTGGTGCCGGTGCTAGTATTGGGCCCATAATTTGGCAGAAGAGAAAGGTTGAGACCGCACCTGCTGGTGCGGTACCAAAGAAGATTTCTATACGTCGTGGGAAGACAACGAAACTAGGTGCACATCTTATGTAGCCTGCAAAGGGTAAGTTCACATCTTTCTTGAAGATCGTCCTTTGGAGTGTTGAACTTTCCTTACTTATGTTTTCTTTTTCCTTGTCTTTTTTGTAGTTGTCACAACCATAACTCTCCCTCCTCCACCGTCTTCACTGCGCAAGCTTGCGGGTGATGAGAAGAAGGTTCAGGAACCTGAACAAGCTATTCAGGTTGAAAGCAGGGAAGAACCCCCGCATGTACATGACGCAGGGGGGCTATTCGATAAACCAGTGGATGAGACCACGGTTTATGAGGATGTTTTTTATTTTTCTTATAAAATCATTGACCCCACTATCCAACGGGGGTCTGGTGAAGGCAAGGGGGCACAAAATCAAAAGTCCCCTGTCTTTGAATTTGGCTCCAGCTCTGGCGGTGGTGGAGAGGGTGACGCTGATCAGCCCCCGATCCAGCCCAACGAAACTGTGCTGGATTACTATTACCTCACTCACACCAAAATGCGAGGTCGGGCCATGCATCCCCCCCCCCCATGGAACATACATCAAGGGGATGTGATGACTGACCCTTCCCTTTGTAGGGAAGCTTTGAAGGGTGTCGGCACACCCGCGGAGGTGGAGCGGTTAAGGGCGTCCGGGTGCGAAAACTTATATCTTCAGCACGTCATTTACCTTATTGGTGTCGCTGTCACCAGAAATGTGATCCTCCATGATTGGTACTCTCTTGCCCAAAAGGAAGAGGAGTACCAACAGTTTAAATCTGAAGTTGTTGCAACAATGGAAAACGTCAAAGCAGCTGAAGAGCGCCTAGCCAAGGAAAAGGCTGATTTTGAGGTGTACAAGAGGACGGAGGAGTGGGCCGCAGTCGCCGCCCACAAACAGGTTCGGTTCTTAACCAAACTGTTATCACAAGAGCGCAAGCTCTGGAACGAGGCTTACGTGCGTGAAAATGAAAAATTTTACCATCTTCGCCAGGAAATTGTGAACCTGAAGGCGGTGAATTCCGGCCTTTAGAAGAAAGAGGCCGTAACGGGTGCGGCAATGGAAGAAGCCGTTATTGGCCGCACTACTGTGGTCAAGGCGCTGGAGGAAGCCAACCTTGGCCGCAGTACTACTGTCAAGGCATTGGAGGAGGCTAACCTTGCGCGCACTAAGTTAGAGGTATGTAATATATATCGTGTTTTGGTACTTAATCAACTATGAAAATGTCTTCTCATATTGAATCTTATTCATAAATAGGAAAATGCACGAAAGGACCTGCAGGCCCATGATGCGGCTTTGCCAGATGTTAACCGGCACTTGGTGTAGGCCTAAGTGTGGGCAACGAAGGCCAAGGAAGAGCATGGCCAGGTAGTTGCCCAGCTAGATGACGCGACAGCGATGAACACCAATCTTACTGCTGATTGCACATGGATGCGGGAGTTCGGTGTCGTTCATGTAAGTACTTTGTCATCTTGCTTTAATGTTCTTGCCCTTATACTGAGATACCGTTGTAATTATTTGTGCAGATTGCGAATGCAATATTGGAGGCACCAGAAACAACTTATGCGGTTGCGGATGTGGTGGCATGAGCGCGGGATGCGGGGTACAAGGCCGGCTACACTGAGTGTCTAACTCATGTGAATGCCGTTTCTGAATAGTAGTTTACTGATGAGCAATGTCCCCTGCGTGCGGTCCATACTGAGTCCGAGCTGAAGGCCGCAACTGATGCATATGATGCTTTGGTGGTCCCCGCACTTACTCAAGTCGAAGAATGCTTAGCGGCGGACAACTATGTTGACCGTCTGCGAGGCTTGTTCGAGCCTAAGGAAGGTGCTGAAGAGGAAAACGAAGATGAAGGTGAAGACTAAGTTGGGCCAACGTGTCTTGTCTGTCTTTGTCTTCTTTTTTTGACTTGTATAGTTTTTGTTTTATGTAACTATGACAAGTTGCCCCTGCGCATCCTGCCAGTGCGCAAGTGTGATGAATATACGACTTTTTTGGCTTTAAAGTGTTTGAGTAAAATGTATTTACTATTTGCTTTGTATAAGCGCGAGTGAGTCGAACTCCTTTATTATTTTAGGCCATTTGTAAGGCGCGTGTAAATAATAGGTTAACATACTGTGCGCCACTGCCGAGACGTAAGTGAGTAGGAGTTAATTTATCTTCCTACCCATAGGGCAAAGGAAATGTTTAACTTAGTTCTTTGATTTGGCCGTTTATAAGGCGCCAAATTGCAAGATAGGTATTTATTATGCTCTTTAGTTTGGAAGTAAATAACTTTAAGTGTAGGTCGTTTCACGGGCGCAAAATAGGAAGGTACTTTAGTGCCTGCGCCCAGCAAGGCGCATGGCAATGTTTGAACTTCTGTAAAACTATATTACAATGTTTGTATGTATTAGCCAGTTTTTGTGGGTATTGCGAATGAAGATTTGCCAATCTGTTTTTGTGAATACCGCAAAGTGGAACATGCATTTGTAATAGAGTTATACAGGTTGGATAAGATAAACAATGAAGTTATAAAGATTCTCGTTTATTGATCAGCGTATAGTGCAGGACCATTTAATTGTAATGCAAAAAAGAAATAAATTACAATCTTACATATAACAACGTCTAAGCTGTTGCGCATTCCAGGTCCTTGGAATAATGTCACCGCCTAACGTTTGCAGTTTGTATGCGCCCTTGCCCAAGACCTCATGTATGAGGTAGGGCCCTTCCCATTTAGGAGCAAGTTTGCCTTGGCGCTCTGCGTTAGAGGCTTCATTATCTGAACGACGTAATCCCCTGGGTTGAACATGCAGATCCGCACGTGCGCATTGTAATACTTTTCTAGCTTAGACTTGTATTTAGCCTCGTTGATGGCTGCGTTTTCACGCCTTTCTTCCAAGAGGTCCAAGTCTAGCCTATGCTCCCTGCTGTTGTCAATGTTATTGACAGCCAACATTCTTGGTGAAGGGAAACCAATTTCGGCAGGGATCACTGCTTCGGAGCCATAGACTAGGCTGAAGGGTGTCTCACCGCTTCTTGTTTTGGGCATTGTCCTAGGTGCCTATAGGATGCTTGGGAGTTCATTGACCCAGCCTCTCCTAGCTGTTCCCAACCTTGCTTTAATGCCTTCGACTAAACACTTGTTGATACTCTCTACTTGGTTGTTCCTTTGAGGATTCGCCACAGAGGAGAAGACATGTTCGATGTTTAGTTCTTGTAGCCAATTTTGGATATCTTCAAAGGCAAAGTTGGCGTCGTTGTCGGTTACAATACACATGGGTAAACCGAAACGGGAAATGATATGCCCAAATAAATTTCCACATAATCATAGCCGTGGTAGATGCTAAGGGTTTTGCTTCAACCCACTTTGTAAAGTAATCCGTTGCCACTATGATGAATTTTACCGCACCTGGTGCATCAGGGAAAGTTCACACCACGTCAATACCCCATTTTTGGAATGGCCATGCGATGGTTAGTGGGACCAAGTTGTTCTTTGGGCGCAAGGTTTTGGGTGCGTGTCGCTAATAGTTGAGGCACTTGCGCAAGATTTTAACAGCATCCAGGTGCATGCCGGGCCAGTAGTACCCGACATTCATGATCTTGGCTACCACCATGCATGGTCCTATGGTGTGCATATAGCGTGATATGATTTTATTAATATTTTAAGCCTGTTTTACGCGTTAGTCAAGTTTTAAATTTATAAAACACAATATTATACTAACACTAAACACACACTTGGGAAAGTGCACCCATCGCGAGCGTAGTATAGTGTTGGTAAGATACCGAGGTCGTCCAAGGACACAAGAGCTTTTAATACCAGTTTAGCGTCAACGTCTAATCGATCCAAATTTTGAGAAAAGAGTGTTTAAACTTGAAAATAAATATAAAATAAAAAAAGATATAAAATGAAAAACAAATAGACAAGATAGAATCACTTGGATCCAACTCATCTTTAATGTATCCTTTGATATTTTCGCACTTTTTAAGAGATTCTCTTAGTTATAGTAGTAGGCCCCTGTTTTGAAGGTGACGTTACCCTCAACCCAGTGGTTTGAGTCAGTAGGGATACAATCCCAAAGGGTCGGGATATTGAAAGACAATTAAGTTAGTTATTAATGCGAAAAGTGGTAGGCCCCTCTTTTTGAGGTGATGTTACCCTCGGCTAAGTGGTTTGAGTCAGCAAGGATATAATCCCAAGAAGCCGGTTTAATGTTTTAATAGTGGTTAACATATGAGGGGTTCAAGCTATTCGCACCCCCGCCATCCAATACCGTTAGGCATTGAAGGAGGTCCTAGTAAGTTTAAACCAGGTTCTCGCAGGATCTATACATTGAACGAAACAAGAACTTTACCAAACCACCCTTCTAATCCCCTTCCAAGTAGTTAACGCGCTTTATATAGACCGTAAAGACACGAATGGGCAAATCAATGACATCGTGAAGAAATGGTAAAGAAAATTTACTTTCAACATAAGAAACTAGTTATTAAAGTCACTAATACAAACCCAATCAAAAAGTGCCAAAAGATTAAAAATCAAAAGTAATACATTAAAGACTTGTCTTCACCAAGTGATGTAAGAGATTAGCCAAACATGGCCTTTGATTGACAAGAATTCTTACAATCAATCTTGGATCCCGAAACTACTACTCACTCTAAAGATGGTAAATGGATGATGGTGGTGGGTATTGGTGTTGTAGTGGTGATGGAGTGGTGGCAAAGTGGGAGAGAAGTGGTTTGCCAAGGGATGCCTTTGAAGTGAACCAAACACCCCTATTTATAGCCTGAACAGAGCCCCGGCCATGGCCCCGTGTTCACTGGGCACGGCCCGTGGCCATCCTTTTCCCTTCCTTCATTAAATGCAGCTGTCAGCAGCGGGCCCCACACGACCCCGTGTCTTCTGGGCACGGCCCCGTGGCCAACTCTTTGTTGTACTATCAAAATTCTGCAAATCTAAGAGTTGACCACGCCCCATGGTGATCTGAGCACGGCCCCGTGGTGGGCGTAGGAGCTTCTGCAAAGTTTGTCTTATTGTGCAGGGTCTGACCACGACCCATGCCTGGCTGGGCACGGCCCCGTAGTCAGCTTCTGTCTTCTTCTTTTTTTTGCTTTGGGAGATGCTGCCGAGGGGTCGGGCATGTCACGTTATTCCTTCTTCTTGTATTTATGTTGGTTTTGGCTGCTTATTTGTTCCTTTTGTTCTTTTAAGCTCATTTGGTCCTGTAAATTTAAAAGGAAGAAAGAAACGTGCTTTTTCCAACATTAGTACTAAAAAGGGGTTGGTTTTATGCCTCTATTGATGTAATTTATATGTTGCATTTTGTACACATCAAATACCCCCACACTTGAATCTTTGTTTGTCATCAAGCAAAACTCTTTAAATGTGGCTTACACACCCAAATGGAATAGGTAGAGAAGAAGTTTTGTGGCTTGTCTTGAGTGTCGGGAATCCAAGATCTTTATTAAATTTTGATTTTATTTTATTTACAATCATATTCGTCATGATTTATTTAGAACACTTGTTAAGAAAAATTATTTATTTGGGCATAACATGCCTCGTTAAAATTCTATTTATATACTAGTTCACATACCTCACGGGAGATCACTCAACACTCGGCCGAAGGTGTATTTTTGTGAAACACTCGATATCGGTCATAGGACTTATTTCTACCATATGTTTGCCAAGCGATCAAACCTCCTCCTTTTTAACTATAAACCTTCATAATTTTCAAGAGGACTTTGGAAAGGGTTAGGCTTGGGCTAATGGTAGGTGGTTTTTTGGGTTAGTAGTTAGTAAAATGGCGAAAAGCGTAAAAAGCGTCGGTTATCGTAAAACTTTTTATTTTTTTGTGACATTTATTCAGACTAAGCATATTCAAACAAGTATTTTTGAGGAACTTGTTTGGTTATTGCATTACTCTCTCTCTCTCTCTTTCATGTCACAAGATAACCGAGCTTTTTACTAAAACAAATGGGTTTGAAAGGGAAAAAAGAGTTATGGTGGGTAATGGGAGTTTGTTTAACGGGTTTTTCGAAACAAAAAGGTTTAGGCTCAAAGGGGTTAACTAGGGGGATTTTTGGTAGTGATGTAAAAAGGTTGAAAATAATGGTTTTGAAAGAAAAATGTTAGTCCTAATGCCTCCATCATTTACTTACTTGGGTTCAAGTTGGTAAGGACCGGGAATGTATCGTCTTGGCAAGTTCTAGAGTCGTAAAAACCAAGCGGCTATTCATACAAGAAACGAAAATGAGCATTTAGTTTAAAGATGTATGCATGTATGCTCAATAAAAGCTCATAACTCACTTATTGTGGGAATGGGTTTATAATGTGAAAAAGTATATATAATCAAATTTTAAAAAGATTTGTTATGCCTTTTTATAATTTTCTTATTTGGTTCTTTTTATCACGACGCTATCGCTTTAAATTTATAAAAACATAACCTTTTTAGAACTTGTTATTCCCAAATTAAACCAAGACAAGTAAACAAAATGAAAAAATTTGAAAAGATTTGGGGTGATTAGCGGTTCCAATAGAATTTTGTGTAAGGCTTGTTATTAGGACTTGTAAGATTCAAGGTTTTAGCATCCCCCCACACTAAAATTACACATTGTCCTCAATGTGTCCCAAAAATAAGTTTTTAGATTGATTCGAATGTGTAAAAGTGTGTTTAAAAACAAGTTTTTGTGTTACTAGGCATCTGGCCACGGCCCCGTGTGGTCCAGGCACGGCCCCGTGGTCAGAGTGCCAGTAACAAAATTTAATAGAAGGCTGGCCACGAGGCGTATTCAGTGAGCACGGCCCATGGCCAGTTACCTGATCTGGAGCTGTTTTCTACAGATGCTGGGCACAAGGCGTGTTGGGCTGGGCACGACCCCATGCTGCACATGCTGGAAGGCTGAAAAGGTTGTCGGGAGGCATTGTTTACGTGCATGGGGTGCGGTTTTAACGTCCCTTTGGCAGTTACCTGATCCCTTGGCAGTTTTCATCTTTTTTAGTGTGATTTATTCCTGAAAAGTAAGAGTAAACTAGAAAACATAAAAGTTAAACTAAATTAAAACTAAGGACAGTTCCGCGGAATGCCTCCGTGGTGCGCCATGTTTATAAGGGTCCTTGGCTAGACCCAAAGCTAGTCATATGTTACCCGAGCGGGATGTCTCGCATCCCGTGTTGCACCGTTGGAGAGCGTCATCCAATCTTGAGTCTATAACATCCATGTAGTTGACCGAGTCATCCTCTACTCTCTTTCCAACCCCGAATTTCATCTCCTTGTCTTCGACCCTCAATGTTAGCTTTCCGTCACTCATATCTACCATAGCACGAGCGATGGCAAGGAATGGTCTCCATAGGATGAGGGGAACTTCAGTGTCTTCTTCCATGTCGTGTATGACAAAGTCGGCCGGAAAGACAAATTCTCCGACCTTTACCAATAGAATCTCGATGATACCTTGTGGGTATTTGATAGACCTATCGGCTAGTTGTATACTCATCTTTGTGGGGCTTGTTTTTCCTAGTCCGAGTCGGTCAAACATTGATGCGGGCATGAGATTGATGCTTGCCGCAAGGTTGGCTAGTGCATTTCGTATGGGCGATCTCCCAATTGAGCAAGGGATGGTGAAGCTTCCGAGGTCGATTTTCTTTTGTGGGAGTTTGTTGAGGAGTACGGCGGAGCATTCTTCACTTAGGTTGACCAATTGCAAAATTTCAATCTTTCTTTTGTGGGTGAGGAAGTCTCTCATGAATTTTGAGTACTTTGGCATTTAAGTGAGGACTTCTACAAATTTGGAGATTGATATGTAATTGCTTTAGTAAGTTTATGAACTTTGTGAATTGCTCATCGGTCTTTTGGCGAAGTAACAGACTGGGGTAGGGTACCGGGGGGTTTTTGGTGGGTTCGGAATTTTGTGGGATAGTTGGTTCTTGGTGGTTGAGGGTGAGTTTGTGGTTTGGTTGGGTGGATTGCTGTTGCTTGGGGGTAGTGGTGTTTCCTCGGGACCTACGGTCCGGTTTCTTAATGTTATGAGGTGTACTTGCGCCTTTGGATTGGTTTCGGTATTGCTAGGTAATGCGGCTTGTAGTCTCTCGGAGAAATTTTGGGCTAGTTTCCTTAATTGTTTTTTAATGTTTTGAATACTAGCTCGTTGGTTTCTAATGTCGGATTCCATTTGTAGGAATCGGTCCGAGTACCTTTTGTCGGTTTCGGAGATGAGGCGCGTGATGAGGTCTTCAAGCCTCTCTCGGCCCCCTTGTTGTTGTTGAGTGAAATTTCGTGACTCATTTCTTGGTTGTTGTTGAAAGTTTAGTCGTTGATTTTGATTTTGTTGGTTACTACTATTCCCGGGCTCTCTCCAACCAAGGTTAGGGTGGTTACGCCAACCTTGGTTGTAGGTACCCGTTGGGGGACCCGACGGTCTATGTCGATTATCAATGTAGTTTTCCATTTCTGTTTGGTTTTCCATTTCTTTCATACAACTCAAATTTTCATGTGGCCCACCACACCTTTCACAAACCATAATCTAGGCCGTTTTTGCCATTTCTAATTTCTTTATTTTTTAGGATAGGGCCTCGATTTGGGCTTGTAAAGAGGTGTTCTCATCTACTTTATGGGCGACCGGGGCAATAGACTTTGAGCCACGGGGGGGGGGGGGGGGGGTGTGCCATTGAAAATTGTTTTGAGCAATTTCCTCAATTTGATTATAGATTTCATTTGGGAATCTATTACCTAGAAGTGCCCCGAAGCTTGAGTTGAGTGTTTGTCTCTTCAGCGGCAATAATCCATTAAAGAAAGTGGATACTTGTTGCCACACCACGAGACCATGATGAGGGCATTTCCTCAATAGCTCCTTGAATCTTTCCCAAGTTTCATATAAGGATTCACCGTCCTCTTGTGAGTATGTATTTATTTCAGTCATTAATTTAGCGGTTTTAGAGGGCGGGAAATACTTATATAGAAATTTTTGGGCAAGTTCATCCCAAGTGTTTACCGAACCACTTGGGAGGGTGTTGAGCCAAGCCTTGGCTCGGCCTTTTAGTGAAAATGGGAACATTCGAAGGCGGACGGCGTCGTTTGATGCTCCATTGAAACGGAAAGTGTCACATATTTCCAAAAAGTTAGTAATATGTAAATGCGGATCTTCATCGGGTAGGCCATGGAATGTTGCGGAATTTTGGAGCATTTGGATCAAATGCGGCCGAAGTTCGAAGTTGTTGGCATCGACGTTCAGTGCATTGATGGCAGCTCCGAGGTTACTGACCGTGGCCCGCAAGTAATCCGTTAGGGTACGTTGATCCACCATCGGGATTCTATCCCCCAAAGCTTTCTCTTGATTCTTGGCTTTTAGTCTTTTTCTTAGAAAGCGTTCGGATTCGTCTAGAGGTTCTTTTATGTCTTTATCAGAACTGGAGCTCATGCACCACATAGAGTTTTCAGGCCCTGCAATTGAGTTCTAAGTCCGGCGATCAAAACAAAAAAAATTGTTGGTCAGATTCTTCACCAAGGCCCCGTGGTCGTATTACAGTTGATATTTTCTGGATCCCTAGTTACTGGGGAGATCAGCACGGCCCCGTGGTGCACCTCCACAGCCTGTGGTCACTCTTCTGTAACTCAGAAAACAAAAATTGCCAGTGAGATTGAAGGGCACGGCCCCGTGTCTAACCGGTCACGGCCCGTGCTAAGTTCTGCAGAAGTTGAAAAAATTAAGAAAAAAAAATCCTAAAAACAGAAAAATGCTAAAAAAATTAGGCCGTTGATTTTAAACTTTCTTAAAATCTTTGTATCCCCTGCAACGGTGCCAAAAACTTGGTGTGCGTATAGCGTGATATGATTTTATTAATATTTTAAGCCCGTTTTACGCGTTAGTCAAGTTTTAAATTTATAAAACACGATATTATACTAACACTAAACACACACTTGGTGAGCTGAGCATGGCCCCATGGTGAGCGTAGAAGCTTCTGCAGAGTTTGTCTTATTGTGCAGGGTCTGACCACGACCCATGCCTGGCTGGGCACGGCCCCGTGGTCAGCTTCTGTCTTCTTGTTTTTTTGCTTTGGGAGATGCTGCCGAGGGGTCGGGCATGTCTTGTTATTCCTTCTTCTTGTATTTATGCTGGTTTTGGTTGCTTATTTGTTCCTTTTGTTCTTTTAAACTCATTTGGTCCTGTAAATTCAAAAGGAAGAAAGAAACGTGTTTTTTCCAACATTAGTACTAAAAAAGGGTTGGTTTTATGCCTCTATTAATGTAATTTATATGTTGCATTTTGTACACATCATCCTACATGAATGCCACAAATGCCTTCGTGTATTTCGCGGACTAAGTATGTGGCATCTTAAGGATCCACGCATCGGAGGGGTGGTCCCATGTAGGATTTCCTATATAAGATACCGTCTTCCATTTGGTAGTGGCACACTTTGCATTGCAACTTACGCGCCTCCGCTTTGTTTTCTGGGAGTATGCCTGATTGCAGGTACCTTACGATGGGCGTCATCCAGGATGGTGACCCCAATTCAAATACGTTGACTTGGCGCAAGGGTACCGAAGGATTTTTGAGAACTTCAATACGTACATCCTTGGCCAAGTGTTGAAAGCTGGTATACTAATTTGGAAAGTGCATCAGCTGGTTTATTTTCACTCCAGTTAATATGAACAATTTTGAAGGAGTTGAATTTGGTTATTAGCTGCTTTGCTTGCTCGAGATAGAGGACCATGATATCCCCTTTTGCGGCGTATTCCCTGTTTATTTGCCCAACAACTAATAAGGAGTCGATGTGCGCTTCCATATTTTGCACACCGAGTTTGATCGCTAGTCTTAGCCCAGCAAGAAACGCTTCGTATTCGGCCTCATTATTTGTTCTTTTGAAGTCGAGGCGTATTGCATACGTAAGTTCTTGGTAGTCTGGGCTGACTAGGTGCAGGCCTGAGCCAGTGCCGTCTTCGTTGGACGCACCATCTGTATATAGCGCCCAGCTGTCCGTGGAAGGTGTGGGGGGCACAGGCTTCTACTCTGCTTCGCATTCTCTGATGCGGTTCGCCAGCACTTCAGTGGCGAAATCAGCTAATACTTGCCCTTTGATTGCGGGTCTTGGCTTATAGACTAGGTTGTGCCCACCTAGTTCTACAGCCTATTTGGTAAGTCTGCATGAGATTTCAGGCATTGAGAGGATCTGGTCGATTCTGTAATTGGTCAAGACATTGATAATATGCCCTGAAAATGTGAGTGCATTATGTCTATCACTTCCGTCAATCACGTATCGTAGCTTAAACAGATGAACAAGACTAGTGCTTAACGAAGCAAAACATAAAGTTGATATATGTTGAAGTCCATCCGGATGGATGGACATAGGTTCATCCGGACGGATAGAGATGTTCATTCGGTGATATTGTAATTTACCATCCAGACGGATGGAGTTTCTCATCCAGACGGATGGAAGGCATCCGTTGAATAGTCAAGTCCGGATGAGTGTTACCTATAAATAGGAGTGTAGGGTCTTGTCATTTGTAACTTTGAGCAAATTTGAGGCGAAGCTCTGCTCGTTTGATTTCGTGGTGTACAAACTGTTATATCAGTAATAGAAATCATTGTTAATTTCATCTTCATGTTTCATACACACACGTACTTGGATTCCGCACAACGAACGTGTTCATACGCATTCATCGGTTAGAGGTTCGATCCTCAGAGCGATTTCACAAGTGGTATCAGAGCGGGAGATTGTTTGCACGGATTGAAGACACGAAGAATCAAGCTTCTTAATCTGATTCAGAGTCGATTTCATCTTTTTCTACTTATATATTCTTCTGCACTTCTTCTACTCATTCTTTTTGAACTTAAAATTCAAATTCACAAAGATTTGACGGTTAAAAGGCTAAATTTTTAGTATGTTGTGTGAAAATCAGTTTTAACAAACCCTACAAAGTTTCAGATCAAAATTCTAACAAAAACGACCTAAAATCATTGAAAACATGGCTATTCATGTGCAGTTGTGTTCATCCGGATAGATTTAAGTGCATCCGTCTGAGTAGAGTCCATCCGGCCAAATAGACACTTTAAGCTCATCCGGACTTATTTCATTCGTTTATTTGCTCATCCGGAAATTTGCCCATCCGGTTAAAATATCATTTTGTTCATCCGTCCGAAACGGCCATCCGGACAAATAGACTTGTATTGTTTGATTTTCAAATTTGATCAAGTGTTTGATTGTGTGTTTGCAGGTAATCATGGCTGAAGAATTCTATAACACGTTTTACAAAGCATACACTTCAGAGTCAACCGAGACAACAACTGTTGCACCAAAAAGCATTTCTAAAGCTATAAATGATAATATAAAACATGAAAACTTTTATGGAACTCATTCTAAACCACCAAAACTTGATAACATTAAAGATTATACTTGGTGGAAAGAAAGGTTTCTTAACTGGGCAAAAGCATATGCTCATGAAAGTTGGTTTTGTATGGAATTCGGGTATAAAAAGCCAAGAAATGATAAAAATGAAGAAATTGAACTTGGAGATTTAGAAACTGAAGACAGAAATGTATTTTCTCCTGAACAAAGGATGATCACGTTAATTCAACAATCGATCAAAGATGATATCTTTGCATTACTCAATCATGATGGGTCTTCAAAATCTGTGTGGGAAGCGTTGCGAGTGAAAGCTGAGGGAGGAAAGCAAATTAAAAAGAATAAAATATCATTGCTTAAAAAGAAATCGATCTGTTTGATAGTATAAAAGGAGAAACAATGAGACAAATGATTGAGAGATTTTGTCATCTAAAAATCAAACTTGACAGGTTTGGGATAACAAAATCTCGAGAAGAAATCATTGACAAAGTTATTGAGGCTTTACCACGTGTAGATTATTGGCAAACCTTTGTTTTCATTTTGAAAAATGATGCACAGTTTGATGAGATTACTTTGGATACATTGATTGAAAAAATTGAAAGTCATGAACTGGAGTTGCAAAAACAGAACAAAATGAGCAGCTCTACCTATCAACAAAATGTGGGTCTTTACTACAAGGGAAGCTTACCTTCAACCAATCAGTCACCAAAGATTAGTACAGCTTTTAGTGTTGAAAAGTTAAAGGATTCACAAAAGAGCTCATCAAGTTATAATCCAGGTTATCATTCTTAATCAACAGCATCAAGTGTAGAAGAACCCAATGAGATTCATTTCAACATTGCTTTGAATTTGAAAAATTCTCCAACAATGAGTATCAATGCTGCTAAACAACAGATGAGTTTCTTAGCATCGATTCTGGAATCGTATGAGAGTCTGGTGGCAGGGAGAATCGGCAATCCCGAGTTAACAAAAGAAGATTATGACCAGATAGATCTGGAGGAGATGGAACTCATTGATATCAGATGGTGTTTGGCGAGCGGTATTAGAAGAGCACAACGGTTTATGGAGATAACAGGCAGACAGGAACTTGGAGGGTTGCTAAGCACCAAGCTTGGGTTTGACAAATCAAAAGTCACATGTTTCCGGTGTAAACAAAAGGGTCATTTCAAGAGAGAATGTGTTAACAGAGAAGTAGCTAATCATGGTAATCCATTTCATGACGACTACTACAAAAAGGTCATTTATCATAAAACTGGTGAGCAGACGTCCAGAGCTAGTCTAAAGCAAATTGCTGAAGGTTCATTCTGTCACGGCCCCCGACCCGGTTTAACCCGTTTCAGGAGTCGCGGAACAGAAAATACCGTGGTTTTTATTTAATTGAGTTTAACAGCGGAAGATTTCATCAGGATCTTTTTAAAGCTGAAATTTCCCGATTATTTTATTTCACAATTCGGGATAAAACCCTGGTAATTTACAATCATATGATTTCACGGAGAAATCTTTATTTTTACAAAACATGTTTCTTTATTTTATATTGAGCCACTTCCTTAAGCTTGTAGTGCTACGCGGCACTTTTCCTGGATCACAACAGATCACCTGAAACATGTTTGAAAAAGGTTTTGTCAGCGGGAAATACTGGTGAATCATTCTTTTTATTAAAACGACACATTTGTTATAATTTACAGTATTAAGAGCGATTACAATGTTTCCATATATCAACCAACTACCCACAGTATTTGTCACTCGACTCGTTTCTGTTACTATGGTCAGATCACCCATTGGCTAACTCGTTGTCCAATGGTGACGGGAAATAAGTAATGTATACAAAACCCCACATACGGGCTGTAATTTAGTGATTACAAAGACTTAATCCCTGTAATTATAACCTTTAAAAATGATTGGAGTATTGTAAAACATTATTGATAAAAAGAGAATGACTCACATTGCAGATTTATATGATCAGAGCGTAGCCTACTGATTAGCCTTTTAACCTAAATTTAACAACATCCACACGAACTCGGTTAGTAACTAATACAGCATTTACGATAACTCACGAGATCAAACCCTCACAACGAATGACAAAGTGCAATACTTAAACATCCATCGAATTCACGACGAATGACAAAGCATAACCCTAATGTGGGCAGCACTTAAACATCCATTGGATAATTTAATCGATCGGACATTGAATCGTAGCAGCGATCGAGTTAATACCCGGTATCGGAGCAGCGCCTCACTAATATTGAAGTAATTTCAACCTCAGAGTACTAAAACTTCATTTTTGAAAGTTTGTTTCGACACCAACAGACTGTGCATGCAACAAGCTATTTATAGCTAAAATTAAGGCCTGTCGCGGCCCGCGTAAACCCTTAGCCCCATCTTACGCGGCCCGCGTGGCCGCCCAGGCTACGAGTAGGGTTGACTAGTCATACGTAGGTGTACCAGATGGACGACATGTGGCACGGTTACGCTTATCCGGTCAAACCAAATTTGATGTGGCCCGCGTAAGACAAGCTTGTCTCTTACGCGGCCCGCCTGAAACCTATAAGTTTTGTTTTTCTTGATTTTTAATATTGTTTAGGGTTTCAGGGGTCCGGGTTTATACTTACGTGTATTTTAAGGACAATTTTGAGAGTCCTTACATCCTCCCCACCTTATTTAAAATCTCGTCCTCGAGATTCATTGGAATAAGTGAGGATACTTTCGCTTCATCTCCGATTCCAGCTCCCAAGTGTATTCGGGTCCTCTCTTTGAATCCCACTTGACTTTTACTAGTACCAATCTTTTGTGTTTGAGAAATTTGATCTTTCGACCTTCGATTTGAAGAGGTTTCTCTACGAATTTCAGCTTTTCATTTACCTCTATATCTTGAAGAGGTACTATCAGAGATTCGTCAGACAAACATTTCTTGAGATTGGATACATGAAATACGTCATGTACTCCAGCTAACTCTTCTGGTAGTTGTAAACGGTAAGCAACTGGTCCTATACGTTTGATTACTGGAAATGCTCCTACGTATCTTGGACTTAGCTTTCCTTTCTTACCGAACCGAACTACTCATTTCCAAGGAGAAACTTTTAAGAGTACTCTATCTCCGACTTAAAATTCCAGTGGCTTGCGTCGATTATCGGCATAACTCTTTTGACGATCTCGAGCAGTCTTTAGTCTTTCCTTGATTTGAGTAATCTTGTCGGTAGTTTCTTGCACAATCTCCGGACCTGATAATTGACTTTCTCCTATTTCTGCCCAACAAACTGGAGTTCTACACTTTCTTCCATACAGTGCTTCAAATGGGGCAGTTTCAATGCTTGCATGATAACTATTGTTATAGGAGAATTCAATTAACGGTAAGTGATCGTCCCAATTTCCACCAAAATCTATTACACATGCTCGGAGCATATCTTCTAGAGTTTGGATTGTCCTTTCACTTTGTCCGTCTGTCTGAGGATGATATGCCGTACTTAAATTTAGTCGGGTTCCCATTGCTTCTTGGAAACTTTTCCAGAAGTGGGAAGTGAAACGACTATCCCTATCCGATATAATGGAGAGTGGAACTCCATGTAAGGATACTACTTCATCTACATACAACTTTGCCAACCTTTCCATGCTAAAGGTTTCTTTCATGGGTAGGAAATGAGCTGATTTGGTTAATCGATCCACAATTACCCAAATCGTGTCATTACCCTTTCTGGTTTTGGGTAACTTAGTAACAAAATCCATTGTTATGAGTTCCCATTTCCATACTGGCATTTCTAACTGTTGTAGTAGACCTGAAGGTTTCTGGTGTTCTGCCTTAACTTGTGAACAAGTAAGACACTTAGAAATATATCTAGCTATATCCTTTTTCATTCCTGTCCACCAGAAATTATTTCTTAAATCTTGGTACATTTTATTGTTTCCAGGGTGCATGGTATACCTTGATTTATGAGCTTCTTCTAAAATCTTATTTCTTAATTCTCCCTGCTTAGGTACCCAAATTCTTCTTTGGTGGAATCTCCAAATTCCATCATTTCCTTGTTCTAATTCTTTTATTCTTCCCTTCATTCCTTCAGCATCATCCTTGATTGTTGTAGCTTGAACATTCTTCAATTGTTCTATTAAATCTAATTGTATATTTAATCTGAGAGCACGAACTCGCTTTTGCTTTTCATGATATTTACGACTTAAGGCATCTGCAACTACATTTGCCTTTCCTTCATGATACTGAATATCACAGTCGTAATCACTTAGGATTTCCATCCATCTTCTTTGCCTCATGTTTAACTCTTTTTGCCCAAATATATATCTTAAACTTTTATGATCTGTATAGACAGTAAATTTACTTCCGTACAGATAATGTCTCCAAATCTTAAGGGCAAAAATGATGGCTCCTAATTCTAAGTCATGAGTCGTATAGTTTTCTTCGTGCTTTTTCAATTGCCTTGAAGCATACGCAATTACCTTCTTGCATTGCATTAGTACACATCCTAATCCTAGTTTTGAAGCATCACAATATACTTCAAAATCTTCTGTTCCTTCTGGTAAGGCTAGGATTGGAGCATTTGTTAACTTTTGCTTTAAAATCCTAAAAGCTTCTTCTTGCTTAGGTCCCCATTCAAACTTAACTGCTTTACAGGTTAGCTTAGTTAATGGTACAGCTATCTTGGAAAAATCCTTAATAAACCGTCTATAATATCCAGCTAAACCTATAAAACTTCTAATTTCCATTGCGGATTGCGGAACCTTCCAGTTGGTAATTGCTTCTATCTTAGCAGGATCTACATGAATACCTTCATGATTTACCATATGTCCTAGGAATTGCACTTCTTGTAGCCAAAATTCACATTTCGAGAATTTGGCGTAAAGCTTTTCTTTTCTTAACAAAGTTAAGAGTGCCTGCAAATGCTGACAATGCTCGTCCTGACTTTTGGAATAAATAAGTATATCGTCAATGAAGACAATTACAAATTTATCCAAATACGGTTTACAGATCCTATTCATCATGTCCATGAATGCTGCAGGTGCATTCGTTAACCCAAAGGGCATGACAGTAAACTCGTAATGACCATACCTAGTTCTGAAAGCAGTTTTAGGTATGTCTTCTTCTTCTACCTTCAATTGATGGTATCCGGAGCGTAAGTCAATCTTAGAAAAATATCTAGCTCCTTGAAGTTGATCGAAAAGATCATCAATCCTAGGTAATGGGTATCGATTCTTAATTGTAACCTTATTCAATTCTCTATAATCAATACACATTCTCATCGAACCATCCTTTTTCTTTACAAACAACACTGGTGCTCCCCACGGGGATGAACTAGGTTGTATGAATCCTTTACTTAGTAATTCGTCTAATTGCTTTTTCAATTCTAACATTTCAGTAGGTGCTAACCGATAAGGTGCCTTGGCTATCGGTGTAGTTCCAGGAATTAGATGAATCCTAAATTCTACTTCCCTATCTTGTGGTAATCCTGGTAACTCTTCTGGGAATACATCTGGGTATTCTGAGACTACAGGAATCTCCTTAAGTTCTTTACCCTTAGTACTAATGATTACTGAAATCATATATACTATTCCTTGATTTCGTTCATAACTAGCAACTTTCATTACTGATATGAACTTCATGGGTTTACGTGGTTTATCTCCTGTAATCATGATTACTTCTCTGGTAGGTGCCTGAATTTCTATAGAGTTCTTATCACAAAGGATTCGAGCATGGTTGGCTACTAACCAATCCATTCCTAATACAACATCGAATTCAGCTAGTTTCATAGGTAACAGGTTTGCAGAGAATTTATGACCTGAAAGTTCTATTTCTATATTTTGCAAAACCTTATCTATTTTAACTGAATTCCCATCTGTCGTTTCAACTGTAAAAATCTGCCTAATGTTGGTTAAGGGCAAGTTAAGAGCTTGGCAGAATGAAGTATTTATAAAACTTTGGTTTGCACCAGAGTCAAATAATACTTTTGCGTAAATGTTGTGAACTAAAAACGTACCAGCTATCACATCTGGAATGAGTTCTGCCTCCTGAGTAGTTAACTGGAATGCACGAACATTCTTCTTGGTATCTCCTTCGGCTGATTTAACTTTATTGTCTGCTGGTTTAACCAACTTAGGGCATTCTGGCTTAAAATGTCCTGTTTCTCCACAGTTATAGCAGGCTCTTGTTTTCTTTCTGCAATCTTCTTCGCGATGTCCTATGGCTTTGCAAAAATTGCAGATTACATTACATCTTCCATAATGTTTCTTTCTGCAGTTTTTGCAGAATGGCGAAGTTGAAGATTGACCTGTTCCTCTTTTCTTATAACTGCTGTTATTACCCGTACGAAATCCTTGGGTAATTTTCTGAGCCAGTTCCTTCTTCCTGTTTTCATCTCTTGTGCGTACCAGTTCGTCAGTTAGGGTGTTAGCTAGTTCCACCGCATCCTCAATAGTACGAGGTCTTGCAGCTTTAACGATGTTACGGATTTCACTAATCAGTCCCCAAATATAGCGAGAAATGAGTACCGGTTCTGGCGAAGCCAGTGTTGGTACTACTCTAGCATATTCAAAGAATGTCGAAGTATAACCGCGACAATCTACACCCATCATTTTATGATTTAGAAATTTATTCGCCATTTGATCTTTTTCATATTCGGGACAGAATTTTCTTTCTACAAGATTCTTAAATTCTTCCCAGTTCATGGCATAGGCCACATTTCTTCCCTTGGCTTGAAGTACTGTATTCCACCATTCTAGCGCCCCTTCTTTGAAAAGATTCGACGCGTACATGACCTGATCGTCCTTAGCACATTTACTTATTGTAATTACTGCCTCGGTTTTCTCTAACCAACGCAGTACCGCAGTCGCTCCTTCATTGCCTGCAAACTCCGATGGTTTACAAGCAAGAAATTCTTTGTAAGTGCAACCAGGCGTTGCAGCTTTCATTTTCTTAGGGAGCGAAGCTTCCAGTGGTTCATTATCATGATTAGTATGATTACCGCCTTCGTTTACGCTATTACTGAAGTTATCTTCAGAAATACGTTTGCTGGGAATTATTTGTTGAGGTTCAACAGGTTTCTGTGCAGCAGCAAGTATTGCTGGAATAGCATTGGCTATTCCTTGAGCAATGATATTTTCTATATCTTGCCTAGTCATAAATTGATCCCCCGGATGTTGCTCAGATTGGTTAACCTCATTAACTGGTTCATTATTAGCGTTTTCCATCTGTTATTTAATTTATATAATTTATTAGTATCGAATAAATAACAATCATACACAAATAATCATATAAATTTTCATAACACATATATAATCAAAACTATCGATTTCTCGATTCCCATTTTTATATTTTATAATATGCATCATTACACACCTTTATCTTACAAAGTTTTATTGTATAGTTATTTTACAGACTATATTCTACTTATTTATTTTACAACCATACTTTCACATTCTTACACCACACTATCCTTTGTCAGTTGGTATTTTAGTAACGGTGTTCCATCTCCTCATATTTCCAGGAGATCTATTCTCCTACTTCCCTGGTCCTATTTCCTGCATCCACCAACTCCTCGCCAGAGTGGCGGAGTTCAGCTAAATTCTCATTGCTCATCGGTGGGTTTGGTATAGGTTCCGGGTCGAACTGAGGGAGAAAGGAATAAGGACTGTTGAGAAGGTTTTGGAACTGCCAATCATTAGTCCACCATTCATCCATTCCTAGAGGTTGGTTGTGGATTATTGGTTCTGGGATTGCTGGTTCTAAGTTTATAGGGAGTTAATTTTCGATAGGATAAGAGTAGAAATTATTATTGACAGGCCTGGCGACATCACAGCTTGCCAATGCACGATCCAATTCCTCCTGAAATGGTAACTCCTCAATTTGTCTAGAGTTTTCCCCAATTTCTATCTTGGTTTGCCTAGAACCTTCCCCAAACTCCATTTCCATATGCCTAGAATATTCTTCAAACTGCATTTCCATCTGCCTAGAACCTTCCCCGACTTCAATCCCCTTCCCTTTATCTAAGGGATTTTCTATTTTAGGAAGTCTCTTGGCTGGCTTTCTCTTACGTACACGCCTTCCCCATATAAATCTCTTTCTTTTCTTAGATTTTGGCTTTTCCAAAGGTGGAGCGTTGAATTCCATAGGTTCTTCTATATCAGGGATATACCTATTGAAATCTCTGGAAATCTCTATTTTTACTGGATAGAGATTTAAATTCTAAAGGGCTTCAGACAAGTCACTCATGCTGTTTAGCATATATGCAAAATACACAAAAAAAATTGCTAAGTTAAAATTTTATAACAAGTTTCATAAATAACTTTTAAATATTAGTTCATACCGTATAACTAATTTAATATCAAGAACAACTGACAATTAAAACATATTAAGTTTTATTGTAAACTTATTTATTTACTGGGTAAAGCTTCTAGCTTGTAGGTGATAAGGGTGCTAAAACTTGAGTCAAAGCATTTAAAAATTTGCATTTACTGCTACAGTGGCTAGCATATAGAGATCTGCCCATTTTTCATCTAGCTTGTCTTCCCATGGTGGGTTACTGCCTAGTTCTTGGGTTTTCTGATTAACTCTCTTTTCTTTTGGTTGTTATTTCTTTAATTTCTCCTGACTTTTCCTAATAATCAAACTTCTTTTATTAGGAGAAAGTGGTTCCTCATATTGTGCCTTTTGGACAAATATTCCTTCTTCAGGATTTGCATAGGGTTTTGAGGAATTTGTTTGGGATGAACTTCCCTTCTCGTTTGATGACCGATCTAATTTAAGATAGATATTTGAAAGCTTTTGCTTACCCATACTGTAACTAACAGATAGTCAGTTAATAAAACACATAATCACATAACGAAAATCAAGAAAATTAAGTATTTCTAAATACCTAATAGGCTTAAATCAGTGGCTCTGATACCACATTTTTCTGTCACGGCCCCCGACCCGGTTTAACCCGTTTCAGGAGTCGCGGAACAGAAAATACCGTGGTTTTTATTTAATTGAGTTTAACAGCGGAAGATTTCATCAGGATCTTTTTAAAGCTGAAATTTCCTGATTATTTTATTTCACAATTCGGGATAAAACCCTGGTAATTTACAATCATATGATTTCACGGAGAAATCTTTATTTTTACAAAACATGTTTCTTTATTTTATATTGAGCCACTTCCTTAAGCTTGTAGTGCTACGCGGCACTTTTCCTGGATCACAACAGATCACCTGAAACATGTTTGAAAAAGGTTTTGTCAGCGGGAAATACTGGTGAATCATTCTTTTTATTAAAACGACACATTTGTTATAATTTACAGTATTAAGAGCGATTACAATGTTTCCATATATCAACCAACCACCCACAGTATTTGTCACTCGACTCGTTTCTGTGACTATGGTCAGATCACCCATTGGCTAACTCGTTGTCCAATGGTGACAGGAAATAAGTAATGTATACAAAACCCCACATACTGGCTGTAATTTGGTGATTACAAAGACTTAATCCCTGTAATTATAACCTTTAAAAATTATTGGAGTATTGTAAAACATTATTGATAAAAAGAGAATGACTCACATTGCAGATTTATATGATCAGAGCGTAGCCTACTGATTAGCCTTTTAACCTAAATTTAACAACATCCACACGAACTCGGTTTGTAACTAATACAGCATTTACGATAACTCACAAGATCAAACCCTCACAACGAATGACAAAGTGCAATACTTAAACATCCATCGAATTCACGACGAATGACAAAGCATAACCCTAATGTGGGCAGCACTTAAACATCCATTGGATAATTTAATCGATCGGACATTGAATCGTAGCAGCGATCGAGTTAATACCCGGTATCGGAGCAGCGCCTCACTAATATTGAAGTAATTTCGACCTCAGAGTACTAAAACTTCGTTTTTGAAAGTTTGTTTCGACACCAACAGACTGTGCATGCAACAAGCTATTTATAGCTAAAATTAAGGCCTGTCGCGGCCCGCGTAAACCCTTAGCCCCATCTTACGCGGCCCGCGTGGCCTCCCAGGCTACGAGTAGGGTTGACTAGTCATACGTAGGTGTACCAGATGGATGACATGTGGCACGGTTACGCTTATCCGGTCAAACCATATTTGACGCAGCCCGCGTAAGACAAGCTTGTCTCTTACGCGGCCCGCCTGAAACCTATAAGTTTTGTTTTTCTTGATTTTTAATATTGTTTAGGGTTTCAAGGGTCCGGGTTTATACTTACGGGTATTTTTAGGACAATTTTGAGAGTCCTTACATCCTCCCCACATTATTTAAAATCTCGTCCTCGAGATTCATTGGAATAAGTGAGGATACTTTCGCTTCATCTCCGATTCCAGCTCCCAAGTGTATTCGGGTCCTCTCTTTGAATCCCACTTGACTTTTACTAGTACCAATCTTTTGTGTTTGAGAAATTTGATCTTTCGATCTTCGATTTGAAGAGGTTTCTCTACGAATTTCAGCTTTTCATTTACCTCTATATCTTGAAGAGGTACTATCAGAGATTCGTCAGACAAACATTTCTTGAGATTGGATACATGAAATACGTCATGTACTCCAGCTAACTCTTCTGGTAGTTGTAAACGATATGCAACTGGTCCTATACGTTGGATTATTGGAAATGGTCCTACGTATCTTGGACTTAGCTTTCCTTTCTTACCGAACCGAACTACTCCTTTCCAAGGAGAAACTTTTAAGAGTACTCTATCTCCGACTTAAAATTCCAGTGGCTTGCGTCGATTATCGGCATAACTCTTTTGACGATCTCGAGCAGTCTTTAGTCTTTCCTTGATTTGAGTAAGCTAGAAGCTATAAAAGATGGGACAAGAAAAGAGAATGTTATATTAATCGAAGAGGAGACCCGGTTGTTGATAAAAGCAAGGTGGTTTATGATGATGTACTTGCAGTCATTCCTCTTTCTGGCTAATATTATTCAAAGAAAGCAGCAGACAAAGATTATCTCAAGAAGCTGGACAAGATAATCAGGGGAGTAATGACAGCTAGCTTGAAGAAGAGAGATGAAGAGAGGCTACAGAAGAATGAGTTGAAAGAAACAGCTGGTAAAGAAGATGGTGAAGAGAAAGAAGAAGAGGTGAAGAAAGAAGAAGTGGCTGATGAAGAAAGTCAGAAGCCAACACTAGAAGCTGGTGAAGAAAAATAGGAGAAAGTTGATGAGAAGCCGGTTAGTGAAGCTGTTGCTGAGGAACAGCATGTGAACATTGCAGATCAGAAGCAGACGACAGAAAAAGCCAAGGTGCCAACTACTGAGGTAATTATACAAACTGAAACTTCTGAAGAGTTAACTAAAATAGTTGAACAGTGCAAGAAATACATGGAAACGTGCAGTGCTTGTAATGAAAAAAATGAAAAATTCAGAACCAGAGATATAGAATTTTCTAAAATTGAAAGAGTTTTCAAAGATAAATGTAAAGAAATATTTAGAAATGAAAAGGCTTTAAAAGATAATGATGAAAAGCTGGTACAAAAATGTAAGATTTTAGAAAAAGATAATGAGATTTTGAAAGAAAAGTGTTCAGCAATGACTAAAGAATGTTTGCAAAAAGAAAATGCAGTTTAAGAAATGAAAAAAGAATATGATTCAATAAAACTTGCATATCATATTACAAAAGAGTCATATGAAGCTGTGAAAAGTCAAATGAAACTTGTTCAATCTAGACTTTCACAGTGTTCTGAAACATCTGAAATGCTTAAACGACAATATTCAATAAAGCAAAAAGTTGTAAATTCTTATATTGAAGAGATTGTTGAGCTTAAACGTAAAATGGCTGAGTTAGAACAAGATAATAACAAGTTACACATTTATCACGCTTCATCATATGTTCTCGAACGTATTTAAAATCGGATGATAAAGATTCTGAGAAAAACAAGAAAGGAATTGGCTCAGAATATCATCAAGTTCCACCGTCGTTTGAGAAAAAGTTCACCTTCTATGATGACGAGAAGGTGGAAAAAGCTTTCAACATGGTTGATCAATTTCCAGAAAATATTAACGTAACCTATTCCAAATCTGATGATACTGGTGATTCAGAGGTGGTAGGTAAGGTCGTTGAAAGTGTTTTGAAAGAGGAGTCTACCAAATAGATAAGTCTGAATCACAAGATGAAAATAAGGGAAGTTTTCATGAAAGTTATCTGAAAAATTCAAAATTTGAGAAAAATACGAATGATGATCCGATAGGATTGGCATATACCATGATTGGATCGGACAAATTATTCTCAGATATTGAAATCCCGATTCAGAATGTGATTTCGAAAAAGACTGACAAAGTTTTCAAATTGGTAGAAATTGAAAAATCTGAAATTACAAAGTTTGCCGGGAAAGCGAGCAAGAAAACTTTTTATAACAAACCTAGTTACAAGAAGAAAAACATGAAGGCTGGGTTGGGTTATAAAAATAATAATCAAAATCAAAAGAAAAGTTTTGAAAAGTCAAATTATCAGAAAAAGATGAATTTTGTTCACGGAACAAGTTCTGAAGAAGAGAAAGAACTCAAATTTAGGCGACAGTTTAATGAAGAGTTCTATGCTCAGAAAAAGCAACAACAACAGGTCAAAGATGTTTCCAAGAAAACATGTTTGAAATGTGATCAAATTGGACATGTTGGTCGCAAGTGTCCAAATCTAAAAGCCTATTGATGTTGAGAAACAGAAATCTGAGGATGTAAAACAGAGATCAACTAGGTTTGATTCAAAACAAACTTGGAGATACAACTCAAAAAAGTTTGTTTCAAAACAAACTTGGAAATCAAATCTGAACAGGTTTGATTCGAGACAAGCTTGGAATTCAAATACACCCAGATTTAGAACAACACAACGTTGGAAAACAACTGTTGATATGACAAAACCACATCAGTTTTGGAAATCAACAGCTGATTTGTCAAAACAAAACATTCAAAATGATTCACATTTTTACCAAAGAAATGTTTCAAAAGGAAAAATCTGGGTGGTTAAGAAACAATCTTCTGACAAAGAGACAATTAAAGAAGATGTTTTTGAAAAGAATGATAGAAATTATCCAGTTTTACCTGGGAAAATATGTGTTCAGCTACCTGAGTCGAAGCAGGCTTGGGTTACATTGTTCAAGTAATTGATTTAGTTGAATGTGCAGGTGCTCCAGAAGATGGATAATTGTCAGAATGAACAGAGGAGCAGCCTAGCACAAGAGGAGGCTGCGGATCCCTGAATCTAAGAAACAAGGAGTTTGTGTTTCGGTATATAAATAAATCATAAAACAAAAACCCTAAAAATAGAAAAATTTAAAAACCAAAAATATGTTTTTATTTTGTCAAAAATTGAAAAAGTGAAAAAATCTATTTGCTTTTAAATTTGTCAAAAATAATAAATTTGAAAAAAATGTTGACTGAATACGCCGAAACCCTCACGGCTGAACAAACATGATTAATTTCACAAGATTAAAAAACGATTTCAAACTGTCAAATATCAGTGTGTTGTAAATCATGGGAGTACTTTATGCAAGACAAAGCGTGTCTTAGCAGAAAATGGATGGCGAAACAAAGCTATCTATATTGGTTTGTCAAATTTTCTTTAAATGTTTTGGATTTTAGGGGGAGTAAGAATTTTCAGAAAATACAAAAACATTTGAAAGTTTGAAAAGCCAAAAACAATGAAAAATGAAAAATGAGTTTTTGTGTAAAAAGAGGAAATGATAGTACATCAGCAGACAATCACAGTACGCTAAAGAAATGGAAAGTTAAAATGTAATAAACGGTCTCACTGATGATATGCCAGTACGTTTTTACACATTTAGTAGATTGATTTCGAGATATAAATCTAAATCTCAATAACTTTCTTATATCGTGGGGAACATCTCCCGGATATATGGGTAACCCCCGAAATCTTGTTTGAGAGATTGTCTGATTCTGAGATACTAGGTCTTTATACTTTTTGATATCTGGGGTATTATACATGGTCTTCTGATTTTGCGTCGGCAATGACCTAGACCTCGTATAATAAAGCTTACCCTCTGCATAAATTTGAGAAAATATCGAAAGATATATATCAAGTGTAGTTGTAAAGAAGATCCCTAAATGGGACACACCTAAAGTTGAGCCTTCATCTCTTTGACTGAACGATGGTTCATACCTGAGCTCTCAAGGTCTCGCATTAACCCAGATACATATATCATTTTGGTATATTCACCTGTAAGACTGAATCTAGGGAATCTTGATACGGGAGTATATTCTGAGGTGGGACACATGAGTAAGTTAAGTTCTTAAAACACTAAATCTGGTATCTTGAATCAATTGAAGTTTGTGTGAAAATTTAAGTGGACCTAGGGGTGTGCAATAACCAAACCGTTAACCGAAACCGAACTGAAAACCGAACCAAAATTAACCGAAACCGAATTAACCGAAAGTAGGTTAACGGATATTTTTTTACCATCGGTTAACCAAAATTAACCGAACCGAACCGAATCATTTATTTCTTTATATATTTCTAGCTTTTATACCTCTATTTCATGTTTTATACGTTCATTTCATGTAATAATACCTCTATTTCATTAATTTATGCCTTCATTTCATTAATTTATACCTTCATTTCATTTATTTATATCTCTATTTTATGTATTTAAACATCTATTCATGCATTTATACCTTCATTTCATTTATTTATACATCCATTTTATGTATTTATACATCTATTTCATGTATTTATACCTCCATTTCATGTATTTCTAAGCAAAAAAAATTAGCCCTTGTTTGAATTGGTTATTAACCGAAAATTAACCGAATCGAACCGAAAACCGACAAATTGACCGAATTAACCGAACCGATTAACCGATGACTTCGGTTATGGTTATGGATAATGCTAATAACCGAACCGAACCGTGCACACTCCTAAGTGGACCAGTATAATGACAATCTAAGTGAATCGTTTAAAACTTAAAGTGTTTATAGCTCAACGGTGCTAGTGATTTGTCATAAACTGATATGATCCTCTAATGCGAACTCAAACAAAAATATTATCTGTAAATATTTCTTTACTGCTTTATGTTACAGAAAAATCACAAAAATACAAAAAGATTGTATTTCTGCTTTATTTTCTACAACCGATGTCTGAATGTTGAGTTCCAAAATCTGAGTATGCTAAACATGTCTCGTAAAAAATAAACAATTTTATTAATTTGAAACTAGAGGTTTTAACTAAAAAAACAAAAATAGTTTGTAAAATCTCCAAGGTTATTAATTTGGACTTGGATGATTATCAAGTTGTCAAATATATAGAGTTATTTGAAAGGGGAGAAGAGTCAGGAAATTCTGGCAGTTTTCAAATTGTTATATTTGTGCTTAGAGCCAGGTTCTCAATCCTAGAATATATTGAGCCAGGTCACCGATTCTAGAAGACCAAAAACTTTTCAGTGTTAAATTTTTGTGATTGTCAGGTGATTGAACCAGATTACGATCCCGATAGCTGAGTCTAAGGGGGAGTCTGAAGACGAGCTCAAAGCAAGGGGAGCTTGTATTCAAAGAGCCAGGTGTCGATCCTAGACGCGAAAACACAGAAGCATAAAGCAAGGGGGAGCCTGGAGAAAGAGTCAAACAAAAGCAGAGCAAATGGAGCTGGAAGCAGATTCACAGGGAGTCCGTTAGAGAAAAAGGGAGAGTCTGTGGTGCTGATGATGTCAACACTTCATGAAGACTCAGAGAGAGACAAAAAGCTACGAGATTGACTGCAGTAATATCCAAGGGGGAGTCTGTGAGTGCATTATGTCTATCACTTCCGTCAATCACGTATCGTAGCTTAAACAGATGAACAAGACTGTTGCTGAACGGAGCAAAACATAAAGTTGATATATGTTGAAGTCCATCCGGATGGATAGACATAGGTTCATCCGGTCGGATAGAGATGTTCATTCGGTGATATTTTAATTTACCATCAGGATGGATGGAGTTTCTCATCCGGACAGATGGAAGCCATCCATAGAATAGTCAGGTCTAGATGAGTGTTACCTATAAATTGGAGTGTAGGGTCTTGTCATTTGTAACTTTGAGCAACTTTGAGGCGAAGCTCTGCTCTTTTGATTTCGTGGTGTACAAACTGTTATATTAGTAATAGAAATCATTGTTAATTACATCTTCATGTTTCATCCACACACGTACTTAGATTTCGCACAACGTACGTGTTCATACGCATTCATCGGTTAGAGATTCGATCCTTGGAGCGATTTCACAGCAAAGTATCGGCGCAGGCGCTTGGAGGCATGTACTAAAGCAAGAACCAATTTCTCCATGATGGAGTATCTAGTTTATGGGGTTATTAAGCATCTTGCTCACATGGTAAATTAGTGTTTGAACCTCATTCCGGTTGACTAGGAGCACCGCACCTATGGCTCTGTCCGAAGCAGACAGGTATAGGGTTTGTGGCTCCTTTTCGTGCGGAGCCGTGAGAGTGGGGAGTTGGATCAAACAATTCTTCATTTCCTTAAAAGCGTGTTCCGCTTCAGTGGTCCATTGGAAATGATCTTTCTTCAGGCAGTTGCGCAAGGTGCTTATAAAAGGAAAGGACTTGGCAGCATGATTGGCCAAGAATCTATTTAGTGCGGCCAGCCGGCCAGCTAAAGTTGGCATGTCCGTAATCGTGGATGGCGATGGCATGCATTCGAACGCCTGCACCTTCTCTGAGTTCACCTTGAATCCATCTTTTGTGACAATGAATCCAAGGAACTTGCCTTCTTCCATTCCAAACGAGCATTTTCTCGGGTTGAGCTTCATGTTAATGTTGCACAGAGTTTGGAATGTTTTTTCAATATCTTTGAGCATGATAGCATCCTCCATGCTCATGACGATGAGGTCGTCCATGTGAATTTCAACACGTTTGCAGATTTGCTCACCAAACGTGTCGTCCATCAATTCTTGGTAGGTTGAGTCCGCATTGCGCAACTCAAACGACATATTTTAATAACAAAAATTTCCCATAGGTGTTCGAAATGTCGTTCTATCTTCATCCTCGAGTGCCATTTGTACCTGGTGGTACCCTTTGTAGCAATCGAAGAAGCACTTCCATCAGAATCGTGCGAAGTTGTCGACCTTCTTGTCGATTTCCCAAAGTGAGTAACAATCCTTGGGGCAAGCTTTATTAAGGTCTTTGTAGTCGACGCACATGCACCAGCCCCCACTCGCCTTTTCTACCATCACCGGTTTTGACAACCAGTTTTGGTATTTGACTTCCCACAGGATCCCTGCGGCGAGCAATTCTTTTACTTGCTCGTTCATTGCGCGGTTTTTCTTTGGTACCAGATTGCGCCTTTTCTGGACCACAAGCTTGATACCTGGCATGGTATTCAAGCAGTGCTGCGCAATATCACGCGAGACTCCTGTCATGTCTGAAGTGCAGCTGCTTTATTCTTGAAGAGCAGCTGCTTCAAGTGCGTTCTTACGTTGTTGGACAAGGCGTGACCCAAAGTAACGGGTAGTTCGGGGTACTTCGCGTGAAGTACCAATTCTTCTGGTTCTGTTCTGGGGGTCATCCTTGCGGTCTTTTCCAGACGTAGCTCGTCCGTTAACATGACTTCCTGGCGTGCGTATACGATCGCAATCTCTGTTTCGGTTGGGAAACCGATTGCGGAGTGGGGAGTGGGCGTTATCATGATGAAATCGCCTTGTGCTTCTCTGCCAAGAAGCACGTCATATCTGAAAGTATGTGGTAAAACCATAAAGTTTACCTCCTTCGTCCGCGTGTGCCTACCGTCGGTAAGCCTCACCGGAAAAGTGATTTGGCCCAGGGGCAACACTGTTTCCCCTGTGAAACCGTCCAAAGGATAATCCATCGGCTGCAAGCTGTCTTTATCCTCCTGGTTAAATTGGTTGAAGCATTTCTCGCAGGTGGTGTCGGAGGTGCTACCCGGGTCTATGAAAATGTACTCGGTGCAGTAGTGCCCTAGACAGCCGGTGATTACGACGGCGCGTCTGTCGCGCGGTCCACCTCGAACATGGGGGAAGACGACTTGTTCATCGCGCCAGTCGTCGTTTTGTCCCTTCTTAACCTCCTTCCTCGGTTCCTGCGCCCCCAAGTGATCATGTGGGTTGCTAGGTACTTCATTTTTTTGTTGTCAGAAGGGCCCTCATCTTGGTGAGTGATGCGCTTGGTCTCGTTACGTGCATACAACAAAAAATGTTGCAGTTTTCCTGGCTTTTTTAATCTCCTACCGATGACTGATGCAGTTGTTGGTAGTGTGACCACTATCTTTGTGGTAGTCACAATGCAAGTTGAAGTCTTGACCTCTCTTGCCCTTCATCGCGGTAGTGGGCTTGAAATTACATTCTTCACTGAGAAGAACGTCCCTGGGCGATTTGGTGAGTTCGATCCATTTCCGATCCCGATACTCCTTTTTAGGTGCCCTCTAGTCCTGCTGGGTGTTGATCGTTTATCTGGCATCCGCTTGGGACCCATGATGATCATACGATCTAGACTCGTGGTCGCGGGTCCATGAGTTCTTGGTGTGCATGTTATTGTTGTTGCGGCGGGATGGTTCTTGACGAGAAGATTGCGCTTTTGTAAAAGAAGGGCGATCTTTGTCCTAGCTTGGCCATAAGGAACGCTCAGTTTGGGCTTACGTTTTGACTGCCGTCATTACGTCATCACGTTTTTTAGGTAAGCCTTTCTTACCGGAGATTGTCTTGATCATTTCATCATTCTTTACAACTTTGATGAAATGTGGGCGTGCAAGCGCATCGGGTACCCCTCCAATTTCGAGGCACTCTTTATTAAAACGGGTTATGAAGGCTTCTAGGCCTTCATTATTCCCACGCTAGATTTTCATGACGTCCGAAGTATCACGGGCGTGTCGTCTTTGTTGGCTAAAATGAGCAAGAAAATTTTCTTGCAAATCTTCAAATGAAGCCAGTGAGCCCACTGGCAAGTTATCAAACCAGGCCCCTGTGGTTTCTGTAAGTGTCTGAACAAATATGTGGCACCATAAAGGTTGCATCCAACCACCAACAAGGCTGACGCTGGCAAAGACGCACATGTGGTCATCAGGGTCCGTCAACCCTTTGTATTTGCCCACACTCGGCGGAAATTTGGACCGCATAAGTGGTGCCAAGGAAATTTCCGTTACAGAAAGACTGATCTGTAATCGTGCTTCACAGCATGGTCATAGGTTGTGCGAGGTTGCACAGGGGTGTATTCGTCTCGGTCATCTGACTGGCTGAAGGCTGTGTGGGACTCCCCGCAGTATATGTAGTCGTCAGGGTTGGTTCTGTCATTTATGTCGTCGTTGGGGTGTGGCCCATGGCGACTGTGTATACCTGACCCGCGGCTAATGATTGGTTCTCGCCATTGTTATCTGGGTGGGCCAAGCCTTAGATGTGCGGAGGCTCTAGCCCGGGATCCATAGGTTGAATCCCCTTCGTTTAGCGTATATTGACTAATATACGAGTCACCATGATGCTCGCGCCTGTCTCTAGACGTGGGATGTTATTGATGTAGCGCCTCGTATTAAAGGATACGGGGCGCGGGTGTAAATGGTGCTGGTGTAGGCCTCACAGTCTGTTGTGTGCCCGCGCAGGCCTGTGCATGGGCTGTATTTAAAACAACCTGCTGTTGTAGAAACCAGGAGTGGGGATCGACCCCTGCTGGTAAGGTGGGTGCGAAATGGGGGATCTCCGGCAGATTCACCGAGATGTTTTCCATTTGCGTGGGGGCCGACATGGCCTATAGGCTGGCTGGAGGGAGTAACCCCGATTTGTCTGACACTTGCCGGGACAAAGGGTTCTCATTCCAGGTTGGTGTTTTGGTGTTTAGACAGGACATCGGAAAAGAAGAGAGGAGTGTGCTAATAGAAATCGTGGTGGGAGCCAATGAAGAAACAGTAGTTAACCAAGAGGTTAGTCCACGGGTCGAGTCTCGTCAAGTAGGGTTAATCCCTCCTTTCCTCGATCGATGGCTGGGTCGCCCTCTAATCTGTCACCTGCACAATGAAAACACACCGTGACTCGCAACAAGGAGAATGGGGTGGGGGTTGCTTCTTGTTACCACCCTCTGGCGTGAGAATAAGTATTTGCTTTGGAAGCAAGATAAGTATTAAGTAGTAATTGTGAGTGAGCATATTAGCATTACCTCAAACCTGGTTTGAAGTGAAATATTTATAGCCAAAGAATGAAGGAGAAAAGCCAATGGGCCTAGGGCCCGATTGACAACTTGCAGCTTTTCGTAGACTTGACAGGAGCGTGGATCACAGATGCATCGGGCGCACGCGGAGATGTTGCCACGTCTCCTGTTGTACCAATTGCACGAAGGAACACCCGTTGTGTGGCCTACTGGGGTTGTCAGTCTGTACATCAAATTTTAAGCAAGTGGGCTGGGCAGCCGTGTATTGAACGGTCTGCTGACCGCTGTTGTCAGTGCCCAGGGATACAACTTTCTGGTTGGTCACGGAAGTCAAAGTAACAGTTCCACTTGTATAACAATAGGATGCGGGCTTGCGCAGATCCGCTACGTGCGGTAAATTGTGCACATATAAGCCAACACATTTGTACATCACTTTGTACTTCCTTCGCCGTCCCGCGCGCGCCTAGCAGAACCGCAGCATGGAAATGTGTTTGACAGAAAATGAATGTAGGGAACTGCTATAATCTTTAGTAGCAATCACCGCATTCCATGTATGTTGCCGAAAACAGCCATTTTCATACACAATGTGAGATTCTCATCTTTCCCCGTGTGGGAAAGCAAACCGAGTTTGCGCGTGCCTGCACGAACTGAAGCAAGTTCTTTGTCGATTGGAACAATGAGTCAGGTGATAGTCATTCGTGCCCAAACCTGATGCAAGATTTGGGACCATAGCCCTTCACTATTTAGCAACAGATCAAACAATTGCCAACTCTAGCACACTGAAACTCAAATGAAATGCAACAACAATAACGACCCAACATCTAGACAAAGCGAATGGCAATAAAAAACAAAAGCAAGAGGAATACCCATATGAATTGAAAGTGACTCGCTGAATTTTATATATACCTACAAAAAGCAATTTGGGTTGCCTATCTATAATGAAAAAACCACACATACATACCCTTTTGTTTGGGCTGCCTCTCTATAATGAAAAGCGGTGACTTTTATATGCATACAAAAAGTAACATAAGACACCATAATTTGTAAAAAGTCATGACCTTACAATTATAACTTAAATACAATGGTTTGTAAAAAGTCATGACCTTTCACTTATAACTTAAGACGCAATAGTTTGCAAAAAGTCACGACCTTTTACTTATAACTTAAGACATAGTGGTTTACAAAAAGTCACGACATTTCAATTATAACTTAAGACACAATGATTTTAAAAAATTGTCATTACCTTTCAATTATATGATATAATATAATATTATAATGTTATACCACCGTTTCGATTGAAAAATGAACACTTCAATTTACATCAGAACTTTCTTAATATTTGGAAACAACTAATTGCCACTTTTTCGCAAAATTGATGCCACTTTATAAGGTTATATTTACATGTCATATTTTTATTTAATACATATACACAACTTTCTAAATTACTTATATACAATACATATAAAAAATTAACACCACCATCCACGACATATAATACATATAAAAATGAACACCACCATCCACGACACATTAACCATCCACCAATGCCGTCAATTACCGAAGCAACTCCACCAAACCGACGCGTATGCCGCATTCTAACGGTACCACCGATTCCGCCAATCAACCGAAGCAACACCACCTAACCGATACGTCTCCTCCCACCAACGTTCCCCCATATGTGATCATCCATTTAAAAACTTTCAAACACATTTATCGATCTCCCAGTCCCCACAATCATTCACTGATCATGATGATCAGAATAAGAATGATCGCCTTAATGAAACTGAAAGTTCACTTCGATCTAAAGCCGACGTAGGAAAATATAAAAATGCAAAATATGCGTAAGAGAAAGGAAAGTTCAGGTCTTGAAATTCTAATAATACTCGAAGGTAACGTTACAGGCATGTAATCAAAACCATTTTTTTGTTTTTTTAAAATCAAAAGAAAGTATATACCCCGTTTGTATGCATCACAATCAAATCCAAAACTTCTAAGTGACACCAATTTTTCTAATGAAATCATCAAACCGAACAGGAACATCACTTTCGATCATCGATTAAATAAGAATAATTAATTTAAAAATTTCCGATCGACAAAAATGAAGAACAGAGGTGGCTACTGTGGTGAAAAATAATTCATCAAAAATGAAATTAATTTTCGTAAATCATTTATTTAACAATTGATATCATGATTGGAATGAAATGTAGATTTTTTAAACAACCAAGTGTCGCCATCGGTTTATAAAAACAAAACGTCAGATTTGTCTTTAAATGTTTTAACAAATATGTTTCCGCAAATATCTTTGATTGAAAAATCCAAAAAACAAAACAAGACTTTGAAGGTTTTTTTAATTGACATGTCATTTGTTCAAAGCTATGAATACGGATCTAAAATTGTTTACCATAGATTTGCCTTTTGATGTATTCTTTGACCCTTGTGTTTATCATAAATTTACCTTTTCATGTGTATTTTTTTTTACCTTTTTTAATTAGGGATTTGATACTGGTTTATAATACATCAGTAGTAGTTTTTGTTTTATCACCATTTATGTTATACTGTTATGAAGACGCCGAAATGACGAGACTAATATTGATCAATTCAATGAAGTGTGAGATCTTGAGTTCAAGTCTCACAAAAAAAATATGTTGTTCAAAAAAATAAATAAATAAACAGCGGATTTGTTTGGAGCCCATTTACAAACTAATAAGATTAAGGCGTTGTTTGTTTTTTAAGAGGTAAATTGTCCGCAGTCTGCAGACCACATCTGCAGATATCTGTTTAAGAAGAGGTGGACCAAACGTCTGCAGTCTGCAAGAAGAAGACTGTTTGTTTTTTAACGTACGTAGACTTCTAAAATAAACTGGTGGTGGTGTACGGACGGTGGTGGTGGTGGTAGACGGTGGTGGTGGGTGGTGGTGGTGGAGATGGACGGCGGTGGTGGACGGTGAATGGTGGTGGGTGTTGGAGGACAGTGGTGGGTGGTGGACGTTGATGGGTGGTGGACGGTGGTGGTGGTAGACAGTGGTGGTGGACGGTGGTGGGTGGTGAACGGTGGTGGGTGGTGGACGGTGGTGGTAGACGGTGGTGGTGGACGGTGGTGGGAGGTGGTGGTGGTGATGAACGATGGTGGTGGTGGATGGTGGTGGTGATGAACGATGGCGGTGGTGATGAACGGTGGTGGTGGTGGACGGTGGTGGTGGCAGACGATGGTGGTGGTGGTAGACGGTGGACGGTGGTGTTGGGTGGTGGTGTTTAACCCTCTGCAGACCTTAGAAGATCTTAGAAGTGGTTAGACCAAGTCTGCACCAAGAAGACCTCGCGCAGACCTTTTTTAATGAAATGTTTTCGGAAAAACAAACAGTCTGCGCGTGTCAATGTCTGTGAGTGGTCTGCGCCGCACAGACAGAAGAGGTTGCGCAGACGTTTTATGAAAAAACAAACAGCACCTAAGGGTATTGAGATTGAATGTTCATTATGACAAATGTGACGATAAATGATTGGCGTAGGTGAAAATAAAAAGAATATTTCTAAGTAAAATGTTTTAATATAGCCTTGTAGGCCGGTGGTTTGGAAAAACAAAAAGAATGCTTTGTATGAACGCAAAAATTTTAGCATACGATATAATGATACCAAATACCATCCATAATCAACATCCCACCGCAACATGTGAGTTGCATTAACTTGTTAGTCATATGAACCAACAATAACTTAACATCATCACGAAAACATCACGGTTACAAAGATCATTTCATTGTACATAATACTAAAAAAATAATTGCTATTTGTTTTTTTTAACTACCTATTTCAACCCAGTTTCATCTATATGTATTTGTTAAGTGGCTGTTGCAAAACGAAACCAGCTAACTCTCCAACATGCAACTTTCTTAATAAAAGGTCAAGACTTTTGAAAATTAATTTACTCACCAAATATCTGACTTTTGAGTCCCATCGAATATTTATACCAACATGAAATTAAACGGCTCAAACTAGCCAACTTAAAAAGGTATTTTTTGTCCTATGTGCATGCCCTGCAGTGTCGAGCTGTGGCCAAATCGCGGCGTTTTGGTCCGGTCAACCAGACAAAGACTGACGGGTGTCTGACGGGTCTGTTGACCGGACCAAAACGCCGAGCTTTGGCCGCGTTTTGGTCCGGTCAACCAGACCGGGTGTCAGTCTTTTGTCTGGTTGACAGGACCAAAACGCGACCAAAGCTCGGCGTTTTGGTCCGGTCAACAGACCCGTCAGACACCCGTCAGTCTTTGTCTGGTTGACCGGACCAAAACGGCGTGATTTGGCCACAGCTCGACACTGCAGGGCGTGCATATAAGACAAAAAACACATTTTTGGTGTGTCAATAGACAAATGGGTGTGCAAATAGGTACACCCAATTAAACTCATTAAGTCAAAACATCGAATAATTAGTGGTCAATAACAACTATTCATAGGCTTGACACAAAGAAAATAATAGGGTGCTACTTTCTACACCCCCCTATTTACTTTTTTCACCCCTCTCCTCTCATATACTTACAGGTGGGGCCTGCGTGGGACCGACAGTTTTCCTCTCACAAGGGAGTGTAATCAGGAAGGGGGTGTGTGTATAGAATGAGCCAAATATTACTTTAACCAACTGAACAGTTACCACAACCCTGATTTGATATGATGTCTCTTTTGTTTAAGTTGATAACAAGATATGCCAATACATTCTTCTCAGTCCTCACATAAGGGTATACGGGGCACCAGCGGGGAGTGCCTTCGGTGACCCAATTCCCCTAGCGGGAACACCGCCGCCATCCCTGCGGTGACCCAATTCGGTGAATGGGATCGGTGGGAGGTTACCGCATGAAGGGAGAGAGGGAGAGGGTGGCCCACAAGCTTTTCAACCAATCAAATTATTTTCTTTTTTTTCTTTTTGAATAAAAAAGCAAGTCCCCTAAGAGGGGAGTGCCGCCATCAAATTGAGGGTGTGAGGGGAGTTAAGAGGGGAGTTGACGTGGCGCGTGCTGATTGGCCGTGCGTAAGAGAGGGGACTCCCCTAAGAGAGGAGTGCCCCTCTCACCCTAAGTCACATTTTTATATCTAACTAAAAGCAGGTTGTGTTAGAGTAAGTTTGACATTTACTTATGCAATTAATCTTCTTATTTGTAACCACATCTGAAATAAGGAGTCCATCATATTTTTATATCAAAGCATGGGTTAGAATGTAATAGAAAGTTTTTTTTGGCTACGAAGTAATCTTATCCATCAATTGATTTAATCAAATGTTAAGATTAAATGAGTGAAATTGAAGAGAAAAAAAGAGGCACGTGGGTTTGTGTAAGGGCATTCTAATCAATTCAGGACAATAGTTTCTCTTTCCTTCAATTCTCCCCACCCCCATTTTTTAAACGTTAATAATTTTTTCATACGACATTATTTTTTTATAAAAATTGCACCAAAAAACGAGCGTTTTTTTATCTTTAAAACGAGTATACTATTGCTATATTTTCGAAAAAAAAAATCGAAAACCCAGTCGCGTAAAACACAATGAACAAAAAACGAAAAAAATGTTTTTTTTTTCTAAAACGCAATGCACCAAAAACACAGAGAAATGTCTTATTTCTAAAACGCAATGGCCAGAAAACACAAATAAATGTCTTATTTCTAAAACGCAATGGCCTAAAAACACAAAAGAAAGTGTTCTTTCTAAAACACAATGGACTGAAAACACATAAAAATGTGTTTTACCTAAAACGCGATGGACTAAAAACACTTCAAAATGTGTTTTTCTAAAACGCAATGGACCAAAAACCACTTAAAAATGTCTTTTTTTTTAAACGCAATAGCTTAAAAACACAAAAGAAAGTGTTCTTTTTAAAACGCAATGGACTGAAAACACATAAAAATATGTTTTACCTAAAACGCAATGGACTAAAAACACTTCAAAAATGTGTTTTTCTAAAACGCAATGACCAGAAAACACATAAAAATGTCTTATTTTTAAAACGCAATGGCCAAAAAATACAAAAGAAAGTTTTCTTTCTAAAACGCAATGGACTGAAAACACATAAAAATGTGTTTACCTAAAACGCAATGGACTAAAAACACTTCAAAATGTGTTTTTCTAAAACGCAATGGACCAAAAAACACATAAAAATGTCTTTTTTCTAAAACGCAATGACCTAAAAACACAAAAGAAAGTGTTCTCTCTAAAACGCATTGAACCAGGGTATGTTTTGTCTGTGAATTGTCTGAACTAGCAGCTCGACCCTAGCAAGGGGCTCTGCCCGTTGGACCCTGCTCCCAGGGGCACCGCCCCCGGACCCCCGCCAAGATTACTTTGTAAAACATAATGACTAAATTCAAAAACCCAGATCGTAAAAATAAAATTCAAAAATTTCTTACATAGATCGAAGCCGATTTCTTCAACGATTGACGAAATTTGAATGTTAGAAACACTTATCAGTGATCGAATTGAACGAATCGAGTGATTCGCTTCAAAATCACAGGAAAAAAATGAGATATTGTATGAAATTAAACTGGGTTTCTTCAAAAAACTTGAAGAACACGTTGATTGGGTGTTTGAATCATTGATTGGTGACGAAAATCGCACTATAATGTAGTGATTATTGAGATAGAAAGTGAAGAAAATGTTGAAGATGGTGGGTTTTGAAAATGGTGGGTTTTGAAGTTACATAGAGAAGAAGAAGGGAGAAGATTGGATAAAATTGACTAAAATACTTCCTCTTTATTTTAAATTTTGTCACATGTCATAAAATCTTATTGCTTCCTATCCTTCCTAGCCAAAATAAACTTCCTATTTGATCCTCTTCCATTAAACCATTAATCTGTTTCTAGGGAAAACAGTGACACTCCCAGAGTAAGTTCGACTAAAAATTGGAGCCCTAGACGAAAAACATCAAGCGTATCTGCGATCGGAGTGAAGAACACTGAAATTGGATCCCTAATTTGCTAAAGAGTACCGGCTGGAGCCCTAATCTCAAACGAAAAACATCAAACGTACATGCGATCGGAGTGAAAAACACTGAAACTGGAGCTCTAATTGCGAAAATGCAGTTGAAATTTGAAACGAACTACGATCGAGAGTGAAGAACAGGGACAAATTGCTATATGACTGATGAACAAATGGCTTTTATATTTCACATAGTTAGTGCACCAAAGTACGGGAATTGTAATAATAATAATAATAATAATAATAATAATAATAATAATAATAATAATAATAATAATAATAATAATAATAATAATAATATTATTATTATTATTATTATTATTATTATTTAAATAAGGTAACAATAAGTACTAAAGAATAAATATATAATTACTTTTTATCGTTGATTATACTTTCAAATAATATTTTATTTAACATATAAATAGCTATGAACATAAAATTACTGTTGTTGGTTATGTTGCCTTGGCCCACTTAGACTACTGAGTATTAGGGATAATCATCATTAGGGCTAGCCGGCCCTAATTCAATCAGGCCTAATTTATTGCTTTCTTGTTTAGCAAGGGTTAAACCCTAATTAGTAGTTTATATATACATGTCTCTTGTACTTTTAATTTGAATATACCAATAAAAGAATAACTCTTGTTGCCCCCGTGGATGTAGGATCATACATTGTGATTCGAACCACGTAAATCTCTCGTGTTTGTGTTTAATCGCGCGCGTGTGTGTGTGCAAATAACCCTAACAACTGGTATCAAAGCCAGTTTGGTTCTAGTTGTTTTTTTCACTTTGCACACAAAAAAAGGCCGTTGAATAGAAACCTCACACCCCGCAACTAGTTTATTTATTTTTTTTTGCCCTAAGCCACCGTCGCCGCCGCCGACCAGACCGACGGCTGCCACCCGCGCCGCCGTAACCGACGTCGTCCGCCGCCGCCTTCTTCCCTGTTCCGGCCTATTGCAGCCAATCAGGTTCTTTGAACAGTTTGTTCAAGCTTCGTGTCTCAAGATGATGTCTGAAGATGCTAAGACTCGTATTGAGAAGTTTGATGGGCAAGACTTTGCTTGGTGGAAGATGCAGGTCGAGGACTTGCTGTATGAGAAGGATCTGTTGCAGGTTATGACTAGTGATAAGCCTGAGAAGATAAAAGATGATGAGTGGAAGGACATGGATAGGAAAGCCCTTGCTGTTATCAGGTTCACTCTAGCTAAGAATGTTTCCTTCAACATTGTGAAAGAAACCACAGCCAAAAGACTGATGAAAGCCTTATCCAACATGTACGAGAAACCTTCCGCGTCTAACAAGGTATTTCTGATTAGACAGTTGGTTAACACCCATATGCGGGAAGGTGCGTCTGTTACTGCCATGTTAATGAATTTAATACCATTATTTCCCGTTTAACTTCTGTTGACATTAAATTTGATGATGAAGTACAAGCTTTACTACTTTTATCCTCTTTACCGGAGAGTTGGTCAGGACCTGTCACTGCCATTAGTAGTTCATCTGGAACTACCAAACTCACATTCGAGGGCATCCTTGATTTTATCCTAGGTGAGGATATTAGATGGAAGAGTACATGTCAATCATCCAGTTCTTTGCTTAGCACTGACAGAAGAGGTAGAAAGAAAGAACGGGGCAATAACCGTGGTAGATCTAAATCCAGAGGCAAGGGAGGGAATTCTAAACCCAAGAAGGAGAGGCAAGATATAAAGTGCTGGAACTACAATGAAAACGGGCACTTTAGAAGTCAATGCACTAAATCATCCACAGACCAGAATGAGATACATTATACCTCCGCCTCTGATTCAGATGATGCGCTAATTTGTTGTGTTGAGGATACAGTAGAGTCTTGGATTATGGACTCAGGAGCATCGTTTCATGCTATCTCAAGTTCGAGAAAGATGAAGACTCTCAGACAGGGCAACTTTAGTCAGGTAAGGCTTGCTAACGATAAAATGCTTGACATTACTGGGATTGGGGATATTGATATGAAAACAACCTTGGGTACTGTCTGGACCTTGAAAAATGTCAGGGTAATTCCAGAATTAAAAAGAATGTTAATTTCCATTGGGCAATTAGACGACCAGGGGTACGACGTTCACTTTGAGGGTGGACAATGGAGGGCTGTCAAGGGTAATATGGTAATTGCTAACGGAAAAAACGGGGTACTCTCTATATGGTTGAAGTGCCTGCAGGGAATGCAAATAAAGTGGCTAAAGGGCCGAGTCCGTCAAGTGTTTGGCATCAACGGCTTGGCCACATGGGTGAAAAAGGGATGAAAATGCTTGTCGCCAGAGGAAAGATTCCAGAACTGAAGAAGTTCAAGTTTGAATTTTGTGAACCATGTGTATTTGGCAAGAAGAAGAAAGTATTATTTGCCAAGACGGGTAAAGCACCGAAAGTTCAGAAATTGGAGCTCATTCACACAGATGTATACGGGCCCACTCCAGTAGCTTCAGTGGGAGGAGCTCACTATTATGTCACCTTCATCGACGACCAGCACGCAAGGTATGGGTTAAATTTCTTAAACATAAGTCTGATGTTTTTAATACTTTTAAGAAATGGAAAATTGCTGTTGAAAATGAAACTAACTTGAAGGTGAAAGCTTTGAAATCTGATAACGGAGGAGAGTATATCAGCCAGGAGTTTGTTGATTACTGTGCTGAACATGGCATTCGAATGATTAATACCGTCCCGGGCACACCTCAACAAAACGGGGTTGCAGAAAGGATGAACAGAACATTGAATGAACGAGCCAGAAGCATGAGGATAAATGCCGGATTGCCAAAGATGTTCTGGGAAAATGCAGCTAATACTGCTGCTTACTTAATCAATCGAGGCCTATCAGTTCCATTGGGATACAGAGTCCTACAATAAGAGTGGAAAGGTGAAGCTGTGAAGTATAACCACCTGAGGATATTTGGGTGTAGTGCATATGATCTGGATCAAGAAAGAGACAAGCTAGATGCAAAAGCCAAGAAGTATACCTTCATTGGCTACGGGTCTGACAAGATGGGTTATAGACCCTGGATTTGGAAAGCAAGAAGGTAGTTCGCAGCAAACATGCTACCTTTAATGAGGCTGAATTGTACAAAGACTTATTGGGATCAAACTCTAAGGTTCAGAAGCAACAGGTAGAGTTCGAGACAGGAACAAGTAACCAGAAAGCTAGGTCGGTCCCTGAACCGATTCCCAAACCAGAAAATGTCGACACAGAGTTTGAAGTTGGTGGTAATAATGAGGAGGAAACCTCTGATAGTGGGAGCTCAAATTCAGAGGACGAACCGCCCCCACAACAGCCTGACCAGAATGATCATTGGGTTAGGAGATCCACCAGAGCTACAAAACAGCCACAAAGATATGATCCTTTAGTGAATTACATTCTCTTGACTGAAAATGGCGAACCCGACAGTTACTCTGAAGCAGTCACGGTGAAAGATTCTCGCCGGTGGGAGAATGCTACGAAGGATGAAATGAGCTCTCTTGATAAAAACAAAACTTGGGTTTTGGTTAAGCTTCCGCCAGATAAGAGAGCGTTACAAAACAAATGGGTTTTCAGGATCAAAGAAGAACACATTGGGTCTAAGAAGTACAAAGCCCGTTTAGTTGTCAAAGGTTTTCAATAGAAAAAGGGTTTGAATACAATGAGATCTTCTCTCCAGTTGTGAAGATGACTACCATCAGGCTCGTTTTCAGTATTGTAGCAGCAGAAAACTTACATCTAGAAGAGCTAGATGTTAAGATAGTCTTTCTACATGGCATAACCTGAGGGGTTCCAGGTTATTGGGAAACAGAAATGGGTATGCAAGTTGAAGAAGAGTTTGTATAGCCTGAAACAGGCTCCCAGACAGTGGTACCTGAAGTTTGATAACTTCATGGAGAGATCAGGTTTCAAAAGATGCCAGATGGATCATTGCTATTACTTGAAGAAATTCAAGAACTCTTATATCATACTGCTCTTGTATGTTGATGACATGCTAATTGCAGGAGCTGACATGCATGAAATCAAGAAGTTAAAGAGACAAATATCTCAAGAATTTGAGATGAAAGACTTGGGTCCAGCCAGACAGATACTTGGAATGATCATCTCTAGAAACAAGAAAGTTGGTTCTCTAACTTTGTCCCAGGAGAAATACATTAGAAAGGTAGTTGAAAGATTCAGAATTCATCTTAAAGATACCAAGACCATAGATCTCCCGTTGGGAAGTAATTTGAATCTTACCAAAGAACAATAGCGAAGAAACCATATGCATCTGCAGATGGGAGTCTCATGTATGCCATGGTATGTACTCGACCAGATATTGCTCATGTTGTTGGGCTTGTCAGTCGGTTTATGTCAGATCCGGGCAAAAAAACACTTGGAGGGGGTTAAGTGGATTCTTCGATATCTAAAGGGTACTTAGAAAATGGGGTTATGTTTCAAGGGAAAGGATGCAAAACTCATAGGATATACTGATGCTGATCTGGGTGGTTGCAAAGGTACACTTAAAAGCACTACTGGGTATGTCTTCACAGTGAGAGGAACAACTATTAGCTGGGCGTCCAAACTTTAGAAAAGTGTGGCTTTGTCTACAATAGAAGCCGAGTACATGGCTGCTGCAGAGGCAAGTAAAGAACTAGTTTGGTTGAAGACTTTTCTTGAAGAGTTAGGGAAACCGTAGGCTGAATACTCACTGTATTGTGACAATGAGAGTGCTGTTAAATTGGAAAAAAAATCCATTCTATCATGGGAAGACTAAGCACATCGGGATGAGGTATCACTTTGTCAGAGGTCTAATCAATGATGGAACTATCAGTTTGAAGAACATCTCAGGTGCTAAAAATCCAGTAGATATGTTTACTAAGTGTGTGGCGCTGGATAAGCTAAAGCTATGTGTAGCTTTAGCTGGCCTTCAGGTTAACTAATGAAGAAGGCCAGGGTGACAAGGGTGCTTTGGAAGAACAACAGGGTTCTTATTACAGAAGTACAGAAGAGGCGAGGCGGTGCAGTTCGTGGTCCGAAGACACCAAGTGGGAGATTGTTGGTTATGTTGCCTTGGCCTACTTAGACTACTAAGTATTAGGGAAAATCATCATTAGGGCTAGCCGTCCCTAATTCAATTATGATTGTTAATTGATTTCTTGTTTAGCAAGGGTTAAACCCTAATTAGTAGTCTATATATACATGTCTCTTGTACTTGTAATTTTGAACATCTCAATAAAAGAATAACCCTCGTTACCCTCGTGGATTACCATTGGTCTCGGCTATCATCACCCTACTTGAGGTAGTTGAAAAGGGGCTTTAATGCACTTGCTTACTCAAAAGAATTAAGTAGCCTTCTGAATCTACATCTTTCTCTTCCAATCCTATTGATCTTCTTGTAAGGGAAATAGGCTTCATTCCTATCTCCAACAGCGGTTTTTGCAAAGAGCGCTAGGCACCTCTTACTCTAATGAAAGGCCTTAAGGTAATAATCTCTTTCTTAGTCCAATAATGGAACTTTACTTTCTACCATTTCATAAGGAAAGCAAAGGCAGCGGGTTATCCTAAGAAGAAACCTCCGTGGAAATGACTCCATTCAATACAGACAAAGGTGGCTAGCGTGGAAATGACTCCTTTCTATACAGAAAGATGGTGGCATTCAATACAGACAGATGGTGGCTGGCGTGGATGAGTTTCTCTTATAGAATATCTAAAGCTCTGATCATGGATGCCAAAACTAAAGTACCACGAATCTCTTGGTGTGGCTTATCACTTCATTCCTTCTTAAGCTGGAATAATGCCTACCGACGGCTAACCCTCTCTCATAGAATTGAGGCCTCTCCATTGGTATCTACCTTCTCAGGTCTGAGGTGGAAATCCTGATCAATTACCGTCCATTTCTCCACTCAACCATCGATTATCATAGTAGAAATCATTCTTCTTTTCGTACAGATGAAGGGCTATGTAGGCACAAATTCTACTTGGTGAGGGGACTAGGCAGGCAAGGTGGGATAGGACCTTGGCGAGTGATGCTTCCCAGCCAGACAAGGAGCCTGTGTTACTAATTGGCTTGATAGTTCAAGGTCTGATCGGACCCCGGACACGCGAGAGCCCAGCCCGAGAGGAATGCATGGTTCCCCGGCGACTTGCACTTGCATTTGAGAAGTATATCCTTAGCTTTCTCTCGTCTGAGCCAGGATCACGAATTCCGGGCAGCAATCAACTTACAGAAAACTAAGAACAATGACTACGGCCCCTACAATGAAATCGATTCCTACCACTACTTTTTGAGTATCCCACTCCTCTATTGGTTGAATTCATACAATAGAGTGAAATGAAAGAAAAGAAAAGAGGGAACGCGACATCACAATGAGATCTTCATCTAAAAACTAAAAGAAAGGGGGATTGGGGAGGGGCTACGGATTATGGGGGAATCCGAAGACTGCGTATAAAGGACTGTTTTTCCACGTGCATCAATCTGGGCTGCTTTTAGGAGCGATCTGTTTATCCAACTAGTTTTATCGTAATAGAAGAAGAATCAGAACGCCCAAAGAGTCCCATGCCTTGCATAGCAGATAGCTTCCATGCCCACCTGTCAAGAGTATTCTCACCGAACTCCGCTCTTCAAGCTCAGCTTCGGCAACAGCAACTCGAGAAAGCTATTGAGAAAGCCAACAATTCTATCCAGATCTTGATTCCGAATATCTTAGATCGAACATCACAAGCCTTATCACCAGAATTCACAACTCACTCCCGACCGAGAAGAGGCGCCTCCATCCAACCTCGATAGTCTTGAATGCTCCTTCCATCCAAGCATGATAGTTGATTTTATGGTCAGAACTCTATCCCGGGATGGTGAATTAGACTCAGCCTATGCTGGCCTTATACATCCGTAAATATTCTTAAATAATAGGGCCACGGCCGTGGCGTTGGGCAGAAAGCCGATGATTTCGACGAGGCCCTTCCCTTTAACCCGAACAGGATTGTGATCCTCATTGTGTAGTGTACATAATTTGTGTTAGGATCTACCAAAGAGGGTCGGTATAGGGCATCTAATAAAAAGTTTCCATTTCTATCGGTCATAAAATCAATCAAAAAAGAAAAAGCAGACAAGAACAATTTTATTCTCTAAACAAGCAGGTTTGGGGTTCTTTTTTTAACACCCTAATTCTCTTGTTTGTTGGCTTTAATGCCATGAAATAAAATAGAGAAAAAGACCTTCAAGATAATAACCATTTTCGAGACACAAACTCCAGTGAACCATTTTCCTCCTCTCTTCTTTTCTTCATTCCATTCATTAGTCCCCCCACTTTCTGGAATATTCAACTCTGAAAACGGAAAACTCATTCTCGAAGGTTTTTAAGACCTCACCTGTAATATAGGAACGTTTAATATAACATATTTTATGGAAGAACTGATTATTAAGATCAGGATTAAGGAAAGATTGATAGGATTCAAATCTTGGAAAAAGATCACTAAGTAGTGCTATATCCGCATCGCCTGGTGCAAACGTGTACCAGACTGTACAACTGACCCCTAAACTAACTAGAATGATGAATCTACCGAATCTCCCATTATAAAAGGAAAGAATCTCTACTAGGACTTTGTCGTAGGTTTCATGAACCAAACTACGTAATCCATCACCAAATCTACTATAAACAAAGAGATCCGGGGTATAATAAGGAACACAACTAGATTTGATTCCGATAGAGTTACATATATTGGTTAACTTCCTGATTAATTCATTTGTCATTAGGAGATCGAGACTGATGTGTGCAAAATGCAACATATAAATTACATCAATTGTGGCATAAAACTAACCCTTTTTAGTACTAATGTTGGAAAAAGTGTGTTTTTGTCTTCCTTTTGTATTTTCAGGATTAAATGAGCTCAAATTAACAAAAGAAGCAAAAAGGCAGCTAAATCTAACATAAATACAAGAAAAGGAACAAACGTGGCATGCCCGACCTCCCCGAAAGCATCTTCCCAAGCAAAACAAGAGAACAGAAGGCTGAACACGCCCCGTGCTCAATGAGCACGGGGGCGTGCCCAAGTGTCAGCATAAAAGACAAAGTTGTAGAAGCTTCCATCGCCCACCACGGGGCCGTGCTCAGCGGACACGGGGTCGTGGTCAACTATAAGATTCGCAGAATCCAGGCAAATCTTGATAGTACAGATACGCTTCTGCACAAAGGGTCGTGCCCAGCGGACACGGGGCCGTGGTCAACTAATACAGACAAGAGCAATTAATGAAGACAGAGAAGGATGTGGACACGGGGCCGTGCCCACTGGACACGGGGCCGTGCCCGAGCTTCTGTTCAGCCTATAAATAGGAGTGCTTGGCTCAAGCTCAAACCATCCCTTGGCACACCACCTCTCTCACACTTCACCCACCACCCACCACCACCATAACACCATCATCCACCACCATCATCCATTGTCCATCATAGAGTGTGTGAGTCGTCTCGGGATCCAAGATTGATCGTAAGAGTTCTTGACAATCAAGGCCATGTTTGCCTAAGTCTCTTACATCACTTGGTGAAGACAAAGTGTCTAGTGTAATACTTTTTATTTTTAATCTTTTCGCACTTTTTAATTGGTTATGTATTAATGACTTTAATAACTAGTTTCTTATGTTGAAGGTGATTCTTCCTTATCGTTGGTCCGTGGTGTCTTGGCATTATTTTACTGTCTATATAAAATAAAAGATTTTCACCATTCATATCTCCACGGTCTATATGGAGGTATGTTGGCTACCTGGTCGGGGGTTAAGGGAACGGTTTGGTAAGAGTCTTGCCATTGTTCAGTGTATAGATCCTGCAAAGGACCTGGGTCAAATTTAGTAGGACCTCCTTCAATACTTAACGGTATTGGATGGCGGGGGTCCAAACTCTTTGATCCCCTCATAAGTTAAACTACTATTAAAACTTTAACCCGGCTACTTAGGACTGTATCCCTGCTGACTCAGACTACTTAGCCGAGGGTAACGTCGCCTTCAAAAGAGGGGCCTACCACATTATGCATTAATAACTTAATTAATTATCTTTCAATAATCCGACCCTTTAGGATTGTATCCTTGCTGACTCAAACTACTGGGTTGAGGGTAACGTCACCTCCAAAAGAGGGGCCTACTACAATAACTAAGATAATCTCTTAAATAGTGCAAAAGTGCGGAAATAATCAAAGGTTACACTAAACACGAGTCGGAGCCAAGTGATTCATCTTGTCTATCTGTTTTTACTTTATTTTTATTTTTCAGCATTTTAGTTAGTTTTTATTTTTCTTAGTTTAAAACATTTTTCTAAACTTTTTGATTTGATTAGACGTTGAGGATAAACCGGTACTAAAAGCTCTTGTGTCCTTGGACGACCTCGGTATCTTACCAACACTATACTACGCTCACGATGGGTGCACTTGCCCATATGTGTGTTTAGTGTTAGTAAATATCGTGTTTTATAAATTTAAAACTTGGCTAAAGAAAGTGTAAAAGGGCTTAAAATAAACATTAAAACCATAACACACTTCACGCACATCAAGTTTTTGGCGCCGCTGCCGGGGACACAAGGATTTTAAGAAAGTTAGGAATCAACGGCCTAATCGTTTTTCTTATTTTTCTATATTTTTCTTAGTTTTTCAGCTTCTGCAAAACTCAGCACGGGCCGTGCCTGCTGAACACGCCCCGTGCCCAATCATTGGAACTGGCAATCCTGTTTTAAGTCAGACAGTAAGCTGAACACGGGGCCGTGCCCACTCAACACGCCCCGTGCCCAAGATTCAGTTACTGAAAACAGAACCGTGAGATCCCGACGATTGGTAATTTCTGACACAAACATGAGTGATACTGATATTTTTTACTTTCGGCACTCTTATGGTACGTGGTGTCAAATATGTGGTGGTTCCCATAAGGAATTAGAATGTTATTTTCTAAATTATAAGCCCCACTATATAGACCCATCGTTTTCTTGTATCCTTAAGAGGGGCGAAAGTAAAAATAATCCCTATCTCTCCCTCGAATGCTCCCAACCAGATTTTCTAGGAGAAATGCTTCTTGATGAACTATTTCAATTAGAAGATCTAATTCTTAATTGGTTAAAAGAACTTAGGATAGATTTCACTAATTTATCTCAAGATGATAACCAAGAAGAAGTGTTGGAATCGCATTCAAACAACTTCGTTGTCCCCAACGATACTTCTAACTCTAGTGAGGACTTGAGCGATAGTCGTCCCTGTGCCGATTGTGCCATGAAGGACTCCCCATCAACTTCGTTCGATGCATACATAGACCTGAGCGATTCGGCATACACCTTCTTTAACAAGAGCCCGGAAAAGGGTTGGACTTGTCCACCTACATATAGTATAGGAATCACCCTCACCGACAACCTCTTGCGTTCTCGTCTTAATCTAGAACAATTAAGGTATCTTAGGCACTTTGGGGTTGTTCCATCCAGTAAGGAACCACCCGATCCGGATAAGTTCCTTAAAACTAAGACAAACTTCATAAAACAGCCTTTCGACATGGGGCCGTGCCCAGGTCAACACGCCCCCGTGTCCACCAAAAGATTCCCTTCTGACTTTTTGTCAGAATACGGACAAAACGTGTCAGGATCTTGCCTGCACACGGGGCCGTGTCCATCCAACACGGGGCCGTGTCCAGCATGCTGTCGTTTTCTATAAATGCAGCCAAGAATCCTGCACATTTGGACCATCCAGGGACAGAGATTTGAAAGGATCTTCCCACCTACCATCCTAGGTAATCTCTAAAAGAAGGTTCTAACAAACATCTTGTTCTTTCCTCTTTTATCCATTGCCTTCTTCTTCATCTTTCTTGTTTCAACACCTCCATTGAAGCTTGCTCTCAAGCTTTATTGTGTTGATTATTAGATTTTTGTCCAAGGAATCTTGTTAAAAATAAATTATGCAACATTGTTTTAAGTTATTTCTGTTCAAAAATGCTTAATGAGTTGGAAAAATAATTTAAAACTCCAAGATCCCTTGTTCCGAAAATCTGCAGAAAGTTGAACACGGGGCCGTGCTCATCGAGCACGGGGCCGTGTCCGATGTACTGTTTCACTTAAAATGGACTATTTCTGGTTTGTTTTCGTAGAATGTCTAGTCAAAACAGTGGAACCTCTTCTGCGCACTCCAGAAGCAGTCGAAGGGAGAGAAGGTCATCAATCGAAGTGACTCTCGTAGGTTACGTGATGGCATTACGTGAAGCTCTTGACGAGATGACTTCAGTAGAGGAGGTCCTAATAGACCGTATAAATTATCTTACGGTGGGGTTGGAAAACAGTTTTCAAGAAATAAACCTCTTGCACCAGAGGTTAAACATTCTTGTAACACCTCCCATGGAACCAATCCTCCCTCAAGAGGATTGGAACCTAGCACTTGGAATCAACAATCATACTGGTTGGGACGACATTCCAGCGGAACCTCCTCTTGAAGATCTACATGAAGTCCCGGTGGAGGTTGCACCTCCTCAAACCAATGCCAATGAGCCCGCTTTTCTTCTCCCTAGGGAGATAGAAGAATGGCTCGCCGACGTGTGAGGAACCCATGCCCGGAGAAAGAAGTTTTTCAAGCCACATCTAACCGAGGGATTTACCTTTTCGGAAATTTTGCTAATAAAATAAGTAGTAGGCTATAACTTCTTGGTTTAGATTTCTTGTGTTTCTTTGACCTAACTATCTAGTATTTTAACTTTTAGACTATTATGTAATTCTCTCTATGACTTAATGAATGATGGTTTTAGATAATTTGGTGTTTGGATGATGTTGTAATGAATAAAACACACTCGGGTTGGCAAAGGATGCAAGGGAAACTTGAACCAGCACCCCATGCAGGAAAACAGGGCCATCCGACAAGCTTTCTTCATTACAGCAAGTTCAGCACGGGCCGTGTCCGCCCAACACGACCCCGTGCTGCACAGTCTGCAGAAATGACCCAGTTCAGGTAAACTGGACACGGGCCGTGTTCACCCAACACGCCCCCGTGTCCAGGCTTCTGTTTCTCTTTTTCAATTTTGTTACTGGCACTTGAACACGGGGCCGTGCCTGGACAACACGGGGCCGTGTCCAGGTGCCCAGTAACACAAATTTTTGCTTTTTCACACCTTTTACACATTCAATCAACCTAAAAACTTATTTTTGGGACACATTGAGGACAATGTGTAATTTAAGTGTGGGGGGGGGGGGGGGGGATGCTAAAACCTTGAATCTTGCAAGTCCTAATAACAAGCCTTACACAAAACTCTATTGGAACCGCTAATCACCCCAATTTTTTTTTCAAAAATTTTCATTTTTTTACTTGTCTAGGTTTAATTTGGGAATTTCAAAATTCTAAAAAGGTTATATTTTTACAAATTTACAACCGATAGCGTCGTGATAAAAAGAACCAACATAAGAAAATTATGAAAAGGCATGACAAGCTTAGTTAAAATTTAATTATATATACTTGATCACATAAAAACCCATTCCCACAAAAGTGAGTTTTGAGCCTTTATTGAGCATACAAATACATATCTTTAAATTAAATGCTCATTTTTCGTTTCTTGTGTGAATAGCCATTTGGTTCTTACAACTCTAGAACTTGCCACGACGATACATTCCCGGTCCTTACCAACTTAAACTCGAGTATGTAAATGATGGAGGCATTAGGACTAACCATTTTTATTTCTACACCATTATTTTTCTTTTTTTTTACCACCTACCCAAAATCCCCCTAGTTAACCCCTTTGAGCCTAAACCTTTTCATTTCTTAACCCAAACCAAACACCCTTTCACCCACCAAAACCTTTTTATTTTTAACCCTTTGTTTTAGTAACAAGCTCGGTTTTTCGTATGACTTTAAAAAAAAAAATGTTGATGATGAAGCAAAAGAAATAAAAACAAGCAAGTTCATCAAAAATAACTCTGTTTGAATTATGGCTTCATCAAAATAAAAACTGCAAAAAATAAAAAAGTCTTACGAAAACCGATGCTTTTTACGCTTTTCTCCCTTTCTACTAACCACTAACCCAACCACATACCTTTAACCCAAGCCTAACCCTTCACCCAAAAGTCCTCCTGATATTTACAAAGGTATATAGTTAAAAAGGAGGAGGATTGATTGCCTGACAAGCCTATGGTAGGAGTAAGTTCCATGCCGCTCTCGAGTGATTCACTAAAATACATCTTCGGCCGAGTGTTGAGTGATCCCCCGTGAGGTATGTGAACTTGTATATAAATAGAATTTTAAAGAGGCATGTTATGCCCTAATAAGTAATTTATCTTATGAAAAGTTTTAAATAAATCATGACGAATAGAATTGTAAATAAATAAAAATAAAACTTAATAAAGAATCTTGGAAATCCCGACACTCTATGACAAGCCCAAAAACCTTCTCTTCTACCCATTCCATTTGGGAGTGTGAAGCCACATTATAAAGAGTTTTGCTTGAGGACAAGCAAAGATTCAAGTGTGGGGGTATTTGATGTGTGCAAAATGCAACATATAAATTACATCAATTGTGGCATAAAACTAACCCTATTTTAGTACTAATGTTGGAAAAAGTGTGTTTTTGTCTTCCTTTTGTATTTTCAGGATTAAATGAGCTCAAATTAACAAAAGAAGCAAAAAGGCAGCTAAATCTAACATAAATACAAGAAAAGGAACAAACGTGGCATGCCCGACCTCCCCGAAAGCATCTTCCCAAGCAAAACAAGAGAACAGAAGGCTGAACACGCCCCGTGCTCAATGAGCACGGGGGCGTGCCCAAGTGTCAGCATAAAAGACAAAGTTGTAGAAGCTTCCATCGCCCACCACGGGGCCGTGCTCAGCGGACACGGGGTCGTGGTCAACTATAAGATTCGCAGAATCCAGGCAAATCTTGATAGTACAGATACGCTTCTGCACAAAGGGTCGTGCCCAGCGGACACGGGGCCGTGGTCAACTAATACAGACAAGAGCAATTAATGAAGACAGAGAAGGATGTGGACACGGGGCCGTGCCCGAGCTTCTGTTCAGCCTATAAATAGGAGTGCTTGGCTCAAGCTCAAACCATCCCTTGGCACACCACCTCTCTCACACTTCACCCACCACCCACCACCACCATAACACCATCATCCACCACCATCATCCATTGTCCATCATAGAGTGTGTGAGTCATCTCGGGATCCAAGATTGATCGTAAGAGTTCTTGACAATCAAGGTCATGTTTGCCTAAGTCTCTTACATCACTTGGTGAAGACAAAGTGTCTAGTGTAATACTTTTTATTTTTAATCTTTTCTCACTTTTTAATTGGTTATGTATTAATGACTTTAATAACTAGTTTCTTATGTTGAAGGTGATTCTTCCTTATCGTTTGTCCGTGGTGTCTTGGCATTATTTTACTGTCTATATAAAATAAAAGATTTTCACCATTCATATCTCCACGGTCTATATGGAGGTATGTTGGCTACCTGGTCGGGGGTTAAGGGAACAGTTTGGTAAGAGTCTTGCCATTGTTCAGTGTATAGATCCTGCAAAGGACCTAGGTCAAATTTAGTAGGACCTCCTTCAATACTTAACGGTATTGGATGGCGGGGGTCCAAACAATATTGTACAACTTATTAGTTATATTGCTTAGTAGACATTTGTTTGTAAACACTTGGAATGTTTGGAAGATGATCAAACTTTTAATTGAAGTGATAAGAACTTTTAATTGAAATGATGATATTATGATCTCTTACATTTTCTAGTTTTTATCTTTATTCTATATTGTAAATAAATGATAATTTTAATTAATCAAAATTAATATGATAAATGACTATACGAGCATATAATTTGATGTGATTTTTGTTGAAAAACATGTCATTAAAAAGTTTACTAAAAAGTGTGTAGCGGCAAACAAAAAAGTGCCACTAAAAGTTTAAAAGTTTGTAGTGACAGATAAAAAAGTGCCACTAAAAGCCTAAAAGTTTGTTGTGGCAGACCAAAAAAGTGCCACTAAAAGGCTTTAGCGTCATCGCTTCTAGTGGCACTTTTTTTGTGTGCCGCACATTCAAGTAGAAGGCATTAGTGGCACTTTTTTGGTTTTTTGTGGCATTTTATGTGTGCCAATAAATGGCATTTTTTGTAGTGTGTGAATGCACTACCCAAACGATGGGGTGCACCACGGGATAATGAGGGTGGAAGTGCTGATGGGTGCGTCGGTGTTGTATTATGGGTAGAAGTGTCTGACACGAAGTAGGCGAAGACAGGTTTCCTGCTTGTAAGGTGCTATAGCAATTATCTAGGTATTGCCCTACTGCATGAAGGTGTGAACACTTAGAAAGTTTTGGATGGGTGGTGATCATTAGCTTGACCCGCAGAGTCCACCAGGATTTCCATGCACTACAAGTCGTTATTATGTGGGCCCCCGTAATAATAAATTGTCTTGCACGGTCACCCCAACTTTCCCTCGTTCAAAGTAGATGATCAACCCCAGAGGGGACACTACTGTTCTTATACCTCCGACACGGAAAGGACCATTATGGTGGTCTACGCGACATCATTTGTTATCGCTACACGCATATAGGCACAATGCTTTAGATGTAATAGGAATAAGGGGAATTCCTGGAAGTTTGAGGGGCACCTTCAAGATGAGTACTTCATCTTCCTTGATTGGACGGGAGGGTCGTCAATCTCGCTTCGTAAAAGTCACCGGGGTCTTGTCTCACTGATAAGGTCGCTATCCAAGGTTTCCTCTTCCGCCTTGCCGTCACTGCCGTAGTCAGGCACCTCCTCATTCAAGGGGAAGAACAGCCATTTTCTACAGAATCCAGCTCGGGGCCTCGTTGGTAATCAGCCATAAGCTCCGCAGTGTACGCGAGGTCGATAGTCTCATTGCGCAAGTCAAGAACTATAATAGGATTCGAAGTCGAAGGTATCTCGTCAATAATCATTCCGTACACATATATGCATATATAATAACGTTACTTAGTATACACAAGCAAATAACTGTTGCATGTCTCATATAACTCTCGTTTGTTCTTTCCTTTGAAAAATGTTAGATTCATGGATCTTGGCGCTTTTGTAAATGCAATGAAAAACCTTTTGTAAAAATGTTTTCGTGAGAGAGTCCTATTGATTATAGTCTAGACTCAAGAAGGAATCCTAGTTCACTACAATTGAGGCTCTGATACCAAACTGTCACACCCTGATTTTTGCGGAAGCGTATGCGTGTGACTTGATTGGTTCTCATTGCATTCGATTATAATAAACAACTACATGATCAAAATGATGTTCATCCATTCAAAGGTTTGAAATATTACAACACAAGTCATTTAAGTTCCAACCACAACCCTCAAGTTATGATACAACAAAAGTGGATGACATTGAAATTTACAATTTGAAAACAACACCAGCGCCCAAGATCCAACTTGTTTCCTGAAATACATATAAGTTTTGGAAAATCGTCAACATAATGTTGGTGTGAGTTCATGCAGTTTTTGTATAAACATTCAAGCATTCGCTGTAGAAAACATGGTATGTAATTGTACTGAAATATGTATCTCTGTAAATGTAAGGAAATCGAGATCGCTAATGGTTTGCAAGGCCATTAACATGTGACACGACATAGGAAGCATCCAAACCATAGGCATTTTTACTTGTCGATTCACGACTAGAGACACAAAAGCACTGCTTGGTACTAGTTATGACCAAGAGTGTGGCTGCCTGAAACCCATTAGATCTAACCTTTTGTTCCGCGGTCTTAGTATGTACACGATTAATGGTGCTTCTGGTACCCTATTCGTGACATGATCTAAAGTATCATTCCTTAGTTTTTGTATTCAACATACCATAGCACATGTATTTTCCCCAAGTTAGAAAAGCATGTAAAAGTTTAAAAGTGGGGACATGAACTCACAGCTTTGCGTATCCTGCGCCGTAAACTTCACCGGGTTTGCTTATATAGCGTCGTGACCTATACGTGTTTTATTTACGTTAGTCACTAGACTTATATCGCACAAGTACAAGTCACCATCTTTTATGTATGTGTTCTTTGTTGTTAAAAATAATTTATATGTTTAACTATGTATCTTACTTATATTATATTCTTAAAAATAAATATAAGTATCTTGCATTTTTCACCCGAGTTATATATTTTCGTCCAAGAAGACATTTTAAGTTCGTAACTTGTCCAAGTTACATAATCTTATTAAGAAATATATTTTCATAAATATATTTTATTGTATTTGTCTAAGCATGTTATATGTGTATTTTTGTATTTTTACGCCTTAGGAGTATTTAGTGTATTTTCAAGTCCTAATACACTATTACATATAATACATACTACATACACTTAGCACAAAATTTGGTGATCAATAAATATATATTTTCCTCAAAAATATACATACTTAATATCAATTTTTATCTTGAAGAAATCATCATTTCTTAACTTGAAGTTTACATAAAAATTAGGGAAACCTTGGTAAATACTTTTAGGTAAATTTTTAGGGAATAAGTTTCGCCAAAACTTATATTTTTCTAAGTGTCAAAATTTTATAGAAATTTTGACATGGTTTCCCCTAAAAATGGAGGTTTCCCCTGTTTTCAAAACATGTGTTTATTTTCTTTTAAAATCATCACAAACAATCATCAACTCATTCAACACTTACCGAGTGTCAAAATCAAGTAAATTACACTACATCATGAACTTGAAGTTTTTGTAAAAACTTGTAGTAACTTACCATGTTATCTAGTAGGTTTAGTTACCCTTTAAAACATTGTTATTTGTTTGTAAATCACATTCTTGAAAGATTTAGTCATTTACAACTTGTAAGATGATTTTTCTAAACAAATTTCTTTTGTATTTTTCTTGTTACAAACATGTTTCTAGTCTTGTTTAAACATTAAAAATATGATTAGTTTATTTAGAAACCATGACTTTGTAAATCTTATAAATAAGCTTACGCGGGCCGCGACAGCCCCAATCTCAGGCGAGCCCATAGGCCGCCACGTGTCGTGATCGTGTCAAGGCTAGGGGTGGTGACCGGTCAAGGCTAAGGTCTACGCCCCTATGTCGCGGGCCGCGTAGACCTAAGCCGAAGCTTACGCGGGCCGCGTGGATCACGAAATCAGGCATTATAAACGGGAGAGCTCGGCCTTCAGTCCCGAATCGCACCAAAACGTTTTCTTTCTCTAAATTCTGAAGTATAGGCATAATTCTCGGGTATAATATCCCCCTAAATAACGAAGTTCTGATCTGTTGTAAGTATCATAACCCCTGGATACGTATTAGATACTCTGCCCGATTGATCTAGGGTTCCGTAACGGCTGTCGTGGTTCTGCCCGACGTAGTCGTTGGAATGCCGTCTCGGGGAGGGTATTACTAATGTTAAAATGGGTTATTAAACTAAAACGTATGTATTTGTGTAAACTATAGATAATTCTCAGGAAATCCTTACAGAAAACCTAAGACAGCAATGTGAGTAATCTCCTTTTTGTAAACAGTTTTTACAAAACCTTAACTATTTTACAATGCAATTTAGCAGTGATTGAGTCTTTGTAATTCTACGATTACTGCCGGTATATTGGGGTTTTGTATACAAAATGTGAGACACGTTACCATTGGACGAAGAGTTAGCCAATGTGTAATATGACCCACCAGTCAGGATTGACAGTACTGAATGAGTAATTGGGTAGATGTAAACATTGTAACCGCTCTCAATACTGTTTAAATTAAATTAACATTTCTTGATTAAACTGGGATTCACTCACCAGTATTTCCCACTGACAAATTATTTTTTAAAACGCGTTTCAGGTAACACAATGTGAAAGCCAATAAGAAGCCAGCTGGACAACACTGAAGGCTTGTAAAAGTGGCTATAAAAGTTACCTAAATAAAGAAGGCGTTTTATTTCAATAAAATGGGATTTATCCCTATAAATCAGTTTGTAATGAAAACTTGGGTTTCATCCCAATATGTTTATTTATTTATATATATATATATATATATATATATAAAATGAAGTGTTTTACTCTGATAAAATATTTCCTAACTACGGTCCTGATGTAATTTCCGCTGCCAAATTAATAAACACCGATACCACCGACACTGAGTTCGTTGCCGCCCGTTCCCGGGACAGATAGGGGGCGGGGCTTGCGACAGAAGGTGGTATCAGAGCTAAGCCACTGATTCAGCCACAGAAGTGTTCTGCTGACACCAAAATTCAATTTGTTAGGAAATAAATTACGGGAATACGTGCATAATTGTATTTCTTGTTATGTGTTATTTGACTATTTGTTAGTTTACAGTATGAGCGACCAAGGACCATCTGACGCGTATCGTCAATTGTCTGGTTCGCCTAGAAGCGAAGGTGCCTCTTCTCAGCCTGCCCTCTGAGGGTACTCTGCTGATACTGAAGAAGGAATATTCGTGTTTAAGGCTCAGTCTGAAGAGCCATTCCCTCAGAAAAAGAGAGGATGGTTCTGTAGGGGAGCCCATGAGCGTAGGAAACGTATGAAAAAGTTACGAGACCAGAGAGCACTAGCAGCAGCCAAAAGAGAGACGGCTGCCCATAACCAAGACATGCTTAATAGGGGTATAGCCAACATCCATATCTTAGCCATTACAGCAGCCGACCCTAACCTGGAACAAATGATAGCACCCCAACCACAACTACCATTTCCTGACCAACCAATGGAAATAGAAAACCCTGAAAATCAAGTAGAAATGCATGATTTCGACCCAGAGGAGATACCTAGGGTACCCGCACCAAACCCCTTAGACCCAAATTACGACCCATGGTGGGATGACAATAGGGACTATGTGCAACGTTACCCGATACATGAAGACATGCCCATGCAAAACCTAGGAGCCTACCCAGGGTTAAATCCTCTAGATCCCTATTACGACAATGATGTATACGTTAGGGAGATCTTAGAGAATCCTTACCCATTTCAGGCACCTACACCCCCATACCAGGAACCTGCACCCCAGATTTCAAACCCAGTCCTAGAACCTGCACCCCCAATGAGTGTAGACAATGTACAAGAACTTAGGACATTTGGTGAGGAAATTTTAGAGAGTAGTGAAAGAATGAGACGTGTGGGAGAGCGACTCGTCTGGAAGTACGACGAGTGCAATATGGATTTCTGGATGAATCCATATCCATGAATGTGATGGTGGAGACGGTAGTAATAGTAATAATAATATATAATATGTGTGTTTGAAAAAAAAAAACTACAGATGCCTACTACTATTAGTGTAATTTTTATTTCAGTTGGTATTGTAATTTTAATTTCAGTACTAGTTTGTAGTAGATGCATATTATATAAAAATAGAGTAAAGTCGCAATGATCGACGTTTTTGACCAAAGTGCGTGTCATGGGAGTGGCTATATTAAATATTATTTTGTGATATTAATATGTGGTAAATGTTTAAAATTCAGATGGACAACGAAGTGAACCAGGAAAACCAGAATGATAACCACCCGAATAACGATAATCTGGATAATGAGAATCCAAACAACAATAACAATGGAAACCAAGTGGATAATAGTGCCATCCAACACATAGTGGCACAAGGAATCATAGATGCAATGCCATTCATTATTCAAACTGTTAAAGAAGCGGATAATAAAAGTAAGCATAGCAGTAAACGACCAACTGAACCAGAACACAGCGTAAACAATGGACCCGTACTTCAAATGCCCATTCCCAAAAGAAGAAGAACCATGCCTTATGGTTGTTCTTATAAAGAATTCTGGTCCTGCAAACCAATAGAATTCTCGGGCAATGAAGGACCCATTGCAACTCTACGCTGGATAGAAAAGACTGAGGCTGTTTTGAAAATAAGCAAGTGTGCGGAAGAGGACAAGATAATGTGTGCTTCCAATCTGTTTAAAAACTCAGCCTTAGAATGGTGGAACACTATCCTCCAGTCAAGAGGAAGCGATAGGGTATACAACATGGAATGGAAGGAATTTAAGAACATGGTAGAAAGGAAATTTTGCCCTCCCAATGAAAAGGAACAAATAGCGAATAAGTTTCTGAACCTTAGGATGACCGGGGTAGATAGTAAGGGTTATACTACTACATTCTTTGAATATGCTAGAATAGTACCTACCCTTGCATCACCTAAACCAATATTAATCTCCCGTTACATCTGGGGATTAATCGGGGAGATTAGACATGTAGTCAAGGCAGCTAGACCTCAAACCATAGAAGAAGCTGTAGAACTAGCAAACACCTTGACAGATGAATTAATCCGTACTAGAGAAGAAGACCAAAGGAAGAACCTAGCTCAAAGACTTACCCAGGAATTCTGATCTGGAAATTCCAACCGTGGGAAAAATGTAGGTTCCACATCTGCAACTTATTGCAAGTATTGCAAAAGTGCATTCTGGAAAATGCTCCATATATTGCAATTTCTACAAAATATCATGACACAAGGAAGAAGACTGCAGGAAGAAAGCAAACAACAGGATATGCTACAACTGCGGGGAACAAGGTTATATCAAGCCAAACTGTCCAAAATTAGCTCCAGCTACAAACAACAAGAACACTAAAAATGCTAGAGCATTTGTTCTAACTGCAGATGAAGCCAAGATGATTCCAGACGTGATAGCCGGTACGTTTTTAGTTAATGATGTTTTTGCTAAAGTATTATTTGACTCTGGTGCGAACCAAAGTTTTATTAATACTTCATTATGCAAACTTCTAAATAAGTCATTAACTAAACTACCACAAGAATGTCTAGTAGAGACAGCAAATGGAGAAACGGTTAGGATTTCTGAAATCTTGCATGGAGCAAGAATAGAAATTTTAAATCAAAAATTTATTGCAAACCTTTACCCAATGAATCTGGCAGGATTTGATGTCGTTTTAGGAATGTATTGGTTAATAGCCAATAAAGCCAGTATTTTGTGTGATCAAAAGTCAATTCAAGTAAATTCACCAAAAGGTGAAAAGATCACAATTAAAGGAGATAAATCATCTAGATCCACGAAATTCATCTCTGTGATGAAAACTGCAAGCTATATAAGAAAAGGATCTATAGTGTATTTGATTTCTATAATCACTAACACTAAAGGAAAAGAACTAAAAGACATTCCAGTAGTATCTCAGTTTTCAGACGTGTTTCCAGAAGAATTGCTAGGACTACCGCCAGATAGGGAAGTTGAATTCAGAATCCATCTACTACCAGGAACAACACCAACTGCCAAAGCACCTTACCATTTGGCACCAGCAGAAATGCAGGAACTGAAGAAACAATTAGACGAACTGTTGGAGAAAGGATTCATACAGCCAAGCTCATCTCCATGGGGAGCACCAATTTTATTCGTCAAAAAGAAGGACGGATCAATGCGTATGTGCATTGACTACCGTGAATTGAACAAGGTCACAATTAAAAATCGGTACCCATTACCGAGAATCGATGATCTGTTCGATCAGTTGCAAGGAGCTCGATTTTTCTCAAAAATCGATTTAAGGTCAGGATATCATCAATTAAAAGTACAGGAAGAGGACATTCCTAAAACCGCATTTAGAACAAGGTATGGCCATTATGAATTTACTATCATGCCATTTGGTTTAACCAATGCCCCAGCCGCATTTATGGACATGATGAACCGAATATGTAAGCCATATTTGGATAAATTCATAATTGTTTTTATTGATGATATTCTCATCTATTCTAAAAGTAAGGAAGATCATGCAAAGCATTTGCACACACTTTTAAGTCTATTAAGAAAGGAAAAGCTTTATGCTAAGTTTTCAAAGTGCGAGTTTTGGCTAGAACAGGTACAGTTTCTTGGACACTTAGTCAATCATGAAGGAATTCATGTGGATCCCACAAAAATCGAGGCGATTACTAAATGGAAGACCCCTGAGTCACCAACTGAAGTTAGAAGTTTCTTAGGATTGGCTGGTTATTATAGAAGGTTTATTCGAGATTTTTCTAGAATTGCCATTCCTTTAACAAAGTTAACTTGTAAATCCATTAAGTTTGAATGGGGACTAAAAACAAGAAGAAGCATTTAGAATTCTGAAGCAAAGATTAACTAATACACCCATACTAGCGTTACCAGAAGGAACTGAAGACTTTGTAGTCTATTGTGACGCTTCCAAACTAGGTTATGGATGTGTATTAATGCAACGCCAAAAGGTTATAGCTTACGTATCTAGACAACTTAAGAATCATGAAGAGAATTATTCAACCCATGATCCAGAATTAGGAGCCATAATTTTTGCCCTTAAGATTTGGAGACATTACCTTTATGGTAGTAAGTTTACCATATTCACTGATCATAAAAGTTTAAGATATATTTTCGGGCAAAAGGAGTTGAATATGAGACAAAGACGCTGGATGGAAATACTGAGTGATTATGATTGTGATATCCAATATCATGCAGGAAAAGCAAATATAGTTGCTGATGCTTTAAGTCGAAAGTATCATGAGAAGCCAAAAAGGGTACGTTCTCTTAAATTAAACCTACAAGTAGATTTATATGATCAGATTAGAAAAGCACAAGAATCAGTAATCAAGGATGATACTGAAAAATTAAAAGGAATGATTAAGGAATTAGAACAGGGAACAGATGGAATTTGGAGATTCCACAAGAAAAGAATGTGGATACCTAAATTAGGAAACCTACGCCACCGTATATTAGAAGAAGCCCATAAATCTAAGTATACAATGCATCCAGGAAATGATAAAATGTATCAGGATTTAAGAAAGAATTTTTGGTGGATAGGAATGAAAAAGGACATAGAAGCCTATGTTTCTAAATGTTTAACCTGTTCACAAGTCAAAGCTGAACATCAGAAACCATCAGGTTTGTTGCAGCAGCTAGAAATGCCAGTGTGGAAATGGGAATTAATAACAATGGATTTTGTTACTAAATTACCCAAAACAAGGAAAGGTAATGATACAATCTGGGTGATTGTAGACAGGCTAACCAAATCAGCTCATTTCCTATCAATGAAAGAAACTTTTAGTATGGAACAGTTAGCTAAATTATATGTAAATGAAATAGTTTCACTACATGGAATTCCTTTATCAATTGTTTCTGATAGAGATAGCCGTTTTACCTCTCATTTTTGGTCAAGTTTCCAAAAAGCAATGGGAACCAAGTTGAATCTAAGCACAGCTTACCATCCTCAAACAGACGGACAAAGCGAAAGGACAATTCAGACAATGGAAGACATGCTTAGAGCTTGTGTAATTGATTTCGGAGGTAATTGGGACGATCACTTACCATTATTAGAATTTTCTTATAATAACAGTTATCACACAAGTATCAATGCTGCACCATTCGAAGCACTTTACGGACGAAAGTGCCGAACCTCAGTCTGTTGGGCAGAAATTGGGGAAAAGCAACTATCTGGACCCGAGATAGTGCAGGAAACAACTGATAAGATCATTCAAGTCAAGGAACGACTAAAGGCAGCACGTAATCGACAAAAGAGCTATGCAGATAACAGACGCAGATCGTTGGAATTTCAGATAGGAGATAAAGTATTGTTGAAAGTCTCTCCTTGGAAAGGAGTAGTAAGATTCATCAAAAGGGGAAAACTAAGTCCCAGGTATGTTGGACCTTTTAAGATTATTAAAAGAATAGGACCTGTAGCCTATCAGCTACGACTGCCAGAGGAAATGGCAGGAATACATGATGTATTTCATGTGTCTAATCTCAAGAAATGCTTAGCTGATGAATCTCTAGTAGTACCTCTTAAGGATATAGAGGTAAATGAACAACTCAAGTTTGTAGAAAGGCCTCTACAGATTGAAGACAGGAAAGTCAAGAACCTCAAACACAAGAGATTAGTTCTGGTCAAAGTAAAGTGGGACTCCAAAAGAGGACCAGAGTACACATAGGAACTTGAATCGGAAATGCAAATGAAATATCCACACTTGTTCCAGTAGACCTCGAGGACGAGCTCTAAAACAAGGTGGGGAGGATATAACAACCCTCCTGAACTTTTTCGACACCCTAATATATTTTAAAATACCCCTATATGCCCTCAAATACACCCCGTATGTGAAAACCGAGCCCAAAATACGATATAACATTAAAAATAAAATAAAAACAAATTTTTTTAGTCGCTCGCGGGCCGCGTAGAAGTAAGCACAAGCTTACGCGGGCCGCGACAGCCCCAATCTCAGGCGAGCCCACAGGCCCCCACGTGTCGTGATCGTGTCAAGGCTAGGGGTGGTGACCGGTCAAGGCTAAGGTCTACGCCTCTATGTCGCGGGCCGCGTAGACCTAAGCCGAAGCTTACGCGGGCCGCGTGGATCACGAAATCAGGCCCTATAAATGGGAGAGCTCGGCCTTCAGTCCCGAATCGCACCAAAACGTTTTCTTTCTCTAAATTCTGAAGTATAGGCATAATTCTCGGGTATAATATCCCCCTAAATAACGAAGTTCTGCTCCGTTGTAAGTATCATAACCCCTGGATACGTATTAGATACTCTGCCCGATTGATCTAGGGTTCCGTAACGGCTGTCGTGGTTCTGCCCGACGTAGTCGTTGGAATGCCGTCTCGGGGAGGGTATTACTAATGTTAAAATGGGTTATTATACTAACACGTATGTATTTGTGTAAACTATAAATAATTCTCAGGAAATCCTTACAGAAAACCTAAGACAGCAATGTGAGTAATCTCCTTTTTGTAAACAGTTTTTACAAAACCTTAACTATTTTACAATGCAATTTAGCAGTGATTGAGTCTTTGTAATTCTACGATTACTGCCGGTATGTTGGGGTTTTGTATAAAAAATGTGAGACACGTTACCATTGGACGAAGAGTTAGCCAATGTGTAATATGACCCACCAGTCAGGATTGACAGTACTGAATGAGTAATTGGGTAGATGTAAACATTGTAATCGCTCTCAATACTGTTTAAATTAAATTAACATTTCTTGATTAAACTGAGATTCACTCACCAGTATTTCCCACTGACAAATTATTTTTAAAACGCGTTTCAGGTAACACAATGTGAAAGCCAATAAGAAGCCAGCTAGACAGCACTGAAGGCTTGGAAAAGTGGTTATAAAAGTTACATAAATAAAGAAGTCGTTTTATTTCAATAAAATGAGATTTATCCCTATAAATCAGTTTGTATTGAAAACTTGGGTTTCATCCCAATATGTTTATTTATATATATATAAAATGTGGTGTTTTACTCTGATAAAATATTTCCTAACTACGGTCTTGATGTAATTTCCGCTGCCAAATTAATAAACACCGATACCACCGACACTGAGTTCGCTGCCGCCCGTTCCCGGGACAGATAGGGGGCGGGGGTTGCGACAGATTTCTAGGATGTGAACTGCTGCGTATTGATGTAAATTGCTCCATGATTTACGCCAGACATGAAACTGTCGAACTTGAAAACAAAACTCTTTACAACTGCTGCTTCTAGAAGAAAACACTGAATTTAAACGGTTCAGATTAAAAGTTGAGGACTTTTAATGGACAGGATTAACTAAAAAAACAGTTGAGATTAAGGGGAACATTAATTAATCAAACAGAGCATGAAATCGGCAACATTGTGATCAAAATCAACATAAATTAATCAAACAAAAAAGTAAAATTAGGGATACAACAGGATTTAAAGATTAAGACCTTAATTGAAGCGCAGATGCGAGATTTTCATCGGTAGATGAAGCGATCGAGATGGGTATGTTGTAGAACTATAGATGGAATCATCTCTTATGATAGCAGTCGAGAATGATCAAAGATGGGTGTTTGTGATTTGTGAGATGTAAGTAACAGATTTATAGTCTTGTTATAAACATGGGTTTTTTGATTTTTTAGTGAGATTTCATTAATTGCTTGAGGTGGTTGGGTTTGACCGATGATCAAAGAGAATGATGATGATGGTGTGTGTGTTTTGTGTGTGTGTGTGTGTGTGAGTGTGAGAGAGAGATGTATAGAGATACAGTGCCACATAATCGCCATGTAATCCTGTCCATGCAAGCTTGGTTGTGCCACGTCAGACAAAAAACAAACTCAGTTAGTGGAGATTTAACTGGGTGGTGCCATTACAAACAAAAAGTCAAGTTGGGGTGCTGGGTGTCAAAGTGTTAGTTAAGGGTGGCAACGGCCAAAGACTAATAGTTGGGGGTGATAAAATCCAAAAACCCTTTTAGGTTGGTAATTCACTGAGTTTTGTGTGTTGGTGGGGATAAAGGTGAGGGTGGCCTTTTTTTACACGCGTAAGAAGACTGAGATGACACAAGATGGGCCAATAACCGATATTAACCCAAGTTAATACACATGGATGACCAGGATCAAAAGACTATTCATTTCCATCCTTCTATTAATAGATATTAATAATTGAGTGAGATTTCATTAATTGCTTGAGGTGGTTGGGTTTGACCGATGATCAAAGAGAATGATGATGATGGTGTGTGTGTGTGAGTGTGAGAGAGAGATGTATAGAGATACAGTGCCACATAATCGCCATGTAATCCTGTCCATGTAAGCTTGGTTGTGCCACGTCAGACAAAAAACAAACTCAGTTAGTGGAGATTTAACTGGGTGGTGCCATTACAAACAAAAAGTCAAGATGGGTGTGCTGGGTGTCAAAGTGTTAGTTGGGGGTGGCAACGACCAAAGACCGGTAGTTGAGGGTGATAAAATCCAATAACCCTTTTAGGGTTGGTAATTCACTGAGTTTTGTGTGCTGGTGGGGATAAAGGTGAGCGTGGCCTTTTTTTTACACGCGTAAGAAGACTTAGATGACACAAGATGGGCCAATAACCCATATTAACCCAAGTTAATACACATCGATGACCAGGATCAAAAGACTATTCATTTCCATCCTTCTATTAGTAGATATTAATAATTAATATTAGAACTTAGAATGAGTTTTATTAAGGGTATAATAGTAATTTAATAAGAGTAATTTTAATGAAATGGATAAATATGTAATATATATAGATTAAGGAGGGGAAACATATAATATATATATATATAGGTTAGGGAGGGGAAATATGTAATTGATTTAAGGATTAGGTAAATATGTAATAAGTGACTTTAATAAGGGGATATATGTAAATGACCCATATTTTTTATGTGTCTAATATCTACACATATTGTACATTTCTAAATATATGTAGGTATTTTTTACCACGTCATCTTAAAAAAGATTTAATTATTTATTTTATACGTATTCAATATCTACACATATTGTACATTTTTAAATATGTGTAGATATTTGTTTTGTCACATCATCTAAAAATATATATTTACTTACTTTATAGGTATGTAATATTTACACATATTATACATTTTTACTAATGTGTAGGTATTTAATTTGCCACGTCATTTTCAAAAAAAAAAAATGATTAACTTAGTTTATCTATATATATTTTTTAAAATTCTTATGTGTTGGTAAACATAATCATTTACCTACATATATATTAGTTTTTTTTTACATATGTGTAGATAATTTAGTGACACATGACGAAAATTTGCTACATGTGTAGGCAATTTTGGGGGGAAAATTTTCCCACCAACACAAAGTGTGACTAAAATGTATTACCAACACATATTAAGTGTTAATCATTATGATAATATATCATCAACTAAAATGTATTACCAACACATATACATGTGTAGGTAAATTATGTGTGGGTAAACACCCTAATTTCTTCTAGTGATCCATATTTAAGAAAAAAAATTCATCAAGAGAAAGCTAAGCGCTTTAATATCTTCAATATTTTTCTCTATGAAGGCTTGAGCTTTATTAATAACAAAATTATTCTGCGATTTCCAAATACACCTGAGTAATATGAATCCCTATCCTCTCAATCTTGTAAAAATAAAAAGTAATTTTTTTTAAATATTATATTCTTTAAAAATATTTTAATATTAAATAAAAACGTTGTTTTAATGTTTGCGCGTTTACTTTTTTATTAAAGACTCGTTATTTATTTATGATAAACTTTTTCACTTTCGTGTTTATAATAAAGTATCTTGATTATTTATTTATTAATATTGATATTAATATTAATAATAGTATAACAAAATATAAAAAAGTAACAAAAGTATTATTAAATAAAATAACATAAAAAAACATAATTTTACTTTTGACTTTAGAATAAAATAATGTATTAAAGTAGATAATCATTACCAAATTTGACTAATTTGATATATTAATCCATATGTTGTGTGTATTTATCACACCGCTTAAATAAATATAAAATTTAGAAAATGATTGTGACAGTGATACTAAATACACCCCCCCTAATTACTAACTATACCCCCTCCTATAAAAACATCACATCATTACATTACAAATCAACATTTTATTGTTTTTTTGTCTTTTTGTTGTCTTTTTAATTATTATTATTATTTTAAAAATATTTATTTGAATAAAAAATAAACAACGTTTATAATAAAGTATCTTGATTATTTATTTATTTATTAATATTGATATTGATATTAATATTAATAATAGTATAACAAAATATAAAAAAGTGACAAAAGTATTATTAAATAAAATAACATAAAAAAACATAATTTTACTTTTGACTTTAGAATAAAATAATGTATTAAAGTAGATAATCATTACCAAATTTGACTAATTTGATATATTAATCCATATGTTGTGTGTATTTATCACACCGCTTAAATAAATATAAAATTTAGAAAATGATTGTGACAGTGATACTAAATACACCCCCCTAATTACTAACTATACCCCCTCCTATAAAAACATCACATCATTACATCACAAATCAACATTTTATTGTTTTTTTGTCTTTTTGTTGTCTTTTTAATTATTATTATTATTATTTACTAGTAGTAATCATTTATTATTATTATTATTATTATTATTTTAAAAATATTTATTTGAATAAAAAATATTTATTAAATTTTTTTTAGAACGAACACGGTTTTTAATAAAACTTATCTAAATGTTCAAAAAAAGTAAAACAAGGCTGTCTTTTCATATTTTTTAAAAGCAAAATGTTAATAAGTTATTAGAGAAAACCATATTTTAGGTGAAATTAATTGTTATAAAAGAGAAACGAAAAAAAAATTTTATATATAATTTAGCATTTTTTTTATTATTACACCCCTCTTTTATTGCATTTACTATTAGAAGCAGCAATAAATTTATTATTATTATTATTATTATTACTTTTTACTTATAGTTTATAAATTGTAAATACTATTAAAAAAGTAAGAAAATATATTTAGACTAACTTATTTAGGGATGAGCATTTGGTAGTGTGAACCAAGTCCGTTCATAAATCAAGATAACAAGGAAAAAACCGTTCAAGGAGTATGATGATAAAGTGGGTTATACCAGTTCATTTGTGAACTACCAAGTTCTTGGTGAACCAAGGCCGTTCATGACCCAAGTTACTGATGGACAAGGTTTTTTGGCCAGCCTTCTAAACACATCGGGCTATGATTTCATGGGGTTAAACCAGAGGCAGGATTCTTGATTGCGAACAAGTTTAACATAATCGTTCAATTTTTATCTAAAGAAAAAAGAAACAGTTCTACTTATTTTTCGCTTTGGGGAGGCCCTCACCAGTTCCTAGAAAAAAAATAATTTCAATTGCACACGTGAATGTGGCCATTTTATAATGGTAGAATTGCAAGGAGAATATTCAATTGCCACCACAAACAACCTATGGACATTAATGACAGAAAATGATGCGGCTGACTGTGAGAATATATTTGAATCACGTCAAAATATGTATAATTCTTGGATAGCATAACCTGCTACATATTTTGTTGTAGATTAAAGCTCGGTATGTAAAATGTTTAATGAAATAATTTTGTAAGAATGCACTTATTTTTTTATAGTTTCTGTTACTATTATAAATGTAATTGGATAAACAATTAGTTATAATAATAACTAGTTAAATAATAATAATAATAATAATAATAATAATATATAACTAATCACTAAATAAAAGATTAAAAAAGACAATTAAAAGACAAAAAACTAAAAACTTAACAAAAGTTGTTAACTAAAAGACATAAAAGACAAAATAGACTAAAAATAAAATAATTTTTTTTATTAATTGATGTGATGTTTTTATAGGGGGTGTAATTAGTAATTAAAGTGGGTGTATTTAGAATGACCCTAATTGTTAAGTAGCGTTTGTACTAGATACTCATAAAATACAACCGTCTCTTACTCGAGTAGCTTCTAGCCTGTTCCAAACACCTCTACACCTCCGTCACTCTAGCACCTTCATGGAAACCATCTCCCCACCGTCCGATCACACCCACTGCCACGTGTAACCTGATTTCCAATACACTTAACTTAAACATTACCACTATCACCCTCTATATAACCACCACCTTCAACTTAAATCACACTCCAATTAATTAACTCATAACTTCTCGATCTCTCATACTTCTGTAATAATTTCTCTGATCTTCAACAATGGCTCCGGCTGCATACGATCTTAACAAGATACCGGATTCGGGTCCCAAAAAGAGGGCTTACGTCACGTTTTTAGCTGGAGATGGTGATTATGTTAAAGGGGTTGTTGGTTTGGCTAAAGGTTTACGTAAGGTTAACTCCAAATACCCGCTTGTTGTAGCGGTTCTTCCCGATGTTCCGGTGGAGCACCGACGGATTCTGGAGGCTCAAGGGTGTGTTGTGAGAGAGATTGAACCGGTTTATCCGCCGGAAAGTGAAACGCAGTTTGCGATGGCGTATTATGTCATTAATTACTCCAAGCTACGTATTTGGGAGGTATGATACTATAATATCCACGTGTCATGTTCTAGGGTTTATACGTGCCGTTTTGTTTTACACGTGGAATATGATCTTTTTAATTTATTGTTTTTATATTTAACAAGTAAGATTAATTATCTAAACAAAATGATCCCCTATTGGATTCATTCGTTATCCATGTGGATGATTCATTCTATACTTACTTAAAAGAGAAAGTCGGTGGCTTTTGCCACCGACAATCTCTCCGATTTTGTCTTATACACCACTTCAACTCATATCCCAACATATATAAATTTAAATTGTAGCCCATGCCTCAAGTATAGCAAGTTAGCAACCCATTTACGTAGCCGTCATTAATTACTCCAAGCTACGTATTTGGGAGGTATGATACTATAATATCCACGTGTCATGTTCTAGGGTTTATACGTGCCGTTTTGTTTTACACGTGGAATATGATCTTTTTAATTTATTGTTTTTATATTTAACAAGTAAGATTAATTATCTAAACGAATGATCCGCTATTGGATTCATTCGTTATCCATGTGGATGATTCATTCTATACTTACTTAAAAGAGAAAGTCGGTGGCTTTTGCCACCGACAATCTCTCCGATTTTGTCTTATACACCACTTCAACTCATATCCCAACATATATAAATTAAATTGTAGCCCATGCCTCAAGTATAGCAAGTTAGCAACCCATTTACGTAGCCGAGCCCACGGATTAATTAATAAGCCCACTTCCAAATTATTACCATGCGTCCATGCTAGCTAGCCATTTTAATTTCACCACTTGACTTTATAACCTTTAAAATTTTATAAATGGCAAATTTAGTCCCTAAACCTTCTACTTTGATCTTTCAAAACCACAACCTCATCTATCAAACTTTGCCAACACCAACCCTCTACTTTGGTTTCCACCATCACCCCCTTAGCTCTTACATAATTACTTACTTAAAAGAGAAAGTCGGTGGCTTTTGCCACCGACAATCTCTCCGATTTTGTCTTATACACCACTTCAACTCATATCCCAACATATATAAATTTTCATTGTAGCCCATGCCTCAAGTATAGCAAGTTAGCAACCCATTTACGTAGCCGAGCCCACGGATCAATTAATAAGCCCACCTCCAAATTATTACCATGCGTCCATGCTAGCTAGCCATTTTAATTTTACCACTTGACTTTATAACCTTTAAAATTTTATAAAATGGCAAATTTAGTCCCTAAACCTTCTACTTTGATCTTTCAAAACCACAACCTCATCTTTCAAACTTTGCCAACACCAACCCTCTACTTTGGTTTTCCACCATCACCCCCTTAGCTCTTACATAATTATGCACCAACCCTCTTCTTTTACATTTCCACCAACACCCCCTCATCTTTTACACATTTCCGCCACCACCAGTATACTTTTACACTTTGTCTTTTTTAGAATTTGCTTTTTTACCCCTTGTACCATTATTCCATTTTTACACCCGCCCAACTTTAAAAAAAATTGCAATTGTAACCCCTAAACTACAACTCCTACTTTTGCAAACGCCAATGCATTGTGTTTTACGAAGTGTCTTAGGCATTGTGTTTTACACTTTGTGTCTACCTTTGTGTTTTTCATTTTTTTAATTGTCTTTTACGCACTGCGTTTTACGAATTGTGTTTTGTCTTACTATATGTTTCCACCCGTCAAAAGACAAAGTCTGTGGAAACCTCACTTGCTTTGCCTCCCCATCCCCCATACTTTCACGATGTTGCAATTTTAGCCCCTTGACTTTGGTACCTTCAAAGTTTCATAAAATGGCAAATTTAGTCCCTAAACTACTACTCCATTTTACAAACAGTTTGCTTTTGACACCCCAACTTTGTGGTAGTTTCCTTTTCAGCTCCAACTTTGTTATAATTTCCTTCTTACCCCAAAACTTTATCAAATTTTATCTTTACCCTTTTCTTAGCCCTTAAGTTTAGAAAATGCAATTTTTAACCACTTAACTTTTTATGAACTTTGTAAATGCCACTTTGACCCCTCGAGGGTTTTTGGCTTGACGATATAAATTCGAGTTAGTCGGGTCGCGTATAATACGTTATGATTGTATGATATAAATTCGATTTACGTTACGCTTTAATCCAATCGCAATGCAACTATAGGATTCATTGACTTCAATCGGATACGTCAAAACGTGCGTTTTCATATGGTTAACACATCACATAACACTTGGACTAATCCGTTCGATATTTGCAAAGTACCCGCGCCGCAACGCGCGCGGGTCTTATTACTAGTTTTAATAATAAAAAATAAAAAATAACCCAACATGGAAAGTCATGTTCATAAAAACTAATAAGGATACCGAATTTGAAGATACCGATACTTTTGAAAATACCGATACTGATATCGATATTGTTCGGTTAGTATTGGTTTTTTTTTTTCTAATACAAAGTGTAGTGGTTAGTCATTTGATTGATCTGCTTGAGGTCTTAAGTTCAACTTACACTAGCATTGAAGGATATTGGGGGTAGCAATGAAGTTTCGTCAGTTCAAAACCGAGCCGAACCGGGTTTTACACTGGGCCTTCGGGCGGCGGGTTTCCCCGGGACTGGTGGCTTGGTGGCCGGCTCGGGTATGCATCCAACTCTGACCGCGTGATGGATGAGGGATGCATTTGCTCGATTGAGGGCATCATAGGATATTTATCCGATGATTTAGTTGGCTTTTAAAAAAAAAGTATTGGTTTTTTTTCTTTTTTTTTTGTTACGACCTTGTTTGCAACAAAAAAAAAATATAACAGGATGTCGAAAAATAAAGCCTAACAAACGCAGGTTATAGAAGAAAACCCAATCAGTAAAAATTAAACGGGTAAAAAACTTATATTATATATAGTATAAGGATAAAAATGAAAACTGGAATTGGAAAAGAATAATTTGATTTTTCATGAAGGTTTGTTTTTAAAGTATTATTATATACTGATTGTTTAAAAACTAAAATACAGTTTGTGGAGTATGAGAAGATGATATACCTTGATGGGGACATTCAGGTGTTTGATAACATTGACCACCTGTTTGACTTGCCGGACGGCTACTTCTATGCCGTTATGGACTGTTTTTGCGAGAAGACATGGAGTCATACGCCGCAGTATAAGATCGGGTATTGCCAACAGTCGCCGGAGAAAGTCAAGTGGCCGGCAGATATGGGTCCGAAACCCTCGCTTTTCTTTAACGCGGGCATGTTTGTGTTTGAACCCAGTATCGACTCCTGCCGTGATTTGCTGAGCACCCTCAGGGTCACCCCTCCCACTCCTTTTGCCGAACAGGTAATTAACAAGCCTAACTAAATAAGCAACAAACGTACACAGTAATATTCTACTCGTAAAGTAAGGTCACCGTCCGGGCGTAAACTACACTAGCCAAACCCTCGCTTGACTATGCTCCAGCTCGGTTTGTTTATTAATTATTAATTAATTTATGTAAATTTATAATTAATTTATGTATACCGTTAAATAAAAGTATATAAATAGGCTTTCGAGCCAGCTCGAGCATGATAAGCTTCGCTTGGACTTGGATCATTTATTAAAACAAGCTTACTTTTAGGCCGTTCGAGCTGAACTTAATAGCTAAGGAGTGGCTTAGCTTGTCCATATGGCAAGATTACTTCTATTACAGTAACTTAAAGTAAATAATGATCAAGATTACTTCTTTTATAGCAACTTAAAGTAACTAAGGATAATTATTCTGATCTATTTGTCATTGTTTCAGAAATTTAATCTTTTTTTTTGTGGATGTAAATTTGGCAGGATTTTCTGAACCTATATTTCAAGGATATTTACAAGCCACTTCCTTTGATATACAATCTTGTTCTTGCAATGCTATGGCGGCATCCAGAAAATGTGGATCTTGAACAAGTTAAAGTTGTTCATTACTGTGCCGCAGGATCGAAGCCATGGCGATATACCGGTAAAGAAGAGAATATGCAAAGGGAAGACATAAAGATGCTTGTGAAGAAATGGTGGGATATATACAACGACAAATCTTTGGATTACGACAATCCTAATGGTAACATGGCGGTTCATGTGACGGCTGCTGGAAACAACGGCGAAATGGTTCTACCATCGGCACTTAACAACCCGAAAGTGGTTGTTTGTGCACCCTCGGCTGCGTAAGGGAACATCGGGCATAGTTTGTTTTTGGTGTGTTATATTGTACGGTTTTGACTTTTTGTGGAGGTGGGTTCATTCTACTTCTTGTGGATTCCATCGTGTAATCTTCCAAATATATATGTGAAGTAGATGAAGTTTGTTCTCTTTTTTTAGTAGATCGATGTAATTGGTAACGAAGTAAAAAGATTTGAGTTTCTTGTTTTGGGAAGTTTATGATCATCACATAAAATAAGTTTAGTAATAGGAAGAGAACATTTATGAAATTCAAATATATTCGGCACAAACTATACTAATTTTTTTTTTTTTGCGCAAAAGATTGGATAAATGTATCTCACAAGTTTTTCTCCGCTTGTGATGCGGGGCATTAAGCCAAATATTTCTCTCTTATAACATGTGTGTGTTTCGGTTATTTGTACACATTACTCATACCACGATCTAAAAAAATTTACATTGACTATAATTTTAAATTGGGGGCAAAATTGTAATTTTTCAAGACAAATGAGCGTGTGCTAGGCAGCCGCCTGAAACGAATAAAAGTTACACCCAGTCAACTAAATTAAAACAAAACACTATCATAGTTTAAAAAAGAACACTACCATAGTTTTGTGAAAAAAAAAAAAAACCTCAAACAATGGTATGACTATAATTTTACACTGGGGTAAAATCGTAATTTTACAGGATAAAAAACAAAAACGATGGCAAAACTGTAAATTTGAACTAATGACAAAATCGTAGTTTGGCTGGGAGAAGAAAAAACAAAACACATAGCAAAACTGTGAATTTAAACGGGGTAAAATCGTAATTCGGTTGGACCAATGGGGAACTGTCAGGCAGCTAGCTACCTAGCACTATACCTCTCCATGAGGATTGTAATGTATATAAAAGTTGTCTGGCACTATTCCCCTCCATGAGATTTGTAATGTATATAAGTATATAAAACACTAAGCTAATCGTGTGTTTAGGCTAGGTTCGATCAGTTGAAGATTCTTTTAATCACCGTGAGTTCTTGGTAACAATATGGAGATTCTTTATATCATCATGAGTTCTTGGTAACGATCTGAGCTGCAAAACTAAGACCACAGTTAGGCTCGTCACAAGAAGGAGAAGATGGGGTGTTCTTCTCATAAGCACCCTCCGGCATGAGAATAAATATCTTTTTACAATGAGTGTATAGTAAGAAAGTAAGAGTAGAGAGGATTGAATGCCTCACCTGAGAAGGAGAAGTCCAGTATTTATAACCGGGATGGTTAGAAGGGATTGGAGGAGACGTCCCTTTCTGAATATCCTTTTTGTGTCCTTTGTGTGAGTGGCAACAAAGGAGGGTATGGATTCGCAAAACGTCATTTGCGATGCCGCTATCAGGGTGTCCTTATGGTCTCCTCCGTGATAACCGTTAGTTGCCAGTGGCAACTGAGGAGGACAGGGATCCGCGGAATGCCCTTGGCCAGACGTCTGCCTGGAAGGGGGTTAAAAAGGTGGTTTGGGTAAAGTTCCTGCCTCGTTCATTGTATAGATTCTGCGAGGACTTGATTCAAGCTTATTAGGACTTCCTTTGAGGCAGTTGGCATCAAATCGAGGGAAGCAAAAACGGCTTGAATTCCTTAGAAATAAACTAGTATTAAAACTTTAAATCGGCCTTGCGAGATTGTATCCTTGCTGACTCAGACCAATATGGTTGAGGGTAGCGCTGCCTCAAAAAGAGGGACATGCCACATTTTGCATTAATAACTTACTTAATTATCTTTCAATATTCTGGCCTTGCAGGACTGTATCCCTGCTGACTCAGACCAATATGGCTGAGGGTAGCATTGCCTCCAAAAGAGGGACATGCCATTATAACTAAGATAATCTCTTAAAAACCCAAAGTGCGAAAATTATCAAAGGATGCATAAAAGATGAGTCGAAACCAAGTGATTCTCTCTTGTTTATTTGTTTCTTTTATTACTTTAGTTTCTTTCTTTATTTTTACTTGTTAAAAAACCATTTCTCAAAATTTGGGTCGATTAAACCATGACGATAATCCGGTATTAAAAGCTTTTGTATCCTTGGACGACCCTGGTGTCTTACCATCACTATACTACGCGAACAATAGGTGCACTTGCCCTAGCGTGTTGTAGAGAGTGATAGTGTTATATCGTGTTTTATAAATTTAAAGCTTGATAAAAGAGTAAAAAGTACTTAAAAATTATAATAAAAATCAAGACACCCTTGCTCACGTCACCCACATCGTGGAAAAGAAGGACAAAGGAAAAGGCGTGGGTGATGTTTCTGTCGTTTGCGATTTTCCCGATGTCTTTCCTGAAGACCTACCTGGTCCTCCCCATCCTCGTTCTGTCGACTTTCACATTGACCTCACTCCTGACGCTACACCTGTTGCTAAATCCCCGTACCCTCTCGCACCATCGGAAATGCAAGAGCTATCGAGCCAACTTCAAGAATTACTTGATAAAAGCTTTATACGCCCTAGTACTTCTCCTTGGGGTGCTCCGGTCCTCTTTGTCAAAAAGAAAGATGGATCATTCCGCATGTGCATCGACTACCGCGAATTCAACAAGCTTACTGTCAAGAATCGTTATCCACTTCCACGCATCGACAACATCTTCGATCAACTCCAAGGCGCAACTTTTTTATCCAAAATCGACCTTCGTTCTGGCTATCATCAACTTCGAGTCCTCGAAGAAGACATTCCTAAAACCGCATTTCGTACTACATACGGTCACTACGAGTTTGCAGTCATGCCTTTTGGTTTAAGCAATGCACCCGCGGTCTTCATGGATTTGATGAACAATGTGTGTAAGTTATACTTGGATCGCTTCGTAATCGATTTCATGGACGACATTCTCATCTACTCCGAAACCCAAGCCGAACATGAGCGACACGTGCGTCTAACCCTCGAACTCCTACGAACCGAACAACTTTATGCCAAGTTCTCCAAGTGTAAATTTTGGCTAAAAGAAGTTCAATTTCTCAGTCATGTTGTGAATGAAAAAGGCATTCACGTTGATCTCGCTAAAATCGGATCCGTCAATAATTGGATCGCACCAAAATCTCTGTCCAAAATTCGTTCGTTTCTTGCATTGGCGGTTATTACCGCTGATTCATTTCCAACTTTTCGAAAATCACCGTTCCTCTCACTTCTTTGACTCAAAAAGATAAATCCTTTGTTTGGGGTTCCGAGCAAGATGAGTCTTTTCAAACACTCAAGGACATTCTTTGCAATGCTCATATTCTCACTCTTCCCGATGGTAACGACGATTTCGTTGTGTATTAGGATGCATCAAACCAAGGTCTCAGTTGTGTTCTCATGCAACGAGACAAGGTTATCGCTTACGCTTCGAGACAACTCAAAATACATGAGAAGAACTACACTACCCACGAACTTGAACTTGGTGCGGTTGTTTTTGCATTAAAGATATGGCAACACTACCTTTACGGTACTAAGTGTGTGGTCTTCACCGACCATAAGAGCCTTCAGCACATCTTTAACCAAAAAGAGCTCAACATTCGTCAACGCCGATGGGTAGAGTTGCTCAATGACTACGACTGTGAGATTCGCTGCCATCCTTGTATGGCGAATGTCATGGCCGACGCTCTTAGTTGCAAAACTCATGTAAAGAGTATTTGTTGTTTCCAAATTCTAAACGACATTCAAGATCGCATTCGCGAAGCACAATACTCATCCGTTAATGAGGATAACTTATATAACGAGATAAAGTGTGGTGTTGAAAATCAACTCGTATCCAAGTCCGGTGGTATCCTTTACTACCTCAATCGTGTTTGGGTACCGAACCGTGATGATCTTCGTGAATTCTTAATGAAGGAGGCACACAAGTCTCGCTACTCTATTCATCATGGTGCCAACAAGATGTATCAAGACCTTTGTACATCTTATTGGTGGCCTGGTATGAAGAAAGATATCGCCACCTATGTTTCGAAATGTCTCACATGTTCCAAGGTAAAAGCTGAACACCAATGTCCATCTGGCTTACTCGAACAACAAGAAATTCTGGTATGGAAATGGGAGAGTATAGCTATGGATTTCATCACCAAACTTCCTCGAACTTCGTTTGGCATGATAGCATTTGGGTAATCATCGATCATTTGACCAAATCCGCTCACTTCCTCTCAATTCGTGAAGACTACAAAGTCGAGAAATTGGCTCGTATCTACACGAATGAAGTCATTTGTCGTCATGGTATCCCCATTGACATCATTTCTGACTGTGATGGTCGTTTCACCTCGTGTCTTTGGCAAACCTTTTAAATCGCTCTTGGTACTCATCTTAACCCATCTGCTTTTCATCCTCAACCTGACGGACAAATCGAGTGAACTATCCAAAACCTCAAGGATATGCTTCGTTCTTGCGTAATAGATTTTGGTCGCAACTGGGATATACACTTATCTTTGGTAGAATTCTCGTACAAAAACAAGTATTTAGACGAGATATACTTTCATGTATTTAAATTCCAAATCCGAATCTTCGCCAAATCCGAATACTCACACACCGTCGTTTCCCCATGTAGGGTAATTTCGGTGTTTCCATCTCAACGACTTAACAACTTCGTGGTTTAACTTGGAAAGCTTTCAAAACATTGAGTATACATGACCCCGTTTTTATTTTAACACTTTTGGGTGCAATACGTGTAGCTTATAAAAAACGAACACATACACTTATAAACATGCTTACAAACAATAATCCAATATACATGCTTGATATGATATACTTGAACACATACATGATACTTGTTGCCTTATACTTGTCATTAACTTCGTACGAGCCTCCCTTAACATGTATAGCGCTATAGGATTAACGCACCGCCCGTATTATTGAGGTCATGTTAAGCAAACAAAACGGTCTTATTATTGCTATGATAGGATTACGCTAGCGGGAATATTTGGGTTGACAACTATAAATTGCATGATAGTATTGCCATGTGGATTCGTTTAGACTCTTATACTTATGCTAATACCTAAACTTGTATGCTCGTCAATACTTTATGTATTGATCTATACTTTAATACGTATTGCAGGAAATTGATGATGATAATGATGAATGAAATCTGGTAGGAAGACTAGAAACACACCTTTAAATTCTTTGATTAACTTGTTGTATTTGCTTCAAAACGATACTTGAATTTAGCAATGAAATGGAATTTTGATTTTATTAAACATTGTCACAAATAGTGTTATGAAGTCTCTTGGAATCTCGTTTTCATCTCACTCTGATGTTTACGCTATCGGTTGGGGTGTGACACTCCGTGATTCTCCCTCTTGTCCCTTAAGACCACACAAGGGACTAGCCTTGTACCCTCACCAAAGAGGCGATGCCCATTGGAACATCATGGTCTAAGGGATTTGTTCCTTAGAACCATTGAGGTTCCATGGTACTAGAGAAAAGCGGAGTCTTAATTGAGTGTGCACTCCCCCACTTTTCGACCTATATCAATGTTTATTTTAATTTCTCGTTTAGTGAAACGAAATAACGATTACCTATATAGTTTGATAACACTAAACTCAGAAACATAGCCTTCATTTTTTTCTTTTACCCCATGATGTGGATATGATTCTTAAATTAGTTTTTTTCTTGATCACCTTGTAATCTCATTTTGATCTTAGATAGCATTCACATAGTCAGTGACACCATTATTTTCCACATTCGGCTAAATCCACTTATTTACGACATGATTTTAAAAAAATCCTAGCACCAAAAGCGTAAGAACCGATGAATTCCAAAGAGAAAGTAACAAAACCCTTATATGATTGTTTTTTAGTCGTGTATTAATTTGAATAAATAAGATGGATAGTACCTACCTTTATACTTTTCCACTAAACTAAGACATGCACTAAAATGACAAGAAATGAAAACCATAATTTTTGACAAAATACATAAACAAAACATAATTCACTAAAAACATTTATAAACCATTTTTATTGCTTTAAAAAAAAGTATTAAACTGAGAAAAGGAATTAAATTGATATAAATGTTTTAAAAAAAGTATTAAATTGAGAAAAGGAATTAAGTTGATATGAAAGTAACTTGATTCATGATATAGATAGTATGTTGCTTTCTATAGTTTCTACACCAATCATATAAAAGTAACTTGATTCATGATGTAGATAGTATGTTGCTTTCGTGTATGGCTTTATAGCCTATTGGTATTTTGAGTGTGGAATAAGGTTTTGTGACCAATAGGTCCTAGGTTCGATTTCTAAAGGGGGTTTTTCTCATATTTATTTGGTTCCCTCCTGAATTGGTGTATAGACATTGCCTAGTGGAGATGGATATGATCGGATGGTTCTGCTAATGGCACGATAATACTTCAGTGGTCCGTCAGTGATCCAAATTTGTTGTTAAAAAAAAAAGATAGTATGTTGCTTTCTATGGTTTCTACACCAATTATGAATCACCTAAAAGTTGACTGGTATCTCACCATGAAATTGTAGAAAAGCCAAAAATGCTCTGAACACTATTCGGTGTGAAGGGGCATGAAAATAAGGCGTTACACGACATATGATAGCCACGTCGACATGCGTCAAAAAAATAGCGTAAGCGTCTGGTAACCGATAGAGCGTGGAAGGCTGGCATGGTGTGATACGTGACATACTATTTTTTTTTTAAATAAAACAAATACATTAAATTAAAAATAAAAAATACAACCAATCATCATCGCCCGCATCGTCATCATCAACTCCACCACATGTAACACCTCGGAAATTTACGTCCTATAATGTGTTGACACGTGTCATAGGTTTGAACGTGTGAAAGAATGTTCTTGAAGGACTAAAGTTGACAAACAGTGAAACTGTGTAAATAAAAGGGTTCAAAGTGTCAACAATGAATAAATATACTTTGCAATAACCCTACATGATGTTTATAACCTTAAACGAATAAATCATGGATCATACGAAGCGAATTGTGAAAGATAGTGAGAGATTACAAACTACAGGGGTTAAATGTGCCAACATGTTTAAGTTATACCTCTGAGTGACCTTTTGACAAACCCGAAGCTTTGTAACGATTAATTATGCTCACTAGAATGTACCACAAAAATTTCATGAAGTTTCGTTATCGTATGAGCAAGTTGTGATAAAATTCGTGTGTGAGGGTTAGAATCGTCAACATTGAAATTCAGGGCTTTTCGGGTGATCACGAAGTTACCCGAGGACTTGACAAAGTGGGTATAAGTATTAAAGCCCCCATATATAAATACCAAAGTCTTAGCATACAAGAAACAGCTTGAAAATGACCTTTCGGGGGACCAAGGACCAAAGTGCAAATAATAAAACATGTGTGACCTGATCCGGATGGGCCACGCGGCCCGCCTCAGACATAGCAGAAGGCCATGCGGGCCGCGTCCGACCTGCAGGTGCAGAAAACACAGACAGCTGCCTGTTGATGCATGTAACCGACTCCAATCTCATCTTTTCGAAACCTTGGGCTGCCTAAAGTGGTTTTTAGCTAGTAGGGGACTTGTGGATGATAATGCAACACCCCTAGACTTAGTTGTCGATGATCCATGCATGTTGAAGTTATTTATAAAGACCCACATTATGCAACATTGATCATTCATCACTTCTGAGCATTTCCAGAGCATTCAAGCAGGCCACAAACATTCCAAATCATCCATTAGTCGTGTGTAAGTGCCTTTGATCCATCTTGTTTGAGTTATACTTAGTTAAAAGCCTAGAAATCAAACCGTCGTAACTACGGTTTGACTTTGTGATAAATCACAATCGGTCCAGAGATTTGTCGAATCGAAAGTTGTTATAAGTTGGTATTTATATGGTTAATAAACCCCTAAAAGGGCACTCACTGATTCGAATCCTAACTAGGTCGTTTGTCGAGTCAAAGGTTGTCCGAAAAAGTCAACAGAAACATTAATCGCATATTTAACGATACGGAAGGCGTGTAACCTGTTTTATCAGTCATACAACTTGAAAATAAGTATGATAACTTGTCTAAACTTGTTTGATTCGACAACTTTATGTTTTGAACCGATTCGGAACCGAGAGACGCAAAAGTTTGACTTTTGCGTTGACCTCAGTTCTGACCCGATTTATATAGGTTTAGACATGCCTTAAAGTTCCATTAGGACCTAGTTGCATGTGTGTATAAGCCTCTGCGTTTATACCACTCGAATCCCTAATCGTCCGATGTTTCCGTTAATCGCCTAAATATTGACCGTAATGCCCTAATGACCATAAAACGAGATTTTTGGAAATGTGGAAGTGCCATAACCTTAGTTACTGATTATTATGCATGTCCCGAAAATTTCACGTTAATCGGAGGTCTAGATTAGGAGTTATGCTTAATGACGTAATTAAGAACGCTTTTATTAATTAAACGGCGTCATTAGCATAAAACCTATCTAAACCCAAATTTTGACACCAAACCTTTTACCCACTGATGTAATATAATATTTTAGGATTTTTGAAGATTTTTAATTATTTTTAAACTGATCATAAGCTTGGATTAGCGCCTTAATTCGGTAAATACCGAATATGCCCTTTTCGGCCATAAAATGAGTTTTACAAGTCTAAATGGTGCCAATCCAATTGCTACTGATTTTAAATAATAAATTAAGTATTTTGAGCCTGTTTATTTGATCAGAAAACTCAGAATCATATTTTAACCCGTACATCGCTTAAAACGACTTTATACGCGTATTTAACGCATAGTTTGGGTTTAAAACTATTTTAATATATAAGACTTATTACCAAAGGTTATAACCTGTTAAAATAAGCTATTTTACTGATCAAATCAGACCCGGATCACAGGTGTCTAATTAAACCCTTTTATAATCTTTAAAATGACCAAAATACCCCTACGGGGCTTATAAAGAGATTAAACTCGTTTTGGGCATCATGGGTGATATCCTACTGATATCACAACTTATTTAGGGCTTGTTAACTTAGGAAAGCTGTTTAGGACTATTACGGATACCCGTTACGCTACATGCGCGTTCGGTTCGGTTTATGTAACTAGTTTACATAAATTAGCCGAAACGGGTCAAACCTTATCGGTTTTATCTCAAAATCCAGAATGTATATCATATACCCATTTTAAGCAAGTCTTCAAACTTGTCGGGTCTAAATCACATTCTATCCGGTCTTCGCTTAATCGTGCGTACGAACCGTATCTTTAAAACTAACCGGTCTAAGCGTAAGCTTAACTAAAGACCCGTTAGGATTCTAATAGGTTATTATAAACCTTCGTTCCAGATTAGGAGAACCAGTAAAAGATACTTGCACTCGCTGATTTTGAACTATACTTACTCAGGTAAATACTTTTAACTTATTTTCCCTATACGGGCTTGGGGTACGGTATATAGAATACCGCTTGGTCCAGCATTGAATCTTTAATCGAATAGAGGTTAAATCATTGATATGCTCTGTTTTGAAATGTTTTGTTTGCTTAAAGCCTTTGGGGGGTTAATGACCATGTCCCGGATATCCCTGGCATCATTTTACGAAATGGCCACGACCTCAGCACTCAGGTGTAGGCGTACACCTGTCAGTGTCTCATTATATAAAGTGGTGTGTCCATTGATCTTTAACCCGGTCTACGGATCGGGCTACTGAACGCATAAGAAACATGTAATTCGTTTACAAGTATTATATATTTACATAATTATCCCAAGTTATAAAATCTTATTTGTGCCTTGTGCCTTAAATGCATTTTCTTAAACTCTTTTCAAAATGAGTCGGTTGATTGTATCTACCAGTGTAAACTGACGTATTTTCTTAAAAAGGTTAAGTGCAGGTACTACGCGAAATAGGCTGGCTTGTCTCCTAGCATCCACATTAAGTCTCGCCAGCTTGGATGTCAAAAACTGTTGAACATTTGTTTCCTTTTTATTTTGATCTACCTGTGGATTTATATTCGACTAATTGTGATACTTAATATTACAATATCGTTTGGTTGAATTAAATCTATACTTTGCTTCCGCTGTGCATTTAAAATTTGTGTTGTTTGACTATCATGTTGCCAACCACGTCACGATACTCCCCTACCGGGCCCACCGGTGACACGTGGAAATTCGGGGTGTGACACCACACCAGTGGAAAAACCCCGCCCCTCTCCCACGCCTTCAACAACGCTTGGCTTTGGATGGTGTTCCGGCGTAGTTGAGGCTCCACGTCACGCCGTTTGTTCTAAAGGAAAGAAAATCAAATGCGGCTAGGATTTGTCTAAGAGCATTCACATCCTAACCATCAAATTATGTGAGGAGGGGTTTTTATATTATAAATGGTATAAAAAGTGGTTGTGAGTAGAGGAGAGAGAAAATGTTACTGTTCATCTGTATATTTGGGGGGACACTGTTCACCCGTTATAATTTTTTAGTATATTTTGAAAGTGGTTGTGAGTGGAAGTGAGAGAAAAATGTAATAATAATATTATTTAATTGAAAGGAGAGAAAAAATATTTGTTTTTAGTGGAAATATATTGATATAGGAGTTGTTTTTTAGTGAAATGTATCTATAATTTGATGGATTGGATGTGAATGCTCTAAGAATGTATCTTATATGAGGGCTAAAATTTGCCGACGGAGTAGGTGCTTCAAAGGATTGTGCCGACATAAAAATAATATTTTTATTTTCATAACTGGTCCACAATCTTGTATTTATTTAATTAAATAATCTAGTGGTGCTTATTAATTCTTGTAATTTTAGTTTCTTAACTTCTAGTGGTGCTTATTATTTCTTGTAATTTTATTTTCTTAACTGGTCCACAATCTTGTATTTATTTACTCAAAAGGCAATAATCAAATAATCTAGTGGTGGTTATTAGTTCTTGTAATATATGTAATTTTGTATATTACTATATATTGAAGGAATGTGGTGCTAAACACTGTGTTCCGGGTCGGTGTCGGTTAACCCATGGTAGTTGATTTTGTTTGATCACGTTGGACCGTTGGTTGTACAAAATTGTTAGATTACAAATAACCTATATACACCCATTTAAACAATATAAGGTCAATATTCTTGTACTTGACGGTTTTTGGCCAAGCCTGGCAAGCTGCACCCGATCACCATCCTAAGACGCCAATGACCAAATCAACACGTGAACAAGCATGCATGATGCACCAACCTGGATCCATGCCACAACTTAAGGTCCCCAAACAATATCTAACAGAATTGCTAAGTAAAACGAGTTATTTATTTATAATTTAAAAAGGCATATGAACTATTATTTGTATTATTTATAGTTAAAAGAGATCCCCTAGTGGTAGGTGGCTTGAGTTTTCCAGTGGAGACGTAAGTTCAATTCTCATTTGTGTCATATTCGGGTGGATATAGACAATGAAGGATTTGGACTTGGCCTTGTGCGATGTTATCAGTTCGATTCCCGAGCCCAACTGGGTTATCGTCCTACCGTGTGCAACGCCAGAGAGTTCTGTTCTTGTGGTGGCACAACGACTGTCAAGTGGCAGCCGGTGGTATGGTTTCCCGGGAGACGCCCAAAAAAAACAAACTTTGAAGCCAGCGTGAGCCCGGTTAAGACAACATGGTGTCACGGGGTTAGTTTTCGACCCCCGTGTGGCGTCCCCAAAATCCCCGAGACAAGCCAATCCATCCCGCTTCTTTGTGTGGGTCACTGGTTTCGTCCTGCCTTGGACTCATCAGGAGAGCGGCGCCGGCTCTCGACCAGTGGTGTGTTCGTCACATATACGACTAGGCACGTACACCTCTTCATTGACACTGAATCCGATAACCCAAGCGTTCAAACACAACCCATAGCATCTCTATCTTCAAATATTTAGCATGTGACACTCTCCCACCACCATTTCATGCACGTCCTCGTGCATGCTCACCGTCCCATACCAGCTCACATACTTGACAATGCACGTTTCACTTTGGGAAGGTAGGACACCCGAAAGCACAACGACAATGATCTTTTGCCGTGCATGTTCAATATAGTATGTTAGTTCTGGTTATGAGCGGCGTTGATGTCCGCCGCATTGGATTTATGTTGGTGCCGATGTTTACCTTTTTTTCCAGGCATACGGGAACCTGAAGGATTGTAGCAGCTTTCACAAAACTTCTCTTTTACGGCGCTGCCTGGACCGTAGATTTTTTAATATAACAAGGAGGGCTTCACTGATACTATACTTGAGCGGTTCACACGATCCCATTCTCGCGGAATACAAAGTCCTTTGTCGAAACAAACCCATATTTGGTCTGCTCCCACCAGCATTGCGTAACCATACTCTAAATGTTAAGCTCATTTGCTTAAGAGTCACGTTCCAACGTATCCAAGAATCGTTCTGCTCTAATACCAAGTTGTCAAGGGATTAGTTTTCGACCCCCCGTGTGGCGTCCCCAAATCCTCGGGGACAAGCCAATCCATCCCGCTTCTTTGTGTGAGTCACTGATTTCGTCCTGCCTTGGACTGTCAGGAGAGCAGCCCCAGCTCTCGACTAGTGGTGCGTTCGTCGTAGATACGACTAGGCACGCACACCTCTTCATTAACACTGACTCCGTCCCCCGATAAAGTCCCGGACTAGCCAATAATCCAAGCGTTCAAGCACAACCCATAGCATTTCGATCTTCAAATATTTAGCCCGTGACAATAGTCTGGCCAGAGTGGGGCAATACGAAACTCTCCAATTTAGAGAGTGTGTTAACCTTATATATGAAGTTCACCGTTAAAGAAAAGAAGTTAAAAGAGAGTATATACACTACTTTACATAATTGAAAGAAGTTCATGGTTGAATTTAGCATAGACAACCGAATTACTTGTCGAGTGCACTAATATAATATTTTCGAACTTGGGTGGCCTTCATGTGATAATTTGAATACTTAGATAGCATATGCATACATTGTCCGTATTTTATAAACCATACTTTATTGTCCAAGCTTGATTCAACATGAAAAAGGATGACCGCCATTCCTTTTTCTCTAATCACCTCTGCTTGTCCAATATACATGAGATAAAAAGAAAGCACTAGATGGGGTTGACCCACACAACCAATTTTTTGCCTATTTATAAGACCTTTTCGAATATAACGAACTTGTAAAATATGATCATAAAAATAATATTATTGCAACAATTATCTAAATTTCCACATGAAGCGATTTAGGAAGTTGTATGCGTTCAAAATACATTTTGGGCGACATTCAACTTATTCGACACATTAACATGTTCTCTTCTTAGTCAAATGTTTGATTTGACCCACAGACCCATTTGAAATCAAAATAATAATAAGCAAATGAGTCAAAATTACCACGTGTCAACCAATGCCCAACCCAAGCCTCAACCCAAGCCCCACCATACCCCACGGTCTAAAGCATATGGTGACATCAACATCTGCTAATGTCTTTGTGATGTCAGTAAGCATGCCTATTAATAAGCAATAATTATGTGATGTATGACAGCTATAATTAGGTACTATGCTGTAATAAAACAAAAGACGGTGACAAAGAAATAAGTTAAATGGGTAAACCAGACTTGCTTGAGAGTGTCGAGCAGTCAAGAAACTTATCACGCAGTAGATTAAAACTAGGTGGCAATTTCGACCCATTTACTTATAAATGATTCGATTCGGGGTGTGTTATATCTCTAACGAAACAAACGCATAAGATAATAAAATAGATATAAAAAAGAAACATATTAAAGCTGCCCAAAGTGTATACGAAATATCCTATCTAATGTTAGGGTATACGCATGCAGAAGCAACACACACAAACAATTATAATCTACAGAAAATAAACGAACACGAGATTTTACGCGATTCGGTCTAAACTAACCTACGTCCATGGCTGCAACAAGAATGTAGTATTATTGCTTTATGCTCTCGCAATGAGAAATTACAAGTACAAACACATGTATTTGTAATAAAGAGTAGGAATTCTAACTTATTCCCCAGAAAATAATATATGGGCTAAATGAAACGAACCCGATCAACCTAACTGAACTATTCTAGATTCCATAACCTAATTGTCACACCCCGAATTTCCAACCAAATCCTGGTGGGCCCGGGTGGGGAGTATCGTGACGTAAGATTGGTATCATCATAGACACAAACACAGATAGTACAGCGGAAGTCTTGGAGTTTAAAATATTATTACAAACCAAATGTCTAAAAGTTCAAAATAATATACAGACAGCTTGTAATAATAAAGATCCACAGGCGGATCGTAAAATGTACAAAAAGGGAGATCATCAGACTACTAGGCTTTATGCAAAGGAGTTACAAATTCCTCTTCTAGCATGACCAAGCAACTTCCAGCCTATATACGAACTTGCACCTGTAACGTAGTCTTTTGAAAATACGTCAGTTTACACTAGTAAATATAATCAACCGACTCATTTTGAAAACATTTTCAAAATCATTTTACGTGCACAAGGCACATGATTTTTATAAATAACTTGGGACAATTCAAAATGATCTTGTATATAGTTTTACATGCCTGTCAATACATATGGGGCCCAATACTAAACACCGAGACATGATTAACCGACACGCCACTTAAACCCACAAAGGAGTTATCCCCAACTTATGGGTAAGAAAAACATTTCTATTAGCATTAGCATTTGTCAGGTGTATGCCTACACCCCATGCTCAGTCGTGGCCGTTAGTAACTTAAATGAGCCATGGATATCCAGGACACGGTCGTGTTAACCCCCAATGTTTAAGTTATCAGACAAAACAGATTAAAACGGGTCATGGAGATTTTGTAGTCATAATCTGACATATGATCCCATACCCGACCAAGCGGTAATAATTTACCGTATCCCAATCCCGTATAGGGAAAATAGGTTAAGAGTATTTACCTGAGCTAACACTCGTCTTAATACGCAAGGTTTATAAATAACTCAGTCGTTAATCAATTGACCAAGGTAGGTAGCAATTTACTGGAAGACACTAGTCTGGAATGATGGTATAAATAACCAATTAGAATGTTAACGGATCCTATTCAAGTCGTAGACTTGGACCAGTTAACTTAAAATGTCGAAAACGGTACGATACGCTTGATAAAGCGATGACCGGAATAGAATGTGGTGTAAACCCAACAAGTACTAAGACTTGTATAATATGGGTAAACAAATAACATTCTGGAATTTGAAGTAAAAATGATAAGGTTTGACCCGTTTCGGTAAGCTTACGTAAATTAGTTACATAAGCTTAACCGTATCCGTATAAGCGATATCGGGTAACCGGATGAGTCATGAATAACTCATATATGCCAATATTCTTTGAATAAGTTGTAACATCAGTAGGTTAGCAACTCATATGCCCGTTAAGGTTTTAAAATCAAAATTTTCCTCATAAGGGCATTTTTGTCATTATGCGATGTATTAAAGGATCTTGCGTATAAATTGATGTTATGAACATGATCATTCTGTAAAAATACTTCATTTGTGATATAATATCAGTAAGTAATCAAACATATGTGAGTTTTATGATTTAAGACCAAACTATGCACTGTAGGGGCATTTTGGTCATTATGTACATAGTTTGAGAACTTATTTGAAAATCTGAGTTATGACCAAGTACCTACTGTGAAAACATTTTAAATATATTATAATATTAGTAGGTATCAAGTTTTAGTTGTTAGTTATGGTTTAAAACCATACTATGCGCCAAAAGGGCGTTTTGGTCATATTATAACATATTTTAGGTACTTGTAAGTAAACTTAGGTTATGATCAGATTTGATATCCCAAAATATGTTGATTATGATATTATATTAGTTGATAATAGATTTGATACGATAAATTATGTTTAAAACCATACTATGTGCCGAAAGGGCACTTTGGTCATTATAAAACACAATCCAAGCTTGAGCAAAGGTCCGCTCGCTCGTCGATCGCTCGGTTTCACTCGAATTATTTTTATTTATAATTAATATATATATATATATATATATATATATATATATATATGTTATAGATTTTAAAGATTAAAAACCCAAAAAATATACTAGCCAAAAAAAAAAAATTAAAAGCCCAAACAATATTCAGCCCAACTTAATAGTTAATATTAAAATCTAACCCTAAATCCCTATTCCTATAATCTACTTATACTTTTGTAGTTTATGCATTAACATTTGTATTTTGTTTTTTTAATGTGTAGCAAGCTGCAAGATATGAAGAAAAATTGAAAATTGGTGTGTTGACTCCAGACGGGTCTGATAATAAATGAAAGGTATTTTTATAATTAACAACCCATAAAAGTTGTTATGTAATGTGTAGAACTTAATGATGTTGTTTAATGCTTGTGTTTATAGGTTATATGTTGATTTGAAGTTGAATTTTGTGGATGTAGATGATCAAGCTTAAAGAAGAAGTTTATGGCTTTTAAACTAAATGACAATTTGTATTTCGCACTTTATTTTGTGTTTCTTGATATTGTTAAGAGCATTTTTAGAATCATGATTTTAGTTATGTATTGCTTTTGTTAGTAAAGTATTGGACATGTTTTAATTAAGTTAGGATTTGTTTTTGTTGAACGCAACCTTATAATTCAATCGAGCGAAACCGAGCGAAAACGATCCGCTCAATTTTTTTAGGATTTGATAAAAACCGAGCAAAAACGATCCGATCGATTCAAATTCAATCCGAGCATGAGCATCACTTTTGTGCTCGGTTTTGCAAATTCGATCCGATCAGATCGGATCGGTTGTAATTCAATCCGAGCATGAGCAGACCCTCGATCGGATCGGATTGGCTCATGAACACCCCTACTTGGGTGTCCTTCGTGTGATAATTTGAATACTTAGATAGCATATGCATACATTTTCCGTATTTTATAAACCATACTTTATTGTCCAAGCTTGATTCAACATGAAAAAGGATGACCGCCATTCCTTTTTCTCTAATCGCCTCTGCTTGTCCAATATACATGAGATAAAAAGAAAGCACTAGATGGGGTTGACCCACACAACCAATTTTTTGCCTATTTATAAGACCTTTTCGAATATAACGAACTTGTAAAATATGATCATAAAAATAATATTATTGCAACAATTATCTAAATTTCCACATGAAGCGATTTAGGAAGTTGTATGCGTTCAAAATACATTTTGGGCGACATTAAACTTATTCGACACATTTAACATGTTCCCTTCTTAGTCCAATGTTTGATTTGACTCACAGACCCATTTGAGATTAAAATAACAATAAGCAAATGAGTCAAAATTACCACCTCTATGTGTAAAAGAGAATGTGGTCGATCACTCACCACACTAGAGCATATGGTGACACCAACATCTGCTAATGTCTTTGTGATGTCAGTAAGCATGCCTATTAATAAGCAATAATTATGTGATGTATGATAGCTATAATCAGGTACTTTGCTATAATAATACTAAAGACGGTGACAAAGAAATAAGTTAAATGGGTAAATCAGATTTGCTTGAGAGTGTCGGACAGTCAAGAAACTTATCAGGCAGTAGACTAAAACTAGGTGGTAATTTCTACCCATTTACTTATAAGTGATTTGATTCGGGGTGTGTTATATCTTTAACGGTTCAAACGCATAAGATAATAAAATAGATATAAAAAGAAACAAATTAAAGTTTCCCAAAGTGTATACTAAATATCCTACCTAATGTTAAGGTATACGCATACAGAAGCAACACACACAAACAACGATAATCTGCATAAAATAAACAAACAAGAGATTTTATGTGGTTCGGTCTAAACTAACCTATGTCCACATGTATTTATAATAAAGAGTTAGGAATTCTAACTTAATCCCCCAAGAAATAATATACGAGCTAAATGAAACGAACCCGACCAACCTACCTGAAACTATTCTAGATTCCATAACCTAATAATTTCCCACTTGGACGCTTGATAATCTTAAAAATGCCTTTTTATCAATTAACCTGAAGGCCCGTTGAAGCTTGTCCGAGCTTCAACACATGAGTCATGGTTGAAACTGCCGTTGACTCATCCTCTGTCCCTAACGGCTTCCACTGACGTGAACTTCTGGTTACTGGAACACCCTGAGAACAAACATTCTCCTAGTAAAGCAGATTATCTGCCAGAGAGCCTTTGACAGCCAGAATATTGGTTCTCCTAACCCACTGTCGTCTTGTAACTCTGACTGAAACATAACCCATGCTCCCACTACCAGAAAACCCCTTACTGATAATCCTGAACCTTTCCTAACTCATTCAACCTGAATCTTACCTGTGGCTCTGGGTTTGTCATCTCCAAAACAAACTACGAGACTCTGTGAACCTAATTTGGTTTTTCTTCTGATCTGGGAAGGTCACTCTCTTAGATGGTAAACCGACCATATACAGCGAACCCCATTTCTTTCCTCGAGCAACAACTAGATTCCCTTTGATAACCTTCCATGGCCTATTCTCGAACTTAACGTTATGCCCCTGTTCATCCAACTACCCAACAAAAATCAATTGTTTCTTCAGATTTGGAATTACTCTGACATCTTTCAAAGTCCATGAACTGACTGGAGACTTCAGATCTAAGTCACCCATATCCGTAACATCAAAAACCTCATCGTTCTCAAATCTTAGCTTACCAAAATAACCCTCTTTTAGATTCCGCAGTGCTCACTGTGGGTAGCATGAAATGAAGCACACGAATCTATGTCCCAGAATTCCACACTTCTCTCTGCGTTACAGAGTAGAGCGTTATCATCTATTGACTTGTTTGATGCAGTGTTAATTTCTTTCTTCTCATTTAGAGATTGATTCCTAAAATGTTCCATCTCTTTACATTTCCAACAAACTACATCACCTTGAGCCCTAGATTGACTCCACTTTCTGTTCCTACTCCCACTACCTCTGTTATTCTTTCTTCCTCTGCCAATATTATGTAATTCACTTAATGATTTAACTAAACTTTTCCTTCTGACGTCCTCGCTCAGAATAAGATCAGAAATCCCCTCAAGAGTAAATTCGTTGGTACCTGTTGAACTGGAAATTGTTGTAACCGTTCTTGTCAAAGTGTCTAGCAAAAAAGACAACAATAGTAAAGCTTGAACTTTATCTTTAAATACGATGTCCACTAACACAAGTGTGGCCAAAATCGAATTCAACTTGTTGATGTGCTCTGTAACTGAACTGCCTTCATCCATGTGTTAACCAGCTCTTGAATCAAGAATATCTTATTTGCTGTCGAAGGATTTTCATACATGTTCGAAAGAGCTAACATCATACCACTAGCTGAGGTTTCCTTCATGAAGTTAAATGCCACTGACTTCGACATTTTCATTGTCATTGTAATTGTTTCCATGGCCTTTCTATAGTTCAATTCCCACTTTGATGGTTCCATATTCTCCGGACTAACCCTTGATAACACAATTTCTAGATCTTTCTGAACCAATATTGCCACAATCTGCATTTTCCACTAACAACTCTATACCGTGAAACTTCTCAATTTGCACCTTCCCATTTTCTGCCATGATAATACAAACACGACAAAACAAAACAAAACTAAAATCGAAATAAACAGAAAATCAAACTGAAACAAATAGCACCTGATCACTTGTTTATGGTTATGTTTCTCTAATCTTCAACAAAGCGGTATTCTTAAAAATGTGTTGGTCAACTGGTCAAAAAATCACTTGGCGCAACTAATTAGTTTCAAGGCCCAAAATGGTAAAAGTGTAATCTAAAGCAAAAAAATAAAAAAAGGTCAAACTTTTATCTAGGTCAATTTGAATTCTCCTGTTGCCCTTATGTCGTCCCTCCTTCTCAGCCACATAATTGCTACCAATTAATTGAACAAAAAACTCGGCAACTCCAACTGATTACATGGTGACGACTGCTTCTCGAACAACGCAAACCTAGACTCGTTTCGAATGGCTATCGAATAAAACAGGGTGTTAGTGCTACTGCCTACAAACCCTAATAGTGGAACAGGGTGTCGGAGCTACTTCCTGCAAACCCTAATAGAACACTAACAGTGGATCAGGGTGTCGGTGCTCTGATACCACTTGTTAGGGTATACGCACGCAGAAGCAACACACACAATCAACGATAATCTACAGAAAACAAATGAACACGAGATTTTACGTGGTTTTGTCTAAACTGACCTACGTCCATGACTGCAACCAGACTGTTGTATTTTTGCTCTCTGCTCTCGTGATGAGAAATTACAAGTACAAGAACATGTATTTATAATAAAGAGTTAGGGTTTCTAACTTATTCCCTAAGAAATAATAAACGGGTTGTTGACCTTTTAATTAACGGTGACGCTGGGTTAATGACCTTGGTATATTTATATTATTTTCTTGTTGGTGCAATATCCAAAGAAATCTAAAACAAAGGAGTAACAATTTTATTTTCTATGTTTTATTTTCTTAGCTTGATCTCTAAAGCAAGAATAACAAATCTCCTAATTCCTTTGTTGAAGGAGATTCCTCACTAAACAAACAAATTCAATTTCTTTTCTTGGTATAACACAATAAAAAAAACAACATAATGGTTAAGAAACTAATTATCTGCTATCAGATTTCTGGTGTGTAAACGAGCCTAAGCTCTGATACCACTTGTTAGGGCATGCGCGCGCAAAAATAACGCATGATCAATGATAATCTACAGTAGATAAACAAACAGGAGATTTTACGTGGTTTGGTCTAAAGTGACCTACGTCCACGACTGCAACCAAGATGTAGTGTTATTACTCTCTGCTCTCGTGATGAGAAATTACAAGTACAAGCACACGTATTTATAATTAAGAGTTAGGGTTTCTAACTTATTCCCCAAGAAATAATAAACAAGCTAAATGAAACGAAACGGGCCAACCTACCCGAAACTAATCTAGCCTCCATAATCCAACACCTAAATCATATTATTGAAATGGTTAAATCTTTGTAACCCTATCAGACACCTACTATTTTCCTATTTGAACATAATGTGTTCTGGATCAACCCAACCTGGCTCATGCCAGCATGTACAAAGTACCAAAACTTCCCCTTTCTGAACCATTAGAAACAATAAAGAAAAAGAATTGTATGTTACTATTCTCGGATAACAGTCGATGATGGTTAAGAATAGCTAACACTATAAGCCACTATCTCCACAACTTCAGCATTCGCATGCATATGCAAAAGAGGGATAATATATCCATTTCCATGATAATAATAGGTCATATAATTAGACTTCAGATCTCCTAAAATATGCAAAAATAAAAAAAATCAACAAATAGAAATGACTTGCCTTTGCAAATTACAACCAAAATACTATTTCCAATATCGGTGTTTATCATATAAGCATAGTCGATGATAATTGCTCCCTTGGATAAATTTTTTATCTGTAACGTAACATGTAAAGGATAAACTTAAAAGGAGGGAAATAGAATTTAGTGATGTAAAAATGATGTGCATGTGTTAAGTGAAAGAGGAAATTTCAATCCATTTATAAACCATTCACATGGATCCAATTATAAGCCTTCCTGAAAATAAAATGGGATGAATAGGTTGAAGGGTGCATAGGTTGCGTTAGTATATTTTTTTAATCCAGAAAGTGCTTTTTGGGATCTTTTGTCTATGGGTGGGCAGACGTTTCTTAAAAGATAAGATGTTGTGAAAATGGCATGAGTGGTCTTCCTCCTGTTCAAATGTTTTCGATCTCCTTAATTGGTTTTTTAAACAAATTAGATGTCATTTTTATGGTTAATGAAAGACAAATGAATTTTCAAACTGTTTGGCACATTTTGACCTGAACCCAATGTAATCTATACTTTATGATAGAATAATATAGGTTGTCCCCCTTCATTGATAATTCTCAAATATATATACAATGTTTTGATCTCCTATTATTATGGAGAGATGTACATGATCATTTAAAATATACGTTCCTAATATAATCCATTACACCCCCGCAGTCGAAGCAAGAGGAGCCGAATGTTGAGACTGGATCGAAAGTCATCGAATAGAACTCTAGGGAGACCCTTGGTGAAGATGTCAACAATCTGATAGCGGGAGCGAAGTACGGAATGTTCTAATAGGATTTTGTTGAACTTATTGTTATGGATTTTTTTTGGATAGGATTTTGTTAAACTTATTGTTATGGATGGTTTTTTTCTTATGTTTGTTTGAACTTTTATGACAGGTTTCGTATGGATTCGGATAATCAGATTTTAGTTTTCTTTATCCTTTTATGCCATGTGGAATCGTTATGCTCAAAAAGATATAAAAGGAAAACAGATCTGAATTCAGCATTGACCGGTCATGCATACACACAAGAATTGTTACATGGATCTTCTACACAACATTATGAGATGATACGTCTTTCACGTGAGGCATTTGTACTATTGTGCAACCATTTTAAACAAAAAATTGGTTGCAAAGTAGTAGGTCGATAAGCTTTGAAGAAAAGTTGGCTATGTTTTTTATGGTCATAGGACATAATGAACGTTTTCGAATGGTTAAACGAAGGTTTCAACAAACCTTCACTCGAATGAAACGATTCATAGATGTTTTCATGAGGTCTTAAAGGCAATGATGAATTTCGCAAGAGACGTTATAGTTCCAACATCTTCTAATGCAAACGCCAATACATCAGAACGACATAGAAAGCTAAAAGAAATATTTTCTGGAGCAATAGGCGCGTTAGATGGCACTCTTGTACATGCAATCGTGCCTGCTGATCAACTGACTCATTATAGGGGAAGAGGAAAAGGTGAATGCTTTCAAAATGTACTAGCAATTTGTGATTTCGATATCATATTCACGATTGTATGGTCCGGATGGGAGGGCATTGCACATGATTCATGAGTTTTAAAAGAAGTAGCATTTAACCAGACTTCCGTCTTTCCTTTCCCCCCAACCATGTTTTTAACCATTCTTAACATTGATTATTCAATACATTATGTATTTTTTATGTAATAGTTATGATACTAACGTTTAAAGATAAATATTACCTTTGCGACGCTAAATACACCAACACTCGTGGATTTATGACTCCCTACCGTACTACAAGGTATTGGTTAGCTGATTTTCGACGACAACGTGCGTTAACTAAGGAAGAAAAATTCAATCATGCACACGCACAACTGAGAAATGTTGTTGAGCGCTCATATGGTGTTTTGAAGGCAAGATTCCCAATCCTAAAGCAAATGGCTCCCTTTTCTTTTCCAATACAAAGAGACATAGTGATTGCTTGTTTCGTCGTCCATAATGTTATAAGGAAATGCAATATTCATGATCAATTATTTATGGACTACGAAGAGAACACTTTGTGTTCCGAAATACAAGGTGGAGAAAGTGATGGGCAGTTCGTTCAAGACATAGAATGGGGTTCACAAGGCATTGAGTATATGAATACCTTACGTAATCAGATTGCTAGTCAACTATGATCAAATGATCAAATGGTTCAAATTAAAATTGTACAAATAGTATTAATTTCTATTTGGATTATAGTATGTTTCCATGAACTTTGAAGAATTTATGTGTAACTTGTATTTTATATTATGTTTTGTATTTTTTTAAGTTATTCATCATTCAGTACAGAGCACTAAACAAACAGCTATATTTCATTCAATACAAAGTAGTTCAGAGGGGGTAAAAAATGTCATTTTACACAGTCATTCAGAGATGCAACCAAACAACACTTTACTAGTTCAGCACTTACTGGTTCAGAGTCTCTTAACCATTCAGACCTCTTATTCATTCAGCACTTAATGATTCAGATGTTGCCAAACAGCCCCTAAGTCCCAATACCTATAAGTACTCAATGATTATATCCTTTATTGCATGATAAAGTTACTAAACTTCATAAAAGGACCGTTTATTTCAGTTTTAAAAAAACTAAAGGGAAAATTACACTTTTCTTCCTTTATGTTTGTATCGAATTGCAATGGATACCCTTTAACTTCAATAATTACAGCCACAATTCTTTATTCGTAAAACTCATTACACCCTAGATCCTTTTTGTAGTAACCTGGTTAAAATTTCAAGTTAAGTCAAGTTACATGAGGGTATCTTAGTCTTTTTACCAACTATTTAAAAATTATTTAATAAATATAACAAAAACAAAACTTTACCACCATCATCGTGGTATTCAATCTGCACTAACATAGAAATCAATTCAATGAAATTTCAATCTTCCATATACAAAAACAATTTTCCAAGACACTATAATGAAATTTAAGCTGCAATCAAACATTTATAAAACCTACTAACTAAACAAATCAAAAATAAACAATTAACAACTCAACCATTACAAACTCACAATAATCTCTCACCAATCAAAACTGATTAACTTCTTGAGAAATTACTAACAAAAATATTGTTTCTCACCAGTAATCATAACAGAATCCCCAAGATATCCAGCTTCCCGACCACCACCCTCGCCGCCGTTCTTTACCAATCACCACCACCCCTATAAATCACCAACCCTAATCACAACTAACGCTGCTTAGGTTTTTGGTTAGGAAGGATGCTTCTAGCATTGGACGATAACACCACCAAAGATAGCTTAACGCCGGTGAGAAGAAACCGACAGTGATCGAACTGGTGGATGATGCCGTCGGATCTGTTGATGAAAATGGTGGTTACTTTTGTGGTTTTTGGTTGGAAACCGTCGCGTCAAACCACGGATCTAGTGTTTTCGTTTGAAAATACACCCACCACGCCACACAATAGATATAGGGTTAAGAGATTTGGGGGTTTGCTTTCAATTCGTACGGACAGGGTTGTTTCAGGCGTCGGAATGCTAATGGTGGTGGTCTTTGGACCAAGTTACTGCAAAAGGATCTAGGGTGTAATGAGATTACGAATAAAGGATTGTGGCTGTATTTATTGAAGTTAAAGGGTATCCATTGCAATTCGATACAAACATAAAGGACGAAAAGTGTAATTTACCCAAGATTAAACAATGTAAAAATTATCCAGGGACATATGTAAATGTACAAAAAATCTGTCACTTTTAATAAAGAAGAAAGTAGCGTCTTAGAGAATTCACATTGGAGCCTCTGTTCTATATTATATAGAGAAAATAATAGAGGAAACAACAAAATCACCATCACATTGGAATATCAATAATAGAGAAAATTTAAAGAAAGTAAAGTACACCTCTATATTTAGAGGGTCATATTCAACCCTCTATATTGTTATTGTGAGTGTGTAGGAAAAAGAAACAATAATAAATAAGTTTATGTGAGTAAGAAATAGATAGAGATAGTGTTGGGATTGAACCCTACAAAGGAACAGATGGTAAAGCCAAAACTGGTTCAGAACAGTGGATCCTACATAAGCAGTGTTTGTACATATCTTTCCCCTTGCCAGTGGCTCTAACAACTGATGGACTCCAAAGTACTGCCCATTACAACTGCTGCTGATCTAAAGACTGATGAAGTTAAAGTACTGAAGATCAATCTACTGATGTGTCTCAAGTACTGTTGAAGACCAAAGCACTGCTCAAGCTACAACAGTGGAATGAAGAATCAGTGTTTTATTTATGCTTTGTTTATGTAATCAGTAGTTTGTAGTCAGTGGTTGTATAGGTCAGTGGTTGTAGTTTGTTAGGAAGTTAGATGTCACTTTCATGGTGACGTCAGCCAAAGATGCTCAGTGGTTGAGTTGTACTATAAATAGAACAGTACTCTATACTGTTCTATTAGCTCTTTTCTTCTAAGTCATTTCTGTACGAACAATCAGTGAGCTAAGGCTAAGAGGGAGATCTGTGCATGCATGCAATTGTAATTGAATTTTGTAATGAATACAATCATTCGATTCGATGTCAAACATGTGTGCTTAAACTTTTCTTCCATTGATTGTGTCAAACATTCCGCTGCAATTCATCTCTGTTTCACCTTCACTTTAGCTAAACAAACATAATCTAAGAAACTCAGATCCTAACAATTGGTATCAGAGCTAGGACAGTCAAATTTGATATAACAATCATTTTGACGTAAAAGTTCAGCTCAATTTCGTTGATACTTTCGATTGTTCGTTTTTAGTTGAAAAACAGAGTAAGGTATAATCACGTACAAAAGTTGATTATTCAGTGCCTGTAAAACAACCAGAATGACGTCACAGTCACAGGACATTCATAACACTGGCTCACTCTTCAAACCATCTATGTTGGTCAGATCTGAATACAACATCTGGCTGCGTAGGATGGGTCACATCTTAGCTCAACAAAATATAGGATGTTGGAAGTCGGTTGTCTTTGGACCACATGTTCCAATGGTGCCGAGTGCTGAGGATCCAAAAACCTTTATACTTAAGAAAATTGAAAATTATTCCGAACAGGATTTTCAAAAAAATGAACTAGATGCAAAGGCCTTTAGCATAGTTGCATCAGCACTCCCAAATGAAATTTATGTTGGGCTGTTACACTGTAACAGTGCCAAAGAATTGTGGGATGCACTTAAGGAACAGTTTGGTGGTACTGAAGAAGTAATTGAAAACAATAGGGAGGTTTAGAATCAACAGTATGAAACATTTTGTCACATCAAGGGTGAATCATTAACACAACAGTTTGAACGTTTTAGCTGTCTCATAAGTGAACTGAAACTTGTTAATACTGAATTTACTAAATCAACTCTAAACAGCAGGTTTCTAAGGTCACTTCCTGAAAAATTGGACATAATTGCTTTTGTAACCAGAAATTCAGTTGGGTTCAAAGAATTAACACTGACTCAACTTCATGATAGACTCCTCAGTTATGAGAGAGAGTTGAACCAGAAAAAGAAGTTACAAGAGTCAGGGAAGGTTGCTGATGACTACACATTTGGTAGAACAACACTTCTGGGTCAAGAGGAATCTGGTAGTAGTAAGGATCACAGTTATGATCATTATATTGACATAACTGCTGGTGGAGCTTTTAACAACTCTGATTCTTACTCAACTAACTATGCTTTCACAGCTAGTAGTGAAAACCAGATTTCTTATAATCTCTCTTTTGAACTCAATGATCTCTAGCATTTTGATCCAACTGATTTAGAGGAAATGGACATATTACACCAACTTGCATTACTGAGTGTTAGAACCAGCAAATTCTATAAGAGAACAGGGAGAAAATTTCCAGGGTTACATGGGAATCTGAAAGTTGGGTTGGATAAATCAAAGATAAAATGCTACAAGTGTAATAGGCTAGGTCATTTTGCTAGAGAGTGTAGGAGTCAAACTAATGGACCAATCATCACACATCCTAGCCCTAGACCACAAAATAACCAAACCACTGTGCATTATTCCCAATATGCCCCTGCTGCTCATGTAAACACTGCTCACTATGCACACCCTGCAACCCCTGTTCCAGTCCACTATGTCCAAACCACTGTTCCTCAGATACAGTATGTCCAGGCCCCACCTCCTCAGGTTCAGGTGCAACAAGTTGCACCTCAACAAGCTACCCAAACATCTGCTCAAATAGATCAGCAACGCTTCTTTACCCAAGGCTTTGTTGATTGGTGTAGCTTGCCTGATGAATTAGGTGATGAAAATTTTGCTCTATATGCTAAAAATGATGTTTCTAGTGATGATTTATGTTTTGTAGCATTAGAGTCCATACCAGAAGGGCTGGAAACAGAAGAAGGGCAGTCAAATGAAGAAACAGTGGATACAATTGTTGAAGTAGTGGTTACTGCTGTTGTTGGTGAACAACTATTGGGAGAAAATTCAGAACCTCTGATTGAACCATAGTCTGACCCCTGGTCTGTTGAAGAAGAAGAGAAGAAGCAAGAAGAAAGTGAGGAGGAAAAGCCAGAAGAAAGTGAACATGTCTGTGATTATGCCATGATGGCTGCAACTAAGGTATCACCCCAGGTTTTTAAAAACCTATGTACAGACAAATGCATCATAGCATTTGCAAATGTCTAGGAGGTGAATGAAAACCTTAGAGATAAATGTTAAATGATGAGATACAATTTGAAAAATCTTTAAAAGAATTGAAAATCAAATTGTCTGAAAAAGAAAATGAGATTTGCAGCCTCAAACATGAGCATAGCATAACCAAGGACCAACTTCAGGACATGGTAGAAAATATCAGACCTGTAAAAAGGAGTTGGAATCCACCCAAATCACATTTGAAAAATGGGTGGAATCCTGCAAAGGTTATGAAGTTATGCTTGAGAAACAGATCAAAAGCAAAGTAAAATTTGGTGTTGGTTTTAGAAAAAATGACCAAGTTGAAAACAATGCTGCAACTGAATCTATTGAAATCATACCCACTAACAAGGATGGTCAAGAAATCAAAATAACTGATAAAAGTGGCAACAAAATCACTCTGGAAAGATCAGTGGGGTCCTCAACTTTTGAGGAGATTGAGAAATACCAATTCAAACCCACTTGGTCTGATGAGTGTGACCTCCTTGAAAATTTCAAACCCATGGATTTCACCACAATGGATGGTGTAAAAGCACCAAAGGCCAAGGTAATTCCTCTTAAGGACATCCCAACAGTGGTTCAAAACTCTGTTGCAAAGGAGTCTGAAAAGAAGAAAAACAGAGAAAAGGTTAAAAACTTGTTTTGTGACTTTTGTGAAAAGAAAAATCATTTGACAAAAGATTGTTTTCATTTAAAAGCTTATGACATTAACAAAACAAGTATCATTGTGCCTTCAAAAAGCTGTACCATCTGTGGTAAAACAAACCATCTCACTCAAGAGTGTGAATATCTTAAAACCTTTGATGTAAAAAAGAATGAGTACACTTCAAAAACACTCACGAGTTCATCAAGTTCACAAGTCAAGAAACAACCATCTTTTGTGCCTATCCAAACAGCTGAACCAAAACTCTGTTAAAAGAGAGGTTCAAGTGACAGATGCACCCCCTGCTAACCAATTCCAAAGAGGAAAAGGTCAATCTCCATACCAAAGGGTCCCACATGTTTATGAGGCTTACAAAAGGCCTTCTAAACCAAGAGTGAACAGGCATCCTTTGGATATCAGCAACTGATAGGAAATGGCTCCCAACAGTGGTTAGAAAGAAATGCAACAAAAGCTGTCTAAACCCCTGATCTAACCACTGTCCATATTCCTGACCTTGACTCTGACACTGTTGTGACCCCTTCCAAAGCCTTATTGGCTTTGGAGACCCTCCTGAACTAACCATTTACTTGATGTGCAGAGAGCTTCTGCATGCTTAGATAGTCTTTGGTATGTAAATAGTGGAGGCTCCAGGCACATGACTGGATGTAGAGCCCTACTCAAGGAATTCAAAACTCATGGAGGGGGGGGGGGTGATATATCTTTTGGTAATAATAGTAAGGGAAGGGTGTTGGGGTCTGGTACAGTTCAGTCTGGAAAAGTCAAGTTTGAAAATGTCAATCTCATTGACAATCTAAAATTCAACCTCCTTAGTGTCTCACAAATGAGTGACAAAGGTTATGGGTCATTCTTTACTAAGGAGTGTTGTAGGATTGTTGGACCAGAAATGGTCAAAATGTAACACCCTTGCTTGTTTTATACAATATTTTATATAAGTTTCGTATAAATACATGTTTATACGATTACACATACGTATGACAATACGAGTTTACTAAACTTTTACAATTAAAAAAAAAATAGTACAACATAATGTAATTGAGTTCATCGTTTAAAAGTTACGACGTAACGCCGTGCAGAAGCTTTAATCTCGTGTGTTCGGTTCTTCTTCGAGCTTGATCTTCATCCGGGCACTCTTGGTTATCACCTATAATCAAAACCAACTTAAAAGTTAGCTTTGATAGTCAAATAACAAGTTTAAACAAGTTATATGGGTCAAACAAACAAAAATTAAACAATTTTCGGAATCAGGAGGGGCTAGACGCTACGCCTAGGGGCTAGACGCTACACCTAGCCCCTTTTTTGACAGCAAGTTGCCTAATTGCTGCTGCATTTGCCCAGCTCCATTTTCGGTCGAAATTCTAACTTCAAAGCTTCATAACTTTTGATCTAGATGTCCATTTTACGCGATTCTTTTTCCTACGCGTTCGTAATTTAATTCTCCATCTCATGGAGTAAAGACCCGACATCTAAATTCTCAAAATTTTAGATTTCAAGCTCTCGGCTTGAAATTCAATTTCAAGCTATGGCGTCGCAATTATCCAAATTGCTATTCGCTCCTGATAACATACGACCTGACAACCACATTAGTCGATATTGTCAAATGGTGTTATCATCACCATTTGACCCGTTTGGACTATAAGACCAAACATTCACATAAATTAGAATAAAAGCATGGTTTTAAATTTCCAAATTCACCCATTTGCCCCATTTACCATAAACCATGGTTTTTATCATTTATACTTGTTCCGACTTGTATCAATCGTGTCAGAACCCTTATTTCGGATATTACGTTATTCGCATTTATAGTTTATAAAATAAACACGTGTCCTACAAAAAGGGTGTAAGTTTTACTTACCTCGTATCCAAGCTACGCTTTTCTTTTCCTTCTTGATTCGTTTGACCCGTTTCTTCCCAAGCCTCCACCTTGCTCGTTAAGTGGCAAACTATCGTCATCATTCAAAGGTGGTTAGATTAGTCATTAATAATCACGACTATTCCACCTTACGTATTTTCTATGTCGAAACTACCGTTCGACCTCATTATTTATTAATTCAACTTATCAAAAGTTAACTACTTTTGATCACATGATTTACACAATTAAGTCTAGATTAACTTTATGCTTAGAACCCTTATCACTTCACATTTCACATAATTTGCCATATTATTCAAATGCGCATTTTATTCGAAATTTCAACATTTAGCTTTCTCTTAGGCATTATATCAAACACCTAGTGAGCATTCTTTTATAAAAGTTAACAATCAAACTTATGGCTACCTATCTTGCCAAGATTAACATCATTTTCAAGTTCCTTACATCTAGCATGCATAACAACGCCTAGATTCATTTCATATAAATCAATAACACTCGTTTCATGATCAAGATTCTAGTATTCTAAATCTCTCTACAAAACCCATTTTAACACATGAGTGGGTGATTCTCAATTTCATGGGTATGAACATCAATACATCAAATTATTGATTAGGGTTCATTCCTAACCATGAATTTACCATAGTTTCATTCAAACATTTAACATTCAAGTTCCAATTTCGGCTTCATATGTTCATCAAGAAATCAAAACATCTCCAAATTACAAAATTTGACATACCTTGAGATCTCCACGACTAGGTGATCACGAATTTGTAATCATGCAAACGATTTGGCCCTGATTCACCCTTCAATTTGGAGATTTCTTGATGAGCTAGGGTTAGTTCCTTTTTCTCCTTCTCTGGTCGCTCCACACGCACACACACCCTAAGTGTGTGTTGTGATTACATTTTTTTTAATTAGATTTAAGTTTCTAATTTTCCCCTTTGCCCCCTTCTAGCTTGTAATTTTATTAAGTAGATCACAACCTACCTAATTCAAACAATACTTCTTTTTGCTAACTAGGTTAGACACCCCTAGTTAACTTAGTAGGTTCGGGGAAAATCATAACCCGTTTTTTTTTAAGTGCCGTTAACTCGGGCTTTTTATGAACTTTATTTTATCAAAATCTTTTTATTCTCTTTTTATTTAATATTAGGTTTATTTATTTAAATCCTAATATTTACCGGGTTAATTTTACTGCTAACGGTATTTTACCCGTTCATTATTATTAATATGGTTTGATTACCAAACCCGTTTTCGGGGTGTTACAATTCTACCCCCCTTAAAGAGGTTTCGTCCCCGAAACCTTATTTACGTAGTTCATTGGTTTAATCAAACGAACCCAGTTTCGTTTTCAAGGCTCCCGTTTCTTTTGGTTAAAAGTTTTCATTATACTGACGCGTGCGTCTTTCATGTGTAAGGCCTCGTGGGCCGCTACTTCCAGCTTATATCCTTTATCCTTATTGACCGAGTTGTCACTTGACCACTTAGTCTCATCAGTCTGTTGACAAGTTTATTCCGCGCTTGTGTTATATTAACAAGCACTTTGTATTTGTCATGGTATTTTCTTAACTTTGAGTAGTTTTACCGGCTAGACTAATTAGTCGCCGTCACTTCATACCCTGTAACCCACGTCACGACGTGATCATTTTCTATATTTCTTTTCTTGTCCGTGAGCGTGTCACGTCACGTCACGTTTAAGTCTAATTCAACGTTTCTTTATCATGCTTCTTCTTTTCGAATGTATCGTCTCGCACCTATCGGTGTTAAGACCCACATTCTTTGATATTATTCATTTCCGAATTCGTCTCATAGTATTCATATTGTGTTAAAACGTTGTTTCTTACCAAAAATTGAATTTTTAGTTTAACGTTTTCTTTTTAATTTGCGTCTATTTCTCACATTAAGGAATTTATGTCCAAGGATTTATCCCCTTCCGTTGTCGTTTCGGTAATGACTTCACCCATTTTGTGACGTAACACAATTTAAATAATTGTGAACTCTTTTGTCATTTTTGCCCGTTTGAATGTTTTAGTGAAATTCTTCACTTTTGTCAACCAGACCTTTCACAATCTCTTCGCTTTTAACCCATTTAGTTAACTTAGCGAAACCCATTGCTTTTATACGAACTTTATCTCCCGTTATTATTTTACGCGGGAAGTTACAACCAGTTTCCTTGTTTTATACTATTGACCCGTAGGTTCTTTCGCTTAGCCTCGTAGGCTATTTCTTTATATTTTCACCTTTTTACCTTATTAAGGTGTGACCCCAACAATTCGTTTCTTTCTATTTAGGACCCGAAGGTCTTTTTGGTCCCGTAGACCTTAGCCTCATTTATAATCTCATAGGTTATGATAATCCCGTAGATCATCTTTTATTCAAGTCTTTATTTAAAGGTATATACATTTATATATGTATATGGCGTTAAGGTACCCTTTTATGTTCAAAATCATTTATTTTCGTCTTGGTATTTCCTTTGTCCTTGACCGTAGTCTAAAACTACACTTGTTTCCTTCCAGACAAATTTTCCGACTTTATGACTTCTCACGTCATTTATGCGTCGGTTCATCTTATGCTCACCATTATCCAGTTTACATATATTCGTATTTGATTATGTCCCATTCTCGGGCTCATTATTCTTTTGCTTTTAACGCTACCGTTATACCGCTTGTGTTTACTCATGCCATCTGGCATTATATTATATTCGACCCGTTTGACTTATTCATGTGAAATTTTATCATTTATGGATGTCAACTTCATTCTTTGTTTTGACCCGTTCAACTTTAAAATAGTTGAACATAATTTATCAAAATTTCTATTTACATCATCTTGTCGTCTTTTAGTCATGACTCAAAACCCGAGTCTTTTAACTTTCCATCCGAGTTCCCATTTCTCGGTCTACGCATGTGTTTAAATCCTTACCCATCAACCGAGTGTTTTACCTAAGTCGTTGTTATTGCAACCCTCCCGGTATGCATTAAGACTTCGCTTCACTTTTATATTCCGAATTTGTCCTCAAGTTTGACGTTTTACAAAAACGGCCCGTTAAGAGACATCTTTGCGTTCTCCGGGTTCGAGTGTAAGTACACCCCCTCCCAATGCATATATTAATCATTTTACATGTTTGCATTTTCTGGGTTCGAGTGTAAGTACACCCCCTCCCAATGCATATCTTAATCATTTTACATTAATCTTTGTTCCTTCACTCGGGCTCATTATCCTAATGTAATACGCTTCCATCACCCGACTATGCGTTTACATTATTATCAATTATTTTTCTCATTTGATTCATTTGGGTACTTTTTAATTTGTCCCACTCACCCCATCCTTACTACATCGGATGTAAGCATGTCCATCATAAAAAGTTTATGGTACCACGTGCTCACCACTTACTTGGCCATAGTAAGCGATCAATACCTGGTATACATGACCTTTTTATAATTTTCACATTACACCCCATGTAAGTAATGCCTCTATTTATTTCTCTTGGAAGCAATATCCCGGATAGATTTTCTATTCGGGTTTTTCCAAGTTTTTAATCTACATATGCAACTTTCAATCTCTACGTATTTGTTGCATATTACTATTCACGTAATAATTTAAAATGCGCACCTGTAAATGCTTTCCTTAACGGGCTTTCTATGTCGTTAACCTTGTTCGCGATCGTCACGCGATTTAGGTCCTTGATGAGTATGCTCTGCTTGTCATACCTCGGACCGATCCACCGTCATATCCACAATTTGTTAAACTCTCGCTATCTTCAGATGCGAGTGTCCTTCAATTAAAACATTTACAAGAATTAGTAACATCAAATTCAATAATCGCCCGTATTATAATACAAGGCTTTTCTACTATACGCGTCAACGCGCGCAATTTCGTCAACTATATTTATCATTTAATTGAGGTAACGTGTATCACACGATAGCCCTATGTGTTGTTTACAACACTTTAGTATGCTAAACTATTAACATACATGTACTTACCGGATTTGCGATCAAGCCTCGAACCGAACACTTTATTCTTTTAACCTTGAGCTCTGATTACCAACTTGTAACACCCTTGCTTGTTTTATACAATATTTTATATAAGTTTCGTATAAATACATGTTTATACGATTACACATACGTATGACAATACGAGTTTACTAAACTTTTACAATTTAAAAAAAAATAGTACAACATAATGTAATTGAGTTCGTCGTTTAAAAGTTACGACGTAACGCCGTGCGGAAGCTTTAATCTCGTGTGTTCGGTTCTTCTTCGAGCTTGATCTTCATCCGGGCACTCTTGGTTATCACCTATAATCAAAACCAACTTAAAAGTTAGCTTTGATAGTCAAATAACAAGTTTAAACAAGTTATATGGGTCAAACAAACAAAAATTAAACAATTTTCGGAATCAGGAGGGGCTAGACGCTACGCCTAGGGGCTAGACGCTACACCTAGCCCCTTTTTTGACAGCAAGTTGCTTAATTGCTGTTGCATTTGCCCAGCTCCATTTTCGGTCGAAATTCTAACTTCAAAGCTTTATAACTTTTGATCTAGATGTCCATTTTACGCGATTCTTTTTCCTACGCGTTCGTAATTTAATTCTCCATCTCATGGAGTAAAGACCCGACATCTGAATTCTCAAAATTTTAGATTTCAAGCTCTCGGCTTGAAATTCAATTATGACACTTTTTGACCCGTTTAGAGCGAATTATGTACATTTAAGCATCAAACTCTCTCTTCTCTTTCTACACTTCATATTCTCATTTTTAAATAGCCTCCTATATTCCACCACAACTATTTTTGTGGTGGATTTAACATAATGGACCGTTATCCTAATTTTTACCCTTAAGATAGTCATTTTACGTGATTGACCCGTTCATAGGCATTTGACCCCCAAGGTTTATGCCTACAACTCTTACATGTGTCTAAGAGTTACATAATGATAATACTAGTATCTAAAGGACCTCTAAGGGTCGTTTGCCCGATTTACCTATCAAGGGCATTTTCATCAACTTATTTCCTCCTTTTACGACATAGGTCCTTTTGCTAAGGTATTTGACCAACATTGCATTTTTAACTATAAATCTATATATATGCGTACCTGGCTCGAGTCAACATATAGACCCGTTTTATACCTCGCATTAATTAACCAATGTTCTATGGCGTCGCAATTATCCAAATTGCTATACGCTCCTGATAACATACGACCTGACAACCACATTAGTCGATATTGTTAAATGGTGTTATCATCACCATTTGACCCGTTTGGACTATAAGACCAAACATTCACATAAATTAGAATAAAAGCATGGTTTTAAATTTCCAAATTCACCCACTTGCCCCATTTACCATAAACCATAATTTTTATCATTTATACTTGTTCCGACTTGTATCAATCGTGTCGGAACCCTTATTTCGGATATTACGTTATTCGCATTTATAGTTTATAAAATAAACACGTGTGATCACAAAAAGGGTGTAAGTTTTACTTACCTCGTATCCGAGCTACGCTTTTCTTTTCCTTCTTGATTCGTTTGACCCGTTTCTTCCCAAGCCTCCACCTTGCTCGTTAAGTGTCAAACTATCGTCATCATTCAAAGGTGGTTAGATTAGTCATTAATAATCACGACTATTCCACCTTACGTATTTTCTATGTCGAAACTACCGTTCGACCTCATTATTTATTAATTCAACTTATCAAAAGTTAACTACTTTTGATCACATGATTTACACAATTAAGTCTAGATTAACTTTATGCTTAGAAGAACCCTTATCACTTCACATTTCACATAATTTGCCATATTATTCAAATGCGCATTTTATTCGAAATTTCAACATTTAGCTTTCTCTTAGGCATTATATCAAACACCTAGTGAGCATTCTTTTATAAAAGTTAACAATCAAACTTATGGCTACCTATCTTGCCAAGATTAACATCATTTTCAAGTTCCTTACATCTAGCATGCATAACAACACCTAGATTCATTTCATATAAATTAATAACACTCGTTTCATGATCAAGATTCTAGTATTCTAACTCTCTCTACAAAACCCATTTTAACACATGAGTGGGTGATTCTTAATTTCATGGGTATGAACATCAATACATCAAATTATTGATTAGGGTTCATTCCTAACCATGAATTTACCATAGTTTCATTCAAACATCTAACATTCAAGTTCCAATTTCGACTTCATATGTTCATCAAGAAATCAAAACATCTCCAAATTACAAAATTTGACATACCTTGAGATCTCCACGACTAGGTGATCACGAATTTGTAATCATGCAGACGATTTGGCCCTAATTCACCCTTGAATTTGGAGATTTCTTGATGAGCTAGGGTTAGCTCCTTTTTCTCCTTCTCTGGTCGCTCCACACGCACACACACCCTAAGTGTGTGTTGTGATTACATTTTTTTTAATTAGATTTAAGTTTCTATTTTTCCCCTTTGCCCCCTTCTAGTTTGTAATTTTATTAAGTAGATCACAACCTACCTAATTCAAACAATACTTCTTTTTGCTAACTAGGTTAGACACCCCTAGTTAACTTAGTAGGTTCGGGGAAAATCATAACCCGTTTTTTTTAAGTCCCGTTAACTCGGGCTTTTTATGAACTTTATTTTATCAAAATCTTTTTATTCTCTTTTTATTTAATATTAGGTTTATTTATTTAAATCCTAATATTTACCGGGTTAATTTTACCGCTAACGGTATTTTACCCGTTCATTATTATTAATATGGTTTGATTACCAAACCCGTTTTCGGGGTGTTACACAAAAAGATTGAAGAAATAATAAAAACTGGAAAAACTCAACTTGTTGCTCAAAGAGTGGCAATGTTTATGTAGTTGATTTGTCAAAAGAGAGCCCTATGACTGATGCCTGTCTTTTCTCAGCTGCCTCTAACCAATGTTGTAGAAGGCGCTAGGCGCTAGTCGAGCGGTGAGGTACAGCCTAGGGATTAATCGGAATGGGATTTTTATATGTATTTTTTCAAAATTATATATATATACCCAATAATATAAAAATAATACTTCAAAATTCACATAAATACTTCAAGTTTCTGATAGTATGGTTCGATTTTTACCGATTTTGACCAATTTTGACCCCCTAGGACCGCCTAGAACCGCCTAGGACCGATTTTGATCGATTTTGACAGACTAATATTGTCCGATTAATCCGATTTTTGACCGCCTAGGACCGATTTTGACCGATTTTTTACCATGACCGATTAATTGACCGCCTAGCTCAAAATTAGGCAGTAGATGACCGCCTAGCGCCTAGGCGCTGATTAATCGGCCGCCTAGGCCGATTTCTGCAACCATGCCTCTAACAAAGACACAGAACTATGGCACAGAAGATTGGGGCACACAAATCTCAAGACAATCACTGCTTTGTCAAAACAAGGCCTTGTAAGAGGTCTTCCACAAAAATTGTTCACCTGTCCTGAGCATTGTGTTTCCTGTTTAAAAGGAAAACAACATAAAAGCTCATTTAAGTCCATTAAAGAGTCCAAAACAACCAAGTGTTTGCAAATGCTGCACATGGATCTGTTTGGCCAAGTAAAAGTCATGAGTCTTAAAAAGAAAAGATATTGTTTAGTAATTGTAGATGACTTTTCTAGGTTCGCATGGACTTATTTCTTACATTCTAAAGATGAGACTGCAGGCATTTTGCAAGACTTTCTCAAACAGGTTGAAAAGCAATTTGACTTGCCAGTAAAAGTCTTTAGGAGTGACAATGACACAGAATTCAAAAATAGGGAGTTAGATGAGTTTTGTGTGTCAAAAGGAATTGTAAGGCTGTACAGCATTCCAAGGACACCAGAACAAAATGGGGTTGTTGAAAGGAAGAACAGGAAACTGATTGAGGCTGCCAGGACCATGCTTGCTGATTCAGGTTTGCATTAACTTTCTAGGTAGAGGCTGTAAACACTGCATGCTATGTCCAGAACAGAGTTTTGATCAACCCTAGGCATCAAAAGACTGCCTATGAAATTCTGTATAAAATCAAACCACTGATCTCATACTTTAAAGTATTTGGTTGCCCATGCTTCATTTTGAACTTAAAAGACTCCATTTCAAAATTTGCAGCCAATATAGATTGTGGTTATCATTTGGGATACTCAACCACTGCTAAGGCCTACAAAGTGTTTAACACTAGGACTAAGTGTGTGGAAGAGACTTTGAATGTAATGTTCAATGAAATTTCTTCAATGAAAATCCCTGCAAATCCTGCTGAGTTATTTGATCTTGATAAATTTACTTTTGAAAATGTTTCTGTCAAGACTAACAGTGCAGGTCCATCTCAACCTCCTCCATCAGACAATGGATATGAGGTCATCATTCCACAACAGAAGTTCACATCCATTGCCAGAGCAGCAGTTGTTCAAAACAGCTGTCAAAGCTCAACCACTGCTACCTCAACAGTTGTTGATCAAAGTAGTCCTCAAACCCCTGCTTCCACATCCTCAAACACTGTTGATAAAATCTTCAAACAGTGGATAAAAATCAACATGTTTCCATACCAGTTCCTCCTATCCCTCCACCTGCATTTCAAGACACTGTTGGATCATCAAAGTCACCAACAGTGGTTAGCTCAGATGATTCACATCTGCAGCCCTCACCCTTAAATGCCATTGTTCCATACAAAGGAGATTTATCTTTTTGAAGTCTCATCCACCTGACCAAATCATTGGCAACATCAGTGAAGGGGTGGTCACCAGAAGTCAATCTCAAAACATCTGTCTTTTTGCCGGTTTTCTATCACTTCATCAACCTGTCAAGTACCAAGAGGCACTGAAAGACAACACTTGGGTGGAAGCCATGCAAGAAGAGCTCCAACAGTTTAAGAGACAACAAGTATGGGAGCTTGTACCACTGCCAGAGGGTGTGAGTCCTATTGGCACAAAGTGGGTCTTCAAAAATAAAACTGATGAAAGGGGCATTGTTGTCAAGAACAAAGCAAGGCTTGTGGTTCAAGGTTTCAGACAGGAAGAGGGCATTGATTATGAAGAAACTTTTGCCCCTGTAGCAAGATTAGAAGCTATCAGATTATTCCTGACCTTTGCTGTCAACCACAACATAAAGGTGTTTCAAATGGATATCAAATGTGCATTCCTCTATGGTAAGATTCAAGAAGAGGTATATGTTTGTCAACCTCCTGGTTTTGAGGATCCATTTTATCCAAATCATGTCTACAAGCTAAGTAAAGCTTTGTATGGCCTGAAACAAGCACCTAGAGCCTGGTATGAAACTCTATCCACCTTTCTACTCTCTATTGGTTTCACAAAAGGTAAAATTGATAAAAAAAATTGTTTTTAAAATGGAGAGGGAAAGATTTGATGATTGTCCAGATTTATGTGGATGGCATCATTTTTGGAAGCACATGTCCTAAAATGTGTGAAGAGTTCAGACAACTCATGACAGCTGAGTTTGAGATGAGTGCAATGGGTGAACTACAGTGCTTTCTTGGTCTCGAAGTAAAGCAACTGCAAAATGGTACTTTCATTCATCAAGGCAAATATGCCAAAGAACTTTTAAACAAATTTGATATGAATGATTGCAAACCATGTAGTACACCCATAGCAACCACCAAGATAGTCATGTCTGATGAGAAGGATGATTTGGTTGATCAAACTCTTTATAGAAGTATGATTGGGTCTTTATTGTACCTAACTGCATCTAGGCCATACATCATGTTTGCAACAAGTGTTTGTGCAAGATCCCAATTAGCCCCTAGAAAGTCAAATCTTATTGCTGTAAAAAGGATATTCAGATACTTAAAAGGTGCTCCCACACTTGGTATCTGGTATCCAGCTGATGGAAATATCACGCTTTCAGGTTTCTCAGACAGTGACTTTGGTGGATGCAACACAACAAGGAAGTCCACTTCAGGAGGGTGCCAATTCCTAGGCAATTGCTTGGTGTCTTGGCAAAGCAAAAAGCAAGCAGTTGTTTCAACATCTACTGCTGAGGCAGAGTATATTGCTGCTGCAACCTGCACAGCCCAACTGCTATGGCTTCAAAATCAATTGCTGGATTTTTGGTATCACTGCTTCAAAATCAACTGCTAGATGGCCATCCGATCGGTTTATCATCCGATCCGTTACCTGTGCACACCTTTCCTCTTTTGGAAACCTATAAATACCCCCTGTCACATCACCAACAGTGATGTGACAGCTCTCTCATTCGACCAGCGCTTCCAACCCTCTTTTCCTTTGATTTCTCGCGATTCTTGTAAGTTTTCAACTCAAATCTTGTACATCTATCATCTACACACACTTCTTCATCATTTTCACCTTTGAATCTTCACTTTTAACCGTGAAATCAACAGGTTTGAGGTGTTCTAGGATGATGTCATCATGGGGTTCTTGTGAACTTCAAGGTTTGGCCTCATTCCACTAAGAACAACTCAGATCTACATGATTTTCACATGATTAAACACTATTTTCGCATAGATCTAAACATTTTCATGGTCAGAAGGATTGAAAGATGGTTTCACAACTTTCTTTCAACTCTTTTACACTCAATGCCTTCAAAACAGATAGAATCGGAGCTCGTTCAGGCCTTCTACTCGTTTACTAGTGAAGTGTCGGTCTGAGATCTGATCCCTATCAAAGGGACAACCGATTCCAGAGTGAACATGAACAAACCGTCACGAACAGTTAACCAATCGGACTGGGGTGATTCCCATCCGATCAGATAGACTGGACTTGGTGGGGTTCCTGTTGTTCAATATGTTGTCATACCGTCTCGATCAAACCGCAAAATTTTCAAACTTGATGAAATATTCAAATCTTCAGAACGATCATATTGTTGGACGGATTGCCGTCCGATCAGATTGCATTTAGTCTTCAACACTTAAACTTTTATCAAATTTTCAAAGATCATCAGTTTCTAACGGATTGCCATCCGATCAAATGACAATCTTGCTGTAAACTTGTTCTCTGAAGTGTCTCACTGGACGGATCGCTCTCCGATCGAACGACTGTTTGATTGAATGACCTGAAAGGTAGAGATACTTCTCTGATTTTAAAATGCTACAACGAAAACTTCAAAGTCACATCATACACAAACACATCCATCCCAAACGAATGTCAATCCGACCGAATGGCCATCCGAACGGATGACCATCCGAACGGATTGTCATTCGATCGAATGACCATCCGTTCGGATTGTCATCCGATCGGATGACCATTCGTCACTTGGTTCACTCTTCACCGTGTCATCCGAACGGATGACCATTCGTCACTTGGTTCACTCTTCACCGTTTAACGCGCCGTTCATTCGCTTATGCTATCGTTAACTGTTCAGGCTAATCTCTCAGCGCTCCCTTCAATCCAAGAGAGTGTTTATTTACTAAACACGATCCGTGAGTATACTCGATCCCCTTTTGCTTTAAGCAATTTTGGGTGTTACATACGTTACTTATATCAAATCACATCGATCACACAACGCAAACACTTTTATACGCTAACCGTTACTGCATGTTATACGTATTACTCGATGAATGCTTGTATGTTATGTTTACACAGTGATTGTTGCCTGACACCTTAGCAACGATAGTACTATAGTTTGGACTCAGCACCTGTCGTGGACAGGGGTTGTTAAGGGCATTTCTCACATGTCACAGTGGTGATATGTGTTGCGCATTCTACAACTCGCAGTCACGTCTGTGCATATTTCATTGTCGATAACCTACTTGCTTCACATTATACATGTTACATGCTGGTTATGCGTAAACTCGCTTTCGCTACTACTATACTATTAAAACTTGTATGCTCACCTTTACACTATGTGTATTGACCGTTATTTTAACGTATGTGACATGTGTTTGAATGCTTAGGATGCTTTGCTAGCTTTCATGGAATCGAGCTTAGGAGAGTCTAGAAACGAACGTTATAAAATATGAGTTGTCGGAACAGCCTTATATTTGTCTTTGAGAAAACAATGTCTGTATTAACTATTTTTATCTGATATATTGTGGTATGGGACATGATGTTAAAATATCCGGTAATTTTAGTGTTATGGATTTCTCCTGGACAATCTGTTTCGCTCAGTGCCGCGCCCCGATGTTTCCGCCATCAGTTGGGGTGTGACATAGCGTAAGCTTATCATTGGAGTGAATAAGACCGTAAGTGTAATCTTGTCACTGAAGTAAACAAGACTGTAAAGATTGAATAACTTAATAATGACCCAACAAACGGGACGGTGTGCTAATCCCACAGCGCTATACATGTTAATAGAGGCTTATTTAAGTTAATCTTAGATAACATGCATAAGAGTGTCCTAATATGTATAAACAAGTAGTATAACAAACATCATGTCTAAGAATTGATTGTTTGCATAAGATTGATTTTATGTGTGATTGTGTATTTTAATACGGATACATGTTGCAACCCAAATAGTGATTTAAAACGGAAAATGGGTCATGTATACTCACGGTTTACGAAGATAAGTTCCACAAATGCGAGCGAGCGGGTTGAGAAGATGGAATCACCAAGTTACACTAAAAAGGATAACGAAGGTGTATGAGTATGACGAGTTGGAGGTTGAAAAGTAAACGGGAATTATATGTGTATGAAAGTACATAAAACATACCTTGTTTTGGACACTTAAGTTAGACACTATTGTTAATTGTGTTTTTCATGGGTACTAAGTCACCCATTAGAAGTCCAACCTAAGGAATCCGAAACTAAGATATTTTCCACCTTAACACGTAACATTCAACCATGAGTTCGGTTGATATCATGGTTCGGTTTTGGAGATTTGTGTTATGTATATATTATTATATATAAGTCATGTATTGTCAAGCATAGGTTGGATAAATCCATTAACCTTATAAGTACACCAATGTACAAATCATCACATGGATGATTCGGATGGTCATGAATACAATATGAAGAACATAATTTAAATCATTTAATTCACAAAGTAGCCAAGTGAGTTTAACTAGACGAGTACTTCCAACATAGGTTTGGTTGGAGACTTGGTGTAGTTTGTTCACTTTGTTTGCTTGGAAGCTACTTGGAGACATAGGTTATATGAATTGTAAACTTAAAATCATAATATTTCTGGAACAAATCTTCAATCCAAACCTATCCAACATAGGGATTTGTTGGCAACTTGAAGATGTTCCAAAAATGAAGCAAGATGAGCATGTTTGAAAGTTCTTAACAAAACTCAAGAAAAAATCCTAACTTTGGACCTCACAATGGTGATGTACTATCTTTGTTTACCAAGGTAAACATGTTGCAACATTCCTAGAGGTTATCTAAAGAAGGATAAGCAAGAAAACAAGAAGAAAAGCTGAAGAAACAAGCTCAAAACTCACTGTTTTAAAGTTGGATGAATCTACCTAAGCTTGCAAAATGTGAAGATTAGAGAGTGTTTGAGAGAGTGATTTGAGTGTGAAAAGTGTTTAGGAGGTGGGGAGGGTTGTATTTATAAGTGGGTATTAAGGGTTGGGATTTAATGAAGGTAGTTGGGAGTTGGAGATGAGGGAAATGGAGATTTGACTCAGATTTGTGAATCTACTAGACGAGGTCCTTGCGGACCGTAAGGGGTTTAGTCTTGCGGTCCTAAGGGTCCTTTAAAATCAATAAAATTCATTTCAAGCCCTTTGAGTTGTTGGTTTGGTTATAGTATGCAATAACTTTAATGTTTAGCATGTTTTGGTGTTCTAAGGTGTAAGTAAGCATGTGTAATGTATGATTAATAATTCGAAGGTATATAAACTCGGTGTATGTCTCGGTTTTGTATAAAACGCGTATTCATGATTGTTTTCGTATAGTGCAAGGTTAAATGTGCAAGTATGATGTAAAATGTGATTTCCATTATAATCATATTTTAAATTACAATTGACTGAATGTGGAATACGAATTAATAACAAAATGGAAAAAGATTGAAAATACGGAACAGTACAATACTACACCTATACCTATACGATACGATACTATAGTGTACTATACTACACCTATTGGCATATACGGGACCTATACTACACTTATAGTCCCATACGGGACATATACTACACCTATATGATACTATAAGATACAATACCATACTATATTACACCTATAGGTCTATATAAGACTTTTACTACATTATACGACACAATACGATGCTGCATCCATAGCCTATACAGGACTTATACGAGACTTACACTATACGATAGGATACTTAACAATTTAAAAAAAAAAGTATTTATTATCTTATTATAAATCTTTACTAAAACACTAAATATTTTATAAAAGTGTTTGTAAAAAAATCTCTTATATATGCCTAGTAGAGCCCTATACGAGGCATATTTGAGGGGCAAAAAAGACCATTTTACCCTTGGTTTAGGCTGCGTACAACCCTTAAACCAGGGATAAAATGGTCTTTTTTTGTTTATACGTCCTGTATGACCCTATACAACGCATACAAGATATGATATGACATAATAAGAGATTCTTTTAAAAATTGAAAAAGATTATACGCCCCGTATATACCTATTCAAAATGTATACGAGAGTGTGTCAAGGTGTGTGAACAGACAGAGCTTAGAAAATATGATAAAAGAGTTTTGTTTCCTAAAATAATTCAGAATTTATTGTTTTAAAAGTACAGGAATATAGGAGCTTGGAAACCATGTACTTTGTGGTTGGTAGGGTTACATGTTGGGGATCAGGCTTTTATCTTCTGATGGATCTGACACAACATTTCAGCCTTTTGACCATTGTCCTCGACTCAAAACACAACCACCTCTCCCCAATTTCTGTTTTCTTCAAATCAACACGACATTCCCATTCTATGAAAATGTTTTTTCTTTCAAATGACAAAAGGTTATATTTCCTAAACTATACCGATAAATACTACATTAAACTTTATGTCAAAATCATAGTCACATAATTCGTTAGGTTACCCACGATCTACGATCTACGATGCACGATCCCATTTGCGGTACGTTCACGATCCCGGATCGACCCGGATCGCGATTTCGAAGTTGAAATTGGCGTTCCCACCTCCAGAATTCAATCGTATTACATGCTATTGGGATCGCGATCTTCCAGAATTCGAAACACGTATGAAAATCCATTGGAACATCGAACCGAACTAGAATTGGAAAGTTGGCAGCGTCTTCTTTGCCCAAGATGCAGCATGAACCGCTTTCGTTGTTGCCGCAATAATTGGCAGGAGCAACGGAATCTCTGGTTACACTTAATCACTTATGGAAGATGAGAAGGGAGAAAGAATGTGCAGCGCCACTCTCATCGTTTTATATTTTTAGGGTTTTAAATCAACTTTACTTTTTTGTCACTTTACACCCTCTAGTTTCCTTCATTATACTTTTAGAACTAATTTATAAGAAGAGTTTAGTAAAAAGTTGCTATTTCTCCATTAACCCCATTTATCTTGATTAGTTTACGTTTAGTCTTTTAGCTTATAAATTTATAAAAATAGCACTTAGTTTAACCGGTACGGTACGTCGTACCACATTATATGGTACATCGTACCGGAGCGATCCGAAATGAGCCTACCCTCCCTCGTGTACCGAATTCTAGGGACCTAGCGAATTGCGATCCCGTTCCACGTTCCCGTACCAGAGCGTACCATGATCCATGTGACTATGGTCAAGATTTAAACCCTAGTCTTTTCTTCAAGATGTAAGAGTCTCTACCAAGTGGGCTACCTCACATTGGCTCTTTTTTAACGGCAAATTTGGATCATTGACGACCCACTAGATTATCATCGTGCCACTAGCGAAACCACCGGATCATATCCATCTCCACTAGGAAATAATGTCTATACACCAATTTAGGAGGAAACCCAATAAATTTGGGAAAAACCCCCCTTCGAGAATCGAACACATGACCTAATGGTCATAAGCCTTATCTCACCACCAAGATACCACTAGACTGTAATGCTATACGGTTTACTTTCAAAATACACGACTGTGTTCCTCCTTTTTTATTATTGCTACATTCTTTTTAATTTTTTTTAACGATTACTTTTATCTCTTAAATACTTAAATCTCCTAACGATTGAACCTATGAAACAATACTTTTTTAATATGTTCTGTTGCATTATTTTATATGTTGCCGTTGACTAGTTGTTTAAAAGCTTCGCATATTATGTAAACTTTATGTAATAGTTGTATTATATAACAGGGATAAAATATAAAACTATTATAAAATATAAAACTATTACAAGTTTTAATGTACATTCTACAAACTTCAAAATACGTTATATACAAAAAACAAACTAAAATAGCGTATATAACTTTCTTAATGATCTTTTCTATTAAGCACAATTTTACCCTTTTCAAACGTTTCTTTTTCTTAAACACTTTTTATTAAGATACAGTTTTACCCTTTTCAACTACATTCTTTTCAAATGAAGTTATTGCAAGTCTCTATATAAACTTCTTTTGGTTACATGACTAAATTTAATAGAGGCAGAGCCATATATGGAATTCTTCTTTTCATAACTATGTAAATTCAAATTGTATGAGCTAAATGGAATAGTTATATAACTTGACTATTAGTTAATGAATTCTTTTAGTTAGAAATAAATAAATAAATAAATAATGTATTTAAAAAATCTTAGCTCATACATTTCATTTATAAATTGCCATCATGTAATGTAATAAAAGCATTCTCATTGGTCACATACTTGTACTCTAGATTTTCTTGAACAACAATGCAAATCCTGAACACATAACCCCTTTTACAACAATTTCTTAAGGGCTCCAGGAATAATAATCTCCACAATTCCAAGATCTAAATAAAACACAATTACATTCAATTCAAATACTTAAATTCATAATTCATATTCCTCTAAATCTGCCCAAATGAATGAGCCAAATACGCCAATGTTCCAACAAGTGGTGCATTTGTGTACGTTGCCGGTTCCGCCTGGAAATAATCGGATCGTTCATCGGTATAACGGTCATGTTCATCGGGTCCACCGACCACAGCTCCCACGAGTATGTTCGGGTCTGGAGACTCCGAATGCATGAAATTAAACCCTGACCCACAATCAATTTTAGCTGGATGAGCAGAGACTGACGGCAGAGACGATCCCCTGTGGTGGATCCTATGTGGGTATCGTGGACCGTATCCTACCATAAACGACATCCTCATTGGATTATCACCGAGCAAGTAGTTGACCTGTTTCTTGGCAATGGTTCGTAGCCGTCGAGGGGTCACGATGGTGCCACCACAGCTCACAACCTTGCGCGATTGGGTCAAGAATTTGGCATAGGTTACCAATAAAAACGTTGTCGATGTCACATACTGCAGATTACTGTCATGCATCTTGAACAAAAGCCCCCCTATTTCAACCAAGAATTAGAAATTTAAAAACACTTCCCCAAGGTCATCCGATTTGTAAAATCATACAAAGGGGTGTAATGAGCCGAGCCAAGCCCAAACTCAACTCGACTAGGCTCGATAGTTGACTCGTTTAACTTACCAGAATTCAAGCTCTAATTATGTAGCTCATGCCAAGTTGGTAAATAGTTTTTCAAACTCAAGCCCAACTCGTTTACTGTTTTATTTATTATTATTACTTAATTTATATATATTTATATGTTTTTAAATAATATTTTTATAATATATATATATATATATATTATTTAGTTCTTTAATCATAACTTTCTATATAATAATAATAATATTATACAAGTATATATTTAATTTATACAATAACATTTATAGTAATAGGCTCATTTAGAAGGCTAACCAGTGAAGCTTTGGCTCGTTTATTAAACATACTTTTAGGCTCGAACCCGATAAGTGAAGCTTTGGCTTGTGTATTAAACAACCGTATTTTTAGGCGCGAGCTCATTTAAGACCGACTCAATAATCAATATAAGCTTTTAACAAACCGATCTCGAGTAGCTTACGAGTGGTTTGCCTCGTTTATTACTCCCTTACAGAAACAGATAAAAAAATTGAACCTGGGGTGTACTGGGCTTGAGAAGAAGGAGCTCCTGGAACAAGTGAGCAAATGAAGCTATCTGCATGACCCTTGTAATCATGGAGAGATTGAACCTTTTGGACAAGAAACGCCTGTTCAAAATCCAAAATTATATAAGCAAAAGTTCCAAATAAATGGGAGAAAAGACATATTATTACCTTGGAGAGAAGAATCTTGGCACCAGCATGCTTATTGTCCCAGCTAAATGTATAGTCATTTTCATCCACACCAAGTGTTCGACCATTTGCCTGAATGTAATTTAAATATGCAGGGCTTCTTGTAGCTTTCTGCAACCATGCAGCTCCCCACAACAACTCATCCTTCACATAAAAACTCATTAAATTACATAATTAAACACCCTTAAATTTGTTTAATTTATAAGTAAAATTATTAATAATAATACCTTGTATCCAGAATAAGAACAGTAAAATGGACACACAAAACTCTTAAGCCCATCACTATATGAACCTCTATACTTATCAGCAAATGCAAACACCTGTTTGTAAAATGACACAAGTTCAAACAATGTTGCAGTTAATGTGGGTTTGATGTTATGAATGTGTGCTTTAAGTTACCATAATTGCACGTTTAAGGAGGATTTTGGAGTAATGAGGATCAGAATTTCTGAACACCAAACTTGCAGAAGCAAGAGCAGCAGCTGTTTCAGCTGCAACTTCAGTTCCAGGGTTGTTTCGGTCGATTTTTATAACGGTTCTTTGTGTATCCATGTCTTCGGGTCTTTCCCAACACACGTGATCTTTGTTCGCGTCACCAACCTTCGAGTTACGGACCAAAATTTCAGTCAGAATCATGAAAACTAAACAGATGTAAGTCTGAATATAATTCACACCAGTGGTGTTTCAAGCCGAAGAAATTCAACAGTTTTGATGGTTTCGAAAGTATGTAATAAAAACTGGTTGTGAGGAGAAGAAAGAGAAAATGTTACTGCTCGGGACACTGTTTACTTTCTATAATTTTTTAATAAATTTTTCATCAAAACCGACTGAACCACGTTAACAACCTTCATTTATCCCGTTTTTTAAATTTTTTTACCTGAACATAAATGGTGTCGGGTTGTGCAGTTGCTTTAAGAAGATAATCAGTGGCCCACCGAATAGCGGTTTTGGCATTACCCAACTCACTTTTCATCACACCACCGAATTCAAGCACACTCCACGACAGCATTGTGGTGGTGAACGCCATAGGAAACCCAAACTTAATATTATCACCAGCATCATAGTACCCACCTACTAAATCCACCTGCATTATAAAAAAACACACACAAAAATCAAAACCCACCTCAAATCTTCCATCTTTATTTATAAAAACTCGTGTATGAATAAAAAAATATTAAATAGATAATAATAAAAATTTATTAATTATAACGATATTTTAAGATAAGATATAATTAAAGTAGTTACAAGTGAGTAAGTACTTTTAACCTTTTAAGTAATATAACTTTTTTTCTAAATTAAGAAACATAATACGAAATGTGAAACGTGACGCTGTTAGTTACTTATTTATTATGCATACTTTCATGGCGGATCCATCGGAGAGTCCTGAGTTTTTTCGCCAAGTCATTCTTTGGTTGGGTGGAAGTTTGCCGGACCTCTGGCCTTCATAGAAAAGAATGGACTTTGTGAGGGCGTCATGGTAGTTGTGGGAGGCGGTGCGGCGGTGGCGGACGGTGGCTGTGGCGGTGGAGAGGGTGAGAAAGAGGAGGAGGAGGTGGAGGAGAGGGGAGGAGGAGGCCATTGATGTTGAAAGAAGCAAGAGAAGTGAAGAAGGTGCAGAAAAAAGAAAGGTGGTGCTCAGTTTAAATAAAGGTTGAGAAAGATGCTGTTGTAACGTACTAACGTCCTGCTTCGTTTGAACAATAATTTAGCAACCTACTAACTTACATAACTGAAAATTTTATAATAATTTAGTTATAAAAAACACACTATTTAGTATGAGACTATTGAGTTATGCACAATGCACTTCTTCGGTTTGGTCTCAAACTAGAGCACGGGTAGTCTTTTAAGACCAAGGGGTATGGGGGTCGGCTTAGGCCCGGCGAAGCCCGGCGCCGGTTCCCCACACCGCCCCCTCGCCCCATCATGTTAAAACCGGCTGCCCCAAGACGTTTATGACGGGCCAATTGTTTCTCTCTCTCTCATCTTTGTCTCTCCTCTCTCTCTATCTCTCTCTAAAATCAGAAAAAGTTTTATATTTTTTAATTGTTGTGGGGCCCATCCACCACCCCCATAGGTCCATCCCCTGCAAGCCCCTCCTACGTGGCGCTGACGTGGCGACCCATCCTCCTGGGGATGAGCCTCCTCATACCCACTAGTCTAAGTATTCATTTGTTTTGTTCTGGCTAGGTGTAACCGTTTCACAAATTTACATTGTCACATCATAAAGTTCTTATCACGTAATCATAAACCCTGACTTATTTTTTTATCTTTAGGGTCTGTTTGGTATGGGGTAATGAAATGAGCGAGGGAATGGAATGAACGAGGTAATGGAATGGACGAGCGAATGCAATGGATCATTACCATTCCATGTCTTGTTTGGTTACCATGTGGGAATGGATTGAATTATAATTGTGTATTATTTGGTAGGCAAGAAAAACGAAGAAATAAAATCAGCGGTGAGTGGTGGTGGTCGGTGGTAGGGATTGTGGGTGGTTATAGGTGGCGGCGAAGAGGGTGGCAGCGGTGGTCGTCGGTGGTGGTTGGTGGCGGCGGAGGTAGCGGTGGGTGGCGACGGCGGTGGTTGTTGGTGGCGGGTGGTTGTTGGTGGCAGTGGTTGTGGCGTCAACAGTGGTGGTGGGTGGTGACGGCGAGTGGCGTTGGCGGCGGTGGTGGTTGGTGGCGGCGGTGGGTGGAAATGGTGGCGGGTGGTGGCGGCGGCGGCGGTGGCGGTGGCTGTCGGGGTGGCGGCGGAGGCGGTGACGGGTTGCGGGTGGAGGCGGTGATGTCGTCGGTGGTGGGTGGTTATGGTGGTGGCGAAGGTGGTGGGTTGTGGTGTTGTTGGCGAATGGTGTAAGAGGGATGGAATGAAAAAAAAACATTGGGGGTGGTTGGAATTATTTTGAGGGAATGGAATGCCTTATGGAATGAGTGATTCCATTCCATTGACCAACCAAACACCCTTTTTTTCATTCCCTCATAATGAACTATTCCATTCCACCTCTCATTGCTGCATAACAAACACTATTAATGTGTAAATTGTAATGGATTAATAAGTTTTAATAACCCACCAATTATTAAAATAATATTTAAATCTAATATATTAAAAAAATGTTGGATTGGCTAAAAAGAAGAGGGGCCGTCACCATTTTCTTTCTCAGGGCGTGATACAAATCACACCCCTCCGTTTTCATACACCATTCACACTTCATGGAAGAGTGTTTAAAACCCACCACAATCACCATGGCAAGGGGCGTTACCCCGTAACAAATAGATTTATGTAAAATTATGTGAAAAAAGTTAAATAAATAGTGTAGTATTTAAGTGCTTAAGTTAATGAAATTGAATCACATCATCATCAAGCTATGAGTTTAAATCATATTAAAATTATAGTATTGTAAAAGAATATATTTATCAGATAAAATGCAATGTGCATCCCAGTCCTTAGAGCCCGTGTCTGCTCGCGTCCCCCAAACGCAATTTTCGAAGTTTGTGTCCCCACCCTTGAAAAAGCGCTACATAAAGCGTCCCTAGCACTAACCGAGTTATGTTATCCAGTTAAAATACAAAACTGCCAAACGATTAAAACACAATAAATAAAGGGGCTAAAACGGGCAATGGAGATTTAAACTTGTTATTTCCATACTCACCCCTGCCAAGTTACATTCTTCTATACATGTGTCCGTAAATGCACCTGTAATTTCTACCCTTCTCCTCCACAAAAGCTTCTGATCTACACATATGTTCCTCCATAAAAAAAAAGTCAAATTTATTGTAGCTATATGGAAAAGAGAATATGATACGTATATGAAGCAGGTGTCGAATTCTAAAGCTAATGGGTTGATGATTTTACTTATTCATGACATCACACCAACGTCTAATATATAAATTGAGTGGTAAAACTATGAAAATTCAAAAACTCTTGTAGCTATGACATTGTCTTATATATATATATATATATATATATATATATGACAAAGATCCGTTAGGAACCACCCCTTATTGCGAGAACCGCGAGAACCAATGTGAACACAACCAAAAATGCCTAAAAATAGCTAAAAAACACACAAATTTTTTTTTTTAATATTTTTTATGTTAAAATCGCTACTTTTAGTAGCAAAAAAAAAATTTAAATTTTTTTTTTTTGCTACTAAAAGTAGCGATTTTAACATAAAAAATATTAAAAAAAAAATTTAGATTTTTTTTAGATTTTTTTAGGTTTTTTGGGGGTTTAGTTTTTAGCATTTTAGCTTGAGGGGGGGTTTAGGTTTTTTTTTTTTTGGGGGGGAGGGGTGGGGGGTAGGTTTTTTTTAGCTATTTTAGGTTGTGTTCACATTGGTTCTCGCGGTTCTCGCAATAAAGGTGGTTCTCGCATGAACCTTACCCTATATATATATATATATATGTAATATTTTGGTTAAGTACGACTTATAAGTTTAGTAATTATTTTGATACGGGTTGATTATTTTCAAAGTTTTTGGTATAAACGGGTTGATAATTTTTGTGGTTTTTTATTTGTTTGATGATTTTGTAGTCGAGGTAACGATGCTGTATCCAGATCATGAACCCAGGATAACTGTGATACTCGAGTGGAGAGTCGAGATCACTGTCACAGCTAAACGACTTGTAGCGTACATCTAACTGACTTATAACTTTTGGTATGTTAACTTTAAACTTTAGGTACGTTAATCTTAATTTGATATGTTAATTATGCGTTTACGTTTGTCTAAAATGTTTTTAAATACAGTTAATGAGAATTAAACACCCTAGGGATGTGTTTGACTATTTAGTGATCACCATAGATATCCAAAATGAAGTTGTGATATTTAAATTTGGCGCGTAAAAAAAGTTAAACGTCGGGGGACTCGAATAACAAACAGGTTAGAAACCATATGGACATTTATCGAAGGGTAAATTGGTCATTTAACTGGATAACATGATTGGGTTAGTTCTAGGAACGCTTTATGTAGCGATTTTACAAGGGTTGGAACGCAAACATCGAAAATTACGTTTGGAGGACGCAAGCAGACACTGGGCTTTAAGACCCATGTTTCATTCATAAATAAATGGGAATAAAGCCCATGTTTCATTCATAACATCTTTATAGGGATAAAACCCTAATTATTGAAAACATAAACTTCTTTTATTTAGGTAACTTTTATAGGCACTTTCTTTAAGCCTTCAGTGCTCCATAGTTGTCTTCTAATTGCTCTCACATCAAGTTACCTGAAACGCGTTTTAAAAATATTTTATCAGCATGAAATACTGGCGAGTGCATCCTAATTTAATCAAATAAGCTTTTATAACTTTACAGTATTAAGGGATATTACAATGTTTATATCTACCAAATTACTCGTTCAGTACTTGTCACTCGACATATCTGTGAGTATGGTCATATCACACATTGGATACCTGTGCCCAATTATGAAGGTTATCAAGTACTGTATACAAACCCCATGATACTGGCAGCAATTATAGAATACAAAGACTTAATCACTGTAATGTTAACTGATAAACATTTGTAAAATATTTGAAATAATGGCTCACAAACTGTGAGAAGAAAAGATTAACTCACAATCTGTGAGAAAAGGAGAATGAACTCACATTGTAGACTTAGATATTTCTACGGGCTTCCTTGTAATATTTCCTGATTATTTTCTATTAAAACATACAATGCACACGTGTTACTAAAATAACCCAAGTCATTTTTAGCCATACAACACGAAACAGAACCCCAACGAACTTAGTCAGGCAGAGCCTCGACATGCGTTGGTGGGTCCTAAATCAATCTGGTAGGGTAACGATTTAGTGATCCGGGGTTAAAATACTTACAACGGGGCAGAGCTTCGTGTTTTAGGGGCTATATTGGCTATATTTTCTGTAACATTTGCAAAATTTCTATTTATAAAATTTAAAATAAAGTATATAAAAACTTATGTTATTAAACGGATAGATGATGGGTAAGTTGACTGTTAGAAATATGAAGTACCTAGACGGAGCTAGGAACCGTTTAATAATTATAATAATAAACATACGTTATAATTAACCTTACTTCGTTTTTAATGAACCTTGGTTCAAAATGTAGATACAAATATTCTCGTTCTAGTGACATATTTATTGTTTTATAAAACATCATATTTTAGAAGTTATAAACGCTAAATGAGTGAAGCAGCTGAATTAATTATAAAATATATAAATAAAATATTCAAAAACTAAACATTCATTTTGAATGTTTACGTGGACACAGTGGCGGATCTAGGATTCCGACCAAGCGGGAATGTTTTATAAATAAGCGGTAACGAAATCGAAAAAACGTCAAATTTTTCCAAAATTTACACTAAAAATGTCAAAAAATTTCCGACCAATCGGTAGCGGAGGCTACCCCTTGATACACTATACATGCGCCCCTGCGTGGACCACCATCCAAAATAAAACATGAATTCTAAAAATGCATGTATGAGTACGAAATAAATGCTTGTGTATACGTGGATCATTTGCAAGCCAAAGGAATCATTTTTAACTTGAGAAGCAAGTTTCAACTCAGTATAAATAGGAGGTGAGATCCAATATGCCATCTTGCTCAGTCCCTCTCGACCTTCTCTCTCTCTCTCTAAGAATTCTACTTTTTATTTTTCACCCCATAATAATAATAAATCCCTGCCTCGTTTTAAGTATTGTAACCCCTGATCACTGAGTCGATACCCTGTCCGATTGATTTAGAACCCACCAACGCATGTCAAGTCTCTGCCCGACTAAGTACGTTGGGGTTCTGTCTCGTGACATATTGATAAAGTTGAATTGGGTTACTATACTTAACGCGAGTGCATTATATATTTTATTAAATAGTATAACAAACCTCCTAAAACACCCCTGACACCCCTAGACGTCCTAAAATATGCCCCGTGTACGAAAAAGGGCCTTGAAATACCATTATTTTACAAAAATTAAATAAAAACAAATATATATGGCCGCTCGCGGGGCGCGACACAGACAAGAGAGTCTGTCGCAGGTCGCGACCCCTTGACACCAGGCCGCACCCCAGCCCGCCACGTGGCATGACACCCGGCAAGTCTATACCGGTGACTAACCGAGGCTAGGGCCTACCCTAAGCCCTCGTGGGCCGCGAAATCCCTCACTAACTCTCTCGCGGGGCGCGAGAAAGTGGCGGATCAGCCCTATAAATAGATGAGATCGGCTTCAGTTCACAATTCGCTCATAACTCGATTCTCTCTCTCAATTCTGAATTAATAGAATTATGCTCGGGCATTATACCCCCTAATTAGTGAAGCTCTGTCTCGTTGTAAGTATTTTAACCCCCAGTTACGTATTAGATACGTTGCTCGATTGATATAGTGCTGCGTAACGGCTGTCGAGTCTCTGCCCGACGTAGTCGTTGGAGTTTCTGTCTCGGGGAGGGTATAACTAATGTAAATTGGGTTATTATACTAACACGTGCGCATTGTTTAATTAATAGATTATAATCAGGAAAACACAACAGAATTACCTAAAGTAGCAATGTGAGTAATCTCCCTTTTTGTAAACTATTCTCACAAAACCTTACATATTTTACATTATAATTAGCAGTGATTGAGTCTTTGTAATTCTTCAATTACTGCCGGTTTTATGGGGTTTTGTATACATTACTTGATAATCTTCACAATTGGACAATGGGTTAGCTAATGTGTGATATGACCATAGCCACAGATTCGGTCGAGTGGCAAGTACTGAATGAGTAATTGTGTAGATATAAACATTGTGATCGCTCTCAATATTGTGAAATGATAAAACCTGTTTTAATTAAACTGGGATTCACTCGCCAGTATTTCTTGCTGATAAAATGTTTTTAAACGCATTTCAGGTAACAAAATGTGAAAGCCAAATAGAAGCCAGCTGGAGAGCACCGAAGGCTTAGAAAAGTGGCTATAAAAGTTACCTAAATAAAAAAGAGATTTTGTTTTCAATAATTAGGGTTTATCCCTATAAATGTATTGTGAAGAAAACTTGGGTTTTATCCCATTTATCTATTTTAAACATTTTGGTGATAAAAATATTTCCTAACTACGGTCCTGATAAAAATTTCCGCTGCCAAATTAATAAACACCGATACCATCTGACTGGTTCGCGGCTCCCGCTCCCAGGATGGGGTCAGGGGCTGTGACAAACAGTGGTATCAGAGCCACTGATTTAAGCCATTTAGGTGTTCTTTTAATACTTAAGACTTAAACATTATGTTAGGAAATTAATTTATGTGTTATTCTGTGTAGATAAATCTTAATATTCATATTATAATATTTATGTTTTGAGTCCACAGTATGAGTGACCAATATGATTAAATGTACCCATAGGCTACCCAGGAAGACATATTATATTTCTAGTAAAATATAACACATGCCTTATATTTTAACTAGTCAGACACTTCTCTAGTTAGACTTACACTTTATGGTCTATAGTTTTATAGCATAGATTTATATTAACGAAAATTTTTATATTATAAAACACAGACTTATATTAATTCCATAAATTCCATAAGGTTAAATAAAAATGAGAATTTCTAGAGATTAAATCATCAAATTTGAGTAAAAAAAAATAAAATTTCATTAACCAACACTAGCCTCGATCTATTACAGCAATATATTTTATTGCTGATAACACTTTGATGATCACTGTATATAACTAGGTTATAAAATTTAACTTCTAGAATCACAAATGATTTTAAAATGCCCAAAACGAAAAAAAATTATTTCTACGATATGGCAATAATTCATTATATATGTATTTCTACTAGGTTATAACCCGTGAGTACTCACGAGTTGTTAATCTATCTTTCTAAACAAATAAATATATACACATATATTAATAAACAAAAACTTGTATGATGAATAAGGTGGATGAATAAATGATAAAACCGTCTGTGGCTGATTATATGAATGATTATCATAAAAAAAAACTGCATTGGAAGTCGAAACAATTATCGATAAAGTTTGTACAATGAATAAGTCAAAATTGTGTTATCCATGAAAACAAACACTAATAGTAAACTAACATATGATAAGATGTAATAACTTAAAATTTAAAACCATTAAACATTGTTAAAAAGTAATAACCATAACAAAGTAAATGTATATCATATGAAAACCAAATATCCAAAACCTAAATGTAAAACAACTAATCAGTACTGCTTTTGTGAGGTACAACAAATTCAACATTCAAGACTTGATGAGTTTTATCAAAAGAAAAGTGAACCGTATCACCATCCTTAATGCAAGCACGTTTCATGAATCTTGGCCATTTGCATAACGCATAACGAAAACCTTCACCTTTCTTTTCACGTCTGGTACGGTTTGTAAACTCCTCTTGCTGAGTCAGATGCAGAAGTCTAACGGTCATAGGTTTTAAATCAGAATCAAGTTTAGCCATTCTTGAAACATTATCAGGCAGCCGCTGTATTGTTTTTAAAATAAAATTAATAAGAAGAAGAATATAAAAAGAATAATGTATTTTTATGTGAATTAAAAAAATGTAATATTTAATATATAGTAGTTCCTATAATAATATTAAAACTTACGAAATCTTTAGAAGCCATACGAACAAACTTATAAACACGACCATCTTGTTGTTCATCAATAGCTGGCTCTTCAACTGCATCAATAGGTGCAACTACAGGCTGAAAATCACATATAACATTTATTAGAATAACAATATAGTAATTAAATATATAAAGAAGCAAGCAAATGTATAGTTACCTCATCAACTTTTACATCAGCAAAATTTATTTCAACACCATTTTTCCAAGAATTCTTAAATAGAAATAATTCCCAAAACCTCTTGTGAATATTAAATAACAACCGGCCTCCAATTGAAACAGATTAACAATTACATCAATACCAATGGAGAAACCGACTTTACCATCAAGCGTTTCAATCTTGACGTGAAAGATTTTGTTGCCTATATCTATAATGGAAATTATATCATTTGATGTATAATCATAGTAGTTGGGCAGGATGGACTCGGGAATGACCTGTAGAAATAATAAGAAAAATAATAAAAATGTTAGTTTTGTAATCAGTTCATAAAACGTAAATATATTAACATAAATAAAATGAAAGTAAAAAATAATCTTACAATAAAGTTACATGTTGTAGATAACAGCGATGTCCAAAAAGAGCTTTGAATCACACCATCAATGAAATGTGTTACTTTGAATGTAGAAATATCGACAGGATTGAAGAGCACCAAACATCCTTTTTTCAGTTGTAAATGTTTGACAACATTTGACCAACCATGGAAAAAGAAATGTTTTCCTTTGGCTTCGCTTAAAGAAACATTATATGTTCGGCCATCTTGACTTTGTATCACAACATTTGTAGGTGCTTTATCGTTACCCCGCAATTTGGATGCAGCGTCTGAAGGAATCGCCTGATAAAGCAAGGAATCCAAAATAAGTTATAATTATAATTCTAATTTATAAACCATAACATAATTTTAAATTGTATTTCATGATAACAACAAAAAGAAAGTATAATTAATGTGTGAATTTAGAAAATACCAGTAAAACTTCGTCCGCTCGATTCATGTGTCTACAAAAGAAAGGTTCTCTAATACTGATTGAAAAAAGAAGATATTAATAAAATATAACTTGTTAATGGTATTATTCGAAACAAATGATAACATTAAAAAGAAAAAATATCTTGAAGAACTTTCAGCCATATTAAAAACCTACAAACACATTTAACGTAAACAAACAATTAATATTATTTATTATAAATTATCAAATTAATTAAATTAATTATCAATTTCAGTTATAATATATGCTGATTACTTTAAAAACATATATATGAAATAAAATCAAATGAAAACACATACCGAATCCTTTTCAACCACGTGATAATATATGCTTATTAGTTTAAAAACATGTTACATAATCCATGTTGATTAGTTACATAAACAACAATATGATGGAGATGTTATAATAATAGTTAGTTATACATTAATATGTTTCATAAACATACAAAATATAAGAAACGTACCTTGTAGATTTGCTTCACGATGAACAACAGCTAACTTGATTTTGATTCGGAAAACTTAGATATATAAACAAACTGTTTTGTTATCATATAGAAAACCGAATTCCAGAATATATATATATATAGATAGGTGACATATAGTAAGATAGAACAAATCAATGTTATTACAAATCTTTTAAAAAATTATATAATAAGTAACGATACACATTTCCAAATATGTATTGATAGAAATTGATGCGTGTGAAGTGTTATATATATTAGGTGTATATTTTAAGCCCTTTTTAACACTTATTTTAGCCAAGTTTTAAATTTATAAAACACGATATTTTACTAACACTAAACACACATATGGGCAAGTGCACCCATCGTGAGCGTAGTATAGCGTTGGTAAGATACCGAGGTCGTCCAAGGACACAAGAGCTTTTAGTACCGGTTTATCCTCAACGTCTAATCAAAATAAAAAGTTTAGAAAAATGTTTTAAACTAAGAAAAATTAAAAACTAACTAAAATGCTGAAAATAAAATAAAAGTAAAAACAGATAGACAAGATGAATCACTTGGTTCCGACTCGTATCTAGTATAACCTTTGATTATTTCCGCACTTTTGCACATAATTAAGAGATTATCTTAGTTATTGTAGTAGGCCCCTCTTTTGAAGGTGACGTTACCCTCACCCCAGTAGTTTGAGTCAGCAAGGATACAATCCTAAAAGGGTGGATTATTGGAAGATAATGAATTAAGTTATTAATGCAGTATTGTGGTAGGCCCCGCTTTTGGCGGTGACGTTACCCTCGACTAAGTAGTCTGAGTCAGCAGGGATACAGTCCTAAATAGGCGGGTTATAGTATTAATAGTAGTTAACTTATGAGGGGATCAAAGAGTTGGGACCCCCGCCATCCAATACCGTGAAGTATTGAAGGAGGTCCTACTAAATTTGACCCAGGTCCATTGTAGGACCTCTAAACGCTGAACAATGGCAAGACCTTTACCAAACCGTTCCCTTAACCCCCGACCAGGTAGCCAACATACCTCCATATAGACCGTGGAGATATGAATGGTGAAAATCCTTTATTTTATATAGACAGTAAAATAATGCCAAGACACCACGGACAAACGATAAGGAAAGATCACCTTCAACATAAGTAACTAGTTATTAAAGTCATTAATACAAAACCAAATAAAAAGTGCAAAAGATTAGAAATAAAAAGTATTATACTAGACACTTTGTCTTCACCAAGTGATGTAAGAGACTTAGGCAAACATGGCCTTGATTGTCAAGAACTCTTACGATCAATCTTGGATCCCGAGACGACTCACACACTCTACGATGGACAATGGATGATGGTGGTGGATGATGGTGGTGGGTGGTGGATGAAGTGTGAGAGAGGTGGTGTGCCAAGGGATGAGTTGAAATGAATCCAAGCACTCCTATTTATAGGCTGAACAGAGGGCTGGGCACGGCCCCGTGCCTGTCTGACACCCTCTTTCCTCATTAATTGTAATTCGTAATTACAATTAATGCGCCTGCTGTACTTTCGACACGCCCCCGTGTTCACTGGGCACGGCCCCCGTGGTGGGCAATAGAAGCTTCTATAGGGTTGTCTTTTCTGCTGCTTCTTGGGCACGACCCCGTGCTGGCTGAGCACGGGCCGTGTTCAGTCTTCTGCCTTTTCTATTTTGCTTGGGAAGATGCCGTTGAGGGGTCGGGCAGTCCACTAATGTTCCTTTCCTTGTGTTTATGTTGGAATTAGCTGTCTTTTTGCTTCTTTTGTGTTTTTGAGCTCATTTAATCCTGAAAATACAAAAGGAAGACAAAAACACTCTTTTTCCAATATTAGTACTTAAAAAGGGTTAGTTTTATGCCTCATTTGATGTAATTTATATGTTGCATTTTACACACATCAAATACCCCCACACTTGAACTTTTGCTTGTCCTCAAGCAAAACTCTTTAATATGTGGCTTACACTCCCAAATGGAATAGGTAGAAGAGAAGGTTTTGGGCTTGTCGTAGAGTGTCGGGAATCCAAGATCTTTTTGGGTTTTATTTTTTTCTATTTACAATCCTATTCGTAATGATTTATTTAGAACGTTTCATAGGAAAAATTACTTATTTGGGCATAACATGCCTTTTTAAAATTCTATTTATATACAAGTTCACATACCTCACGGGAGAAATCACTCACACTCGGCCGAAGGTGTATTTTTAGTGAATCACTCGAGAGCGGCATGGAACTTATTCCTACCATAAGCTTGCCAAGCAATCAATCCTCCTCCTTTTTAACTTTTATACCTTTGTAAATATCAAGAGGACTTTGTGGGTTAAGGGTTAGGCTTGGGTTAAAGGTAGGTGGTTGGGATAGTGGTTAGTGGTTAGTAGAAAAAGGGTGAAAAAGCGTAACAAGTGTCGGTTTTCGTAAGATTTTCTATTTTTGCAACTTTTTATTTTGATGAAGCTTTTAAACAAACAAAGTTATTTTTGACGAACTTGTTTGTTTATTTTTTATTTTTTTATTATTTTTTTTATTTTTTTGCTTCATCATCAACACATTTTTTTTATATACGAAAAACCGAACTTGTTACTAAAACAAAGGGTTAAAAATAAAAAAGGTTTTGGTGGGTAAAAGGGTTTTTGGTTTGGGTGATGAAATGAAAAGGTTTAGGCTCAAAGGGGCTAACTAGGGGGATTTTTGGGTAGGTGGTAAAAGAAAAGAAAAATAATGGTGTAGAAATAAAAAAGGGTTAGTCCTAATGCCTCAATCATTTACTTACTCGGGTTTAAGTTGATAAGGACCGGGAATGTATCATCATGGCAAGTTCTAGAGTCGTAAGAACCAAGCGGCTATTCACACAAGAAACGAAAAGTGAGCATTTAGTTTAAAGATGTAAATTTGTATGCTCAATAAAGGCTCAAAACTCACTTTTGTGGGAATGGGTTTTTATGTGATCAAGTATATACAATCAAATTTTAACTAAGTTTGCCATGCCTTTTCATAATTTTCTTATGTTAGTTCTTTTTATCACTACGCTATCGGTTGTAAATTTGTAAAAATATAACCTTTTTGAGAACTTGAATTTCCCGAGTTAAACCTAGACAAGTGAGAAAAATGGAATTTTTTGAAAAAAATTTGGGGTGATTAGCGGTTCCAATAGAGTTTTGTGTAAGGCTTGTATTTAGGACTTGCAAAATTCAAGGTTTTAGCATCCCCCCCACACTTAAATTACACATTGTCCTCAATGTGTCCCAAAAATAAATTTTTAGGTTGATTAGATGTGTAAAATGGTGTAAAAAGCAAAAATTTTCTGTTACTGGGCGCTGAACACGGCCCCATGTTGTCCGGGCACGGCCCCGTGTTCAAGTGCCAGTAACAAAATTAAAACAAGAGAAACAGAAGTCTGGACACGGGGGCGTGTCGGGTGAACACGGCCCGTGTCCTGTTACCTGAACTGGGCGTTTTTCTGCAGGTGGTTCAGCACGGGGCCGTGTTGGTTGGGCACGGCCCGTGTTGAACCTTCTGAAATGGTGAGATTTGTCGGGTTGCCTTGTTCTTGTGCGTGGGATCATTTTTCTCGTTCCCCTTTTCATCCCTTATCACCATGAGTGTGTTTTATTCCTGAAAATTAAAACTAACTAAAAAAACATAAAAATTAATCTAAATTAAACTAAGGATAGTTCCGCGGAATGCCTCCGTGGTGCGCCATGTTTATAAGGGTCCTTGGCTAGACCCAAAGCCGGTCATATGTCGCCCAAGTGGGATGTATTGCATCCCATGTTACACCGTCGGAGAGCATCATCCAAGCTTGAGTCTATGACCTGCATGTAATTGACCGGGTCTTCGTCCTCAATCTTTTTTTCCACATTCAAACTTCACCTCCTTATCCCCAAACTTCAATGTTAACGTTCCGTCATTCATGTCTACCACCGCTTGGGCGGTGGCTAGAAATGGCCTCCCGAGGATGAGAGGGACCTCGGTGTCTTCCTCCATGTCTAGGATGACAAAGTCGGTTGGGAAAACGAAGTTGTCAACTTTTACCAATAAATTTTCAGCGACACCTTGTGGAAATTTGACGGATCGGTCGGCGAGTTGTATGCTCATCTTTGTAGGGCTTGTTGTTCCTAGGCCGAGTCGTTTGAACATTGATGTGGGCATGAGGTTAATGCTAGCCCCAAGATCGGCTAACGCATTACGAACGGGAGATTCCCCAATCGAGCAAGGAATTGTGAAGCTTCCGGGATCGATTTTCTTTTGTGGAAGTTTGTTGAGCACTAAGGCGGAGCATTCTTCGCCTAAGTTAACTAATTGCAATGATTCAATTTTCCTTTTGTTTGTGAGGAAATCCCTCATAAATTTTGTGTATTTAGGCATTTGGGTTAGGACCTCGATAAAAGGAATATTAACATGCAATTGTTTTAGTAAATTTTCAAATTTAGCGAATTCCTCATCGGTCTTTTGACGATTTAACCTACCGGGGTATGGAATTGGAGGAGTCTTGGTGGGCTCTTGAGTTGGTAGAGAAGCCTTTTCTGGCGCAGGAGGAGTCACAGGTTGGCTAGAATGGCTTCTTTCATTTGGCGGCAATGGAGCATCCTCGGGACCCATGGTTCGATTTCTCAATGTGATGAGATGTACTTGTGCCTTTGGGTTGGTTTCGGTATTACTAGGTAACGCGCCTTGTGATCTCTCGGAGAAATTTTGAGCTAGTTGATTTAATTGTTTTTCAACGTTTTGAATGCTAGCTTGTTGATTTCTAAAATTCGATTCCAATTGTTGAAATCGATCCGAGTTTTTCTTTTCAGTGTTAGAGATGAGGCGAGATACAGTATCTTCAAGCCTTTGTCTTCCACCTTGTTGTTGAGAGAAATTTTGTGGTTGTTGAAAATTAGTTCGTTGGTTTTGTTGGTTACTACTATTGCCGGGATCTCTCCAACCAAGATTTGGGTGGTTACGCCATCCTTGGTTGTAGGTACCCGTTGGAGGACCCGACGGTCTAGGTCTATTATCAATGTAGTTTACCGTTTCTGTTTGTTCATCTAATTCTTTCATACAACTCCAATTTTCATGTGACCCACCACACCCTTCACAAGCCATAACCGAGGCCGTTTTTGTCATTTCTAGCTTTTTGATTTTTGAAGAGAGGGCCTCGATTTGGGCTTGTAGAGAGGTGCTTTCATCAACCTTATGGGCGCCCGGGGCAATAGATTTATTACCTCGGGGAGTGTGCCATTGAAAATTGGTTTAAGCAATTTCCTCAATTTGGTTATATATTTCATTTGGGCGACGATTACCTAAAAGTCCCCCGGAGCTTGAATCAAGTGTTTGTCTTATGTGTGGCAACAACCCATTGTAGAAAGTGGATACTTGTTGCCACACCGCTAGACCGTGATGAGGACACTTTCTTAGAAGCTCCTTGAACCTTTCCCAAGTTTCATATAAGGATTCCCCATCTTCTTGTGAGTATGTATTAATTTCAGTCATTAATTTAGCCGTTTTAGCAGGAGGGAAATACTTATATAAAAACTTTTGGGCAAGTTCATCCCAAGTGTTTACCGATCCAACTGGGAGGGTGTTAAGCCAAGCCTTAGCTCGGTCTTTTAGTGAAAATGGAAACATTCGAAGGCGGATGGCGTCATTTGATGCTCCATTGATCCGAAAAGTATCACATATTTCTAAGAAGTTAGTAATATGCAGATGGGGATCCTCGTCCGCAAGCCCGTGGAAGGTCGCGGAGTTTTGGAGCATTTGTATCAAATGCGGCCGAAGTTCGAAGTTATTGGCTTCGACATTCGGTGCATTGATAGCGGCGCCGAGATTGCCTACGGTGGGCCGTAGGTAATCCATGAGGGTACGTTGATCCGCCATTGGAAGTGGGTCCCCCGAAACTTTCTCTTGATTTTTGGCTTTAAGTCTTTTTCTGAGAAAGCGTTCGGGTTCTTCTAGAGGTTCTTTTATGTCTCTACTAGAACTGGAGCTCATGCACTACGTAGGAGGTTCAAATGTGGCGCCTAGGTTCCAAGTCCTGCAATAAAAACAGAAAAGAACGTTGGTCAGAATATTCACCACGGCCCCGTGCTCAGCGAACACGGGCCGTGGTCAGAGGTACAGTGATTTGTTTCTGGATCCCTGTTACTGGGAGTTGGACACGACCCCGTGTTGCACCGACACGGCCCCGTGTTCAGCTCTCTGTAACTCAGAAAATAAAAAATGCCAGTGATGATGCTGGGCACGGCCCGTGTCTAACCGGGCACGGCCCGTGCTGAGCTCTGCAGAAGCTGAAAAACTAAGAAAATCCTAAAAAAATTAAAAAGAAAAATAAAAGATGATTAGGCCGTTGATTCCTAACTTTCTTAAAATCCTTGTGTCCCCGGCAACGGCGCCAAAAACTTGATGCGTGTGAAGTGTTATATATATTAGGTGTATATTTTAAGCCCTTTTTAACACTTATTTTAGCCAAGTTTTAAATTTATAAAACACGATATTTTACTAACACTAAACACACATATGGGCAAGTGCACCCATCGTGAGCGTAGTATAGCGTTGGTAAGATACCGAGGTCGTCCAAGGACACAAGAGCTTTTAGTACCGGTTTATCCTCAACGTCTAATCAAAATAAAAAGTTTAGAAAAATGTTTTAAACTAAGAAAAATTAAAAACTAACTAAAATGCTGAAAATAAAATAAAAGTAAAAACAGATAGACAAGATGAATCACTTGGTTCCGACTCGTATCTAGTATAACCTTTGATTATTTCCGCACTTTTGCACATAATTAAGAGATTATCTTAGTTATTGTAGTAGGCCCCTCTTTTGAAGGTGACGTTACCCTCACCCCAGTAGTTTGAGTCAGCAAGGATACAATCCTAAAAGGGTGGATTATTGGAAGATAACGAATTAAGTTATTAATGCAGTATTGTGGTAGGCCCCGCTTTTGGCGGTGACGTTACCCTCGACTAAGTAGTCTGAGTCAGCAGGGATACAGTCCTAAATAGGCGGGTTATAGTATTAATAGTAGTTAACTTATGAGGGGATCAAAGAGTTGGGACCCCCGCCATCCAATACCGTGAAGTATTGAAGGAGGTCCTACTAAATTTGACCCAGGTCCATTGTAGGACCTCTAAACGCTGAACAATGGCAAGACCTTTACCAAACCGTTCCCTTAACCCCCGACCAGGTAGCCAACATACCTCCATATAGACCGTGGAGATATGAATGGTGAAAATCCTTTATTTTATATAGACAGTAAAATAATGCCAAGACACCACGGACAAACGATAAGGAAAGATCACCTTCAACATAAGTAACTAGTTATTAAAGTCATTAATACAAAACCAAATAAAAAGTGCAAAAGATTAGAAATAAAAAGTATTATACTAGACACTTTGTCTTCACCAAGTGATGTAAGAGACTTAGGCAAACATGGCCTTGATTGTCAAGAACTCTTACGATCAATCTTGGATCCCGAGACGACTCACACACTCTACGATGGACAATGGATGATGGTGGTGGATGATGGTGTTGTGATGGTGATGGGTGGTGGATGAAGTGTGAGAGAGGTGGTGTGCCAAGGGATGAGTTGAAATGAATCCAAGCACTCCTATTTATAGGCTGAACAGAGGGCTGGGCACGGCCCCGTGTCCGCTGGGCACGGCCCCGTGCCTGTCTGACACCCTCTTTCCTCATTAATTGTAATTCGCAATTACAATTAATGCGCCTGCTGTACTTTCGACACGCCCCCGTGTTCACTGGGCACGGCCCCCGTGGTGGGCAATAGAAGCTTCTATAGGTTTGTCTTTTCTGCTGCTTCTTGGGCACGGCCCCGTGCTGGCTGAGCACGGGCCGTGTTCAGTCTTCTGCCTTTTCTATTTTGCTTGGGAAGATGCCGTTGAGGGGTCGGGCAGTCCACTAATGTTCCTTTCCTTGTGTTTATGTTGGAATTAGCTGTCTTTTTGCTTCTTTTGTGTTTTTGAGCTCATTTAATCCTGAAAATACAAAAGGAAGACTAAAACACTCTTTTTCCAATATTAGTACTTAAAAAGGGTTAGTTTTATGCCTCATTTGATGTAATTTATATGTTGCATTTTACACACATCAGAAATCAATTGTAATTGTTTCCTTATAATTTGTTACAATTAGATGGAACATTCCAAAAATATCATATGAATACGAAAATAAAACCATTCTTGAAGAAGCATGATAAAAGTCAAATGTTAATGAATTTAAAAAAACAGATTTCTTCATAATCGACAATATATTTAGGTTTTATTTATTTATTTTTTATTATTTAGGTTATATGGTAACAAAAACTGCATTTCACACTAACCACATCATAAGCATATCAACAACATATACATATTACCAAAAGACTTGTCTAACAAACCAACCATAAAACCACATCAAGCAAAATATTAAGTTCCAAAATTTTATATATAGGATGAGGATCCATTAGAAACAATGGTAATCGGTTCGTTTTTTTACGTTTTCTTCAACTTCATTTGACAAATCATCAAGCAAAATATTAAGTTCCAAAATTTTATAAAGGATGTATGGCTTATTAGATCAATCGATATCATGACAAAACCTTCATTTGACGTCGAAACAATTAACATCTATAAAGACAATGATAATAACATGTAATACTAACACCATTGAACCACATATTTAAGTAAGTTTTTTGTACCATTACAAAACATCTACATAAACTACACCATAAGAAAGTAACCAAAGTTTTAATGTCTATCACCACAACCATCAAAATGTACACCACAAAAATACTAACCAATAACTTAGCAAACCATAGCCGTTATAAACAAAATGCATACCATTCTTGCTTAGATCGGGGTTACGTCATTCAAGACAATCTTCTTCTGAGAAGTCACATAAGTGAAGTGCAGCATATGACCAAACTCCAAATTGTTATCTGACATGAATTTCCTTCAACCATCAATGGCGTAACGTAATGTACCACCATTTAGCTTGGTCTTCGTTTCATACACCTCAACATCCCCGGTCATGTTTTGACCATATAAAGGTTGCAAGTTATCAGACAGGCCTGCTCTATTTACAACCTCAACAGGAAGACGCTAAATGCGTTGAAAGAAAGACAAATATAAGTGAATAGAAAAAATAAAATAGTTATGATGGTAAATCATGTAAAAAAAACATACCAGCCTATAGTCTCCTTTACGACTAAAGTTGAAGAATTCAGCATCCATGCCATCACCAGAAAGTTTGCGTGCATTCCTTGCAATCTTCTTTCGATGCTTCACATTTTGAACAGCCTTTGCCGGTTTCTTTCCCTTGTTTATGAAAGGCAAATATGTAGAGGTGGTTAAAAGCAAATATAGTATATATTGTATGTTAGGGGTCATTTTCTTTGCATACATATCCAGACCAATATCCTGCCTTTGTTTGTTTATTTGTGACTAGGATGCTGGAAGAGGATATTGCTAACATCTTGGGCGATATCCTGAGGTTTATTGAATTAACCACGTGCAGGTTAACGGCTGAGACTTGCTAACGGTCAAGTGGACTTCTTCTCCTCAAGACTCGGACGAGTTTGTTGAAGGAGAGACGTTGAGCCCGAAAGACCAGGTCTACAACGTTCGATAAAGGAATATTCGGTGGATCCCGGAAGTTTAGGATAGTTTGTTATTTTATCTTTACTATAAATAGATGGGGGGCGGATCAGTTTAAGGCACACAATTTTCACTAACACTCTCGTACACTTTCACTCTCTAGCTCATTGCAAACACTACACTTGTATTCAAATTTCGTTGTAACACATAGTCGATCCGCACCACATCCTGCACTGTATCCTGACGTTTGGAGTAATAAGAAGAACAAGGCAGCTGCGATTGTCAGCTCCCGAGGTTTTATGCCGGCGATCTAGATTGATCAAGGGCTTTCCTCGTACATCTCGTGTCGTTTACTTTACTTTTGCTCATTGTTTGATCATAGATACAGCTCAATATCTTGAGCCGTATCCTGAATACTGATTTCCTAATTAACTCAACAAGCATATTTTCAAACACACTTTCTAGCACACTACCTCACTTTACTAATTTGATCACTTAATTGCTTCGGTAATTTTTGACCAAAACAATTTGGCGCCCACCGTGGGGCAAGTGGTGCTCTCTTTACTAAAAATTTTTGTCAAATCGCTAATCGGTTTTCTATTTTCAAAATTTTTTGCCACATTGTCCATAATGGCCTCAAGATCAAACATGAGTTCCTCTACCGTGTCTGCTATGACTTCTGCTACTACTGGTTCGGTGCTTCCACCACCTCCTCCAAGGATGCCAGCCTCTTCACGACCTCAGGATATTATCCCTACTCGCAGTGTTCAGGAATCTGCTCCTGTTCTAGCTTCTAATGATGAAATTCTCACTTTATTTGGAAGTGTGCAGGAACAAATGAGGCAGCAACAGGAAACAAACCAAATGCTTTTAAGGGAAATACAACTCCTGAAGTCTGGCTCGAGCAGATCTGCTGAGGATATTGTCACTCCATTACATCCCAGAACTTTGAACTTCAGTTCAGCCGTGTTTACTGAGGATAATAGGGGGAATATTGTGCCCAGCCTTCCTCAGAATCATACTCCTGAAATACCCTCCTCGATCAGGATGTCAACCATGAGGAGCTCAGGATATGCTTCAGGATATGGGCAAAATCCTCCAACGGGTAACGTGTCAAATAATAATAATACTCATGCTACTAACAATAGTGGATCTTTGCAGGATACATGTGTAACATCAGCACTTACTAGGGAACTTCAGAAGTTGAAGGACATGATATCTAGTGTACCTGGGGTGGTCCAGCCGATCCCAGAAGTGTCCCAAGACAGCCACAAGATATCTCGTTTTGCATATCCTATCTGTGATGCTGAGATTCCAAAGAGATTTCAAACCCCCAACATGAAGCTCTACGACGGAACTACGGATCCTGAGGAGCATATTGCTCAGTATAGGGAAAGAATGGAGATTAACCCTATCCCTCCGGAGCTCAAGGAAGCATGCTTGTGCAAGGGATTTGGTTCTACTCTAACAGGATCAGCCTTAAAATGGCTGTTAAACGTTCCTCCTCACTCAATTACTTCGTTTGCTCATTTGGTTAATTTATTTAACAGTCAATTTTCTTGCAGTCGGAGTTTTGAGAAACTAACCAGTGATCTTTACAGGATAACTCAAGGGCCTCAGGAATCCTTGAGGGATTATGTGAACAAATTCAGTCGAGAATCCTTGGATATCCCACATCTTGATCTTGTAATGAATCCCTGCAGGAATCTAGACGAAGCTCGTAACAGGGCTTTGAGATATATCCGTCTGGAAGATGACAGGAAGATGCAAGAAAGGATGAACTCATCTAACACTTATGAGTCAACTAACAGGAAGTCTGAATCCTCATTCAAGCCATATCGGCCTAAGCCATATGGTAGAAATGAAAATAAAAGAGTGAATGCTGTTGAAGATGAGGATCCTGAAGAATATCCTGAGTTGTCTGAATATTGCTTTTCTGTTGTAACACCTGTGCCTCCACGGCCATCAAACAAATACCAAACCAATGAAATATTATATTTCATACTTGGGATTTGTAAAAATATGTGTATCATTTGCACATATCAATTCTTGTTCAATTTCAAACTCTAAATCGCTTTCTGGAAGGTTATACGCGCACTGATGCGTAAATATAACCAGTTTAAATGCAACAAACACTCCGGAATAGTGACATAGGCTTAACATACCTTAAATAACCTTTACATAACTTAGATATAAGTTTTGGAAGGTTTGGTGTGGTGAAATCAAAGTTTAATCGCTTACAGGGACTAAAGTTGACAAACTGCGAAAGTATGCCAATTTGAACTGTAACAGACATTCCGGAACATAACCATAAGTTAAACATACCATAAATATCCTTCACATAGCTTAGAAATAGGCTTTGAGGTGTTCGGTATGCTAAAATAAACTTTTGTGTCATTCAGGGACTAAAAGTGTCAAAAAAGTGCACAAGTTTGCATTTTCGCGCATAACTTACGTTCTGAATACATCCGGACATCCAAAAATTTATGTAAGCACTAAAATATTTTATTTTAGTGTTCGGCATAAGAAAAATCCATTCGTCACGTCATTTGGATCGTTTTTCGCGCTTATGCGCATTCCGTCGTAATTAAGCGAACATCGCGTTCGTACGACCAAACGAACCAACACCCGGCATATATTTGAGCATGTTTCATGTCCACAATGTTTAGGCATCATTTTAGGGCCTTAAAGTTGGCTTTACGGGCCTTGGAAGTGTCGGAAATGGCCTTAAACACGTGCAGGGACTGAAACTGTCATTTCTGAAACTTGTTTTCTGATCTGAAGAGCTAGGCGGCCCGCCTCAGCCAAGCTTAAATGTTAGGCGGCCCGCGTCAGTCCTTCTGACCAGATTAAATGCATTTAACCACAAGTTGCAGCTGTTTGATCCTCCACCACATGTTCTAACTTGCTTAGTCAGATGATAAGCATCAATTTTAGCTTCCATAACCTTCCAACAAGTGTACGGATGGGATCGAATCACGGTTTCCATGAAACGATCTCAACGGTGCACCGAATACTATAAATACCCCATGCCCCCCATTGCATAACTTACAAGAATTCTGATTTGAGAAACTCTAAGTTGAAACCATTGTTTCATACCTGAGATTCTTGGATCGGGATTAGCATTCGGGGACCCTGGGTAAGTATTCTTTCGTTCTTTTCCTTATTTTATTGCTTTTCGAGTCCGAAAGTCAAACTTTGTTTGACTTTCAGCATTGACCAGTAATGGTCAATGCGAAGTTCGTTTGAACTTCGCAACGTGAGTGTAATCACGTTGGTCATAGTCCCTTGGGACTATGCCCACTGATTACCACGTTGTCTAGAGTCGTAGGGTAGGCGATCTAATAAATCGCCTATACCTTCGAACTCGACCCATTTGGTCGATCATTAGGATCCGACCAAATAGATTAGGTGACCATAGTAGGTAGGGAATAACCTTCCGAGGTTATACCCTATGGTCACATCGTTTGAGTAGTTGTATGATAGGTAGTTTATATGCCTTAGGTAAATTACCAGAATACCCTTTTCATGTATAATTGGTAATTAAGCATATGTAACCTAAACTTTTGTCACATAACTGATTATGTAACATGTTTAGGCATATAACACTTGTCATAGGACTAGTTAGACGGTCCGAACGCGTTTCACGCGCACGACACGTTAAAGTAGCATATGTTACCTTAATGGGTCGCGATGGGTCGAAAGCACTTAGGTTAGGTTTCATGTAGTATGTAGGCCTTGTTAAACCATATCATATGAGTTCCAACACTCATTTGGTTTACCAAGCCTCATCCTATCCGATCTCCCGATTTAGGTCCGGGTTATTTATGTAGTTACCTATATTAGGTACCGTTTGATTTCCGAGACTCCTCTAGCTTACTTGGTAGCTGTTCAAGACTCCTAAGCACTCTCAGGCGAGTACATTATTCCCCTATTTTACTGCTTTCAATTGTTTTGGGGTGACTCATATGTGCTAAATGTTTTCGATGTTATAACGATGGTTTCAAAAACGATTAAGACGATTTATACAAAACTAATAACGATTTCATAAAGTGAACAAACTTGTTGGTTGTAGTTACATAACAAATGACATTCATTAGCAATGATCAAGCCGACCAGTATTAGGTTATGGTACCATAGGATCTGACAAATCCCGTTATTTACTACACCCGTGGTTATGTGTGGGTATGGTAGGTAGCGACTGAATCTGTAATTATTAATTTACCCTATGGAGGTTTGTTAATACGAAAACGAGAAGCGATGAAAGTCACGAAGGTTTGAATGTTATTAGCGAGACGACCTTATAAGTAGTTTCACGACCTAAAACGAATTAAACGATTTACGATTGGTTTTCACACGATGTTTTAACGATTGGGTAACGATTGGGTTTCACACGATGTTTTAACGATTGGGTAACGATGTTTTAACGATTGGGTAAACGATTGGCTTCAAAGCGATATACGATATTATTTTGGTTATACATATTACATGATTTACATTTGGGCATGAACATTACTTTGGTGGTTTGGTTTGGATTAAGTGATTAAGTAACAATGCGTGTGGAATATGATACAAGCATGGTGGATACGCCGCTGGTACTTCCTATATATAAGTGTTTGTATGGTATTACATATTGTAGCGTTATTTGAATCATTTCAGTTTGAGACATAGAACATTTTATACAAGTAACATACTTTTCACAAGACATTTATTTACAAACAACTTATCTTATACAAACTCATTTTACATGGTTATTCATTTAATCATGCATTATTCTCTTATTTATACATATCACCTGAACTTATCATTGTTTTTTTTCAATAATTTACTAAAACAAATGTTTTTGGGTTAAGAGTCATGGCTACGAGGTTTTACAAATTATAACCCGCTTGATTTGAGTTGGTTAATTAAGTTGCAATATTATACTCTTTTCAAAACAAGGTTTTTAAATAAAGTATTGCAACGTCTAAACTAGCCATGATTTCGACACTCCTACAAAACCTATGTACTCGCCAGCATTTCTTTGCTGACCTCGTTTTCACATATGTTTCAGGTATTGTTGAATGATATCGATTGATAAGATGCATGCTCACATAGGACTGGACAAGGCCTTAGTGACTCAATAACAATGATAGACTATGTTTAAATAGTGTATTTAGATTCAAGACGATGTAATTATTCAATGTTTAATAAAACGAAACACTTTTTGGTATCCATGGTTATGAAACATTAATTCTGTTGCAACACGCCTCGATGTTTCCGCCGCGATTTGTTGTTTTACGCGGTCGGGGTGTGACAGAAAAGATGGTATCAGAGCCAATGGTTATAGGGAATTAGGTTATTAGTAATTAGTAATGCTTTGACCTAGTCTATAACCTTCTTAGGACCCTAACGCGAGTTTACTTGCGTTTAGTCATAAAACAATACCGTCACCTATCCTTAGGCGACGACCACAACAAGAACATAAATTTCAAAACCGCTTTGAAAACTAATCATCTGTTCTAGGATGATTGATTACTAGGTTTTGAACCCTCTATTGTAAGGTTTTGAACTCTCTATTATATGGTTTTGAACCTCTTTGAGTTTTCAAAACTTCGTCAAGGTTTTGGGTTTTAAATAATGTGAACACGTGCAAACTGGAAGGGTGAATGCCTGTATTCTGGGTTTTCTGTCTAGGCAAGCACTTCGTATACATCTCATCAGACGCGAGACCAGTTGTGCTTACCTGGGAATTCTTGGGATGAGTGTTCACTTATAGGCGAGCATGTCTTCGCGATACATTATTTTTGACCCATTTACTTTGATCAGTCACCGTCTCATTTGTTTGCCTTAGGTAACAAACAAATGATCGCAATCTTCATGCGTTATCATTCTGTTTTGATTGTCCAATAATCTTTCACTTGTTTCTCCCTATGCCTTTCTTTTTCTTCAAGAATGTCTCTTCATCACGATGACGCCCAGATATCTGAGCAAGCAGCCAAAATTCGCTCAGCAAATAGGCGAAGTAGTCCTGAAGACTGTTGAATTAGCTACTGCCATGTATCATCTCCAGGATGAAGCCACTCAAGAGTCACCAAGACAGGCAGGACCTAGTCAGGCGACAACACCATCAGCCAATAAACCAATCGAGGAATCAAAGACCATGGATGAACGATCCCCTAAGAAGTCAAAGAAGCGAAAGGCTTCTCAGAACTTCGCCATGGTCGCTCACAATGGTAAAGCAGTCCCCAACCAACCAGCTCAACCCCCCTGCTAGGAGTGTATGGCTTTTCCTATGATACCTACATCAAGGAACTATGTACCTTACAAACTACTCTTTTGATTTCTCTCTTTCAAATGATTGCTCATGATTCCCTAAAAAATTTTAAGTACTCGTTTCACTCTAAGAAACAAAGTATAGAAAATTAAGTGACATTATGAGTAATCGTGCTTTTCGCACATCTGTGCCTTTAAATCCTTGGTTAGATAACTAAGGGTATTTTCAAATCTCATACCCATTACGTTTTGATTTTTCAACATACACAGTACCAGTATTTCAAAACAATCTTCATGATCTCAAAACATTTCATATAGTTTGAAAACAATTTTTTTTCTAGATGCATTGTCTGTGTTATTTCAAAAACATTGGCCATGTTATCAAAACCAACCTTTCTAATTTCAAAATATTTCATATAGTCTGAAGACAATATTAAAACAATACATTTTCTGATCAAGTGCATGATTTCGAAAAGCATCATTCATGTCTTTCAAAAACCTTATACATAATTTCAAAATTCATTTCGCATGATTTTAAAACATTTTTGTAAATATATCTACCTATTACACCTACTTTATGATTTCAAAAAAAAAAATATTATATATAAGGTTTCAAAATCGTTAAACACATTTTTCTTAAAAGAACCCCATGCATAGTTTTCAAAAATATTTTCCTCATACATTGACTTAACCTTCAAAATTCTGCTTCATATGTCGCCTTGACATATCAAGCATCTCAACTTCATAAGCATTTTACATCATGTTTTGACCTAAGCACATCCAGTGCAAGGTTTCAAAACATCTTCAACTTCTAAAATTCATATGGGATCTTTTTATCTTTACAATTAGATCCTTGTGGATGATTATCATTCAAATCAGAGTCCTTAATCGGATTCCTTATGTACCTTAATTCGAACATTTCGGTTCCTAGTAATCGAAATCGAATTTTCTTTTTGAATCTTTCTATCTTTATAGTTGGATTCTTGATAACGTTTAAAGTACCAAATGAAATCCACGGAATGGATTCCTAGTGTGCTTTAAATGCATGTACGCAATTTACAAGACAAATTAACGAACAATTTTGTGGTTATATGATTTGTGTTTATGTGTTCTCCTCTATGTTTTTGTGTGTTACGATTTTTCCAAATCCTCATAGAATCTTTCATATCTTCATATGAGAGATTCATAGTAGGATATTCAAAAGGTACTACCTTAAATCCTTATGGGCTTCTACCTGGTAGTTAAGACCCTTGGGTTATATAGTACCACTCCATGATTCATAAGAAACCTTAAGTGGTCTAGTCAAAAAGATTGATTCACAATCTGGTTAAAGAATGACATCTAGTGATGTAGCTGAACAGACTCCTTGATAGTCTATTTAGATCATTTATTGATTTAATTAAAAGGACTCTATGGCGGTCTAGTTACACTCATCACAGGTTTGTTCATTTGGTTTTTCCCCTACACACTATAAAATAGACTGTGTGTACTGTGCAAGGAATTGTCTGATTATGGACGCGTACATAATTATGAAATTTAGTGCATAGGAACCCAGTAAGATTTATTATGTGTAAGAACCGATAGTGACAAAAATAACGAAATGAGAACGATGTAATGGAGGTACGGTGGACGCACCAATGATGCTTCATATACTTGTATATAAGTATCCCTCTTACATTGCAAGCATGATGTTATTAAAGTTACTAGAAGTTCAGAACCCTAACCAATGTTGTTCGGTCTTTTCAACTTCATGTTTTAAACTCTCACAAGTTTCCTCTAAATAAATTTCGGGACGAAATTTCCTAAAGTAGGGGAGACTGTAACACCTGTGCCTCCACGGCCATCAAACAAATACCAAACCAATGAAATATTATATTTCATACTTGGGATTTGTAAAAATATGTGTATCATTTGCACATATCAATTCTTGTTCAATTTCAAACTCTAAATCGCTTTCTGGAAGGTTATACGCGCACTGATGCGTAAATATAACCAGTTTAAGTGCAACAAACACTCCGGAATAGTGACATAGGCTTAACATACCTTAAATAACCTTTACATAACTTAGATATAAGTTTTAGAAGGTTTGGTGTGGTGAAATCAAAGTTTAATCGCTTACAGGGACTAAAGTTGACAAACTGCGAAAGTATGCCAATTTGAACTGTAACAGACATTCCGGAACATAACCATAAGTTAAACATACCATAAATATCCTTCACATAGCTTAGAAATAGGCTTTGAGGTGTTCGGTATGCTAAAATAAACTTTTGTGTCATTCAGGGACTAAAAGTGTCAAAAAAGTGCACAAGTTTGCATTTTCGCGCATAACTTACGTTCTGAATACATCCGGACATCCAAAAATTTATGTAAGCACTAAAATATTTTATTTTAGTGTTCGGCATAAGAAAAATCCATTCGTCACGTCATTTGGATCGTTTTTCGCGCTTATGCGCATTCCGTCGTAATTAAGCGAACATCGCGTTCGTACGACCAAACGAACCAACACCCGGCATATATTTGAGCATGTTTCATGTCCACAATGTTTAGGCATCATTTTAGGGCCTTAAAGTTGGCTTTACGGGCCTTGGAAGTGTCGGAAATGGCCTTAAACACGTGCAGGGACTGAAACTGTCATTTCTGAAACTTGTTTTCTGATCTGAAGAGCTAGGCGGCCCGCCTCAGCCAAGCTTAAATGTTAGGCGGCCCGCGTCAGTCCTTCTGACCAGATTAAATGCATTTAACCACAAGTTGCAGCTGTTTGATCCTCCACCACATGTTCTAACTTGCTTAGTCAGATGATAAGCATCAATTTTAGCTTCCATAACCTTCCAACAAGTGTACGGATGGGATCGAATCACGGTTTCCATGAAACGATCTCAACGGTGCACCGAATACTATAAATACCCCATGCCCCCCATTGCATAACTTACAAGAATTCTGATTTGAGAAACTCTAAGTTGAAACCATTGTTTCATACCTGAGATTCTTGGATCGGGATTAGCATTCGGGGACCCTGGGTAAGTATTCTTTCGTTCTTTTCCTTATTTTATTGCTTTTCGAGTCCGAAAGTCAAACTTTGTTTGACTTTCAGCATTGACCAGTAATGGTCAATGCGAAGTTCGTTTGAACTTCGCAACGTGAGTGTAATCACGTTGGTCATAGTCCCTTGGGACTATGCCCACTGATTACCACGTTGTCTAGAGTCGTAGGGTAGGCGATCTAATAAATCGCCTATACCTTCGAACTCGACCCATTTGGTCGATCATTAGGATCCGACCAAATAGATTAGGTGACCATAGTAGGTAGGGAATAACCTTCCGAGGTTATACCCTATGGTCACATCGTTTGAGTAGTTGTATGATAGGTAGTTTATATGCCTTAGGTAAATTACCAGATTACCCTTTTCATGTATAATTGGTAATTAAGCATATGTAACCTAAACTTTTGTCACATAACTGATTATGTAACATGTTTAGGCATATAACACTTGTCATAGGACTAGTTAGACGGTCCGAACGCGTTTCACGCGCACGACACGTTAAAGTAGCATATGTTACCTTAATGGGTCGCGATGGGTCGAAAGCACTTAGGTTAGGTTTCATGTAGTATGTAGGCCTTGTTAAACCATATCATATGAGTTCCAACACTCATTTGGTTTACCAAGCCTCATCCTATCCGATCTCCCGATTTAGGTCCGGGTTATTTATGTAGTTACCTATATTAGGTACCGTTTGATTTCCGAGACTCCTCTAGCTTACTTGGTAGCTGTTCAAGACTCCTAAGCACTCTCAGGCGAGTACATTATTCCCCTATTTTACTGCTTTCAATTGTTTTGGGGTGACTCATATGTGCTAAATGTTTTCGATGTTATAACGATGGTTTCAAAAACGATTAAGACGATTTATACAAAACTAATAACGATTTCATAAAGTGAACAAACTTGTTGGTTGTAGTTACATAACAAATGACATTCATTAGCAATGATCAAGCCGACCAGTATTAGGTTATGGTACCATAGGATCTGACAAATCCCGTTATTTACTACACCCGTGGTTATGTGTGGGTATGGTAGGTAGCGACTGAATCTGTAATTATTAATTTACCCTATGGAGGTTTGTTAATACGAAAACGAGAAGCGATGAAAGTCACGAAGGTTTGAATGTTATTAGCGAGACGACCTTATAAGTAGTTTCACGACCTAAAACGAATTAAACGATTTACGATTGGTTTTCACACGATGTTTTAACGATTGGGTAACGATTGGGTTTCACACGATGTTTTAACGATTGGGTAACGATGTTTTAACGATTGGGTAAACGATTGGCTTCAAAGCGATATACGATATTATTTTGGTTATACATATTACATGATTTACATTTGGGCATGAACATTACTTTGGTGGTTTGGTTTGGATTAAGTGATTAAGTAACAATGCGTGTGGAATATGATACAAGCATGGTGGATACGCCGCTGGTACTTCCTATATATAAGTGTTTGTATGGTATTACATATTGTAGCGTTATTTGAATCATTTCAGTTTGAGACATAGAACATTTTATACAAGTAACATACTTTTCACAAGACATTTATTTACAAACAACTTATCTTATACAAACTCATTTTACATGGTTATTCATTTAATCATGCATTATTCTCTTATTTATACATATCACCTGAACTTATCATTGTTTTTTTTCAATAATTTACTAAAACAAATGTTTTTGGGTTAAGAGTCATGGCTACGAGGTTTTACAAATTATAACCCGCTTGATTTGAGTTGGTTAATTAAGTTGCAATATTATACTCTTTTCAAAACAAGGTTTTTAAATAAAGTATTGCAACGTCTAAACTAGCCATGATTTCGACACTCCTACAAAACCTATGTACTCGCCAGCATTTCTTTGCTGACCTCGTTTTCACATATGTTTCAGGTATTGTTGAATGATATCGATTGATAAGATGCATGCTCACATAGGACTGGACAAGGCCTTAGTGACTCAATAACAATGATAGACTATGTTTAAATAGTGTATTTAGATTCAAGACGATGTAATTATTCAATGTTTAATAAAACGAAACACTTTTTGGTATCCATGGTTATGAAACATTAATTCTGTTGCAACACGCCTCGATGTTTCCGCCGCGATTTGTTGTTTTACGCGGTCGGGGTGTGACAGAAAAGATGGTATCAGAGCCAATGGTTATAGGGAATTAGGTTATTAGTAATTAGTAATGCTTTGACCTAGTCTATAACCTTCTTAGGACCCTAACGCGAGTTTACTTGCGTTTAGTCATAAAACAATACCGTCACCTATCCTTAGGCGACGACCACAACAAGAACATAAATTTCAAAACCGCTTTGAAAACTAATCATCTGTTCTAGGATGATTGATTACTAGGTTTTGAACCCTCTATTGTAAGGTTTTGAACTCTCTATTATATGGTTTTGAACCTCTTTGAGTTTTCAAAACTTCGTCAAGGTTTTGGGTTTTAAATAATGTGAACACGTGCAAACTGGAAGGGTGAATGCCTGTATTCTGGGTTTTCTGTCTAGGCAAGCACTTCGTATACATCTCATCAGACGCGAGACCAGTTGTGCTTACCTGGGAATTCTTGGGATGAGTGTTCACTTATAGGCGAGCATGTCTTCGCGATACATTATTTTTGACCCATTTACTTTGATCAGTCACCGTCTCATTTGTTTGCCTTAGGTAACAAACAAATGATCGCAATCTTCATGCGTTATCATTCTGTTTTGATTGTCCAATAATCTTTCACTTGTTTCTCCCTATGCCTTTCTTTTTCTTCAAGAATGTCTCTTCATCACGATGACGCCCAGATATCTGAGCAAGCAGCCAAAATTCGCTCAGCAAATAGGCGAAGTAGTCCTGAAGACTGTTGAATTAGCTACTGCCATGTATCATCTCCAGGATGAAGCCACTCAAGAGTCACCAAGACAGGCAGGACCTAGTCAGGCGACAACACCATCAGCCAATAAACCAATCGAGGAATCAAAGACCATGGATGAACGATCCCCTAAGAAGTCAAAGAAGCGAAAGGCTTCTCAGAACTTCGCCATGGTCGCTCACAATGGTAAAGCAGTCCCCAACCAACCAGCTCAACCCCCCTGCTAGGAGTGTATGGCTTTTCCTATGATACCTACATCAAGGAACTATGTACCTTACAAACTACTCTTTTGATTTCTCTCTTTCAAATGATTGCTCATGATTCCCTAAAAAATTTTAAGTACTCGTTTCACTCTAAGAAACAAAGTATAGAAAATTAAGTGACATTATGAGTAATCGTGCTTTTCGCACATCTGTGCCTTTAAATCCTTGGTTAGATAACTAAGGGTATTTTCAAATCTCATACCCATTACGTTTTGATTTTTCAACATACACAGTACCAGTATTTCAAAACAATCTTCATGATCTCAAAACATTTCATATAGTTTGAAAACAATTTTTTTTCTAGATGCATTGTCTGTGTTATTTCAAAAACATTGGCCATGTTATCAAAACCAACCTTTCTAATTTCAAAATATTTCATATAGTCTGAAGACAATATTAAAACAATACATTTTCTGATCAAGTGCATGATTTCGAAAAGCATCATTCATGTCTTTCAAAAACCTTATACATAATTTCAAAATTCATTTCGCATGATTTTAAAACATTTTTGTAAATATATCTACCTATTACACCTACTTTATGATTTCAAAAAAAAAAAAAAATATTATATATAAGGTTTCAAAATCGTTAAACACATTTTTCTTAAAAGAACCCCATGCATAGTTTTCAAAAATATTTTCCTCATACATTGACTTAACCTTCAAAATTCTGCTTCATATGTCGCCTTGACATATCAAGCATCTCAACTTCATAAGCATTTTACATCATGTTTTGACCTAAGCACATCCAGTGCAAGGTTTCAAAACATCTTCAACTTCTAAAATTCATATGGGATCTTTTTATCTTTACAATTAGATCCTTGTGGATGATTATCATTCAAATCAGAGTCCTTAATCGGATTCCTTATGTACCTTAATTCGAACATTTCGGTTCCTAGTAATCGAAATCGAATTTTCTTTTTGAATCTTTCTATCTTTATAGTTGGATTCTTGATAACGTTTAAAGTACCAAATGAAATCCACGGAATGGATTCCTAGTGTGCTTTAAATGCATGTACGCAATTTACAAGACAAATTAACGAACAATTTTGTGGTTATATGATTTGTGTTTATGTGTTCTCCTCTATGTTTTTGTGTGTTACGATTTTTCCAAATCCTCATAGAATCTTTCATATCTTCATATGAGAGATTCATAGTAGGATATTCAAAAGGTACTACCTTAAATCCTTATGGGCTTCTACCTGGTAGTTAAGACCCTTGGGTTATATAGTACCACTCCATGATTCATAAGAAACCTTAAGTGGTCTAGTCAAAAAGATTGATTCACAATCTGGTTAAAGAATGACATCTAGTGATGTAGCTGAACAGACTCCTTGATAGTCTATTTAGATCATTTATTGATTTAATTAAAAGGACTCTATGGCGGTCTAGTTACACTCATCACAGGTTTGTTCATTTGGTTTTTCCCCTACACACTATAAAATAGACTGTGTGTACTGTGCAAGGAATTGTCTGATTATGGACGCGTACATAATTATGAAATTTAGTGCATAGGAACCCAGTAAGATTTATTATGTGTAAGAACCGATAGTGACAAAAATAACGAAATGAGAACGATGTAATGGAGGTACGGTGGACGCACCAATGATGCTTCATATACTTGTATATAAGTATCCCTCTTACATTGCAAGCATGATGTTATTAAAGTTACTAGAAGTTCAGAACCCTAACCAATGTTGTTCGGTCTTTTCAACTTCATGTTTTAAACTCTCACAAGTTTCCTCTAAATAAATTTCGGGACGAAATTTCCTAAAGTAGGGGAGACTGTAACACCTGTGCCTCCACGGCCATCAAACAAATACCAAACCAATGAAATATTATATTTCATACTTGGGATTTGTAAAAATATGTGTATCATTTGCACATATCAATTCTTGTTCAATTTCAAACTCTAAATCGCTTTCTGGAAGGTTATACGCGCACTGATGCGTAAATATAACCAGTTTAAATGCAACAAACACTCCGGAATAGTGACATAGGCTTAACATACCTTAAATAACCTTTACATAACTTAGATATAAGTTTTAGAAGGTTTGGTGTGGTGAAATCAAAGTTTAATCGCTTACAGGGACTAAAGTTGACAAACTGCGAAAGTATGCCAATTTGAACTGTAACAGACATTCCGGAACATAACCATAAGTTAAACATACCATAAATATCCTTCACATAGCTTAGAAATAGGCTTTGAGGTGTTCGGTATGCTAAAATAAACTTTTGTGTCATTCAGGGACTAAAAGTGTCAAAAAAGTGCACAAGTTTGCATTTTCGCGCATAACTTACGTTCTGAATACATCCGGACATCCAAAAATTTATGTAAGCACTAAAATATTTTATTTTAGTGTTCGGCATAAGAAAAATCCATTCGTCACGTCATTTGGATCGTTTTTCGCGCTTATGCGCATTCCGTCGTAATTAAGCGAACATCGCGTTCGTACGACCAAACGAACCAACACCCGGCATATATTTGAGCATGTTTCATGTCCACAATGTTTAGGCATCATTTTAGGGCCTTAAAGTTGGCTTTACGGGCCTTGGAAGTGTCGGAAATGGCCTTAAACACGTGCAGGGACTGAAACTGTCATTTCTGAAACTTGTTTTCTGATCTGAAGAGCTAGGCGGCCCGCCTCAGCCAAGCTTAAATGTTAGGCGGCCCACGTCAGTCCTTCTGACCAGATTAAATGCATTTAACCACAAGTTGCAGCTGTTTGATCCTCCACCACATGTTCTAACTTGCTTAGTCAGATGATAAGCATCAATTTTAGCTTCCATAACCTTCCAACAAGTGTACGGATGGGATCGAATCACGGTTTCCATGAAACGATCTCAACGGTGCACCGAATACTATAAATACCCCATGCCCCCCATTGCATAACTTACAAGAATTCTGATTTGAGAAACTCTAAGTTGAAACCATTGTTTCATACCTGAGATTCTTGGATCGGGATTAGCATTCGGGGACCCTGGGTAAGTATTCTTTCGTTCTTTTCCTTATTTTATTGCTTTTCGAGTCCGAAAGTCAAACTTTGTTTGACTTTCAGCATTGACCAGTAATGGTCAATGCGAAGTTCGTTTGAACTTCGCAACGTGAGTGTAATCACGTTGGTCATAGTCCCTTGGGACTATGCCCACTGATTACCACGTTGTCTAGAGTCGTAGGGTAGGCGATCTAATAAATCGCCTATACCTTCGAACTCGACCCATTTGGTCGATCATTAGGATCCGACCAAATAGATTAGGTGACCATAGTAGGTAGGGAATAACCTTCCGAGGTTATACCCTATGGTCACATCGTTTGAGTAGTTGTATGATAGGTAGTTTATATGCCTTAGGTAAATTACCAGAATACCCTTTTCATGTATAATTGGTAATTAAGCATATGTAACCTAAACTTTTGTCACATAACTGATTATGTAACATGTTTAGGCATATAACACTTGTCATAGGACTAGTTAGACGGTCCGAACGCGTTTCACGCGCACGACACGTTAAAGTAGCATATGTTACCTTAATGGGTCGCGATGGGTCGAAAGCACTTAGGTTAGGTTTCATGTAGTATGTAGGCCTTGTTAAACCATATCATATGAGTTCCAACACTCATTTGGTTTACCAAGCCTCATCCTATCCGATCTCCCGATTTAGGTCCGGGTTATTTATGTAGTTACCTATATTAGGTACCGTTTGATTTCCGAGACTCCTCTAGCTTACTTGGTAGCTGTTCAAGACTCCTAAGCACTTTCAGGCGAGTACATTATTCCCCTATTTTACTGCTTTCAATTGTTTTGGGGTGACTCATATGTGCTAAATGTTTTCGATGTTATAACGATGGTTTCAAAAACGATTAAGACGATTTATACAAAACTAATAACGATTTCATAAAGTGAACAAACTTGTTGGTTGTAGTTACATAACAAATGACATTCATTAGCAATGATCAAGCCGACCAGTATTAGGTTATGGTACCATAGGATCTGACAAATCCCGTTATTTACTACACCCGTGGTTATGTGTGGGTATGGTAGGTAGCGACTGAATCTGTAATTATTAATTTACCCTATGGAGGTTTGTTAATACGAAAACGAGAAGCGATGAAAGTCACGAAGGTTTGAATGTTATTAGCGAGACGACCTTATAAGTAGTTTCACGACCTAAAACGAATTAAACGATTTACGATTGGTTTTCACACGATGTTTTAACGATTGGGTAACGATTGGGTTTCACACGATGTTTTAACGATTGGGTAACGATTGGGTTTCACACGATGTTTTAACGATTGGGTAACGATGTTTTAACGATTGGGTAAACGATTGGCTTCAAAGCGATATACGATATTATTTTGGTTATACATATTACATGATTTACATTTGGGCATGAACATTACTTTGGTGGTTTGGTTTGGATTAAGTGATTAAGTAACAATGCGTGTGGAATATGATACAAGCATGGTGGATACGCCGCTGGTACTTCCTATATATAAGTGTTTGTATGGTATTACATATTGTAGCGTTATTTGAATCATTTCAGTTTGAGACATAGAACATTTTATACAAGTAACATACTTTTCACAAGACATTTATTTACAAACAACTTATCTTATACAAACTCATTTTACATGGTTATTCATTTAATCATGCATTATTCTCTTATTTATACATATCACCTGAACTTATCATTGTTTTTTTTCAATAATTTACTAAAACAAATGTTTTTGGGTTAAGAGTCATGGCTACGAGGTTTTACAAATTATAACCCGCTTGATTTGAGTTGGTTAATTAAGTTGCAATATTATACTCTTTTCAAAACAAGGTTTTTAAATAAAGTATTGCAACGTCTAAACTAGCCATGATTTCGACACTCCTACAAAACCTATGTACTCGCCAGCATTTCTTTGCTGACCTCGTTTTCACATATGTTTCAGGTATTGTTGAATGATATCGATTGATAAGATGCATGCTCACATAGGACTGGACAAGGCCTTAGTGACTCAATAACAATGATAGACTATGTTTAAATAGTGTATTTAGATTCAAGACGATGTAATTATTCAATGTTTAATAAAACGAAACACTTTTTGGTATCCATGGTTATGAAACATTAATTCTGTTGCAACACGCCCCGATGTTTCCGCCGCGATTTGTTGTTTTACGCGGTCGGGGTGTGACATCTGTTAACATTCCTGAATTAATGTATGCTATGCAGGGTCTAGGAGACAAGGCTAGGTGGCCTCGAAAGAATCAACAAAAGGCTGACTGGAAAGATAAGTCAAAATGGTGTGCTTTCTACGAAGATTTCGGACATGTAACTGAGGATTGCATTGCTCTAAGGAAAGAAATAAGCTATCTTCTAAGCAAGGGATATCTGAAAGATCTCTTAGGAAAAAAGAAGAATAAGGGTCAGGATACTGAGAAGGATCCTGAACGAGCAGCATCACCTCCTGCGGATGCCAAGATAATCAACTTCATTTCGGGAGGATCCGACATTTGTGGAACTTCGTATTCGGCAGCAAAGAGACATGCAAAAGAAGCTAAGGCCGAAAGGGGAGACAAACCTGTCAGGATGACTACCCTCACAACTGACAAAGTGATCACTTTTGATGCTGATGATAGGGATACTGTCCAGGATCCTCACCATGATGCTCTGGTAATAACGTTATATGTGGCTAACCATTTTGTACGCAGGATATTAGTTGATAATGGCAGCTCCGTCAACATAATCCAACTAGAAACTCTGAAGAGAATGAATGTATCTCCAATGGATATCACTTCAAAGTCTACTGTGCTTGTTGGGTTCAGTGGAGAGGCTAGAAACACAGTGGGAGAGATAAAGTTGCCAGTATACGTTGAAGGAGTCAACTCGATACAACGTTTCTGTGTGATGGATTCTCTCTCCTGCTACAACATCATACTGGGAAGACCATGGATTCACGATATGAAGGCTGTGCCATCAACATATCACCAATGCATCAAGATACCTACACCTTGGGGAGTTGTCAAAGTCGATAGTGATCAGCAGGAGGCGAAAGAATGCTACTCATCATCGATGAAATCCTCAACCAAACCTAGTGCAGCATAGCAATTAAAGACGCGGGCCCAGGATATCGTGGAGGATCCGGAGCAGGATGTGAAGAAAATTATCCTGGACCAGGATAATCCTGATATTTCGGTGCTCGTAGGGACCAATATCCCTCAGGATATTGAAGAACAATTAATTAACTTTTTGAAATGCATGATGTCAACGTTTGCATGGAAGCATGAGGATATGACAGGCATATCCAAAGATATTATCACTCACAAGCTTGGAATTGATAAATCATTCAAGCCTGTGCAGCAAAAAAGAAGGAAGTTTGCTCCTGAGCGGAACACAATAATCCAGGAGGAAGTTGAGAGATTATTGAAGTCCAGGATGATCAGAGAGGTTAAGTTCCCAAGGTGGCTAGCAAACGTGGTTGTAGTACAGAAGAAAAATGGGAAATGGAGAGTTTGTGTGGACTACACAGACTTAAACAAAGCTTGTCCTAAAGACCCATTTCCTCTTCCCCACATTGATGCAATGGTAGATGCCACTGCCGGGCATAAAATGCTGACCTTCATGGACGCATCTTCAGGATTTCAGCAGATCCAAATGGAGCCTTCTGACCAGGAGGATACTGCCTTCATGACACCAACAGGTATTTATTGTTATACAGCTATGCCTTTTGGTTTGAAAAATGCAGGTGCAACATACCAAAGATTGGTAAACATGATGTTCAAAGACAAACTGGGGGACACCATGGAGGTATATATCGATGATATGGTGGTGAAATCTAAAAAGGCTGAGGATCACCTCCAGGATATCAAGGGAGCATTTGATATCCTGGATCGATACAACATGAAGCTGAATCCTGCTAAATGCCATTTCAGAGTGGGGGCAGGAAAGTTTCTTGGATATATGGTGACAAAAAGGGGGATAGAAGCAAGCCCAGAGCAGATCAAAGCTATCCTGGATATAAAATCACCCTCAAATATGAAGGACGTACAAAGATTGACAGGCCGAGTAGCAGCTTTAAACAGGTTTATCTCGAGATCCTCAGAGAAGTGCAAAGATTTTTATGATATCCTAAAGAAGAACAAAAGATTTGAATGGGGGGAGAAGCATGAAGCAGCCTTGCAGGATTTGAAACGATATCTCTCAACCGCACCTTTATTAATGAAGCCTGAAAATGGTGAACCACTATCCCTATACCTTGCTGTATCAGGGAATGCTGTAAGTGCCGTTCTTGTAAAAGACCATGAAGGTCAGCAATATCCTGTTTACTATGTTAGTAAAAGTTTGCTAGATGCTGAAACTAGGTATTCTCATTTAGAAAAATTGATATTAGCTCTAGTTATGGCATCGACAAAACTTAGGCATTATTTTGAGACACATAGGATACATGTTAAAACAAATTATCCTGTCAAAAATGTGCTCAGGAAACCAGAGATGTCAGGCAGGATGGCCAAGTGGTCAGTAAAGTTAAGTGCTTATGATTTAGTATATGAACCTAGAAATGCCATAAAATCCCAGGCTTTAGCTGACTTTGTGGCTGACTTTAGTAGTGACATTCAGGACGAGGTAGACCTAGAAGTTCAACAGTTAGGAGAATCCTCAGGATCCTGGACATTATATACTGATGGTGCATCTAATGTAAGAGGAGTAGGATTAGGAATACTACTAAAATCGCCACAGGGGGACATATTACCCCAGGCTATTAGGTGTGAATTTCCTGCTACTAATAATGAAGCAGAGTATGAGGCTTTAATTGCAGGATTAGAGTTGGCTAAGAACATGAGTGTCAAAAATTTGCAAGTATATGTTGACTCTTTGTTAATTACTAACCATTTTAATGGATCCTATGCAGTTAAGGGTGAGAAATTAATCGAATATCTCGATATTCTCAAAAAATTAGCAGGATATTTCGATGTTTTTATACTTGAACAGGTACCGAGGGAGGATAATGCTGAAGCGGATGCCTTAGCAAATTTGGGATCATCGATCAGGATACCTGAAGGGACCCAAATTCCAATATTACATGTCTTATATCCTGCAACGAATCCTCAGGATAAAGAAGTAGCGGGTATTCAGGATCCTGGAGCAGAACATCCTGAAAAGGATCCTAAATCCTGGACGGCTCCAATCATGAGATATCTCAAAGAAGGACACATCCCTGGAAATGAGAATCCTAAGGCATTTAGGATGAAGGTATCACGATTCACTATTATAAATAATATTTTATACAAGAAATCTCTTGCAGGACCGTATTTGAGGTGCTTGGAGGATCCTGAAGCCAAAGAAGTACTTCAGGATATACATGAAGGGGATTGTGGTAACCATGCTGGGGGCAGGTCGTTATTCTCAAAAGTGTTAAGGACAGGATATTATTGGCCAACAATGAGAAAGGATGCAGCAGAATATGCTTGAAGATGTGACGCATGTCAAAGACATAGTAACATACTGCATCAACCTGCTGAACCATTATATCCTATTGTTTCCCCTTGGCCGTTTATGAAGTGGGGTATGGATATAGTGGGAAAGCTACCAAAAGCCCCGGGAGGAAAAGTCTTTATGCTAGCAATGACGGATTATTTCTCTAAGTGGGTTGAAGCAGAAGCATTTGTTCAAGTGAGAGATCAAGAAGTAGTATCCTTCATAAAGAGGAATATCCTAACCAGATTCGGAGTACCAGCCGAGATAATCTGTGACAATGGTTCTCAATTTATAAGCAAGAGAACTACTGACTTTTGCAAAAGTTGGGGAATCAAAATGGTTACATCTACTCCGGTACATCCTCAAGCAAATGGACAAGCAGAATCCTCAAACAAGATAATTGTCAATAACTTAAAGAAGAGACTTGGAGCCAAAAAAGGAAGATGGGCAGAAGAATTACCCTTTGTTTTATGGGCTGATAGGACAACGGTAAAGAGTGCAACAGGCCAAACTCCATTTTCCTTGGTATTTGGAGCAGAAGCAATGATTCCAACAGAAATGACAATACCTACTGCAAGATCTACCCTAAGTGATCCTGAACAGAATCCTGAAGCCTTGAGTCAAGATTTAGACACTATAGATGAGAAGAGAGATGCGGCAAGGCTAAGGATAGCAGCATACCAACAGAGAATATCCAGGGCATATAACAAAAACATTAGGACCAGAAGATTTAAGGTTGGAGATTGGGTGTTAAGAAAGGCTTTTCAGAATACTACTAATCCTGCCGATGGCAAGTTAGCTCCAAAATGGGAAGGACCATATGAAGTTGAATCAGAAGCAGGGAAAGGAGCATACAGACTCAAGAATATGGAGGGGGATATGCTGCCGAGGTCTTGGAATGCTATACACCTTAAGCTCTATTTCAAGTGAGTTTAGAATTCAATTTCTAACTCAGAACGGTATGAATTCTATCTTTTTTAGATATGTTTTGGTTTAATTTATTCTTTGAAACTCAATACTAACTTAAGCATCGGAGGGGTGTTAGCCAAGCTAATACCCACCTTAGTTTACAATTGTTTTGCAGAATATGTTTCAGGATATAGCTCCAGGATATATGCTTAGGATAACTCGAAAGATTAGAGGATTGGCCCCCTCTCTCACGTACAAGGGATCCTGATCCCTTCACAGGTTTAAAGGTATTCACCTTTCTTCCGAACTGGGTTTAAACACCTCGCCTGGAGCGCAAGTTATTCAGGGATAGTTCAAGGTGGCGGGACCAGTCCATGTAAAAGTGGCTGACAATTTCGTTACTGTTGGCTATATCCTGAATCCTAAAGGTATATGAGGATTGATCACCCTCTCTCACGAAAGGGTATTTTCATACTCTCTAAGGTTTAAAGGTTTTCACCTTTCTAAGTCTTGGAGTTTATACACTCCCGCCTGTAGCGCATGAAAATTTGGGATTTTCCCCAGGATACAAGGGATTTATCTCCAGTACATCCTTGGGTTTTACCCTTGGGATCTAAAAAATTGCCTATACAATGGAAACTGACATTCAGAAGATTTCTAAGTATTTGTACACAGGGGACATTCCTATCGAGGCAATGGTGTAAAGCTAAAAGGATAAGGCTCGGAACTGATGCACTAAATGTCTCAGACAGGGGACATCTTCATTGAAAAAGTTGCAAAAGGATTGAGGTTTGATAATGGGGTTGTACCCTATCCCTGGTATGATCTTTCCTTTGTAAGCATCGTCTAAGTTTTTAGTAACATTATGTTAAGTATCCTGATATATTCTCAAAGTCCTTTTCAGGATATTTGATTAGGGTGTTTGAAACCAGTATTAGTTTGGAACTTTGATCATTTAAATATTATTAAAACTTGGTTTTGGAAAGATAGATTGTTTTTCACTTTCTAAAGACATTTCTACAAAGTTGAAGGAACGTTTGGAAGTTCTATCTAATAAAAGGTTTTTACAGTATATCGCTGAGCATACTGATCAGGATATTTTCATAAGATAGTAATATAAAATTTTTATAAAGCTAAAAATTACACTAAGTAATGCGAGGCAATAACAAACAAATAAGAGGATAAAATTATTCTTGAAGCAATCAATACTGGTTGATAACCGAGGGTTTCATCCTGAAACCCAGGACCCATCCACCTTCGGCTATCAAATTGTTTCGACATAGAAATAGATTGTTCATAAAAACATAAAATTGTTCGAATGAATTAAAGGAAATAAGCTCTAGGGGGTAGTGCCTTCTTGGTCCATAGTGGTTTCAGCAACATCCGTCTTGGGATCCGCCTCAGCATTCTTCTCAACATCGGTTGTTTTTTCAACTGCTTTGGAAGGTTCTTCGACAGTTGATTTAGAAGAGGTGCCGCCGAGGTTCTTCAGCTTGGTCTCCCAAGCACCAACATCCCAAGAAGGGCATTCGAAACCTAATGTTTTGGCTTCATGAGCCATCTTCAACCTGGCTTGAAGGAGAGAAATGACGACGGAACTTTTGAGGCTTTCCCGGTAGCTGACCATATCCCGTTCGTACTGCACATGGGCGGCTTCCAGATCGGCCTGGGCTTGAAGAGTAGCTTTGTTGAGAGCAACTTGGTGTTCCTGGATCATAGCTTTGAATTTCTCCTCGTAGTGACGAGATTTGGCGGCCGCAATCATGCCTTGGTCGGAGATTGTGATTTCTGCTTCCTTTAGCTTAGATTCAAGCGTTTTATTAAGCTTGCAGGATTCTTGATATAAATGAACCAAACGCTCAAGACCCTACAAAGGTAAGAGGACAGGGATTAATATTGTTAAATCTTTGATAATAATGTAAAATTGCAGGGTATGATATGAGAATCCTAACCTGGTTAAGAAAAGAAGTCATAAACCCGCTGGCTTCAATGAACCTGTGCTTCTCATAAGGAAAGGTGTCAGAAATGACAGGGGAATCAGGTTCTTTCCTTTTGCGGGAACTGGAACTCCGGGGTTTGGTAGCCGGTGAAGGTTTGGGAATAATGATGGCTTTGGAGCTGCTAGGTTTGGATGTGGCTGTGGTCTTGAGGCTAGGTTCTTTCTTGACTTGGATCTGGTCAGAATAGCTGTCCAGTTCGTCAAGGTCAAAGACTTCAGGGATCTTAGCTGGTGCTGCATAAATGGAAAAGTTTTACTCATTATCTTATCATTATACTGTTTTGACTAATTATTTTGAAAGTAATTCTTACCAGACATCTCGGATGATGAATATTGACTGGAACTCGGGACGTGTGTGGTGAAAGTCCTGTCTATCGCAGGTAACTAGTAAATAGTATTGATTCTCTCTTCTGACTCAGCGGTAGGGGGAGCAACTTCCTTGAAGTTCACTGCATAAAGATCAAAAAGAAGAGTATTAATAGAAGATAACAATCAAATGGTCTATGAGGATATTTATGATCCTACCGGTGGTTAACCACTCCACCGGAAGGTTGGCACCCTCAGCAATGGAGTCTCGTTTGACAAAGAAAAATTTGCGTTGCCATCCGTCTTCGTTTTTGGTGGCTTTAAGAATCAGGGGTTTGCTGGAGGTCGAGAAGAGTAAGAATCGGCTAGAGCCATGGGATCGGAGGCGATAAGCGATAGGTAAATCCTCGATGCGGAGGTCGGAATAATGGAGGTTTTTGATTTGGTTAAGTACAATTAGTACTCTCCAAACCATGGGCATGGTTTGAGCGAAAGAAATGCCGGTAATTCGAAAAAATTGCATCATGAATTCAGGAAAAAGGTATCGAAGACCTAATGAAAAAGGATATGCTGGAAAACAAACCCATTCGGTGGAAGAAACATCCGATCGGATTGACCGATCGAATGGTCTAAAGACCGTGTTGTCAGGGAAAGCGCCGGAGGCTCTTAAAGCTGCAATGTCTGCGTTGTCAAAAGCGCAGATCTCCTTCTCGGGATTTTTAAGGAGATTCTGTTGGGTGAAGGTCTCGGCATCCATTGCAAGTAAGGAGAAGTAAATTGATAGAAGGAAAATCAGAAATGGAGAATTACCTGAAGGTTCTGTTGAAGATATCTGCTTTTCAAACAAGAAAAGAGAAGATATAGGGGCATTGTGGATCTCCATTGAGTAAAAAACGCGTTGGAAGTTACGATGTGATCTTGACCGTCGCTTCGTTTTAAATGCCTTGAGTTATGGGATAAAACTTTTGAAATATATCCGTTGGATTGGTATCCCAACCGATATATTTGGGGACAATTGTTAGGGGTCATTTTCTTTGCATACATATCCTGACCAATATCCTGCCTTTGTTTATTTGTGACCAGGATGCTGGAAGAGGATATTGCTAACATCTTGGGCGATATCCTGAGGTTTATTGAATTAACCACGTGCAGGTTAACGGCTGAGACTTGCTAACGGTCAAGTGGACTTCTTCTCCTCAAGACTCGGACGAGTTTGTTGAAGGAGAGACGTTGAGCCCGAAAGACCAGGTCTACAACGTTCGATAAAGGAATATTCGGTGGATCCCGGAAGTTTAGGATAGTTTGTTATTTTATCTTTACTATAAATAGATGGGGGGCGGATCAGTTTAAGGCACACAATTTTCACTAACACTCTCGTACACTTTCACTCTCTAGCTCATTGCAAACACTACACTTGTATTCAAATTTCGTTGTAACACATAGTCGATCCGCACCACATCCTGCACTGTATCCTGACGTTTGGAGTAATAAGAAGAACAAGGCAGCTGCGATTGTCAGCTCCCGAGGTTTTATGCTGGCGATCTAGATTGATCAAGGGCTTTCCTCGTACATCTCGTGTCGTTTACTTTACTTTTGCTCATTGTTTGATCATAGATACAGCTCAATATCCTGAGCCGTATCCTGAATACTGATTTCCTAATTAACTCAACAAGCATATTTTCAAACACACTTTCTAGCACACTACCTCACTTTACTAATTTGATCACTTAATTGCTTCGGTAATTTTTGACCAAAACATTGTACAATTATAGTTTTCTTGTATAAAGAGTATTTATGAAATTGGCTAACACACTGATTTGCATTAATTTCAATTTTATTGTTAATGTTAATGTATGTATAGACTATGATATTATGGAAACTTTATTTTCATCAATAAATTTTTACAACAATATTTTTCAATTAGAGAACAAAAAAGACATCACTTTATTGGATTTACAAAGTTATAAATTAACATATGATGATAAGGGAACGACAACTAAGTAGTCAATGACAATAAAAATGGATGTTAGAGAAATTGCGAAAAAATACATTAAAAAGTTCATACCTTGATGTAATCAGCAGACAGACGATATGAACTAAAATCAGATTTTTGAATATGTTGTCGCCCTTGGCAATCTTTTTTCATTTTCTCGACTGTCTCGGATCCGTCAGCAATAACTTTAGCTTTTCCTTTTCCTTTAACCTGTTGTGAAAGAAAAATGTTAGCACATCCATGTTTTTACATCTTAAATGTTTATTGAAATCTATAGCTATGACCATATATATTCATCAATCGCACATATATATTGACATAAATATCAACAAACGAAACATGTTACAAAATCATTACATACTTAAACATCGCAAATGTGTTTAATCGGAATTGCAATCAATATTAACGAACATGTATAAGCAAGTATTAAATAAATAACAACCACAATCATCAAGGCAACATAATAAAGGCAACAATTCCCACAACATGCAGCAAAAAAAAAAAAGCAAAAACTGGTTTTAAAAAAACAGTTTAAACTGGTATAAAAACCTTTTAAATTCGTAAATTTCAAATATCTAAAAAGCACTATTGTTTGGATATACTTGATTAAGTACCTTACTGAAAGATGGATTTTCGTCAGGAATATAAATGTTATCATTCTCCTCTATGTCCTGGAATACATCAGTTTTAAAACAAATATAATATAGGTAAAAATGGATATAAAATGTAATACTTAATAGATACGCACCTTCAAAAGCGTTTCATAGTAATCAACCTTAGATATTTGAAACACATCATCTTCATCGGATTCAAGTTTCTTGCTCAACCTTATCTCTATCTCGTTTCGATAAACCGTTAAGCCAAATAAAACATCATCGAGTTTTTCAAATACCAGTAAATCATCTTCTTGTATGCCAAGATCTTTGCAAACTTCAGGCCATCCTTGAGAGAATACATAACTTGAACCAAGCTTACTTATGGACACAGTCCATGAAGAACCCTTATAAGATAATTCATACGAACCACTTGGTGGGTTGTCTCCAAAACATTCTTGAACAAAAGCATCTTCAATTATCTACATAAGATAAAACATAATACATATAATTTAAGATTATAAGTTAGGTAATAAAGTGTGAAAAACCTGTTAACCACAAAATGTAATGAAAATAAAAAAATATTCCGTACCGTAAAACCCAATTTTAGAGAACGATTAATAGTGAAATAAGATTCACCAGAAACGCCATTAACATAACATGAAAGATGGAGACCAAAATGTGATAATGGAAGAAATGTGAGCAAACAATCCTTTTGAAGATTAAGGTCTGAAACAACTGTTTGCCATCCGTTAGTTAACACTGGCATAGATTTTACTCGTTTCAGCCTTACTAACCATTTTTCCCACTTGAATGATAGACATGCAGCTTCATATCTTCCCAATTCTCTCCATAGAATTGATTAACAAAGGTGATAGGTACATCCTGTATATATATTAATATTTAGTATATTAAGTATTATAACTTTTAAACATAAAAAATACTAAACAATAATACTCAAATAAATAAATTATACGTAACATAAAAAATGCTTACTATACTCAATGATGGCGGGTTCAGAAGATACTTTACAAACGAAGAATACATTTTAAAACCTGAAACAATAAATATGGTAAGAACGTTGATTTAAAAAAACAAAAATATCACATTATCAATCTTTACTGAAAACTAATACTTACACTATACATAACTAACACTACGGAGAGAATACTGATTCGACTGCACATAATGAAGATTCACATAATGCAAAAACCGAACTTAAATGGTTCACAAATCCAATCTTTATATAACCGTATACTTCTTAAAACTAAATTTAATGGTTCAGAATTTAACAGTTCTTAAAACAGTATATAAAACATTTAACTGAATGATTAAATATCAAATCATCAATTTCGGTTCAGGACTACATTACGATTGGTAAAAACACAGTTTAAACACAGAATCAGAAACATAAACTAAAAAAAGTAAATTTTAAACAGTTAAACAGTCAATCTTACTAACAGAAGAGTATTAAGGATTCAGATTTCAACTATTGGACTACAATCAACGTAATGGAAGCGATTAAAACAAAAATAATGAAAAACCTAACGGCGATTAAATGTTATTACCAGTTAATAAGGAATCTGTCTAAGAAACCGCCGGCGGAAAGCTATCGGAGGATGATTCCGGTGAATTTTCGAGCCCTAGAAAAAATCGCCGATGAAGTTGCTCCTGGTGATGATTTGAAAGATGAGATGTTGGTATGCAAAATGTAAAGATACAACCTCTAATTACAACCATCACTATTAAAATTACATCTACACCCCCTATACTTTAAAAAATGACGAAAATAAGAACAATTTAAAAATAACTTTATGTTCTACATACATAATTAGATATTAGATACTTTGAATATATATATAACCTTTAAATGATGTTCAACTTATATATTACTAAAATACTATATGACGAAATATATGTCATTTATTGAGACAAAATCATTTATATTTCATTATTATAAATCCAAAATTGTGAATAAATGGTGTTAATAAAACAAAACATAAAACTTATATTATTATTCAAAATAAAAACAACCACTGACTCATCCAAAACAAAAAAACAAAATTTAAAAGCACGGAAGTACTAATTCCCATCTAAAAAGTCATATTTCTGAAGCTGTTCAGGAGGCCAAAATTCTGCATAATGCTCATTAACGACATAGAAGCCTTCGTCTCGAAGATAATCCTGAGTCCATAAATGTTTAAAATATGACATTAATATAAAGAAAATTTATATAATAATAAGGAATATAATACAAATAAGATAAGATAAGATCTTACCAGATAATTTTCAACATAGGTACAATGAAGAAGAAGAAACTCAAAGGATGATAGACCGTCACGCCATTCTCTGGATACACATTTATAGCGATCAATTGATCTAGCATTTAGCCTTGTTAAAATCTCAAACAGTACCATATCAAATGGCAAATAAACCATTGTGTTTAAACTTTGAAACCTTTCAAAACGGATAGTACATAGGTTAGAAAAATAATTTATACTAAAGAAAAAAATAAGGCTTTCATAATATTTTGTATGGGCCTGCTTGGATCCAATGCAAATCAATGGTAAATTGATTTACAAATAAATTTACCAAATATTTATGGATTAAGTATTTATGTAAATTATTAGAGTGAATATTGGAAATAGAAAAAAAATAAAGGTAAATGTTAATTATGAAATAACCGAATTAAAAAATAACAATACTTACCTCTTACAATATCTATCACAATCATACAATCATATCACCTACAATCTACTGCAACTTCACTTCACCTTCCTTCACATAGCTCAAGAAGTACCTAAACTGCGGTTAAAGAAATTAGTAAAGGTAAATTTCCGATTACATCTCCGATCACTTCTACGCCGATTGTTATCTTGATTTCTCAACTGAACTTGTCTTTATTACTACAAATAACTCATAGGATGTTTCTTTGAACCGATTAATGACTAAATAGAGGTGAAATCGAAGTTTAAGTATTTGTAAAGAAAATCAATTATTAGTATGTTATGTAAATTTAAAAGGGATTATATGTATTGCATGTGCTTGGAACTTTAGTTTTTTGGGTTCATAATGTGATTTGGTTGAAAGATTCTGTTGATATTCTTATGAAAAAATTGATTTTCTTAGTTTCTAGTTTGATTTGGATGATTAAATGGTTTTGGTTCTTGCATAAAATTTATGATTTACAATATTCTTTTTTCAGCTATATTGACATACGATTTTATTAAAGTTATGTATTTATATTTTTGCTAATGAATTACAATATATGTATAGCCTAATATTAAACAATGAATCATTCTTTATTTGTAAACAAATATGATCATGTAATAACAGGTCATTTAGTATTGTTTATATGTGGATTATAAATAATGAAAATATTAATGACATTATATCAGTTTAAATTTTATAGATATAACAATCATAAAGTCATAGTTATCAAAAATGTTTGTCTAATATTACTTAACACGTAATTTTTATACTGCTATGAACAAATATGTATGAACACCAGGTGTTTGAACAAATGACTGTATGAAAAATGTTGTAGTTAACGAAAGTATCATTATCTTAAAGTAGAACAACAAACAATAATGAGGTGTTTTATACGATTATGTTGTAAAGTTAACTTGTTCCCGTCTGTTAACTTATTGGGTAATAAAAAATGCAACAACAAAGATTTTTAGGTTTACTTTTTTGTTTTTAAAGTGTGGGTAGTAAATTAAATTAGTATGCTTGTCTTTAAGAAATTAGTTTCTATTATGAATGTCAACACAAATGGGTTTGTGTAATTTAGATTGATTAAAAAGGGTTACTAATATAGGATATGTTTATGTAATAAAAGAAAGTTAGTCAAGTAGAATAGAAATGTGACATCAAGAGGAATTAGCGTATTTAACGTATGTATGTTTGTCATTCCTTTAAACTAAAACAAAAAGATTGCATTATATGTTATGAGTTGATGTTTTATTTAAAATGGGTCAACGTTTTAAATGTTTATTAGAATGGCTGGAGCTGAAAACGATGTTGTCGTCATATCGGAATCTGAAGACTCTTCGGCTGAATCAGAGGAGTTTGATGATGATGAAACTGGTCCGCTGATATTTTTTGTGCCATACACCAAACGCTTTGTAAGTTCCGACAAAAATTATATGTTAATACGCGTCTAATATGTTTACATAATTTGGTTTAGTTTTGTATTTTTAAAATACGTCAACATCATTAATGGAAATTATTATTATGTTTTGTAACTTATAGCGCATACCAGTTGCAGTAGCATGGATCACAGGAATTGACGAAACCTTGAAAGTTAAGATCGCCAACAGGCAGAATGTAGAGACAAAACATGATGTTAGGGCAGAGCCAAATAAAAACAGTATAAAGTACGTTGTCAAAGGCTGGGCGAAATGGCTTAAAGATAACAACATAAAAGAAGGTGATCATTGCAAGTTCCAGTACTTTCCAGATATTGGTGTTTTGTTCCTTACCGATGTTTTCCGCTAGTGGTGATGTTTGAAACTTTGAAACTGTGTTGAACCATAATATATGGTACTTTTGGCTAATGAAGAAAGTTACAGTAAGTTATGTAGTGTTAAAATTTGTTTTGTAGTAGCTTAACATGTTTGATAGTTACGATCTTTATGTAGTTTGGACTTCTACTATGTAACCGTGTTTATAAATATCTACCTGTTCTAGTTTTTGTTTATATGTTATATTTAATACATAGTAATATCATCTTCTATTGATATAACAATGAAAAACCACAATAAACATAAAACAAAATACATAGTCGGTAAAAGAGTAACATCAAGTCAAAGCATAGAAAAAAAACCAACATACAATAAATAGAAATCGACGTACATAAAACAATGCAAAATCCTATTAATAATGTCATCTCTTATTGTCAAGGAATATGAGGTTAAGTATATAATAATTTGTTTATCACACGTGAATACTTACGGGTTGGATATTTAAATAATAAAATTATATATTATTAACATGAAAATTACCAAAAAGAAGAATGATAACATATATATATGAAATTTTTTTATCAAAAACAATTAGTAAAACATTGATGTTCGGATAAATCAACCTCATAACAAAAGTTTAAACTACAATTTCCCGAATATTTCTTTGTAAACAACGTTTGCAGTTTTATTTGTTGGCCTCCCATCTTTGTCGAATATTAAAACCTTAACGCCATCTTTGGTCTTTACTCTCGACAACGCAACATAAAGCTGACCATTTGAGAACACGGGGTCTCTCAGGTATAGACCAACTCTCGATAGAGATTGTCCTTGACTTTTGTTAATAGTCATCGCAAAACATACGGTTATTGGAAACTGCCTTCGTTGAAACTTGAAGGGTATTTTCTTGTCAGATGGTATCATGCTAATTCTTGGGATGTAAGTTCTTGAACCACCATTACTTCCTGATAATATCTCAGCCTCGATAACACGTTTACCAAGACGTGTGATTTGAAGACGCGTACCATTAAACAGACCGTTTTGCTGATCAATATTCCTCAAAAGCATGACCGGAACGCCCAATTTTAATACCAATCTATGATTTGGTAATCCTGATACTTTCACACTGTTTAACACATCTGGATTATATAAATCTTGATGTAACGGATCGTTAATTTCCTCAGTCGGACATAAACTATCAGAGCTAAGATACTCTACTTCTTCACCGGAAAACAATGCAAGCAAACGATCATTTATCTCATGAACAACTTCATTCTTAGGAGCGAGTATAGCTCTCTCAGAAAAGTAGTCACGGTCTTTAAAACGATGAAGAACTGAAGGATATACAAAGTCAATCAAACCTTGAATTGGATCATTTTCATCAGTTATTAAAAGATGATCAGGTATTTCAATATTTGCATCACCATTGTTAGAATCACCAACATTGCCTTCGCCGATCTCAAGAAGCCATTTACCAAATTCGTTTATCTCCTCGATGTTTGAGCTACTGGATCCAACAGACAAACGCATGTTCGTTGTCAATTTTAACACCTTGCAACTCGACCAGATGTGGGATGAACATAAAGAGGCGCTTACGATTTCTTTCCTGCTTCCATTTTGTACAACAGGTAGGATTTGTCTAAAGTCACCACCAAAGACAATAGCTTTTGCACCAAATGGAAGTTCTGAATTTCTTGAATCACACACACTCAAAACATCCTTCATTGTACGATCAAGAGCCTCGAAAGCATGTTTGTGTACCATCGGTGCCTCATCCCAAATAATCAACTTGGCTTCGTTTAGAAGATTAGCCACTTCAGTATTAGGCTTGATATGGCATACCGAATATTCATTGAGATTAATTGGAATATGAAATCGTGAGTGAGCAGTACGACCTCGTGATAACAACAAAGATGCAATACCACTTGAAGCAACATTAATAACAATCTGTCCGTTGCATCTAATGGAAGCACCAAAAGTTTTCCACAGAAAGGTCTTACCTGTACCACCATAACCGTACACAAAAAACACACCACCATTCCCACTTCGAACAGCATCCATAATTTCATTATACACTGCTCTTTGATCATCGTTTAAAGAGCTGTGAAGATTATTGAACTCAGCCCTAAGTTCATCCGTGTCAAAAGAAAGCTCCTCGTTTATCAGACGGTTGCTCTCTATGACATTAGATAGTCATCATCAGGATAAGGCATTGGTGGGAACCTGTGCAAGCTGGATCCATTACGAAGAAGAAATTTTTCTATTTTGGACAACGTTATATTCTTTAAACGTTCGTCTGAAACAACGAATCCTACAATGAAAACGAAAAATATTTAATATAACGAAACAATTTGTTAATATAACATCACAAAATATAACAAAGGGCTGAAAAACATACCCCGCATGCCAGTATCCTTCCGCATATTGTATAAAATGTCCTCGGACAATGGCTCCCACGATTTCTCCCAAACAACTTCAGGTCTTGAAAGCGTATTAGACAATAGTAGTGTTCCAAACAAAGAACGTAGATAATGACCGTTTCCAGTGAAACTGGATTCTTTAATACACTCGATATATTCATTGTCATCATCTAACAGGCCACGTGCATAACACGCATCCCTAAAAGTAGGATAAACAACACCATCATATATTCTAATTTCTTCAAATGATCGTGGTCCTTTAACCTTAGTAAGAAGAATTCTTAGGTAATAAGCCTCACCAAGAGAAGGAGACGCAGAATAAATTCTCCCAATAACAACATAATTTTGGCGTGGCTGCCAGCAACGATCTTTTAACTTCCACACATACTTTGAAGGAAACTCAACATAAGTAAGTTTTCTTGCTTCAGGCTTAGAATTGTTCATCTTCATCCATTCTAAGAAAATTAAGGAATTTACTTGAGGTTTGTTTAGGACATCCTCAATATCGTCGTCACTCGTCACCACTAAATACAACATTTTGTTGTCCTGGAAGATGAAAGGGTAATCTCATAACAGAAGGACACCTATAATGAACATCATTGGCAAATATTCTCCCGCTGGCTTCACATGGGGAAACATATCTAGCTTTGTAATATTCTTTAATTTCATCTTTTGGGATCTCCTCATCGGGACCTCTGTCTGATTCAAAAACAGCAACAGTGACTCTATCAGGTCCTTTATTAATGTATTTAAACAAATACTTAATTGAACCAGCCTGATTGCACCACTCCACGTTGATGTGCGCCTGATATCTTTTAAGAAGCTTTTTGTTGTATGGAACTACACTCCTATTGTCCAACGTAACACCCTTCTTCACAACCGTGTGACCAGAATCTCTTCTCCTATAAACGGGAAATCCATCAGAATCAATGGAAGTGGATTCCAAAAACCTCTTTGGAAAATTTTTAGAACAACGGTTCCCAATCATGCATGGACATTTCATGTTGGCATGTCCGCAAGGACCATGAATCATAAAGTCACTCACAAGAGAATACAATTCAGGATCCTCGTTTTTATCAGGAATTTCAGCTGAGATAAATGGATCAATGTGTTCAACTGTAGGAAGCTTATGATCAGCTTTCATAAATAAGCAAATATGCGCATGTGGCAAACCACACTTTTGAAACTCAACAGTGTAAACAACTACAGAAAAAAAAAGATTACTAACGATTAGTAAAGTATAGTAAATAAAATCTATGGGAACACCAAAAAATTGTATAAATTGAAAGTGGGTGTAAATAAACAGCATTAACATACCTGCATTAATATCACCTAATATTTTTCTTTGCTTCATATCTTTTATCAGTTCATCAAGTTTCATCTTAAACAATCGACAAAGTATGTCAGGTCTGTCTTCTGGCTTAATTGATGAGTCACCAATAAACCTTACAATTTCAGGCCATTTCAGATTACATGTGATTGTGATAAAGAAATCAGGATACCCATACGTCCTACATAACGCCATAGCATCCAAGTAGTTTTGCATCATGTAGCGAGAACAACCAGTAAACGATGACGGTAATATAACAGGTTGTCCTGTATGACTCAAATCACTCTGACCAACCTCTTGAACATTTTTAAGACTGTTAAGCTACTCAGATCTTAGTTTTATTTGCTGAAAACGTATGTAGTTTAGCCTCTCACTTTCAATCATTGTGTACGCATCGACTAAAAACTGCTGAAACAACCTTCTTGCATTAAGAATTAGAGAAAACTTGTTCTGCCTATCCTGAATTCTATAAGAAAAAAATTCCCTCATTGTACAACTTGGTCTTGTCTTCTTTTTGTTAGGACCAAAATCCCTATGAGGAATGTTAGTCCTATAGCCATCGTCTCCGTACGGAAAAAGAATTGGATACTGTAGAGCAAGGTAAGAAGGATGTAACTCGCTAATACGCTTAAGGACTCCTGAACGCTTTTCGACAATAATATCACGACTTTCTATCTTGAGATCAGGTTCATCAACTATTAAAGCAGCAACTTCGGAACACGTAGGTAAATTGTAAGTCCTACCATCCCGATCTCTCTGTGAGATTATCCGAAGCTTAAGGGAAACATTAGGATTCTCATGGAGATGGTCTCGTACCATCCTGTAAGTTTTTACCAACATATTTGTAGAATCTAACATGTTGGTAAGAAACTTTATAAATTTAACATCAAGTTCCTTTGCCCTTAAAGATGCTTTGCTTGAAGAATCACTGTAAGAAAATGAAACGTTTTTAATTACAGTTTTAAACATTGAAATGAAAAAAATAGTATTCTATGTTGTAACGTAATATTAAGATACGTAACAAAAAAAATACATACCCAAATAACAACTCTCTATTAGAAAGCTCATTCTCAGTATCATAGATATAAAGTTGTGAAAATTTTGGCTGGTCTCTGTGCTTAGGAAGAAGACTACCCATACTATGTGCATTCTGACCGCTGATTCTATAAACAAATGGAGCATTACCTTTGTTTATTTTAGTATCTACTTTTCCTCCCATTGAAGTAAAGGAAAACATAGAATTGTAACGTCTTATGTTCTTTAAGAAAAACTTGCTTTCCGAATCTAAACAGCGAAAAAGCATCTGATAAGATGGATCAGAATCTTTATATTCAGGCAAGTCAACTTTACCATATCCACAACATAAGCTATATGTTTACTTTTGAAGTCTGATGCGACCCTTTCCACCTTCGGTTGGCCATAACTTTGCAAAGCATAAACCACACGTAAGAGATTGGTCACCATGGTCAACGTAATCTGAACATTTAACACAAATTGAATAATTAAGTAGGTAAAATAAAATATGAAACAACAATGAATAACATTAATCAGTTACCTTTAGATACGCCTTTGGTGGCGTCTACCACAACCTCGTGAACATGAATTTCATCATCAGAATCAAGAGCAGCCATTGGTATGGGTTCTATTTCAATTGGTTTATGAATAAGTCTACGCTTTCCAGAAGACATCTTTTTTAGCGAGCTAAATTCCGAGGTCGAAGATGTTGTGTTGCGTTTATTCGTTATTCTGGGATTAAGAGAATAGCAGTCATTCAATGGTAAAGTTGATGAGCTTGCAATATTATCTGAATAACAAAGAAAAAATAATTTTTCGTTAAGTATATGAATTATACAATTAAAAAATGTATGTAACAATATAATTATAAAATTTACCAGGTGATATACGATTCAAAGAAGGCATAGCATTAGAAAAATGTGGAACACTTGGAACTTGCGAATGTATGTTTGTAATACACGAAGCTGATGTTATGTTTTCTTTGTTTGCCCTCGTGGTATGTCGTGTTGATGTAGAAGAATCTTGCAAAACATTTCTCTTTCTATTCTGATTTGAAAATGCTCCAGATGAATAAGATACATTTCTCGAAGAATTAAAATTATTTCCTAATACAAAAAATAGAAATATGATAATACAAATAAATATTTAAAAAATAATTTTTTCACATATTTTATGTATTAAAAAGAAACAAAATGTGAAAGATCACCAAGTAGTAACTGTTTGTTTTTGGTTTACAAACCTGGAATTATGTTTTCTATGTTTGCAAACGGTGTACGGTTGTGTGTTGTATACTGATCTTGTAGTACATTTTCGTTGTTCTTCAAAGTAGAAGGTGTAATGATGGAAGATCTTACATTAACGGACGAATTTAAATGATTACCTAATAACATATAAACAATCATTATATAATAAGTAATATAACCGAACTGGAGTTGAAGAACTAAATTAATAATGTCAAATTCGTAACATTATCTAACATAAAAGTAAACTTACTTGTCCGTATAACAGTTGAAGATTGGGTAGGAAAGGTTGTGATTGACAAATTGGGAGTTAAATCCTCTTTGTTATTTAACTTCAATCGTGTTGATGATGAAGAAGTCGAACAACCAGTTTTAGAAATGAATTTTCTAGTAATCCTTGATCTCTTACTATCAAGGTATAGTTTTCTTAACTTGCGCTTGTGTTTAGCCTCAACAGCTGTAATATTATAATAGAAAAAGGAAAAAAAATTTACATATGTAACAGTAACCATTAAAAATCGTACAATAGTTATAAAATTACTTTCTTTATTTACCAAAATGTGAAATCTATAACTTAAATATGATTAAATATATTAAAAACATATATGCATAGAAAAATGATAGAAAATTTACCTCTAACAAAATAATTCGGAAGTGCTGTTGATTTTGATTTCTTATTATCAAGATATAGTTTTCTTAACCAACGTCTATACTTAGCTTCGTCAACTACAATGGAAAAAAAAGTAAAGAAGTAGAAAGAAATATACAATTTAGAACAATATTGAATCACCGTTCATAATGCAGGACGATGTAGTTGTTAAACATAAAACGCTTTCGAAAAAAAATTTGAATACTATTTACAATGTTTCAGATAAAAGAAAAAAAAACACTTACAATTATTTGCGAAGCCAAGGTGTGGACGTTCAGAAGAATATGAAGTAACTTGTTCAAACGTATTATGCATTTTTTAACCACCACAAAGAACTACAACAAAAAACAAATAGCTTTACAATGAAAAACAAACATGTGAATAAATAAAATTATAACGAATTACATAAAAACTTACTGGAAATGTAAAGAGTGATGATAAAAATTTCTTCCACCGTAGAACAAAGTTAAGAATGCAAATTCAAATAACCTTGAAGATGTTTGAAAGTCTGTGAAGTATTTGTATTTATAGACCTAAGGTATAAGTTATTTATGGAATTAATAATATAGATTACTAAAATGAATTGCAATCAAATTAATGACCTTAAATATGAAAACAATCTTATATTTATTAGTTTCGAAAATAAAAGATAGTGTGTGATGACTAAAATAGAATTGCTAAACTTAAGATATTTCTAAAAATAACTTTATAAATGTAACTGAATAATAAACAATGATATAATTACGATATTTCTTAAAATAACTTTAGAATTGTAACTGAATAGTAAATAATATTTACCAACAAATGGTTAATGTTCAGTTCATGAAAAGTAATTAAGAAAGGTGAAAAGTAATATTTAATTTTTTATCCTGAATTTTTATATTATCGCATGATTACATTACAAAAAAAAAGTAATCAACGTAGTCTCATAAAATAAGGAATATAACCAAACATGATTCCCAACCAAAATTATTATACGATAACTCAAAATGTCATAATATATAGGCAAACCATAAAATGTCTTGAAACATTAAAAAGTAATACCAACCAAAATAAAATTCCAATAGTCAAATACTAAATAAATTGTTTTTTATTATAACCACCATTTTCCATGTCTCCTTTATCAATTCTTGCTTAAATCTTCGTCAAGATCATTATTCTCAAAACACATGTGAGGCTTACTTGCTGACGACCTCAATCCCTCTTCAATCAAATAAACATCATCAAGGTTACGCTTCATATCAAAAGATGATTGCTTCAAGTCACCCACGTAATCCTTTGAAACAGGTGTGGTGTTATCCCCAGTGTAAGAATCAGCATCCTTAAACAAATAAAAAATATATAATTTCACAACTATTAAAAGTATATATAAGTTTATTTTTTAAGTTATACCTTAGAGCATTCACCACCACCAGTTTGGAACTCAGACTGACTCATACCAAAAGAATCAGAGGCATCAAGCTGTAAAAAAAATGGAAAGCAAAAGACAATTAGTTTAACATATTTTAAAGGGTTTTTAAAGTGCAAATATATATTAATAAAACAATCGCTTACTTGGTCAATTTTAATTTTTTTGTTGAGCTTATCCAAGATGTCATCATCAGTGGTAACAACGGATATTCCATAATTCTCCACACCATTGACAATATTAAAGTCAGATACTTTAATCACGAAAGCACACTTCAGGTTAACCAACGATTCAAATTCAACTGGATATTCTCTTGGAATCTCATTTGTCTTCAGTTACTATAGTAAATAAAAAATATAATGTGTCGTTAGAATAAATACATAAAAATTTAATTTAATTAAATATAATGTATAACTAAATATAACCTCGTCCTGAATTTCTATAAGTTCCTTTGCAGTTTTCCCAACAAACTTCAACGCCTCATATAACAACCCTCCTGAATATTTTTTCCGACACCCTAATATATTTTAAAATACCCAATATGTCGTAAAATACACCCCGTATGTGAAAACCGAGCCCAAAATATAAAATATCATTTAAAATAAATAAAAAACAAAAATAATTGGGTCGTCGCGGGCCGCGACACCCCTTGTCTTTAGTTAACGCGGGCCGCGACAAGGCTGGCCACCCGCCCTCCTCCGGAAGCCGCCACGTGGCGACACGTGGCGAAGCTAGGGTGGTGACACCTCAAAGCTACGCCGTTGACCCCCTTTGACGCAGGCCGCGTAGCCCGTGGTCTTGTTTTACGCGGGCCGCGGGGAAGTCTAATGGCAGCCCTATAAATTGCGTTGCTTGGCCTTCAGTCGAATTCGTTCCAAAATTTCTTTTCTCTATCAATTTCTACGTAGTGTACACTATACTCGGGTATAATATCCCCCTAATTAACGAAGTTCTGCTCCGTTGTAAGTATCATAACCCCTGGATACGTATTAGATACTCTGCCCGATTGATCTAGGGTTCCGTAACGGCTGTCGTGGTTCTGCCCGACGTAGTCGTTGGAATGTCGTCTCGGGGAGGGTATTACTAATGTTAAAATGGGTTATTATACTAACACGTGTGCATTTGTGTAAATTATAGATTTTCACCAGGAAACCCTAAAGGATAATCTAAGACCGCAATGTGAGTAATCTCCTTCTTGTTAACTGTTTTTACAAAACCTCACTTAATTAATGATATATTAAGCAGTGATTGAGTATTTGTAAGGATACAATTATCGTTGGTATGTTGGGGTTTTGTATACAAAATTAGTTATTGCCTTGCGAGGAGTAGCTTTTCCACAAGTCGGGTTTGACAGTACCGCGGGTGATAATTAGTATGACTTGGAAACAAATATAATTGCGAGATCGCCCTCAATACTGTACAATGGTTTATTTTTTTTAAACTTGATTGAACTGGGATTCACTCACCAGTATTTCCCACTGACAAAATGTTTTTAAACGCGTTTCAGGTAACAAAATGTGAAAGCCAATTAGAAGCCAGCTGGACATCACTGAATGCTTGGAAAAAGTGGCAATAAAGTTACCTAAAACAAAATGGATGTTTTATTAAATAAAATAGGGTTTGTCCCTATGAAAATGTGTGTACTTAAAACTTGGGTTTTATCCCATGAATTTAATATATGAAAGTGTGGTACTTTACTCTGATTAAATATTTCCTAACTACGATCCTGATGTAAATTCCGCTGCCAAATTGACTAAACACGCGATACCACCGAAACTGGCTCGCGGCCGCCCGTTCCCGAGGAAATAGGGATCGGGGGTTGCGACAGAAGGTGGTATCAGAGCTAAGCCACTGATTCAGCCACAGAAGTGTTCTGCTGACATCAAAATTCAATCTGTTAGGAAATAAATTATGGAAATACGTGTATAATTGTATTTTCTTGTTATGTGTTATTTGACTATTTGTTAGTTTATAGTATGAGCGACCAAGGACCATCTGACGCGTACCGTCAATTGTCTGGTTCGCCTAGAAGCGAAGGCGCCTCTTCTCAGCCTGCCCTCTCAGGGTACTCTGCTGATACTGAAGAAGGAATATTCGTGTTTAAGGCTCAGTCTGAAGAGCCATTTCCTCAGAAAAAGAGTGGATGGTTCAGTAGGGGAGCACACGAGCGTTGAAAAGTTACAAGACCAGAGAGCACTAGCAGCAGCTAAAAGAGAGACAGATGCCTATGCCCAGGACATGATTAATAGAGGGTTAGCTAATTTCCATATCTTAGCAACCACTGCAGCTGACCCTAATCTGAAGCAAATAATAGCACCCCAACCACAACCACCATTTCCTGACCAACCCATGGAAATAGAAAACCCTGAAAATCAAGTAGAAATGCATGATTTCAACCCAGAGGAGATACCTATGGTGCCAGCACCAAATCCCTTAGACCCAAATTACGACCCTTGGTGGGATGACATTAGGGATTATGTGCAACGCTACCCGATACATGAAGACATGCCAATGCCGAACTTAGGAGCCTACCCAGGTATGGACCCTCTAGATCCCTATTACGATAACGATGTATACATTAGGGAGATTTTAGAGAATCCTTACCAATTCCAGGCACCTACACCTCCATACCAAGAACCCGCACCCCAGATTCCAAACCCAGTCCTAGAACCTGCACCCCCAATGAGTGCAGAAAATGTACAAGAACTCAGGACATTTGGTGAGGAAATTTTAGAGAGTAGTGAAAGGATGAGACAGGTAGGAGAGCGACTCGTCTGGAAGTACGACGAGCGCAATATGGATTTCTGGATGAATCCATATCCTTGAATGTGATGGTGGAGACGGTAGTAATAATAATAATATAATAATAAAATAATAAAATATGTGTGCATGTGTATGAAAAAAAAATACTAGTAGTGTAACTTTAATTTCAGTCGGTATTGTAATTTTAATTTCCAGTATTGGTTTGTAGTTGATGCATATTATATAAGAATAGAGTAAAGTCACAATGATCGACGCTTTTGACCAAAATGCGTGTCATGTGATTGGCTATATTAAATACTATTTTGTGATATTAATATGTGGTAAATGTTTAAAATTAAGATGGCCGACCAAGGGAATCAAGTAAATCTGGATAATAACCCGGAAAACCAGAATGATAATATTCAGAATGACGATAATCTTAATAATGAGAATCCGAACAACAATAACAATGGAAACCAAGTGGATAATAGTGCCATCCAACACATTGTGGCACAAGGAATAATAGATGCAATGTCATTTATTATTCAAACTGTTAAAGAAGCAGATAATAAAAGTAAACATAGCAGTAAGCGACCGACTGAACCAGAAAACAGCGTAAACAATGGACCCGTACTTCAAGCGCCCATTCCCAAAAGAAGAAGAACCATGCCTTATGGTTGTTCTTATAAAGAATTATGGTCCTGCAAACCAATAGAATTCTCGGGCAACGAAGAACCCATTGCAGCCCTACGCTGGATAGAAAAGACTGAGGCAGTTTTAAAAATAAGCAAATGTGCGGAAGAGGACAAGATAATGTTTGCTTCCAATCTATTCAAGAATTTAGCCTTAGAATGGTGGAACACTATCCTCCAGTCTAGAGGAGGTGATAGGGTTTACAACATGGAATGGGAGGAATTTAAAAATATGATAGAAAGGAAATTATGCCCCCCTAATGAAAAGGAACAGATAGCAAACAAATTCCTAAACCTTAGGATGAACGGAGTGGATAGTAAGGGGTACACTAAGTTATTCTTTGAATATGCTAGAATAGTACCTACCCTTGCATCACCAGAGCCAGTATTTTATGTGATCAAAAGTCAATTCAAGTAAATTCACCAAAGGGTGAGAAGATTACAATTAAGGAGATAAACCATCTAGATCTACAAAATTCATCTCTGTGATGAAAACTGCAAGCTATATAAGAAAAGGATCATTAGTGTATTTGATTTCCATAATCACTAACACTAAAGGAAAAGAACTAAAAGACATGACAGTAGTGTCTCAGTTTTCAGATATATTCCCAGAAGAATTACCAGGACTACCGCCGGATAGAGAAGTTGAATTCAGAATTCACCTGGTACCAGGAACGGCACCGATTGCCAAAGCACCTTACCGTTTGGCACCCGCAGAAATGCAGGAACTGAAGAAACAATTAGACGAATTGTTGGAGAAAGGATTTATATAGCCAAGTTCATCACCATGGGGAGCGCCGATTTTATTCGTAAAAAAGAAAGACGGATCAATGCGTATGTGCATTGATTACCGTGAATTGAACAAGGTCACGATTAAGAATCGGTATCCATTACCAAGAATCGAAGATCTGTTTGATCAACTGCAAGGAGCTTGATTTTTCTCTAAAATCGATTTAAGGTCAGGATATCATCAATTAAAGGTACAGGAAGAGGACATTCCTAAGACCGCATTTAGAACGAGGTATGGCCATTATGAATTTACTGTCATGCCATTTGGTTTAACCAATGCCCTAGCTGCATTTATGGACATGATGAACCGAATATGTAAGCCATATTTGGATAAATTTATAATTGTCTTTATAGATGATATTCTCATTTACTCTAAGAGTAAAGAGGAACATGCAAAGCATTTGCACGCACTTTTAAGTCTACTAAGAAAAGAAAAGCTTTATGCTAAGTTTTCAAAGTGCGAGTTTTGGTTAGAACAGGTACAATTTCTTGGACACTTGGTCAATCATGAAGGAATTCATGTAGATCCAACAAAAATCGAGGCAATACTAAATGGAAAACCCCTCAGTCACCAACCGATGTTAGAAGTTTCTTAGGATTGGCCGGTTATTATAGAAGATTTATTCGAGATTTTTCTAGAATAGCCATTCCTTTAACTAAGTTAACCTGTAAATCCATTAAGTTTGAATGGGGACCAAAGCAAGAAGAAGCCTTTAGAATTCTTAAGCAAAGATTAACCCATGCACCCATATTAGCGTTACCAGAAGGAACTAAAGATTTTGTAATCTATTGTGACGCTTCTAAATTAGGTTATGGATGTGTATTAATGCAACGTCAAAAGGTTATAGCTTACGCCTCTAGACAACTTAAGAATCATGAAGAGTATTATTCAACCCATGATCTAGAATTAGGAGCAATAATTTTTGCTTTGAAAATTTGGAGACATTACCTTTATGGTAGCAAGTTTACCATATTTACTAATCATAAGAGTTTAAGATATGTTTTTGGACAAAAAGAATTGAATATGAGACAAAGACGCTGGATGGAATTACTTAGTGATTATGATTGTGATATCCAGTATCACGCAGGAAAAGAAAATGTTGTGGCAGATGCTTTAAGCCGAAAGTATCACGAAAAGCCAAAAAGGATACGTTCTCTTAAATAAATCTGCAAGTAGATTTAAATGAACAAATTAAAAAGGCACAAGAATCAGTAATCAAGGATGATATTGAAAAGTTAAAAGGTATGATTAAGGAATTAGAACAAGGAACATATGGAATTTGGAGATTCCATGAAAAGAGAATGTGGATACCTAAATTAGGAAACCTACGTCATCGTATATTAGAGGAAGCCCATAAGTCTAAGTATATGATGCATCCAGGAAGCGATAAAATGTATCAGGATTTAAGAAAGAATTTATGGTGGATAGGAATGAAAAAGGACATAGCAACCTATGTTTCTAAATGTTTAACTGTTCCCAAGTTAAAGCCGAACATCAGAAACCCTCAGGATTGCTACAACAATTAGAAATGCCACTGTGGAAATGGGAATTGATAACAATGGATTTTGTTACCAAATTACCCAAAACAAGAAAAGGTAATGATACAATCTGGGTGATTGTAGATAGACTAACTAAGTCAGCTCACTTCCTACCAATGAAGGAAACTTTCAGTATGGAACAGCTAGCTAAACTATATGTAAATGAAATTGTTTCTTTACATGGAATACCTTTATCAATTGTTTCTGACAGAGATAGCCGTTTAACCTCTCATTTTTGGACAAGTTTCCAAAAGGCCATGGGAACCAAGTTAAATCTAAGCACAGCTTATCATCCTCAAACAGACAGACAAAGCGAAAGGACAATTCAGACAACGGAAGACATGCTTAGAGCTTGTGTAATTGATTTCGGAGGTAATTGGGACGATCACTTACCTTTAATAGAATTTTCTTATAATAATAGTTATCACACAAGTATAAATGTTGCACCAATCGAAGCACTTTATGGACGAAAGTGCCGAACACCAGTCTGTTGGGCAGAAATTAGGGAAAAGCAACTATCTGGACCTAAGATAGTGCAAGAAACAACAGACAAAATCATTCAAGTCAAGGATCGACTTAAAGCAGCACGTGATAGACAAAAGAGTTATGCTGATAACCGGCGAAAGCCGTTGGAATTTCAAATAGGAAATAAGGTATTATTAAAAGTCTCTCCTTGGAAAGGAGTGGTAAGATTCATAAAAAGGGGAAAGCTAAGTCCCAGGTATATTGGACCTTTCAAGATTATTAGAAGAATAGGACCTGTAGCCTATCAGCTACAACTGCCAGAGGAAATGGCAGGAATACATGATGTATTTCATGTATCTCATCTCAAGAAATGCTTAACCGATGAATCATTAGTTGTGCCTCTTAAGGATATAGAGGTAAATGAACAACTCAAGTTTGTAGAAAGGCCTCTACAAATTGAAGACATGAAAGTCAAGAACCTCAAGCACAAGAGATTAGTTCTAGTCAAAGTGAAATGGGACTCCAAAAGAGGACCAGAGTATACATGGGAGCTTGAATCGGAAATGCAAAGGAAATATCCACACTTGTTCCAGTAAGATCTCGAGGACGAGCTCTAAAACAAGGTGGGGAGGATATAACAACCCTCCTGAATATTTTTTCCGACACCCTAATATATTTTAAAATACCCTATATGTCGTAAAATACACCCCGTATGTGAAAACCGAGCCCAAAATATAAAATATCTTTTAAAATAAATAAAAAACAAAAATAATTGGGTCGTCGCGGGCCGCGACACCCCATGTCTTTAGTTAACGCGGGACGCGACAAGGCTGGCCACCCGCCCTCCTCCGGAAGCCGACACGTGGTGAAGCTAGGGTGGTGACACCTCAAAGCTACGCCGTTGACCCCTTTTGACGCGGGCCGCGTAGCCCGTGGTCTTGTTTTACGCGGGCCGCGAGGAAGTCTAATGGCAGCCCTATAAATGGGGTTGCTTGGCCTTCAGTCGAATTCGTTCCAAAATTTCTTTTCTCTCTCAATTTCTACGTAGTGTACACTATACTCGGGTATAATATCCCCCTAATTAACGAAGTTCTGCTCCGTTGTAAGTATCATAACCCCTGGATACGTATTAGATACTCTGCCCGATTGATCTAGGGTTCCGTAACGGCTGTCGTGGTTCTGCCCGACGTAGTCGTTGGAATGCCGTCTCAGGGAGGGTATTACTAATGTTAAAATGGGTTATTATACTAACACGTGTGCATTTGTGTAAATTATAGATTTTCACCAGGAAACCCTAAAGGATAATCTAAGACCCCAATGTGAGTAATCTCCTTTTTATTAACTGTTTTTACAAAACCTCACTTAATTAATGATATATTAAGCAGTGATTGAGTATTCGTAAGGATACAATTATCGTTGGTATGTTGGGGTTTTGTATACAAAATTAGTTATTGCCTTGCGAGGAGTAACTTTTCCACAAGTCGGGTTTAACAGTACCACGGGTGATAATTAGTATGACTTGGAAACAAATATAATTGCGAGATCGCCCTCAATACTGTACAATGGTTTATTTTTTTTAAACTTGATTGAACTGGGATTCACTCACCAGTATTTCCCACTGACAAAATGTTTTTAAACGCGTTTCAGGTAACAAAATGTGAAAGCCAATTAGAAGCCAGCTGGACAGCACTGAATGCTTGGAAAAAATGGCAATAAAGTTACCTAAAACAAAATGGATGTTTTATTAAATAAAATAGGGTTTGTCCCTATGAAAATGTGTGTACTTAAAACTTGGGTTTTATCCCATGAATTTAATATATGAAAGTGTGGTACTTTACTCTGATTAAATATTTCCTAACTACGATCCTGATGTAAATTCCGCTGCCAAATTGACTAAACACGCGATACCACCGAAACTGGCTCGCGGCCGCCCTTTCCCGAGGAAATAGGGATCGGGGGTTGCGACACCTCATGGTCAAACAATGTAAGTGTCACCGTACCGGTTGAATCTTGAACCCGAATAGGTATTATAAACCTTTAAAATAGTATTTAAATAATTAACAAACATACACGAACAGATAATATAAACGACCTACGTTGTTGAATGAACAATAATTAGAATTATGAATAACAAACACTTTACCTGGACAGTGGGAAAACTTCTTTTCCATTACAATCCTTGTTAGAACATTGATACAACTTCTCATCTCTAACATCACTTGTTCCATCATCCTTATCATATGTTTCAAACTTTTGCTCAACTTTGGACTTGCAATAGTTACAACCATCATAATACCACATCTTATCTGAAACGATTGCTACGATAGTTCCAACAACAACCACTTTCTTTGGCTGTTTATATAATAAAATAAAAAAAATTCATTACAATTTTAAAAAAAATTGAAATATAAAACATGGAATGTTAATGAAAATAACCTCTATGATTGAGCCAAGATAAGCAATTGGTGAAAAAACATCGTTGTTTAAAAATTCATCTTCCACAGAACCCATCATATATGATCCAGCATGGCTACTTGACTCAGTTGAAGCAGCAAGTTTTGAAAGAAACCTACAAAACAGTTTCAATAAACAAAAATGTTTAATTAAGAAAAAATACAAACAATACGTAAAGTTGATAAAATTTAAATAATATGTTTAAATAATAGCACTCACTTTTGCTTGAACGATAGCATCTCATCAAAATTGTCGTTAATGAAAAGTCGTGAACCATCAAAGTTATTAGAAAATCCCCATTTACCTATTTTTAGGTAAAAATAAATTAAACAATAAATAATATATATAAATATATATAAATATATATATATATATATATATATAGGGGGCTAGGAGTTGGCTAGAAAGTCCAAATTTCCTAAAAAGTGTAAAAAGTCGTAAAACACCATAATGACAACCATAAAACACACCAAAAACCCACAAATAACAAATTGAAGATTACTAAAACATCATGTATGTGGGTTTTGTGTTGTGTTTTAGATGTTAAGGCTCTGATTATGGAATGACAAATATTATTGTGTTTTATGTTGTTTAGCCTTTTGTGTTTTAAATTCATAGTTCTACGATGGTGTGTTTGAATTTTTTATGGACTATTAGAGTTTGAATATGGTGTTTTAGTAATCTTCATTCTATTATTTATGAGTTTTAGGTGTGTTTTATGCCTGAAATTATTGTGTTTTATGACTTTTTACACTTTTTAGGAAAAACACACTTTCCGTAGGATCCCTACTATATATATATATAAGGTAACAACATCTATATACATTGTTTGGTATAAATTCTGCTATGAGGTAAATACCTTTGTATGTCTTTACAGCATCAAAATGGACAACAACGACAACATGTGATTCACGCTTTTCGCTAACCATGTAAGAATACATGTCCTTAGCGTAGTCATCCCAAAGAGTTAAATCGATCTGAACATCTCTACAATAGAATATAAGAAAAAAATATAAGTTTAACAACATTTTGTAAAATTTAAAGAATAATATGGAAAAAAAAAATAAACACAATTTATAAAAATATATTACTCAAGATCTTGAAGCTTAAGATTGAGGCGTTTCCCTTTACTACCATCCTTTTTGTTAGTCTCCTCGATCTTATAACAAATAACAACATAACCAATGAAATCTAACAAAAAAAGAAAATATATGTCAACATATATAACAACATAAAAAAAACAATAAAAACCGCAAACAAATAGTATGGTATACAAAGTTTGTAAATAAAAACTAACATACCTACTGTCGTACCCTCTTTTTTTTCTGTGAAAGATCAGCATTAAAATTAACATAATTAAAAACGTACTGCAGACCTTCCCATTTATTGCACTTTTCCACAAACGTATGATAGTAAAAAGATAGCTTCTGATTGTTAGGAACAATCTTTGTTGATGCACGATGTCTAAAGCCTACGTCTTAAGTCTAGTGGTCTGATATGTTAATTATGTATAGTATAGGGGGCTGTTTGTAGATTTTATATTGTAATGTCTTGATTCCGCTCCTAATGACATTTTGTCATTTGGAGCGAAATCACAACAAGGTGATTCCGCCCGAAATGACAAGATGTCATTAGGAGCGGAATCAGCCCACCTATATATATGTGTAGTTGTTTCTCATTAGGTACTGATCCTTGAAGTTGTAACCGAACTGCTGCCGGATTTTTCTGTTATCTATTAATGAGAAACTGTGTTTAAAGTGATATTCTTCTGTTTTCTACTCCATTCTCTTTGATTCAAGCTGTTTGCGTGTTTCCGCCACATAAACAGTGATATTTTGGTTCTGATTGACTCACTAGATCGGTCAAATCGATCCTACAATTGGTATCAGAGCCAGTTATGAGCTAAAATACCTGAATCAAAGCCTTTTTACTACATTTTTTGGATTTCTGGACATTGCCACGGACAAAATGGACTGAGTTTTTGACATATTGTGTAAAAGTGACAATTAACAAACCCTTGAGGGTATCAGCTTAAAATTCGGCTTAAAATTGATAAAAAATGGCTCGAAACCTGATTCCGCTCGAATCAGCAGTTGAGTGACTCTGCTCGTATTCTGAGCGAAATCAGGTCTTTCACCTGAAAAAGTTAATTCCGCTCGAACAGTTGGAGCGAAATCAAAGTTTTAGCCTGAACTTTCTGATTCCGCTCGAGTGAATCTTCTGATTCCGCTCCTGAGTTCACTAACTTTCTAATTCCGCTCCTAAGAATCACTAAGGTTGTGATTCCGCTCCAAAGTTTTAAACTGATTTCGCTCGAAAAAACATTTTCAGCATTAAAATCATGGTTTGAGGGTTAAAGTCCATTTCGTTCGTGATACTTTGTCCTAAGTTCAGTTTGTGTAGAACGTGTTTTTCAGTAAAGTCACCTGTTTTTCAAAAGTTAAACAGTTTTTGGTAATAAAATTTCTAGAAATGGAAAACCAAGATTTCTATAACTTCTTCGCCGGCAGTGGTATGGCAGCAGGACAAACCTCGGGTAGTCTTATGCAAAACGTCAACATGGAGAATGAATTGGGAACGATGCAAAAGCCTCCCAAGCTTATGAACATAGATGAATACTCAGGATGGTCAGGCAGATTTAAGAACTGGGTTCAGGCTAACCACTTTGAATGCTGGATGAAGATAGAAGCGAAGTATGTTCCACCGGTTGATGGGAGAAATCAAGCAAAGGGTATTGGAAGTTTGATAGAATCAGAACAAAATGATTTCAAAGCCGAGAAAAAGATGATTAGTATCCTTCAGCAGGCTATCAAAGAGGATATTTTAGTGTTATTACAACATGAAGACAATGCTCAATCTATGTGGGATGCATTGAAATTGAAGTTTCAAGGTAGTGTGTCAATGGTCAAGAATAAGAAGGCTTTATTAAAGAAGGAGTTTGATATTTTTACCAGCATGAAGGGTGAAACAACAAAGCAACTGATCGATAGATATTGCCATTTAGTACTTGAGATGAAGAGATTAGACATTGCAAAGAACAATGAAGAATTGATTGATAAGTTGTCTGATGCATTACCATATGAAGAGTGGGGCACGTATCTGATGATGTTGAAAAACAATTCAGATTTTGGGAATCTAAATCTTAGTGCATTCATAGAAAAGATTGAAGCTCAAGAGTTGGAGTTGCTAAAAATTAGAAAGATGAACTCAATAAATGTTCAACAAGATGTATCTTTGTACTACAGAGGCAGTACTCCAGTTACAACAAATCAGAGTCCAAAGATACAAACTAGTTTCAGTGCTGACATATCATCAAGTGCTTCATCAAATACTCCACAAACAAACAAGCCTTCACCATTTGCCAGCTACGAGCCAAATTTCAAAGCTTCTGAACAGACATCACCTCAAAGCTCGACCAGCTCAAACAATCAGGCTTATGTTTCTGGGATTCAATGCAACATCGCAGTTAATATAAAAAATGGGAATGAATTCACTGAATCAGTTGCGAAGCAACACATTGCATTGTTGGCTTCCGTGTTAGAGTCATATGAGTCTCTGGTAGCGGGTAAGATCGGAAATCCGGACATGACCAAAGAGGATTACGATCAGATCGATCCGGAGGAGCTTGAGTTGATAGATATTAAATGGGGCATGGCTAGTCTTGTGAGGAGAGCACAACGCTTTATGGAAATCACTGGTAGAAACAGCCTTTCTGGACCTGATCAGAAGCTAGGTTTCGACAAGTCTAAAGTAACCTGCTTCAAGTGCAAAGAAAGAGGCCATTTCAAAAGAGAGTGTCCGAACAGAGAAGTAAATAATCATCAAAACCTGTTCACAAATGATTATTATAAGCAGGCAATTTATCACCGACCAAATCAGCAACCTGTAGTTCAAAGACCACAAATCGAGAACAAACCAGATAAAGCTCTCATTGTGAACCAGGATGACGAGAAAGTTGCTGAGGGATTCAGCTGGGATAAATACATCCCTGGAAGTTATGGACAGGCTATGATGGCTGAGATAGTTGAAGTAACCGAAAGTGTTGTTGAACCTGAAGTGGTTGTTGAAGATGTTTCTATGGATAATGTGGCTGACATTGAGGAATTAAATGCAGAAGTTCATTACTATCAATCCGAGCAGGAGGTATTAGCCAGTTCATTGAGATCTACCATGCCTCCTAAAGCTTTTGAATCTTTTGCAGGTTTCTTTGAAGAATCGACAACTGGAGTGTGTCCACGATATGAGGAGAAGAAAGAGTCTGTCGAGGAGATGATCGATGTCACAAAGGAAATGACCGAAGACACTTTGAAAGAAATTGCTGACAAGGCTCTCATGGCGAAACTGAGAGAGGTAGACACAGAACTTGTGAAACCCGAGTCTGTCGGTACCGAGTCAGTTCAAAAGGAGTCGGATAAGGAGTCGGGAATTGAGGAGACCGAATCTGAAAAAGTGTCTGAGTCAGAGTCCAAAGATGTCGGTAAACAGGAAGTGAAAACTGCTCATGAAGCAGAAATTGTTGAGAAAGTGGATTCAATGTCTGAAACCCCATGCCAAAAGTGTTTACAACCGTGCATGGAGTGTCTTGAAAAAGTCACTAAGTTTCAGGAATTGAAACAACATGCTGACATGTTAAGATTTGATATAGGACAAGTCAAAGAAGCATATGATACACTATCCAGATCAGTTAAAATGATTAAAAAAGAAAGTGTCGAAAATGATAAAGCCACAAAACTAGCAAAAGCAACACTTTTTGATAAACAAGTGGAAGTTAATTTTCATCTTGACACAATCGCATCATTAAAGAAAGAATTAGAATTGACTAAAATTGAAAATGAGCGAATTGATAATAAATTGATGAGCTATGTTGCATCGTCCTATGTTCTTGAACAAATTGTTCCACAACAGCTTAATGCTGCACCAGTCTTTAACAGTGTTCCACCCCCAATGTGGAATCATTATACTCAAAAGTATCCAGATGGGGTGGAAGCTGCATTGAACCTCAAGTTGAAAACAATTGAGGAAGAATTGCCAAAAAGCATTGATGTTACATTCTCTGCATCAGACACAGACAACGAGTCACAGGTCATCAAGACTGTTGTCGATCAGGTGTTAGATGAAGAGAGTGATAACTCTGAGGCTGATGTTATGAAATCCCATTCTGAGAAGTCTGTTACTGATTCTGAAGACGAGGGTAACTTTTTAGATCGTTTCATACCGAAATCAGACAAGAGTACGAATGATGATCCGATTATGGTGGTTTACACTATGATTGGAACGGACAAGCTTTATTCTGATTTCGAGTATCCGCTTCAGAACGTTAAGATTGAAAATGTTGAGAAAATTTTCAAACTGGTTGAACTTGACATTGCTGAAGTAAATAACAAAGAATTCTTTTCGAAACTGAAAAAGTCGTTTGCTATGTCACGTTCTAACAATTCGGGAAAGAAAGAATTGGAAGGGAATGGTAACAACAAGAAAATTGGTAACAACTTTAAAAACAAAGGAATTGGTTTTGAGAAAAAGATGGCTAAGAAGGTTGTCAAACCAAAGGATAAAATGAATGATATCTTTGTTGTTGGACCAAGTGTGGATGATGAGAAAGAGTACATCTTTAGTCAGAAAGCCGTGGATGATTTCAATGCGTCAAAGAAACTGAAAGAAGAGTCCTTTAAATCAACTTTTGTCGAGTATGACAAAAGAGTTTGCTATCGCTGCAATGAAATCAGACACATGGCAAAACAATGCAAGAAAGTTTTTGAGAAACCTGTTGTAAAAAATGTTGTTCAAAAACCTCGACCTAAGTCACCAGTTGACAAAAAGGATAAAAAACCAATGGTTTCACCAATCCGCATCTTGAAGAGGGGTGAATCGTTGAAGTCGGAAGATAAGCCAAAATCGACATTCAAGATTGGTGAATCTTCAAAGTCTCAAAAGCCTTCAAAGATTTATCCGAAAACAAAAATTTTTGAAAATCAATCATGGGTTGCAAAATCGAAACCATCAGTCGAGGAGAAAAAGATGGAAAACATTTTGAAAAATGAAACAAAGATTTTGAAAGATGATGTTGTAGAATTTGAATTTGAGCTTGATAAGTTTCTTGCAGAGTTTCCCCCAATCAAAAATGAAGTAAAACCAAAAGCTAAAACTGATGTTCCGAATGTCATGTTTAACTTTCCAAAGATTGATGAGAAGTGTGATATAATGTTTGGTAGTGTTCCGCAAGTTAAGAAGTCATGGGCTTCATTGTTTTGAATGAGTTTGCTCTAATGTTGACAGGGGCTGCCCAGGTCATATATCTCGAAGTGGATAATGGACAACGGGGCCTCAAGACACATGACAGGGATGCTGGCATTACTCTATGACGTTAAATCAATCAACGGAGGTTACGTGGGCTTTGCAGGAAACCAAGGAGGAAGGATTGTCGGTCAAGGAACATTGACGAATGGAGTCATTTCATTTGATAAAGTGAACTATATAATTGAGCTTGAAAACAATCTGCTGAGTATTTCGCAGATCTAGTGACAAGTTTTTCACCGTACATTTCACTAAAAATGAATGTCTTGTGTTAAAACCTGGGTTTAAAATCCCTGATGATATGGTGTTGTTGCGAGCTCCACGTGAAAACGATTTATACATTCTTGACATGAGTGTCGCAACACCAACAAATCATCAAAAACAGTGTTTTGTATCAAAAACGAAAGCAACAGAAAAGGAATCAATTATGTGGCATCGAAAGATGGGCCACATTCATGTTAGGAAAATGAATTTTCTGGTACATAACGATTTAGTTGTAGGTGTGAATTTAAAGAATTTTCATTTGAATGATGACTGTGTAGCTTGCAAGAAAGGAAAGCAGACCAAGAAATCACATCCACAAAAGTTGCTGAATTCGATCAGAGTGCCGCTTGAGAGACTCCACATGGATCTCTTCGGGCCAGTGAATGTGAAGAGTATCAGTGGAGATTTATATTGTCTGGTGGTAACTGATGATTTCACTAGATTCTCTTGGGTTGTGTGTTTGGAAAGAAAGGATCAAACGTTTAAGTCATTAATGATCCTATTTAGAAAGATGGAAAAATTGTACAAGGTGGCGATTAGAAGAATCCGAACTGATAATGGGACGGAGTTCAAGAATAACCGCATGTTAGAGTTTTGCAACGAGAAATGAATTCTTCATGAATTCAGTGCACCATACACTCCACAGCAGAACGGTGTAGCTGAACGAAAGAACCGTACTCTTATTGAAACTGCTCGAACCATGTTGGCTAATTCTAAACTACCTATCCATTTCTGGAGTGAAGCTGTGGCAGCGGCATGCTATACTTTGAACCGAGTGCTGATTGTGAAGAAATACAAGAAGACTTGCTTTGAACTTCTTCATAGATACAAGCCAAATCTGAAGTTTCTTGAGCCGTTCGGATCACCATGTACTTTCATTGATCCTAACTGATAATGGGACGGAGTTCAAGAATAACCGCATGTTAGAGTTTTGCAACGAGAAATGAATTCTTCATGAATTCAGTGCACCATACACTCCACAGCAGAACGGTGTAGCTGAACGAAAGAACCGTACTCTTATTGAAACTGCTCGAACCATGTTGGCTGATTCTAAACTACCTATCCATTTCTGGAGTGAAGCTGTGGCAGCGGCATGCTATACTTTGAACCGAGTGCTGATTGTGAAGAAATACAAGAAGACTTGCTTTGAACTTCTTCATAGATACAAGCCAAATCTGAAGTTTCTTGAGCCGTTCGAATCACCATGTACTTTCATTGATCCTGATGGCAAATTCGGTGTAAAAAGCAATGAAGGTTTCTTTGTGGGATACGCGAGTCCCTTGAAAAGAGTGTTCGTTCCATGCTTGAAGAAGGTAATTGAAGTTCATCATGTGGATTGTCAGAAACACACGGCGTCACCTCAACTTCCCGGAAACAGATTGTTGTTCGATTACGATAAACTCTGGGAGTCGTTCCAACTACCTACGGAACCGAGTGAAGAGGAACTTGCTTTCTTGTACCAACAACAACAATCATCTTTTCAAGATCAAGTGCCTAGACCGTTGGTGGTTTCTCAACCTGAAGTGGATACAAGCATTCCTACAGGTGGCACAAACGATCACGAAGCCGGTCCAAGTGGAACAGCTCATGAACCACCAGAGGAACCAGCTCCAACGTTTGACAACTCTGACGACTCAGAAGAGGAATCCGGTCCTACTTTTGACGAGGAACCAAACGTTACAACAACAGAAGCTGAGGATCACACCGGTGATCTAGACATAACGAGCTTGCAATCGGAAGTTGTTGTGCCTGACACCATCATGCCAGGAACATTATCTTACCATCCTTCAGATCAGATTATAGGAGATCTTCAAAGTGGTGTCAAAACGAGAGATCAAATCAATCGTGCACTTACATGTTTTTATTCATCGGTTGCTCCTTTACAAGAAGAATTCTCACTGAAATGTTTTATTTCGCAGATCGAGCCCAGAACGTATAAAGAAGCGTTGACTGAAGACAGCTGGGTGAATGCAATGCAGGATGAGCTGCAACAATTCGAGAAGTTGGGAGTGTGGAGACTAGTAGACCTCCCTGAGAATCAAAAGTTGATTAAAACGAAGTGGGTTTTCAAATGTAAGAGAGACGATAGAGGAGTCGTGGTTCGGAACAAAGCACGATTAGTGGTACAAGGCTTTAGTCAGCAAGAAGGCATCGATTATGATGAGGTTTACGTGCCTGTTGCTCGACTTGAAGCTATTCGGATATTCCTGGCATTTGCGTCGTGGAAAGACTTCAAAGTGTACCAGCTGGATGTTAAATCTGCCTTTCTGTACGGAAAGATTAAAGAAGAGGTGTATGTGGGACAACCACCGGGGTTCGCTGATCCACAACACAAGAACAAGGTCTATCTGCTGGATAAGGCGCTCTACGGTTTACACCAGGCCCCGAGAGCCTGGTATGAGACGCTTTCCCAACATCTTTTGAGCAACGGGTTCATCAGAGGGACAGTAGATAGCACTTTGTTCACAAAGGAAGTTGCAGGCCATCTCCTAATTGTGCAGATCTACATTGATGACATTATTTTTGGTTCGACCAACGACGAGTTGTGCAAAGAATTCGAGAATGTTATGAAGAAGAAATTTGAAATGAGTTCGATGGGGGAGATGAAGTTCTTCCTCGGGCTGCAGGTAGAACAGATGCCCGATGGAATCTTCATTCACCAAACAAAATACGTGAAGGACGTGCTTGAAAAGTTTGATATGGATCAATGCAGTTCAGCAACAACCCCCCTTGCACAGAATCATGGTATTTGTCCTGACGAGAGTGGTGTCAAAGTGGAGGAGACATTGTACCGGTCAATCTTCGGATCCTTAATGTATCTCACTGCTTCCCGCCCAGACATCATGTACCCGACATGTCTTTGTGCCCGATATCAGTCGAGCCCGAAGCAGTCACACCTGACGATTGTCAAAAGGATATTACGGTATTTGAAAGGTTGCCCAAGCATCAGCTTGTGGTATCCTCGCTCGGGTGACTTCTCTCTAACAGGTTTCGCTGATTCTGACTTTGGAAGCTGCAAGCAGAACGCTAAGTCCACCACTGCTGGGTGTCAGTTCTTCGGAACTCGACTTGTTACCTGGCAGTGCAAGAAACAAACCTCTGTGGCGCTTTCTACTTATGAGGCTGAATACGTTTCAGCCTCCAGCTGCTGTTCTCAGATCCTTTGGATCCAGCAGCAAATGCGCGACTTTGGTTTGCAATTCTTGGATACACCGATTTTCGTGGACAATGAAGCAGCCATTAACATAACTAAAAACCCGGTTCACCATTCTAAAACTAAACATATTGAGATCCGTCATCACTTTATCCGTGATTGTCACGAGAAGAAGTTGATACGTATTGAACATATACACACCGATGATCAGAAGGCTGATTTCTATACAAAACCGTTTGACAAAAAGAGATTTTATTATCTTTTAAAATTGAATGGGATGAAAAATATGCGTTCTGGGAGGGTTGAAGAATGTGAAGCCGAGGAGGACGGCGATCTGATGTGAACTGCGTCGTGTTGTCAACTTTGTTTGTACAGTTTGTTTTTCTGCTTTTCGATAAAAACAAAAACACAAAAATATGTTTTTCTTTTTAGGGGGAGAAAGTTTGCAGAAAAATACAAAAACATGATAAAATTACAAAATCCAAAAACATGTGAAAAAGTTAAAATGAGTTTGTGTAAAAAGGGGAAATGATAGTACATCAGCTAGACAGGTGCAGTACGCTAAAGAAATGTAACGTAAAAATGTGTTAAGCAGTCTTGTAAATGATATGCCGATAGGTTTTTACACATTTAGTAGGTTTGTTCGGGATATAAACCTAAATTCTTACTTGCTTATTTCGTGGGGAACACTACTTGGATATATAGGTAACCCCTGAAATCTCGTTTGAAAGATTCCTTTTTCTGATATACTAGGTCTTTATACTCAGTGATATCTGGGGTATTATTCTGGGACTTCTGCTGAACGGTAGTTCTGACCTAGTCCTCGAATAATACTTTCCGCTAATGCTTGAAACATAGCATCACCCTCAGCATCAATGATAAGACAATAAAATTGCTTAGCAATGCTGTTGTAAAAAAGATCCTCTAAAGGGGACACACCCACAAGTTGAGTCATGATCTCTCTGCTGAACGGTAGTTCTGGCCTGAGCTCTCATGATTCTTCATAATTTATTACCCCTTACAGATATCATTTGTAGTATTCTCACCTGTAAGACTGAATATTGGGATCTGGATACGGGAGTATATTCAAGAGGTGGGACACACGTATAAGTTTAAGTCTCTAAAATACTAAATTCGTATCCTGAACAGATTGAACTTTGTGTGAAAATTTAAAGTGGACCAATATATCGACAATCATTGCAAATTGTTTAATGCTTAAAATGAAATCTAAGCTTAATGGTACTTGTATCTCGTCGGCAGCTGATATGATCCCTTAACACACTCACAAAAAGATTGTGTGTACATATTTCTGCTTATTTGTTTCTATAAACCAAAAAGATTTTATTTTCATCATTATTTTCGACAACGGACATTAGGGAACTGATGATCAAAGTCTTGTGTAGAACATGTTTGTTTCATGAGGTTTGGATAAGCAGGAGATTCTGGAAAGTGACTGGTATATGTTTGAAAGATTGGAAAAGTGTTTGAAAGTTCAAAAAGTTCAACAGTTCATTAATTTGAATTGTTTTCAGTTTCAAAAAGTCAGCATACTTCATAATCTGGTCAACCAAGGTCATTAAGTTGGACTTGGTTAACTGGGTGTGTCGGTAAATAATCTGAAAAAGTTAAAAAAAATTTAAAATTTTGAAAAATTGAAACTGATTTCGCTCATAAACACATTGTTCACATTTAAATGGCTGATTCCGCTCCTAAAGTTCATAGGTGATTCCGCTCGTATTGCTTCAATAATCATTTGGAGCGAAACCAGACTGGCTATAAATAGCTGTCTGATTCCGCTCCTACTCTTTTTTTTTTTCTGATTTTGCCCCTAAAGTTCTGTCATCGGCGATAAGAGCGAAATCCCCAAATCATCGTTTTTCAAGAGGAATTGCTGCCCGTTTTTTGTTTGATTGTTGTTATTAGTTGGTTTGCTCAACTATTAACATGGGAAAGGTAAGTAATCGGTCTAATTTGACTCATATCCATCTGATTTTTGATTGTCGGCGCTGTTCATGTTTCATTACTTAGATTTAGGGTTTGATTGTTGTTTAAAATGAACATAGATCTTGTTAATGTTGTCGGATTGTTATATAGATCATGTGTGTGAGCTTGATTGAACCAGATCTAGGGTTTGTTCTTGAATGAACAGTAGCAGATAGTTTGAACTTAGATCTAGGATGTTTGTGAGGTTTTTAAAGTATAAAAATTACACCCATATGCTCGGAATCCACTGATAAACAAACCCACATGTTTAATTTCATCATCTGATTTGTTTAAGAAGGGTTGAGTATTGATTCCGCTCCTAAGTGCATAAGATCTGATTTCGCCCCTAACTGCATTATTTTTTGATTCCGCTCCTAAATGCACTGTGATCTGATATCGCTCCTAACTGAACTGAGATCTGATTCTATCTCTAAGTAATATGTCTGATTCTGCTCGAAATCAGAAACTTGTTGATTCCGTTCAGAATGTTATAATATCATGAGATTTCACTTGAAAGTTGTTTGATTCTGAGATTTTTTCTAAGTGTTGATTCAGTTTGTGTTATTTTGTTGTACAGGGTTCGAATGTCATTTTTGATCCACTTCACAATAGTTGTTGTGATTTTGATGTTCAAAAGAATTCAGAGTTGGCAAAATTCAGCAGTATTCTGGAGTTCATGAGTCGAGTACCTATTCAGAAAGCTCTTACAGATCAACGTCCAGTATACAAGTCACACATTAAACGGTTCTGGAAGCATGCAAAGTATGATGAATCAAGCAAAGTAATAAATTCAGTTGTAAAGATAAAAAATGAAAAGAAAACAATTGTTGTTTCTGAGGCACTGGTTCGTGAAGTTTTGAATTTTCCTGATGACGATAACTCGCCAACAAAGTTTCCGGAAAGAATGGTAAAGGGGTGTATGCTCAGGATGGGATATGTTGGTTCTCTAAATGTTGGAAATTACTTGAAATCAAAGTTTCAGAAACCTTACAAGTTTATTATTCATTGTGTATTAATGTCACTTAGTCATACCAAGGGAGGGTACGATGCCATGCGTGCTTACCAGATGAACATGGTCACTGCATTGGTTTTGAACAAAAAGTATAACTTCTCGCATATTGTTTTTCATTACATGGTTGATAATATCATAACAAAGAGTAAGACTTGGACATATCCAAGATTTGTGCAGATGCTAATTGATCATGCATATCCAGAGATTGAACGTGATTTGAAGGATGATTTGTTAGTTCAGTCACACATGAGTAACGAGTCTCTCAAGCAGCTTGTTAGATATCACCCAAATCATCCTGAACCAAAGATAGTTGCTGAATTCTTCGGATATATCAAAGATGTGAACTACGTTGATCCTAATCCAGTAAATCATCAAAACTGGAGAAATGAAAAAGAAATGAAGGAAGCAGCTTATGTTGATGAACTAAAGACTCTTGAAGAGTTCAAAACCACCCGAAATGACTGGTTTGTCAAAGAAACAAGGAGAAGAGGCAGAAAGATCACTCCTAAAGCACAGGAAGGTGAGGGGTCATCATCGCAGCCAAAGAAGAAACAAAAGAAAGTGGCAAAGACGTTATTGATTGATGAGCCTGAGGTTGAAGAGCCGGTTGTAACTGCTGAAGAAAATCAGGATGTTGATATTGATGATGTGATGATAAACATTGATGATTTAGAGTCAGATCAAGCAGCTAACATAGAAGTTGAGAAAGAGAAAGTAATTGATAATATAGAAGGTGATGATGTTGATAAGAGTTCTACAAGTTCTTCAAGTTCTTCTGAAGAGGAGATAGATGAAACAGAACGTTTGAAAAAAATCCAAGAAGAGACTGCTAAAGAGAAACTGTTGAGAAAAAGAAAGAGGCAGGAAAAGGAAGATGCTCCATATGTTCCATCACCACAACATGTTTCTGAATCTCAATCGCCTTCAGGTAGTAGAAAGAAAGCAGGAGCAAAGAAAAAGATTGTGTCTACGAAGATAAAGAAAGTTACTCCAAAGATTACAAAGCCAAAGATTGTTCTTAAGAAGAAATCATCCAAAGAACCAAGTAAACCTCCAACACCACCACCTGAACCTTCACCACATCATTCACCAATACAATCACCACCACATCAAACACCTTCACGACAACCAACACCACCAAGACAACCTTCACCATTACATCTCACACCACCTCATGAACAACCTCTTCTTACATCCCAAGAAATATTCAAAACACCATTACTCACTCAAATTCAACTAACTCCTGGTTCTTCTGGTCACAAGGGTCTTCCTACTCCTCTAGATAATCTTGAAGATATTGGAGATTTTGGTTTTGCAAATGATGAACAGGTGAAAAAGTTAGAGAAGAAAATGGATGAGGTTTTGAATGAAAGCAAAATAGTTGCAGCTGAAAGCAAGAGTGTAGCTGATCATGAAAAGATTCTTGAAATGCGTGTAAAAAGATTAGAGTCTGATAACAAGGCATTACTGAAGAAAATTGATACAGATCAGACAGAGATTGATTTCTTGAAAGTAAGAGTGGCTGAATTAGAAGAAGAAAAGAAACGCAAAGATCAACAAAATGAATATTTCAAGCTGAAGAATAAAGAATTTGAAGCAATCAAAGCTCGAAATTAACATGAAAATTATATGTTGAAAAAGGTATTAGAGAGTGTGGTTGGTATGTCTCTAGAACAGAAATTTGATGATGTTGTACGGGAGGAGGTCAGAGCTGAGAAACAGGCTGAAATTGATGCTCAGATGAAGGATAAGGGAAAAGGGATTGAATCTGAAGAAAGGGCAATTGTTTTATTAACTGCTCCTGAACCAGTTTATGAAAAGCCTATTCCTCTGTCTTCTGTTCCTGTTGTTTTTGATGATGAAGTGTTATTAGAACATGCTCTTAATGTTGATGAATATGAAGATGATGATGAAGATGAAGATGATGATGATGAAGCAGATGATGATAAAGATGACGATGATGAAGCAGATGATGATGATGAGAAAGTATTTTCTGCAAGTAGTACAAGTGATGATGAGAATGATGATGATCAAGGTGCAACAGGGATTCCGGTTACTAAAACGTCTAAAGAACAAACTGTGGATGATCTGATGAATGATGCAGTGAATGAAGAGACAGAGGATGTAACTAGAGAGGGGGAGACTGTTGGTGATCAAAATGTTGAAGCTGTTGAAAATCTGATCTTGCATATCGAACCTGAAGTTGAAGAGGGGGAGATCAGACATATTTACACATTGGATGAAGTTTTAAAGATGTTCAATGTAAAAGAAGATAATTTCAAATTTGATTTTGATTTTGAAGAAGAGTTGAATGCATTTGACGTGAATCAAAAGGTTGAATATCAGTATAAGTATGTGGAAGATGCAGATCTCTATGATCGTGTTGAAGTAGAAGACTGCACAGATGAAGAAAATGTTAATGTTGATACTTCAGAATTTCCAACTCTGACAGAGTTATTTACTGAAGAGAACAGAGACGAGTTGAGACGAAAAGTTGAAGAGAGTCTTAAAGACAAAAACTTTGATGGCACTACAAAGGATTCTCTGGAAAAAGAACATAAAAAGTGGTTCAGACAGAGAAATGAAAGAAAGTTTAAGAGGCCATTGAAGTTCTACAAGAGAGACAGCGATGTGTCACTGGATGATATTATTAGCTGGGGATTCTTACCGCAGGTCAATGTTTACGCAATTCGAAGAGAGTATGGGGTTCAGTGCTTTGAACGCTTATATGATGTTATGTCATTACCCTGGTGGGATGTTGATGAGTTAGCTCAAGTCAGAACGTTAGCTTATCCAGTGAGAAAGAACGATATTCGAATGTGGGGTTGTATAAAGTTTGAAGCATTGAAGAATTTCAGGCACTTGCAACCACATTACCCAAAGAAAGTTAGAAGTGTGAATCCTGAAACCGGAAATGAAGAAACTATTCTGAATATAAAGAAGCCTCGAACTATGAAGAACATTCCAGTACCGAAGATGGAACAAGAGTTTTACAAAGGTTTTATGGGATGGGTGTATAGTTGTTTGACGACTGAGGCTATCATCACATATCGTGCAGGAAATGAGATCAGAAATATCTTTGTATATGATCCTCTTTGGCTGATGAACTGCTCAGCTAAAGACATCGAATGTTTATTTGTGAACAAGATTCGTTTTCAAGCTGAAGACAGAGAACAAGCCATGCAGTTTCAACGTGTAGTATCTGTTTGTTTTCAGAAAGGTATAAATTCTGAAAATAAATGGAATTCCAAATGGCGAAAGATTGAGGAAGAGGAAAGATTGAAAGCTGAGAAAGCTCGGAAGGAGCAAGAAGAGAAAGATAAGATCTTGAGGTACACGTTAAATCAGAGAATGGCTGCTGAGGAAAAGAAGAGAGTTGACGAGAATGAGAAGCTTAGGAAAGCGTTACTGAAGAAGCCTAAGCCTCGTAAAGAAATGTTCAAGTCCTTGTGAAGACCAAGACTGAAGACTCCGGCTGTATCCAAGGGGGAGTTTGTTGATGCACGATGTCTAAAGCCTACATCTTAAGTCTAGGGGTCTGATATGTTAATTATGTATAGTATAGGGGCTGTTTGTAGATTTTGTATTGTAATGTCTTGATTCCGCTCCTAATGACATTTTGTCATTTGGAGCGAAATCACAACAAGGTGATTCCGCCCGAAATGACAAGATGTCATTAGGAGCGGAATCAGCCCACCTATATATATGTGTAGTTGTTTCTCATTAGGTACTGATCCTTCAAGTTGTAACCGAACTGCTGCCGGATTTTTCTGTGATCTATTAATGAGAAACTGTGTTTAAAGTGATATTCTTCTGTTTTCTACTCCATTCTCTTTGATTCAAGTTGTTTGCGTGTTTCCGCCACATAAACAGTGGTATTTTGGTTCTGATTGACTCACTAGATCGGTCAAATCGATCCTACAATCTTGAAAGTTGCAGTGTTCGCATCAAGAGATGGCCGTTTTATTATAAGGCATTCATCAACATTAAGATGTCGCTCGAACTTTGAAAATAGCTTATGTAAGCAAGAAGCTTGAATCTTGGTATCCTGTGGGTAAATAAAGAATAACATGCAAAGGATATGTTAAACATGCACTCAAAATCAGTATAATTAAAACAAAAAATATGTATGGTATTATAAATATGTAAGAAACATAATTCATATAAGAAAAAAAATTAAATAAAAAATTTACCATTTCATCCATCAGTATCATGTCAATACGATACGTCTCTCTTTCATTGCCTCTCATCTTCTTCCTCCACAGACTAACAATTTTCACCTTGATAGTGTAGTTTGTGCTAAGAGCACCGATATCGCTCAGCAAGGTTATGTGATGTCACACCCCGACCACGTGGAACATACAAAACGTGGCGGAAACGTCGGGGAGTGTTGTAACAGAATTAATGTTTCATATCCATGGCAATTGAAGTTTCGTTTTATTGAATAAAAGTGTTACAATGTCTTATCAAACAAGGAAATACAACATAATTAACTAGTCTTGCATCTTTTATTGTCACTAAAGCCCAAGTCTGCCTATGTGTATCTTGATCAGCTTATGCAACAGTTCCTGAAAAACACATGTGAAAATATGGTACGTCAGCATAAAAATGCCGGTGAGATACATAGGTTTTGTGAAAATAGGTTTCATGACTTATGTTTGAGAAAATGTTTAGTCATGAACCTTGTTATTTGCTTTGTTTTGTAAATCATTTGAAAATCGATAAGATCAGATGATATGTATAAATAATGTATAATGTATGGTTAAATGAATAACCATGTAAAATGAGTTTGTATTAGATAAGTTGTTTGTAAATCAATGTCTTGTGAAAAATATGTTATTTGTATAAAATGTTCTATGTCTCAACCTGAAATGATTCAAATAACGCTACGATATGTAATACCATACAAACACTTATATATAGGAAGTACCAGCGGCGTATCCACCATGTTTGTATCATATTACACACGCATCGTTACTTAATCACTTAATCAAACCAAACCACCAAAATAATGTTCATGTCTAATGTAAATCATGTAATGGATACAAACGGTTCAACAGTTATAAACGGTTCACATGGTTCAACGGTTATAAATACAAACGGTTCACAGACATCAACGGATCACATAGTCAAATGATTACAACGGTTCAAAATGTAGTATAATGTGTTCATACGCTGGATAAACATATGCAACAGAAATGTAATGTAAAACGATGTACTAAGTATGCTAAGTTAACATACAAAGCAGAAAAGTCATGTAAATCAATGTACTAATAGTGTACTAATGAACATAACCAGTATATGATATGAAAACAGGAAAGCACGAAAGTAACAAGTAGGCACATGTGTTCCACCCCAAAACGTTTGGAAAACAGTAAAAGAGGGGTCTATGTACTCACTTGAGATTGCTCAGTAGTCCTTGAGTAATAACCAAACAAAGCTAGAGATCACGGAAATCAAACGGCACCTAATATAGGTAACTATGTTAATTAACCGGACCTAAATCGGAAGATTGGGTAGCATTAGGGTTTGTAAACCAAATGAGTGTAGGAACTCATATGATATGGTTTAACAAAGCCTACATACTAAATGAAACTTAACCTAAGTCTTATCGACCCATTACGACCCGTTTAGGAAGCTTATGCTACTTTAACGCGTCGTTCGCGTAAAACGCGTTCGGAACGCCTAACTAGTCCTATGACAAGTGTTATATGCCTAAACATGTTACATAATCAGTTATGTGGCAAAAGTTTAGGTTACATATGCTTAATTACCAATTATACATGAAAAGGGTATTCTGGTAATTTACCTAAGGCATATAAACTACCTATCATACAACTACTTAAACGATGTGACCATAGGGTATAACCTCGGAAGGTTATTCCCTACCTACTATGGTCACCTAATGTATTTGGTCGGATCCTAATGATCGACCAAATGGGTCGAGTTCGAAGGTATAGGCGATTTATCAGATCGCCTACCCTACGACTCTAGACAACGTGGTAATCAGTGGGCATAGTCCCAAAGGACTATGACCAACGTGATTACACTCACGTTGCGAAGTTCAAACGAACTTCGCATTGACCATTACTGGTCAACGCTGAAAGTCAAACAAAGTTTGACTTTCTGACTCGAAAAGCAGTAAAATAAGGAAAAGAACGAAAGAATACTTACCCAGGGTCCCCGAATGCTAATCCCGATTCGAGAATCTCAGGTATGAAACAATGGTTTCAACTTAGAGTTTCTAAAATCAGAATTCTAGTGCATTTGAAGTAATGGGGGGTGGGGTATTTATAGTATTCGGTCCACCGTTGAGATCGTTTCTTGGAAAAGGGGAAACGATCAAGGCCGTACATGTGTTGGAACCTCATGGTGGCTTAAAATGGTTCTTATCTTCATGACTAAGCATTTTAGAACATGTGGTTGAGGTTTAATCAGCTGCAAGTTGCAAAAACAACATTGAATCTGGTCTGATACTCGGATGCGGCCCGCTTCAGGATGTTCCAAACACAATGCGGGCCGCTTTGGCCTGTCTGATCAGCAAACTTGTTTCAGAAATGACAGTTTCAGTCCCTTCACGTGTTTAAGGCCTTTTCCGACACTTCTAAGGCCCGTAAAGCCAACTTTAAGGCCCTAAAATGTTGCCTAAACATTGGGGACATGAAACATGCTCAGAAATATGTCGGGTGATGGTTCGTTTGGTCGTACGAACGCGATGTTCGCTTAATTACGACGGAATGCGCATAAGCGCGAAAAACGATCCAAATGACGTGACGAATGGATTTTTCTTATGGCGAACACTAAAATATAATGTAGTCATGCTTACATAAATTTTTGGATGTCCGAATGTATTCAGAACGTAAGTTATGCGCGAAAATGCAAACTTGTGCACTTTTTTGACACTTTTAGTCCCTGAATGACCCAAAAGTTTATTTTAGCACACCGAACCCCTCAAAGCCTATTTCTAAGCTATGTAAAGGATATTTAAGGTGTGTTTAACTTATGGTTATGTTCCAGAATGTTCGTTACAGTTCAAATTGACATACTTTCGCAGTTTGTCAACTTTAGTCCCTGTAAGCGATTAAACTTTGATTTCACCACACCAAACCTTCCAAAACTTATATCAAAGTTAAGTAAAGGTTATTTAAGGTATGTTAAGCCTATTTCACTATTCCGGAGTGTTCGTTGGATTAAACTGGTTATATTTACGCATTAGTGCGTGTATAACCTTCCAGAAAGCGATTTAGAGCTTGAAATCGAACAAGAGTTGATATGTGCAAAAGATACACATATTTATACAAGTCCAAAGTATGAAATACAATATTTCATTGGTTTGGCATTTGTTTGATGGTTGAAATGACACAGGTGTTACAGTCTCCCCTACTTTAGGAAATTTCGTCCCGAAATTAAATTCGTAGGAGTCTAACTGTGGATTTGTGTCAAATAACCACCAGAGATATGAAAGGCATAATCCTGTCATTTCCTTAACGGACAATCTTCAGAAATGAAAATGAACAAACGGAGTCATTTTCCTCAACGAGTATTCTTCAGAAACGGAAATGAAGGAATAATCAAACGGGGATTCATTTCCTTAACGGAGAATCTTCAGAAACGAAAATGATCAAACGGAGTCATTTTCAACGGGTGCTTCCTCAGAAACGGAAATGAAAATGAATAGACAAACGGATATTCATTTCCTTAACGGACAAATCTTCAGAAACGAAAATGAACAAACGGAGTCATTTTCAACGGTTGCTTCCTCAGAAATGGAAATGAAAATGAATAGACAAACGGATATTCATTTCCTTGACGGACAAATCTTCAGAAACGAAAATGAACAAACGGAGTCATTTTCAACAGTTGCTTCCTCAGAATTGGAAATGAAAATGAATAGACAAACGGATATTCATTTCCTTGACGGACAAATCTTCAGAAACGAAAATGAACAAACGGAGTCATTTTCAACAGTTGCTTCCTCAGAAATGGAAATGAAAATGAATAGACAAACGGATATTCATTTCCTTGACGGACAAATCTTCAGAAACGAAAATGAACAAACGGAGTCATTTTCAACGGTTGCTTCCTCAGAAATGGAAATGAATAGAGTTAACTCCTAGGCACATGACAAAACTTGCTGTGGTTTCTGTACACTAAATTCCATAATTATGTATGCATCCATAATTACGTAATTCCTTGCACAGTCCGCACAGTTCGTTTTGTAATGTTGTGGGGAAGAATATAACACTTGTGATGATGGTGACTAGACTACCATAGGGTCCTTTTAATTAGATCCACCGAGGATCTTCTTAATTAGGCCACTAAGGAGTCCTTTCAGCTATATCATCACATGATATTCCTAACCAGATTTTTGGATCAATCTGTTTAACTAGACCACTAAAGGGGTCTAATTATGAAGTAGTACATTATAATCCAAGGGACTTTAACTACAACGTACAAGTCCATTAAGGATTTTTAGGTAGTGCCTTTGGGTATCCTACTATAGATCTCTTGTACAAGGATATGAAAGATTCTACGAGGATTTGGATATCATAATTTGGATGACACATAAAAGATAACACATAAGCACATAGCCACATAATTGTTTAATTGTTATTATCTTGTTATCGATTGCTATAAACTTGGCACCTCGTACTTCGTTTCTCTTGGAAGAAACGGGTACTTAGAATTTTCGTGAAAAACGCAAGAGATCGTATAGTGGAAGAAATTTGGGGGTAGTCTGTACTTCAAGGAATGCGGTTCCTTGATTGTCGGTATTGTAGGGGATATGTTGTTTATACATACAATCACATAAATACATTGCAATGTATATAAAAGATTTATTTATAAACAATGATAACAACAACTGTTTCATGGATCGTGACAACAAAAGAAAATAATACATAAGACGTGATTATTTCTAAGCGCTGTTGTCTTCTGGTTGGTCGTATGCTCATCCCTGCGCTGGATTTGCATTAGCAAGCCTCGGGCAATTCCTACGAAAATGGCCCATCTCGCCACAGTTGTAGCAAGATCCCTGAGGAAAACGAGCTTGAGCAGGATTGTTGCCAGCTTGATTTGGTGCAGCTGTGGTTGGGCAAACCCTCGCTGTATGACCTATAAGTCCGCAAACTTGGCATGTGCGGCACTTCACACCAGCATGATGATGTAGGCCACATTGGTTGCACAAGGGTGCAGTTCCGTTGTAGGGTTTCCTGGCAGGAGGTTGAGCTGGTTGGTTGGGGACGGCTTGGTTATTGAGAGCGACCACAGCGAAGTTCTGAGAAGCCTTTCGCTTCTTTGACCTCTTAGGAGATCCAGTCTGTTCATCCATGGTCTTTGATTCCTCGACTGGTTCCGATTCCTCGACCGGTTTCTTGTCACCTTTTCGGAAAAGCTTCTTCTTCCTGATGTGGGATTCTGTTAGGGTGGCAGACAGTTCAATGGCTTGTCTGACAGTAGTAGGGTTACTGCCAGTAACAATATCCTGAACTAGGTCAGGAAGACCATCAGTATATTTCTCGATCGCCTTATCCACAGGAGTAACCATAGCGGGACACAACAGGCTCAATTCTTCAAAACGGTCAGTATAGGCTCGATGTTCACCACTGTCTTGCTTCAAATCATCAAACTCCCTCTCCAAAGCTCGCAATTCATGACGAGGACAGAACTCCCTCATCATAAGAGCTCTAAGCTCGGCCCAAGTCTGTGCTAGTGCAACTTCAGCACCCCGGTCTCTCATAATCCCGTTCCACCACGTAAGAGCCCTCTTCTGAAACACACTCGAAGAAAACTCGACCTTGCGATTTTCAGGACATTGAACGTGACGGAATGTATTCTCAATGCTCTCGAACCACTGTAGAAGCCCAGTTGCTCCCTCGGAACCACTAAACTTGAGCGGTTTGGCCGAGTTGAAACTTTTGAAGTTACATGGAGCATTGTTGTTGTTGATGGCTTGTATTACTTGAGCACAAAGATTTGGGAAGGCAGCAGCCATTTGCTGCGCGATGATTTCCGCCAGCTCGGCAGGCGCCATCTGATTTTCGCGTCGAGGAGGCATTCTAAAAGAGGAACATGAAAGGAAACGAGTGAGTGATTTAGACGAAAAGAATGAGATGAAACAAATCTGATGAAGGCAAGGATAGTGGTCATTTGTTCGCTTTACAACGCAAACAATCTACACACAGTGACTAATCAAAGTAAATGGGTCAAAAATAATGTATTGCGAAGACATGCTCGCCTATAAGTGAACACTCATCCCAAGAATTCCCAGGTAAGCACAACTGGTCTCGCGTCTGATGAGATGTATACGAAGTGCTTGCCTAGACAGAAAACCCAGAATACAGGCATTCACCCTTCCAGTTTGCACGTGTTCACATTGTTTAAAACCCAAAACCTTGACGAGATTTTTGAAAACTTAAAGGGTTCAAAACCTTACAATAGAGGGTTCAAAACCTTGTAATAAATCATCCTAGAACAGATGATTAGTTTTCAAAGCGGTTTTGAAATTTATGTTCTTGTTGTGGTCGTCGCCTAAGGATAGGTGACGGTATTGTTTTATGACTAAACGCAAGTAAACTCGCGTTAGGGTCCTAAGAAAGTTATAGACTAGGTCAAAGCATTACTAATAACCTAATTCCCTATAACCATTGGCTCTGATACCATCTTTTCTGTCACACCCCGACCACGTGGAACATACAAAACGTGGCGGAAACGTCGGGGAGTGTTGTAACAGAATTAATGTTTCATATCCATGGCAATTGAAGTTTCGTTTTATTGAATAAAAGTGTTACAATGTCTTATCAAACAAGGAAATACAACATAATTAACTAGTCTTGCATCTTTTATTGTCACTAAAGCCCAAGTCTGCCTATGTGTATCTTGATCAGCTTATGCAACAGTTCCTGAAAAACACATGTGAAAATATGGTACGTCAGCATAAAAATGCCGGTGAGATACATAGGTTTTGTGAAAATAGGTTTCATGACTTATGTTTGAGAAAATGTTTAGTCATGAACCTTGTTATTTGCTTTGTTTTGTAAATCATTTGAAAATCGATAAGATCAGATGATATGTATAAATAATGTATAATGTATGGTTAAATGAATAACCATGTAAAATGAGTTTGTATTAGATAAGTTGTTTGTAAATCAATGTCTTGTGAAAAATATGTTATTTGTATAAAATGTTCTATGTCTCAACCTGAAATGATTCAAATAACGCTACGATATGTAATACCATACAAACACTTATATATAGGAAGTACCAGCGGCGTATCCACCATGTTTGTATCATATTACACACGCATCGTTACTTAATCACTTAATCAAACCAAACCACCAAAATAATGTTCATGTCTAATGTAAATCATGTAATGGATACAAACGGTTCAACAGTTATAAACGGTTCACATGGTTCAACGGTTATAAATACAAACGGTTCACAGACATCAACGGATCACATAGTCAAATGATTACAACGGTTCAAAATGTAGTATAATGTGTTCATACGCTGGATAAACATATGCAACAGAAATGTAATGTAAAACGATGTACTAAGTATGCTAAGTTAACATACAAAGCAGAAAAGTCATGTAAATCAATGTACTAATAGTGTACTAATGAACATAACCAGTATATGATATGAAAACAGGAAAGCACGAAAGTAACAAGTAGGCACATGTGTTCCACCCCAAAACGTTTGGAAAACAGTAAAAGAGGGGTCTATGTACTCACTTGAGATTGCTCAGTAGTCCTTGAGTAATAACCAAACAAAGCTAGAGATCACGGAAATCAAACGACACCTAATATAGGTAACTATGTTAATTAACCGGACCTAAATCGGAAGATTGGGTAGCATTAGGGTTTGTAAACCAAATGAGTGTAGGAACTCATATGATATGGTTTAACAAAGCCTACATACTAAATGAAACTTAACCTAAGTCTTATCGACCCATTACGACCCGTTTAGGAAGCTTATGCTACTTTAACGCGTCGTTCGCGTAAAACGCGTTCGGAACGCCTAACTAGTCCTATGACAAGTGTTATATGCCTAAACATGTTACATAATCAGTTATGTGGCAAAAGTTTAGGTTACATATGCTTAATTACCAATTATACATGAAAAGGGTATTCTGGTAATTTACCTAAGGCATATAAACTACCTATCATACAACTACTTAAACGATGTGACCATAGGGTATAACCTCGGAAGGTTATTCCCTACCTACTATGGTCACCTAATGTATTTGGTCGGATCCTAATGATCGACCAAATGGGTCGAGTTCGAAGGTATAGGCGATTTATCAGATCGCCTACCCTACGACTCTAGACAACGTGGTAATCAGTGGGCATAGTCCCAAAGGACTATGACCAACGTGATTACACTCACGTTGCGAAGTTCAAACGAACTTCGCATTGACCATTACTGGTCAACGCTGAAAGTCAAACAAAGTTTGACTTTCTGACTCGAAAAGCAGTAAAATAAGGAAAAGAACGAAAGAATACTTACCCAGGGTCCCCGAATGCTAATCCCGATTCGAGAATCTCAGGTATGAAACAATGGTTTCAACTTAGAGTTTCTAAAATCAGAATTCTAGTGCATTTGAAGTAATGGGGGGTGGGGTATTTATAGTATTCGGTCCACCGTTGAGATCGTTTCTTGGAAAAGGGGAAACGATCAAGGCCGTACATGTGTTGGAACCTCATGGTGGCTTAAAATGGTTCTTATCTTCATGACTAAGCATTTTAGAACATGTGGTTGAGGTTTAATCAGCTGCAAGTTGCAAAAACAACATTGAATCTGGTCTGATACTCGGATGCGGCCCGCTTCAGGATGTTCCAAACACAATGCGGGCCGCTTTGGCCTGTCTGATCAGCAAACTTGTTTCAGAAATGACAGTTTCAGTCCCTTCACGTGTTTAAGGCCTTTTCCGACACTTCTAAGGCCCGTAAAGCCAACTTTAAGGCCCTAAAATGTTGCCTAAACATTGGGGACATGAAACATGCTCAGAAATATGTCGGGTGATGGTTCGTTTGGTCGTACGAACGCGATGTTCGCTTAATTACGACGGAATGCGCATAAGCGCGAAAAACGATCCAAATGACGTGACGAATGGATTTTTCTTATGGCGAACACTAAAATATAATGTAGTCATGCTTACATAAATTTTTGGATGTCCGAATGTATTCAGAACGTAAGTTATGCGCGAAAATGCAAACTTGTGCACTTTTTTGACACTTTTAGTCCCTGAATGACCCAAAAGTTTATTTTAGCACACCGAACCCCTCAAAGCCTATTTCTAAGCTATGTAAAGGATATTTAAGGTGTGTTTAACTTATGGTTATGTTCCGGAATGTTCGTTACAGTTCAAATTGACATACTTTCGCAGTTTGTCAACTTTAGTCCCTGTAAGCGATTAAACTTTGATTTCACCACACCAAACCTTCCAAAACTTATATCAAAGTTAAGTAAAGGTTATTTAAGGTATGTTAAGCCTATTTCACTATTCCGGAGTGTTCGTTGGATTAAACTGGTTATATTTACGCATTAGTGCGTGTATAACCTTCCAGAAAGCGATTTAGAGCTTGAAATCGAACAAGAGTTGATATGTGCAAAAGATACACATATTTATACAAGTCCAAAGTATGAAATACAATATTTCATTGGTTTGGCATTTGTTTGATGGTTGAAATGACACAGGTGTTACATGTGACCTTCGTTTTCCATTGTAACTACGTAGAAATCAAATAAATTAATAAACTGTGGAAAAAAAATAGTTTGACTTAAAAAGAAAACTTACTTCACCTATTGAATAAACGTAAACAAAGAGATCTTTTTTTTTTTTTGAAATTGAATAATGATGGAATAACAAATGATATATTTATATCAAATTATAAAACTTAATATTTTTAGTAATATATTACGAATATTTCTTATCAAAATAAACCTCCATTTTAAAATACAATAATTAAGGAAACGGTATAATTTATAATTAGATAAAACGAATTAACATAAATACAAATTTGTAAAAACAGAAACTGTATATAGATCCGCAATAATCATATTCATTAAAAAAATTCGGGTTGACTTTACAAATTTAAATATTATTTACAAATTTAAATACAATAATTAAGGAAATGGTATAATTATATTATTTACAATTATTAAAAAATATATAAAATACATAAAACATAAAATGAGGAAAATTACGGCAATTTTAAATCTATATCTATAAGAATGTACATATAAAGATTAAAATCAAATTAAACATGCAAGATACATGAAAATTATTAGTCTAAAAAAATTAGATTCCATATTACGTAAAATTGCTTGTAAATTATTAAACAAATCAATTTAAGTATCATACTTTTATATTATATAAAAAAAGAGTTCAACTAATGTTTACCATATTTTTGTTTAAAAATCGATAAAAAAACTAACAAAATCTATGTATGTAAATCAATTATTACTATTTCCTTTTTAGTTTGACATAGATGAAATTTTCAAAAAATATATTATGTTAATAAAAAATACACATTTAAAAAACCTAATTGAAAATAAAAAAGATTACATAAAACAATTAACATTATTTCAGTATCTGTTTAGAATAGGTGAAGAAATAGTATATGACATATTAACTGCTACAGTATCAGTTCGATTGGTTGAGTGTAGGAATCAATCTCATAACCAAAAAAACATTTTAATGTGGATATAAAGAAGACAAATATGAAAAGGAATGTAATACCAAAATGGTGTTATGCATTCAAACCAAGACTAATAGCTATTTATCATATTTTTCACAAAAAAAATCTTTGTTCAGTACTAACAGTTCAACGGATAACATATACAACTATCAACCTTCAACCATGTCAACAACTACATACTACAAACATAACCGTCTACCCATACTTGACTAATACCCACCACAGATCAAAAAACTAAAACAACCTACCACATTAACTGTTCAGCGAAAACCAAGCAAAAAAACCACAAATGCCAACAGTCACGCACGAGCTCTTTTCTTTATAGTCTTGTGTACAACTTTCGTCAACACCAAAAGCTACGAAGACTTCACGTACTTAAAGAAAAGAGTGACCGGATGTGATTTGATTTCAAGAAAGATGACCACTGGGTAAAACCATACCTGTATCCATCACCAGACTTCTCGGCTCTTGTTTTCATAATACTTAGCTCACGCCTTAGGTTCCGGATACTAATGTCACGCAAGTTGTCAACAGAAAGACAAAGATCACACGAAACATCAACAGGTAAACGCTGAGAAATGAACAGATCAGATTAATTAATAAAATTATTAATCAAAGAATTTGTAGACATATAATAAAAAAAATTATTATACACACATCAGAAGGTATACCAGTCTGCTTTCAGCAACTTTTGTGAACTCTAAAATTGAATTGTTTTTCGACATTTTGACTTTACGTTTAGGGGGAACATCAGCGGTCGACATGGTGGATCTGCAAGCCTTACGCTTTGGTTTAACCTAAATATTTAAAATATATAAAATAAGTTTAATAGTTAAAAAGAACTATAATTATTTCATGAATAAAATTTATTAATAAACATTAAACAATGTGTACTTAAAGAAAAGTTTTCAGAAGGCTTCGTCACATCAATGTCAACACACTGATTCTTGCTAGTAAAGTTTGAACGCGTACGATAGGCGATATTATCGAGATCCGTATCAACCTTGCTTTTCCCCTAAAACAAAATAACAAAAATACGATAAAGTAAAATACATAATATGATACAAAAAAGAATTTACATATTTAAAAATTATAGTAAATTAGGTTATTAATTGATATAAACCTTTGGATGAACAATTTTATCACCCCAAACAACCTTTGACTTCCCTTTCGTGTCAAACTTCACAAAAAAAGAATAACAAACAAATAAGGATATCATGAAGTAAATAATATAATCTATACAATATATAAACAAACTTTAAAAAAAAATTACATGACATTGAGAGGTAGCAGACGAAGTATTTTTCAAAGCATCATTGTTTGTATTCCAACCATCCTTGAACTACATATAATAAATCAGTATCACAATTAAATAGTATACATATCTAATAGATATAATAAAATCTGTTAATAATTTGAAGTTATACACTTACCAGGTTCTTAGCATCTTGCATCTCAATTTGAGCAGCTATAAGTCGATCAAAGTTGGAGTCGTCAGTATCCTAAAAAATGACATCTTAAGTATAAAAAAAACAATACAACAATGTAGTGGTTGTTAAAGTTTGTTAGTATATATTAAAAAATAGTTACATACATTAAAAATAGACTCAAAATTTGGAAGTTGAAAGTCACCAACACTATCACCAGAAAGACCTTCCTCAACATGACTTTCGTTAGTCTCTTGCTTCTCCTTGTGTTTAGACTACATACAAACATTCCATGTAAGATAAGACTAAAAAGATAGTATTAATAAATAATTAATAATAAAATATATAACACTAACCGCAATCAATAAATCAAATCCTTCATCTCCATAAATAGAATCGTCCAAAACAACAACTTCAACTTTCTTGAAATATATTTCAGTACCTGTTAACTGATTAAAAATAGATACCTCGAAAGTTTTATATCCAATACTCGTAAACAACATAGTAGAGCGGGTATCTAACGAAAGATCGTGAATCAGCTTAGAGAAACCATCAGTGAAGGCACTTCTGTCGGGCCATCCCTCCATCTTAACATTCCAATACCTATTTCCAACATACAGAGTTGCCTCACCACCTTTAAAACTTTTCCCGTAAAAGTCTTTCCAGAATTTGTCAGCCAGAAGCTGAAAATTATTTACAAAATAACATAAAGAAACTGAAAAAAAAGTAAAATCTTATAAAACAGAGTTATTAGATTATACATATGACTTACAATAAAGGTATCATCAGGAGCAACATTTGAGATGAAGGAGTTCTAAAAAACGCATGATTTAAATAGAGAAACATAAAATGTCGATGTTCCAATAGCCTTGACCAATAGATAATCATTCTTTTTTAGACCAGAATCTTAACCGAATTTGGTGAATCCATCACCTAAAACAGGTCCTGAAACATTTCTTTTAAGTCTAACGACCCATGATAAGTCATCATCAATAAGTTCAAAACATTGACCATATGGAACTTTTCCTCCCCACAATAAGCTTGAAAAATCATAAGATATTTCCTATGAATCGAAACAAAAAAAAACATAAAAGCTTAAATAACTTATTGTCTGTTGAAAAAATGAAAACCAAAGAAACATACCAAAAATATAGGATCATCTTCATCAATCAACTTTAAAAACGAAGTAGCGTTGTTTTTAGGATCCATAACTGCAAAGGAAGTAAGCAATTTTTTTAAAAAATATAACGGTAACATATTTATAGAAACAATGTCTAATTACAGAAACATGTTTAAACATAAATTAAAAGTATCTATAAACCTGTTTAAAAAGAAATTATGCATAAACAGAAATTCAATAACAAATAATAAAGACTATACATATAAAAAAAACAAACAATACCAACAACATATAACTAACCTGTTTTAGTAGACGAACAATTCGAGTCCGAATTTCAAAAAGATTGAGGGTTCACCATGAGAAAATACAAACCATAAATCATTCAGAACATATGTTACAAGCTTAAAAAAGATAAAACAACTATAACACTTAACTAACCTCTTTTGTTTGACGAATTATCGGAGTTCGAAATCAGATCTACAGAAATCAGAATAAAGAAAAAGTTATTAGAAATCAGAACAAACAAAAAGTTATTAGAAATTGAAAGAAATAAAAAGAAAAGGTTTCATCGGATCTACAGAAATCATAACAAAGAAAAAGTTATTACAAATCGAAAGAATCTTTATAAAATGAACTTTATATAGAATGGAATAACAATATTTATAAAAACAACTTTGTATAATACAATCGAATAACATAAATAACAACATACCTTTAATTTCTTTGATCGGATCTACAGAAATGAGAAAACAAATGGTTTTTAGCTATCGAAACAATCTTTATAAAAACAACTTTGTATATACAATAACATAAATAACGCAGATCTAGGTTCGATTAGGTATATTTACCTTTTATCTTGATAAAAGCTTGAAGATCCGATGAGATGATGAACAATTGTAGAAGAAAGAGAAGATAGAGAAGGGAGATTCGGTAGGTATGATTTGGGTGACAATAATGTACCTAATTTATGTGATCTGAATAAGAAAACAAATTGTATTTGAAAACCATAAACCCGACCCAAGTTTAAACGGATCCCGCGTCCATAATAACGAAATCAGCCAACAATTAGTCTATTCTCAATTCCCTCCAATACTCAAAATCCACCTCCACCATATCTTGCCACATCATCAAAAATGGCCAAAATCACATGCCACATAGCCCAAATCCATCTCATTTATATATATATAGGGTTGAGTTCATTTCAGAACTCTAAATAACTACAGAACTTTCAGAACTCCTAATAAACAATCATTTTACATATAAGTTTTTGTATTTAGGATCTTTTTATCATCTATTATATGTATTTCTTTGATTACATACATGTTAAAAGTAGTTTACATATGTTTAATTGCCAAAATTATATATATGTGTCATAACTAATTACATATATGTAAAAAAACCAGTTTACATATGTGTAATTATAAAATTACATATAAAAAAATGATAAAATTACTCTTAACTTGTATGTAATCGTAAAAATACACATAATAAATGATAAAATTATCCTAAACATAAAAATATATAAATAAAAAGATTGTTTATTAGGAGTTCTGCGAGTTCTGTAAATATGTATGGTTCTGAAATATATATAGATCTCCTTACTTGTCGTATAATACCCCTTGAACACAACCATCATTATGTTTTCAATTAAATATAGAAAGTAGTTTACTCAATTTAAAAGTTGTTAACTGTTTTCAAAGTAATTGCATGTTTCAACCTAATTAGATTATTTCAATCCACCTAAAATATAGCTATTTAAATCAAGTATCAATAAATTGTTTTAGTTATAATATTTTTTCCAAATATTATAATTCGAATGTCTAAAGTGAAGGATTAGAAAGATTTTACCAAATTACCAATCCCTTGTGTTTATTTATTTATTTATTTATTTTTCTCAACTAAAATTAATTATATCATACTTTATAAGTGTCACACCCCAACCGATGGCGGAATCATCGAGGCGCGGCACTAGGCGAATCAGATTGCTCAAGAGAATCCATAACAACTAAATTGTGACAATATTTAATGCGTTCATCATCCCATACTAATAAACAAATATAATCACATATATTGTCACGAATTTCATGTTCTCTCAAACAATACAAATCCGACAACCTAGATTTTAGGTATGTTTCTAGACTTCCTAGCTTGATTTGATGTAGACTGCGACTAAACCTGCAACATACGTTAAAACAACATCAATACAAAAGTATTGGCGAGTATACAAGTTTTGTTGAAGTAGCATAATTGATATAAGTGTTGCGAATTACCACATACATAAACGAGATACACATCATATATACCAGACATATACTACCAGCTAAGTCACTCGAGCTGCGATTGCGATTGCTATTCATCCTAACTAGAACCCGTCGGGTGCTATAGTACTATACTAGTTAAGGCGGGACGTCGCGAGTAAAAGTCCTAGCACAGTAGCGTAAGTCGTTGAATTGCGTGAAACAGCGTGTTGGTGGATTAAGTGACAAATGGTGATCCGGACGGATGGCTATCCGATCGGATGGTCATCCGATCGGATGGTCGTTCGGTCGGTTCGTCACTCATTTGGAATGGATGTGTTTGTGTATGATGGCTTTGAAGTTTTCGTTGTAGCATTTTGAAAATAGAGAAGTATCTCTGCTCTTCAGGTCGATCGATCGAATCAGTCGTTCAATCGGATAGCGATCCAATGGCAGGACACTTAGTGAGAACAAGTTCACAGCAGGATAGTCACCCAATCGGATGGTCTACCGACCGGATGGCAATCCGTTAGACCTGATGATGCGTGGAACATGTTGAAAGTTGTTAAGTGTTGAAGACCAAGTGCAATCCGTTCGGATTGTCGTTCGATCGGATGGCAATCTGAACGGATGGCAATCCGTTCGGGTGACTGGTTCATTTTGAAATCTGAAAATTTGCTAGGTTTGAAAGTTGCGGCTTGATCGAAACAGTACGACAACGTGCTAAGCAACAGAAACTCCATCCAGCCCAGGTTATCCAATCGGACGGGAATCACCCCAATCTGACCAGTTAATTTTTCTTGACGGTTGTTCATGTTCAACTCATAAATCGGTTGTCTCTTTTGATAGAATTCAGATCTTGAACCAACACCTCACTAAGAATGAGTAGAAGATCAGAACGAGCTCCGATTCTATCGGTTTTGAGTGCATTGAGTGTAAAAGAGTTGGAAGAAAGTGGGAAAACCATCTTTCAATCCTTTTATCTTTGAAAATGTTTAGATCTAGGTGAAAACTTTGTTAAATCTTGTGGAAATCTTTCAGATCTGAGTTGTTCTTAGTGGAATGAAGCCAAATCTCGAAGTTCATAAGAACTCCATGACGACATCATCCTGGAACACCTCAAACCCGCTGATTTCACGATTAAAAGTTAATATTCAAAGGTGAAAACGATGAAGAAGTGCGTGTAGATCATAGGAGTACAAGATTTAGGTTGAAAACTTACAAGAATCGCGAGAATTCGAGAGGAAATAGCCCAAAAGTGTGCTGGTCGAACGAGAGCTGTCACATCACTTGAACAGTGATGTGACAAGTGCTATTTATAGGTGAAGAGGAGAGGAGGCAAGGGAGTGTAATGGATTGGATGAAACTCTGATCGGATGGCCATCCGATCGGATGGCAATCCGTTCGGATGGACATTCGATCGAATGGTCATTCGATCGAGTGGCTTTGGCGAGTTGGTTTTCTGACTTTTTGTTTTGAGCGTTGCGCGTTGCGATAGTCTGTTTACACACTTCCATATATATTTATTATAATTTGTCACAAAGGGTCGTATATAAGTATCCACATATCCATGTATTCGTTTCGAGTATGCTTTGTGTTACGACGCATCAGGGCTCTCGCGGAGGGTAGAATAGGTCCTCACTCGACGTCATCGTGAGCGTTAGTACATGTGGTGTGATGTGTTATAGAGATAAAGTATGCGTAATATGCGAAAATCTGCGGAAATAGCGTTGTAGGCGGTATAGTTACATTATGATCCGAATCTCTGGTGCTAGGCGTAACGAGTATAGCGAGAGTAACAATGCACGAACGTGCGGGTTGTTACGGTCTCCCCTGCTTTAGGAAATTTCGTCCCGAAATTAATCCAACAGGTAGACTTGTGAGAGTTGTCCCGTATAAGTAGCGATACAGCGAGTCAATTGACTGCGAGTCGACAAGCGTGAACATCTCGAGTAAGGGAGAGAAAGATCGATTGCGATAGCGAAAAGTGACGTGTTGACAAAGTAGTATCCCACGAGTTGGCGTTTCGAAAGCATTTTTAGACTCGAAGAGTTTATGAAGTCGTTGCAGATAGATTTTAAAAGATAACTTGAAAATTTTCTCATAACGTAAAGTCAAACTGAGTCGATGTTTAACCAACGTTGTAAGAGAAGTTTGTTTTAGACATTTAAAAAAAAGAATTTGGAGGGAAAAGTCGTTTCAAGAAGACTTCTCATGATATGGTTTCAAACAGAACGCGATGTTGAACCAATGTCTTAAGAAGATCTTGTTTCGATATTGCAAACAGGTTTTTAAGGAAAAGCTGGACTTATGAAAACTTCCCTTGGGAATGGAGTTAAGCTGAGTCTATGTTACTTCCATGTTGTGAGGAAATTCTCACTTATCCATCAGTTTTAATTAAAAATTCTCACTTATTTTCAAAACAGTAGTAAACAACTTTTAACAAAAAGGTAATAATCATCGAACCCCACTTGGCACTTTCCCATGAAAGTTTGTTAATATGGTTAAAACACTTATATATAGGAAATACCAGCGGCGTATCCACCATGTTTTGTCCATATTACTTCCGTTTCGTGAGGCGGTGTCATGTGTGCTGATAAGGATAGAAGTTCGTTTCCTCGGCCCAAGCGATAGCGAGTCAGACCGAGTTGAAGATAGAATCGAATAAGTTAAGCGGCGAGATTTATTGCGAACATAGTGATGACGGTGCTTGCGAGTAACTTGATAACACGGAATTATCGGAGCGTGTCTTGTTTGGTGACGAGCGATAAGCGATACACGATAAGCGACAAGCGATACACGGTAAGCGGTACGCGTTGAGCGAGTAGCGATAGGCGAGTAATGCGATTTGGTTAGTCTCCATAGTTTCATGATTTTAACCAACATGAAGCCCCGCAAGGCATCTTCCCACAAAAGTTTGCTAATATGGCTAAAACACTTATATATAGGAAGTACCAGCGGCGTATCCACCATGTTTTGACCATACTAGATCCGTTTCGTGAATCGACGTCATGTGTGCCACATAACATAGGTTGCGATAAGCGTTAGAAGCGGTAAGCGATACGAGTATCAAAGCGATGTGATTAATAGGTGCGTTAAGCATTTAAGCGGTGCGAGAGCGATGTGCGTTAGATTTCAGCGAAATTTGTGATTGATTTGCGACGAACTTACGACCAGTCTTGCGTTGATGCGATCGCCCTGCGGGGGTAGACTTACCAAAGTCCATCGATGAGGCAATTGCATTGCGTTTGCAGACTTACGAAAAGTATCGTGGGGATGCGATTTGAATGTTACGCCTTGCGAGTGAGTTTAGCATGTTGAAAATAACCATAGTAGTATATAGGTCTAATAACATTCAACTCCACGTGGCATTTTCTTCACGAACTTCGGTAGCATGGTAAAGCACACCTTGCGTTACCCCTACTACGTGCATCTCGTGAGTAGATGTCACCCTTTGTCGACATGGTCAAGACGCTTATATATAGGAAGTACCAGTGACGTATCCACCACGCTCGACCATGCTTTTAGCGTTATGGCACTATTAGAACTCACTACGATCTTCGTGCACTAACCAAATTAATCCTGTGTGCACCCGCGATTAGTTTGTTCCTTGCACGTTTATCGTACCTTATTCTAAGAGTGTAGTGGGGGTAAAACACATTATATCGTGATATATTATATAGTTTGTGTGTGATTCTAGACTAAGTGCGAAGACGAGAGAGAAAACGAGAGCGAAAGTCAACGTTAGGCATGGTGGCAACATCGAGTAATAGAATAGGTTCAACACATAGAAATTTAACGTCGAAAATCGTTCCATTACAACATTATTCTACGCCTGATTGATGCTTGGAATTGAAGACTTTTGTTCGAGCTGCTGTTGTTGTCCTCAAGTTCGTGGCCCTATGCGGCAGTGCTTGGTAAGATGACCCAGACAGTTGCAATTTGCGCATTAGCGACAGTTAGCTTCTGCCGGGTGATGATACGTGCATGCGTGACACAGGGGATGAGGTCCAGTGTAAGCACGCTTCGAGTGAACTGGAACTGATTGGAGAGGCTCTGGTTGCAACAGTTCAGTGGTTGAAGAGTCTGAACTCGAGATCTTTCGTTTGCGGATGGGTTGGTCGGTATCTTGTGATGTGTGTCGTCGTTGTCAGATGCGTCGGTGGTGTCGTCGGTTGAGTTGGCGGTGTTTGCAGCAACGTCGGATGACTCGGTAGGATGGTCGGATGATTCCTTAGACGGCCCGGTTGTGTCATCAGATGATACAGTGAGGGCTTGACAGACCTTTGTAGTCGGATTCATGGAGAAAAATCCTTCTATGAGTCGTTTGTCGTTGATTTCGGCAGCTAAACGGTAGGCTTCCTCAACGGTAGCAGGTCTCGCAGCTTTGACAAAATTGCCCACACACTCAGGCAAGCCGCGAATGTACTTCTTGATGGCCTTTTCTGAAGTGTCAACTTGACTTGGGCAAATAATGCTAAGCTGTTTGAACCTTGCTGTGTAGCCAGTATTGTCACCTTTGTTTTGCTTGATTTCCCAAAATTCATCTTCTAGCTTCTAGACTTCGTGGGGAGGGCAGTACTCTTCCTTCATGAGCTCTTTTAGCTCATTCCAGGAGAGAGCATAGGCTGCGTGGATCCCATGTTTGTTACGTTTGGCTGCCCACCAGTCGAGTGCCCGTGATTGAAATACTCCGGTAGCGCAAGTGGTGCGAAAATGCTCGGGGCACCCACTCTGACGAAGGGTCACCTCGACAGAATCGAACCACTGGAGTAGCTGTGAAACACCCCCTTCACCCATGAAGACCATCGGGTCACAGGCTTTGAAGTGTTTGTAGAGAAAGGTAGGTTGCGGCGCTTCTGTCTTAACGCCTTCCGAAGTTCGAGAGTTGTTAAGAGAGTGCACTTGAGTGACAATCTGAGGAATGACTTTGGCCACTTCCCTGACCACAAGTGTAGCAATCGTCTTTTCATCCCTTCGTTTGGCTCGTCTCCTGGCTGACATTCTTGAAGCGGAGTTGTTGGAAGGCATCTAGACAGAGAGAGACTTGGAGTGAGATTCGATCATAATGATTTCGAGTTTTTTGATGCGATTGAGCGTGATCAAAACTTGTTGCAGGTAGTATTGTAATACGTATTCACATAGGAGCCACATAGGAAACACGAAAATCCTAAGTTCTCACATATGACACATAAGCGGTTTCGTTTGTATATATATATATAGTTGCGACATTCACTCACATGTTGGTATAGATAGCGCGAGGATGTGATGTAAAGAGAGGGCGAGTTGTTAGACCTTAGTTATGTTGTGAACATTCGGTTTCCGTTTTAGATTGCGATAGCTGTGCGAGTTGTGCGTTCGTAAAACAGGGAGCGAAATCGATAAATCGTCAAAGCATAATTTTTAAATTGTCAACACATAAATGTAAATAAGTTCGACAAGCATAAGATCAGCGAATCGTAGGCTAGAAAATTTTTGATAGAGTGCCTTGGGTGTTTAGGCGTTGACTACCCAAGTACTTCAGCAATATTAAGCGAGTTTGTGCACACGCGTAGACCTAGTAGACTATGCTTCCACTGGGATGCAGCTCATGGCATTCGTCCTCCTATTCGTCACGCGAATCGAGTCCTTGATATAGCCGAGTCCTTGGTGAGAGCTTTTTGAAAACCATTTTAGGGAATGGAACGGGTCATTAAGGTATGGGTTTCACCCCTGACTTAACTACTGCGTTCCTGACGGTGGTTGTGCTCATTGAAATAAATTCGAGAGTTCCACTAGATAGAAATGGAGGCTTTCGTCGAGTTATGGATATCACTCTTGACTCAACAGACAGTTCCCGTGCTAGAATAATGCGCTGAGTGAGCGACCTATCGAGAGTTCCTGGTTTCCACACCTCATCTCGACACGACCACTCGTTGATGTTAAGCGAGTATCGTAAAACGTGTGTATTGTGTCAGCCTTAGGAAAGGCAAATAGTATTTAGCCTTAGGAAAGGTTTTCCTTGTGCGAAGCTGTAGCATGCGGTGTTCACACAAAGATGTAGTTTTAGCAAGTTCGAATGAGAGCATCAAGTAGGCCCGTACAAACCCTACTGGGTTCGTATGAAGTCAGCCCTTTTTGGTACTTAGACTATAGACTAGGTCGAATTCCTAAGACATCGACTCGGACTAGGTCGAGTCTTGCCTAATTCCCTATAGTTATGGCTCTGATACCAATCTGTCACACCCCAACCGATGGTGGAATCATCTAGGCACGACACTAGGCAAATCAGATTGCTCAAGAGAATCCATAACAACTAAATTGCGGCAATATTTAATGCGTTCATCATCCCATACTAATAAACAAATATAATCACATATGCTGTCACGAATTTCATGTTCTCTCAAACAATACAAATCCGCCAACCTAGATTTTAGGTATGTTTCTAGACTTCCTAGCTTGATTTGATGTAGACTGCGACTAAACCTGCAACATACATTAAAACAACGTCAATACAAAAGTATTGGCGAGTATACAAGTTTTGTTGAAGTAGCATAATTGATAAAAGTGTTGCGAATTACCACATACATAAATGAGATACACATCATATATACCAGACAGATACTACCAACTAAGTCACTCGAGCTGCGATTGCGATTGCTATTCATCCTAACTAGACCCCGTCGGGTGCTATAGTACTATACTAGTTAAGGCGGGACGTCGCGAGTAAAAGTCCTAGCACATATGTAACTAGCATCACGTGTTAATATGTAATTCAGTCGTTCGCAAGTAATAAATATTTTAAGCATTTGATTAGTTTAGTTTGATAGAAACGTATGTTACACCCAAAGGTGCGATAAAAAGGGTTCGAGTATACTCATAGTGTGTGTGTGTGTGTTTAGCAAGTAAACACAATCTGGATTGGATTGAATGAGAGTGCGTTGAATTAGCCTGTGAACAGTAGCGTAAGTCGTTGAATTGCGTGAAACAACGTGTTGGTGGATTAAGTGACAAATGGTGATCCGGACGGATGGCTATCTGATCGGGTGGTCATCCGATCGGATGGCCGTTCGGTCGGTTCGTCACTCGTTTGGAATGGATGTGTTTGTGTATGATGGCTTTGAAGTTTTCGTTGTAGCATTTTGAAAATAGAGAAGTATCTCTGCTCTTCAGGTCGATCGATCGAATCAGTCGTTCGATCGGATAGCGATCTGATGGCAGGACACTTAGTGAGAACAAGTTCACAGCAGGATAGTCACCCAATCGGATGGTTTACCGACCGGATGGCAATCCGTTAGAACTGATGATGCGTGGAACATGTTGAAAGTTGTTAAGTGTTGAAGACCAAGTGCAATCCGTTCGGATTGTCGTTCGATCGGATGGCAATCCGATCGGACGGCAATCCGTTCGGGTGACTGGTTCGTTTTGAAATCTGAAAATTTGCTAAGTTTGAAAGTTGCGGCTTGATCGAAACAGTACGACAACGTGCTAAGCAACATAAACTCCATCTAGCCCAGGTTATCCAATCGGACGGGAATCACCCCAATCTGACCAGTTAATTGTTCTTGACGGTTGTTCATGTTCAACTCGTAAATCGGTTGTCTCTTTTGATAGAATTCAGATCTTGAACCAACACCTCACTAAGAATGAGTAGAAGATCAGAACGAGCTCCGATTCTATCGGTTTTGAGTGCATTGAGTGTAAAAGAGTTGGAAGAAAGTGGGAAAACCATCTTTCAATCCTTTTATCTTTGAAAATGTTTAGATCTAGGTGAAAACTTTGTTAAATCTTGTGGAAATCTTTCAGATCTGAGTTGTTCTTAGTGGAATGAAGCCAAATCTCAAAGTTCATAAGAACTCCATGACGACATCATCCTGGAACACCTCAAACCCGCTGATTTCATGATTAAAAGTTAATATTCAAAGGTGAAAACGATGAAGAAGTGCATGTAGATCATAGGAGTACAAGATTTAGGTTGAAAACTTACAAGAATCGCGAGAAATCGAGAGGAAATAGCCCAAAAGTGTGATGGTCGAACGAGAGCTGTCACATCACTTGAACAGTGATGTGACAAGTGCTATTTATAGGTGAAGAGGAGAGGAGGCAAGGGAGTGTAATGGATCGGATGACACTCTGATCGGATGGCAATCCGTTCGGATGGACATTTGATCGAATGGTCATTCGATCGAGTGGCTTTGGCGAGTTGGTTTTCTGACTTTTTGTTTTGGGCGTTGCGCGTTGCGATAGTTTGTTTACACACTTCCGTATATATTTATTATAATTTGTCACAAAGGGTCGTATATAAGTATCCACATATCCATGTATTCGTTTCGAGTATGCTTTGTGTTACGACGCATCACGGCTATCGCAGAGGGTAGAATAGGTCCTCACTCGACGTCATCGTGAGCGTTAGTACATGTGGTGTGATGTGTTATAGAGATAAAGTATGCGTAATATGCGAAAATAGCGTTGTAGGCGGTATAGTTACATTATGATCCGAATCTCTGGTGCTTGGCGTAACGAGTATAGCGAGAGTAACAATGCACGAACGTGCGGGTTGTTTCAATAAGTTAGTAATCTTCTTTATTAGTATAAATCCATTTAACTTCAAAACCCAAAATAGAATGCAAAACTTAAAAGGTTAAAAATGAAATATACAAACTTGTGGGGATGATAATATAATATAACTTAACTACAAGACTAAATTTTTTTTTTCTTACTGTGCAAAATCATATGAAAAGTATACAATGACATATTTGTAAATATATTTTAATTTAAGTTTTACCGTAGCTAAATTATTATATATATATATACCTAAAATTTGTATCACCAAAGAACATTATATAATACAACTGTTTAAACTAAAGTGTCATAGATTAATATACTGTATTTATAGGTATATACTTATATATACCTAAATATATACACATATATTTAAACAGAAGATGTATTTATATATATGTACCCCCTTCAACTATTTATATTATTAATATATTTGACTACATAGGGTACTAATATTTAAATATATGTATCTTTTAAATCAATATGGACAAGACAGTATATACCAATGATAAATTGAATAAATTTATCCTAATAATTGTTTGTACTATATAATAAAATAAATATCAATTTTTATACATTTAAATCTATAACATAGATCAAAGAAACTATAGGTTCAAAAGATTATTATATATATTATGATAATCATATATAAATAATCATGTTTTTATTTTCTATCATTTAGAATATTATATTTAAAAGAAGTAATAAATTTTATGATATATAATAAAAGAAGAGAAAAGATGGGTTTGATGATTTAAACAATCAATACATATAAAAGAGATTAGATAATTAATTTTTAGAAGTAAAGATATTACAAAATGAAAACATCTTTACTTACTTGACTTAAATTAATAATTTAGTATTCTATTTATTTACTTCTTTATTTATTTTACCTGGCATATTAAAATTTCCCTAAACGTTCTAATTATTATTTCATTTTCAAGATAGAATTAAAATGGATACCCCACATAAATATAATTGACTCAAATGTGTGTTTAATACATTTGTCCTTTATATAGCTTTATATAAAAAAAACAAATTACAAATTTTAATAAGTAATATCTTTAAACAAATTACTATTGTTTGAAAGATATATACTTATTCTAACATATGTATATTACTTACCTAATATATTTAGAATCAATTTTAGAAATGTTAAACTTTGTATTACTTACTATAATATTTCTTTGAATAATTAATAAAATATACAATAAATTAAGAGTTAAGTTTTAATATTTTAAACCAATATGGTTCAACCCACTAGTTAAAAATGAAATTGTTCCCATAAATCCAAAAAGTTTATATTTTGAGTAATTTATTTCCCTAAACCTTTATTTATCCATCCTTTAATTCCAAAATATTATATTCAATAAATTTAATAGAAGTTTATTTCAATATATTACTTTTATAAAAGGGTTAATAAAGCTAAGAGAATAAGCTTGATAATTGGTAGCATCAGATATATATAAATTAAAGATATTACAAAATAATTTAATATTATATATATATATATATGTGTGTGTGTATATATATATATATACTATGTAAGTTTTGATATTAACAAGAGATTTGAAATTTTATGTTTCCAAATAATAAATATATACATATATAATAAAATTTCTTGGTGGTATACACAATATAATAATCAAATATCTTCTAAAGATAAACATAAGAGAAAATATCATTGGTGATTCATATGAAAACATGAAGTCATATAAAAATAAATCATAAAACGTGTTATGTTTTAAAAATATCATCTGTCTCAATAAAATATTCCTTGTGACGGAATCTAATATTGTATAAGCATGAATAGAGTTAGCTATAAGCACACTCACTGGACCTAGCCATAGAGTCAATGGAGACAATAATATTGTTGTCAAAACTCCATTTTTCAAACAAGAGAAAGTCACAACTATAATAATATCTATGCTTAAACAAAAAGGGTTCGAATGTTAACACCTAGGATAGAATTTAGACTTGAACCTAAGAAAAATACCTTAGTATAAGCTTCGAGATAAGCTAATTACTTGCATAGATAAAGTGTAATGGTTATTGGTATACCATGAGGATAATGACTAGAATAGTGCAAGTATGATAAATAAGCGATAACACCTGGACACTATTATTTCTTGTTTATTAGTACTACTCGGTTCTAGAATATGATCCATCATGAGAATACTAATTTCCTTGTTTCTTGATATAAGTCATAATAAATGATGCACTTTTAAAATCATGATTTGAGAGAAATTCTATTTAAGGGAAATACAATGATAATTACCTCTCCGGCAAAACTGGGTATGGTGTAGTAGGCTCTCCAGCTTGTCCGGGGAAGATGGGGGTACCTCTCCGGCGAGACCGGGTAAGATGGGGTATATGTTATGTTAATGGAATTCCCTAAATAGTACCATGACCTGATGTCTGGCCTGTTTTTGGAAATATAAATCTGTTAAATACATTGACCTTATGAATAGTGTGTATATTACAATATGTGAAATATATGATTATATAGATATGTATATCTATAAGGAAATCCAAAGACCATATTGATTGACAATTAGGAATAAATCACGAACATGTGTGTCAATGATAATTTTAGATTTATTTATAAGGAATCTCTCGTATACATCTATAATTCCGATATCAAACATTATTTCGTTTGATCATCCATCTCGTAACTCGTGTGACAAGATGAACGACGGGAACCCTATAAGTTGGGACGTCATCGAAAGTATAAAAATTCCCCTTGCGTTACTTTAGATTATTGACGCATTAGGAAACCTGTAACTAAAAGTTGTGCGAAAGATTACGCTGACAGTAATTTTTATCTTCAGTAAGAACTCTTGAAAAGATAAGAGTCTCAAAATATAGAGAATAATTCTGGTCAAAGTAAATTGAAATTCAAAGCAAGGACCAGAATATACTTAGAAACTAGGATCAGTAACAAACTAAAGGTATTCCTCCATATTTCAGTGAATCTCGAGGACGAGATTTAAAACAAGGTGGGGAGGATGTAACATTTGCAAAATTTATATTTATAAAATTTAAAATAAATTATATAAAAACTTATGTTATTAAACGGATAGATCATGGGTAAGTTGACTCTTAGAAATATGAAGTACCTAGACGGAGCCAAGAACCGTTTAATAATTATAATAATAAACATACGTTATAATTAAACTAGGATTCACTCCCCAGTATTTCTTGCTGATAAAATGTTTTTAAACACGTTTCAGGTAACAAAATGTGAAAGCCAAATAGAAGCCAGCTGGAGAACACCGAAGGCTTAGAAAAGTGGCTATAAATGTTACCTAAATAAAAAGAAGATTTTGTTTTCAATAATTAGGGTTTATCCCTATAAATGTATTGTGAAGAAAACTTGGGTTTTATCCCATTTATCTATTTTAAACATTTTGGTGTTTAACTTTGATAAAAATATTTCCTAACTACGGTCTTGATGAAAATTTCCGCTGCCAAATTAATAAACACCGATACCATCTGACTGGTTCACGGCTCACGCTCCCAGGATGGGGTCAGGGGCTGTGACATTTTCGGAGTATAGAGACAGAGAGAAAGAAAGATGTGAGCGAAGATGAACTGCTGCTCGAAGGAGCTATTTATAGCTGTTTTATTGGTCCCTCGCACCCCGCGACGACCTAGAGTAAATTAGAATATCATCTATAAAGAAAATTTGTGTGGTCCCTCGCCTCGATTTTTTGTGGGATCCAAATGAATTCTTTCATGATTAACCAGATGTCCAAGAAATTGCACTTCTTGTAACCTTAATTCACATTTTGAGAATTTAGCATAAAGCTTTTCTTTTCTTAACAATGTCAGGAGTAAATACAAATGCTTCGCATGTTCCTCCTTACTCTTAGAGTAAATTAGAATATCATCTATAAAGATAATTATGAATTTCTCCAGGTATGGTTTACATATCCTGTTCATCATGTCCATAAATGCAGCTGGGGCATTGGTTAAACCAAATGGCATAACGAAAAATTCATAATGACTGTACCTTGTTCTGAAAGCGGTTTTAGGATTGTCCTCTTCCTGTACTTTCAATTGATGATATCCTAAGCGTAAGTCGATCTTAGAAAATAATCGAGCTTCTTGAAGTTGATTGAACAGATCATCGATTCTCGGTAGTAGGTACCGATTTTTAATCGTGACCTTATTCAATTCACGATAGTCAATGCATATACGCATCGATCCGTCTTTTTTCTTGACAAATAACACCGGTGCTCCATACGGTGATGAACTAGGTTGTATGAACCCTTTTTCAAGTAGTTCATCCAACTGTTTCTTCAGTTCCTGCATCTTCGTTAGTGCTAGTCGATATGGTGCTTTGGCAATCGGTACCGTTCCTAGTATTAGGTGAATTCTAAATTCAACCTCTCGATCCGGTGGTAATCCAGGTAACTCTTCTTGAAAAACATCTGAGAATTTAGATATTACGGGAATATCTTTTAATTATTTTCCTTTAGTGTTAATGATTACTGAAATCATATACACCATTCCGCCTTTCCGTGTATAACTTGTAGCTTTCATCACAGAGATGAATTTCGTTGACCTTGTTGGCTTATCTCCTTTAATTGTGATCTTTTCACCATTTGGAGTACATACTTCTACCGACTTTTGGTCGAATAAAATACTTGCATGATTGGCTACCAACCAATCCATTCCTAATATGATATCAAATCCGGCTAGATTCATTGGTAAAAGATTAGCAATAAATCTATGATTTAAAATTTCTATCATTGCTTCCTGCAGGATTTCACTTTTCTTGATAGAACTTCCGTTTGCGGTTTCCACCAGACAGTCTTGGTGAAGTTTAGTTAATGGTTGATTGAGAAGTTTGCAGAATGAAGTATTTATGAAACTTTGGTTCGCACCAGAGTCGAATAATACTTTAGCATAAACATCATTAACTAAAAACGTACCGGCAATCACATCCGGAATCATCTTGGCTTCTTTATCTGTCAGAACGAAGGCTGTGGCATTCTTCTTGGGTCCTTCAGTTGTCTTTGCTTTGTTGTTTGTCGCTAGAGCTGGTTTCCAACAGTTCGGTTTGATGTGACCAGCTTCTCCGCAATTGTAGCATATCCTGGTGCTGGCTTTCTTCCTACAATCTTCTTCCTTATGTCCTGGGAACTTGCAAAAGTTGTAGGACACCGCACACTTTCCTGAGTGCTTCTTTTTACAGAACTTGCAATAGAGAGAAGAGGAAGATCATGTTCCTATTCCGCGATAGGAATTACCATAACGTAGTTCCTGGGTAATCTTTTGAGCTAAGTTCTTCTTATGATTTTCCTCTTGCGTATGTACCAATTCGTCATTCAGAGTGTTAGCAAGTTCTACTGCTTCTTCTATGGTTTGTGGTCTAGCTTGTCACACCCCCAAAATACCACCTAGGGAATACCCCTGCTAGGCGTGTGACATACCAACAACGAGCCACTAATTATGTTGAACCCATACAAGTTTCTAAATGGAATCGTCACTTATTAATAAAAAGTATCAACAATAAGTTTAAATAAACCCCAACATGTTCAGCGGAAGCAAATAGTAAACCATAGTTAAACTGTTTTAAAAACCAATGTATAATATCAGAAATTCCATCAGATGTATCCATCCAGTTCGACCCATGACCACTCCAGCTACTCCAAACAGCAAGTCCCAATCCAAAACATCTAACGACCTGCGAGCATGCAACAAGTGTATCAGACAACGCTGGTGAGTTCATAGTTTTACGAAAACGTTAGTTACCAAGTGTTTAGTTCAGTTCATTGAATATAATGTTGATAATAACTCAAGTACCATACAAGATGGCTACCAGATTGTTTTGCCCATCCCCACTGCCCCCTATCTAAGCAATGGTCATGATTTAAGGTCATTAGTTCATGCCCGTCCTCTCAGGTACGGTGTGAGGTTGCCAAGCCTAATAGCGCTATCAACTAACACCCCGTTACCTCTCAGGTAACTATTCGGTATAAGATGGGATTTAAAGTGATAGGAAAATAGTGTATTATCTAACATTCCCATTTTAACCAAGAGATGTATTCCTCTCAGGAATACCCAGTGATTTACCCAAGACCCATTCCTCTCAGGAATACTCAGTTGACTGTCCCAACCACCAGGACGCATGCTCAAGAGATGAACTCACCTTTGATTTGCTCGGTAGAAATAATTACTCGTTTAACATAAGTGGTCAACCAAACCCTATGATATTTGCACATAACAGTCAGTTTGCATACAAATCCAGCAAGTATCATTCCACATGTATTCATCAGATAGTGCACAAAATACAAGTAGTGGCGTTCATCATCCCGAACACTAGTCTAATCAGTTAATCATGTCGTATGGAAATTCACTACCATGCACGGTCCCAAAACATGAAGCCCAATAATTTATGCAGCCCGTTACAAGTGTATGGTCCAACGGCTCGGGCCCGGTGAAATGGTATGACCCAATTCTAGTCAAGTGAGTAACCCGGGTGTATGATCCAAATAGTTATCAGGCCCATCAAAACGGCGCGAGTTCTGGGCTGTTCGGCCTAAGCCCGGCCCAAAACCATTTCACGGTTTCTCCCCCTCTCTTTTCCCGAAGCCCATGTAACCCAGCATAACATGATGGGCCCGTTTATCCTTAAAATCTCGTTACCCTTTTTATGGCCCAACTCGACTCATGAGTTTACAATTTATCCTAACAGCCCAATTTATTTACCCATACCCGATTGATGTGTGGTCCAACCCAGTATAGTTGTACAACTTTCAGCATAAAAGTTACCCCAAACATGTTCTACACAATCATAGTTATTTTCCTAACTTTATACAACCCTAGCCCTCAATGATTATCAAGGATTACACACAATCATGGTACTGTTTTCTTTAACATTATACCATCATAAATCACCACTTAAAACATCATATAGATCAACCAACATTAATGGAGTTTAACATTAAAATCATCATTTAAGCATCTCATTCACACACTACATTAGAATCATGCAATTGTAATATACCATTACGGATTATCGACTAACATTACTAGCAAATTTCCTCCTATCAGATCAGATCATTATCATAGCCTAATCGTGTGTATAAATCACTAATGTCAAGCCATAACATTACGAACCCAAGTATCCCAAAGACATACGCCCGAATATAATACAATTCACGCACCCATCCTAGGGTCATGCTTAATCTATACACACTCACATATCCACAGCACCTAATTTCATGTATACATATCAATACACCTCTCATACAATCAATACTAATCAAAAGAGATTCTCATACAACCAATACTATTCAAAAGAGATTAAAATCTTTAATACTATACTTACCAAGATAATCGATTCGAAGGGGAGGGGGTCGTCTGCCGTCGCAAAACAAGTGAGAGGAGTAGGGTTTGTTATCTTGAGATTGAGAGATATTTAGAATGTTACGTACAACTCTAAATATAATGCCAAGTCCCTAACGAGTGGGCCGATTATGATAATACTTTGGGCTACAAGAACTGGGCCGTGTTAATCCACAAATGCAAAGTTGGGCTCGGGTGATCAATGTTGTGGGCCGATACAGCGTGAGGTTTTTAGAGTGTGAATATGTGGCCCACTACATGTGCGGCCCAAAATGTCAATACGTTATTTAACCGAGTCATCCTACGTTTAAGTTTAACGGGGTTATAACTGAACAAAACATTTTAACACATTAGAGAGGGATAACGAGAAGTTAAGATCGTAAGATAAAACGTTACTGACCTTGAAAGTTCGGGTTGTCACATCATCCCCAACTTGAAAGAAATTTCGTCTCGAAATTTGACAAACAAGCACAGCGAAGTGAGGTGATGAATCAAGATTGCTGCAGATTTTCCTCAGTTGCCACATAGCTGCCTTGACTACATATCTAATCTCACTGATTAATCCCCAGTTGTAACGGGAGATTAACATTGGTTCTGGTGAGGCTAGGGTTGGTACTATCCTTGCATATTCAAAGAATATGGTAGTATAATCCTTGCAGTCAACCCCAGTCATTCTATGATTCAGAAATTTATTAGCAATCTGTTCTTTTTCATGAGAAGGACATAATTTCCTTTCAACTATATCCTTAAAGTTGGTCAATTCCATGTTATAAACCCTGTCACTTCCTCTGGACTAGAGAATAGTATTCCACCATTCTAAGGCTGCATTCTTAAAGAGATTAGAAGCATACATGATCTTATCTTCATCTGCATATTTACTTATCTTTAAAATTGCTTCTGTCTTTTCTGTCACACCCCGACCACGTAGAACATACAAAACGTGGCGGAAATGTCGAGGAGTGTTGTAACAGAATTAATGTTTCAAATCCATGGCAATTGAAGTTTCGTTTTATTAATCAAAAGTGTTACAATGTCTTAATAAACAAAGAAGTACAACATAATTAACTAGTCTTGTCTCGTTTTAAGTCACTAAGGCACAGGTCCGCCTAAGTATGTCTTGATAAGTCCTATGCTTCATCTCCTGAAAACACATGTGAAAATAGGTACGTCAGCATAAAAATGCCGGTGAGATACATAGGTTTTGTGAAAATAGAATTCATGACTTATGTTTGAGAAAATGTTTAGTCATGAACCTTGTAATTTGCTTTGTCTTGTAAATCATTTGAAAAACAATAAGTTCAGATGATATGTATAAATAAGTGAAATAATGTATGGTTAAATGAATAACCATTTAAGATGAGTTTGTATAAGACAAGTTGTTTGTAAAACAATGTCTTGTGAAAAGTATGTTATTTGTATAAAATGTTCTATGTATCAAACTGAAATGATTCAAATAACGCTACGACATGTAATGCCATACAAACACTTATATATAGGAAGTACCAGCGGCGTATCCACCATGTTTGTATCATATTACACACGCATCGTTACTTAATCACTTAATCAAACCAAACCACCAATATAGAATGTCTATGTTTAACAATTGTAGAAATGTTTATGTATGGTAAGTAATGTAAAGTTAAACGAATAACCTTATAGTAGCATATCAAAAGTATACTTTGGATTTGTAAGTAACATATTAAACTATGTTTTTGGTTTAGTAAGTAACATATCAAAATATGCTTTGGATGTGATAAATAACATATTAAACTATGTTTTTGGTTTAGTAAGTAACATATCAAAATATGCTTTGGATGATTAATAAAATAAATATGTTGGTTTTGAACAATACCACACATGAGAGTATATCAAACTATACTTTAATAGTGTGATTTAAGAATTCATTCAGACCTGGTGCATCAAAATACACCTTTGAGACTATAAGGATACCACAAAGGCAATCCCTATTTGGATGGAGCAACAAATTGGTTTCAGACATTCCATGCCAACAGGAATGGGGTGTCAAATCCTATAGAGCTATATCATACTAACAATCGGTCTGGTGAACATAAAATAAGTACAATTCAACAATTTATTTTATGTTCTTTGAGAAAATCAATGTTTAAATCATAGATAGTTATTTAGTTTGTCAAAAGATAAGTAATAACTTGTATGATCAAATGTCAAAATGTAAGTATGTGATGAAATCAGCTGTACTAAGTAATGCACACAATGGGCACACGTAGTATGAAATGTAATGTAAAATGATGTACCAAGTATGCTAAGTTAACATACGAAGCAGAAAAGTCATGTAAATCAATGTACTAATAGTGTACTAATGAACATAACAGTATATGATGTGAAAACAGGAAAGCATGAAAGTAACAAGTAGGCACATGTGTTTCACCCCAAAACAGTTTGGAAAACAGTAAAAGAGGGGTCTATGTACTCACATAAACACCTTGAAAACATTTAAAAGAGGGGGTTCTATGTACTCACATGAGATTGCTCAGAAGTCCTTGAGTAACAACCAAACAAAGCTAGAGATCGCGGATATCAAACGGCACCTAGTATAGGTAACTATGTTAATAAACCGGACCTAGATCGGAAGATTGGGTAGCATTAGGGTTTGTAAACCAAACGAGTGTAGAGACTCGTGTCATTTGGTTTAACAAAGCCTACATACTAAATGAAACTTAACCTGAGTGTTTTCGACCCATTACGACCCGTTTAGGTAGCTTATGCTACTTTAACGCGTCGTTCGCGTGAAACGCGTTCGGACCGCCTAACTAGTCCTATGACAAGTGTTATATGCCTAAACATATTACATAATCAGTTATGTGACAAAAGTTTAGGTTACATATGCTTAATTACCAATTATACATGAAAAGGGTATTCTGGTAATTTACCTAAGGCATATAAACTACCTATCATACAACTACTCAAACGATGTGACCATAGGGTATAACCTCGGAAGGTTATTCCCTACCTACTATGGTCACCTAAAGTGTTTGGTCGGATCCTAATGATCGACCAAATGGGTCGGGTTCGAGGTATAAGCGATTCATTAGATCGCTTACCCTACGACCCTAGACAACGTGGTAATCAGTGGGCATAGTCCCAAGGGACTATGACCAACGTGATTACACTCACGTTGCGAAGTTCAAAAGAACTTCGCATTGACCATTACTGGTCAACGCGGACTCGAAAAGCAATAAAATAAGGAAAAGAACGAAAGAATACTTACGAAGGGTCCCCGAATGCTAACCCAGATCAAAATAGCTCAGGTATGAAACGAAGGTTCCAACTTAGAGCCCAAATGATCAGATTTGTGAGAAATGAAGAAAAGGAGGTGGGGTATTTATAGATTTCGGGTAACCGTTAAGATCGTTTCTTGAATAACGTGCCTTAATCGGAACCGTACACTTGTCGTAAAGTTGTGGTGTCCAGGAAGTTTGTTCTTATCCGCTGACTAGACGATAGGAAACGAGTGGACACGAATCAATCAGCTGCAACTTGCAAACAACACATTGAATCTGGTCAGTTTTAGGCAGTCGCGTAGCGCGACTGGTAAGTCTTTAGGGCTCGCGCTACGCGACACCCCTCCCTGTTCCAGAAATGTTTCATAAATGACAGGTTTAGTCCCTGCACGTGTTTAAGCCCTTTTTCGATGCGTTTGAGCCCCGTTGACCTCATTTCAAGGCTCTAAAATGAAGTTAAAGTATAGGGAACTCAAAACATACTCAAAAATATGCCGGATGATGGTTCGTTTGGTCGTACGAACGCGATGTTCGCTTAATTACGACGGAATGCGCATAAGCGCGAAAAACGATCCAAATGACACGACGAATGGATTTTTCTTAAGAAGATCAATAAAATATAATGTAGTCATGCTTACATAAATTTTTGGATGTCCAGATGTATTCAGAACGTAAGTTATGCGCGAAAATGCAAACTTGTGCACTTTTTGACACTTTTAGTCCCTGAATGACCCAAAAGTTTATTTTAGCACACCGAACACCTCAAAGCCTATTTTTAAGATATATAAAGGATATTTATGGTATGTTTAACTTATGGCCATGTTCCGGAATGTCTGTTACAGCTCAAATTGGCATACTTTCGCAGTTTGTCAACTTTAGTCCCTGTAAGCGATTTAACTTGATTTTGCCATACCAAAGCCTTCAAAACTTATTTCTAAGTTATGTAAAGGTTATTTAAGGTATGTTAAGTCTATTTCACTATTCCAGAGTGTTTGTTGCATTAAACTGGTTATATTTACGCACCAGTGCGTGTATAACCTTCCAGAAAGTGATTTAGAGCTTGAAATTGAACTAGAGTTGATATGTGCAAATGATACACATATATTTAACAAATCCCAAGTATGAAATACAATATTTCATTGGTTTGGCATTTGTCTGATGGTTGAAGTGACACAGGTGTTACAGTCTCCCCTACTTTAGGAAATTTCGTCCCGAAATTTAATTTTAGAGGAAACTTGTGAAGACAGCTGTGACGATTTCGCCTTCTAATAGATCCTTTAAACCCTTAAGTAAAACTCTGGGCCATGTTAGGAATTTTAGCGAATTTTTTAACCATCAAAGTGAATTCCTTGCAGTAGTAAAACATGGAATTTTGAACTACGAACAGAAGAACGTTTCTTATGAAGACTTATCATAGGAAACTTGGTGTGTGATTGAGATCAGAATTGAGAATAAATGACTTTGGTCGAGGTCCAAGACTTCTCCCGTATCATTATTCTTGTCACTATAGGTCTTAACACATGACAAAGCTTCCTGTGGTTTCTGTGCACTGAATTCCATAATTATGTAGGCCTCCATAATTACGTAATTCCTTGCCCAGTCCGCACAGTTCATTTCATAATGCGTAGAGGAAAAAAAATCAATTGAATAAACATGAAGCGACCTGACTAGACCACCAAAGGGTCCTTTTAATTTGACCAATGAACGAGCCTTTTAATTAGATCAACGCATGATCTTCTTAACTAGACCGTCGCACAATCTCGTTAAATAGACCACTTAAGGGATCTTATAAATTATATCATCACATGATATTTCTAATCAGATTTTCAAAATCAATCTGTTTGACCAGACCATGCAAGAGGTCCAATTTATAGAATAGTACTTTAAAACCCAAAGGACTTGACTACTACGTAGAAGTCCATTAAGGATTTAAGATAGTATCTTTGGATATCCTTCTATGAATCCCTCATATAAGATATGGAAGATTCCACGAGGATTTGGATGGGTCACAAACAACCACAAAACATAGAAGAAAACACATAAGCACATAATTAGTTAACTTGATTCTTTAATTCGTTCTCTTTAGGTATAAATAATTAAAGCACACTAGGAATCCAATCCATGGATTTCATTTGGCACTTTAATCTTTTCAAGAATCTATCTTATGAAGATAGAAGGATTCTTAGTAAGAGTTTGGCTTTGTTTCTTAAAAGAAACAAGTGTTTAAGGTTCTAGGGGAGATCACAAGTGATCATAAAATGACAGAACCACACGAGTAGTTTGTATTTGGGTTGACATCATAAGGTTGTATCAAACATTCACACAATCGTATCAGTTTTTGCAAAAATAAAAACGACGAATTTTTATTTATATAACAACTGACTTGTCTTTAAACGTCAAAGATTACAACCAAGGAAATAACAAAACACTAGTTGTTCACTGCCGCATCATTGTTCATGTTTGCCTCATTGATGTTAAACGCTCATCCTCGCGCCGGAGGTGCGTTAACAAGCCTTGGGCAATTGTTCCTGTAATGGGTAAGGTCACCACAGTTATAACATGGCCCCGGAGGGAACCGTGCTTGAACAGCAGCAGGGTTTGCAGCAGCTTGATTTGCAAAACGACAAACATTGATCAAATGTCCCAACCGCCCACAGTGGGTACATTTGTGACACTGTTCTTGCGCTAGATGATGACGGTTGCATTTGTTGCACAAAGGTGCGGTACCAACATAGTTTTGCCTTTTGCGAGGTTGTGCTGGTTGGTTTAGTGCAACCTGTTTGTCTTGAGCAGATACAGCGCAGTTTTGAGAGGCTTTGCGCTTCTTCTTCTTGGATACCTCAGCATGTTCTTCCTTTGGTTCAACTTGAGCAGTCTTGTCGGATGGTCTTGGGTCACCCTTCCGAAACAGCTTTTTCTTTCTGATGTGGGATTCAGTCAAAGTGGCAGACAATTCAATGGCTTGTCTGACAGTAGTAGGGTTGCTGCCAGTAACAATATCCTGAACTAGGTCAGGAAGACCATCAGTATATTTCTCGATTGCCTTATCCACAGGAGTAACCATAGCAGGACACAACAGGCTCAATTCTTCAAAACGGTCAGTATAGGCTCGATGCTCGCCACTGTCTTGCTTCAAATCATCAAACTCCCTCTCCAAAGCTCGCAGTTCATGACGAGGGCAAAACTCCTTCATCATAAGAGCCCTAAGCTCAGCCCAAGTCTGCGCTAATGCTACATCAGAACCGCGATCTCTCATCACCCCGTTCCACCACGTGAGAGCCCTCTTCTGAAACACACTCGAAGAAAACTTGACCTTGCGATTTTCAGGACACTGAACGTGACGGAAAGTATTCTCAATGCTTTCGAACCATTGAAGAAGCCCAGTTGCTCCCTCAGAACCACTAAACTTGAGTGGTTTAGCCGAGTTGAAACTCTTGAAGTTGCATGGAGCGTTGTTGTTGTTGATGGCTTGCATCATTTGAGCATAAAGATTTGGGAAGGCAACAGCCATTTGCTACGCGATGATTTCCGCCAGTTCGGCATTTGCCATCTGATTGTCGCGTCGAGGAGGCATTCTAAAAGAGGAACATGAAAAGAAACGAGTGAGAGATTTAGACGAAATGAATGAGATGAATCAAATCTGATGAAAGCAAGGATAGTGGTCATTTGTTTGTTACTACAAAGTAAACAAACTACACACAGTGACTAATCAAAGTAAACGGATTAAAATAATGTATCGCGAAGACATGCTCGCCTATAAGTGAACACTCATCCCAAGAATTCCCAGGTAAGCACAACTGGTCTCGCGTCTGATGAGATGTATACGAAGTGCTTGCCTAGACAGAAAACCCAGAATACAGGCATTCACCCTTCCAGTTTGCACGTGTTCACATTATTTAAAACCCAAAACCTTAACGAAATTTTGAAAACTCAAAGGGGTTCAAAACCATATAATAAAGGGTTCAAAACCTTACAATAGAGAGTTCAAAACCTAGTAATCAATCATCCTAGAACAGATGATTAGTTTTCAAAGTAGTTTTGAAATTTATGTTCTTGTTGTGGTCGTCGCCTAAGGATAGGTGACGGTATTGTTTTATGACTAAACGCAAGTAAACTCGCGTTAGGGTCCTAGAAAAGTTATAGACTAGGTCAAAGCATTACTAATAACCTAATTCCCTATAACCATTGGCTCTGATACCATCTTTTCTGTCACACCCCGACCACGTAGAACATACAAAACGTGGCGGAAATGTCGAGGAGTGTTGTAACAGAATTAATGTTTCAAATCCATGGCAATTGAAGTTTCGTTTTATTAATCAAAAGTGTTACAATGTCTTAATAAACAAAGAAGTACAACATAATTAACTAGTCTTGTCTCGTTTTAAGTCACTAAGGCACAGGTCCGCCTAAGTATGTCTTGATAAGTCCTATGCTTCATCTCCTGAAAACACATGTGAAAATAGGTACGTCAGCATAAAAATGCCGGTGAGATACATAGGTTTTGTGAAAATAGAATTCATGACTTATGTTTGAGAAAATGTTTAGTCATGAACCTTGTAATTTGCTTTGTCTTGTAAATCATTTGAAAAACAATAAGTTCAGATGATATGTATAAATAAGTGAAATAATGTATGGTTAAATGAATAACCATTTAAGATGAGTTTGTATAAGATAAGTTGTTTGTAAAACAATGTCTTGTGAAAAGTATGTTATTTGTATAAAATGTTCTATGTATCAAACTGAAATGATTCAAATAACGCTACGACATGTAATGCCATACAAACACTTATATATAGGAAGTACCAGCGGCGTATCCACCATGTTTGTATCATATTACACACGCATCGTTACTTAATCACTTAATCAAACCAAACCACCAATATAGAATGTCTATGTTTAACAATTGTAGAAATGTTTATGTATGGTAAGTAATGTAAAGTTAAACGAATAACCTTATAGTAGCATATCAAAAGTATACTTTGGATTTGTAAGTAACATATTAAACTATGTTTTTGGTTTAGTAAGTAACATATCAAAATATGCTTTGGATGTGATAAATAACATATTAAACTATGTTTTTGGTTTAGTAAGTAACATATCAAAATATGCTTTGGATGATTAATAAAATAAATATGTTGGTTTTGAACAATACCACACATGAGAGTATATCAAACTATACTTTAATAGTGTGATTTAAGAATTCATTCAGACCTGGTGCATCAAAATACACCTTTGAGACTATAAGGATACCACAAAGGCAATCCCTATTTGGATGGAGCAACAAATTGGTTTCAGACATTCCATGCCAACAGGAATGGGGTGTCAAATCCTATAGCGCTATATCATACTAACAATCGGTCTGGTGAACATAAAATAAGTACAATTCAACAATTTATTTTATGTTCTTTGAGAAAATCAATGTTTAAATCATAGATAGTTATTTAGTTTGTCAAAAGATAAGTAATAACTTGTATGATCAAATGTCAAAATGTAAGTATGTGATGAAATCAGCTGTACTAAGTAATGCACACAATGGGCACACGTAGTATGAAATGTAATGTAAAATGATGTACCAAGTATGCTAAGTTAACATACGAAGCAGAAAAGTCATGTAAATCAATGTACTAATAGTGTACTAATGAACATAACAGTATATGATGTGAAAACAGGAAAGCATGAAAGTAACAAGTAGGCACATGTGTTTCACCCCAAAACAGTTTGGAAAACAGTAAAAGAGGGGTCTATGTACTCACATAAACACCTTGAAAACATTTAAAAGAGGGGGTTCTATGTACTCACATGAGATTGCTCAGAAGTCCTTGAGTAACAACCAAACAAAGCTAGAGATCGCGGATATCAAACGGCACCTAGTATAGGTAACTATGTTAATAAACCGGACCTAGATCGGAAGATTGGGTAGCATTAGGGTTTGTAAACCAAACGAGTGTAGAGACTCGTGTCATTTGGTTTAACAAAGCCTACATACTAAATGAAACTTAACCTGAGTGTTTTCGACCCATTACGACCCGTTTAGGTAGCTTATGCTACTTTAACGCGTCGTTCGCGTGAAACGCGTTCGGACCGCCTAACTAGTCCTATGACAAGTGTTATATGCCTAAACATATTACATAATCAGTTATGTGACAAAAGTTTAGGTTACATATGCTTAATTACCAATTATACATGAAAAGGGTATTCTGGTAATTTACCTAAGGCATATAAACTACCTATCATACAACTACTCAAACGATGTGACCATAGGGTATAACCTCGGAAGGTTATTCCCTACCTACTATGGTCACCTAAAGTGTTTGGTCGGATCCTAATGATCGACCAAATGGGTCGGGTTCGAGGTATAAGCGATTCATTAGATCGCTTACCCTACGACCCTAGACAACGTGGTAATCAGTGGGCATAGTCCCAAGGGACTATGACCAACGTGATTACACTCACGTTGCGAAGTTCAAAAGAACTTCGCATTGACCATTACTGGTCAACGCGGACTCGAAAAGCAATAAAATAAGGAAAAGAACGAAAGAATACTTACGAAGGGTCCCCGAATGCTAACCCAGATCAAAATAGCTCAGGTATGAAACGAAGGTTCCAACTTAGAGCCCAAATGATCAGATTTGTGAGAAATGAAGAAAAGGAGGTGGGGTATTTATAGATTTCGGGTAACCGTTAAGATCGTTTCTTGAATAACGTGCCTTAATCGGAACCGTACACTTGTCGTAAAGTTGTGGTGTCCAGGAAGTTTGTTCTTATCCGCTGACTAGACGATAGGAAACGAGTGGACACGAATCAATCAGCTGCAACTTGCAAACAACACATTGAATCTGGTCAGTTTTAGGCAGTCGCGTAGCGCGACTGGTAAGTCTTTAGGGCTCGCGCTACGCGACACCCCTCCCTGTTCCAGAAATGTTTCATAAATGACAGGTTTAGTCCCTGCACGTGTTTAAGCCCTTTTTCGATGCGTTTGAGCCCCGTTGACCTCATTTCAAGGCTCTAAAATGAAGTTAAAGTATAGGGAACTCAAAACATACTCAAAAATATACCGGATGATGGTTCGTTTGGTCGTACGAACGCGATGTTCGCTTAATTACGACGGAATGCGCATAAGCGCGAAAAACGATCCAAATGACACGACGAATGGATTTTTCTTAAGGCGATCAATAAAATATAATGTAGTCATGCTTACATAAATTTTTGGATGTCCAGATGTATTCAGAACGTAAGTTATGCGCGAAAATGCAAACTTGTGCACTTTTTGACACTTTTAGTCCCTGAATGACCCAAAAGTTTATTTTAGCACACCGAACACCTCAAAGCCTATTTTTAAGCTATATAAAGGATATTTATGGTATGTTTAACTTATGGCCATGTTCCGGAATGTCTGTTACAGCTCAAATTGGCATACTTTCGCAGTTTGTCAACTTTAGTCCCTGTAAGCGATTTAACTTGATTTTGCCATACCAAAGCCTTCAAAACTTATTTCTAAGTTATGTAAAGGTTATTTAAGGTATGTTAAGTCTATTTCACTATTCCAGAGTGTTTGTTGCATTAAACTGGTTATATTTACGCACCAGTGCGTGTATAACCTTCCAGAAATTGATTTAGAGCTTGAAATTGAACTAGAGTTGATATGTGCAAATGATACACATATATTTAACAAATCCCAAGTATGAAATACAATATTTCATTGGTTTGGCATTTGTCTGATGGTTGAAGTGACACAGGTGTTACATTTTCTATCCAGCGTAAGGTAGAAATGGCTCATTCATTGCCTGAGAAGTCTATCGCTTTTGTTGGTGCATACGTCTGATGACTTCGTTTTGTATCGAGTCTTGCATTATACATGGCACGAAGATCGAGGAATCAAGCAAAGAGTTAATTCCGCATGAAAGGTCTTAATTTCGTTTGAAAAGGTCACATGTAATTCCGCACGGAATTACATGGTAATTCTGCATAAATTGTAATATCGTTTGTAATGATTCCGTTTGAAGCATATTTCATGCAGAATTAGTCAGGCTATATATAGGGTTAGTTCCATGTCATTTGGTACGAAATTACTTAGAGATTTTCCGACGGCGAAGCTCTGTCGAAGTGTCGTCTTGCTGTAACACTGTTCCAGATCAATATAAACGACAGTTAAAGTGTATATCTTGCTGAATCACGCACAATATGTCTGTTTCCGCCTTTCATATTGTGTAGAACGCCTCTGATTGACTCATTTTGGGTCCGAACACGATCCTATAGGTTTACAGGCTAAGAATTCTTTATAAGAACAACCATATGAGATGGTCCTTCATCTTTTTGGAATTGGAGCTTGGATAATTGGTCCGTGATTTCCATTCACGCTGTGACTTGGTTCAGTAGGTGCACGTTTACTGCCAATTACGGAATTATTTTCGGCCTTTTTAATAGTGTTGATAATATATGGCATAGCATCTATGATTCCTTGGGCTACTATGTGTTCAATAGCACTTTTATCAACTTGGTTCCCATTATTATTGTTATTCTAGATTTCCTGATTTACTTCGTTTGACATATGAATTGTAAACATTTATCAGGTATTAATATTACAGAATAAAATTAGTACAAACAAACACACAAGCATATTGAATCAAAATCGTCCATCACTACGACTTTTACTCTTTCCATATAGATATGCATCTATTACAAATTATGACTGAAATTTAAACACTAGTAACTATGCATAAAATATATATATATATATAGGTGATATATATATATATATATATATATATATATATTAGTTTATATCGATCTTAGATTGATTTTTTTTTCTCAAAGTAACAAAATTACACACACACACAGATATATATATATATATATATATATATATATATATATATATATATATATATATATATATGTATATATTAGGCGACTGGTTTCTAAAACTACATTTCCGCTCGTCATATTTCCAGACGAGTTTTTCTCCGATTTGGCGAATCCACTTTCCTTCCTCAACCAACTCTTCACCATACTGGCGAAGTTCTTCCACATTCTCCAGGTTCATTGGTGGCATAGGGGTTGGCATTGGTTCAAAGTAACGTGTTATTGGTTCTCCGTAAGGATATGGGTTGTTCAATATTTCCTGAAATAAACGGTTGTCGTCCTACCACGGATCTTGTTCTAAAAGGTTTGTTGCTGGAATTCTAGGTATCTCATTTGGGTCAAAGGCAAGAATTGAAAGTTGATTTTCCTGGTGTTGCTCTAGGTTCATGGGTTGGTCAGGGAATAAAGGTAGAAGTTGTGGATCTGGTTCTGCTACTTGATTGAAATTAAGTTCTGCTGCTGCATTTTCTAACATATGGAAGTTTGCTAGTTGCTTATCCAATTCTTCTTCCTTTAAGGGTCTGGCTTCTGGGTTTTGGATATTTCTCTCTCGATTCACTATTCTTTGTTGTTGAAAATTTCTCATCCTCTTTCTCCTCTCTGATTTTGCTCTACTAAACCAACCTCTCTTTTTAGGGGGAAAAGGTTCTTCAGATATAGCTTTGAAAACAAAGATATCCTCGGAATCGGCTATGTATCTTGGGTTTGGCTTGGATGTTCCTTCATCCATGGGAGAATGAGGTAGGTGACGGTAAGCGTCAGAAGTACCCTGATCACTCATACTGTAAACTAGAAAATTGTCAAAATAACAATAAAATAATAATATATATATTTACACAGAATAACACATAAGTTATTTCCTAACAAAATTGATTAAAATTTAGGTATTAAAAGAACACCAAAATGGCTTAAACCAGTGGCTCTAATACCAAATTCTGTCGCAACCCCCGACCCCACCCTGGGAGTGGGAGCCGCGAGCACAGTATTTATTAATTTGGCAGCGGAAATGAGACATCAGGATCGTAGTTAGGAAATAAGTTTCAGAGTTATTAATCTGTCGCAACCCCCGACACCAAACTTTTATAATAAATAAATGGGAATACAACCCATGTTTCATTCATAACATCTTTATAGGGATAAAACATTAATTAGTGAAAACATAAACTTCTTTTATTTAGGTAACTTTTATAGCCACTTTCTTTAAGCATTTAGTGCTCCATAGCCGACTTCTAATAGCTCTCACATCAAGTTACCTGAAACGCGTTTTAAAAATATTTTATCAGCATGAAATAGTGGCGAGTGCATCCTAGTTTAATCAAATAAGCTTTTATAACTTTACAGTATTAACGGCGATTACAATGTTTATATCTACCAAATTACTCGTTCAGTACTTGTCATTCGACGTATCTTTGACTATGGTCATATCACACATTGGATACCCGTGCCCAATTGTGAAGGTTATCAAGAACTGTATACAAACTCTATAATATTGGCAGCAATTGTAGAATACAAAGACTTAATCACTGTAATGTTAACTGATAAACATTTGTAAAATATTTGAAATTGGCTCACTAACTCTGAGAAAAAGAGAATAACTCACAAACTGTGAGAAAAGGATAATGAACTCACATTGTAGACTTAGGTATTTCTACGGGCTTCCTGGTAATATTTCCTTATTATTTTCTATTAAAACATACAATGCACACGTGTTAGTAAAATAACCCAAGTCACTTTTAGCCATACAACACGAGACAGAACCCCAACGAACTTAGTCAGGCAGAGCCTCGACATTCGTTGGTGGGTCCTAAATCAATCGGGTAGGGTAACGATTTAGTGATAGGGGTTAAAATACTTACAACGGGGTAGGGCTTCGTGTTTTAGGGGGTATATTGGCTATATTTTCGGAGTATAGAGACAGAGAGAAAGAAAGATGTGAGCGAAGATGAAACGATGCTCGAAGGAGCTATTTATAGCTGTTTTATTGGTCCCTCCCACCCCGTGACAGCCTAGGGCCTTGCCTGTCGTGGGCCGCCACCCACTCTAGGTAGGCCTTAGGCTTGGCAATTCATCACATAGGTTTAACACGATACGGGACACATGGCATCATGTAGTGTTCGACAAGAAACGACACGTCGCGCCCCGCGAGCGGTTTAGTCAAGTTTGTCGCGGGCCGCGACAGGCTTGTGAATCTTTATTTTATTTAATTTTTGATGAAAATAAGGTTATACGGGTCCGGTTTCGTGCATACGGGGTGTTTTAGGGCGTTTTCGAGGGATGTTATATCCTCCCCACCTTGTTTTAAATCTCGACCTCGAGGTTCACTGGAATAGGTGTGGATACTTCCTTTGCATTTCTGACTCTAGTTCCCATGTTGTCACACCCCGACCACGTAAAACAACAAAACGTGGCGGAAACGTCTGGGAGTGTTGTAACAGAATCATTGTTTCATAGCTCATGGGAATTTAAATATTGTTTTATTGATTAAAAGAGTTACAATGTCTAGACAATCAAAGAAATATAACATAAATAACTAGTCTTGCATCTTTTATTGTCACTAAGGCCCAAGTCCGCCTAAGTGTATCTTGATAAATCCTATGCATCATATCCTGAAACACATGTGAAAATAGGTACGTCAGCATAAAAATGCCTGTGAGATACATAGGTTTTGTGAAAATAGAATTCATGACTTATGTTTAAGAAAATGTTTAGTCATGAACCTTGTAATTTACTTTGTCTTGTAAATCATTTGAAAAGCAATAAGATCAGATGATATGTATAAATAAGAGAATAATGTATGGTTAAATGAATAACCAAGTAAAATGAGTTTGTATAAGATAAGTTGTTTTGTAAAACAATGTCTTGTGAAAAGTATGTAATTTGTATAAAATGTTATATGTCTAAATTGAAATGATTCAAATAACGCTACGATATGTAATACCATACAAACACTTATATATAGGAAGTACCAGCGGCGTATCCACCATGCTTGTATCATATTACACACGCCTCGTTACTAAAATCACTTACTCAAACCAAACCACCAAAGTAAAATGTTTATGTATAATCAAGTGTCAAAATGTTTGTGTGAAAACCATGTCTAATGTCTATGTCTAATGTAAATCATGAATTGTGTATATCAATGTAAAAATGTTTATGTATGGTAAGTGAAATATATCAACCAAACCATATGTAAAATGCACAAAAACAAGGTATTGAAGTAAAACATGGTTTAAATCAAAGTTATGTTTTGTGGAACAAATGCATGCTATACTGATATAAACATCTATGCGGTATTGTGAAATGCATACATCCAAGCCTTGTGACTGTGGTGATAGTCCCCTAAACGAATTTAAAGGTCTATCTGTGTTATGTTTATCGAATTCGGTCATTCCTTCCACCCAAACAAACCTAGGGTTCAGGAATGGGAGTTGTCAAGTCCTATGGTACCATTACCTACTAACGAGCGGCGTGATCAATGTTAATGAATGTATATTGTCCCATTTGAACAAACCAAATGTCATACCAAAATGTAAGCATGTGAAAACAATGCACTAAGTATGTAATCAAATGAACACACATAGCGTGAAATGTAATGTAAAACAATGTACTAAGTATGCACACAATGGACATACATAGCATGAAATGTGATGTAAAATGATGTACTAAGTATGCACACAATGGACATACATAGCATGAAATGTAATGTAAAACAATGTACTAAGTATGCACACAATGGACATACATAGCATGAAATGTGATGTAAAACGTGTACTATAATGTACTAATGAATATAACAAGCATATGATATAAAAGCATGAAAGGCACGAAAGTAACAAGTAGGCACATGTGTTTCACCCCAAAATGTTTGGAAAAACAGTAAAAGAGGGGTCTATGTACTCACTTGAGATTTCTCAATAGTCCTAGGATAACCACCAAGCAATGCTAGAAGATCACGGAATCAAACGGTACCTTAATATAGGTAACTACATTAATAAACCGGACCTAAATTGGAGGATTGTATAGAATGAGGGTTCGTAAACCAAACGAGTATGGGAACTCGTGTAGTATGGTTTAACAAAGCCTACATACTAAAATGAAACCTAACCTAAGTGCTTACGACCCATTACGACCCGTTTAGGTAGCTTATGCTACTTTAAAGCGTCGTTTGTGTAAAATGCGTTCGGAACGCCTAACTAGTCCTATGATAAGTAAAATATGCCTTAATATGTCTAATATTGTTACCAAATCAATTTAGATACCGAAAGTTATGTTACATATACTTAAAATGTTTTAAAATCATGCGAGATGAATTTTGAAATTCTGTATAAGGTTTTTTTTTTTTTTTTAAAACATGATTGATGCTTTTGAAATCATGCACTTGATATAAGTAATTATACTGTATTAATAACATTTTGAAATCATGAAGGTTGTTTTTGAAAACATAGACAATGCTTTTGAAATCATGCATTTGATATGTTAGGTAAATACACTATATTAAGAACATTTTCGAACTATATATAAAATGTTTTTGAAATCATGAAGGTTGTTTTTGAAACACTAATACTATGTATGTTGAAAAAAAATCAAAACGTAATGGGTATGAGATTTGAAAATACCCTTAGTTATCTAACCAAGGATTCAAAGGCACAGATGTGCAGAAGCATGATTACTCATAATGTCACTTTATCTTCTGTACTTCGTATCTTAGAATGAAACGAGTACTTAGAATTTTCTATGGTTATCATGAGTAAACACAAGAATGGGAAATATTCACAAGAGTAGTTTGTAAGGAACATAGTTCCTTAATGTAGGTATTATAGGGAAATGCCATACACACATGTAACTACACTTGTATATCAGAATTTGTGATCAACGATTTATTTATAAACCAAACAGATTGTTTCATATTCCAAGAAAATAGAAGAAACAAAAGCATAAGACAACAACATCTTCTAATCAGCCAACTACTCATCCGTGGGTTGGATTTGCCTTAGCAAGCTTCGGGCATTTATTCACGAAATGACCCAGGTTGCCACAGTTGTAGCACGATCCAGGCGGGAAGCGAGCTTGAGCAGGATTGGCTTGTGGTTGATTTGGACCACCTTGGTTCGGGTTACATCGACAAGCACTTGCCAGGTGACCAACTCGCCCACATGATACACACAGACGACACTGTAAGTGAGCTTGGTGATGCCCATTACATTTGTCGCATATTGGTGCCGTTCCCTTGTATTGCTTCTTAGCAGGTGGTGTTGCCACCCGGATGGGTCCCGCTTGATTTGGTACAGCCGCAGTTGAGCAAACCCTTGCTGTATGACCTATAAGTCCACAAATCTGGCATTTGCGGCACTTCACACTAGCATGATGATGAAGGTTACATTGGTTGCACAAGGGTGTAGTTCCATTGTATGGCTTCCTAGCAGGGGGTTGAGCTGGTTGGTTGGGGATGGCTTGACCATTGTGAGCGACCACGGCGAAGTTCTGAGAAGCCTTTCGCTTCTTTGACTTCTTAGGGGATCCAGTCTGTTCATCCATGGTCTTTGATTCCGTGATGTAAAACGTGTACTATAATGTACTAATGAATATAACAAGCATATGATATAAAAGCATGAAAGGCACGAAAGTAACAAGTGGGCACATGTGTTTCACCCCAAAATGTTTGGAAAAACAATAAAAGAGGGGTCTATGTACTCACTTGAGATTTCTCAATAGTCCTAGGATAACCACCAAGCAATGCTAGAAGATCACGGAATCAAACGGTACCTTAATATAGGTAACTACATTAATAAACCGGACCTAAATTGGAGGATTGGATAGAATGAGGGTTCGTAAACCAAACGAGTATGGGAACTCGTGTAGTATGGTTTAACAAAGCCTACATACTAAAATGAAACCTAACCTAAGTGCTTACGACCCATTACGACCCGTTTAGGTAGCTTATGCTACTTTAACGCGTCGTTTGTGTAAAACGCGTTCGGAACGCCTAACTAGTCCTATGATAAGTAAAATATGCCTTAATATGTCTAATATTGTTACCAAATCAGTTTAGATACCAAAAGTTATGTTACATATGCTTAAATTGAATTTTGGCGTTCAAAGGGCATTTTGGTAATTTACTTAAGGCATATATACTACCTATCATACAACTACTCAAACGATGTGACCATAAGGTATAACCTCGGAAGGTTATTCCCTATACAACTATGGTCACCTAATGTGTTTAGTCGGATCCTAATGATCGACCAAACGGGTCGGGTTCGAAAGTATAAGCGATTGTTTAGATCGCTTACCTTACGACCCTATATAAGCACTAAACTAAAAGTGACGAGCTAAGCATGTTAAAACATGCTTAACTAAGTTTAGAAAACAGGTTTGGTATCAAAACAAACGGTTTTGATACCTAAGAGTAGTTTGGTTACAAAATACGCAAGAATGCGCATTTTGGCCGAAACTACGACTCGTCACTGAGCCTAGATAACGTGGTAATCAGTAGGTATAGTCACTAAGGACTATAACCATCGTGATTACGCTCACGTTATGAAGTTCAAACGAACTTCGTGTTGACCATAAACTGGTCAACGCAGAAAGTCAAACATAGTTTGACTTTCGGACTCGAAAAGCGATAAAAGAACGAAGGAACACTTACAAAGGGTCCCTGCTAGTAAATCTTGCTCGAATAGCTCAGGTATGAAGCAATGGCTTTAACTTAGAGCTTTTAGATCAGATTTGTGGGTTTTTGGAAAGAATGGAGGTGGGTATTTATAGGATTCTTGGAACCGTTAGGATCGTTTATCGAATAACGTGCTTTGATCTTGTCCCTACACTTGTTGCAACCTTATGGTAACTCAAAATGGCCCCTCATGAGCAGGAAAGGGCAAGTGTGGGTGAGTTTTGGGTGCTTAACAGCTGTAATCAGCTGTCAAAACTGATTATTCTATTCTGGGGAGCTGACACGGGCAGCGTAAGGAACAACAGGAGTTTACGCGGGCCGCCTGGCCATTCTGGTCAGAAACAAACTTTTAAAAATGACAGTTTTGGTCCCTGTTGTGTTTTAAGGCCATTTCCGACATGTTTAAGGCCCGTTAAGCCAATGTTAAGGCCCAAAAATGATGCCTAAATATTGTGGACATGAAACATGCTCAAAAATATGCCGGATGTTGGTTCGTTTGGTCGTACGATCGCGATGTTCGCTTAATTACGACGGAATGCGCATAAGCGCGAAAAACGATCCAAATTGCGTGACAAATGGATTTTTCTTATCCAAAACACTAAAATAAAATATTTTAGTGCTTACATAAATTTTTGGATGTCCGGATGTATTCAGAACGTAAGTTATGCGCGAAAATGCAAACTTGTGCACTTTTTGACGCTTTTAGTCCCTGAATGACCCAAAAGTTTATTTTAGCACACCGAACCCCTCAAAGCCTATTTCTAAGCTATGTAAAGGATATTTATGGTATGTTTAACTTATGTTCATGTTCCGGAATGTCTGTTACAGTTCAAATTGGCATACTTTCGCAGTTTGTCAAATTTAGTCCCTGTAAGCGAATTAACTTGTTTCTGCCATACCAAAGCCTTTAAAACTTATTTCTAAGTTATGTAAAGGTTATTTAAGGTATGTTTGGTATATGTTGGTGTTCCGGAGTATTTTTCGCATTAAACTGATTACGTTTACGCACCAGTTTGCGTATAACTCTCCAGAAAGCGCTTTAGAGCCCGAAATCGAACAAGAATTGATATGTGCAAATGATACACATATTTGTACAAATCCCAAGTATGAAATACAATATTTCATTGGTTTGGTATTTGTTTGATGTTCACAGTGACCCAGGTGTCACACATGTATACTTTGGTCCTCTCTTTGAATCCCATTTTACTTTGACTAGAACTAATCTCTTGTGTTGGAGATTCTTTATCTTTCTATCTTCAATCTGAATAGGCCTTTCAATAAACTTAAGTTTCTCGTTAATTTCTATGTCTTGAAGAGGTATTGCCAGTTATTCGTCTGCTAAGCACTTTTTGAGTTTACATACATGAAATACATCATGTATTCCTGCCATCTCCTCTGGAAACTGTAACTGCTAAGCACTTTTTAGGGCGTTTTCGAGGGTGGTTATATGTTCCGAGGTATGTTTATGACTCATTCTGTACTTCATTCATCGTCGATCAGAAGCCCTTTAATATTTGTATAATCTGAGATCACAATAGTGTTAAATTTGATGATTGACTGGTTAGGGATCATGTTCTTGGATTGATTTGGGAATTAAACAATATACGTAATTGTTTAACTATATTTAGATTCTGCAATACAATGAGCTTGTAGGTAAGATCAGTTGGTAAATGATTGTATGTTCAGACATTGGATCGGGTAGGGGTGGAGATGTTTTGGTGGTGGTGTGGAGTTCTTGTGGTCGTGGGGAAGTTGGAGACTTGAAGAAAGTATGAATAGGGTAGAAGGGGTAGGGGTGGTGGGGTGGATAGGTGGGCCCACATGTATGGCTTTAATGTTTTAATTGTTATATATTAATAATAAGGGTATAAGGGTATTTCTGTAATTTCACATCCACTTAACACCAAAAACTAACCCCCATCCATGCCAGGGACTATCCGGGAACAAAAATGCAAAAGTTGGGGACTATAGCTGTAATTTTAGTAAGTTAGGGACTATAAGTGAAAATAGAGCAAACCACAAGGACTATCCGGGCATTTTTCTCTGAATTAAATTTCTTACCATTCACCTCCATTATTTTAACTATTAAAACCACCAAGCTTTATCGTTCACTTAAATTTACAAAACCTTAAAAGTGAAACAATATTTGAACTTGGAGTATTTATTATACTTCAAAATTAAACAACTTTGTTAGAATGATACTGAAACTTAGTGTTTATTGTATTATAGGGAGAAGATCCACTAAAAAGTTGATTTGTTTAAATAGTCTAAGACTATGTGTTCTCCGTTCACGAGCAAACTGTTAACAAGGCTACATAGGCCGTTAACGGTCAGCACACCATGTCAGGTCGTTAATGGACCTCGTTAACGTGGTTCTTCGTTATTGTGTTAACGATATGGAGGTCCAAAAAAAGTCGTTAAATTTGCTTGGATCAAGGAAAATGGGTCATTGCACATTGGGTTTGGGTGGGTATCCATTTGGTTGGGTATTTTTTAAAGAAAAGTGTTGATCAGTTTTGAATAAACATAATTGAAAACATGTAGAAATACCTGTAAAAGCAGACCCGCCAGCAGAGAATCCAATCAGGGACGTGGCCATAGAGTTCGACATACTTTATAGCTTGATCTGATTCCTCCTTGTCACACCCCAACCGATGGCGGAAAAATCAAAGTGAGACGAACGAGATTGCTCGAGACTTCATAACACTATTGTGACAATATTTAATTCAAAACCGATTTCATTTCATAACAATATATGTCAAGTTACAACATATGAAATCAAAGTTCAACATTTGAAATTGGAAAGTACAACAAAATTCAATAACAAGTACATCAACATAATCTAGTATTCCTAGATGTGTTTCTAAGTCGTCCCTACTAGATTTCTTCAATATCAACATCATCAACCTGCAAAACATTTTAAAAAGTATAGTTCAACCCACAAGGTATTGGCGAGTACACAAGTTTGATAATAGCAAAAGTATATAAAAACGGTTTAAACAAATCCACATGGCAAAAATAGTTAACTAGATTGATGTAATCATAGCATGCAATTATACAAGTCAATCCTCTGATTACCGCATGAATTAAAAGATTTTACATGACCACAAGACTACGGGCGGTGCGTTACTCCTATTGCGGTATACATGTTAAGGGGAGGCTCATACGAAGTTAATGACAAGTGAATCACATAACAATGCTCCAAGAATACAAATCAAGTATCACTTATTTAAGCATGTATGAATGGATTGTTTGTGTTTGCATAAAGTATAAGTGTGATTGCATGTAATTGGATAAGTTAAACAAATTGCACCCAAAAGTGTAAAGCGTAAAAAGGGTGTTCGAGTGTACTCACGGTTTTGGAAAGCGTTCCTTTGGTAATCCCATGAAGAGTTAGAGGTTGGAAACACCGAGGTCACCCTACATGGGATAAACGAAGGTGTGTGAGTATTCAGAATTATGACGGAGGATTCCAATTGGAATTTAAAGTGCAAAAAGTATGTATGCATAAAAGTATATCTTGTCTAAGTACTCGTTCTGACACTAAGTTGTATGTGATTTCATGGGTCCTAGTTTGCCCATTAGAATAAAAAAAACGAGAGGCTTAGAACATTAGAAAGTGAAAGAATCTGCCTTGTTCTTGATTTTCCAGCAAATTGAGAGTGTTTTGAGAGTTTAGATGTGTTTGGAAAGTGAAAATGAGGGTTGGGAAGCTTGTTTATATAGTGTGATTAGGTTTAGGTGTTAAATGAGGTTTAAGGGTAATTAGGTGAGAAAAGTAGTTGAGAAATTGGCCAACCTGTGACCAGGGAATGCTTGGCTGTGGATCCGTGTCCTTCGCAACACGCGGAGGGTGAGGGGGCTGTCGCGTGCCGTGACGCCTCTTGCCCGGGAAACTTTTTGATTTTATTACAAAAAAGCCCCTGAACTTTGTTATTTTCATTATATTAAGCCATTACTTGTAATTTTTGCATATTAATAAGTATAAAGTATGTACAAAACCATAAATCAAGTATCGTGAATGGACGTATAAATATTTGCACGTATGAAGAGTGTCCAAGCATGTATTTACGACTGATTGTATATAAAACAAGTACAAGTTTGTGTGAGAGACGAATGTGTAACAAGCATGTATATAAGATGAAAGTATAACAAGTATGTATAATCATTGTATAATTTATGTAAAAAGATCAAGTTTTATTATGATCAAAGCCTCGGATTACAATGATGGGAAATGAAATATGACCACAAGAGAATACAAGTTTCCAAAAATAGAATACAAGACAAACTTTCTAATTAAGAAAAGTTCCAAAAAGTGTCGCGTTACAGTCTCACCTCCTTTAGGAAATTTTTTCCCGAAATTTATTCAAGAGGAAGGTGTAATGAACAGATGCAGATACTTAGTCTTCATTTCATTCTCGATTTCCCAAGTAAACTCAGAGCCATGTTTTCCTTCCCATCGAACCTTGACTATGGGAATTCGACTACGCCTCAATTGCTTGACTCCTCGGTCCATGATCTCGACAGGTTTCTCCATGAAATGCAGAGTCTCGTTGATTTGAAGATCTTCGAGTGGGACTTGAGGTCCTTCTTCAGCTAGACATTTTTTCAGATTTGAGACGTGAAAAGTTAGATGGACATTGTTGAGCTCTTGTGGTAGGTCCGGTCGATACGCTACCTTGCCAATCCTTTCGAGAATCTTGAAAGGACCTACATAGCGAGGAACGAGTTTTCCTTTCTTACCAAATCAAACTACACCCTTCCAAGGGGTTACCTTGAGAAGTACAAAGTCACCAACGTTGAATTCCAAAGGTTTGTATCGCTTGTCAGCATAACTCTTTTGTCGGCTTCTGGCTTTAAGCAAGTTGTCTCTAATCTGCAAGATCTTGTCCGTCATCTCTTGTATAAGCTCGGGACTGGTGATTTGAGCTTCTCCGATCTCGTGCCAACAAATAGGCGAACGACACTTACGACCATACAATGTCTCGAAAGGTGCCATTTGAATACTCGTGTGGTAGTTGTTGTTGTATGAGAATTCGATTAAAGGCAAGTGTATATCCCAGTTGTCACCAAAATCAATTACGCAAGAATGAAGCATATCCTCTAGAGTTTGGATAGTATGCTCGGTTGACCGTCGGATTGAGGATGGAAAGCGGTACTAAGATTGAGGTGAGTACCAAGAGCGGATTGAAACATTTGCCAAAGACGAGAGGTGAAACGACCATCACGGTCTGAGATGATATCAATGGGGATACCATGACGACACATGATTTCATCGGTGTAGATACGAGCCAATTTCTCGACTTTGTAATCTTCACGAATGGGGAGAAAGTGAGCAGACTTGGTCAATCTATCGATTATTACCCAAATACTGTCATGACCAGAAGAGGTACGAGGAAGCTTAGTGATAAAGTCCATTGCAATACTCTCCCATTTCCAGACAGGAATTTCTGGTTGTTCGAGTATGCTAGAGGGACACTGATGTTCAACTTTCACCTTGGAATAAGTGAGACACTTCGAAACGAAGGTGACGATATCTTTCTTCATGCTAGGCCACCAATAAGACGTATGCATGTCGTGGTACATCTTATCAGCACCAGGATAAAGAGAATATCGAGACTTGTGTGCCTCCTTCATTAAGAGTTCACGAAGATCATCACGATTAGGAACCCAGTCGCGATTGAGATAGTGTAGAATACCATCAGATTTGGTTACAAGACTTTCTTCAGCACCATATTTCATCTCGTTATAGAAGTTACCCTCTTTAACAGAAGAGTATTGAGCTTCTCGAATGCGGTTTCAAAGATCGTCCACAAGTTGAAAGCAACGAACACTCTTAACATGAATTTTACGACTAAGAGCATCGGCCACGACATTCGCTTTACCTGGGTGGTGGCGAATTTCACAGTCGTAGTCATTTAACAACTCTACCCAGTGACGTTGACGCATGTTGAGTTCCTTTTGATTAAAGATGTACTGAAGGCTCTTATGGTCGGTGAAGACCACACACATGGTACCATAAAGGTACTGTCTCCATATCTTCAATGCAAAAACAACTGCACCAAGTTCAAGATCGTGCGTAGTGTAGTTCTTCTCATGAATTTTGAGTTGTCTCGATGCGTAAGCGATAACCTTGTCCCGTTGCTTAAGAACGCAACCAAGAAATTGGTTTGATGCATCGCAATACATGACGAAATCATCGTTACCGTCAGGAAGAGCAAGGATAAGAGCATTACAAAGCATGTCCTTGAGAGTTTAAAAAGACTCCTCTTGCATGGGACTCCAAACAAAATGTTTATCTTTTTTAGTCAAGGAGGTGAGAGGAACGACGATCTTAAAAAAGTTGGAAATGAAGTGACGATAGTAACCAACTAAACCAAGAAACGAACGAATTTTCGGACGGAGACGTAGGAGCTATCAAATTCTTCACAACTTTGATTTTTGCAGGGTCAACATGAATACCGAGTTCATTGACGGCATGACCAAGGAATTGAACTTCTTCAACCAAAATTTACACTTGGAGAATTTTGCGTAAAGTTGTTAAGTACGCAAAAGCTGAAGGATAAGACGAAAGTGTCGCTCTTGCTCTTCTTGTGTCTTGGAATAGATAAGGATATCGTCGAAGAAGACGATCACGAAACGGTCGAGATAAGGTTTGCACACATGGTTCATCAAGTCCATGAAGACCGCAGGTGCGTTGGTCAAACCAAAGGGCATGACCATGAACTCATAATAACCATAACGTGTACGAAAAGCGGTTTTGGTTATATCTTCATTGAGGACTCGAAGTTTATGATAACCAGAACGGAGACCAATCTTAGAGAAACACGTCTCGCCTTGGAGTTGATCGAAGAGATCGCCGATGCCAGGAAGAGGATATCGGTTTTTAAGTGTAAGCTTGTTGAGCTCACGATAGTCAATGCACATTCGAGAGGATCCATCTTTCTTCTTGATGAACAGAACGGGGGCGCCCCAAGGAGAAGTACTAGGGCGTATAAAGCCTTTAACAAGTAACTCTTAAAGTTGGCTAGATAGCTCTTGCATTTCCGAGGGTGCTAGACGATAGGGAGATTTAGCAACAGGCGTAGCGCCAGGAACTAAATCGATACGAAAGTCAACAGAATGAGGAGGAGGAGGACTAGGTAGATCCTCAGGGAAGACATCGGGAAAATTGCAAACGGCAGGAACATCACTCACACTTGGACCCTTATCCTTCTTTTCCACAACGTGGGCAAGAAAGGCGAAGGAACCCTTGCGCAAGTACTTGTTTGCTTGAGTACATGATATAAGCTTGAGAACTTTAGAAGGTTTCTCACCATACAAATGTAGAGAATCACCATTAGGAAGAGGAAGACTAATGAATTTCTCAGAACAAACGACTTCAGCACGAACTCGCCTAAGCCAATCCATGCCTACTCTGATATCGAAACTACCCAATTGCATGAGTATGAGCTCAATCGAAACCTTGTGATCGTTAAGTTTCAACGAACACTTAAGAAGAATATAATCGACAGAGACGGACTTACTGTTAGTGACTTCAATCGCGAATGATTTAGGCAACTTAGATCGTCTACACTTTAACAAAGGTTCGAATTCAACGGATACAAAAATTTTATCCGCGCCAGTATCAAATAAACACGAAGTATAGACATTATTAATGAGAAACGTACCGTTAATGACGTCGCTGGCATTCTGAGCCTGCGCTGCTGTGATCACGAAAGCTCGTCCACGCGCTTGTTGAGGCTGCTGCTGCTGGTTGTTGTTGTTGTTACATTACGGGCAGACATTGGAGAGATGATTAGGATCACCGCACTTGAAGCAGGCTCGACCAGTGGTTTCTTGAGGTTGGGCTTGGTTTGGTGCGGGGTTTTAGGTTACTGCAACGGTTTGGTTTTGGTTGACTAGTGGCTTTGGGCCACTTCGACATTGAATGGAAAAATGCCCAAACCTATTGCAATTCATGCATAGGCAGCATGGTGTATGGGCAGGGTGATGGTATAAACAGGTATTACACGTGGGATGAGTCCCGGTGTAATCTTTCTTGGTTGGCTCGGGATGGGTAGGAGCAACTTGTTAGAGTGCTTGAGGGTTTGGCAGAGTGACAACCGCACAGTTTTGGCACAAAGCCTTCCGCTTCTTGCCTTTGTTGTTATTCTTGGGTGGCTTGGTTGGTGTAGTTTCAGTGGTGGTATCGGTGGTAGCTTGGTAAACGGACTTGGTGTTGGTGGAGTTTGAGGTTTGTTCATCCCTTACGCGATTGTCATTGATGCTTGCGGCTAGGCGATAAACTACCTCGATAGTGTCGGGTCTCATGGCTTGAATAACATCGCGGATTACGGAGGGAAGACCTTAGAAGTATATCCTAATCGCACGCCCGGGCGTGAGGACTAGGTGGGGTACAATGATTCTTAGTTTCTTGAAACGGGTGGTGTAACCAAGGTTATCGTCACCCACTTGTTTAAGATTCCAGAATTCTTCCTCGAGCTTCTACTACTCGTGGGGAGGACAGAATTCCGTCATCATCATTTCCCTAACCTCGACCTAAGGGAGGGCGTAGGTTCCTTTGTTGGTTTGGATGTTGCGCTTGTTTGTCCACCAATTGAGGGCTCTCGATTGGAAGACGCTGACTACGCTTCGAGTTTTGAGGTGTTTGGGATACTAACTATTGATGAAGGTTACCTTGATGCTATCGAACCATTCAAGAATCTTAGTGACACCTTCAGTGCCAGTGAATGCTGTCACGACCCCCGACCCCAACTTGGACAGAATCGGGAGTCGCGAGCAGCCAAGTGGTACCGGTGGTTATTTTGAAAATGTTGCAGCGGAAATTTCATCAGGACCGTGAGTTAGGAAAAATATCAGAGTTTAGAAAACACCGGATTTTATTTATTAAATAGATGGGATAAACCCATGTTTTACAAAGGTAGCTTTAATAAAGATAAATTTGATTACATAAAACAATATTTCTTAATTTGATTTAATTAATAAAATAAGCCACTACTTGAAGCCCTTCAGTGCCGGATCCAACTCTTACTCCAATCTACTGTAATTACCTGAAACGCGTTTTAAAAAGGTTTTGTCAGCAGGAAATACTGGTGAGTTCATTCATTTTGCTTAAAACGATACTTTGTTATAATCTACAGTATTAAGAGCGATTACAATGTTTCCATATATCAACCAACTACCCACGGTATTTGTCACTCGACCATCCATTGGTAACCTCATTGTCCAATGGTGTCTGTGACTATGGTCATATAACCCCTTGGCTAACCCGTTGTCCAACGGTGACGGTTATCAAGTAATGTATACAAAACCCCACATGCCGGCTGTAATTTGGTGACTACAAAGACTTAATCCCTGTAATTATAACCTTGAAAATAAACATGATTTTGAAAGTAATTTGATAAAAAGAGAATGACTCACATTATAAGCATGCAGATTTATACGGGGAGAGTTTAGCCTACTGATTAGCCTTGATATTGCAGATTTATACAGGCAGAGCTTAGCCTATTGATTAGTCTTGTAACCTAGTGCACACGAACTAGGTAAGTAACTAATACAGCATTTACGATAACTCACGAGATTAAAACCCTCACAACGAATGACAAAGTGCAATACTTAAACATCCATCGAATTAACGACGAATGACAAAGCATAACCCAAGTTTGAGCAGCACTTAAACATTCATCGGATAGTTTAAATCGATCGGACATTGAATCGTAGCAGCGATCGAGTTATTACCCTGTTTTGTGGCAGCGTCCGGGCTTATGTGTGTGTTTGGTAGTAATCATGTGATATCTCGAAGTGTAAAACGAATTTGTTCGTCGTTCCAACGCAGAAATCTAAGTCCCACACTCCTGAATATATACTGGAAAAAGGGCGCTGTCGCGTGGCGCGACTGGTCATTTTTAGTATAGGGTTGCCACGTGTGTTTGTAGCCTGGGTGAGTCGACAGAATGAGAAAATTCGATTTCTACGAAAAACTGTAAGGATAATATTAACTAGGGTTTACCCCCCCCCCCCCCCCCCCGAGTTTTAGGGGCCTTGATCCTAATTCTGATTGTTCTGAAAATTTTAGGGTTTATGTAGGATCACTTAGGGGTCTTAATTAGGGTTTCTTATTTGTACAAAATATAATATATATAATAAGAAAATAATAGTTTTGATGAGAGTTGTTATGGTTTGGGACAAAAAGGGAATAAAACGATGAGAAAAGAAAATAGACCCACTTTGTAACTTTAGGGTTCAACTAGAAAACCTCCTGGTAGAATTTTGGGTATAACTTCTGAGCTAATATATATATATATATATATATATATATATAATGCACTTGTGTTAAGTACAGTACCCCTAATTCAACCTTGTCCCGATGTCCCGAGACCGAATCCCAACAACTTAGTCGGGCAGAGCCCTGACATACGTTATGAGGCTCAGATCAATCGGAAAGGATAGCGGTGATCAGGAGTTAAAACGCTTAAAACGAGGCAGGGCATTATTATTATTATGAGATGAAAATAATAAAATAAAAAAATAACAATTAGAATCTAGAAAGAAAGATGGCGACATATACAAGAGGCAGAAGGGAATTTAGCACAAATTTCTTCAACACTTTCTCCTATTTATAGAAAAGATGAGTTAAGAGGCCACGCCTCATTCCCTTTTCAATTCAAAGACACGTAGCATTTCAACATACTTTCAAAATGGACATGTAGTGTGTCATGCATGTATTTCGAAATCATGTATGACACGTCCAACTTTCTAGATGTAAATTTAGGTATTATTAGTTTATTATTTTATTCTTATAATTAATTTACCTGCTTCACTTATTTGGCGCGTATAACTTGTAAAATATGACGTTTTATAAAATAATAAATATGTCATTAGAACGAGAATATTTTTGTCTACATTTGGAACCAAGTTTCATTAAAAATAGAGTAGGTTCAATTACAATGTATTTTTATAATTTAATTATTATACGGTCACTAGGCTCGTCTAGGTACTTCATATTTCTAACAGTCGACTTACCCGTAATCTACCCGTCTAATAATATAAGTTTTTTTATAGACTTTTATTTTATTAGAAAGGTCACCTATATACAGGCCGATATAATATTTCAACCAACTATATAAAATAGTTTTTAAAACTATTTGGGTTGAATAATTATATTAAAAATAAGCTAGTTACTATTAGTTAATAAATTTAACCAAACCTATAATTCTTATATGATAAAAATGGGAATGTTACATCCTCCCCACCTTGTTTTAAATCTCGTCCTCGAGATTTGGGTTATGATATTTCTTTTAGACTTATGTCACATTTTAGTCAATAAAAATAATATTAAGGTAGATGACACATAATCAAAATATCAAATTTTGTGAATACGAGTTGTACAATAAGTAGGACTCAATGGTTCAACTGAATAAGTTCAAGAAATCGATATCAAACGAATGAGATGAAATGATATAATTTCCAAGGTGACTAGGTTCAAGTCAAAAGGTATATGATCAATAGATATCTAAACTAAATGTGAAGGATTTTTAGAATCAATAAAATTCTTTGTCAAAAGAAAGCTTACTTTGATTGTCAACTGAGGAAGACTTAGAATCGATAAGTTCAAAATGAAATAAAAGCATGAAAATGATTTGTCAAATATTATAACAAAAGAAAAATGAGTGTGTTGACATCTATTGAATCGCAAGGATACACCGAATTACAATAGAGTTTAGTGTATCATTGTCTTAATACATAATTGCATTAAGACTATTTTTAAATGATGCGTCGAGCGAAAGGCAGATGTGGTTTTGAATGATTCGAATGATTGTGATTAGCCCAAGCTACAAGTTTATACCGATACCGCAAGGTGTTACAATGATTGAAATAGTTCAATAATTATGGTGATCAAACAAATTCACCGTGTAATCAACTGAAAGCTTTTAATGAAAACTCTAGGGGTTTAAGCCTCTGATCTGCATAACTCTTTTGTCGATCTTGATACATAATACTTCTATAAGTATTTAATAGTTGTGGAATATTAAACAAGATGAACAATTACTTATAAGTATAAAATGTCTTGTCCATGAATACTTAGACAATTATTTATATAATTTTATTCGTTCCTCTAATTCTTGTATTGTTTTATGAAAATATGTCTTCTCCTTGCAGTACAAAGTATATATATTTTTATATAAAAATATTTTTTTATATATAATTAAAAAATAAGTATGATGACTTAATTTATATACCTTAACTAGTCATTATCATGGTTGGATATTGGTTAGTGCTGCCTTGTTTAAGCATGGGTGATCAGTCCATGCCTAACTAAGGCTAGGCTACCCAATATACGTCTCTGACAATAACCCTAGTACCTAAAAATAATACTAACACTACTACTATTAATATATTATTACTAATAATAAAACTAATATTAACTACCAAAAATAAATAATATATAACTAAACATAAACTTAAACGAGAGTATACCTCAAACATAAAAAAATATAAATTCTTCACCTTAATGGTTTAACAAGAATTTTAAATATAGGAATACTATATTGTAACTTAGGTAATTACTTATGTAAGTTTCCATATATAATTAATTAAATTTATATTTATATTTATATTTATATTTATATAATGTTTTTTTTTTCAACGATGATAAAGCAATAAATATTACGAAAGGCTCGATTGATGTTGTAAGAACTATTAAGAGATACACTGAAATATGAAATGAATTTGCGTATCATTATCTTAGCACATGATTGTGTTAAGATTGTTTGTATAGAATAAATCAACAAAGCGGATTCAATATAAATAAACAAATAATTAAATCCGAGATTAGCGCAAGCTTCAGATTTTGTGAAAACGTCACCACAAGGTGATCGTGATCAAAGAAATAATTCAGTGAAGTCGAAGGCCAAGCAAGCATGTTATGGTTCAAAACAAATGAAGTGCTTGTTGGTACTATTTTGAATATGATAGCTTCAATCCATCATATGGGATTTTGAAATGAATATGTAATGCGAGCAAGTTCAAGTAATTGAACTTGGTTTAAACAAAACGAGTTCATGTATCAATAAGAAAGTTCGGACATGGTCACAACAAAAATCATGTATGCCAAAGGAAATTGAGTTTTTCAAGAAAGTCATTGACTTGATATCAAAGAGTCGTCGTTTTGTAATAATATGGTTCACAGTGCAAAAATCAAGCATAGCGAAATGATATTTGAGTTTTGATAAAACAACAAATTGGAATGAAGTCCTCCAATGGTCTTCATAAATCAAATGAACCACATGCGCAACAAACAGTGCATGTGTAACGTGTGGATTTACCAAGAAATGAAACAGATCAATATTTGCTACTATGAAAAGAAATTCTCATGGTATGATGACCATTAGGGGAAGTATGTCACGGCCCCCGACCCGGTTTAACCCGTTTCAGGAGCTGCGGGACAGAAATCCCATGGTTTTTATTTAATTGAGTTTAACAACGGAAGTTTATCATCAGGATCTTTTTAAAGCTAAAATTTCCCGATTATTTTATTTCACAACTCGGGATAAAACCCCGGTAATTTACAATACTATGATTTTACAGAGAAATCTTTATTTTACAAAACATATTTCTTTATTTTATAATGAGCCACTTTCTTAAGCTTGCAGTGCTCCACAGCACCTTTCCTGAATCACAACAGATCACCTGAAACATGTTTGAAAAAGGTTTTGTCAGCGGGAAATACTGAGTGAATCATTCTATTTAATAAAAACTACCTGTTAGTTATAAGTTACAGTATTAAGGGTGATTACATTGTTTCTATATCAACCAACTACCCACAGTATTTGTCACTCGACTTATTTCTGTGACTGTGGTCAGATCACCCATTGGCTAACTCGTTGTCCAATGGTGACGGGAAAAAGTAATGTATACAAAACCCCACATACCGGCTGTAATTTGGTGATTACAAAGACTTAATCCCTGTAATTATAACTTTGAAAATAAACATGCCTTTGAAAGTAATTTGATAAAAAGAGAATGACTCACATTGCAGATATAACACGGACAGAATGTAGTCTACTGATTAGCCTTGTTAACCTAATTTAAATAACAATGCACACAAAACTGGGTTAGTAATCAATACAGCATTTACGATAACTCACGAGATTAAACCCTCACAACGAATGACAAAGTGCGATACTTAAACATCCATCGAATTAACGACGAATGACAAAGCATAACCCTAATGTGGGCAGCACTTAAACATCCATTGGATATTTTAATCGATCGGAAAATGAATCGTAATAGCGATCGAGTTATTACCCTATTTTGTGGCAGCGTTTAGTGATTCGTGTGTGTTTATAGTAATCTACGTATATCTCAGCGTATATTTGTAATTTGATCGTCGAACGAACAACAGAATGCAAGTGCCAGGCCCTTCTATTTATACCCAAAATTTGCACCTCCCGCTAGTCGCGGAAGAATCCGCGGTACGTGCCGCGTATCGCCTGGGGTGTCAAAGTAGACTAGGCCTGCTTCGTCACCTATCTAGCCCTGATGAGTCGACGTTGCATGAAATTTCATTTTTGACAGCGTTCTATGTAGATAATTATAACTAGGGTTTACCCCCCCTGAGTTTTAGGGGCCCTAATCCTGATTCCTAATGTTCTGAAAATTTTAGGGTTTATGCAAAATCACTTGGGTTTCTTAATTAGGGTTTCCTATTGAATAAAATAATATAATAAATAAGACTTTTGATACGAGTTGTTACATTCTCCCCACCTTAATAAAAATCTCGTCCTCGAGATTTACTTGAATAAATGAGGATACTTTCTCTTCATTTCTGATTCCAGCTCCCAAGTGTATTCAGCTCCTCTCTTTGAATCCCACTTGACTTTAACTAGAACTAGTCGCTTGTGCTTGAGAAATTTCACCTTTCGATCTTCTATCTGAAGAGGTTTCTCAACAAATTTTAACTTTTCGTTTACCTTTATTTCTTGAAGAGGTACTACCAGTGATTCGTCTGATAGACATTTCTTGAGATTGGATACATGAAATACATCATGTACTCCAGCTAGTTCTTCGGGTAGTTGTAAACGATAACCAACTGGTCCTATACGTTGGATCACTGGAAATGGTCCTACGTATCTGGGACTTAGCTTTCCTTTCTTACCGAATCTAACAATTCCTTTCCAAGGAGAAACTTTCAACAGTACTCTGTCTCCAACTTGGAATTCTAACGGCTTGCATCTATTGTCTAGATAACACTTCTGACGATCTCGAGCCGTTTTCAGCCTTTCCTTGATTTGAGTAATCTTGTCGGTCGTTTCTTGTACTATTTCAGGACCTGAAAATTGACTTTCTCCTATTTCTGCCCAACAAACTGGAGTTCTGCACTTTCTTCCATACAGTGCTTCGAATGGGGCAGTTTCAATACTTGAATGATAACTATTGTTATAGGAGAATTCAATTAAAGGTAAATGATCATCCTAGTTTCCACCAAAATCTATTGCACATGCTCGGAGCATGTCTTCTAGAGTTTGGATTGTCCTTTCACTTTGTCCATCTGTTTGGGGATGATATGCAGTGCTTAGGTTTAGTCGAGTTCCCATTGCTTTCTGGAAACTTGTCCAGAAATGAGAAGTAAAACGACTATCCCTATCCGAAACAATGGAGAGTGGAACTCCATGTAAAGATACAACTTCATCTACATACAACTTTGCCAATCTTTCCATGCTAAAGGTTTCTTTCATAGGTAGAAAGTGAGCTGATTTGGTTAATCGATCCACAACTACCCAAATCGCATCATTACCTTTTCTGGTTTTGGGTAACTTAGTAACAAAATCCATTGTTATGAGTTCCCATTTCCATACAGGCATTTCTAACTGTTGTAGTAGACCTGAAGGTTTCTGGTGTTCTGCCTTAACTTGTGAACAAGTAAGACACTTTGAAACATATTTAGCTATATCCTTCTTCATGCCTATCCACCAGAAATTATTTCTTAAATCTTGGTACATCTTATTGTTTCCAGGGTGTATGGTATACCTAGATTTATGAGCTTCTTCTAAAATCTTATTTCTTAATTCTCCCTGTTTCGGTACCCAAATCCTTTTCTTATGGAATCTCCAAATTCCATTAGCTCATTGTTCTAATTCTTTTATTCTTCCTTTCATTCCTTCAGCATCTTCTTTGATTGCTGTTTCCTGAACATTCTTTATTTGTTCCATTAAATCTAACTGTAGATTTAATCTGAGAGCACGAACCCGTCTTTGTTTCTCATGATACTTACGACTTAAGGCATCTGCAACTACATTTGCCTTTCCCTCGTGATATTGAATATCACAGTCGTAGTCACTTAGGATTTCCATCCATCTTCTTTGCCTCATGTTTAACTCTTTTTGCCCAAATATATATTTTAAACTTTTATGATCTGTATAGACAGTAAATTTACTTCCGTACAGATAATGCCTCCAAATCTTAAGGGCAAAAATTACGGCTCCTAATTCTAAATCATGAGTCGTATAATTTTCTTCGTGCTTTTTCAATTGTCTTGAAGCATACGCAATTACTTTCTTGCGTTGCATTAGCACACAGCCTAATCCTAGTTTTGAAGCATCACAGTAAACTTCAAAATCTTCAGTCCCTTCTGGTAAAGCTAGGATTGGAGCATTTGTTAATTTCTTCTTCAATATTCTAAAGGCTTCTTCTTGTTTAGGTCCCCATTCAAACTTAATGGCTTTACAGGTTAGCTTAGTTAATGGTACAGCTATCTTGGAAAAATCCTTAATAAACCGTTTATAATATCCGGCTAAACCTATAAAACTTCTAATTCCATTGCTGACTGTGGAACCTTCCATTTGGTAATTGCCTCTATCTTTGCAGGATCTACATGAATCCCTTCGTGATTTACCATGTGTCCTAAAAATTGCACTTCTTGTAGCCAAAATTCACACTTCGAGAATTTGGCGTACAGCTTTTCTTTTCTTAACAAAGTTAAGAGTATATGCAAGTGCTGACAATGTTCGTCCTGACTTTTGGAATAAATAAGTATATCGTCTATGAAGACAATTACAAATTTATCCAAATACAGTTTACAGATTCTATTCATCATGTCCATGAATGCAGCAGGTGCATTCGTTAACCCAAAGGGCATGACTGTAAACTCGTAATGACCATACCTAGTCCTGAAAGCAGTTTTAGGTATGTCTTCTTCTTGTACTTTCAATTGATGATATCCGGAGCGTAAATCGATCTTAGAGAAATATCTAGCTCCCTGGAGTTGATCAAATAGATCATCAATCCTAGGTAATGGGTATCGATTCTTAATTGTAACCTTATTCAATTCTCTATAATCAATACACATTCTCATCGAACCATCATTTTTCTTTACAAACAACACTGGTGCTCCCCAAGGGGATGAACTAGGTTGTATGAATCCTTTACTTAGTAATTCATCTAATTGTGTTTTTAATTCTAACATTTCGGTAGGAGCTAACCGATAAGGTGCCTTAGCTATCGGTGTAGTTCCAGGAATTAGATGAATCCTAAATTCTACTTCCCTATCTGGTGGTAATCCTGGTAACTCTTCTGGAAATATATCTGAGTATTCTGAGACTACAGGAATTTCCTTAAGTTCTTTTCCCTTAGTATTAATGATTATTGAAATCATATATACTATGCCTTGCTTTCGTTCATAACTAGCAATTTTCATTACTGATATGAACTTCATAGGTTTACGTGGCTTATCTCCTGTAATCACGATTACTTCTCCGGTTGGTGCTTGAATTTCTATGGAATTCTTATCACAAAGAATTCGAGCATGGTTGGCTATTAACCAATCCATTCCTAACACAACATCGAATTCAGCTAATTTCATAGGTAACAGTTTTGCAGAAAATTTATGACCTGAAAGTTCTATTTCTACTTTTTGCAAAACCTGATCTATTTTAACTGAATTCCCATCTGCGGTTTCGACTGTAAAAATCTGCCTAATGTTGGTTAAAGGTAACTTAAGAGCTTGACAGAATAAAGTATTTATAAAACTTTGGTTTGCACCAGAGTCAAATAATACTTTTGCATATACGTTGTGAACTAAGAACGTACCAGCTATCACATCTGGAATGAGTTCTGCTTCTTGAGTGGTCAGCTGGAATGCTCTGACATTCTTCTTAGTAGCTCCGTCGGTCGCCTTGGTTTTGTTGTCTGCAGGTTTGACCAATTTAGGACATTCTGGCTTAAAATGTCCTGTCTCTCCACAGTTATAGCAGATTCTAGTTTTCTTCCTGCATTCTTCTTCACGATGTCCTATGGCTTTGCAAAAGTTGCAGATTACATTACATCTTCCATAATGTTTCTTTTTGCAATTTCTGCAAAATGGCAAAGTTGAAGATTGCCCTGTTCCTCTTCTTTTGAAGCTGTTATTATTACCCACACGAAATCCTTGGGTAATTTTCTGAGCCAGATCCTTTTTCCTGTTTTCATCTCTTGTGCGTACCAGTTCATCAGTTAGGGTGTTGGCTAGTTCCACTGCATCGTCAATAGTGCGAGGTCTCGCAGCTTTAACAATGTTGCGGATTTCGCTAATTAATCCCCAAATGTAGCAAGAAATGAGTACCGGTTCTGGCGAAGCCAGTGTTGGTACCACTCTAGCATATTCGAAGAATGTCGAAGTATAACCACGACAATCCATATTAACCATCTAATGGTTTAGGAACTTATTTGCCATTTGATCTTTTTCATACTCGGGACAAAATTTTCTTTCTACAAGGTTCTTAAATTCTTCCCAGTTCATGGCATATGCCTCAATCCTTCTTTTAGCTTGTAACACAGTGTTACACCATTCTAGCGCCCCTTCTTTAAAAAGATTTGACGCATACATAACTTGATCTTCCTCAGCACATTTACTTATAGCGATCGATTACTGCCTCAGTTTTCTCTAACCAACGTAGTGCTGCAATAGCCCCTTCGTTACCTGCAAACTCAGCTGGTTTACAGGCAAGGAATTCTTTGTAAGTGCAACCAGGTGTTGCAGCTTTCATTTTCTTGAAAATTGGGGCTTGCAGATCATTATTGTTATTAACATGATTTCCGCCTCCGTTTATACTATTACTAAAGTTGTCGCCTTGAGTACGTTTACTAGGAATGATTGATTGAGGTTTAACAGGTTTTTGGACAGCAGCAACGATTGCTGGAATAGCATTGGCTATTCCTTGTGCAACGATATCCTCTATATCTTGCCTATTTAACAATTGTTCTTCCTGAATTTGCTCAGATTGATTTACTTCATTTACTGGTTCATTACCAATATTTGCCATCTGATAATTAATTTATAAATAAATAATTAGTATAAGAAATAATCCAATGTTACAATTAATTGCACGTGATCACATAAACAAATAGACAAACAAAATTGTAAATTTTCTAAAATTTCCATTTGTTTATAGATTCTATCATGCTTCTATATACAACCGTTTTATTGGTTATTTCACACATACTGACTAGTATTACTGTTATTATACAAATACAGACTCATGACCCACTTCTCTCTCGTCATTTGTTTTCCTAAAAACGAAGCTCCCTTTCATCATATTTCCAGGCAATTTGTCCTCCTATCTCCCGGATTCTATTTCCCGCATCCATTAACTCTTCACCAAAATGGCGAAGTTCAGCCATATTCTCGTTACTCATCGGGGGATTTGGTAGGGGTTCTGGATCGAATTGCGGAAGAAAGGAATAAGGACTGTTGATAATGTTTTGGAATTGCCAATCATTTGTCCACCATTCATCCATTCCTAAAGGTTGGGTATGGATTATGGGTTCTGAAATTGCTGGTTCAAGATTTATAGGGATTTGGGTTTCAATAGGACGAGTAAAAACATTTGTATTGACAGGCTGAATAGTATCACAGCTTGCCAATATAAAATCTATTTCCTCCTGAAATGTCATTTCCTGGTTTCGTTTAGAGCTTTCTCCAATTTCCATCTGAGTTTGTCTAGTACCTTTTCCAACCTCCGTTTCTATTTCCTTAGAGTATTCCTCAAATTGTATTCCCATTTTCCTAGATTCTTCCCTGACTTCAGTCTCCAATTCCGGCTGTCTAGAACTTTCCCCGGTTTCAATTTCTTTTCCTTTTTCTAAGGGATTATTTATTTTAGGAAGTCTCTTAGCTGGCTTTTTCCTACGTATACAACTTCCCCACACATATCTCCTTCTTTTCTTTGGTTTTGTCTTTTCCAAAGGTGGAGCGTTGAATTCTATAGGTTGTTCCACATCAGGAAAGTACCCAGTAAATTCTTTAGAAACTTCTATGTTTACGGGGTAAAGATTGAGATTCTCTAGGGCTCCAGATAACTCATTCATGCTGTTTAACATATATTTAAAAAATAAATTAAAATTTTATAACAACTTTCAAAAATAACCTTCACATATTATTGCATACCATATAACTACAAAACGACTAAAATTTAAAACATACTATGTTTTATTGTAAATTTATTTATTTACTGGATGGATTTTCTAGCTTGTAGATGGTATGGTTTGCTAAAACTAAAACAAGTTATTTAAAGATCTGCGTTTACTACTACTGTAGCTAGCATATACAGATCTGCCCATTTTTCGTCTAAATTGTCTTCCCATGGTGATTTACTGATTAATTCCTGGGTTTCCTTTTTAACTTTCTTTTCTCGAAATTTCTTTAATTTCTCCTGACTCTTTCTAATAATCAAACTTCTTTTATCAGGAGAAAGTGGTTCCTCGTATTGGGCTTTTCGAACGAATATTCCTTCTTCAGGAATTTGGGATGAACTTCCCTTTTCATTTGATGACCTATCTAATTTAAGATAGATATCTGAAAGCTTTTGCTTACCCATACTGTAACTAACAAATAATCAGTTAATAAAACACATAATCACATAATAGTAATCAGGAAAAATTAAGTATTTCTAAATACTTAATTAGCTTAACTCAGTGGCTCTGATACCACCTTATTTCTGTCACGGCCCCCGACCCGGTTTGACCCGTTTCAGGAGCTGCGGGACAGAAATCCCGTGGTATTTATTTAATTGAGTTTAACAGCGGAAGTTTATCATCAAGATCTTTTTAAAGCTAAAATTTTCCCGATTATTTTATTTCACAACTCGGGATAAAACCCCGGTAATTTACAATACTATGATTTTACAGGGAAATCTTTATTTTACAAAACATATTTCTTTATTTTATAATGAGCCACTTTCTTAAGCTTGCAGTGCTCCACAGCACCTTTCCTGAATCACAACAGATCACCTGAAACATGTTTGAAAAAGGTTTTGTCAGTGGGAAATACTGAGTGAATCATTCTATTTAATAAAAACTACCTGTTAGTTATAAGTTACAGTATTAAGGGTGATTACATTGTTTCTATATCAACCAACTACCCACAGTATTTGTCACTCGACTTATTTCTGTGACTGTGGTCAGATCACCCATTGGCTAACTCGTTGTCCAATGGTGACGGGAAAAAGTAATGTATACAAAACCCCACATACCGGCTGTAATTTGGTGATTACAAAGACTTAATCCCTGTAATTATAACTTTGAAAATAAACATGCTTTTGAAAGTAATTTGATAAAAAGAGAATGACTCGCATTGCAGATATAACACGGACAGAATCTAGTCTACTGATTAGCCTTGTTAACCTAATTTAAATAACAATGCACACAAAACTGGGTTAGTAATCAATACAGCATTTACGATAACTCACGAGATTAAACCCTCACAACGAATGACAAAGTGCGATACTTAAACATCCATCGAATTAACGACGAATGACAAAGCATAACCCTAATGTGGGCAGCACTTAAACATCCATTGGATATTTTAATCGATCGGAAAATGAATCGTAATAGCGATCGAGTTATTACTCTGTTTTGTGGCAGCGTTTAGTGATTCGTGTGTGTTTATAGTAATCTACGTATATCTCAGCGTATATTTGTAATTTGATCGTCGAACGAACAACAGAATGCAAGTGCCAGGCCCTTCTATTTATACCCAAAATTTGCACCTCCCGCTAGTCGCGGAAGAATCCGCGGTACGTGTCGCGTATCGCCTGGGGTGTCAAAGTAGACTAGGCCTGCTTCGTCACGTATCTAGCCCTGATGAGTCGACGTTGCATGAAATTTCATTTTTGATAGCGTTTTATGTAGATAATTATAACTAGGGTTTACCCCCCTGAGTTTTAGGGGCCCTAATCCTGATTCCTAATGTTCTGAAAATTTTAGGGTTTATGCAAAATCACTTGGGTTTCTTAATTGGGGTTTCCTATTGAATAAAATAATATAATAAATAAGACTTTTGATACGAGTTGTTACAAAGTAGCAATGCAAAAGTCTATTCGCAGGGTCAGAATTTTAACAAAATAAATTTAAGAATTTTACCGATACAGTTCACGTAGCTCTGGCACGACTACTAGACATCGTAAGATAAATGACGCAGTCCAACGTGCTGTAGAGGGGTTACTCCAAATCCGATACAAACTGTCACCCAACAATGCACACCGAAGTACTCCCTTGGCGAGATTCATATCATTTGTAGGATTTCGTGGCCAAGTGCTGCTTTTTGATTAGTAGTTCTTTCACTGACGGGATCCACATTGGTATCGTTATGCCCATTTATATTTTCCAAAGGTCTTGCCTTGAAATTCGTGTGTGATATACTTCGTCGATTGTATAATTTTAAGTTTCATGTGTTTTCTTGTGCACTAGCACAACTTTACATGCTTCTTATTTGCGTTAATAGTATATGGTAACGCATTGGTAATTCTTATACTTTTGATGGTGTCTCAACTTAAAGAGTTTCCATTGTTTATATTGTCGCACGAGTTACGAGGTAGATGATCAAACGAAATAATGTTTGATATTAGAATTTATATGCAAGAGATTCTTGATAAAGAAATCTAGAATTATTATTGACACTTATGTTCGTGATTTAAATTGTTAATTGTTATGACTTTTGGAATTTCTTATAGAGATATATATATATATATATATATATATATATATATATATATATATATATATATATATATATATATAATCATATAATTCACATGCTGTAATATACATACCCTTTATAAGGTCAATGTATTTAACAGATTTTTATTTCCAAAAACAAGTCAGATATCAGGTCATGATACTATTTATGGAAAACTTGTCACTTGTTTGACATATTATATACCCCGTCTTATCCGGTTCGCGCCGGAGAGGTAACCCCAGTATATCCGGACAAGCTGGAGAGTCTGCTACACCATACCCAATCTTGTCGGAGAAAATTTTATATTTCCCATAAATAGTATTTTTAAAAGTGCCTCTTTTATTAGGCTTTTATCCAGAATTAGGGAAATTTGTATTCCCGTAACATATCTTATTCTGGACCAAGTAATATCACTAAGCAAGAATTAATGGCAATTAAGTGCTATTGCCTGCAATGTTCTAATTGTCATTCTTACGGCATACCAAAATCCATCATACTTTATTTACACAAGTACTTAGCTTATCTCGAAGCTTATACTAAGGCATCCTTTCTTAAGTTCAAGTCTAAATGCTATCATGTGTGCTACCAGTTAATAGCAATCTCCTAACTCTTTTATATAAGCTTAGGTATTATTATCACAACACCTATAGGCTTAAATTAGTGGCTCTGATACCACCTTCTGTCACGACCCCCGACCCCAACCTGGACGGAATCGGGAGCCGCGAGCAGCCAAGTGGTACCGGTGGTTATTTTGAAAATGCTGCAGCGGAAATTTCATCAGGACCGTGAGTTAGGAAAAATACCAGAGTTTAGAAAACACCAGATTTTATTTATTAAATAGATGGGATAAACCCATGTTTTACAAAGGTAGCTTTAATAAAGATAAATTTGATTACATAAAACAATATTTCTTAATTTGATTTAATTAATAAAATAAGCCACTTCTTGAAGCCCTTCAGTGCCGGATCCAACTCTTACTCCAATCTACTGTAATTACCTGGAACGCGTTTTAAAAAGATTTTGTCAGCAGGAAATACTGGTGAGTTCATTCATTTTGCTTAAAACGATACTTTGTTATAATCTACAGTATTAAGAGCGATTACAATGTTTCCATATATCAACCAACTACCCACGGTATTTGTCACTCGACCATCCATTGGTAACCTCATTGTCCAATGGTGTCTGTAACTATGGTCATATCACCCCTTGGCTAACCCGTTGTCCAATGGTGACGGTTATCAAGTAATGTATACAAAACCCCACATACCGGCTGTAATTTGGTGACTACAAAGACTTAATCCCTGTAATTATAACCTTGAAAATAAACATGATTTTGAAAGTAATTTGATAAAAAGAGAATGACTCACATTATAAGCATGCAGATTTATACGGGCAGAGTTTAGCCTACTGATTAGCCTTGATATTGCAGATTTATACAGGCAGAGCTTAGCCTATTGATTAGTCTTGTAACCTAGTGCACACGAACTAGGTAAGTAACTAATACAGCATTTACGATAACTCACGAGATTAAAACCCTCACAACGAATGACAAAGTGCAATACTTAAACATCCATCGAATTAACGACGAATGACAAAGCATAACCCAAGTTTGAGCAGCACTTAAACATTCATCGGATAGTTTAAATCGATCGGACATTGAATCGTAGCAGCGATCGAGTTATTACCCTCTTTTGTGGCAGCGTTCGGGCTTATATGTGTGTTTGGTAGTAATCAGGTGATATCTCGAAGTGTAAAACGAATTTGTTCGTCGTTCCAACGCAGAAATCTAAGTCCCACACTCCTGAATATATACTGGAAAAAGGGCGATGTCGCGTGGCGCGGCAGGCCTTCGCGTGGCGCGACGGGTCATTTTTAGTATAGGGTTGCCACGTGTATTTGTAGCCTGGGTGAGTCGACAGAACGAGAAAAATCGATTTCTACGAAAAACTGTAAGGATAATATTAACTAGGGTTTACCCCCCCCCCCCCTGAGTTTTAGGGGCCTTGATCCTAATTCTGATTGTTCTGAAAATTTTAGGGTTTATGTAGGATCACTTAGGGGTCTTAATTAGGGTTTCTTATTTGCACAAAATATAATATATATAATAAGAAAATAATAGTTTTGATGAGAGTTGTTATGGTTTGGGACAAAAAGGGAATAAAACGATGAGAAAAGAAAATAGACCCACTTTGTAACTTTAGGGTTCAACTAGAAAACCTCCTGGAAGAATTTTGGGTATAACTTCTGAGCTATATATATATATATATAATGCCCTTGTGTTATGTATAGTACCCCTAATTCAACCTTGTCCCGATGTCCCGAGACCGAATCCCAACAACTTTGTCGGGCAGAGCCCTGACATACGTTATGAGGCTCAGATCAATCGGAAAGGGTAGCGGTGATCGGGAGTTAAAACACTTAAAACGAGGCAGGCATTATTATTATTATGAGATGAAAATAATAAAATAAAAAAAAATAACAATTAGAATCTAGAAAGAAAGATGGCGACATATACAAGAGGCAGAAGGGAATTTAGCACAAATTTCTTCAACACTTTCTCCTATTTATATAAAAGATGAGTTAAGAGGCCACGCCTCATTCCCTTTTCAACTCAAAGACACGTAGCATTTCAACATACTTTCAAAATGGACATGTAGTGTGTCATGCATGTATTTCGAAATCATGTATGACACGTCCAACTTTCTAGATGTAAATTTAGGTATTATTAGTTTATTATTTTATTCTTATAATTAATTTACCTGCTTCACTTATTTGGCGCGTATAACTTGTAAAATATGACGTTTTATAAAATAATAAATATGTCATTAGAACGAGAATATTTTTGTCTACATTTGGAACCAAGTTTCATTAAAAATAGAGTAGGTTCAATTACAATGTATTTTTTTAATTTAATTATTATACTGTCACTAGGCTCGTCTAGGTACTTCATATTTCTAACAGTCGACTTACCCGTAATCTACCCGTCTAATAATATAAGTTTTTTTTATAGACTTTTATTTTATTAGAAAGGTCACCTATATACAGGCCGATATAATATTTCAACCAACTATATAAAATAGTTTTTAAAACTATTTGGGTTGAATAATTATATTAAAAATAAGCTAGTTACTATTGGTTAATAAATTTAACCAAACCTATAATTCTTATATGATAAAAATGGGAATGTTACATCCTCCCCACCTTGTTTTAAATCTCGTCCTCGAGATTTGGGTTATGATATTTCTTTTAGACTTATGTCACATTTTAGTCAATAAAAATAATATTAAGGTAGATGACACAGAATCAAAATATCAAATTTTGTGAATACGAGTTGTACAATAAGTAGGACTCAATGGTTCAACTGAATTAGTTCAAGAAATCGATATCAAACGAATGAGATGAAATGATATAATTTCCAAGGTGACTAGGTTCAAGTCAAAAGGTATATGATCAATAGATATCTAAACTAAAAGTGAAGGATTTTTAGAATCAATAAAGTTCTTTGTCAAAAGAAAGCTTACTTTGATTGTCAACTGAGGAAGACTTCGAATCGATAAGTTCAAAATGAAATAAAAGCATGAAAATGATTTGTCAAATATTATAACAAAAGAAAAATGAGTGTGTTGACATCTATTGAATCGCAAGGATGATTTGTCAAATATTATAACAAAAGAAAGCTTACACGTATGAGCTTGTAAGTATCACATAACACGTATGAATTCACATAGTTTGCACGAGCATAACAAGTATTCAAAAAGCATAAACACGTATGAATGCATAAAGAAGTATAAATTTAGTTTGTTCACGAGAATTATTAATGTTTTTAATTGCGAGGGGCGTGCGAATCGTGCATCGTTTTCGAAATAAACGAGGTAACAAGTATAAAACACATTAAAATTGAGTTAACATAAAAGAGAGGAAATGTAAAATATGGAATGTCACGGAACGTAACTAAGACTATTCCAAAGTGAATCAAAGATGCTTTCAAATTAGGGAAACGTGCTTTGGCCTATAGGTAAAATACTCTCGTCAAGAAGCGATTAACGGTATTTTACCATTCTAGTTACTATACGTCCCTAATCGATTGAAAAAATCAAAACTTTGACGGGATTGGAAATCGAGGAGTGGGACTAGTTGACAAGATGTGGGTTTCATCCCTAACTTGACAACATCGTACCATAAGTGTGGTTGGTACTCGTCGGGTCAAGAAAGTTAATCCCGACACATTGACGAGGGTCCACTAGAGTTAGAGTTGGAAATTTTCCATCAAGGTGAGGATTTCACTCCTAACTTGATGGCGTAATTTTGGGCAAAAATGGAATAAGCGGATTGAGAGTCGTTCACCAAATTATGGGTTTCACGCCTATTTTGGTGAAGTCGTCTCGTTTGTACAATATGAGTGTCTTCAAGTCTTTAAGTGTATTTGTGTAAAATGTCTTAGGAAAGACATATATATAATATTAAGACAAAAGAAGAGGTAGAAGCAAAGTAGGAAGAAATAACATGTTAAGCAAGAATCAAAAATGGTAAAATTTTGGTCACTTAAACTATAGACTAGGTCGAACATAGCAATCCTACCTAATTCCCTATAGTTATGGCTCTGTTACCAATCTGTCACACCCCAACCGATGGCGGAAACATCAGAGTGAGACGAACGATAATTGTCAAGTTGCAACATAATTAATTCAAAACTGATTTAATTCAAAAGTTGCTCGAGACTTCATAACACTATTGTGACACTATTTAATTCAAAACTGATTTCATTTCATAACAATAATTGTCAAGTTGCAACATATGAAATCAAAGTACGACATTTTCGACCGTATAAAGCTTCAAACGGTGCCATATTAATACTAGCGTGATAACTGTTGTTGTAAGAGAACTCGATCAACGGTAGATGCGAATCCCAATTACCACAAAAGTCTATCACACATGCTCTAAGCATATCCTCCAGTGTTTGTATCGTCCTCTCGGATTGTCCATCCATTTGGGGATGATAAGCAGTGCTCAGATTTAGTTGGGTTCCCATAGCAGATTGCATGGTCTTCCAAAAGTGAGATGAGAATCGAGCATCACGATCAGATATGATGTCCAAAGGAACACCATGACGAGACACAATCTCATCAATGTAGATCTTGGCGAGTTTATCAGCAGATAGATCCTCGCAAATCGGTAAAAAGTGTGCTGACTTTGTAAGACGATCAATGACTACCCAAATGGCATCATGACCTCCAGATGTGCGCGATAACTTAGTGATGAGATCCATCGCAATGTTCTCCCACTTCCATACCGGTATTTCTGGTTGTACAAGCAAACCAGATGGTCGTTGGTGTTCAGCCTTGACTTTGAGACAAATTAGGCATTTAGATACATACAAGGAAACATCCCGCTTCATACCAGGCCACCAGTACTGAGTACGAAGATCCTTGTACATTTTGTCAGCACCAGGATGGATAGAATAACGAGACTTATGAGATTCGTCCATCACTAAAGTGCGAAGATTATCTTGTTTCGGAATCCATAAACGGTCCTTAAAATAAAGTAATCCATTGTCTTCCGTTTCGAGTTGAAGTTCAAGTTGAAGTGGTAGCTCATATTTCAATAAGCCTTAGGTTACACACGTTCGTTGTGCTTGAAGGACACGTGACTGGATATCAGATCGAATTCGTACATAATGAAGCTTGACACGTTCCTTTCGACTTAGCGCATCGGCTATGACATTCACCTTACCAGGATGGTAGCGAATCTCGCAGTCGTAATCGTTCAATAGCTCTACCCATCATCTTTGCCTCATGTTTAGATCCTTCTGATTGAAAATGTGTTGCAGACTTTTGTGGTCTGTGAAAACCACACATTTCGTGCCATAGAGATAGTGTCTCCAAATTTTGAGAGCAAAAACCACAGCGCCCAACTCAAGATCATGAGTTGTGTAGTTCTTCTCGTGAATTTTCAATTGTCTCGACGCATAAGCTATAACTTTACCTCGTTGCATGAGAACACAACCAAGGCCTAGATTCGATGCGTCACAATAGACAACGAAATTATCATTGCCATCGGGTAAAGATAAAACAGGAGCATCACAGAGTTTTTGTTTTTTGTGTTTGGAAAGCTTTCTCTTGTTTGGGTCCCCACTCAAAAGGCTTATTCTTTTGATTCAAAGCAGTAAGAGGAACCGTAATCTTCGAGAAGTCCGCGATAAATCGTCGATAGTATCCTGCAAGACCAAGAAAAGAGCGAACTTCTGTGGGTGTAGTAGGCGTGTTCCATTCCTTAATAGCTGCGATTTTGGAAGGATCCACATGAATACCCTGCTTGTTGACAATATGACCCAAAAATTGAACTTCTTTAATCCAAAATTCACACTTGGAGAATTTGGCGAAGAGTTGCTCCTTTTTCAGGAGTTCCATCGTTAGACGAAGGTGTTGTTCGTGATCGGCTTGAGACTTCGAATAAATGAGAATATCGTCAATGAAAACAATGATGAACTTGTCTAAATAAGGTTTACAAACCCTATTCATTAAGTCCATGAAAACAGCTGGAGCATTCGTCAAACCAAAAGCCATGACAGTGAACTCGTAGTGACCATATCTCGTGCGGAGAGCAGTTTTGGGAATATCTTCTTCGAATAAACGAAGCTGATGATACCCAGAACGTAAATCGATCTTGGAAAAACATGTAGCACCTTGTAACTGATCAAAAAGATCATCAATTCGTGGTAGGGGATATCGATTCTTGATGGTGAGCTTATTAAGCTCACGATAATCGATACACATATGGAAAGATCCATCTTTCTTTTTCACAAACAGGACTGGAGCGCCCCAAGGTGAATAACTCGGACGGATGAATCCTTTATCAAATAACTCTTGAAGCTGTTTTGATAATTCTTGCATCTCAGAAGGTGCAAGACGGTAAGGTGCTTTAGCAATCGGGTTGGCATTAGGTACAAGATCAATATGAAACTCGACTTGACGAACTGGTGACGAACTGGAGGCAAACCAGGTAGTATATCAGGAAACACCTCTGGATAATCTCATACAATCGGAATATCTTGAATACTTTTGCTCTTTCCTTTCTCTATTGTGACATGTGCCAGAAAGGCCACATATCCTTTTTGTAGGTATTTTTGGACTTTAGTACACGACATGAGTTTCAAACCATTCGAAGGTTTCTCGCCACAAACTTCTAGAACTTCACCGGATGAAAGAGGAATACGAACAATCTTATCGAAACAAACCACCTCAGCATGATACTTAGTTAACCAATCCATTCTTACAATTATGTCGAAACTTCCAAGTTGCATTGGTGTGAGGTCAATAGGAAAAAGATGGTTATCGAGGTTCAATTGAGAATCGCGAATGACTGAATCGAGTACAAGAGGTTCACCAGTAGCAACCTCGACAAATAATGGCTTTCTTAGTTTAGTTCTAGGCATTGCAAGGAAAGGCTCAAAGGCTAATGATACAAAACTTCTATCGGCACCAGAATAAAAAAAGAACAGATGCGGGTTGATGGTTAACAAGGAACGTACCGTTAACGACTTCGTTATCAGCACGGGCCTCATTGGCGTTCAGATTGTATGCTCGTCCATGAGCGGGATTTGCATTGGCGTTTACATTTGCAAGATTCGGACAGTTGTTCCTAAAGTGACCTATGTCTCCACAGTTAAAACATGAACTAGGTGGGAATGGAGGTCTAGCAGCGTTTCCCTGTGCTTGTGCTGGATTCTGAGCAGCTTGATTAGGAACCGATCAACAAATGTTGGACGTGTGGCCATGTTTACCACAAGAGGTGCATTGTTTACATGATTCCTAAAACATATGATGATCATTGCACCGATTACCGTAAGGTGCAGTACCAGCAGACGGCTTCTTTGCAGGAGGCTGTGCTGGTTGGTTCCGAGCGTTCTGATTGGGTTGTGCGGTAACAGCAAAATTCTGGGAAGCCTTACGCTTCCTCGACCTCCTCGATGACTCACCTTTCTTCTTGTCTTTCCCCTTGTCTTGAGTGGCTGCTTGTTTCTTGTCACCCTTGCGGGTTAGTTTACCCTTTCTGACCTGAGACTCAGTCAGGGTTGCAGCCAGTTCGATAGCCTGACGAATAGTGGTAGGGTTACTACTAGTAACTATGTCTTGCACAGAGTCAGGCAAACCATCAATATACATCTCGATCGCTTTCTCCAACGGGGTAACCATAGTAGGACACAACAAACTCAGCTCCTCATAACGATCCGTATAGGCACGGTGTTCTCCCCCATCTTGTTTAAGATCATCGAACTCCCTTTCCAAAGCCCTTATTTCGTGTCAGGGGCAGAACTCCCTCATCATGAGAGCCCGAAGCTCTTCCCAAGTTTGTGCCAATGCCACATCGGCACCCCTATCTCTCATCACTCCGTTCCACCATGTTAGAGCACGTTTCTCAAAAAACACTAGACGCGAACTCGACCTTTCGCTCATTGGGACACTGAACACGTCGGAATGTGCTTTCCAGACTCTCGAACCATTGCAGGAGCGCAGTTACTCCTTGAGACCCAGAAAATTTCAGTGGTTTAGCCGAATTAAACGTCTTAAAACTGCACTGAGCATTGTTGTTGTTGTTGTTATTGTTATTCGCTCGATTAATCTGAGTTATGAGGTTCGGAATCACATCAGCAATCTGCTGAGCAACTAAGGCTGCGAGTGCAGCATCTTGTGTTTGATCAAGTCTAGGTGGCATATTCTAAAAAGAACAAGGAAACATGAGAAGCGAGTGAGATTGACATTTGGATAAACAAAAGAGGTATTGAAAACATCGACAAAACATAAGGAAGGTGATCATTCATACGTTACCTCGAACAAAAAACAACACACAGTGACTTATCAAAGTAAATGGGTCAAAATAATGTATCGCGAAGACATGCTTTAGCCTATAAGTGGACACTCACCCCAAGAGTTCCCAGGTAAGAGTGATTGGTCCGATTATGTGGATTTGTACGAACACTCTAGCCTTAGAAAAATCGAGGTACAAGCACCCACCCTTCCAGATTGCACGTGTTCACATTATACGACCCAAACTTTGACGAGATTTTGAAAACTTTGAAGGTTCAAAACCTTATAACAAATCATCTGAGAATAGATGATTGATTTTCAAAATGGATTTGTAATTTATGTTCTTGTTGTGGTTGTCACCTAAAGATAAGCATAAGCGACCGTATTGTTTTAAGACTAAACACAAGATAACTTGTGTTAGGGTCCTAGGAAGGTTATAGTCTAGGTCGAAGCATTACTAATAAACCAATTCCTTATAACCATGAGCTCTGATACCAACTCTTCTGTCACACCCCGACCGCGTTAAAACAACGAAACCGCGGTGGAAACGTCGGGGAGTGGAGTAACAGAATCATTGTTTCACAACACATGGATTAAAGTTTCGTTTTATTAAATTATTAAACGTTTAACATTGTCTTAAAGTAAACTAAACATAAACATATTGTCTATCTTGATTATTAAATCACTAAGGCCTCGTCCGATCCTAAGTGAGCATGCATCCTAGTCATCATCAACATCATCAAACAACAGCACCTGAAACATATGTGAAAAATAAAGTCAGCAAAGAAATGCCGGCGAGTACATAGGTGTTGTGAGTAAGTCAGATAAATGGCTTGTATACTTGTTGCAATACCTCGTACGACTACAAGAGTCAATAATTGAAAACCTTGTTTTGTAAAATGTTTTGTATTGCAATATGATTAATCAACTTAAAACAAGTTGGTTATAGTTTATAAACCTCGTTGCCATGAATCTTGACTGAAAACATTTGTCTTTGAAAACCGAGTTGTAAATCGTTCTTGTAATAAAACTCGTATGGTTTATATCATTTAGTAAACATCGTTGCGTATCATCGTATGAAATCATTTATCCAAGTGAACTAAATAACGCCACGGAATGTAATATGATAAACGCACTTATATATAAGAAGTACCAGCGGCATATCTACCATTCTTTTATCACATTACACCCGTCCCGTTATCTAATCACATACCAAAAACCAATCGTTCAATTCGTTTAACTCGTTTGTGTTATAAACCATCATACAATTGTTTAAATCGTTTCAAATAATTCAAATTGTTCAAATCGTTCGTATTTTAATTGTGAAAACTAACTTTTGGTCGTTCTCGTTGAATACATTCAAACCTGTGTGACTCGTCCATCGTTCAACTCGTATTAATAAACCACCAAAGGGTAAGTTAACAATCATCAGGTTCTGTCGTTACCCACATTACCCCCATACATAACCATGGCGATAGTCCGATAACGGGATTTTTCAGATCCTATGGTACCATAACATACTACTGGTCGGCTTGATCATTGTTACTGAATGTCATTCGTGTTATGTATTAACGTCCCAACAAGTTCGTTCACATTATCAAAATCGTTGTGTTTAATATAAACCATAGTATTTGTTTTTGAAAACATCAAAATCGCTTAGCACATATGAATCACCCCAAAACAATTGAAAGCAGTAAAATAGGGGAACTATGTACTCACTTGAGATTTGCAAGGTATCCTCGATTAAGTGAACAAACAAGCTCGGGCAATCAAGGAATCAAGTGGCACCTAGTATTGGATCACTATGTTAATAAATCGGCACCTAAATTGGGAGATCAGGTAGAATGAGGTTTCGTAAACCAAATGAGTATTGGAACTCATGTGATATGGTTTAACAAATCCTACATTCTGATTCGGAACCTATCCTAAGTGCTTATGACTCGTTATGACCCGTTAAGGTAGTTTACGCTACTTTAACGCGTCATTTGCGCAAAAGCGCAAACGAATAGCCTAACTAGTCCTATGACAAGTATTTATATGCCCTAACATGTTTAATAATATTGCATAATCAGTTTAAGTGTCAAAATTTAAGTTACATAGGATTAAATTTAAATTATGCATGAAAAGGGTATTTTGGTCATTTTCCTAAGGCATATAAACTACCTATCATACAACTAATCAAACTAAGTGACCATAAGGTATAACCTCGGAAGGTTATTCCTTATACAACTATGGTCACAAAATATGTTTGGTCAGATCCTAATGATCGACCAAATGGGTCGGGTTCGAAAGTCTAAGCGGTTGTCAAGACCGCTTGACTTACGACCCTATATAAGCACTAGACTAAAAGTGACGAGTTAAACATGTTAAAACATGGTTAACTAAGTTAGAAAACTGAGTTGATATCAAAACGAAGTGTTTTGATACCCGAAAATAGTTTCGTCACAAAATGCACATAATCGTGCATTTTGACCGAAACTTTGACTCGTCACTTCGACTAATCAACGTGGTAATCAGTAGGTATAATCATAAGGGACTATAACCATCGTGATTACGCTCACGTTGCAAAGTTCAAACGAACTTTGTCTTGACCAAATCATGGTCAAAGCAGAAAGTCAAACACTGTTTGACTTTCTTGCTGGAATACATAACCAAGCATGAAAGATCACTTACAAAGGGTCCAAGCTTGGAAAGAGATCAAAGAAAACTGAAGTAGGAGGCCTTCAACAAGAGTGATAGCCTCTCAAAAGAGCAGATGTGAATGTAGAAGATGAATGAGCAAGTTGAAGAGCAAAAGAGGTGGGTATTTATAGGAAATCAAGCTCCATTTGATCATTGCCCAGTGGTTTTGCATGGATCAAAGCATGATCTTGGCCCTATAAATGTCTCACACTGATTAGGGGACTTGATGAGCACACAAACCAGCCCATAGGTTGCTAAAACAAGGATTAAAAACCAGTTCAGCAGCTGATTTAGAAAGTTCTGAAAAACGGCGCTGTCGCGTAGCGTGCCAGGGACACCTGGGTCTGGCGCGTGGCATGAGGGAGGTCAGACAAAAGTTTCATGTTTTGGCAGAACAGGTCCCTGCATGCTCCAAACTTGTTTTTCGACGCGTTTAACCCCCGTTAACCCAATTTCAAGGTTCTACAAGGATGTTAAAGTATATGGGACATGAAATATTCTTGGAAATATCATGGATGTCGGTTCGTTTGGTCGTACGATCGCGTTATTCGGTTAATTACGACAAAAACTCGAACGGATGCGAAATCGATTCAAATTACGCAACGAATGGTATTTTTGCATTCCCATCACTAAAATAAAATATTTTAATGATTAAAAAGTTTTTTTGGATGTCCGGATATGTTCAGAACGTAAGATATGCGCGTAAATGCAAACTTATGCATTTTTTGACGCTTTTAGTCCCTATTGATCAAATAAGCGCATTTTCACATACCGAACCCTTCAAAGCTTATTTCTAAGCTATATAAAGGATATTTAAGGCACGTTTAGCTTATGATCATGTTCTAGAGTGTACGTTGCTATACAAATCGGCAGACTTTTGCAGTTTGTCGCAAATAGTCCCTGTGATCGAATAAACTTGTTTTTGACACACCAAACCCTTCAAAAATTATTTATAAGTTATGTAAAGGTTATTTAAGGAATGTTAAGCTTATTTCACTGTTCCGGAGCATTTGTCGCGTTAAACTGATTACGTTTATGTAACAGTTTGCTTACAACTTTCAAGAAAGCGATTAAAAACTTGAAATCGAACTAGAATCAAAACGTGAAATTGTCAAACAGAAATACACAAATATTGAGACCAAAACACATCGTTTTATTGATATTTGATATTGTTCTACATCGTACATTGTTTACAAGAGCACAAATGTTACACCTTAGCTACCGATTTTGCACTCGGAATCAATTCGATTCCGAATTCCACTTCCCATTCTGGCGGTATTCCGGGTAGATCCTCCGGAAATATATCTTCATAATCCCCTACCACCGGTACGTCTCCAATCTTTGGCGATTCTTTCTTCGATTCGCATGCATATACCAAGTAGGCTTTGCATCCATGTCTCATGAGTTTGTGAGCTTCTAACATCGTGCACACCGCGAGATTACCTCCTTTTCTCCATAAATAGTAACGTGCTTTCCGCTTGGAGACGTTAGTTTTATCTCCTTACGGAAGCATACGACCTTCGCGTGATGTCGGGACAACCAATCCATTCCGACGACCACTTGGAATTCTCCCATCGACATCGGGATCAAGTCTATTGAGTATTCTTCATCGCTGATACTCAATTTGTAGTTTTGACATACATCACAAATGATAAAACTCTTGTTATTACCTATTTCTACTTCTAAAGGCATAGGTAACTTCGTTAATACAAATGAGGGATGTCGAATAAATCCATGTGAAACAAAGGATTTATTTGCACCCGTATCAAACAAAATACATGCGGGAATAGAGTTTATGGCAAATATACCTGAAACCACATCGGGTTCAATCTTTGCTTCTGCCGTGGTCAGATGAAAAGATCTGGCCTTCGATTTTTGAGCCTCCGTTTGCGTATCCTTCACATCTTTCTTTCCGACCAACTCTGGGAATTCTGATTTCTTATGGCCTGGTTGGTAGCACTTGTAACAAACGGAGACGTTTCTAGGGCATATCGAAGTCGTATACCCTATCTTCCCGCATATAGGGCAAGGTTTATCTTTGAAGCGACATTCACCCTTGTGAGCCTTTCTGCATATTTTACAACTTGGCAACCCGCCTTTCACATTCGACCTTTTCGAAGATTCTGTCATTCTTGCTTTCTTTGTAGGGCTTGGATTTACATCTTGTGCCCTTCTTTCACCCCGCTCGACTTGTTTCTTTAACTCTATCTCTCGTTCCCGAGAAGTGTTGATAATCTCGGTGAGAGTCTCGTACTTTGAGGGAGTCATGAACTCCCGATATTCAGCACTCAGCATGTTATAACAGTAGTATATCTTCTGCTCTTCAATTGTCACTAGCTTGTCACGGAACCTTAATTTATCAAGGAAGATACTCGTGATCTTGTCTATCGTTTCACCCTTTTACCTTAGTTGGATGAACTCGTCCTTGATCTTATTAATGACAGCTTTAGGACTGTGATGTTTAAGAATGGTGCCTTAAACTCGTCCCGTGTCATACTCTTCGTCGCATCAACCCCTAGCTCCTTTTTCAAGTTATCTCACCAGTCTTTCGCTTGTCCCCTCAATTGACCCGTTCCGTAAGCTACAAAGTCGTTTACGTCGCAATGGGTTCTTTCAAACACCCCTTCGATGTCGATCAACCAACATTGGCATATAATCGGGTCAACCTCCCCATTGTAAATTGGAGGTTTGCAAGCCATGAATTTGTTGTAAGGGCAAGCCTTCCTCTCTACTTGCTTGTCTTTCGTTTTGTTGAAGCTTTCCTCCAACCTTTTCATCTGTTCGTCGACTACCGCAAGTATCGTATTTTGGATCTTGTCTATGAATCCAGATAGACTGTTTTCTATTGCCTTTCCAACCTCTTCAGCAATTACTTCTTTCATTTGTTCGGTGACTATCGGCACTGTATCATCATTACCTCCACCAGACATCTTGAATCTGAAATGTTTATATCAATTGTTAAACATTTCATTTAATTATCATTTGCATCTTTCACTTTGGTTTAGCTAAGTTTGTAAGTTGCTTAAACCATTCATGTTTGGTGCAGTTTCTGGGTTTGAGTGTATTAACACACTCTTCCCATGCACATAGATTCATATTCCCTTCCTAGTGTTTTGTTAAATTCTTCTTAAATAATTAATTCTTACCGGATGTTTAATCAAGCTTCGAACCAAACACACTTTGTCAACAACCTTGAGCTCTGATTACCAACTTGTAAGACATGTTCCAATTTAACATAAATATATCATTAAAATAGACATTTTATATCAAAATGCGACTTAACAAAACTTTTTCATCCAAACATTCATACATGTTTGAAACATTCAAAAACTAAGTTATAAGTGTTCACACATTTCACTTTTTATAAACAAAACAAGATCATTTGCGGAAGCTTCTTTTAGACGTATATTCGGTTCGTGTACTTCGCTTAATCTTCATCCGGAGTTCCATAACATTCACCTATATTCAAAACCATCAATAACATTAGTTATGAGGCTTTGAAAACCATTTAAAAATAATCTTTATGCAAAAATATTCAAATAAAAGACTTTGGCCAGCTATCCATGCCCTCACGGGGCGCGACTGATGAGGGGTACTCCTCTCGCGGGCCGCGACGCACGTCGCGTGACGCGACGATGATTGCCCTTTGTTGTCGCATATCGCGACAACCTGTTTTTGACAGAGAGTTTGTTTTTGCTGCTGCATTTCTTGCCCAGCTATGTTTCAAACTTAAAACTATCATAACTTTTGATCTACTTATCCGTTTTAAGTGATTCTTGTTTCTATGCGACCGTAATTCAATTACGGATCCCTTAATCATCTCGGTTCGCATTAAAAGCTGATTTATAAGCAAACGGCTTATAAATCCTTTATACCATTATTTGGCCCGTTTCATTTTAGCAACATACTACATGTTTATTAACAATGATTGTCTCTAGTCATTTTTACCCATTCCCGGGCTTGTCAAACATTAGTGTTTTTGATCCCATCACATGGCTTGCGCACGCATAAACATCATGCTTGTTGTCTACAATTCATGCATGCACATTTAATCAAAATCAACGACATCATGTTTCTAAGTTTTGACCCAATTTCAAGGGTTCACTAAATCAAATTTGGCGTGTCCGTTTCTCGGCTTACGCACTCAATCTATCGATATTTTGTGTGACATTAATGTCACTTCAACTCACTATCATTTTAAACATCTATTTGACCCATTTGGTTGTCGAGTGAATATCCATCACTTCATTGACATGCCAAATATGTTATAATTATCTATTTGACCCGTTTGGTTGTTGAGTGAGTTTCATCACTTCAATAACATACCAAACTCATAAAATTTGCTATAACAACATTAACATAATTACGACTAGCATATTAAACAATGTAATGAACAACGAGTTGCGTACCTTCAAAGCTTATCCTTCAAGCGCGCGTCCGCTCCGACTTGTCTGCTGGAGATTCAACCACCTTGCGTATAAAGTTCAACCAACAACGTGTTTAGAAATCATATCGTTTCATATTACACGTAATTCACCATATTATTCAATTACGTGTTTCTTCCAAAATTTCAACGTATTAGCATTCGTTTAGGCTTTTTAACAAACACCTTGTGGGCATAATTATTTTGCAAATATAATCAAATTCATGATTATTTATTTGACCATGTTTAAACATCGTTTTCAATCTTGCATGTCTAGTATGCATAACAACACTTAGACTTACTTCATGATTAAATCATCAAACTTTCGACTAGGGTTTGCTCCTAGACATGGATTCATCATAATTTCACTCATACATTAAACATTCAAGCAATAATTTCATTTATGAGAAATCACCAAGAATTCACAACATCACCAAAAGATGGAATTTGACATACCTTGTGATCCCTTCACTTAGGTGATCACTAATTTCAGCTTAGTTTTCAATTTAGACTTGATCTCCCTCTTGATTTTGGTTGATTTGTGGGTTCAAATGAAAGAACCCCTTTCCTGGCTTGTGTAGGCGTCGACCAGAACACACACATGTGTGTGTGTTTTGGTTTTTGGTTTTATTTTAATTAAACTCATTTTCCCACTTAACCCTTTTAGTCCCTCATGTTTCTAGAGTTATCAAAAGGATTATTAAAACAAGTTTTCTTTATTGTTTTTAAGGCACATAACTAACTAGATTAATTATTCCTAGTTATCTTATCCTTGGTTGTGACCAACATATATAACATAAGTTATTTATATAATTTCTACTATTTTCGGGGTGTTACATTATACCTTATGGTCACGTCGTTTGGTTAGTGTTATGATAAGTCGTTCTTATGTTCTTTAAAAATGACCAAAATGCCCTTTTTGCTCATAAATCTGTTTTAAGCATATGTAACCAAAGTTTTGACATACAAACTGATGTTACAACATTTTTAAACGTGTTTTGGTATTTAAGACTTATCATAGAATATGTTTAACCATCTGAACCTATATTTACGCGAATGACGCGTTAAAGTAGCATAAACTACCTTAACTAGTCATAACGGGTCAAAAGCACTTAGGATCACTTTAAATCAGAATATTTAGTTTATTAAATCATACCATATGAGTTCCAACACTCACTTGATTTATAAAACTTCATTTTATCCGATCCGCCGATTTAAGTCCCAACATATTAACGTAGTTATCCGATATTAGGACGCAGTTGATTCCTTGATCTCTTGAGCTTTATTTACTCATTCATACAAGACTTATACGTAATCCCAAGTGACTACATAGTCCCCTCTTTTACATTTTCAAATGTTTTGGGGTGATTCATATGTGCCTATCGCTACTTTCTTGTTTTCATGACATAATACATGTTTGTTTATCTAGTACATATAGTACATGATTTCAAATACATTTTGCTTCACGTGTTTACCTAGCATATCTAGCACATTATTTCAAAGACATCTTTGCTTCGTATGTTTACCTGGCATACCTAGCACATTATTTCAAATACACTTTTACTTCGTATGTTTACCTAACATACATAGTACATGGTTTCAAAACATTTTCATGACACGCTTACATTGTTTAAGACATATTGGTGCGTTGAATAGACAATGATACATTCATTAACATTAATCATGCCGATCGGTAGTATGTTATGGTTTACCATAGGCTTGACAACCCCATTCCCACTTCCTAGTTTTGTTTGGAAGTATCCATTGGGAATGATAGAATCCGATGAACATTTGATAAACCTTTGTCCTTATAAGGGTTTATCCGACAGTCGACAAGGCTTAAATGTATTCGCCAACAATCCATGTATATGTTTACACAATAAAAGCAATGGTTTATAAAACAAAACATTTGATTAAACAATACTCTTGTTCATTCAAAAACATTGTTTTATACAAGACATTTTGGTTATACAAGACAATATTTCCCATGGTTTAAGCAAAGACCTTTTTGTTTACCATACAAGACATTAGTTTATACATGACATATTTTGGTTATTAAGTTAACCTTGCATTACTTCTTTTAAATCATTTGATTTTCATATGTTTCTACAAAAGAAAACATTTTTATAAAGGTTCATTACTTCAGTATTTGTCATGTTCACAGTTCCATGACTGTGGTCATGTTACTCATTGGCTAACTCGTCATTCAATAGTAACGGATTACTAGTAATGTATACAAAACCCCACATACCGGCAACAATTATAGAATACGTAGACTTAATCACTGTTAAGTATAACTTAAAACATTTGAGGTTTTGTAAAAACAGTTTGGTAGAAAAAGAGAATGACTCACATTGTAGACTTAAGTAATTCTATAGCTTCCTGTTGAGTTTCCTGATTATTTTCTATTAAAACAGAAAATGCACACGTGTTAGTAATAAAACCCAAATCACATTAGCCATACAACACGAGAAGAACCCCAAAGAACTTTGTCAGGCAGAGCCTCGACATACGTTACGGGGCCCTAGATCAATCGAGTAGGGTAACGAATTAGTGATCCGGTTTAAAATCCTAAATGCTTCCTCCTGTTTTGGTCCCCATTCAAACTTAATTGATTTGCAGGTCAGTTTGGTTAATGGAATGGCTATTCTAGAGAAATCCTGAATAAAACGTCTATAATATCCTGCCAGTCTAATAAAACTTCTCACCTCCGTTGGTGATTCAGGTACTTTCCATTTGGTAATTGCCTCGATTTTTGTGGGATCCACATAAATTTATTCATGATTAACCAGATCTCCAAGGAGTTGCACTTCTTGCAACCAGAATTCGCATTTTGAGAATTTAGCATAAAGCTTTTCTTTTCTCAATAATGTCAGAAGTATATGCAATTGTTCTGCATGATCTTCTTTACTCTTGGAGTAAATTAGAATATCATCTATAAAGACAATTATAAATTATCCAGGTATGGTTTACATATCTTGTTCATCATGTCCATAAATGCGGCTGGGGCATTGGTTAGACTAATGGTATGACTGTAAATTCATAATGACCGCACCTTGTTCTGAAAGCAGTTTTTGGAATGTCCTATTCCTATACTTTCAATTGATGATATCCTGAGCATAAATCGATCTTAGAAAAGAATCGAGCTCCTTGAAGTTGATCGAACAGATCATCGATTCTCGGTAGTGGGTACCATTTTTAATCATAACCTTATTCAATTCCCGGTAATCGATGCACATACGCATCGATCCATCCTTCTTTTTGACAAATAACACCGGTGCTCACCATGGCGATGAACTAGGCTGTGTGAAACCTTTCTCTAGTAATTCGTCAAGTTGTTTCTTCAATTTCTGCATCTCCGTTGGTGCTAATCGGTAGGGTGCTTTGGTATTCGGTGCCGTTCCTGGTATTAGGTGAATTCTGAATTCAACCTCTCGATCTGGCGGTAATCCAGGTAACTTTTCTGGAAAAACTTCTGAGAATTTAGATACTAGAGGAATATCTTTTAATTCTTTTCCTTTAGTGTTAATGATTATAGAAATCATATACACCATTCCTCCTTTCCTTACATAGCTTGCAGTTTTCATCACAGAGATGAATTTTGCTGACCTGGTTGGCTTATCTCCTTTAATTATGATCCTTTCACCAATTGGTGTACTTACTTTCATGGACTTTTGATCACATAAAATACTGGCATGATTGGCTACAAACCATTCCTAATACAACATCAAATCCAGCTAGATTCGTTGGAAAAAGGTTAGCAGTAAAATTATGGTTTAGAATTTCTATCCTTGCTCCCTGCAGGATTTCACTTATCTTAATAGAATCTCCATTTGTCGTCTCCACCATACAGTTTTGTTGAAGTTTAGTTAATGGTTGATTGAGAAGTTTGCAGAAAGAAGTATTGATAAAACTTTGGTTTCCACCAGAGTCAAATAATACTTTAGCATAAATATCATTAACTAAAAACGTACCGGCAATCACATCCGGAATCATCTTGGCTTCTTCAGCTGTCTGAACAAAAGCTCTTGCATTCTTCTTAGGTCCTTCAGTTGATTTAGCTTTGCTGGTTCTCGCTATAGCTAGTTTCGGACAGTTTGGTTTGATATGACCAGCTTCTCCACAATTGTAGCATAGCCTATTGCTAACTTTTTTCCTGCAATCTTCTTTCTTATGTCCAGACATTTTGGAGAAATTGCAGTATATTGAGCACCTTCCTGAGTGCTTCCTTTTGCAATACTTGCAGTTGGGTGAAGAGGAAGAACCTGTACCTTTCCCACGTTAGGAATTACCGTAACGAAATTCTTGGGTAACCTTTTGAGCTAGGTTCTTTCTCTGGTTTTCCTCTTGTGTACGTACCAACTCGTCAGTCAAGGTGTTGGCCACTTCTACTGCTTCTTCTATGGTTTGTGGTCTACACTTTTGATTCTAGACATTTAGGAAAGCATACAGGACCATTTTGCCATATTTTTTCATGTTACTATTATGTTAAAATGCTGACTTTTGCTGATTAATGTTGAATTCTCCTTGACTACATGTCTGATTTCACTAATTAATCCCCATATGTAACAGGAGATTAATACTGGTTCTGGTGAGGCTAAAGTTGGTACTATCCTAGCATATTCGAAGAATATGGTAATATAACCCTTGCAATCTATTTCAGTCATTTTAAGATTTAAGAACTTATTGGCAATCTGTTCTTTTTCATGAGGATGATAGAATTTTCTTTCAACTATCTCCTTAAAGTTGATCCATTCCATGTTATAAACTCTGTCACTTCCTCTAGACTGGAGAATGGTTTTCCACCACTCTAGGGCTGCATTCTTAAAAAGATTAGAAGCAAACATGATCTTATCTTCATCTACACATTTACTTATCTTTAAGACTGCTTCTATCTTTTATATCCAACGTAAGGCTACAATGGTTCCTTCACTGCCTGAGAATTCTATTGGTTTGCAAGACCATAATTCTTTGTAAGAACAACCATATGAGGTGGCCCTTCTTCTTTTTGGAATTGGGGCTTGGATAAGTGGTCCGTGATTTTCGTTCACGCGGTGACTTGCTTCAGTAGGTGCACGTTTACTTCAAGTTACATATTTATTATTTTCTGTTTCTTTAATGGTCTTGATAATATATGGCATAGTATCTATGATTCCTTGGGCTACTATATGTTCAATGGCACTGTTATTCACTTGGTTCCCGTTATTATCATTATTCTGGTTTTCCTGATTTACTTCGTTATCCATCTGAATATTAAACATTTATCAGGTATTAATATCACAGAATAAAATTAATACAAACAATCACGGAAGCAGATTGATCAAAAATGTCGACCATTGCGACTTACTCTTTTTATGTATATCTATATATGCTTCTAGTACAAATTACAACTGAAATTTAAATACTAGCAGCTATGCATCGATATATATATTAGTTTATCTAGTCTAGTTAATTTTGTTGGTTTTTTTATCAAAGTACCAAATTACACACATATATATATTATACTAAGTGCTGGCTTGTCTAATACTGTATCTCACGCTCGTCATACTTCCAGACGAGTATTTCTCCTATGTGACGGATTCGATTTCCCTCTTCAACTAACTCTTCGCCATATGAGCGAAGTTCCTCCACATTTTCTTGACTCATGGGTGGTAGTGGTGCGGGCACCAGGTCAGGGTAACGTGGTATGGGTTCTCCATAAGGGTATGGGTTGTTTAATACATCCTGAATATATCTGTCGTTCGGTATACTGCGCTATAGGGTTTGGTGCGGGAATTCTAGGGATCTCATTGGCTTCTTATTAGCTTCACATTAAGTTACCAGAAACGGGTTTTAAATAGATTTTATCAGCAAGAAATACTGGCGAGTGCATCCCAGTTTAATCAAAACAAGCTTTTATAACTTTACAGTATTGAGAGCGATTACAATGTTTATATCTACCAATATACTCATTCAGTATCTATCATGTTCACAGTTCCATGACTGTGGTCATGTTACTCATTGGCAAACTCATCGTCCAATAGTAACGGATTACTAGTAATGTATACAAAACCCCACATACCGACGGCAATTATAGAATATATAGACTCAATCACTGTTAAGCATAACTTAAAACATTTGAGGTTTTGTAAAAACAGTTTGGTAGAAAAAGAAAATGACTCACATTGTAGACTTAAGTAATTCTATAGCTTCCTGTTGAGTTTCCTGATTATTTTCTCTTAAAACAGACAATGCACACGTGTTAGTAAGATAACCCAAATCACATTAGCCATACAACACGAGACAGAACCCCAACAAACTTAGTCAGGCAGAGCCTCGACATGCGTTACGGGGCCCTAGATCAATCGGGTAGGGTAACGAATTAGAGATCCGGGTTAAAATACTTACAACGGGGCAGAGTTTCGCAGATTAGGGGTGCGCTATTTTGAAAGAAACGGAGATATTGAAGAACAGAGATTTCAAAATTTGATCGAAATGGGACAGAAATTCAAGTCCCAGACCAGGCTTTATATAGCCAAAATTGAACGCTCCCGCGTGTCGAGACAGGATCCAAGGATCCTTCCGCATATCGCCTAAGAGGTCTATTTTTCCTAGACCTGTCGTGCTGTGTTTCTAACCCTGTGGTGTCGAGTTCGACTGGTTTTGACACGTATAAGTGCCTTTCGCGTGTCGCGAAAGTTTTAGGGGTACCCCCCAAACCCTAAATCCTGATTTTCGTTTCGGGTCGCGTCGTACATGTTTTGGGGTCTCAATTAGGGTTCCTTGTAATGTGTTTTTGATTGTTGTTACACAAGACAATTGTTATATATTATTTGCATTCTACGAGACAATGTAAACAATTTACTCAATAAAACAAAATTTTATGTACTATGTGTTGTGAAACAATTTGTAACGTGACTCCCCAATGCTCCAGCCGCGTGTTGTTGTATATTACACGATTGGGGTGTTACAGATTGATATCAGAGCCATGGTTATAGAGAATTAGGTTATTAGTAATGTTTCTAACCTATACTATAACCTTTCTAGGACCTTAACACAAGTTATCTTGTGTTTAAATCTTAAAACAATACCATCACATATCCCTAGGTGATTACCAAAACAAATTCACAAGTCACAAATTCATTTTGAAAAGCAATCATCTATCCTTAGATGATTATTTTTGGGCTTCATGCCTTTAAAATTTTCAAAATCTCGTCAAAGTTTGGGTATAATAATAATATGAACACGTGCAATCCGAAAAGGTGGATGCATGTACCTTGAGTTTTCTGTCTAAGGCTATAGTGTTCATACAAATCCACATAATAGGACCAGTCACTCTTACCTGGGAACTCTTAGGGTGAGTGTCTACCTATAGGCTAAAGCATATCTTCGCGATACATTATAAAGACCCATTTACTTTGATTAGTCACTGTGTCGTTTGTTTGTTTTAAGTAACAAACAAATGATCACAATCATTATGCTTCGTCGATATTCTTTAATCCAGATTTGATTATCTAAATATCATCTCACTCATTTTTTCTCATTTCTTTCTCTTTTAGAATACCTCCCCGTCGAAATGCTGCTCAGGACGCCGAAATGGCGGCTATGATTGCTCAGCAGATAACTGTTGTGCTACTAAATCTTGTGACTCAATTAAACCAAGCCAATAATAACAACAACAATGCACCTACTTCGTGCAACTATAAACAATTTAACTCAGCTAAACCACTCAAGTTTAGTGGTTCTGAGGGAGCAACTGGGCTCTTGCAATGGTTTGAGAGTCTCGAGAGCACATTCCACCATGTCCAATGTCTAAGAAAGTAGAATTTGCATCAAGCGTGTTCCAAAAGACGACACTCACATGGTGGAACGGAGTGGTGAGGGATAGGGGTGCGGAAGTTGCAATGACTCAGGCATGGGAAGAACTTCGAGCTCTTATGATGAAGGAATTCTGCGCACGTCACGAGCAATGAGCACTAGAGAACGAATTCCATGATCTGAAACAAGATAGTGGGGAACATCATGCCTACATCGGTCGTTATGAGGAGTTGAGCTTGTTATGTCCTACAATGGTTACGCCTTTGGATAAGGCAATCGAGAAGTACATTGATGGCCTTCCTGACCCGGTTCAGGATATAGTCACTGGTAGCAACCCCGCTACTGTTAGACAGGCTATCGAATTAGCTGCTACCCTGACTCAACCAAACCAAGCTACTCCTAACCAACCAGCACAACCCCCTGCTAGAAAACCATACAATGGAACTGCACCTCTGTGCAACCAATGTAACCTTCACCATCATGCCTGTGTCCGTTGTCGAAAATGCTTAAATTGTGGCCGTTTTGGAGATACGGGTAACGTTTTCCGAGTTGCTACTACACAAAACCAAGTTGTTAACAACCCTGCTCAGGGACGTGCTCTTAACGCTGGAGTTAATGAGGCTCGTGCTAACAATGATGCAGTTGTAAACAACTACGATTTTACATTCGATTTCCTTTGTTATCCAAGACTCATATACACTTTTCAGTTATTTTAATGATATTAATATTCCTATATCATTTACAAAATTGATATGCTTGGGCATATATGTGTAATGTGTGTCTATATATCGAAATACGGAGTTCCCGTTCTTTATAAAATTACGCGACTCTCGTAATGCATCTCAATTATGATCGCACATACTTTACCAAACCTAAGAACCCGTCTTTTTTGAAACATGTATAGTCTTTATGGCTAGTGTGAAACACGTGAGACGCATGCATTTATTCCAATTGTTGAAATAAAGCATCCTTCTTTGACCATGTCCATAATTCACCACTTGGCAAGATAAGCTATGCAGACCATGCAACGAGTTAAGTAATTAAGGGTGCACACATAATTATGAAATTCGATGCATGAAAATCATAGTGAGTCCTATTAAGTGTGATGACATGAAATCTAGAGTGATTAAATAATGAGACGAGCGTAATACAATAAGAACATGGTGGATACGCCGCTGGTACTTCCTATATATAATTGTTCTTATTGTATTATCTGTCGTAGCGTTATCTAAATCACTTGAGGATTTTATGTTATCCTCGACCTATATATGTTATCTTAGACAAGAATCCAAAACTATTTATATTCATTTCCGCTTCTGATGAAGTATCCACCGATAAAAATGAATTATCCATTCATTTTCGCTTTTGAAGAAATATTCATAGGAAAATGAATAATCCATTCGTTAATCCTTCATTTCCGCTTCTGATGAAGTATCCACCGATGAAAATGAATTATCCATTCATTTTCGCTTCTGAAGAAATATCCATTGGGAAATGAATAATCCATTCATTGATCCTTCATTTCCGCATCTGATGAAGTATCCACTGGGGAAAATGAATTATCCATTCATTTTTGTTTCTGAAGAAATATCCATTGGGAAATGAATAATCCATTCATTGATCCTTCATTTCCATTTCTGATAAAGTATCCATTGAGGAAAATGAATTATCCATTCATTTTCGCTTCTGAAGAATATCAACTGGGGAAATGAATAATCCATTCATTAATCCTTCATTTTTGCTTCCGATGAAGTATCCACTAAGGAAAATGAATCATCCATTCATTTTCACTTCTGAAGAATATCCACTGGGAAATGAATAATCTATTCATAAATCCTTCATTTCTACTTCTGACGAAGTATCCATTGAGGAAAATGAATTATCCATTCATTTCACTTCTGAAGAATATCCACTGGGAAATGAATAATTTATTCATTAACCCTTCATTTCCACTTCTGACGAAGTATCCACTGAGGAAAATGAATTATCCATTCATTTTCACTTCTGAAGAATCTCCACTGGAAAATGAATAATCTATTCGTAAATCCTTCATTTCCACGTCTGACGAAGTATCCACTGAGGAAAATGAATTATCCATTCATTTCCACTTCTGAAGAATATCCACTAGGAAATGAATAATCTATTCATAATCCTTCGTTTCCGTTTTTTAAGAAGCAACCACTGAGGTGATAAATAATCCATTCATTATCGCTTCGGAAGAATATCCACTGAGAAATGAAACACAAACTAAATCCTTATAAAAATCTATCTGTCTTCATAGTTAGATTCTTATGGGATGTTTAAAGTGCTAAATTGAAATCCTTGATTGGATTCTTTGTGTACTTTAATGCATATGTACAAGTTGATGACCAAGTGGATGACTATGTGTTTATGTGATTAGTGGTGAATTAGATAACGAAACAAGTGTAATACCATAAGAAGATAGTGGATACGCTGCTGGTACTTCCTATATATAAGTGTTCTTATTGTATTACCCTTGTAGCGTTATCCAAATCACTTTAGATTTTTGTGTTTAGTTGATTCAAATGTTCTATTACCAAATCCTTGTAGAATCTTCCATATTTCACTATGTTAGATTCCTAAAAAGGATATCCGAAGTACTACTTTTAAATCCTTGATTAGATTTCTAAGAATACTTTACAAGACACTGAAACAAAGAGCCAAATCCTTACAAGATCTTTCTATCTTAATAGTTAGATTCTTAAAGGATACTCGTAGTACTATTGATTAATTTGGTTTTAGCATTAATCAATCCCTCATTCCCACTTCCTGCATTAATCGAGGAAGTATCCATTAGGCGATGAGCACCATAGGTATAACAACACATTCCCACTTCCTGCATTATCTGAGGAAGTATCCACTAGGGAACGATAAAGTTATGCCTTACGTGGAAATCTTTGATGGGTTATTCTATGCAAATGGATAAAACCCAAGATTCCATGCAAGACAATTGCTTGACACAACTTATTCAAACAGACTCCTACGGATAAACTTCGGGACAAAATTTCCTAAAGTAGGGGAGACTGTGATATTTGTGCCTTTTGTAATCATTATTCAATTTCATAATCAATGAAACCTTGTGTTTTATTTATGGTATTGTATAATTATCTATGACATTTGTACATTTTCAATCCTTGTTTAGTATCGAACTCTCAAAAGCTTTTCTGGAAGTAATACGTAAACTGTTACTTAAACGTAATCAGTTTAATGCGATATACACTCCGGAACAACAACATAAGCTAAACATACCCTAAATACCTTTTACATAACTTAGAAATATGTTTTGAGGGGTTCGGTATGGCAAAAACATGCTTATTCAAGTCCATGGACTATTTGCGACAAACTGTGAAAATCTGCCGATTCTCTTATTTTTGAATACGGACCTTGTTTACACATCCAAAAATTTCTGTAATAAATAAAATCTTGTATTTTATTAATGAGAATGCAAAAATATCAATCGTTGCGAAATTTCAGTCATATTCGTGTTCGTTATAGCGTTCGTCGTATTTAAGCGAAAAACGCAACCGTACAACCGAATGAACCGACATCCACGTCATTTTGGGCATAATTCAAGTCACATATGCCTTCACACCTTTATAGAGCCTAAATATTAGGTTAACGGGTGTTAAAAGTGACAAAACGCTACGAAACAAACGCAGGGGCCAACTCTGCCAAAGTTTAAAAGTTGATGAGGCTCTGGCAAGGCACGAGAGAATCAGCTTAAATCTCTCGCGGGGTGCGAGAGGTGCCCAGTAACAGAAAAACATGGCAGCCAACTGTTTATTCAGCCTTGGAGCCCAAGATTCGTGTTCTCCAAGCTCTAGCATGATCTTAACACGTTTTAGGACATGTGGAGTGATCTTACATTGATCCATGACACTTGTAATCATCAAACTCATCCTCTACAACTATAAATAGGTGATCATTTTCATTCACAACTTGCTCATTCACTTCTTTTCTTCTCCCATCTTCTTGGAGCTTGCTTCCATCTTTTGGAGTCCTCCTACCTGAGTCTTAAAGTGTTTCTCAAACACAAGTAAGTACTCATCCTTGTTCTATTTCAATTATTTAGCTATTTTGAGCTAAAAGTCAAATAGTTTGACATTCTGTTTGACTTTCGGTTCTGACCATAATTGGTCAAGTCAAAGTTCAATTGAACTTTGCAACATGATCATAATTATGAAGGTTATAATCCCTTGCGATTACACCTTCTGATTACTATGTTTACTAGTCGAAGTGACGAGTCAAAGTTTCGGTCAAAAATGCACATTATGTGCATTTTACGATGAAACCATTTTTACATATCAAAACACCAAGTTTTGATACTAAATCAGTTTTATAACTTAGTTAGACATGTTTTGACATGTCTAACTTGTCACTTCTAGTTTAGTGCTTATTTAGGGTCGTAAGTCGAACGGTCTTGACCGCCGCTTTAACTTTCGAATCCGACCCATTTGGTCTATCTTAGGATCCGACCAAACACATATTTGTGACCATGGTTGTATAGGGAATAACCTACTAAGGTTAAACCTTATGGTCACGTCGTTTGGTTAGTGTTATGATAAGTCGTTCTTATGTTCTTTAAAAATGACCAAAATGCCATTTTTGCGCTTAAATCTGTTTTAAGCATATGTAACCAAAGTTTTGACATAAAAACCGATGTTACAACATTTTTAAACATGTTTTGGTATTTTAGACTTATCATAGGACATGTTTGACCATCCGGACCTATATTTACGCAAATGACACGTTAAAGTAGCGTAAACTACCTTAACGAGTCATAACGGGTCAAAAGCACTTAGGATCACTTTCAAATCAGAATGTTGAGTTTATTAAATCATACCATATGAGTTCCAACACTCATTTGATTAATAATACTTCATTTTATCCGATCCGCCGATTTAAGTCCCGACATATTAACATAGTTATCCGATATTAGGACGCACTTGATTCCTTGATCTCTTGAGCTTTATTTACTCATTCATACAAGACTTATACGCAATCCCAAGTGAGTACATAGTCCCCTCTTTTACATTTTCAAATGTTTTGGGGTGATTTATATGTGCCTATCACTAATTTCTTGTTTTCATGACATAATACATGTTTGTTTACCTAGTACATATAGTACATGATTTCAAATACATTTTTGCTTTGTATGTTGACCTAGCATACCTAGTACATGGTTTTCAAATACATTTTGTTTCATGTGTTTACCTAGCATATCTAGCACACTATTTCAAAGAGATCTTTGCTTCGTATGTTTACCTACCATACCTAGCACATTATTTCAAATACATTTTTACTTCGTATGTTTTGCTATCATACTTAGTACATGGTTTCATAACATTTTCATGACACGCTTACATTGTTCAAGACATATTGGTGCATTGAATAGACAATGATACATTCATTAACATTAATCCCGCCGACCGGTAGTATGTTATGGTTTACCATAGGCTTGACAACCCCATTCCCGCTTCCTAGTTTTGTTTGGAAGTATCCATTGGGAATGACAGAATCCGATGAACATTTGATAAACTTTGACCTTGTAAGGGTTTATCCGACAGTCGACAAGGCTTGAATGTATTCGCCAACAATCCATGTATATGTTTGCACAATAAAAGCAATGGTTTATAAAATAAAACCTTTGATTAAACAATACTCTTGTTCATTCAAAAACATTGTTTTATACAAGACATTTTGGTTATACAAGACAATATTTCCTATGGTTTAAGCAAAGACCTTTTTGTTTACCATACAAGACATTGGTTTATACATGACAAATTTTGGTTATTAAGTTAACCTTGCATTATTTCTTTTAAATCATTTGATTCTCATATGATTCTACAAAAGAAAGCATTTTTATAAAGGTTCATTGCTACTTTTTAGTTAAACACTTCTTTAACAATCAAAGCCATAAATCTTCATCACAAAAACTATGTTACTCACAGGCATTTTTATGCTGACGTTTTATTTTCACATATGTTTCAGGAGCTTATGTTTGACTTTGAGCATGCTTCACATAGGGCGGACTTGGGCCTTAGTGACTTTAAACCCTGTAAGACAATTGTTGTATATTATTTGCATTCTACGAGACAATGCAAACAATTTACTCGATAAAATAAAACTTTATGTACCATGTGTTGTGAAACAATTTGTAACGTGACTCCCCAATGTTTCTGTCGCGTATTGTTATATATTATGTGACAACCCGAACTTGCAAGGTTAGTGCCGTTTAGTCTCGTGATTCTAATTTCACTCATTATTTCTCTTTAACGTTCCTCTCTATGTTAAGCTTGTTAAACGTGGATGTATTTGGGTACGATTGAGTGTATACTTGAGTTGTTTTATTGTCTAGTATACCCGGAGCCTAACCCGAGCACACGCAATCATATTTGGGCTATGGAAAGCCCAAACAAAGTTAGAAGTGGGCCGGCTAGTTTGGAATTAGTATGTACACACGCACACATAAGTATATTATGTGGTTTTCTTAGGTTACCCTTCCCATAATCACAAACCCTAAACACCCTTATTTCTCCTTTGAATCGTGACGGCAGACCACCCCCCCCCCCCATCTTCGAAGTCTTTCATTCGTGCATCCTCTACTCCGATTAGTATGATAACTCATTAGTTAGAGTTTCTTGAATATTTGCTTGTGTTGTCTTCATGTATGCAAAGGTGAATTACATGCTTAGATTGTGATTGTTGTTCGCTAATTAATAGAACGATTACATGAGGGGATAATACATAGAGTGTGAAATCGTGATTAGATAAGGGGTTATATGCAACGTTATGTTAACCCTTGAGCTATTTGACATGTAATTGTTAAATGATAATCGTCTTGAGCATGTGTTTTGTGATCATCAAATGTCATTATAAACTTATAAGATGATTGTGTGAAGTTTAAGGTCCTTATACATATCTATATGCATGATAGGTGATGATGAAACAATGAATTGGTAAACCAAGATGGATAACAGATTCGGATGAATTGTGTGATAATTTGATTATGTGCTAATCTTATTAATAAATCATGTGAAACCTAGGAAGTTGTTTAAATTGTGATTTTGGAAACACAAACTGTTGCAATGCATTAGATGAATTATTCAGAATATTGGGCCAATAGGTTAAGGGGCCGCTTAGCCATTGTGTATGTAGGTGGGTTGCATGACCCCGAGTCACTAGCCAAGCCCACATCATTGTGTGCATCAGATTTGTTTAATTGGGCCCTGTCGAGTGGGCTGCGCGACTTAGTTTAATTATGGGATCTTGTAAAGTTATAGGCCGCAAACAAGTGTGGGTCATACCATATTCTGTTTACAAACCCAACCCATCGCACAATAGGTAGCCCAACCACACAAATCTTTGGGCTGATAAAAGAATTGGGCCGGGTGTCGGGTTAAGCCGCACAGGTCCATGTTGGGGCAGCATGGGTCGCACGAGTTGAGGCCAAACGCATCTCATATTAATGGGTCAGTCACATTGGGCCTTGCTTTTTACTAGCTCACACAAACTGGGTCGCACCATTAAGTGGGCCTGGGATTCATCTAGGCCACGGGTTAGACCCCGGGCCGCACAGTTGCTTGGGCTACTGTATTAAGTGCTAAGTGTTAACGTGAGACGCGAGTTGATTATGTGAAATATATATGATTCGAATGTTTGTTATGCGACTATGTGATAACTGGTACACAATATGCAATTTGTTACATGCGTGGTTTGAAAGATTGAGAATCTAACTGTTATTGGTAACCACAATAGGGACTAATTGACCAACTTGGAACACGTGTCTTATACTTACCGAGCAAAACAAAGGTGAGTTCGTTTCTCTTGAGCATGCGTCCCGGTGGTTGGGACAGTCAAATGGGTAATCCCTGAGAGGGATAAATCTTTTGGGTAAAACGGGAATGTTAGATAATACACTCTTCCTATCATTTAAGTCCCATCTTATACCGAATAGTTACCTGAGAGGTAACGGGGTGTTAGTTGATAGCGCTATTAGGCTTGGTAACCTCACACCGTACCTGAGAGGACGGGCGTGAACTAATGACCTTAAATCATAACCAATGTTTGGATAGGGACATTGGGGATGGGCAAAACAATCTGGTAGCCATCTTGTACGGTACTCGAGTTATTATCAACATTACTATCTATGAACTGAATTTAAACACTTGGTAACTAACGTTGTCACAAACTATGAACTCGCCAGCTTTGTCTGATACACTTGTTGCATGCTCGCAGGTCGTTAGATTACTTGGATTTGGAACTTGCTATCTGGAGTGGCTGGAGTGGTCATGGGTCGTTCTGATTGAATACACGTGATGGGTTTATCGATTTCATACATTTGCTTTGCAACATTTAAACTATGATTTACTTATTGCTTCCGCTGAACTTGTTGAATTCTTATTAAACTTATTGTTGGTACATTTCATTAATAATTAGCAATTCCATTGGAAAACTTGTTATAAGTTCAACATGATTAGTGGCTCGTTATTGGTACGCCACACGCCTAACGGGGTTTCCGTAGGTGGTATTTTTGGGGGTGTGACATATTACGCGATTGGGGTGTTACAATATTCACCGCCCCTATCTTATTTCACAACTTTAATTTGACGATCTAGTTGTTTTTTTCAATATAATCTTTAAAAGTTGTAAGAGATTCATATATTTCCTTGATGAGATACAAGTACATGTAACGAGAATAGTCGTCAATGAAAGTGATAAATGAAGTATATCCAGTTATGCCAGTGATTTGGTAAGGACCACTAATGTCAGTATGAATGAGTTCTAATAAATTAGAACTTCTAGTGGCACCTTCTTATTCGCTGATGTCGTTTTACCTTTAAGGCATTTGACACATGTTCCAAAGTCAGTGAAATCGAGAGGTGGTAAGACTTCATCCTTTACGAGTCGAGTTAATCATTCACGTTAGATGTGGCCTGAACGTTGATGCCACAACATGGATAAATCATCATCTAATTCTAATCTATAGAGACCACCATCGAGAATGTTGGTACCATAAACAACGGAATCATAGAGAATAGAGAGTTTGTGATGACCATGAGAAACAACAAAACCATCTATGTCTAACTTTGGTCTCGATACATGGTTCCGAGTTACCTCAGGAACATATAAGGTATCATAAAGTTTAATTCATAAACCATTTTTCATAAATAATTGTAAGGTTCCTATGGCCTTCACTTCTAATTCTCGATCATCCCCAACTTTAAGTGTGTTTTGGTTTCTTCCCAGCCTCCAGATTGAAAGGAATCTCTGAGTAGAATTCGTCACATGAACCATAGAACCAGAATCAAACCACTAAGAATTAGCAGGAACATTTGAATTATAGGACTCAAGTATCAGGAAAAAAATCATTACCTTTCTTAGCCATCCACTCCTTAAAGTCAGGGCATTCCTTCTGCTTATGTCCTGTCTTTTTGTAGAACTTGCAGTAAGGTTTGCCTAAGGAGTTCTTAGAGCTGGAAAATGCACTTGTATTAGGCTTTTGGACTTTAGAAGCGTCCTTCCTTGCGTAATTGTTCTTCCTCTTCTTAGAGCTAGAGGTAGTAAAGTTTGCAACATCAGTAGTTCTATCCATCTTCATACGCTCTTCCTCCTACACGCACATGGCGATCAGCTCACTCATCATCCATTTGTCCTTCTGAGTGTTGTACTTGATCTTGAATGCTTCATAGGATGAAGGAAGCGAAGTTATAATGAAGTGTACGAGAAAACCATCACTGATCTCCATGTTTAATTCCTTCAGCTTGTGGCCATGTCATTCATCATCATGATGTGCTCATGGATGCAGCTACTCTCATCATACTCAGTAGTCACCAACTTAAGGATTAAAGTACTAGTGTGTGCTTTAGACGTCCCTTTGAATTTATCATCCATAGAAGCCAAGTAGGTTTTAGCATTATCAGAATCTGGAATGGCTCCTCGAATTGCAGTGCTAATGGATTGCTTCATGAACATGAGAGACATGCGATTGCACCTAGTCCACTTTTTGAAAGTCATCTACTGAGTAGTGGTACTTTGAGGAGTAAGGTCTGTAGCCTTATCCTCTCTTAAAGCGTAGTTAAAATCCAGCAAAGCAAGAGTAAGCATGAGAGAATCTTTCCTTGCAGCAAAGTTATCACCAATCAATGGTGGAATCCCGCAATTGGGTGATGAGAGTGGAAACAATATGAGCAAAATAATGATACTAAGATAGAAGTCTTAATGTGATCTAAGGGCATGTAACACCAAGGCACGCATAAGTAATGACCATTTTAGTTATGAAGCTATGATATTGTTTATTACTAACATCAAAATAATAGTCTAAGTTATTAGAAAATTCTACTTAAATGAAGATAAATCACCTTTGGGCAGAAGTGTAATCATCTAAGCATGTGTGCAAAGTAATTATGACAAATCAGCTTTGGCCAGAAATGAGACAATTACCTTAGTTATGCAGTTTTTAAGTATGCTAGACATGAATGAACTAAATCAGCTTTGGCCAGAAATGAGACATTCACCTTTGTAAGGCATAATTAAAAAGTTATATGATTATATTTAAGTGTTTATAAAATCAATTATTTAATAGCAAACCACCTGTTAGCGCGGATCGAAAAAACTTGAGATTTCAAGAAAAATTAATTTAATTCACAATAACAGCTAATAAAGTAATGAGATTTCGAGAAAAAAATTAAGTTTTCGAGAACATGTGAGTTATCGAAAAAAACTTAAGTTTTCGAAAAAAAATATGACTTTTAAGTTTTTGAAAAAACTTGAGTTTTCAAAAAAAAAATGTTTTCGAGTTCCTGGTAAAATCTCGAAATCTCGGTTGATTTCGAATTAGATTTCAAGTTAGATTTCGAAAAGTTATGAAATCTCAAAATCTCTGAGATTACGAGTTTTATGAGATTTCGAAAAGTTATGAAATCTCGAAATCTCTTATGGTTTTCGAAAACTTGTTCTCCAAGGTTAGAATCTCTTATTATAGTAGTTAGTTGCGATAAAGGTGAAAGTCCGAAAAATAAGGGATCATGAGATTAGTTTCCTGTTTTAATGCTGATTTATATTTATCTAAATATTTCAAAAATTTTATCTATTAAATTATAACTGATTTCGAAAACATTTAATAGATAAAACTATATCAAAATAGGAAAAACACCCTTTGATCCTGAATTCATTCCAAAATAAAAGAATTTTTTTTTGAATTTTCTTAAGAACATGATGAACCCTAAAATTAATAAAATCAAATTCTAGAATCCAAAATCTAAATTTTTTACATGCTTATACAGATTTCGAGTTTGTGATTATTCATGATGTGATTAAACATCTTATTTAGAACATAAAAACCGTGAATTTTAAGTTTTACCGAATTTCATGTTCTTGAGTTTTATCAGGTTTTTCATAAAGTTTGTTTTCAAGATTTTTTTAATTCCAGATTTGTGGAAACAAACAGAACTGATTGAGCAACACACGCTCTAATACCACATGTTTGATCAGTTCTGTATAACATAATGAAAAACATGTAGAAATACCTGTAGCAGCAGACATGCCAGCAGAGAATCCAGTCAGGGACGCAGCCATAGAGTTCGACATACTTGTTAGCTTGATCTGGTTCCTCCTTAAGGTGTAAGTTCTTGATAGTAGTACCAAATTCTAGGGTTGAGAATTCGTATGGAGAGAGAGATAGAAGGAGGCGATTTTATGATGTTATGATAGTCCAAGTTGTGTAACTTTTTAACCTCTCTAATTATCTCTTTATATATACACCCAACAGGAAACCTAATTAGTTAATAAGGGTAATATGGTCCATCAACAATTACCAACTAATTATGTAATAGGTATAATATATTTTGATCTATATATATTATAAATGATTATATGGATACAAGATTAAATATCACATAATTAATATATTTAATCTTAAAACAAAGATTTTGTTGAAGGTTGTTGCAGGTTTGTTGTGAGTGTACAAAGAAGAAGAGGTGGTGATGATGTTATTTATTTAAATTTTGTTTTTTTTTTTAATTGTACATTCATCCCCTAAAGTTTGTGGTGTTTGTAATATTATAGGATTTTATATTATGTTGTAATCTTGTTTTATTAATATGTTGTAGATTTTTAAAACATTCAGCCCATGAATTTAATATTGTTTTTTTAATTGCAAATTCAAGCTTGTGGTGTTAGTGAAATTAATTAAAAAGTTTAGATAAATATTTAATTTGAACCTTTTAAAAAACTAAATTTTGTAATATTATGGTTTTTATGTTTTTTTAAATTTATTTTATTATTATCTTTTATTAAATAAAAAAACATAATTGAATAATGATTGCAGTGTAGTTAACCGACAACACCCAATTAATGGATAATTTAGTTAATGGGATTGTACTTAGTTGACAATGATGTGATAACACTTTTTTTACTTTAGTAGAAAAGCCAGTTAACCAACAACACATAGTATTTATATGGTCAAGTTAAATAAAATTAAAGAGTTGATCAAAACTTGAAATGCTAAATTAAAAATTGGCCCGCTAATTTCAAAGGCATTCATAATGAATGTGCTCACATTCCATATAAATTTCAAAATTTGCAAACACTTGCGTAAGATGGTATCGGGGTGCAGACATAGAGGGGGACCTCGACGAGGAACATCGCCCTCGTCTCACCTACGGTGCCATCGGGAGATTCTCCCTGTTCATTCCAACGCTTTATTTTTTGAATTTTGAAAATGTTGGCCGTTATTCAACTGCTATTTACTAAAAAATTCATTTTTTTTTATTTTAAACACTATATCTTTTAAAAAACTCACCACACACTCCACGTTTTATATATTCTTCTCTTTTTCATCTATATCTTGTAAAAAATAATCGCCATGAGTTCTTCATCAGATGAGAAAAATGTTGGAAATTTTTTTCTTAGCATGATACTTGAGACGGCTAAAATTGTTGCCAAGATGGAAGAAGATAGTGAAGACGAAGAAACACAACAACCAAAAACGAGGGCTGCTGCGTTAAATAGAGATCGCCAAGATATATTATTTTTGTACAATTTATATTTTTAAAGTTTTGTTATTTATTTTTAGGATTGTTTTGAATAATTAATTAAACTTAGTTTTCAACCTTTATTTAAGATGCACATGAACGTTTAGTTGGTTACTATTTTGCTGAAAACTGTGTGAACATTGACAAACAATTTAGTCGTCGGTTTCGAATGAGTCGACGATTGTTCGTATGTATTGCCAATGATTTGGCTTATTATGATGACTTTTTCACATTGCGCTACGATGCTAGAGGGAGAAGGGTTTTACTACGTTTCAAAAATGCAGTTCGGCACTTCGTCAATTAGCGTATGGCAATTCTAGTGATTCATGGGATGAATATTTAAGGGTGTCCGAGAGAATGAGTCAGGAGAGTTTGTATGAATTTTCCAAAGGTATTGTGAACCTGTATAGCAAGGTCTATTTACGTAGGCCAACGAAGAAGGATATCGAAAAACTTTATGCATTCCATGAAGAGACACATGGATTTCCTATGATGCTAGGATGCTGTTGGTACATATTTTGTATGTATGCCACTGTGCGAATAGGCTAGATAGAGCGTGTGTTGAATATTGTATAGAATAGTGAAAAACGGACAAGGTATTGTATGTAACAATGTCCATCCAGACGGACTCCATCCGTCCGGACGGATGGGCAATGGTAGTTTCGGACGGATGGCCATTCCCTATAAATAGGGATGTGGGGTTTCCCATTTGGACAAGCTTTTGGTTCTCTGAGGGGAGATGTTGTCCAACTGGTTTCGCGGGTATGTAACGTTCTACAATCAATAGAAACCAGATTAAATTGACTTGTTCGGTGTCGTATTTAACTTCTACTCATTTCTTATCATCGAACCGGTTATCTCGGGACCAAAGCTCCATCAAACTCGTTGGATTCTGGACTCTCAGTTGGTATCAGAGCTACAGTACCGATTCAATCGATCTAACAGTTGATTGAATCACCTACGCTCATTATTTTTGGATTTTGAGGTAGTTTTAACGTAAAATATCGAATAAACATCAAATTAAAGGTCAATTCATGAATGGAATTTGAAATTGAAGACACCATTAGATTCAGAATTGATTTTCGCACAATCCTGTGAAGTTTCATCATGAAATTCGCAGAAATAAAGATTTTGGATCAAAAAATGTGATTGGGAATGTTCTTGAGAGGTTCAGACATGTTCGAACGGATAGAGTCCATCCAGACGGATGGGCATCCACATCCGGACGGATAGACATCTTGATTCGGACGGATGGATATCTCCATCTGGACGAATGGACATTGGGTCTTAAAAGTCAACTCGTTCCAAAATCAGTTCATCTAGACGGATGGACCTACTCCATTCGGACGGTTGAACAAATGCCAAAAAAAACATTTTTTGATCGCAATGACGAGGTGAGTCTCCAGAAAAAAATTTAGTGATTGAAATTTTTTTCGATTTAACGACCAAGCTGGGTTGATCGGGGACACCGTCTGGGGCTTCAGCGAACAAATTTGATGATGTGATCACAGATTGTGGAAACTAGTGGGGTAGTCATGATACTGGTGCAGAATGTTTATCATCTGGGTATTGGGCTGTAATGTAAAATCCACAATGATGAAAAACTGATGTTTGGGGAAAAATTATCATATTTTCGGCATAGTCGAGTTTTTCTGAGATAAGAGAGAACTGGATTGCCTAATTTGAGGGGGAATTCAGGGATAAGATGTCAGAATTTGCAAAAATGAGGGGTAATAAAAATTTCAGATGAACTTCCAGCATTTTTGAAATTCGTGACACTGCAACAATATTCGGGTGGTTTCGACTTCAGATTGTCCGGGAATGTGAATCTGATTGTGGATGAAAGCTTCTGAGATCTAGATTGTCTGAGAAGATGAATCTTATTGTAGATGAATGCTTCGGAGATCAGTATACGTTACCCGATGATTCGTTATCCGATGAAGATTTACTGATTGTGGAGATTACCGTTTTTACTGATCTATCATTCTTGAAGGTGCTTAAAGTTGATCAGGGAAGACGGGATTTCAGATTTTCGTGGGCAATCACAGATTTAAAGATTAACTAGTGGGGTATTTGAAATATCTATCAATTGCTGGTTGGGTTTTTGTACAATAAACAGATCAAGCAGGCGGAATGCGCGATCGATGGTGCTGAAATGTTATATCAAAAACCTAATGTTGATGTGGTTAAAGTAGAAACAGAGAAGCTGCATTGATTAGTTTCAAGTTGATGATTATTCGTGAAGATTGCAGTTGAGCAAATCAAAGGAGGAGTCATAAACTGTACAAACAAAGACCTGAGGATTTATTTCAGGGGGAATATGTACAACACTGTCAAAGCAAACCCGGATCATCAATCAATGAGGAATCTATTGAAGATTTCAAGATGCCTGGTTGAAGTTGCGGAATATTTAAAGTTACAGAATATTCAAACACAGCTCAAGGTTTTCAACGCGACGATTCGATAGTGACAGCCAAGGGGGAATCTGTTGGTGCATATTTTGTATGTCTGCCACTGTGCGAATAGGCTAGATAGAGCGTGTGTTGAATGTTGTATAGAATAGTGAAAAACAGACAAGGTATTGTATCTAACAATGTCTATCCGGACGGATGGAGTCCAATTGGACGGATGGCCAATGATAGTTTCAGACGGATGGCCATTCCCTATAAATAGGAATGTGGGGTTTCCCATTTGAACAAGCTTTTGGTTCTCTGAGGGGAGATGTTGTCCAACTGGTTTCGCGGGTATGTAACGTTCTACAATCAATAGAAACCAGATTAAATTGACTTGTTCGGTGTCGTATTCTACTTCTACTCATTTCTTATCATCAAACCGTTTATCTCGGGACCAAAGCTCCGTCAAAATCGCCGGATCTTGGACTCTCAGTGTTGCAGCCCCCGACCCCTACCCCGGGAGCGGGTGCCGCGAGCCAACAGTCGGGTGGTATCGGTGTTTATTAATTTGGCAGTGGAAATGAGACATTAGGACCGTAGTTAGGAAATATTATCAGAGTTTCAAAAAACCAACTTTTATAATAAATAAATGGGATAAAATCCAAGTTTCATTGATTATGCATTTTTAGGGATAAACCCTAATTATTGAAACCAGAAACTCCTTTTTTATTTAGGTAACTTTTATAGCCACTTCTTTAAGCCTTCAGTGCTCCACGACTGGCTTCTATTAGCTTCACATTAAGTTACCTTAAACGTGTTTTAAAAAGGTTTTATCAGCAAGAAATACTTGCGAGTGTATCCCAGTTTAATCAAAAAAAGCTTTTATAACTTTATAGTATTGAGAGCGATTACAATGTTTATATCTACCAATATACTCATTCAGTATTTGTCATGTTCATAGTTCCATGACGGTGGTCATGTTACTCCTTGGCTAACTCGTTGTCCAATAGTAACGGATTACTAGCAGTGTATACAAAACCCCACATACCGACATCAATTGTACAATACATAGACTCGATCACTGTTAAGTATAATTGAAAACATTTGAGGTTTTGTAAAAACAGTTTGGTAGAAAAAGAGAATGACTCACTTTGTAGACTTAGGTAATTCTACAGCTTCCTGGGGTGTTCCTGATTATATTCTATTAAAATAAACAATGCACACGTGTTAGTAAGATGACCCAAATCACATTAGCCATACAACACGAGATAGAACTCCAACGAACTTAGTCAGGCAGAGCCTCGACATGCATTACGGAGTCCTAGATCAATTGGGTAGGGTAACGAATTAGTGATCGGGGTTAAAATACTTACAACGAGGCAGAGCTTCGTGTTTTAGGGGTATTATACCGAGCAGCTTTTAGCTATTATAGGGGCTTTGAGAGAGAAAAGAATTGAACGATGAAAACTGAGGCTGGAGAGCTTCTTATATAGGCTAGAATGGGACTCGCTCGCGCCCCGCAAGTCCCCTCCCTCTCTCTTACGCGCCCCGCGAGCCAGGCCTAGCTACGGCTAGGTCTGGTTAGTCACCAATATAGCCTTGCCGTGTGTCATGCCACGTTGCACGTTGGGAGGCCGCCAGGTATATCTCGGTCGCGCCCCGCGAACCACAGGGGAATCCCTGTCGTGTCCTGCGAGGGACCAAATATCTTTATTTTATTTGATTTATGTTGAAATTAAAGTTATACAGGTTTGTTAACGCGTATACGAGGTATATTAGGAGCGTTTAGGGTATTTTCGAGGGTTGTTATATCCTCCCCACCTTGTTTTAAATCTCGTCCTCGAGATCTACTAGAACAGGTGTGGATATTTCCTTTGCATTTCTGATTCGAGTTCCCATGTGTATTATGGTCCTTTCTTGGAATCTCATTTCACTTTGTCCGGAACTAATCTCTTGTGTTTGAGATTCTTGATCTTTCTATCTTCAATCTGAAGTGGTTTTTTCTACAAACTTAAGCTTCTCATTTACCTCTATGTCCTGAAGAGGTATCACTAATGATTTGTCTGCGAAGCACTTCTTGAGGTTACATACATGAAATACATCATTTATTCCTGCCTGGCAGTTGTAGCTGATAAGCTACTGATCCTCTTCTTTTAATAATCTTAAAAGGTCCAACATACCTTGGGCTTAGCTTTCCTCTTTTAACGAATCTGACCACTCCTTTTGTCACACCCCAACCGATGGCGGAAACATCGGGGCGTGCCACTGAGCGAAACTGATTATCCAAGAGATTCCATAACAACTATTAAATTACCATATATTTTAACGTTTACGTCCCATACCATAAACATATAAAGTAAAAACAGTTATTACAGACATTGTTCTCAAAGACAAATAAACAGTTCCGACAACTCAGATTTTATTTAGTTTGTTTCTAGACTCCCCTAGCTTGATTCCACAAAAGGTCAGCATTCACAGCATCCTAAACACCTGTCACATACGTTAAATTAAAGTCAATACACAAAGTGTAAAGGTGAGCATACAAGTTTAATAGCATATAGTATAGCGAAAGCGATTACGCATAACCAGCATGTAACACGTGGAAGTGTGAAGCAAGTAAGCTATCGACAATGACATATGCACAGACGTGACTTCGAGTTGTACAATGCGCAACACATATCACCACTGCGATATGTGAAGTAAAACCCTTAACAACCCCTGTCCACGACACGTGTTGAGTCCAAACTATAGAACTATCGTTGCTAAGGTGTCAGGCAGCAATCACTGTATAAACATAACATACAAGTATTCATCGAATAACACGTATAACATGCGAGAGCGGTTAGCGTATAAAAGTGTTTGCGTTGTGTGTCGATGTGATTTGATATTGGTAACGTATGTGACACCCAAAAGTGCGTTAAGCAAAAAGGGATCGAGTATACTCACAGAGCGTGTTTAGTAAATAAACACTTCCTTGGATTGAAGGGAGCGCTTGGAGGTTAGCCTGATCAGAGAATGATAGTATAAGCGTTGAATACTGCGTTAAACAGTGCGTCAGAGAGATGAGTGAGCGGATAGTGGTCCGGTCGGATGACCATTCGGGCGGATGGTCATCCGGACGGATCACCATTCGGTCGGATGGCCGTTCGACGGAGTGAGTGTGTTTATATAATGTTTTGAACTTTGATGTTTTTGTTGTAGCATTTTGAAAAGTGTGAAGCGTTTCTATATATCAGGTCATCCGGTCAGATGGTCATCCGGACGGATGGCCGTTCGGTCGGATGATGATTCATTTAAAAGCAGATATTCATCGAAGTTTTGAAAATTGTTTAAGTGTTGAAATTACAAGTCACCTAGGCGAATAGCCGTTCGATCGGATGGTCGTCCGATCAGATGGCTATTCCATCGAGCAACCTGTTGTCTGAAAACTTTGTAAAAATTTGTTAAGTCAAAAGTTTTGCAGTTAAACGGAGACGGTATGACGACGTGTCAAACAATGGAGACATCACCAAGCTTAGTTCAGCCGATCGGATGAGAATCACCCCGTTCGATCAGACTCAACTGTCCAAGGTGAAGTTTCATGTTCAACCCGTGAATCGGTCGTCTCTTTGATAGAAATCCATTCTCAGCCCGGTCCTCTACTAAAGAATGAGTAGAACACCCGAACGAGTCGGGATCCCCTCGATTTTCGAATAAAAATGAAGTATGTTGAAGAAAAGTTTGAAATGGTTTGGAAATGTTTAGATTTTAGGCGAAATTAGTGTAAAAGTATGTAGAAATCTGTTAGATCTGAACCGTTCCTGCTGAGATGAAGTCATTCTCCAAAGTTCATGAGAACCCATGGTGACGTCACCCTAGAACAGCCCGAAATCAGATGATTTCACGGTGAAAAGTTATGATTTGATGGCGAAGATGATGAGAAGGTGTGTAATGAACGTGAAAGTACAAGATTTAGAGTGAAAACTGTGACAACCCGCACTAAACCAGGTATCCGTACGACTTAATTAGTAATTAATTACTGCTGAATTACTGTGCTTACTTGAACTTATGAATAAACTGCTACTTGAATACTGATACATGTACTTACTTGCATCATACTTGCTTGCTGTCACTACATTATTTACATGCTGAACCTTAGTGACAAACATGATGCACAAAAAGCACAGTAGCACAATACACGGATAACCTATTGAACATGCTGATAAAGCCAGCATCAGGCAAACACTGCCTCTAAAGGCCTGTAAGAGCCTGAGATATTTTGCTACACTAGTGGTGAGTGTAGGGATACAAGGGTTGTAGAACTGCGTCTCTAGGAATAAGTCACAATGACTGGATGTGCCTAAAACGTACTCTAAGTACAAAACTCAGCACTTTACATAATAATTCAGCTTTTAGCTAACTAATAAAGTGCCAAAACATGAGAAAAATATTACTAGACACTTTCCAAAGTGTCAGAAATAAGTCGTGTCACTAAAAAGAGTATTAACGACACTTTAAAAGCTTTATTAACGCTTTAACGGATTATTATCCAACCAAACAACCGGACTATACCCGGAACGTGAAAATATTGTTATTTTCATTATTTATCTTTTTCTGAGCCAGTTAGGGTCCCTGAGTACCCTAACACCCATTATAACGCATGACACACAACTAACCAAGTTAACTACTTAACTAACTTGGTTTAACCTAACTAATAAGTAACTAACACTTGGAATTGAACTAGTACCCCCCCCCCCATCCTAACCGTCCCCAACTAAGAGGGGACACACCATGTACTAAACTTGATTATTTTAATCTAATATGCTTAGTATCTAGCATACATATGATCTAGTGGATAATAAACCTAGGTAATGTCTATAAGTAACATCATTAACACAACATAACACCCACTTAACACCACAACACTCACACACTCCTCTCCCTCTCTTGGAGCTTACGGCCGAGAACAACCCACCCCCACCCATCCATTTTCGACTTTGTTCTAGCCATTCCAATCACCTACAAGTGTTAAGGGTCGTATACAAGGAGTCTTGGAGCAAACGGAACGCAAAGGACCTCTCTACTTAGCTTTTATCCACCTCTTTTGCGCGTAGATTCTTCCCTAGCCTCGAGCTAGTGGTATGTCACTTAAAACACCTTCTTGAACTAATCTAAGGTGGTTAATAAGATGTATGATGATTAAAACTCGGAATCTTGCATTTTGAAGCATTAAAGTTTACTAAAAACACTAAAAATAGTGGTTAAAAGCTTATATGTTGTGTAAATGATGTAGTATTCGAAATGTATGGTTATTTAGGCCCGATCTATGATGTGGTAGCTCGGATCATCGTTTAACCCGGTTTGGTAAGGTCATGGATCTTAACATAAGCTTGTTTTGAATGATACAAGGGTTAAAAGGTGAAACTCTACCACACGCGAATCATGAACTTGTGTAAAAGAGTTTTACTTGTGAAATCGTGTTTAAAACTAGCAGATCTACGCATCTGCAAGTGGTATTTTCAAAGAACCACGTATCAAAGAAATCATGTATTTTAAAAGATGGATTTTACACTAACACGCATGATTTTTATAAACCACAAGTGTGTAAACACTTGTGAAATAAAAAGATCCGACAAAATAACAGTTTTTGGTAAAAGAGGACTGGAAGTTGTAAAGATGGATTTTCTCTAAAAACAAGGTTTTTACAAGATCAAATTACCTTATATGAAGATCTACTAAATTTAAGGGGATTTACACCACAGTTTTGGGAAAACTGCAAGTTCATGGAATTTTTGGCAATTTACACATATGTTGATTAGTTGTTGTGATGAAAGTTGTTCTGATCAAATAAAGAAAATTGTTGAGTTGATTTGTTAAAGAAAATGATACGCTTGAAAGCGTGGCCACTTCCAGTTACAGAGGAAACTCTGGCGAAATTTTTCTAACAACCTAACACTTAGAACTATTTACACTACAAGTGTTAGAATTATTTTTGACATGTTTTCGAAATATGAATTTCGCCATGACTTTATTTACTAAATATTCGGAGGTGGGATTTTCACAAAATTTAACGTGATAAATATATATTTTCACACACTGTTTATGATTATTTTGTGAAAATACATAGATATTATTTTTAGAGTAAAAATAATATTTACGAACGTTAACGAATCCAAAATAATACGAACGCTTTCACCATGAATATATAAGTTACACCGGTAATTATATTACCACTCGATTGTTAAAACGTAACTTACGCACTTACGAAAATATTTATGAACACGTATTTTAACAACGTATTATTGGAGAAAAATTATGTGAAATAAAAATATAATATTTTTGAGAAAAATACTTATATTTTGGAATTGGAAATATATATATATTAAGTGAGACTTAATGATATAATTTGAACGCACATGTATTGAATCCCCCATCCTTGGGAAGGAGATTAACTACCAAGTATATACAGAATGTAAACACGAAATAGTTGTCTAACTATTTCCCAAAGACTTAAACTATAAAGCTAAGGCACGGCCGTCCGTCTAATAGAATTAGTACGTGTAGGTCGTCACACAGCTGCGTGAGCAGGAGATACTTGGTAGAGACGCTTCACTGTGAGTTCATGTCCCCCTTTTCTCTAACTGTTTTCAGTTTTCTTAACTGCGGGGGTGAAATACATGTTACTTTGATTACAAGTACTTTATACACGGTATGGTTAGCGTAAGGAGGTTTACTACTTAGATCATGTGAGTGGGTTGGAGCAATATGAGGCCATTAGTCCTCATGTCGGGACCGAGGGACAGGAGCGGTAGATCTATCTGGGTGTAGCGAGCCCAGCCCCAGGCCAAACTAGAAACGGACCTCGGGGTGACTTTGTCCACATACTAATGCCGTGGCGAAATCTGCTAGGTTTGAGTCTCCCTATTTGCACTTCACATATATCAGTGGCCTTGCAAACCATTGGTGATCTCAATTCCCTTATTTGCTACATACCAAGACTATTTTTATACTCACAAAGGTTTACTTACTCACTTACGCATGAACTCGCTCAACATTATTGTTGATTTTTCAACTTACATGTATTTCAGGAAATTAAAGATCTGGCGCGGTATGTTATGTTTTCCCGCTGCATATGGGTTCCGAGGTCATCCGGGTTTAGGAAATGTGACTTTTTCCTGGACGAGTCATAAATCTTAAACTGCGTTTATTTCATGTTGATGTTTATGTTTTTCAAGACAATGTTTTAAGTTATGAGGTTGTAAGTCCCTAAGACAATGTTATGTTACTCTGGTTTTAAAACTTAATCAAATGGATGATCTTGCATGATTTTATTTCATATAGCTTTGTTATGGTTAAGCTATGGTATTAAGAAGTCACACCAAAATTAACCACGCTTCCGCAAAGCCAGGGTGTGACAGCTTGGTATCAGAGCCAGGTTCATAGCGAACTAGGATTCTTTCTCGAGTCTAGACTATGATCACTAGGGCTCTCACGAAAACATTTTACTGCATACCACTTAAGTCCAGATCCAAAACTTTTTACAAACAAATGTTGAGCACGTTGATTTATTATAGGCTCAGCCTGAAGGCTGAGGCTCGGTCAAGGGGACCGAGGCTCGATCTAAGAGGTCGAGGTGGAGGATAGAGCAGTCTTAGAGACTGGGAGGAATTTGGCCAGTAGGACTAGGAGAATTATGTGATATCTTCCTTGGTGACTTATGTGATTATCTGATTGTATGACTGATTATTTGAGCATATTTGTGTTTATGTTACAGACTTATGGACTCAGCCGGTACTGGCGATTCGGACACCACTGGACCCATACCTATCGTATCTGATGACCTCACATCCTCCGAGCACGAGGTGCACACATCTGACTATACCAGTACTGACGAGGATGATTTCCAGCCTTTAGCACTACCCGATGGTGCTGATGAGCTTGCAGATGATCCTCCCGCTGAGTACCTACCTCTAGTAGAGATTCCGGCCCCTATACCCTTAGCCGTTTATCCAGCATATGATTTTCTTCTTGACGCCGAGGCTGACGGCGATATTGACCTGTTTGAGGATGAGCCCTTTGAGGATGAGATCCAGGGCGAGGCCCTTCTTCCTGCGGACGATCTTCTGATGATCGCTGAGGATTCGCCTGCACATTCTCCTGTCCCAGACTCCTTCGAGTCTGTGGCATCCGCACCTTCTCACACATTGAGCGCACAACACTTTGCGCATGATTCTAATCCTGACCAGGCATCCTCTGTTGCACCTATTCCCAGCTTTGCGTTTGACCATGATGACATAGAGGATTCTGATCCTATCTTCGACCCGGATCATGATATCGAGTTTATACCTATGGATCAGCCCATGGAGGATCCAGCTGACCCAGTAGATCCTATCGACCCAGAGTTTGACTTCGAGATGGCTTTTGATGATCCCGAGCCTGCCGTCGCCCCTGAGCAGGCAGCCGCTCTAGACCCCATACTTGAGCATGACCCCGTACATGCTGGCATCCCTATTGAGCCTGTTATAGCAGACCCACCTGTTGATGATCTCCCTGTGGATGTTCCTTTGTTAGGGGGCGATCATGTTGTTGTTGATCCTGTTGTTCCTCTACCTGTTGTTGATATACCTGTTGACCATCCTGTTGAGCACATTGCACCTGTTCACCCTTTTGTTGCTCCCCCACCTGATCCCATCCCGCTAGAGCCCGAGCATGCACTGTTCGCGGCACACATGGATCCACCAGATGAGCATGCACAGCACGGTTGGATACCTGCTGATGAGGATGTTCCACCTTTTCCCCCTCAGATCCCTGATACACGACATGTTGATTTTTCTTTTCAGGTTCCTCAGTTTGTACCTCCAGCGAGGACTGGAGAGGGTTCTTCAGCCCATCCTTTTGGGCATGTACCGATGTCTATCCCCTTCATGCCCCAGATGTCATCTGTTCCACCCTCTGTTGCTCCATTTCATGTGGCACCTTTTGATCCTACCAGTGAGCCGTTCCTTTGGGCACCAGACTCTGCTATGCCACCTACTGACCCCTACCATTCTTTCCACATGGGGTATACTATCGAGGACGTTTTGATGTCTTTTGTCGCCCAGCACGAGTCACACACGCAGCGCATCCAGGAGCTTGAGAGAGCTCAGCTGCCACCATGCCAGTGCCATGGTCAGACACACTCTCCTCTGCAGCCATTTCGACCCTTACCTCCAGATTATGCTGCCCGTCTCTTTACACTAGAGCAGCAGGTTACTTCTATCATTCGTACCCAGCGAGCCATGGAGGAGGACTGGCTCCAGTTACGTCGTTTGTTTTACACCCACTTTCCCCCTCCTCCACCGCCATCTGTATAGAGCTCATCAGTGCTGTTTGGATAGACGTTGGTGAGAAGACGGCGAATGCTTTTGACTGCACAGCATTTTTGGAGACTACTTTATGATCCTGACTTTTGTTGACATGTATTTGACGTATTTGACACTGACATGATATAGTTTTTGGACAGGGGTGATGTAGCCCCTAGTTGATTGATGATTGTATGACACAGGGATGTACTGATACACTTACTATGTGGTCTCGATATATGGCAATCGCAGTATTCTCACCATATTTGATTCGCTTGATTGCTTATTTATGTTTTTATGACATGGGATGTTGTGTGATTGGTATTTGTGATGTGTTGATAACATGAGATGTTATGTGCTATTACTATTACTATATACGTACGTTTTACTATGGCCTGACCAACGTAAACCATCTTTTAGAAGATGCCGCCGAGACGTGAGACACACATGCCTACTAATGAGACAGAACTCCAGCAAATTATCGCTGCTGCCATTGCACAATACGCCGCCTCTCAAGGAGGGACTAGTGGAAGCAACTCTGGCAACACTGGCAACAACAATAATCCACCTCATGGTAACACTAAGTCATTTAGACATACCATGACCTAATTGGATATCCTTAGCAATGATGCTAATGTCGATCGTATGTTATAACGTATGTGCAGGATGCACCTACAAGCAGTTCTTAGACTGCAAGCCTGTAAACATTGATGGCACAGGAGGTGCTGTCGCCTTTGTTCGTTGGGCTGAGAAAACCGAATCTGTTCTTCGCATGAGCAAGTGCGCGCTGGATCAGCAAGTCACCTATATCTCAGGGCTGTTTCTAGATGGAGCCCTATCCTGGTGGAACCTACAAGTTCAGACACTAGGCGAAGCTGCTGCCTACGCGCTGACCTGGACCGAACTAAAGGAACTTATGCGCAAAAAGTACTGTTCCCGCGCAGAAATCCAGAGATTGGAGACCGAGTTTTGGCATTTGAAAATGGACGGTCCAAAGATCGCAGAATACGTTCAAAGGTTCCATGACTTATCGCATGTGGTACCCTACATGGTCACTCCTGAGTTCAAGAGAATTGAACGCTTCATTTGGGGACTAGCTCCTCAAATCATAAGCATGGTAACCTCATCCAAGCCTGCGACCATTACTGAGGCGATCGATTTGAGCGTGGCTCTCACCGAGGAGGCTATTCGCCTGAACAAGTTTGATGATGCTGAGCATAAGAAGAAAGAGACTCACGTCGAGTCATCAGGAGGTAGCAAACGGAAGTTCTCAAACTTCAAGCAGGGCGCCAGTGTGGCGGTTAAGAAAGGAGGATCAGGCACGCCAGCTTAGGTTACAGCTGGTAGTGGAAAGAAAGGAAAAGGATATCAGGGCACCCAGCCGAAGTGTAATACCTGTCAACGCCATCATACTGGCCATTGTAGTGTGAAAGTACGCGAAGCATGTGGAAAGCCGAGCCACTTGAAGGATTCTTGTTGGGCTAATGCCGGCCGGGGAGGCCAAGGAGGATTTGGGAATAGGAATAATAATCGTGGTGGTAATCGCTCACAAGGAAACTATGGAGGAAACGGGAATCGAGGCAACTTTGCGAATCAGGCTGGCAATGCAAACCAAAACAACAACCAAGCTGGAAATGGAGGTGGAAACGGGCAAAGACTTGGATGCTATAACTGCGGTGATATCGGGCATTTTAAGAAGAACTGCCCAGAGTTAAACCAAGCCCGTGGAAGAGTGTTCCAAATCGAAGCTAGGGAAGCGCGCCAGGACCCCAATGTTGTTACTGGTACGTTCCCTGTAAATCAATGCTATGCATCCGTTTTATTTGATACTGGTGCCGATTATAGCTTCGTGTCGTTAGAATTTAAGAATATGCTTGGGATAGCCGCTAATAAGTTAGATATTCCGTACTCAATCGAATTGGCCAATGGGAAGTTAGTAGAAGCCAATGAAGTTATCAGAGGTTGTGTGATCGAATTAGGAGAGCGTGAGTTTGCTTTAGATCTACTACCAGTCCAGTTGGGAAGCTTCGACGTGGTAGTAGGAATGGATTGGTTATCAGGCAACAAGGCTGAGATAGTTTGTCACGAAAAGATTGTTCGTATCCCAACCGAAGATGGCGAGACAATTGTGGTTCACGGAGAGAAGCGTGATACGCCGTTAAGAATTATCAGCTGCCTGAAAGCGCGAAAGTGTTTGCAGAAGGGATGTGTTGCCTTCCTGGCACACATTGTGGATAAGAAGGCTGCTGAGCCAAGAATCGAAGACATCCCTGTTGTGAGGGAATACCCAGAAGTCTTCCCAGAGGACTTACCTGGACTGCCACCTCAGAGACAAGTAGAGTTCCGCATTGACTTAGTTCCAGGCGCCGCGCCTGTGGCTAAGGCACCTTATAGACTTGCTCCGTCTGAGATGCAGGAACTGTCGACACAGCTTCAAGAGTTGTTAGACAAGGGTTTTATCCGACCAAGCTTCTCGCCTTGGGGAGCTCCGGTCTTGTTTGTCAAAAAGAAGGACGGTAGTTTTCGAATGTGCATCGACTACCGGGAGCTGAACAAGCTGACGATCAAGAATAGGTACCCTCTGCCAAGAATCGATGATCTGTTTGACCAACTGCAAGGCTCAAGCTTTTATTCAAAGATCGATCTTCGATCTGGATACCATCAGTTAAGGATACAAGAGGAGAGTATCCCAAAGACAGCCTTCAGAACTCGTTATGGACACTACGAGTTCCTTGTTATGCCGTTTGGTTTGACAAACGCACCTGCAGTCTTTATGGATTTGATGAATAGAGTTTGCAAGCCGTACTTGGACAAGTTCGTGATTGTGTTTATCGACGACATCTTGATCTATTCAAGAACAAAGGCCGAGCACGAACAGCATCTAAGAGCTATTTTGGAGCTGCTAAAGAAGGAACAGCTGTATGCCAAATTCTCCAAGTGCGAATTTTGGCTACGTGAAGTCCAATTCCTTGGGCACGTGGTAAATGGAGATGGAATCCACATGGATCCAACCAAGATCGAGGCGATCAAGGATTGGGAAACGCCAAAGACGCCAACCGAGATTCGACAATTCATGGGTTTGGCTGGCTACTATCGAAGGTTCATTGAGGATTTCTCAAAAATCGCTTAACCATTGACGCTCCTCACCCAGAAAGATAAGAAGTTTGATTGGGGAATCAAACAGGAAGAAGCGTTCCAGATACTGAAGGATAAGCTCTGCAATGCGCCAATCTTAGCACTACCGGAAGGTACAGATGATTTTGTGGTATACTGTGACGCTTCGCGTCAAGGATTAGGTTGTGTGTTGATGCAACGCCAAAAGGTTATTGCTTACGCATTGCGTCAACTGAAAGTGCACGAAAAGAACTATACCACACATGATTTGGAACTTGGCGCAGTGGTATTTGCACTAAAGATCTGGAGACACTACCTTTATGGTACAAAGTGTACAATCTTTACAGATCACAAGAGCCTACAGCACATATTCAACCAGAAGGAGCTGAATATGAGGCAAAGACGATGGGTTGAGTTGCTGAACGATTACGACTGCGAGATAAAGTATCATCCAGGGAAGGCGAATGTGGTCGCCGATGCCCTAAGTCGGAAGGAGAGGATCAAGCCCATAAGGGTTAGGGCTTTAGAAATGATTATCCGAACCGATCTTTCCTTGCGCATTCGTGTCACGCAGAAAGAAGCTCTCAAGGAAGGAAACCTTGAAGAAGAATATCTCCGTGGGATGGAGAAGCTACTGGTACCAAACGAGGAAGGAACGTTATGCTTCGAGAAAAGGATTTGGGTTCCTCTGTTTGGTGGTTTAAGGAAAGTTATTTTTGATGAAGCTCACAAATCACGGTACTCTATCCATCCTAGAGCGGATAAGATGTACCAGGATCTCAAAGACTTTTATTGGTGGCCTAGGATGAAAGGCGATGTTGCTGTGTATGTGAGCAAATGTTTAACGTGCGCTAAGGTTAAAGCCGAATACCAGAAGCCTTCAGGACTTCTACAACAACCTGAGATTCCCAAGTGGAAATGGGAACAAATCTCCATGGATTTTATTACAAAACTGCCAAGAACGCCGAGAGGCCATGACACTATTTGGGTAATAGTGGATCGATTAACAAAGTCAGCACACTTCTTACCTATCAGAGAGAAGGATAACACTAGCAAATTGGCTGAAATTTACATGAGAGAGATCGTCGCGCGCCATGGAGTACCTCTCTCAATCATCTCTGATAGAGACGGAAGGTTTGTGTCAAGGATATGGCAATCCTTCCAAGAAGCCTTTGGCTCACAATTGAATCTGAGCTCTGCGTTTCATCCGCAAACTGACGGTCAGAGCGAGCGAACGATACAGACTTTGGAAGACATGCTGAGAGCATGTGTTATGGATTTGGGCGGTAGCTGGGACAAGCATTTGCCTTTGGTCGAATTTTCATACAACAACAGCTACCACACCAGTATTGGTGTCGCGCCATTCGAAGCCCTTTACGGACGCAAGTGCCGATCACCCCTATGCTGGGCTGACGCTGGTGATAGGCAGCTTGCTGGTCCCGAAATCGTCCAAGAGACGACAGACAAGATCGCGCAGATTCTTAAACGCATCGAAGCAGCTCGCCACAGACAGAAGGCCTATGCGGATCCAAACCAAAAACATGTGGATTTCCAAGTTGGAGAAATGGTGTTATTGAAAGTTTCACCCTGGAAGGGTGTGGCACGCTTCGGAAAGCGTGGGAAGTTAAATCCGCGCTACATTGGTCCTTTCAGAATTCTGGAAAGAATAGGACTAGTGGCATACAAGTTGGACCTACCTGCTGAACTGAATGGTGTTCACGACACCTTTCATGTATCCAATCTAAAGAAAAGTCCAACTCAAGTCACCGTTGCCATTCCCGCCGACGAGATTCATGTTGACGACACGCTCCACTTCGTTGAAGAACCTGTTGAGGTCACGGATTGGAAAGTTAACAAGACCCGCCGGAGCAGTGTCAAGCTCGTCAAAGTTCGTTGGAATGCCAGACATGGTCCTGAATACACCTGGGAACGTGAGGACCGGATGAAAGAGAAATACCCCCACCTTTTTCCTAAGAACCCTGCATCTACAAGCAGAACTTAAATTTCGGGACGAAATTTATTTAACGGGGGGAGAATGTGACAACCCGCACTAAACCAGGTATCCGTACGACTTAATTAGTAATTAATTACTGCTGAATTACTGTGCTTACTTGAACTTATGAATAAACTGCTACTTGAATACTGATACATGTACTTACTTGCATCATACTTGCTTGCTGTCACTACATTATTTACATGCTGAACCTTAGTGACAAACATGATGCACAAAAAGCACAGTAGCACAATACACGGATAACCTATTGAACATGCTGATAAAGCCAGCATCAGGCAAACACTGCCTCTAAAGGCCTGTAAGAGCCTGAGATATTTTGCTACACTAGTGGTGAGTGTAGGGATACAAGGGTTGTAGAACTGCGTCTCTAGGAATAAGTCACAATGACTGGATGTGCCTAAAACATACTCTAAGTACAAAACTCAGCACTTTACATAATAATTCAGCTTTTAGCTAACTAATAAAGTGCCAAAACATGAGAAAAATATTACTAGACACTTTCCAAAGTGTCAGAAATAAGTCGTGTCACTAAAAAGAGTATTAACGACACTTTAAAAGCTTTGTTAACGCTTTAACGGATTACTATCCAACCAAACAACCGGACTATACCCGGAACGTGAAAATATTGTTATTTTCATTATTTATCTTTTTCTGAGCCAGTTAGGGTCCCTGAGTACCCTAACACCCATTATAACGCATGACACACAACTAACCAAGTTAACTACTTAACTAACTTGGTTTAACCTAACTAATAAGTAACTAACACTTGGAATTGAACTAGTACCCCCCCCCCCATCCTAACCGTCCCCAACTAAGAGGGGACACACCATGTACTAAACTTGATTATTTTAATCTAATATGCTTAGTATCTAGCATACATATGATCTAGTGGATAATAAACCTAGGTAATGTCTATAAGTAACATCATTAACACAACATAACACCCACTTAACACCACAACACTCACACACTCCTCTCCCTCTCTTGGAGCTTACGGCCGAGAACAACCCACCCCCACCCATCCATTTTCGACTTTGTTCTAGCCATTCCAATCACCTACAAGTGTTAAGGGTCGTATACAAGGAGTCTTGGAGCAAACGGAACGCAAAGGACCTCTCTACTTAGCTTTTATCCACCTCTTTTGCGCGTAGATTCTTCCCTAGCCTCGAGCTAGTGGTATGTCACTTAAAACACCTTCTTGAACTAATCTAAGGTGGTTAATAAGATGTATGATGATTAAAACTCGGAATCTTGCATTTTGAAGCATTAAAGTTTACTAAAAACACTAAAAATAGTGGTTAAAAGCTTATATGTTGTGTAAATGATGTAGTATTCGAAATGTATGGTTATTTAGGCCCGATCTATGATGTGGTAGCTCGGATCATCGTTTAACCCGGTTTGGTAAGGTCATGGATCTTAACATAAGCTTGTTTTGAATGATACAAGGGTTAAAAGGTGAAACTCTACCACACGCGAATCATGAACTTGTGTAAAAGAGTTTTACTTGTGAAATCGTGTTTAAAACTAGCAGATCTACGCATCTGCAAGTGGTATTTTCAAAGAACCACGTATCAAAGAAATCATGTATTTTAAAAGATGGATTTTACACTAACACGCATGATTTTTATAAACCACAAGTGTGTAAACACTTGTGAAATAAAAAGATCCGACAAAATAACAGTTTTTGGTAAAAGAGGACTGGAAGTTGTAAAGATGGATTTTCTCTAAAAACAAGGTTTTTACAAGATCAAATTACCTTATATGAAGATCTACTAAATTTAAGGGGATTTACACCACAGTTTTGGGAAAACTGCAAGTTCATGTAATTTTTGGCAATTTACACATATGTTGATTAGTTGTTGTGATGAAAGTTGTTCTGATCAAATAAAGAAAATTGTTGAGTTGATTTGTTAAAGAAAATGATACGCTTGAAAGCGTGGCCACCTCCAGTTACAGAGGAAACTCTGGCGAAATTTTTCTAACAACCTAACACTTAGAACTATTTACACTACAAGTGTTAGAATTATTTTTGACATGTTTTCGAAATATGAATTTCGCCATGACTTTATTTACTAAATATTCGGAGGTGGGATTTTCACAAAATTTAACGTGATAAATATATATTTTCACACACTGTTTATGATTATTTTGTGAAAATACATAGATATTATTTTTAGAGTAAAAATAATATTTACGAACGTTAACGAATCCAAAATAATACGAACGCTTTCACCGTGAATATATAAGTTACACCGGTAATTATATTACCACTCGATTGTTAAAACGTAACTTACGCACTTACGAAAATATTTATGAACGCGTATTTTAACAACGTATTATTGGAGAAAAATTATGTGAAATAAAAATATAATATTTTTGAGAAAAATACTTATATTTTGGAATTGGAAATATATATATATTAAGTGAGACTTAATGATATAATTTGAACGCACATGTATTGAATCCCCCATCCTTGGGAAGGAGATTAACTACCAAGTATATACAGAATGTAAACACGAAATAGTTGTCTAACTATTTCCCAAAGACTTAAACTATAAAGCTAAGGCACGGCCGTCCGTCTAATAGAATTAGTACGTGTAGGTCGTCACACAGCTGCGTGAGCAGGAGATACCTGGTAGAGACGCTTCACTATGAGTTCATGTCCCCCTTTTCTCTAACTGTTTTCAGTTTTCTTAACTGCGGGGGTGAAATACATGTTACTTTGATTACAAGTACTTTATACACGGTATGGTTAGCGTAAGGAGGTTTACTACTTAGATCATGTGAGTGGGTAGGAGCAATATGAGGCCATTAGTCCTCATGTCGGGACCGAGGGACAGGAGCGGTAGATCTATCTGGGTGTAGCGAGCCCAGCCCCAGGCCAAACTAGAAACGGACCTCGGGGTGACTTTGTCCACATACTAATGCCGTGGCGAAATCTGCTAGGTTTGAGTCTCCCTATTTGCACTTCACATATATCAGTGGCCTTGCAAACCATTGGTGATCTCAATTCCCTTATTTGCTACATACCAAGACTATTTTTATACTCACAAAGGTTTACTTACTCACTTACGCATGAACTCGCTCAACATTATTGTTGATTTTTCAACTTACATGTATTTCAGGAAATTAAAGATCTGGCGCGGTATGTTATGTTTTCCCGCTGCATATGGGTTCCGAGGTCATCCGGGTTTAGGAAATGTGACTTTTTCCTGGACGAGTCACAAATCTTAAACTGCATTTATTTCATGTTGATGTTTATGTTTTTCAAGACAATGTTTTAAGTTATGAGGTTGTAAGTCCCTAAGACAATGTTATGTTACTCTGGTTTTAAAACTTAATCAAATGGATGATCTTGCATGATTTTATTTCATATAGCTTTGTTATGGTTAAGCTATGGTATTAAGAAGTCACACCAAAATTAACCACGCTTCCGCAAAGCCAGGGTGTGACAAAAACTTACAAGAATCGTGAGAAATCGAGAGAAAAGGGCTTGAGAGTGCGCGGGTCGGACGGAGATCTCACATCAATGAACAGTTGATGTGACTGGGGGGTATTTATAGGTGAGGGGGTGAAAGGTTGTGGAAGTGAAGTGTGGGTTGGTTAGTCGTTCGATCGGACGGCCATCCGGTCGGATGTCCATTCGTCCGGTTGGTCGTTCGATCAGATGGCTTGCGCGGGTCAGTTTTCCAACCTTCGTTTCGTGCGTTGTGTTGCGAGTAAGCGATGCGATAGAATTAAATAATAGTTACACAAATAACATATCTCCTAACTAAAACATAAAATAGATCTGCATTTCGCGTTGCGATGAGATTGCGATGCTATAGAGTTGCGATTGCGTTTGCGATCAACATTCCAAACATATTTATAAAGCACACACAAGTAACACATAATAACACACACAGAGAGAACAATAACCTTAACTGTGATTCGAATTGCGATGTGGTAGCGGTGTGATAGCGTTTAGTAGAATAGCGTTTAGTTGCGTTTATCGCATTGTTACTTCAGATAGTAAAAATTCGTAGTTTAAAACAGCGTTAACTATTATATATCGATGATCGGGTCTGTGAGTACAAGCAATAACTAAGCAAGGAAAGACAGATCAGATTAACAACCTGACGTTGACCTTGACTTTGACTTGTACTTTGACTTTGACTTCGGAAAGTCGGGTTGTTAGAGCCTCCCCTACTTTAGGGAATTTCATCCCGAAATTAAGGCGCAGGCGTAACGAATAGTTGTGGATATTTAGCTTTTATATCACTTTCGAGTTCCCAGGTGAACTCGGCGCCTCGTTTGCCTTCCCAGCGAACCTTCACTATAGGAATGCGTGAGCGTCGGAGTATCTTGGTCTCTCGGTCCATGATCTCAACTGGCTTTTCCACGAAGTGTAATGTTTCGTTCACTTGTAAATCCTCAAGAGTGACATGTAAATTCTGGTCGGCTAGACACTTTTTGATGTTTGAAACGTGGAAAGTCGGATGTAGGTTGCCGAGTTCCTCCGGTAATTCGAGTCGGTAGGCCACTTTGCCAATTCTTTCCAGAATCTTAAATGGTCCAACGTATCGAGGCGCTAGCTTTCCTTTCTTGCCGAATCGGACCACCCCCTTCCAAGGTACAACCTTTAGGAGTACGTGATTACCAACGTCAAATTCAAGGGGCTTGCGGCGTTTATCGGCGCAACTCTTTTGACGACTCCGAGCTTTCAGGAGATTGTCTCGTATCTGGAGGATCTTGTCAGTCGTTTCTTGCAATAACTCTGGACCGGTAATTTGCGCATCTCCGATCTCGTACCATACAATAGGCGATCGACATTTTTCTTCCATATAGTGCCTCAAATGGTGCCATTTGAATGCTAGAGTGATAACTGTTGTTGTACGAGAACTCAACTAAAGGTAAATGTGAATCCCAATTACCACCAAAATCTATAACGCACGAACGAAGCTTGTCTTCAAGGGTGTGAATCGTACTCTCAGTCTGACCGTCGGTCTGGGGATGAAAGGCAGTACTAAGATTGAGAGTAGTACCGAGAGCAGATTGAAAAGTTTCCAAGAGGCACGAAGTGAATCGACCATCGCGGTCAGAGATGATGTCACGAGGTGTCCCATGTCTACAAATGACTTCGTCGGTATAGATTCGTGCTAATCATTCCACTTTGTAGTCTTCCCGTATCGGCAGAAAGTGGGCGGATTTAGTAAGACGATCAATGATAACCCAAATGCTAGCGTGACCTGATGGCGTGTAAGGGAGTTTCGTAATGAAATCCATAGCTATACTCTCCCATTTCCACATATGGATCTCAGGTTGTTCGAGTAAGCCAGAGGGTCTTTGATGTTCAGCCTTGACATTAGAGCAAGTCAAGCATTTTGAAACTTAGAGGGCGATATCCTTCTTCATTCCAGGCCACCAATACCTGGCACACAGGTTCTGGTACATTTTGTCGGCACCGGGATGAATGGAATATCGAGATTTGTGGGCTTCGGTCAGCAATATCTCTCGGAGGTTATTGTGATTGGGAATCCAAATTCGGTCGAGATAGTGAAATATGTCGTTAGGCTTATTCACTAGTTGATTTTCGGATCCAAGAATGCGTTCTTCCATCAAAGTGCGTTCGGCGAAACAGCCATGTTGGGCATCGTGAATAAGAGATTTGAGGTTGTGTTGGGCTTGAACATTACGAACACCATGTAAATAGCTTTGTCGGCTAAGAGCATCGGCAACGACATTTGCTTTGCCTGGGTGGTAGCGAATCTCACAGTCGTAGTCGTTGAGAAGTTCAACCCATCTGCGTTGGCGCATATTCAGTTCTTTCTGGTTTAGGATGTGTTGTAGGCTCTTATGGTCGGTGAAGACCGTACAATTGGTACCATAAAGGTAGTGTCGCCAAATCTTTAACGCAAAAACAATTGCATCGAGTTCGAGATCGTGGGTTGTGTAGTTCTTCTCGTGGATCTTGAGCTGACGAGAAGCGTACGCGATAACCTTGTCCCGTTGCATAAGAACACAACCAAGACTGAGGTTAGAGGCATCGCAAAAGACTACAAAGTCATCGTTTCCATCGGGTAGTGCAAGTACGGGAGCGTTGCAAAGCATATGCTTGAGAGTTTGAAAGGCTTCCACTTGTTTGGTTCCCCAAACAAAAGGTTTGTCTTTATGCGTCAGAGAGGTGAGAGGAACGGCAATCTTAGAGAAATCAGCGATAAATCGATGGTAATAACCCGCCAATCCGAGAAAAGAACGAACTTCGAACGGGTTCTTTGGTGTAATCCAACTCTTAACTGCCTCAATCTTCGCGGGGTCGACGTGAATACCTTGACTATTGACAATGTGACCGAGAAATTGAACCTCCTCAAGCGAAAATTCACACTTGGAGAACTTGGAGTAGAGGCGATTCCCTTGGAGAAGTTCGAGTACCAAACGAAGATGTTGCGCATGTTCGGCTTTCGACTTCGAATGGATAAGGATATCATCGATAAACACAATGATGAAGCGGTCGAGAAAGGGTTTACACACGCGATTTATTAAATCCATAAAGTCTGCGGGGGGCATTGGTAAGACCAAAGGGCATAACGACAAATTCATAATGGCCATAGCGAGTGCGTAAAGCGGTTTTGGGTATATCTTCCTCCTGAATTCGTAACTGATGATAACCAGAGCGTAAGTCGATCTTGGAAAAACACATAGCACCTTGCAATTGATCAAACAAATCATAGATTCGAGGTAAGGGATAACGATTCTTGATAGTCAGCTTATTGAGTTCCCTATAATCGATGCACATTCGGAACGATCCATCCTTCTTTTTGACGAAAAGGACAGGTGCGCCCCAAGGAGACGTGCTAGGGCGTATAAAGCCTTTATCAAGCAATTCCTGGAGTTGACTGGAAAGTTCGCGCATTTCGGATGGAGCGAGGCGATAAGGCGGTTTAGCGACAGGGTTGGCTCCAGGAATGAGGTCAATACGAAAATCGATATCACGAGTTGGAGGTAAACCAGGTAAATCGTCAGGAAAGACATGAGGAAAATCACGAACCGCGAGCACCTTTTCCATTGCCTTCTCTTTCTTTTCCTTCTCCGCTACTACGATGTGTGCCAAGAAAGCTTTGTATTCCTTGCGGAGATACTTGCTTGCTTGAGTACACGACATCAGTTTGAGTCCATTTGATGATACTTCGCCATAAACACAGAGTTGATCACCGTTTGAGAGAGAGAAACGGATCATCTTTTCGAAACAAACAACTTCGGCACGATTTTCACGAAGAAAATCCATGCCTACTATGATGTCAAAACTACCAAGCTGTATCAAAATAAGATCGATCGGGAAAACGTGATTGTTGAGCTCAAGGATACAATCACGTAGAATGGAACTAACAGTGGTTCTTCCAGTGGCAATTTCTACGTCGAACGTCGTTGGGAGGTTAGCGCGTTTACGGTTTAGGAGCTTTTCGAATTCAAATGACACAAAACAGTTATCGGCTCCAGTATCAAACAAACACGAAGCATAAATACCGTTAACAAGAAACATACCATTGACAACGTTGTTGTCAGCTTGGGCCTGGCGAGCGTTGATGTTGAAAGCTCGTCCATGGGCTGCTTGTGGTTGTGGTCGTTGCTATTGTTGTTGTTGCTGCTGCTGCGGCTCTTGTTTCACCACACGATTTGGGCAGACATTTGCAAAATGATTCGGGTCACCACAAGCATAGCAGGCTCATGCATGGGCAGCGGGAGTAGGAGCTGCTTGGTTACCCTGAGGAGCGGGGAGTGGAGCTGGCAGGGCAGGAACTTGAACAGCTTGAACTTGTTGACAAGGACCAGTGCGACAGTTCGCGGTAAAGTGTCCATAGATGTTGCAGTGGACACAAAAGCGGCAAGCTATCCCAACTGGATGATGGTAAGTACAAGTAGGGCACAAAGGGTGAGGACCAGTGTACGCACGTTTTCCAGGAGGTGTGTTGGTCATGGGAGCAGCTACTTGGCAATTCTGGTTCTAGTTTGGTTGAGCGGGTACAGCGTTAAGTGGAGCGGTAGTGACAGCATAGTTCTTGTTGTTGTTACCCTTGCGTTTGCGTACTTGTCGTGATGACTTTGAAGTCTAAGGTGTGGCGGTTTCAGTAGTGGGAGTAGCAGTGACTTGGTGGAGATTCTTGGTTGAAGCCTTGAAATAACCAGCCAAAACTCGCTTATCATTGATCTCAGCAGTGAGTTGGAAGGTTTCCTCAATGGTGGTAGTCTTGGCTGCTTGAACAAAATCGGCAACACAATCAGGTAAAGCGCGAATGTATTTCTTGATTGTGGTGTCGGGAGTTGAGACTTGGCCTGGACAGATGATGCTGAGCTGCTTAAAGCGAGCAGTAAGACCAGCATTGTCGCCACCTTCTTGCTTGATATTCCAGAACTTGTTTTCCAGCTTCTGGAGTTCATGTGGGGGACATAATTCTTTCATCATGATTTCCTTCAATTCCTCCCAAGAGAGTCCATAGGCTGCGTCGTTCCCACGCCTGTTGCGCTCTGCTGTCCACCAGTCAAGTGCCCTAGACTGGAAGACTCCAGTTGCGTTAACAGTGCGGAGATTGTCTGGACATCCGCTTTGACGAAGAGTGACTTCAATCGAGTCAAACCACTGAAACATGGCGCTGGGCCCGTCTTCACCAGTGAAGTCATTGGGGCCACAGGCCTTGAAATGCTTGAAGCTAAAAGTAGCTTGGGGCGAGTCGCTCTTTGATTCCTCAGAGGACTTGCTAGCGACTTCATTGATTTCGCTGACGATTTGCGGAATGACCTTGGCCATTTCCTTGGCGACTAGCGATGCGATGCATTTGTCAGCGTGGTTGCGGCGGGTAGCGCGAGAAGTGTGAGATCCAAATGACGACATTGTCTGCAACAGACATCATCATAGGATTCAGACGAGATACAATCGAATCTCTCCAAACCAACATACTTAGCATTACTAGGTAAAGCATCAGGAACACGTTTAATCACATAGGCACATAGTCATAAAGGCACGTAATCCACATAAACACATAAGCACGTAAGCACATAAGCACAGAAGCACATAGGGCCACATAAGCATGTATTCCACTATATGTTGCACGTATTCGCCTACATATTTTGCACGTATTCACCTATCTTTCGCAGTTGCGTGAAGCGATCGAGAGTTGCGAGTGTGAGTAGTATGGTGAGAGTTCAGCGATTTGTTAGCGTTTTGGGATATAAATAGTTGTGCAGGTTGTGCGCGTTTAGTAAAGCGAGGAGCGAAAAGTGAATAAGTCTCCAAAAATCGAAACATATAAACGTTAAACACATAAAACACATAAAAATCGTGGAATCAGCGGGATCGTCCCGCAGCCGCTGAAATGGATTGTCCTGGGTATTAGACATTGACTACCCAAAGTGATTCGACTATTCTCAATCAACTTCGAGTACACGTCTTGGCCCTCTAGACTATGCTCGCGCCTCAATCTGGGCGAACAGCACGCATCCTTTCGGCAGTCACGTAACTCAAGTCATTGGAACCCACCGAGACTTTGGTGAGAGTTTTGTAAAACCAAAATATAGAGCGGAATAAGTCGTTAAGATGCGGGTTTCACCCCTAACTTGACGGCTTTATTCCTAGTTGTGTGATAGTCCACAAGATAGAGAGGGAGAATTTCGTCGAGATATCGATTTCACACCTAACTCGACGCAAATTCTCATGTTTAATAATAAAAATGCGTGTCGAGTGCGTGATTCTATCGAGAGTTCTCGGTTTTCACACCTAATCTCGACCAAATAACTCGTTTGTGTCATGCGAGTGTTTCCGAAAAGCGTGTGTGTGTGTTATGCCAGCTTTAGGAAAAGCTGGTTAGTTTTAGCAGGTTCGAGCGAGAGTATCAGGTAAGCTCGTACTAATCCCTACCGGGTTTGCACAAGGCGGTCTGTTGGTACTTAGACTATAGACTAGGTCAATTCTAAGACATCGACCCGGACTAGGTCGTGTCTTGCCTAATTCCCTATAGTTATGGCTCTGATACCAATCTGTCACACCCCAACCGATGGCGGAAACATCGGGGAGTGGCACTGAGCGAAATAGATTGTCCAAGAGATTCCATAACAACTATTAAATTACCATATATTTTGACGTTTACGTCCCATACCATAAACATATAAAGTAAAAACAGTTATTACAGACATTGTTCTCAAAGACAAATAAACAGTTCCGACAACTCAGATTTTATTTAGTTTGTTTCTAGACTCCCCTAGCTTGATTCCACAAAAGGTCAGCATTCACAGCATCCTAAACACCTGTCACATATGTTAAAATAAAGTCAATACACAAAGTGTAAAGGTGAGCATACAAGTTTAATAGCATATAGTATAGCGAAAGCGTTTACGCATAACCAGCATGTAACACGTGGAAGTGTGAAGCAAGTAAGCTATCGACAATGACATATGCACAGACGTGACTGCGAGTTGTACAATGCGCAACACATATCACCACTGTAATACGTGAAGTAAAACCCTTAACAACCCATGTCCACGACAGGTGCTGAGTCCAAACTATAGTACTATCGTTGCTAAGGTGTCAGGCAACAATCACTGTGTAAACATAACATACAAGCATTCAACGAATAACACGTATAACATGCGAGAGCGGTTAGCGTATAAAAGTGTTTGCGTTGTGTGTCGATGTGATTTGATATAGGTAACGTATGTAACACCCAAAAGTGCGTTAAGCAAAAAGGGATCGAGTATACTCACAAAGCGTGTTTAATAAATAAACACTTCCTTGGATTGAAGGGAGCGCTTGGAGGTTAGCCTGATCAGAGAACGATAGTATAAGCATTGAACAGTGCGTTAAACAGTGCGTCGGAGAGATGAGTGAGTGGATAGTGGTCCGGTCGGATGACCGTTGACGGATGGTCATCCGGACGGATGACCATTCGGTTGGATGGCCGTTCGGCGGAGTGAGTGTGTTTATATAATGTTTTGAACTTTGATTTTTTCGTTGTAGCATTTTGAAAAGTGTGAAGCGTTTCTATATATCAGGTCATCCGGTCGGATGGTCATCCTGACGGATGGCCGTTCGATCGGATGATGATTCGTTTGAAAGCTAATATTCTTCGAAGTTTTGAAAATTGTTTAAGTGTTGAAATTACAAGTCACCTGGGTGAATAGCCGTTCGATCGGATGGTCGTCCGATCGGATGGCTATTCGATCGAGCAACCTGTTGTCTGAAAACTTAGTAAAAATTTGTTAAGTCAAAAGTTTTGCGGTTAAACGGAGACGGTATGACGACGTGTCAAACAACGGAGACATCACCAAGCTTAGTTCAACCGATCGGATGAGAATCATCCCGTTCGATCAGACTCAACTGTCCAAGGTGAATTTTCATGTTCAACCCGTGAATCGGTCGTCTCTTTGATAGAAATCCATTCTCAGCCCGGTCCTCTACTAAAGAATGAGTAGAACACCCGAGCGAGTCGGGATCCCCTTTATTTTCAAATAAAAGTGAAGTATGTTGATGAAAAGTTTGAAATGGTTTGGAAATGTTTAGATTTTAGACGAAATTAGTGTAAAAGTATGTAGAAATCTGTTAGATCCAAACCGTTCCTGCTGAGATGAAGTCATTCTCCAAAGTTCATGAGAACCCATGGTGACGTCACCCTAGAACAGCCCCAAATCAGATGATTTCACGGTGAAAAGTTATGATTTGATGGAGAAGATGATGAGAAGGTGTGTAATGAACGTGAAAGTACAAGATTTAGAGTGAAAACTTACAAGAATCGCGAGAAATCGAGAGAAAAGGGCTTGAGAGTGCGCGGGTTGGACGGAGATGTCACATCAATGAACAGTTGATGTGACTAAGGGGTATTTATAGGTGAGGGGGTGAAAGGCGGAGGAAGTGAAGTGTGGGTCGGATAGTCGTTGGATCGGACGGCCATCCGGTCGGATGGTCATCCGGTCGGATGTCCATTCGTCCAGTTGGTCGTTCGATCGGATGGCTTGCACGGGTCAGTTTTCCAACCTTCGTTTCATGCGTTGTGCGTTGCGTTGCGAGTAAGCGATGCGATAATATTAAATAATAGTTACACAAATAACATATCTCCTAACTAAAACATAAAATAGATCTGTGTTTCGCGTTGCGATGAGATTGCGATGCGATAGAGTTGCGATTGCGTTTGCGATCAACATTCCAAACATATTTATAAAGCAAACACAAGTAACACATAATAACACACACACACATAGAACAATAACCTTAACTGTGATTTGAATTGCGATGCGGTAGCAGTGTGATATCATTTAGTAGAATAGCTTTTAGTTGCGTTTATCGCATTGTTACTTCACATAGTAAAAATTCGTAGTTTAAAACAGCGTTAACTATTACATATCGACGATCGGGTCTGTAAGTACAAGCAATAATTAAGCAAGGAAAGACATATCGGATTAACAACCTGATGTTGACCTTGACTTTGACTTTGACTTTGACTTCTACTTTGACTTTGACTTCGGAATGTCGGGTTGTTACACCTTTCCCTGGAGAAACTTTTAACAATACCTTGTCTCCAACTTGAAATTCCAATGGTTTTCGTCTGTTATCTGCATAACTCTTTTGACGATCTCGTGCTTCTTTTAGTCTTTCCTTGACTTGAATAATCTTGTTCGTTGTTTCTTGTACTATCTCTGGTCCAGATAGTTGCTTTTCTCCAATCTCTGCCCAACAGACTAGAGTTCGGCACTTTCGTCCATAAAGTGCTTCAAATGGTGCAGTATTAATGTTGGTATGATAACTGTTGTTGTAAGAAAATTCTATTAATGGTAAATGATCATCCCAATTTCCTACAAAGTCAATTACACAGGCTCTAAGCATATCTTCCATTGTCTGAATTGTCCTTTCACTTTGTCCGTCCGTTTGAGGATGATAAGCTGTGCTTAGATTCAACCTGGTTCCCATTGCTTTTTGGAAACTTGTCCAAAAATGAGATATAAAATGGCTATCTCTGTCAGACACAATGGATAAAGGAATTCAATGTAATGAAACTACTTCATTTACATATAACTTGGCTAACTGTTCCATACTGAAAGTTTCCTTTGTAGGTAAGAAATGAGCAGATTTGGTTAATCTATCTACAATCACCCAGATTATATCATTACTTTTTCGTGTCTTGGGTAATTTGGTAACAAAGTCCATTGTTATCAATTCCCATTTCCATATTGGCATTTCTAATTGCTGCAATAACCCTAAGGGTTTCTGGTGCTCAGCTTTAACCTGTGAACAGGCTAAACATTTAGCAACATAGTTTGTTATATCCTTTTTCATTCACATCCACCAGAAATTCTTTCTTAAATCTTGATACATCTTATCATTACCGGGATGTATCGTATACTTAGACTTATGGGTTTCTTCTAGGATTTGGTTTCGTAGGTTCCCTTGAATCGGAATCTAGATTCTTTTCTTATGGAATCTCCAAATTCCATCGGTTCCTTGTTCTAATTCATTAATCATTCCTTTTAATCCTCAGCATCGTCCTTGATTGGTGTTTCCTGTACCTCTCTAATTTGCTCATTTAGATCTATCTGCAGATTTATTCTGAGAGAGCGTACTCGTTTTGGATTTTCATGATACTTTCGACTTAATGCATTAGCCACTACATTAGATTTTCCTGCATGATACTGGATATCACAATCATAATCACTAAGAATTTCCATCCAACGTCTCTGTCTCATATTTAATTCCTTTTGCCCAAAAACATATCTTAAACTCTTATGATCTGTGAAGACAACAAACTTACTACCATAGAGATTGTGTCTCCAAATCTTAAGGGCAAAAATTATGGCTCCTAACTCTAGATCATGGGTTGTATAATTCTCTTCATGTTTCTTAAGCTGTCTAGAGGCATAAGCTATATACTTTTGACGTTGCATTAGCACACATCCGAATCCTAACTTAGATGCATCACAATAGACTACAAAGTCCTCAGTTCCTTCTGGTAACGCGAGTATCGGTGTGTTGGTTAATCTTTGTATTAAAATCCTAAAGGCTTCTTCCTGTTTTGGTCCCCATTCAAACTTAACTGATTTACGAGTCAGTTTGGTTAATGGAATGGCTATTCTAGAGAAATCTTGAATAAAACGTCTATAATATCCTGCCAGTCCAAGAAAACTTCTCACCTCCGCTGGTGACTTAAGGACATTCCATTTGGTAATTGCCTAGATTTTTGTGGGATCCACATGAATTCCTTCATGATTAACCAGATGTCCAAGGAATTGCACTTCTTGTAACCAAAATTCACATTTTGAGAATTTAGCATAAATCTTTTCTTTTCTCAATAATGTCAGAAGTGCATGCAAATGCTCTGCATGATCCTCCTTATTCTTTGAGTAAATTAGAATATCATCTATAAAGACAATTATGAATTTATCCAGGTATGGTTTACATATCCTGTTCATCATGTCCATAAATGCAGCTGGGGCATTGGTTAAACTAAATGGCATGACTGTAAATTCATAATAACCGTACCTTGTTCTGAAAGCAGTTTTAGGAATGTCCTCTTCCTGTACTTTCATTTGATGAAATCCTGAGCGTAAGTCTATTTTAGAAAAGAATCGAGCTCCTTGAAGTTGATCGAACAGGTCATCGATTCTCGGTAGTGGGTACCGATTTTTAATAGTAACCTTATTCAATTCTCGATAGTCGATGCACATACGCATCGATCCATCCTTCTTTTTGACAAATAACACCGGTGCTCCCCATGGCGAAGAACTAGGCTGTATAAAACCTTTTTCAAGTAGTTCGTCCAACTGTTTCTTCAGTTCCTGCATCTCTGTTGGTGCTAGTCGATATGGCGCTTTGGCAATCGGTGTCGTTCCTGATATTAGGTGAATTCTAAATTCAACCTCTCGATCTGGCGGTAATCCAGGTAACTCTTCTAGAAAAACTTCTGGGAATTTAGATACTACAGAAATATCTTTTAATTCTTTTCCTTTAGTGTTAATGATTATGAAAATCATATACACCATTCCTCCTTTCCTTGCATAACTAGCAGCTTTCATCACAGAGATGAATTTTGTTAACCTGGTTGGTTTGTCTCCTTTAATTGTGATATTTTCACCATTTGGTTTACTTACTTGTACAGACTTTTGATCACATAAAATACTGGCATGATTGGCTACCAACCAATCCATTCCTAATACGACATCGAATCCAGCTAGATTCATTGAAAAAAGGTTAGCTAAAAAGTTATGGTTTAAAATTTCTATCCTTGCTCCCTGCAGGATTTCGCTTATCTTAATTGAATCTCCATTTGTTGTCTCCACCCGATAGTCTTGTTGAAGTTTAGTTAATGGTTGGTTGAGAAGTTTGCACCAGAGTCAATACTTTAGCAAAAACATCATTAACTAAAAATGTACTGGCGATCACATCCGGAATCATCTTGGCTTCTTCAGCTGTCAGAACGAATGCTCTGGCATTCTTCTTGGGTCCTCCGTTTGACGTAGCTTTGCTGGTTGTCGCTAGAGCTAGTTTCGGTGTTGGTGCATGATATAGGGTAAAATACACATATTTGTCCCGTGTAGATTGTATAATTATTGTACAAGTTTTATTTATTTTTATTTAGTTTTAGTGTTATATTACATTATTTTGTGTTGGGCTAGGTCCTAGTGCAAATGAAGCAAAAAAGAGTAATAATTAAATAACCAGCCAGTTGGCAGAGTGGGGCGTCAGTGACTGAAGTAAAATCGCAGTTATTTTCTGTGAGTGAGCCGTGGCCATTATATCTATTTTATAAGTTAAAGGGCTGCCACACAAAATAGATATATTTGGATCGAGAGAAAAGGTTAGGCCAACATCAATATCTAGCTTTATAATTTAAGTCCATTGGTATTAGGTCGCATGAAGTTTGGGCTGCTAAGATACACATCACACGAAAGAGCTGCCATATATTTATCATTGTTGGTGGCTATTAATTAATTAATTGTGGGTTCCATGCTATTATTATTGTTTTGGATGAAATTTTCTAATAGAAAATTGGTGGGCCGTGAAAAGCATTATTGTCCAACAACAATTTGGTGGATTCAATGTGTTGGGTTTTAAAAACATTCTTTAAATAATATTACCTATTAATACCCTAAGGAGGCTTTGGACAAATACAATTTTGGACGAAAATACATAGAGAATTCGAATTGGACATGGAAAGTAGGCTTGGCAGGCCCACCACATGACGGTTATATGTCGGCATTGGGTGTGGGGGACTTTTAATGAAAGTTATATATTCCCATATTCTTGGACGCAAAGGAGATAGACAGAAAGCACGTACATCAGGAACGATTAGGGACAGATCCGCACATCATACGGCTGAAGACGAATCGAGAAGGAGGGAGTTATTTATTGGTTCGAGGGTTTAAGCCGCGATCAAGTTTCAAGTCCGGGTTTGCAATTTCTTAGTGTTCAGTTTTAATAACTTTGTGTTTTTAAATTTGATTACTATGGATTGTTTATTATTCAAGACTTGTTTCTTTTTAGTGGTTATGATTCTTGGCTAGATTTTCTTTAACTACCTAGACGGATGAATGATTGTTTAAAGTTGCGTTTTTTTTATGATGGATAATTGATTTTTATGGATTGTTTATGAATTGTAGGCGACTTGTTTAATTGATTAGATGTGTTTGCATGCTTAATATTGTTTGAAAACTGTTTATTACTTCGCATGAATCTTGGTGACGGTCTTTATCACATAATAGAGTCGTGCTAGGTTTTAGATTGTGGTGAGTGTCTATATCACATAATAAATCTTTAATCTTTAGGGTTAAATCGGCCAATAAACCTTAGAAGTAATATTCGGTAATCTTATAAAATTAAGTGTTCTACTAATTCTCAATAGCTGAGAGGTGCGAGATTATTGTTAGGTCTAAGTCATTAAACCGTAAGGTAGGAGCTTCATTAGGAGTAAACCTATTGGCTATTGTCTAACAAGTCTAATCGAGAAATCAAGTTTACCCTAGGTTTAGGTCTCGAGAGGGAGTGAACCTTGTAGGGTACTTTCATAAACCCATTAGATGTCTTAAGAGAGAGTCTAACAACCGGTAATTGAAACAACTTCTAGGGTGCCATAAGTGTCTCTAGAGAAGGGTTAGGAGTCTTGTTCGGTATCCCGAAAAGTGAGAATTTTATGATCCCGGTTCCATATTAATCAATATCCTAATAAAATCGTTACTAAAAGCAATCAGGATTCCTGTCTAGGTAGTGCCTTCCACCATCTGAGTTTAAGTCCCAAGTTAGTTCGCGTTGTTAATCTAGCTAATTTAGTTTAATCTTTATTTGCATATTTAGGATTTTTAGTAACCCCCCCCCCCCCAATCAAATAAACAAATTAGTTAAGTCGTGTCAGTCCTAGTCTAAATAGAGTCATAAACGTAATTAGAGAGTCTCGTGGGTTTGATACTCGGACTTACTTAGGCTATACTGCATTGACCGGTACAATTGTCGGTTGTGTGGTCTAGGTTTTAGAGAGTCTTAGTTAATAAATTTAAAACTTAGCGTGTCTAGTTTAGGTTAAAATTAGTTAGTTTTAATTGACCACTTTTAGCACATCAAGTTTTTGGCGCCGTTGCCGGGGACTTTTTGGCAATTGCGTTGATTACTTTATTTGGACTTAATTGACATCATACGTGCTAGTTGTTTTCTTTTGTTTGAGCCATAGGAGTCTAAGTATTTTAGTGCCTTTAATATTTTGTTGAGTCAGTTATTTTTTAGAGTCGTTCCACTTATTTTGTTTAGTCAGTTACTACAACCACCACCTTCCCGTCTTCCGAGTCCGCCACCTGTTGTCCATATGAGTGAGCAACTCACCTATCACCCTTCCCGCCATCAATAATGATAAATCATGGAAGATCACGTCCTACATCATGACCGCCATCACCAATTCGTGCCAATTTCAAGGTTTTGATGACGAGGATGCTCCAGCTCACCAGCTCACATTAGCCACCTCACCCGCCTCTGTAGCACCTTTTCTATTGAATGTGCCAATCTCGATGCCCGCTTCCTTCAAGTCTTCCCATTTTCACTTGCGGGCCGCGCAGCCACCTGGCTTGATTCCTAGCCCGCCGGCACATTCACCACATGGGCAACCCTCAGAGATGTTTTCCTAGACAAATACTTCCCACCCGAGAAAGCATCTCGTCTTCGTGATCAGATCCATTCATTCTGAATGGACCCTGACGAGCCCTACCACCTTGCTTGGGAAAGATTCCAAACCCTACTCTCTCGTTGCTCTCAACACGGCTTATATGATTGGGCACTTGTAGAGAAATTCTACAATGGTCTCACTCCCGAGACTCGAGCCCCGTTCGACACTTCAGCAGGAGGCCACCTCTTAGGAAAGAAATCAGTGGCTGAATGCAATGACCTTTTTGAGAGCTTTGCACATTCCGATATCGATCATCGCACTACCACCAGGACTTCCATTCCTGTGTCTAGTACTTCCTCGGCCGTTCGAGGAATACACCAAGTTAGCTTGGAAACAACGGTAGCCGCAGTGATAGAAAATCTCGAGAGAAAGTTTAGCAATCAACTTCTAGAGCTTAGGAAGCAGGTAGAGAGGTGTGAGGTGTGTAGAGGAGGTCATGATACCATTGAGTTCCCACAACTTACCTAAGAGCAAGTCGAATTGATCACTAGTCAAAATCCTAACTTCAATTACAATTCGAACTCGCTTGGCAATAGTAATAATAATAATTGGCGTTCCTCCGGTAATCCCCCTGGTTTCCAATCGAGCCAAAATCAACACCAGGGGCAGGGACAATTCCATAGTGGGGGTTCGAATAGTCAAGGTTCAAGTAACCAGGATTTAGGCAGTGGGTTAGAGGAGATTAAGGCCATGTTGGCACAAGTGATCACTAGAGACCAGGTCACTCAGAAAACCCTAGAGGAGCATGCTACCATGATAAGGAATAATCATTCCACCTTTCTAGATCTCCAGAGGCAGTTAGGTGACATTACCCGACAGTTGCAAGAACGACCACCGGGTCAGTTCTCGGGTAACACTCAACCCCATCCAACCAATCATCATGTGAAAGCCATAACCACTAGGTCAGGTCGGGAGTTAGGAGAGTTTGAGATGCCACCGGTTCGAGTAGAGGAAGAGGAACCGGTGGATGAGGAGATAGAGTTAGAGGCTCCTCCACTAGAAAAGGTTGTTAGGAAACCGGTTAAGCTAGTTAGACCGAATCCTGAGATTGATCATGCTCGTGCTCCTTATCCTGAACGTTTAAATAACCAAAAAATACTCTAAGGAATACGGGTACTAATCAGAGCAGCAATACTAAATCGATGCCTATGAGTGTGAAATCTGCGGAAGAACATCTTGCTCTACTTGCCTCATTCGTTGCTTCGTATGAGAACTACATTCAGGGGAAGATATTTGATCCTGCCACTTTAGATGAAGATTATGATCAGATTGACCCTGATGACTTAGAGGAGATGGATCTACAATGGCAAATGGCCATGATTTCCAGAAGAGTCAAGAGGTTCATGAACAAAACAGGAAGGAAGTTTGTAGGGAAGAGTGTTGGTTTTGACAAGACCAAAGTGAGGTGCTTTAACTGTCAAAGTTATGGGCATTTTGCTACAGAATGTCAAAAACACAAAACTGAGGCTTCAAGTCAGGGTTCAAACAATAGGAATGCATCAAACAACTCTAGCTCAAGGGCCTTGATCTCTACTACACGAGAGGGTTCGTATGACTGGAGCGTTCATCTGGAAGATGATGAGAATGTCACACAGGCATTCATGGCAGAGATAGTGCCAGTTTATGATGTTGAAGCTACAGTAGATGATGCTGAAGTTGAGAAGGAAAGTGAAGCTGAGGAAGATAAAGCTGATCAGACAACTGAAGCTGAAGAGGAAAGGCTGAAGTCTGACTATGAAAGGGAAGCTGAAGAAAAAGATGCAAAATATAAAAGATTGGAAGCTCAAATTGCTGCTCTCATGGCCAACTTAGACAAGCCAACAGAGAGGTAAGTAATTCTGCTAGTTCTATTTGCTTAAGATGTCGTGAATTACAGGGTGAATTTGATAGATTATCAACTGAAAATCAAAGTCTGGTTAACGAAATATCTAACATTAAAGAATCAAACTTTTTTGTTAAAAGAAATTAGTCTATGTATTTGAAGAAAATTAAAGGCTATGAAGCTGTAATTAGGGCTGTTCAAATTGCTCGGCGCTCGACGCTCGTTCGATGCTCGCTCGAAAAATGCTCGGAATTTGCTCGTTCGATTCAGCTCGATTGAAAAAAATGCTCGGTTCGGTTTGTAAACGAACCGAGCACGAGCAAAGGTCCGCTCAGTTCGGTTCGGTTCGGTTGGCTCGATTTAACTTTTAATATATATATATATATATATATATATACATACATACTTGTGTGTGTATCGTTTTTAATGAAATGACTAGAGACCAACATCAACAATGTTTGGTCCAAAATCCAAATAGATCTCATTTAAGTAATTAGAATTCAAATCTAATATCAATATTCCATTATCCAATACTTTAATGTCCAATTTAAGTATTGAGTCAAAATTTCAAATACTAAAATGTGAAGTGTCGATCAATACTCAAGTCTCAACCCGCCATTCAATTCAGAAGTAATCAAAACCCCCCATTGGCCATCGTTATTCGATTTCTCCATCGCCACTCGCCAAGACGGCAACTCGCCAGGGTATGTTTCAGTCGATCGACAATTTATCTTCACGCTTAGCTAATCTCGATAGAACTAGTTGAGTGTTTTTGTATTCCTTGTTATTTGTTAAATTTTTACTTGTGTTCTATTGGATGAAACATCAGGGACGAAAACTGCACTTTATTCTAATAACTAGCACTCCCATCGTCACTTTCCTTGTTTGTTCTGCGACGCTCGATACTCGCTCGACGTTCGTTCGAAAAATGCTTGGATCGAAAGACGCTCGCTCGACTTTGGCTCGGTTGAAAAAATGCTCGGTTCGGTTCGGATCGGTTTATAAACGAACTGAGCACGAGCAAAGGTCTGATCGGTTCGGTTTGGCTCGTGAACGGCCCTAGCTGTAATTGAAGTTTCAACCTGCAAAATAAATGAAAAACTTCAAAGTATAGACTTAGCTCATGACACTATGAGTGAGAAAACAAAAGAGGTTTCTGAAAAGTGCAAAGAGTTGTCTGAGGCACAATTAAAAATTGTTGAACTTGAAAAGAAACTGAGTCAGTTTAGAGATTCCACTTTTGTTATGAAGCACGTGATGGGTGGGTTAAAGAAGAGTAATGACAAGACCAGTGTGGGATTCAAGGGCTTTAAGGAAGTCCCACCTCCTCTTAGTCATGACTATTCATTCCTACCTGATGAAGATGAGTTAACAGACTTTCTGTCAACATCACCAAGTAGTTCCACATCAAGTCAAGGTGATGTGTCTGAGAGTGATGATGCTAAGAAGGAAAATAACAGAGAACCCGTTTTGAAAAGGAAAAATTCACATCCTAAGAATAAAAATCAAACTTATGATAAAAAGGTTACTTTTGTTCAAGGAAGTGACATGAAAAACGAAACAGTTGTTATTGAAAACGAATCAAATGTAGAGTGTGCAAAGAATAAGAACATAGAAAAATCTGAATCCAAGCAAACTGAACAAAATCCTTCCAAGTCATCATCATCTAATGAGGGATCTAGTTCAAAGACTTCAGTTAAGACGTCTTCGAAAAAGAGATCGTGCTTCAAATGTCATACAAAGGGACATGTAGCTAGCTGTTGTCCTTACAGAAAGACTGAAGCACAAGTGAGTGAGAAACAGAGAAAGAAGTCACCAGAGAAGAGTGGTGATAAAAAGGAAAGAGAGTCTAACTCTCCAAAGAAATCTACTCCTAAGCAACAAGAGGGTGTTGCTGGTGGTGTAGATAAGGCTGAAAAAGGAACTCAACAAGTTCCTCGTTTTCAAAGAAATCAACAAAGATTTCAGCCTGAATCTACATCAGGCAGATATGAGAGACCTAGAAGCAGTTCATCAAGAATGAACAATTATAATTCAAATAATTTTAGAAGTCAAGGTCAATATCAAAATCGATACCAAAATAATGGTGTTCGAACTTTTTATAACAATGGCTTTAGAAATTACAACAATCAAGATTCTTGGAATCAAAACTAAAGGTTTCAAAATCAAAATTTCCAAAGGTCACAAAGTCCAAACTTGCATAGGAATCCTCAGGACCAGAGACCTCGTGGAAATCAAAACCCATTTCCATAAACAGGTCCGAGATCCAAGACTCCAATTAGGAGTGATGGATATTGGTTGGATGTTCCTGTAGTTGGTGAATCTGGACTACCCAAGACCATTAAGGCTTGGGTCCCCCAATCTAACTAATCTTTTGTTTGGTGTGTGTAGGAGCTGCTAAGGAGGATTATCAACTTATGGTATGTTGATAGTGGCTGCTCTAGGCACATGACGGGGATGCGAGATTGTTTTCTGAATTTGAAGAATATGATGGTGGACATGTGAATTTGCTGGTGCTAAAGGTGGTAGGATTACTGGACGAGGAAAAGTGATAAATGGGAAGATCACTTTGGACAAAGTGAACTATGTTGAGCAGCTTAAACACAACCTGATGAGCGTATCACAAGTCTGCGATAAGGGTCACTCGGTCCACTTTACCAAGTCTGAAGCATTGGTGTTAAAACCGGGTTTGGTGATACCGGACGATTAGATAGTGATGTGTGCACCGAGAAGAAATGATACTTATGTCATGGACATGGGTGCCAAGGATCTGTCTGCTGTGGTGGCGTGTTTACTGTCAAAAGCATCTAAAGCTGAATCAATGTTGTGGCACAGACGCATGGCCTATATTCACTACCGCAAAATGAATTACATTATTAAAAATGAGCTAGTGAAAGGGGTTCCAATGCAGAGGTTTCATGTGGAAGATAAATGTCTTCCATGTCAAAAGGGAAAACAACACAAGAAACCTCATAAGTCTAAAACAGTAAATTCCATAGATGCCCCTTTTGAATTTCTTCACATGGATTTATTCGGTCCGGTGAACGTGAGGAGCATAGGTGGAAAGTACTACTGTCTTGTTGTCACTAATGATTACTCATGTTATTCATGGGTTTTCGTTTTAGGCACAAAAGATGAGACAGCGGAGATGCTGATAGATCTTTTTACAAAATTGGAAAACATCCATGAAGCAAGGATCAAGAGGATAAGGAGTGATAATAGCACGGAGTTCAAGAATCTGATTCTGGATCTCTACTGTCTTTGAAAGGGAATAGAACATCAATATTCTGCTCCTTATAAGCCTCAACAGAATGGAGTAGCGGAGAGGAAAAACAGGACGTTGATTGAAGCCGCTAGGACTATGCTTTCAGATTCAAAGCTACCAGTTCTTTTCTGGGGAGAAGCTGTGAATACAGCTTGCTACGTCCTAAACAAAGTTTTAACCGTTAAACGTTTTAACAAAACTTTTCATGAATTAATGTTTAACGAAAAAACAAACTTGAAAAGCTTTGAACCATTTGGATTATCCCGCACCATTGTGCGAAACAAAGATAAACAAAAATTGGGTGAGGTGGCTGACGAAGGCTACTTTCTAGGTTATGTGCCTAGCACACCGAATAAAAGGGTTTTTAATCTAAAAACTGGTAAAATTGAGGTTGTGTTTAATGTCAAAATTACTACATACAAACCTCAACAATCAACGAGTGGTCCAGCTATATTATATGATTATGATAGTGTGTTTAAATCATCTAATATTCCAGAGTTTTCTAATTCAGGTGATTCTCAGTTGATTCAAACAGTGATTAGTGAAGATGATGAAGGCGACTTTATGCCTAGATCGAGTGTTGATATGACAGATGCTCCGAAAGCTTCCTCTAGTGCTGTTGTCTATGATTCAAGCGATAGTGAGTCTGAACCTTTTCAGGGGGAGGATTTCACTAATCCGTTTGCTAATCAGAATATTTAGGGGGAGGTTAGATCAAACCTGGGTGATAATCTAGAAGTGGACGCCAATGCTACTACACGAGCAAATAGAGATCATCCAGTTGACATGATACTTGGAGATCCTACTGCAGGTGTTCAGACAAGAAGAAGCATAGCCATGAATTCAGGTCTTTTTGCTTCGATTGAGAAGACTGGAATTGTGAACGAGTGCTTGTATAGTTTCTTTATTTCCCAAGATGAGCTGAAGAATATTCATATGGCTCTGAAAGACAATTCATGGGTTGAAGCTATGCAAGAGGAATTGGCCCAGTTTGCAAAGTTAAAGGTTTGGGAGTTAGTTGACCTTCCTAAAGGTGAAAAAGAGATTGGCACTAAATGGGTGTTTAGGTGCAAGAAGGATGAAAGAGGAATCGTGACGCGTAACAAGGCTCGATTGGTGGTCAAAGGTTTCAATCAGCGGGAAGGGATTGATTACAATGAGGTGTTTGCACCAGTGGCAAGGCTGGAAACAATTCGTTTGTTCCTAGCCTTCGCTTCATTCAAGGGCTTCAAGGTTTATCAACTAGACGTGAATAGTGCATTTATTTATGGGAAAGTCCAAGAAGTGGTGTATGTCTCACAACCAGATGTGTTCGTTGATCCAGACTATCCAGATCGGGTTTACAAACTTGATAAGGCTTTGTATGGATTACATCAAGCTCCCAGGGCGTGGTACGAGACACTGTCTACACATCTGATCAAGAATGGTTTTCAAAGAGGTCAGATTGACAGTACATTGTTCATCAAGAGAAAGAAGGAAGATTTTCTGCAGGTATAGGTATACGTGGATGACATCATCTTTGGGTCATTAGACGAAAACATGTGTAAGGAGTTCGAGAAGGTGATGAAGAGCAAGTTTGAAATGAGTGCTATGGGTGAGCTGTCTTACTTTCTGGGATTACAAGTTGATCAGAAGGAGGATGGGATGTTTATATATCAGACAAAGTATGTGTATGAAATTTTTTCTCGATTCAAAATGGAGGATTGCTCTACTTTCAACACACCCATTTGCGAAAATCACAATCTTGGCCCAGATCATGAAAGTACTGAAGATGTTGATCCGACTCAGTATAGGGCAATGATTGGTTCTCTAATGTACCTGACTGTTTCAAGACCCGACATCATGTTTGCCGGTTGTCTGTGTGCCAGATATCAGGCGAATCCAAAAGAGTCTCACATGAAAGCAGTGAAGCGTATTCTTTGTTACTTGAAGGGGAAACCTAAACTTAGGTTGTGGTATCCAGTTGATAGTGATTTGAAGTTTGTTGCTTACACTGACTTAGACTTTGAAGGATGCAAGTCTAATAGGAAGTCTACAACAGGTGGTTATCAGTTCTTAGGAGGCAGGATTGTGTCTTGCCAATGCAAGAAGCAATCTTATATGTCTACCTCTACGTGTGAAGCTGAATATATTGTTGTGGTTAGCTACTGCTCTCAGGTTCTCTGGATTCAACAGCAGATGCGTGATTACGGTTTAGATTTCACTCGTACTCCTATTATGATAGACAATAATGCCACTATATCAATCACAAACAGTCCCGTAAAACACAGTAGAACTAAACATATTAACATTCGTCATCATTTTATACGGGATTGTGCTGAAAAGAAACTAATTGAACTTCATAGAGTCGACACACTAGATAACCTTGCTGATCTTTACACTAAAGCTTTTGATAGAGCTCGCTTTGAACATTTAGTTGAACTCAACGGGATGAGGAATCCTGAATAACTGGTTTTTCATAAGAATTTTGTAAATAGTTTACTGCTTTCTTAAAAATAAAAAATACAAAAACAATGAAAAATCAAAATCATAAAAAATAGAAAATCAAAAATGAGTTGTCACTGTGTGAAAAAGAAGAGATTATAGTACATCAGCAAGTTAGACTATCACACTGAAAATGAATTAAATTACTTAAGTGTGGTAGCAGCTTCATCATATGATGTACCAGTAGGCAAAAACCATGAAATAATCAACTTACCAAAGTGATATAAACCTAAATACACTGAGTATGATTGGGGAACACATCAGTGGTGTATGGTTTAATAACCTTAAATCTTGCGTTGATAGATTGCCAAAATCTGAGGTTTTGGGTCTTTATATTGTTATTTCATCCGGGGATATCAGGGTTGTCCTTCTGCTGCATCCAGATACATGCTGACCTAGGCACAACCAGGATATCTTAAAAGATATAAAAATGCCAAAACCCTGAAAATGAAGAAGCTCTCCTAGAGAGTCATTCAAATGTGCAAAATGCATAAATCGTACCAAAAATGGTATTTGTCATAGCACTCGATAGATATTTTGGTCACTTTGATGTACAGAAGTACTGACCTGATCACCAATTATCTATCCTTGAAAAACAAAACGGATGAATTTAGTATACTCACCTACTACGATGAATCTTTATGCATACCTTGATCGCGGGGGTACATCCTGAAGTCGGACACGCTAATATATCATAATAAAATTACCTTAACTATCATACGGTAATGGTACTTGAAATGTTCATGCATTTTGTTTAGGTGGTCAAACATACTGGTAATCGTCTTGGACTGCTTTTCACGAAAAAATATATAAAGAATTATCTAATAGTGTGAAAACAGTTTGATTGTGCTGATATGATCTTCTTACCGGTGATTCTCACAAAAATAGAGTGTTTATTGTTTTTGTTATTTATTTGCTTTCAGAAAATATAAAAATCCAAAAATAGTGTCTTTTTCTGTTAAAAATCTTAACGTAAGGAAAACTGTTATTCTTGGAGGAGTTGTTACCGATAGGGGGAGACAGTGTTAGAAAGTGGGTTCAAAATTTTAAATCATGCAGGTTATAGGGTGTTTGATTAAAAATTGTTTAACGTTGTTGAAAAGTTCTTATGGTTTATCGAGATGTTTGTTTTATAGTATACAGATTGAAGCAGTATGTTGCTGAAGAGTTGCTGTGAAGTGAAGACTTACTTGGAATGCTAAATCAAAACTTGGAAGATTTGGTGATTGGATACATCAGCTTAGGGGGAGTCTGTTGCTGACAGTATTCGTGTTGAAGCTGACGCTATCCAAAGACCAAAAGACTATGAGATTCTGAAGACTAAAGTTACCTTTGCAAGCTATTGTCAAGGGGGAGTTTGTTGGTGCATGTTATGTGACAACCGTCTTGGATAGGTCTTTGGATATTAAACAAGGTTGGGCCGCGAAGACTTACGAAGACTGAAAGGGATTCGAGTTGTGTTTGAAGCCCAAACCAAGTCCAAGTTCGAGTTCATGTTTAAGTCTATGTAATCAAGCCCGAATTCTATTTAGAATTCGTGTGGGCTTAGCCCAATTCGAATTGTAGGTTGTGAGTATATAAACAACCTTTAGCTTTAGTTTTAGGGTTAGATTTTTAGAGATTCTAGAGTTTGAGAGAGTTTGAGAAAACACAGAACATTGGCTATGAGTTCTTGTGATCTTAGGTGATTGTAAATGTTCTCGTTGGATAATCATAGAAGATCAGTTTATGAAGTGCTACGTATTTCTTGTTTCTGTCTAACGAATTTATCTAGGGGATTCCGCACCCTTGGTAGATTATCAGTTTTGTGACGATTCATACGGGAAAGGGGACCTACATTCGGACAGTTCAGTTTGATATGACCAGCTTCTCCACAATTGTAGCATAGCCTATTGCTAGCTTTCTTCCTGCAGTCTTCTTCCTTATGTCCAGACATTTTGCAGAAATTGCAGTATATTGAGCACCTTCCTGAGTTCTTCCTTTTGCAATACTTGCAGTTGGGTGAAGAGGAAGAACCTGTACCTTTCCTACGGTAGGAATTACCATAACGAAATTCTTGGGTAAGCTTTTGAGCTAGGTTCTTTCTCTGATTTTCCTCTTGTGTGCGTATTAATTCATCAGTCAAGGTGTTGGCCAGTTCTACAACTTCTTCTATGGTTTGTGGTCTAGCTGCCTTGACTACATGTCTAATCTCACTGATTAATCCCCAGATGTAACGGGAGATTAATACTGACTCTGGTGAGGCTAAGGTTGGTCCTATCCTAGCATATTCGAAGAATATGGTAGTATAACCTCTACAGTCTATTCCAATCATTTTATGATTTAGGAACTTATTGGCGATTTGTTCCTTTTTCATGAGGAGGACATAATTTTCTTTCAACTACCCTCTTAAAGTTGGTCCATTCCATATTATAAACTCTGTCACTTCCTCTAGATTGGAGAATGGTATTCCACCACTCTAAGGCTGCATTCTTAAAAAGATTAGAAGCAAACATAATTTTATCTTCATCTGCACATTTACTTATTTTTATGACTGCTTCTGTTTTTTCTATCCAGCGTAAGGCTGAAATGGGTCCTTCATTGCCTGAGAATTCTATTGGTTTGCAGGCCAAGAATTCTTTATAAGAACAACCATATGATATGGTCCTTCTTCTTTTTGGAATATGTGCTTGGATAAGTGGTCCGTGATTTTTGTTCACGTTGTGACTTGGTTCAGTGGGTGCACACTTACTTCCAATTATAGAATTATTATTTTCTGCTTCTTGATAATATATGGCATAGCATCTATGATTCCTTGTGCTACTATATGTTCAATGGCACTTTTATTCACTTGGTTCCCGTTCTTATCGTTATTCTGGTTTTCCTGATTTACTTCGTTGTCCATCTGAATTGTAAACATTTACCAGGTATTAATATCAAAGAATAAGATTAACACAAACAATCACTCAAACAGATTGATCCAAAAACGTCGAGCATTGTGACTTACTCTTTTTATATATATCAATATGCATCTAGTACAAATTACAACTGTAATTTAAATACTAGTAACTATGCATCGATATATATTAGTTTATCTATTTTAGTTGATTTTTTTCAAAGTAACAATATATATATATATATATATATATATATATATATATATATATATATATATATATATTATATTAGGTGCTAGCTTATCTAGAACTGCATCTCACGCTCGTCATACTTCCAGACGAGTTTCTCTCCTATCTGACGGATTCGGTTTCCCTCTTCAACTAACTCTTCGCCATATTCGCGAAGTTCATCCACATTTTCTTGGTTCATGGGTGGTAGTGGTGCTGGTACTGGTTCAGGGTAACGTGGTATGGGTTCTCCATAAGGGTACGGATTATCCAATATATCCTGAATTGCCCTGGGATCATTCCACCATGGGTCTAAAGGGTTCAGTGTTGTATACTGCTCTATAGGATTTGGTGCGGGAATTCTAGGGATCTCATTGGGGTCAAATGTTGGGATTGGGAATTGGTTTTCCTGGTTCTGTTCTAAATCCATTGGTTGGTTAGGGAATAAGGTTAGAAGTTCTGGTTCAGCTACTTTGTTAAGATTAGGGTCTGTTGCTATGTTTGCTAACATGTGGAAATCTGCTAATTGCCTATCAATTTCCTCCTCCCATGATAGTCTAATTTCCTAGGTTTGGGTATTCATTTCTTTATTTGCTTTTGCTATTGCTCGTTGTTGTTGGAGTTTGTTCATTCTTTTCCTCCTCTCATGCGCTCATCTACTAAACCAGCCTCTCTTTTTAGGGGGAAATGGTTCCTCAGATTGGGCTTTAAAGATAAAGATTCCTTCCTCATAATCAGCGGAGTATCCTGAGGTTGGCTGGGATGAGGTTCTTTCATTCTTTGGGGAATGAGGTAATTGACGGTAAGCGTCGGAGGTATCTTGCTCACTCATACTGTAAACTAACAAATTGTCAAATAACACAAAATAATAATGTACATATTTACACAGAATCACATAAGTTATTTCCTAAGACAATTAGTTAAAATTTAGGTATTAACAGAACACCTAAATAGATTAAACCAGTGGCATGGCTCTGATACCACCTGCTGTCGCAGCCCCCGACCCCTACCCCGAGAGCGGGTGCCGCGAGCCAACAGTTAGGTGGTATCAGTGTTTATTAATTTGGCAGCGGAAATGAGACATCAGGACCGTAGTTAGGAAATATTATCAGAGTTTCAAAACACCAACTTTTATAATAAATAAATGGGATAAAATCCAAGTTTCATTGATAATACATTTTTAGGGATAAACCCTAATTATTGAAGCCATAAACTCATTTTTATTTAGGTAACTTTTATAGTCACTTCTTTAAGCCTTCAGTGCTCCACGACTGGCTTCTATTAGCTTCACATTAAGTTACCTGAAACACGTTTTAAAAAAGTTTTATCAGCAAGAAATACTGGCGAGTGAATCCCAGTTTAATCAAAACAAGCTTTTATAACTTCACAGTATTGAGAGCGATTACAATGTTTATATCTACCAATATACTCATTCAGTATTTGTCATGTTCACAGTTCCATGATGGTGGTCATGTTACTCATTGGCTAACTCGTTGTCCAATAGTAACGGATTACTAGTAGTGTATACAAAACCCCACATACCGGCAGCAATTGTAGAATACATAAACTCAATCACTGTTAAGTATAATTGAAAACATTTGAGGTTTTGTAAAACAGTTTGGTAGAAAAAGAGAATGACTCACTTTGTAGACTTAGGTAATTCTACAGCTTCTGGGGTGTTCCTGATTATATTCTATTAAAATAAGCAATGCACATGTGTGAGTAAGATAACCCAAATCACATTAGTCATACAACACGAGACAGAACTCCAACGAACTTAGTCAGGTAGAGCCTCGACATGCGTTACGGAGTCCTAGATCAATCGGGTAGGGTAACAAATTAGAGATCGGGGTTAAAATACTTACAACGAGTCAGAGCTTCGTGTTTTAGGGGTATTATACCGAGCAGCTTTTAGCTATTATAGGGGCTTTGAGAGAGAAAAGAATTCAACGATGAAAACTGAGGCTGGAGAGCTTCTTATATAGGCTGGGACGGGACTCGCTCGTGCTCCGCAAGTCCCCTCAAGTCCCCTCCCTCTCTCTTACGCGCCCCGCGAGCCAGGCCTAGCTACGGCTAGGTCAGGTTAGTCACCAATATAGCCTAGCCGTGTGTCGTGCCACGTGACACGTTGGGAGGCCGCCAGGTATATCTCGGTCGCGCCCCGGGAACCACAGGGGAATCCCTGTCGCGGCCCGCAAGGGATCATATATCTTTATTTTATTTGATTTATGTTGAATTTAAAGTTATACAGGTTTGTTAACGCGTATACGAGGTATATTAGGAGCGTTTTAGGGTATTTTCAAGGGTTGTTATACTCAGATGCATTGATTGTACGTATTGGCAATGGCGTAATTTCCCTACTGCATGGCGCGGTCAATATATGTGCGGTGATATAGGTTATTCCTCAATAATCTTATAGGCCGCTTGCTCACAAGATTTATGGATTTGGCATGCCTTTTTTGGGTTTGCAGGTTCAAACAATGACTTAAACGTTCTTGCAAGATCTCATATTTTCGACGATATCATAAGAGGTACGGGCCCTGATTCGTCTTTTATGATCAATGGGGTGTCATACAAGCATGGATATTACCTAGCTGACGGTATATACCCTTCCTATACGATTATTGTTAAAACTGTTCCTGAACCCGGTGATGAAAAAATAAAAAAGTTTGCGATGTGCAAAGAATCGGCAAGGAAAAATATCGAACGGTTGTTTGGTGTGATAAAGGCAACATGAGGGGATAATACTACAATCGGCTTGTGCATTTGAACCAAAAAAAAGAGACACAATATGTATACTTGTTTTATACTTCATAACATGATTATTGAAGATGAATGTCGGGCAATATGCGAATACGATCCAAATGACATTCATGAGAATGTTGAGTCGGTTGACGAGGAACAACAACAATCAAATTTGTGGGCGCTACGCAGTGAGCACGTGCATGGAAACCTATGTGCGGATTCAATGGACTATATTTGGAATAACTTCTGTGTCGATCCCGTTGATGATGAGTAGTGGTGTTCGTAGGTTTAGGCAGATTTATTTTATGATTTTAGTATGTAATTTGTGTTTTTTTTATTTGTAATTTTCTATATACAAATTTGAATTTTCTTAAAAAATATTCGTATTTATTATAAATAAAATACATTAGACGAACAAAAAATGTGTTTAAAAATAAAATACATTAAGTAAAAAAAATATTAAAAGATGAAAGGGGGAAGAAAGGAGAATCACACCCCACAACTCGGGAAAATGGTGAGTGAAAAGAAGGATGATGTGACGTCTATGTGGGCTTGAGGGAAGGAACAACCACACCTCACGCTCTAAAAACATTAGTGGCTCTTGGTTAACCAATTTATCGAATTGCTAACTTGTGTAAAAAATTAGTCAAATTGCTATTTTGGTTATATTCATAACTAGGTTATAATCCCGTGTATTACACGGGTTGAATAAATAAATTCTAGATACTAAATAATAAAATAGTATATCTTTAAAAACTTTCTTTATTGCATGGGTTGAATAAATATAATTTTATTTATTAAATAATAAAAAGTTATATCTATAAGAACAATATTGTACGGATTGAATAAATGTAATTTTATATACCGAATAAAAAGTTATATCTTTAAAACCACGTGTATTACACGAGTTGAATAAATTTAATATTGTTTACCAAATAATAAAATAATACATCTTTAAAAAACCTCATTTATTACACGGGTTGAATAAATATAATTTTATATACCAAATAATAAAAAATTACATCTTTAAAAATATGTGTATTACACGGTTTGAATAAATGTAATTTTCTGTACTAAATAATAAAAAAAATATATCCTTAAAAAACTTCGTGTATTGTACGAATTGAATAAATCTAATTTTATACATCAAATAATAAAAAGTTATATCTTAAAAAACCTCATGTATTACATGGGTCGAGTAAATGTAATTTTGTATAGTGAAATTTAATATATTAACACAAAGTTTGGTTTTCGTGATAAAAATAGATTATTCTGTTGTTGCAAAATTATACCACATAATAAGAAAAATATATTTAAAAAACTAATGGATATACTCGGTACATGATAGATATGGTGATTGCGGAAATGAGTATTGAAAAGAAGATATCGTGGTCAAACATGTTATTTAAGAAGCAAATAAGCAGCCATTTGAGTGATAAAATATAAATTATATTTAAAAAACCCGTAAAAATCTAATTTTATAAATAAAGTAATACTGAAAGTTATATACAATTTGTTTAAAAATTATGTAATAAAATCGTTATCATAATTTTTTTAATAATGAAAATAAAAATAAATGATATATTAATATAAAGTTTGGTTTTGGTGATAAATAATTTCGTTATTTAAAATATCTTAAATTAAAATTTTAAAATTAAGGATAACATTTTATTAGAAAAATAGAAGTATTCTATTCAACATTTAAAGTAGGATAAGATGTAATATTTATTTTTATTTATTTAGTTAATATAAGATAGAAAAAAAATATGATTGAATAGTTGGGAGTTTGTATGATAATAAATCGGTTAACTTTATTATATTGTCATATGTTTTTAGTTATATATTTTTTGAATTATTTTTTAAAAAAAATTAAGACTTTGTTATTGTCAATAAAATCAATGATTTTATATTTGTAATTTTGTTTAGTTCTTGTGTTTTAGTGGTTTTAACCATTTGAGTCCAAAATCAAAATATTTAACGCCCTAAGTCCCTAGACATTTTTTTATAACCATAAGATTTAATATTTATTTATATTTATTTAGTTAATATAAGATAGAAAAAAATATGATTGAATAGTTGGGAGTTTGTATGATGATAAATCGGTTAACTTTATTATAATGTCATATCTTTTTAGTTATATATTTTTTGAATTATTTTTTTGAAAAAATTAAGACTTTGTTATTGTCAATAAAATCAATGATTTTATACTGTAATTTTGTTTAGTCCTTGTGTTTTAGTGGTTTTAACTATTTGAGTCCAAAATCAAAATATTTAACGCCCTAAGCCCCTAGACGTTTTTTTATAACTATTTGATTCCAAATTTTAACCTTTTGAGTCCACTTTTTTAACAAAATTGAACTCAAAACGTTATAAAATGAACAAAATTGGACTCAAAACGTAATAAAATGAACGGTTAGGGACTCAAGGCGTTAAACGTTTTGATTTTGGACTCAAATGGTTAAAACCACTAAAACGCAGGGACTTAAAAAGTAATTTACTCTAAATAATCTTTAACTTATTCACTAGTTCTTATTTTCTAACCTTCAAAAAAGTAATTTACTCTAAATAATCTTTAACTTATTCACAAGTTCTTATTTTCTAATCTTCAAAAGAATTCACTTCGTATGTCAATTGATGTAATGATGTCTACCACCTTCATTTTTGTTTTATTCATCATTTTAGTTCGTTTTTATCAATATTATATATAGGGATATATTAAAAATAATAATAATAATATATTTTTTAAATAATCAAATACAAAAATAAAGTACTTTAAATGAACCGATAAGATATTTTATATAATACCAATTGTTAATAAAAATATATAATTAATTAGAAGAGATTAAATAAATAATAATTATCTATAAAAGATTAAACTAAATAATATTTAGTAGAAGGATTATATATAAATAATAATTATCTATAAAACATAGTCTAATATGATGACAAGTGTCCCATTAATGGTTTCTTTTATTATATAGTATAGATTTTCGGAATCAAACCTTGTATTCCAGCAAACAAAATTCTAATAGTTATTCTGATCAATAATTAATTTTCCTTTCACAAAATCTCTTAAAAAACCCATCGTTGGTCAAATGGCCATAATCCCACATACACATACATAATCATGCTTAGATTCTCTAACCTAATCAATATGGTATAGTCATCATGTGAGATGTCTTGCAAACTACTGTATTCCACACACAAGTGCAATTTATAGAAATTCAACTGTTTTTTACGACAAATATTACTCTACCTTACTTTACACCAAATAATACAAAATATCCTTTTTGTCCAAAAACCTAAAACCCATTAAATCTTCCAATACAAAATATCCTTTTTGTCCAAAAACCTAAAACCCATTAAATCTTTCCAAAAATCTGAAGAGCTTGAAAAAAACGCTCATTAAACGGTAACTTATTGCTTCTAATCACTTGGATAGGAACAAGTTTGAATCACTTTGGGAACACATCACTTGAAGAGGTTATTTACATTTTTAACAATGACTTTAACATTTATTGACATGTTACTCCGCATGTCACATTTAAAAATTTGAGTAAACTGTCATTTTGGTCCCTGAGGTTTGGTCACTTTTGCCACTTTAGTCCAAAACTCAAACCTTTTGCATCTGGGTCCCTGTGGTTTCAGTTTTATTGTCATTTTGGTCCAAAAGTGACAAAAGTGACCAAAATGGCAGTTTACTCTAAAAATTTATTTTGCATCAACACATTTTAACTGTGAAATACTAGTTTATTATAAATATTAGAGTTATTCTAGTTTAATTCATGGAAAGTTTGATTGGTTATCCAGTAACCACACTGAAGTTATATGTACTCAAAAATTCATATATTATATGAGAAGACATATAAACTTATTGACATATAAAGCGTTTTTCTTACCATCATCTTAAATAGAGTTAATTACATAGTTAGTCCATGTGGTTTGCACAAAATAACAAGTTTAGGTACTAATAGTTTCTGATAACATTCTAGGGTATTAACTTTTCATTTTGTAACGTTTGAGGGTATTAAGCTTATTTATAGGCTTAAAATCACATTTTGTTAGTACCTAAGTATGTTATTTTGTGCAAACCACAGGGACTACCTATGTTATTACCTTAGAAGTTAATACCTCCAAACGTTACAAAATGAAAAGTTAATACCCTAGAAGGTGATTTTAAACTATTAGTACCTAAGTTTGTTATTTTGTGCAAACCACAGGGACTAACTATGTAATTAACTCTCTTAAATATATGATTTATCCTTTTAATTTGTTTTACTAATTTTGTTAGCGTTTAATTTGTATCTTAGTGTATCGTTTATACTATCATATTTTATATTCTATACATAAAAATCTTGTGGTGTTTTTTTATGGAAAAAGAGTTGTCGTTTTATTAAATAGAAAATTATATACCGTGTTATACAATTTTTTATGGAAAATAAACTTCTATATTATATTTTTTTATTATTATTAATTAAATAGCAAATTACATATTGTTTTGTCGTGTTATACAATTTTTTTTCTTGATTTTAACCCTATTAGTGCCAATGATTATAATGATGGTTAGAATGCATGTATCAAGGAAAATAATTAATGTTTAAACACTATTCAAGCCTTCAAATTCATAACATGTGATGTCTTTAGTAGCTAAAATGTCACATTGCTACAATTTTAGAAGGACAAAAATGGATGTCGGTAAAGATTAGGACGATAATGCATCTATAATTATAACTAAAAACAAGCCGTTTTTATGCTCTTTGGATTGATTGGGTTTCAAGACTGGCCAACTAATTCAACCGACGAGCTCCTAGTTTATTGGTTAATACGGTTTCCAAAACATTGGTTTCTTTGTTATCCTAAGGGTGTCCGGGGCGCTTTGCGGGAAGGGGTGCGGTGAGCCAAGTCCCCGAGCAGGAACACCGCCGCCGACCCCTCGGGGAGGCTAAGCGGTGAATGGGGAGCGGTGGGTGTTCACCGATGAGAGATTCCATTTTCAAACGGCTATATAGCCGTTATATATTTTTTAAAAAAAATCTCCTAAACCATATAAATACTCACTTCAATCTTTTTATTTTTCAAACCCAAAACAACTCTCACTATATTTTTTTACCCAGCCTTTAAAAAATATGGATTCCAAGTTCCCGTTTTTTTCTCTCCTGCCCGACTTTCCCGACGATGAAGATTCATCGTCAAGCGATAGTAGTTTAATTTTCTTCCAAAATCTCATCCAACAAGCGGAGCTACTAGACACGGCATCGTCTAGTAAAAAAAAAGTTGTCCGTCGAGATCGTGTGGGAGGCCACGAAACACTCATGGCCGATTATTTTGTCGATAATCCAAAATTTAATGCCGATATTTTTCGTCAGAGGTTTCGTATGTCCAAGTCTTTGTTCCTAAAAATTGTTAGTGACGTGGAAGCGAATAACGAGTGGTTTCAAGAGGGCTTGGATGGGAGAATGAAGAAAAGTTTCACGTCGTTGCAAAAGGTTACTTCTGTGATTAAACAACTTGCAACCAGTAACCCACCAGACGAAAACGACGAGTATTTAAATATGGCTGAAAGGACCTCTCGTGAGTGCCTTGATTATTTCTGCGAGACGATCTGTAGAATGTATGCTGGTGAATTCTTACGTAGACCAACGAGCCACGACGTTGCGCTATTGTATCAGGCTCATGAGGAAAGACATCACCTACCTGGTGGTATGTTGGGTAGTCTGGATTGTACACACTTCGTCTGGAGAATGTGCCCCACAGAATTGCATGGACAATATATGAGAGGTGATCATCAATACCCGACAGTTATGTTAGAGGCGGTGGCGTCTCAAGATTTGTGGGTTTGGCATGCTTTTTGTGGCCCGGCGGGTTCACAAAACGACATCAACGTGCTCCAACAATCTCCGTTATTTCTTACTCAACGAAACGGAACGGCGCCAAATTGTCCATTTCAAGTGAACGACCACTTATACAAACGCGGGTATTATCTTACTGATGGGATCTACCCTAGCTGGCCCGTGTTTGTGAAGTCTTTTCCATATCCTCACATCCCGAATGAAAAAAAGTTCAAGAGGCAACACGAGGCCGCAAGAAAAGATGTGGAACGGGCGTTTGGTGTGTTAAAGGCGAAATGGGGAATACTAAATCGTCCAATGCGTTCCAAAACGGTGAAAAAGATAAGGTCCATCGTGTATACGTGTATTATTTTACATAATATGATTATAAAAGACGACGGAAGGGCGATAGCACCGGTACACATTCAAGATCCTCCAGTCGAACCCGTCTTCGATGATACTGCTTTTAGCGAGCTCATTGACGAAGAAACGCATTGGAGACTAAAACACGATCTCGTTGAGCATCTTGGACGTTTAGATCTACATCACCTTGAAGCGAATTCCGACGACGAGTAGTTTGTTTTTTTATTTTTCTAGTTTGAATGTAATTTTTATTTTTAATTTAATGAAATGTCTTTTCTTGAATTTTATTTAATTTTTATTAATATTTGTTTAATTTATAATACATGCATAATTACAACAAATAAAAAAATAAAAATAAAAACAAGTCCCCCAAGAGAGGAGTGCCGCCATCAAATTGAGGGTGTGGGGGGAGTTGACGTGGCGCGAGCTGATTGGGTGTGGGTAAGAGAGGTCACTCCCCCCTTAGAGGAGTGCCCCTTACACCCTAAGACTATACGGTGTGGAGGGGCTTGAAAAATGGGTGATATTCGACACATGGACGACATGTCAGTGCGCGCCAGAAATGGGGCCTTGTGCAAAAACAGGGGATGTGAGATGGGGCGTGGAAGAGTGGGCGTTATTCGATACGTGACACACTTTTTTTATTGTTAAATTATTGGTTGACAACAGCTAATGTCCACAGGCAATCAAAACGCACCACGTCACGTTTCAAAATGTCTCCACGTCGGTGGAAAACTCCCCGCCTTCAACACCACGCTGTCCTCCATGCCATTGGCGGGCTGGTGTGCATCGCGTGAAAATGCTACAAAACTAGAAAAAGCTGTTGTAAATGTTTTTTAACAATTACATTTCTATAAATCTAAAAAGAGACGTTTATGATTTTGACACAACCTAATTTCACATCAAATATTATTACTATTATTATCATTTTTGCCTTTATCTACTTTTATAGTTAAAAGATTACATAAATGACAATTGTATGTACAAGAAATCTTTGTGAAATCCAAGAAAAATTGAGCAGAAAATAAAGCCAAGGTCAAGCATGGTGTGCAAGCATGCAATGCTCGCTATAATCTGATATTTCTTACTCAAATCATCAACTTTTTTAAAAAACATAATCATTGATTAGTATATATTTTGAATAGGGTGGTTAGTGTTTGTTACGGTGGTTTCATCCGGGGCGTAAGAGGTAGCCAAATCAGCTAAGGGGGTGTGAATACCAGCACGATGGGGCGCGAAAAGGGCCATGTTCCTCTTGGCTTGGGGCTAACCGCGGGCTAGGGCTGTAAACGAGCCGAGCTAGACCCAGCTTGAGCTCGAATTTCAAATCGAGCTGAGATTTGAGACTCGAGCTCGACTCGATTAGAATTCGAGCTAGCTCGGCTCAGCTCGATCAAGCTCGAACTAACAAAAAACCGTAAAATTTACTACTTAAAAAGTCCTTAAAAATGAATTTCTTCATAGACTAAGTGTCATAATTGCCATTTAATTTAACTATATGGCTAAATATGCAAGTATAAATAGTTAATTCACTTTGTACATTGTCTTTACCTTCTTTTATAGGGGGAATACTCACTTAGTTTTTGTTTTCTAAGCGATGTGGGACAAAAAAAATGAAGGATGTAAACCTTATCGAGCCAGCTCACGAGCTCATGAGCCGAGCCAGACCAAGCTCGAGCTCGACTCGTTAACAACCGAGCCAATTTCGAGCTGAGCTTTCTTCAAGCTTTTTTCGAGCGAGTTTCGAGCGAGCTGCGAGTCACAAGGTTTTTGAACACCCCTACCGCGGGCTTGGGGAAACTTTTTTTTTTTTTTAATATTTAACAAAATATCAACCAATCACATATAGCTACCTCAACCAATAACGTATCTCACATAAAGCCCAATAAGGGCCCACAACATAGCAGATGAATAAAATATGTATACATAGCAACACATTTTTCTTTTCATTTGAAGCCATTTGGAGCTCCCCATAACACTCTCTCATAACCTTAAAAATTTATACTTAGGCCATCCGTAGTCATAAAGCCCCTTGTGGGGCGTTATGCGACACGTGTCGTGCCACGTCACACGGGGGCTTTATGGGGCGTTATATCACTAGAGCCCGTAGTCATAAAGTCCCTACCCATCATTACCTATTTAATAATTTTCAATTTTATTAATTAATATAAAAAAGATTGCTTAAATTTGATTGGTGGAAAGTTAAAAGAAAGAATGCATAGCGCCGCGAAATTTCTCGCGCCCTCACCCAATTTTTGAAACATAGCGCCCCTCGTTTCGGTGTTCCGGCGCTATGCCGGCGCTATGGGGGGTTATACCGCCCCACTACGTATGCTCTTAGGCCATCCGTAGTCATAAAGCCCCTTGTGGGGCGTTATGCGACACGTGTCGTGCCACGTCACACGGGGGCTTTATGGGGCGTTATATCACTAGAGCCCGTAGTCATAAAGCCCCTACCCATCATTACCTATTTAATAATTTTCAATTTTATTAATTAATATAAAAAAGATTGCTTAAATTTGATTGGTGGAAAGTTAAAAGAAAGAATGCATAGCGCCGCGAAATTTCTCGCGCCCTCACCCAATTTTTGAAACATAGCGCCCCTCGTTTCGGTGTTCCGGCGCTATGCCGGCGCTATGGGGGGTTATACCGCCCCACTACGTATGCTCTTACAAGATTTTGAGCGTTAAAAATTGCAAATGATGTGACCAAGCAACCAATTAGGTGATGACACGTCAACCTTAAGTAAAGACGCTCTTTTTGAAACTTAACTTTAATACTTCTTTTTGTTAGTTGTGTTACCATTTTACCCTCCTCCCACTGACATAACTGTAGAAAGTTTAAAAGTAACAACCGTCAAGATAGTTATTTTAGTTTTCCCTTGTTTTTAAGTTTTTTAAACAAAATTTTACATTGGATTCTTTTTAACGGTAAATTTGAATAACTGACGTACCACTGGAGTTTCATCATGCCACTAGCGGAACCACCCGATCATATCCATTTTCACTAGGCAATAATGCCTATAAACCAATTCAGAAGAAAACCCAATAAATCTGGGAAAAACCCTCTTGTGGGAACTAAACCAGTGACCTAATGATCATAAATCTTATCTCATCCACAAGATCTCACTAGCCTATAAAGCCATGGGCGTTTTCTTTGGAGTTTATTGATACTTTTTTCTAATCAAAGAGAAGAAGACATTAAATGAAGTGAAGAAAAAGAACGACAATTGTCATGAAAGGATGAGACTTGAGAGGCATAGAGTCAGGACTCAGGATTCAGGAATAGAAATGAGAATGGGACATATGAAACATACCCATGTGCTTCTTCTGCCCCCTTCATCATCTTATCTTTGTACCCTATTGGTAAACAAATATGTTGCAACAAGCATTCTTGAAAAATTTTAATCACATTGTCCACATCTCTACAAAAAATGGTTAACAATGCCAATGTGATCAATGTTTTGAAAGTCGAACAAACGGCACCAGTGGTTCAACATGCTCAACCGGTAGTCCTGATCTTAAAAACATATCTCCGACAAAGGGGGGGAGACAAACATCTACCATTTTCGTTTCACTGGTTCGCTCAAAACCAGCCGATTCATTTCGTGCCACGTTTGTTAGCTAGATGAAATGACACACTAGTGTTTCTCGGTTTAACTCGTCTAATTGAATTGTCGTTCCGATTTTAAAAACACATGATGTTATAAGACCATGTAGTGGTTAACACCCCACCCTTGGGCGTTTTGCGCCATGTGGCAGCTCAGTCAGCAATGAGGCATTATGGGGCGTTTTCTAAAATAGGTGTTGTGGTGATGTGGGGCATTATGTTAAAAGGGGTGTAAATAGAATTTAAATAAAAAAAACCATGAAAAATTGTTATTGGCCAAACAAAGAACAGGAGCACACTCATTGGCCACCACCCTTCTTCTCCGGCGTGATTAAAAACACGCTGGCCAAATTTTTTTGAAAGAAAACGCCATAACACGCCCAGGGGGCGGCCTTGCCGGCGTGATTGGGCAGGCTTGAGGGCAAAAAACACCCATGACGCATGGTCTAAAAGCTCCAACTTTTTTTTTCTAACAATGCACATGTGGCTATAATGCTAGGAACTAGGAAGTACTTGTCATAGGCTATACAGTAACACACCACGTTCGTTTAATTATGTTTTTCACCATAAAAGTAACATATAACTACGGCTAAACGATCCATTTATCCTGCAAAGCCCACTTTTAGAATGCCCTAGCCCGATTAGTTTGAATTCTAATGCATAGTCAAAGTTAGAGGTGCACAAAAACCCGTAGGCAGAACCAGACCCCAAAAAAATCTGGAATCGGTTATTTATTTGTATCCGGTATTTTGTACTCGTAACCGAACCCGACCATATCCGTAAGATATGGATAAGGTATACATTTTGAGATCAATAATCGTACCTGAAACCATACTCGAGTAACCGAACCCGACCATACCCGTAAGATATGGATAAGGTGTACATTTTGAGATCAATAATCGTACCTGAAACCATACTCGATTTATACCTGGAACCGGTCATACCCTATACCCGATACTGGTTTTTTAAATACCTGATAGAATACCCAAAAGTATATTTTCATGTTTACTTTACAATTTTTATATTAGAGTTTTTTTTTAATACATACTATAGAGCAAATAATTTGTACGAGTGAATTTCAAGAATTGTCCTTTATCTTTATACCAATTTTCAGGCGCTGTCCTTTATGTTCAAACTTGACGAATTTTGTCCTTTATGTTTTCGTATCATACACGTTTTGTCCTTTAGACCTAACCCAGTTAGTTTTTTCAGTTAAATTTGGTCATATGCTTTGCACATGAGGGATTTTGTCAATTCAAAGGTAAGTTCAACGACAGATTTACAGCTCAAAGCTTCTGCAACTTTTGAATTGACAAAAATGCCCTCATGTGCAAAGCACATGACCAAATTTAACTGAAAAAACTAATTGGGTTAGGTCTAAAGGACAAAACGTGTATGAAATGAAAACATAAAGGACAAAACTCGTCAATTTTAAATATAAAGGACAACGCCTGAAAATGGGTATAAAGATGAAGGACAATCCTTGAAATTGTACCTAATAAATTTATGTTATTATAATTTGTTTTAATTATTTTTACAAATTACAAACCAAATTTAATTTTTAAATGAATTTATTTTGTGTTAAATAATAAAAAGATTATTATTTCAAAACCGGTATTAATACCCAAACTCATACCCAGTTCCAATACCCAGTTTTACTCGAACTCGATCATACCCTACTCGGGTGCATAAGTTATGGTTTTTTTTTCTCAATACCGGTACCTGAACCCTACCCGATTTATCTCAATACCAAATTTTCAAATACTCAATTTACCTGAAACCGGCTCCATACTAAGAACCGAGTATTAAAGAAAACCTGATTTGTGCTCCTCTAGTCAAAGTTTCATTTATAAACTTTAATTTTATAAACTTTATAAAGGTACTTTATCTTAACCAAATTTACATACTTTATCACGAGATTTGACGAAGTTCTCATATTTTATTAATGCTTATTAAACTCGCATTATCTAGAATTCTTGATTTACGCCTAAAAGTAGGACTGATCAACGAGTCGAAACCACAAGAGCCAATATCCGTTAAGACGTTAATAAGTAGAACCAGGAACCAAACCTTAGGCCAAACCTTAGAACCAGGAGCCAATATCCGTTAAGTCATAAGGCTCTTTGTGGGGCGTTATGCGACAAGTGACGAAACGCGTAAGAGAGGGGCTTTATATAACTTGAGTATGTAGTGGGGATATATATGTATGAGGCTTTATATGTATGTATGTATATATATGTGTGTGAGTGGGGAAGAAAGGGCCACGCCGTGATGGTGTTCGCGAGGAGGAGGGAGAGGCCGCATATGGCGCCCCCCGTAATGGTGTTCATGGGCGCTATGGGGCGTTATGGGAGGATAAGGCGCTATATACACTCCCATTACAAGTGGTCTTATAGGAATAAGCGGGTCGGGTCTGAAACGGGTTTAAAGTTCGGGTATGTCACGATTCTGGGCCAAAACTGTTTGCTTGTGGGCTTGTAACTTGTTCACTGAACTGGGCTTTCATTTGGCATGTTGTATTGGGCTTTTATTTTGGCATGAAAAACCTATATAAAATAGTAGTCCAATGTGTTGTGAGCTGAACAACGAAGGGTGGTTGTTCATAATCAATCAACAAACACATCATTCAAACATAAAGGAAAATAGGACAGTCTTGAATAACCCAGAAAGAAAGCTCGAGCCAGAAAATCTCAAGTGAAAATCGAATGTTCATCGGTTAAATCTACTATATAGCAAGTACTTCAATTTAAATTTATCCTATATTAATGGATCCTATAACTTATTTTGAGTTGATTACACAGATGGATCCTATGGTTTATAGGTAGTTTCACCTTTGGGTACTAACTTTTTTTTAACAGGTTTAGGTTTTATGGTTTTAATTTTGTAACACATTTGGGTACTAATACCAAAATTAGTTAATTTTATCAATATAATCACTAAAATATCCTTTCATATTTTTAATTTTATCAATATAACACCTTTGGGTACTAACACCTAATTTTATTTAAGTTTAAAATAATTTTACAAAATCTATTTATTTATTTTTTATTTTCATCTTTTTATTATATCTTTTAATTAACATAAAATCTATTTGTTTTTTTTTATTTTTATCTTTTTATTAAATTTCTTATTTAACATAAAATCTACTAGTTACACCAGTATTTTTTTAATAAGTAACTAATGTGTCAACTGTATCTAAAACCCAACTCACACCTAAAATTACTCATATTTTTTAATAAGTAGCTAATGTGTCAACTGTGATCTTAAAATCCAAATTAGTATAATAATAATAACAATAATAATAATAATATTCTGGTTTTTGAATGAAGAAATTTTGGATGAATGAAAAATACAATTTGGGTGATATTGACATGCTGGACCCTTTCAACCCTGATCCATTTCCTTTATTTAACTATTAATCACAACACAAATTGACCAATTCACGGATCAGAATCGCAACCTCTAAATAAAATATACAGAAGTCAAATACAATAATAGAAACCAGATATTAAATGGCTGGAACTAAGCTGGATGCGTGTGACATTAGTCTTTTCACATATCCTAGGATCAATATTTATCAGACTATATTTTGTGTAGTTCAAAGAAACCGACGAAAGCACATATGCACGTCAAGAAAACAAGGGTGCGACTAGCTAGTAGATTTTATTTAAAAAATCTATTTAGAAAAATACTGATGTAACTAGTAGATTTGTAACAACCCGAAAACGGGTTTGATAGTCAAACCACGTTAATAATAATGAATGGGTAAAATACCGTTAGTGGTAAAAATTAACACGGTAAATATTAGGATTTAAATAATTGTGACCTAGTATTAAATAAAAAGAGAATAAAAGCTTTTGAGAAAAACAAAGTTTATAAGAAGCCCGAGTTAACGGGACTTAAAATAAAACGGATTAATAACTCACTGAACCCACTAAGTTAACTAGGAATAATTAACCTAGTTAGTGATGGGTAATTAAAATGATAAACTATGAGATATAGCTTCCTTTATAATAAATGAAACAAGAGGGGCTAATATGGCCAAGAAGGGAAACTTGTTTTAGTTAAAACAAGAAATAAAACACAACACACACACTAAGAGTGTGTGTGCGCATGATCGACCAGGAGACAAAACAAAGGGGTGTTAACCCTAGTTCAACAATTCTTCAAATTGAAGGAGGAATCGAAGACCAAGTCCGAGTTTGAATGGATAAAAACGATCACCTAGTCATGGGGATCATAAGGTATGTCATAAAACCTAGATTGGTTAAAGTTGAATTTTTGAGATAAGTAGGTTACTTGCAAATAGATTGTTGGATTATGATCCAAAGTTGAAGTTGAATATTTATGTATGTTTAATTTCGTTAGTTATGATGAAATTATGAAGAACTTGACGTAATGTTACTTGTAAGTGATTAACAAGTAAACTAAGAAGTGGGTTTTGACTAAATAGTGAAGATGATGATATATTTGTGCTTAAAATCATCATAATTGATAGTTGAAGCTAGATACTTGAACAATTTGTAGGTTCGAGTGGATGCCCATACATGACTTGAAATGAGTTTTTGTATGTTATGATGAAATTGGTAATTTTGTTAATGTAAATAGATGTATGAAATCGTGTTATATACTAGTTCATATGAAGAACTTGATTATATTAGGTGTTCGGGTGAATGCTAGTGATACTATGAAACGGGTCTCACTTATAGATGAGAACCCTTAGTTCTTGCAAAATGAATGAATAATTAGTCTTGATAATCTCTTGAACGAGTTAAAATGTTGGAAATGTAATAAACTCGGTTAGAACTTTGGCCTAAAGATAACGCCTACCGGGTAATTAAGGAATGCCTAAACTAGTTGATGAACTTGAATGTGCATTTTATATACTAATGGGCATTTGACTTTTAAAAAGTCAAACTGACCTACAGTTCGATTAATGATAATTTTGATATGAAATGCGTAAGGTGGAATAATCGTATTAAATTATGATTAATCTAACCACCTTGTGAATGATAAATGATAGTTTGGCGCTTAACAAGCCAGGTGGAAGCTTGGGGGAAAGCGGGTCAAACGAATCAAGTATGAGAAGAAAAGCGTAATTTGGATGACAGGTAAGTAAAATCTTACACCCTTTTTATAGAATACTTAGTGTATTATTGAAAATGAATAAAGAAAAATCAGTAATTGAATTATGATGTTCTGACGTGAATAATATGAGTCGGAACAAGTTAAAATGGTGAGAAACCGTAAACTATGGCAAAAAGGGTAAAACGGTAAATAGCCATGTTTTGACGAACAAATAACTAAAATTAGAAACATTACGTTATGATGTAAATAATGACGGGAAAAAGTGGTAAACTAGTAATCCGGACATGAGTTGACGGATAGGTAAAGAGTTTTAAAAAGACATCATATGTCGTAAGTCATAACGGGTCAAACAAATTAAGAAAACATCTATTAAGTAATATGAATTCACGGTGTAAACCGGAAAAAGGAAAAAGGGGCGAGATGGTAATTAGATATCATCTCATAATGGGAAATGGTCGTTTGGACTAAACGGGTCAAATGGCATTGGTAAAAACACTTGACAATACTAATTGATGACCGCTTGTTGAGTTTTGTGATCACAGGAAATATCATACGGTTCGCGTTGGTATTAATTGATAATTAATAGTGAAAGATAGTTAAACGGGTAAATGCGATGACCCGAGCCAGGTACGTGTAAGTAAGACTATAGTTAAATGAGTAATTTGGGTCAAATATGTTGTTGAAAGTCCTTCATGTTAAAAGAAGAGACTAGGTTGACAATAACGCCCTTAAACGAATAACCGGGTAAACGGCCTTTATGAGTCGTTTGAAAATAGGTGTTATGATGGAGTAAATCTTAATAAGTGTAAAAGGGTGGATTTATGTCCGTTTGGGGTCAAATACCTCAAAATGTGTCACGGCCCTCGTCCCGGTTTTATCCGGTCCAGTAGTCGCGGGACAGAAACCCGTGGTATTTATTAATTGAGTTGACAGCGGAAGATTTTACAGGATCTTTTAAAACTTGAAATGCCCGATTATTTTATTTCATAAGTCGGGATAAACCCCGTAATTTTTACAATAGAGGAATTTCACAAGGACATTCCCTGATTTACAAAACATGTTTATTTGTTTAACTGAGCCACTACTTCAAGCTTTGTTAGTGCTCCGTAGCACTTTTCCTTGGTTCACAGTAGTCACCTGAAACATGTTTTGAAAATATTTTATCAGCGGGGAAATACTGGCGAGTCATTCAAATTTGATAAAACGACACATAGTTATAAATTACAGCATAAGAGCGATTACAATGGCTTCTATCTTATTTTATCTGGCGCCGTGTCACCTCCTGGTGACGATGGTCATACCACTATTGGGTCCTTTCACCCAAGTAGTGATGATTATCACTGTTAGGATTTATTAGCCTAACTGTGAGAAATTAGTAATGTGCACAATACCCCACTAGCCAGTGATTCAAGATAACCATGACTTAATCCCTGTAATTATAACTTTTGAAAATGATTGGAGTATTGTAAAGCATTATTGATAAAAGAGAATGACTCACATTGCAGATTTAAACGGGCAGAGTTTAGCCTACTGGTTAGCCTTGTAACCTAATTTAAATAACAATGCACATGAACTAGGTCAGTAACTAATACAGCATTTACGATAACTCACGAGATAAAACCCTCACAACGAATGACAAAGTGCAATACTTAAACATCCATCGAATTCACGACGAATGACAAAGTATGGCCCTAATGTGGGCAGCACTTAAACATCCATCGGATAGTTTCAATCGATCGGACATTGAATCGTAGCAGCGATCGAGTTAATACCCTGTATCGTAGTAGCGCCTTGATATCTTAAATTTCGAAATTGAGCAGTGAGACTTCATTTTTGAGAATTGTTTTCGACACCACTGAACTGCTCATGATCCAAGCTATTTATAGCTGGAATTTGAGTCTTACGCGGCCCGCGTAAGCCTTAACAGACTCTTAGGCGGCCCGCGAGAGCCCCCTATGCGTAAATTAGGGCATCCGTGTCACACCTAGGTCTGCCACGTGGCTGTCACGTGGCCCTGAACGCTTATCCGGTCAAACACACTTTGACGCGACCCGCGTAAGCTTCCCTTATGGCTTACGCGGCCCGCTTGAAACCCAAAAACCTTGATTTCTTGATTTTTCATGTACAGTAGGGTTTCAGGGGTCCGGGTTTTTATTTATGGGTCATTTTGGGACATTTTTGAAGGTCCTTACATCCTCCCCACCTTATTTAGAATCTCGTCCTCGAGATTTATTGGAATAAGTGAGGATACTTTCGTTTTATCTCCGATTCCAGCTCCCAGGTGTATTCGGGTCCTCTTTTCGAATCCCATTTGACTTTGACTAGTACTAATCTTTTGTGTTTGAGAAACTTGATCTTTCTGTCTTTTATTTGAAGTAGTTTCTCCACGAACTTCAATTTCTCATTTATCTCTATGTCTTGGAGAGGGACTACTAATGATTCGTCCGATAGACATTTCTTGAGGTTGGATACATGAAATACATCATGTACCCCAGCTAACTCTTCTGGTAGCTGTAAGCGATAAGCAACTGGTCCTATTCGCTGTATTACTGGGAATGGTCCTACGTACCTTGGACTTAGCTTTCCTCTCTTACCGAACCGAACTACGCCTTTCCAAGGAGAAACTTTTAAGAGAACCTTGTCTCCAACTTGAAATTCCAACGGCTTACGCCTATTGTCTGCATAACTCTTCTGGCGATCGTGAGCCGTTTTTAATCTTTCCTTGATTTGAGTGATCTTGTCGGTAGTTTCTTGCACTATTTCAGGACCTGACAATTGGCTTTCTCCTATTTCTGCCCAACAAACTGGAGTTCTACACTTGCGTCCATACAGTGCTTCAAATGGGGCAGCTTCAATGCTTGAATGGTAACTATTGTTATAGGAGAATTCAATTAAGGGTAGGTGGTCATCCCAATTTCCACCAAAATCTATTACACATGCCCTAAGCATGTCCTCCAGGGTTTGGATTGTCCTTTCACTTTGTCCGTCTGTCTGAGGATGATATGCAGTGCTTAAATTCAGTTTAGTCCCCATAGCCTCTTGGAAACTAGTCCAGAAATCGGAAGTGAAACGACTATCCCTATCCGATACAATGGAGAGTGGAACTCCATGTAAGGATACGACTTTATCTACATACAACTTTGCCAATCTTTCCATGCTAAAGTTTTCTTTCATGGGTAGAAAATGAGCTGATTTGGTTAATCGATCCACAATTACCCAAATCGCATCATTACCTTTTCTAGTTTTGGGTAACTTAGTAACAAAGTCCATGGTTATAAGTTCCCATTTACATACCGGCATTTCTAATTGTTGGAGTAATCCTGAAGGTTTCTGGTGTTCTGCCTTAACTTGTGAACAAGTAAGACACTTAGAAACATATCTAGCTATATCCTTTTTCATTCCTATCCACCAGAAGTTATTTCTTAAATCTTGGTACATCTTATTGTTACCAGGATGCATGGTATACCTAGATTTATGGGCTTCCTCTAAAATCTTATTTCTTAACTCTCCCTGCTTAGGTACCCAAATCCTTTTCTTGTGGAATCTCCAAATTCCATCACTTCCTTGTTCTAATTCCTTTATTCTTCCCTTCATTCCTTCAGCATCATCCTTGATTGCTGTTTCTTGAATGTTTTTCAGTTGTTCCATTAAATCTAACTGTAGATTTAATCTAAGAGCACGAACTCGCTTTTGCTTTTCATGATACTTACGACTTAAAGCATCAGCAACTACGTTTTCTTTTCCTTCGTGATATTGAATATCACAGTCGTAGTCACTTAGGATTTCCATCCATCTCCTTTGCCTCATGTTCAATTTTTTTGCCCAAATATGTATCTTAAGCTTTTATGGTCTGTATAGACAGTAAATTTACTTCCATACAAAAAGTGTCTCCAAATCTTAAGGGCAAAAATTATGGCTCCTAACTCTAAGTCATGAGTCATATAATTTTCTTCATGCTTCTTCAATTGCCTTGAGGCATACGCAATTACCTTCTTGCGTTGCATTAGCACACATCCTAATCCAAACTTAGAAGCATAACAGTAAACTTCAAAATCTTCTATTCCTTCTGGTAAGGCAAGAATTGGAGCGTTTGTTAATTTCTGTTTTAAGATCTTAAAAGCTTCCTCTTGCCTAGGTCCCCATTCAAACTTCACTGCTTTACAGGTTAACTTAGTTAATGGTACGGCTATCTTGGAAAAATCCTTAATGAATCGTCTATAATATCCAGCTAACCCTAGAAAACTTCTAATTTCCATGGCTGATTGCGGGACCTTCCATTTGGTGATTGCTTCTATTTTAGCAGGATCTACGTGAATGCCTTCGTGATTCACCATGTGCCCTAAAAATTGCACTTCTTGCAGCCAAAATTCACACTTCGAGAATTTGGCGTAAAGTTTTTCCTTTCTTAACAAAGTTAAGAGTGCATGCAGGTGCTCACAATGCTCCTCCTGGCTTTTGGAATAAATAAGTATATCGTCGATGAAGACAATTACGAATTTATCCAGGTACGGTTTACATATCCTATTTATCATGTCCATAAATGCTGCAGGAGCATTTGTTAATTCGAAGGGCATGACTGTAAACTCGTAATGACCATGCCTAGTTCTGAAAGCAGTTTTAGGTATGTCTTCTTCTTGTACTTTCAATTGATGGTATCTGGAGCGTAAATCTATCTTAGAAAAGTATCTAGCTCCCTGAAGTTGATCGAAAAGATCATCGATCCTAGGTAATGGGTATCGATTCTTAATTGTAACCTTATTCAATTCCCTGTAATCGATACACATTCGCTTCGACTCATCTTTCTTTTTCACAAACAACACTGGCGCTCCCCATGGGGATGAACTAGGTTGTATGAATCCTTTGCTTAATAATTCATCTATATGCTTTTTCAATTCTAGCATTTCGGTGGGTGCTAACCGATAAGGTGCCTTAGCTATCGGTGTAGTTCTAGGAATTAGATGGATTCTAAATTCTACTTCCCTATCAGGTGGTAATCCAGGTAGTTCTTCTGGGAATACCTCTGGGTATTCTGATACTACTGGAATTTCCTTAAGTTCCTTACCCTTAGTGTTACTGATTACCGAAATCATATACAATATTTCTTGTTTTCTTGAATAACTGGCCAATTTCATTACTGAAATGAATTTCATTGGCTTATGTGGCTTATCTCCTGTAATTACCACTAATTCTCCTGTGAGTGTATGTATTTCTATGGAATTCTTATCACAAAGAATTCGGGCATGGTTGGCTACTAACCAATCCATTCCTAATACAACATCAAATCCGGCTAAATTCATAGGTAACAGGTTTGCAGAAAATTTATGGCCTAAGAGTTCTATCTTTCCTTCTCGCAGAACCTTGTTTATGTTAACAAAATTTCCATCTGCCGTTTCAACTGTAAAATTTTGTCTAAGGTTGCTTAAGGGTAGGTTAAGAGCTTGGCAGAATGAAGTATTTATAAAACTTTGGTTTGCACCAGAGTCAAACAATACTTTTGCATAAACGTTGTGAACTAAGAACGTACCATCTATCACGTCAGGAATTAGTTCTGCTTCCTGAGTAGTCAATTGGAAGGCTCTTTCGTTTCTCTTGGTAGCTCCTTCTGCAGGTTTGGTTTTGTTGTCAGCTGGTTTGGCCAATTTCGGGCAGTCTGGCCTAAAATGTCCAGCTTCTCCGCAGTTGTAGCAGATTGTTGCTTTCTTCTTCTTGCAATCTTCTTCTTGATGCCCTGGAATTTTGCAGAAATTGCAATACCCCTTGCATCTACCAAAATGTTTTCTTTTACAGGCATTGCAAAATGGAATAGTGGAAGATTGGCCAGTTCCCTTTTTTCTTGAAATTACTACGGTTACCCATACGGAATCCCTGGGTAATCTTTTGGGCCACTTCCTTCTTTCTATTTTCTTCTCGCGTACGCACTAGTCCGTCAGTCAAAGTGTTAGCTAACTCTACCGCATCGTCAATTGTGCGAAGTCTCGCAGCTTTAACGATATCACGGATTTCGTCAATCAATCCCCAAATATAGCGGGAAATAAGCACCGGCTCTGGTGAAGCCAGGGTTGGTACCACTCTAGCATATTCGAAGAATGTCGAAGTATACCCTCGACAATCTACATCCACCATCCGGTGGTTTAGAAATTTATTCGTCATTTGTTCTTTCTCATATTTGGGACATAATTTTCTCTCCACTAGCCGCTTAAATTCTTCCCAACTCATGGCATAGGCCATATTGCTTCCCTTGGCTTGTAGTACTGTATTCCACCATTCTAGCGCCCCTTCTTTAAAAAGATGTGACGCATACATGACTTTGTCTTCCTCAGCACATTTACTTATTTTAATTACTGCCTCGGTTTTCTCTAACCAACGCAGTGCAGCAGTCGCCCCTTCGTTGCCTGCAAATTCAACCGGTTTACAGGCAAGAAACTCCTTATACCAGTCGTTGCAGCTTTCATTTTCTTAAGGAGTGGGGCTTGCATTCCATCGTTGTCGTTATTAGTATGGTTGCCTCATCCGTTTACACTATTACTGAAATTGTCACCGTGTGTACGTTTGCTAGTAATAATTTGTTGAGGTTCAACTGGATTTCGGGCAGTAGCAAGGATTGCTGGAATAGCATTGGCTATTCCCTGAGCAACGATATTCTCGATATCTTGCCTATTCAGAAATTGATCTTCATTGTTTTGCCCAGATTGATTAACTTCATTAACGGGTTCATTACCAGCGTGTTCCATCTGGTAATTAATTTATATAAGTGATTAGCATAAAATAATTAATAACCAAACATAATAAAATAATTGCACATAATCACGTCAACAAGTATAGCCAAAATTGTCGATTTTTTCTACGTTCTATATTTTATATATTATATTAGGCATCCGTACACACAAGTTATTTTACAAAAGTTTTTATTTTTAGTTATTTCACATGATTATATTTTATTATTATATTATTATTAAACACATATTCCTACAACCACATAACCACAGTCACACCATCCTCGTCAGCTGGCATCTTAGAAACGACGTTCCCTCTCATCGTTTTTCCAAGATATTCTTTCCCCTACTTCCCTAATTCGGTTCCCTGCATCAATCAGCTCCTCGCCATAATGACGGAGTTCCGCCAAATTTTCTGCGCTCATAGGTGGGTGTAGTGGAGGCTCAGGGTCGAATTGAGGATTGCTGGAAAATGCAGGTTTCAGATTGCTGGAAAAAGAATCGTGAAAAACGGATGTGTAGTTTGAAAGTTATGCACATTTTCGTAAAAACTTGGATTGCTGGAAAATGCAGGTTTCAGATTGAAACCTGCTGGAAAAATGCACTCCTCGCGCTACGCGACGGAGGAGTTGTAACCTAGCGCGACACGCGACAGGTCGTCGCGCCCCGCGAGAGCCGAGGAGGTTTCGTTCGCGCCCCGCGAGAGAACCAAAAGCTGGCAACGTTATTTTTATTGTTCGTTTCGATATTCGGACTTGGTTTAAACACGTTTTAGGTTCGCGTGACTAACCATTTCATGATTTATGAAATGTAGGTAAACCCTTGATGCCGGATGCCGATCAAGCTCAACAAAGAAGCGAACACGATCAGGAAACAAGCTTCCGCACATTGTTTCGTCGTCATTTTAAATGACGAATTCATACATATTATGTTGTATTGTTTTAAATCCGAAAATGTTTTAATAAACCCATATTTTTCAATGTATTTGTAACCATAATTACATGTTTATGTTCGTAAATTATACGAGAACCGTAAAATAATAGTAAGGGTCTTACAAGATTTTATGTTAAATAACAAATTTAATAAAAGGATGAAAAAAAAAATAGATTTTATGTTAATTAAGAGATATAATAAAAAGATGAAAATAAAAAAAATAAATAGATTTTGTAAAATTGATTTAAACTTAAATAAAATTAGATATTAGTACCCAAAGGTGTTACATTGATAAAATAAAAAAAATGAAAGGGTACTTTAGACATTATATTGATAAAATTAACTAATTTTGGTGTTAGTACCCAAAGGTGTTACAAAATTGAAATCATAAAACCTAAATCTGTTGAAAAAAAATAGTAACCAAAGGTGAAACTCACTTATTTTAATAGCGAATATACGCCCCTTAAAATCTACTCCTAAATTCACATATTGTCTTGTACATTGGACTTGAACTCACGCCACTTTATAAAACATCAACATCTGGTGCTACTATAGACCAAGAGGCCGGCCATCGTAGGATCTTGTCACTTAGGGTTGTAGCGAATAACACACCACGCTAACATTTCAATATTTCTTATTATCAAACACCTTTGATTAGGAAAACATGTTGCAGAAAATGGATACAATGAAAGTTGGTTTTTTCCAACTTAGCATACATCACATATAAAATTATATTATATTATTTTAACACATACTAAAATTATAAAACGTACGTATGTATTAATTATATAACCTTAGGTTAACCGATAACAATAATCCTATGCTTTCAAACCCATAAACTTGATCACAATTTGATCACAAATCTCCTAAAACACAAACCAAAAAGCCTCTATTTCCAATTCAATTCAAGTATTCAATCCAAGGTAGTACGGAACTCCAGTAGCATTCAACCACTGATCACCCTGAAGAAAACTCCCAGCCGTAAACTGCGCGGCCTCGGTCACATTAACAATCACCTTATATCCGGGCCAACTAACCCGACCAGTCGTATTCGACCCCGGCCCTCTATTCATAAACTCGCCATAATAAAGCGTACTCAACGCAAAACTCCCGGACCACTCGAGCCACCCCGCCGGGTCAATCAAATCCCCAATATACGACCGCATAACAACCGTTCTAGAATACTCTCTCCACGGTCTCCCGAGGTACGACTTAAACATCGTCTGGTTCGGAATCAGTTCCGAACCAGCAGCAATTTTGCATTCTAGAAGCGAAATACCCGTGTTTTGGTTCGGATCATCGCGCCCTTGTGCGGTGAAAAGGTTTTTTTGATTCGGGTCTGGTTTTCGGGCGTATAGGTTGCATTTTTGGAATACGACTGCTGCGTTGCCGAAGATGAAGTCGATGGTGCCATAGACGTCGCATTCGCGGTAGAATTGGCGGAATGTGTGGACGTAGAGAGTGTCTTGGTAGCCGATGAAGCTGCATTGGTAGAAGACTGAGAAGTCGGAGTTGCTACGTAGTGCTACTGCTTGGTGTTTTGCGGTTCCCGCAAAATTTTCGAAGGTTATACCTTTGGCTATGAAGTTGGTGCCCACAACAGCTGAAATAGTTAGTTGAGAGTTGGTTAGATGGTTGTTATATAAATTAAGAAAAAATTAACAAAATAACGTACTTGGAAAATACCCGAAACCTGGTATTAGAAAAACCGGGGAATTTACAATCTGGTTTCATACCCGACTCTATCGACTGGTATTTACCTGGTCCATACCCGACGGGTATTCTTGGGTCTTTATCCTATGATCAAAAACCAGTCCAAGCCAGGTACACTCAACCCTACCCGATCAAAACCTAAAAAGTCCCAATTCTATACCTAACTCAAGTTTGACTTTGTTGACGTACCCAGATCTGGTTCCATACCCAAAACCCGGTACGAAAGAAAATTCAAAATGTGCACCTAGGCCAATGGGACATGTTTTATTGGTATAAAAGAAGTCTAAAATGGGAAGATTATATAAAGTACATTTTTCAACATGTACTGTGCTTTTCATTTGTTAAAATGGTTTGTAACATTTGAAATTCTGTTTTCAAAAGAAAGAAAAAATTGTTTAACTTTAAATGATTGATAAACTACAACATTCTCTTGATTTTCCCATAAATTAACCGGAAACATGTAATACAATATGTCAATTCACAATTTTGTCATATCTAGCACAAGAGACCAAACAAAGAAAACGATTAATATGATAAAAAAAGAGTCATTTCATCAAAATTTTACGCGCAAAATAGACCATTTATTAAAAGAAAAGGATAAATCATACATCAAAAAAAATATATATATTTTTGGGTTATGTTATATTAAGAAAAAAAAAAGTACTTTCAGAAGATATAAGTCTACTTTAAAAACACATATTATGTGATCTAGTAATATAAAACTCAGCAGTTTACTTGTTTTAGGAAATGAAAACATGTAAAATTTTAGCATATTATCTAAACTATGATTGCACCACCATTTATAATATACGATTGTATAAATTTTATCATATTATTATTAAAACATAAAAAATATATAAATAATTATCTGAGATTCTGAGTCACCTCATTCTAAATGTGTGTGTGTGTGTTGGAAGTCAGAAGGCAACTCGTGGGTTGTTAGTTGTAGCGACCACTTAATAAAAAGCAAGTGATTGCGGGTGACAGTTGCTTAAACATTCCGTGACTTATTGGGCCCCATGCTCATTAAAATAAACATAAGTGGTTTGGCTGGGCCAGCCCGCCTGCCATTTTAACCTATCCATACTCTTATTTATTGTTTTCACAAAAATAATATTATATTTTCATTCCAAATCACTCACTTAATTATTATTCTAAGGGGAGTTAATCAGACTTTAATTATAAATGTTTGAATGTCGGCTTTTGGATTCCTTTTGTTTTCTAAGATTCTAACAACCCCTTGATTTATGGACTCTTCATCTTTTAAAAGTATGTAATATAAGACCATGTGTAATGGGGTTTTTTGGACGTTTTTTCGCTAAAAACGCCCCACAATGCCCAACTCCCACCCCCTGGGCTTTTTTTCAACAAAATTTGGTTTGGCGTTATTTTTTTTTTCACGCCTAAGCTCCTTGTGTGTTGACCAATCGCCCTTTTTTTTATAGTTTTTTGTCCAATAACATTTTAGATAGTTTTTTTTATTTAATTCTATTAAACCCCTTTTAACATAATGTCCCACATCCCCACTACACCCATTTTAGAAAACGCTCCATAATGTCCCATTGCTGACTAGGCTGCCACATGACGCAAAACGTCCAAGGGTAGGGGCATTATCACTATACATGATCTAAGAGTTTTGTTTAATACAATGTATATACTATGCGTACTAAAAATATATATAACTTAGGACTGTATAATATATCACCATACTAATTGGTTTTTTTTTACAATTGAACGTAAAAGATTGCATACCAATAATGAATAATATCATACATAGATGTTCTGTAATAAGTGTTTGAAAAGAAAATGACACATGAATTTTAGAAAAGATATACACCACTCGCATTTTCTTACATTTTGCTTCAATTTTCTTACTCGAGAATGATGTCTAAGCCTCTAGTTCCTTATCTATCGATATTGCCTTAGCCTTGAATAAACTTACGGTATAATCGATCCTATCTCGAGTAGGGCTGTAAACGAGTCGAGCCGAGTCGAGCCAGGGTGGGGTCGAGCTCAAGCTCGAAATTAATTCAGGCGGTTAAACTTGGCTTGAGCTTTACGTCGGAGTTAAACGAGCTTAAGAACGAGCCAACGAGCCGAGCCATGGGCCGAGCCGAGCTTAGCTCGAGCTGGGCTTGATTACAAAATGAGCCAGCTTGGTTCACGTCATCTTAAATTGAGTTTTTTAGCTAGTTTTTCTCGAGCTTCTTTCGAGCGAGCTACGAGTCGCGAGCTTTATGAACAGCCCTAATCTCGAGTTAACTAACCTCAAGTTTAATTCGTTTAACTTAAGAGCATTGTGTGTAAATGGCAAACTTAACCCGCAAGTAATTTAGAGATCTTCAGCATTGTTGATATATAATAAAACTCAATAATATCTTAATCATACACACATTAAATACTAATAGTTCTTCATGATATTCATTTTAACAATACATGTAAATTTTGTAATAACATATATTACATAAATATATCACACACAACAAAACTACATAATCGCAATCTCGAGACCAGCCAGATTTAGCATATAAAACTAAAGTATGAGCTTAATCATTAAGCGAATATAACACACAAGTTTTTAACGAGAAAACTTCAAGTAACTAACTTAATTAGACTATTCGGAGTTTTAGATTAGATTAAGTGATTTAGTCGGTGCCTGCATGCATAATAATATTATTAAATGACTTATAAAATATTTGCAAAACACCTTTATGTTTAAAAAAAAATACAAAATTCACGTAGCCACAAATTAATTAGTGGAGAAAGCAATATTCCTTTTTTAGCCCTTTTTAATATCATATCTCAATTATCACAAAATAATGTCACACCCACTTAACCAAACTACTAAAAAACTGTAATCCACCAATGTCACATACCTACAGTAGCAGACCGGAAAGTTGTCCACCCGTCGACCACGCTCCGGTTACCTTTGATCAACGTTTTTCCGATACCGTCACCAACCAACATTATCATCGTCTTCGTACTATCAACCTCCAAATACTCATAATAAGCACCAGCTTTTATATAAATCACAAACCTTGTTGTACTCATGTTCGGAGCCGCGTTTAACGCGTCTCCGATCGTCGTAAAATTCCCGGTTCCGTCCTTCGCAACCACCAGATCGTACCCTGTGTTGTTCACCGGCAACTGTAACAATTTTCGATCGTGATTACTCGTCCACCGCGGATATCCGCCGGACATCCCACCGTACTCCGAAAATGCCTCCGTTTTACCTTTGAAAGTGTCCGATCAAATACAAATAGATTTAACGTTATAAGCATACTAATTATGCTAACGTTACAGTAATTATTATTACTTTACGGTTTTTAAAGTAAAGTAATAATGATTACCGTTTAATATTTTTTATATTATACTTACTCTACTTAAAAACTGTGCGTACAGTTTTTAAGTTAGAGTAATAAATTATTGTTACTAATTTTATTTTTGTAACGTAATTATTTTAATTTAAAATTGTATAATAATAATTACTCTAGTTATTTATACGTTACCTTTCGAAGTTCTTCTGTTCACTTTTTTTAACAAAGCGAGCGAGTTACTAACTTGACGAGAAATATTTCGTAACGATTTACTGAAATATCTCCGGACTTTGTTTCGGGATTTGCTAAACGCGAATCCGTCGAGACATGTGGCCTGATTCGTCATCGCGGCGCTAAGAAGCGTTTCTAGATCGGAATGTTGACGATCCGACGTATTCCGTTTGAGCTCAGAGACCGCGGATGTGAGCGCGGTAACCGTTTCGACGAACAAAGAATGACAGTCATCGAGTGCTCGGATTTCGATGGCCGATAGATTACGTAACTTCTTGCGAATAGCGGTGACGTTGAAGTCGGTGGATCTGACGTCATTTACCGTTTGGTTTATCGTGGCGGAGATGATCTCCGGTAGCGGTTTTGACCGGAGATCTGGTAGGATGGTGGTTAGGGTTTGTGTACATAGGGTGTAGTAGAGTGAACCGGTGCAATGTGTGTGCGCGGTTTGTGTTTGTATGTGTTTGTGAATGTGTATGGGTAGAGGGGTGTGTTGGGGAAATAGTGAAAGTTGAGGGGGGTGTTTTGTAAATTTGAAAAAAGAAGAAATCGAAAATGCTAGTAGGATGAGAGTAGAGAGTTTTATGAGAAAGGTTTTATTGATTTGCATGGTGGAAATGGAAGATGTTAGGACGTTTTTGTTTGGGTGCGCTCAATGAGTTTATATATGGTGTTTATATAGCATATAGAGACAGGGGAATAAAATGATTGTGTATAATGTAGTATACCTTATGTTTGTCACCATGTGATTACTATTTTCTTCTAGAAATATATTGACATATATGTGTAGGGACGACTCCAACTTTTTTGTGGTGCAAAATTAAAACACAAAACTGTGGCATTTTTTTATTTATTTCATCTGTTTTTTAAAACTTAAAAGATTTGTTCATTTGACGAATCTATACATAATTTCAATCATATTATATGTCAAAATATTATATTATTCATAGTTGTATAATAGAGAGCTTTCTAAACTAATAAAGATAAAAATGAAGAAAAGATATTCACTTTATAAGTGGAACGTTCATTTCATTTATCCTTGTTCTCATACGTTTATAATTTATAAAACTTTGATAAGTTATTGTACAATCCTTATGGAGTCAGAGGTTTCATTGGATACAATTTCTCTATTCTTACGAGGTAGAGGTAAGGTTGTTTACATCTTACCCTCTCAGACTTTATGTTAACTTTTCTATCGGTGAGATTTACTAAGTATGATGATGATTATTATACAATCCTTGTTGAGTTTTCGACTCTTGATTTATTTTAAACATTCGATAAATATTCTACACCAGACATCAACTACATGACTAGCCAAGGTTAACCTTGCAAGTAGAGTGCGTATTCTGTATCTTTTCTTTCTCAAGTAAAACATTCCCAGCAACCGTTGCTAACCATTTAATCTTCCCAAAAAGTTAATGCAAAATCACACACAAAAGGTTACATAATCGAGATTTTCCAAAAAAAAAATGAAATGACGATGTAAAATCAATAATCATTCATGTAGTCAAGGATTTGAGCCGTCTACCGTGATACTTCGGAGAAGGAATTATTAATGTAATCCGTTCGGAATGTTGATCTGAAAATCGACACTAGTGGTCACAAGCAATGTTGCAGAAATCGTGCCTAGGCGGCGCCTAGGCGCTGATTTTGGCAAATCGGTCAAACTAGGCAGTAGTGGTCACAATCGGTCAAAATTAGGGAAAATCGGTCAAAATCGGTCACTAATTGGTCAAAATTGGACCAAATCGATCTAATAGAATGAGTTCTTACCTTGTGTTGGAACCAAAATTGAACCAAAATTGGGGCTAGGGTTTCTTTCTTGTGCGACATGTCTGATGAGGAGTGAAGAGCGGCGTTTGATGAGAGGGAAGAATGGCGTATAATGAACGAGATGGTGGGTTAGGTTTAATTAAGTTTGTGTATTTTAACATTTAACCACTTCTATCTTTCACAACTTTACATATGGCTCCCAAACTTGTAAATTTGTATATAAAAAGTATAAAGTTAACTATATATTTATATAATTTTTTAAAAATACACATAAAAAATCCATTCCGATTAATCCCTAGGCGGTACCTCACCGCCCGACTAGTGCCTAACGCCTTCTACAACATTGGTCACAAGTCACGACCCTTCAAAGCCATGACATTCTAGCAAAAAAGAAAACAAACAAACAAACAAACTATGGCATGTACTAATTAACTTTTTTTTTTTGGGCTAGACACTAGAAAAAACGAACCTAATTTATTTAATCTTACAATTAGTCGAACCTCATGTTACCCTGACCAAAAGTCACGAATATTCCGTGAAAACAATACCTACATATATTTTAAGAAACTCATTCAAAGTAATATAAGTATTTAATTACAATGCAGTGTGTAATCTTCATGATACTATAAAAAATAAAGTTCAACGTTATACTAAAAGATAAATGTAAAGTATTTTTCAAAGAGTATGTATCATGTAGTCGCTCCTTTAGATATAAAATTATAGATATATACTATTCATTCATATTCTCGTGTCAGCGACAGTGATCCCGTGAGGACTTCTTACCACTTTTCACTTGTCTCATTGTGCTTCCCACATGATTCTTAGGTCAGCATAAAATAGAATAATCGAAAGAGTAGTCAAAATCGATTGAGAAACTGATTGCTCGGTTATGATTTCTTTATTATGATTTGATTAGACTTATAGTTATGTATGTATATATTGTATAAATAACCGAATTAACATATTTCAACCGAGCATACATTAAAAGTGTTGTTTTAGTAATTTTATAAAATGACATATTAGTAGTCGCGTTTTTTTTTTTTTTTTTATAAAGTAAAAAATAATTGCTTTGTATGTTACTTTTGGATTTATTAACTGAAACTGTTGTACGTGTCGTGTTTGTGTCTAGTCCTTCAGGTTATTAATTGTCTCTTATCTGTCGTGTACGATGTGTTATGTTAGCCCTAAGTAAAACTTCAAGCACTTTTATATGTAAGAAACCAATATATTTGATAAGATTCGTAAGAAATCAATATGTTTGATAAGACGCGTGCAGTTGTTGTGTTTAGTATAATTATTACGCACGGGACCGCTTACACAAATGTGTATCAGGTACGCTTACACAAATGTGGTTTGAATGACCTAAAAACTCTAAACGTATACGCATCGGGACTGCTTACATAAATGTGAACTTTAAACCCAAGGCTTTCACAGCCGTGATTTGCTTAGTTATGCTAAGGGGACCTGGGGTGGTGGTCTTTTACCCCGTGATGAGTGTATATCACGCGTGAAACAATCCCAAACACCACATCCACTCAATTGTATCACGCGTCAATTTGATAACGCGTTGAATGTATCACGCGTGAAGAATGGAAGAATCTGAGGGAATGTGAGGGTTTATTGTTGGTTGTTGTGAGTGATAGGCATTTTCATTAAAATTCATCACCAGTGATGGAATAAAGCTCGATTACGTGCCAGAACTTGATTGGAAATTGTAAGTAAGTGATGAGTGATGCGTGATGATCACCCCTACCCACTAATCAGGTGGATCGGTTGCTAAAAGTCAGTCTTTTATTAATAAGAACCATTAAACTGCTGTCAACAACTTTTAATACAAATTTTGATTTTTCATTTTGTATTTGTCTATTAAAAATGTTTGTTACTGTTTGATTGATTTTTCCAGTCCATTAATTTTTTTAATAAACATTAATTTATCATTAATAGGTTAAATGATTTCACAAGTAACATGACTATAAGACCATACGTAGCGGGTAGGCTTAAGGGTATGGTTTAATCACTTTAGGGTGTTTTAATTATTCTCTAGCCAATAATATCATGTCATGTCAAGTCTCCATTCCACTCTCCATTTTGCACTCAATCACTGGCAATGGTTCAAACACATAGAGAGCGGTACCGAATTTAAAAAAAACTGTGATTAGTTGAAAGGGGTTAGGACCCACCATTAAACAATCACCGCTCACCGATTTGGAGCCGGTTATCATTCACCGATTGGTGAATAATAGTCCCCGAAGGGTTCACCGAACCATACCGTCCACCCTTATGGTGAATAATGTCCCACCCTTGGGCGTTGTCCGCCACGTGTCGTCCTAGTCAGCAAAGGGGCGTTTTGAAGAAATGGGTGTAGTGGGATAATGCCCCCACCCTTGTGCGTTGTTCGACACGTGACACTCTCATAATTACCCAATTATTATTTTTTAATTATTAAAACAAATAATATTCAATTAAAACAGCCATTGGCCAACACACAAGTGCTCGAGCGTTTTAAAAACAAAATTTGGTTCAAAAACACCCCGCGGGCGGTGGCTCGGGCGTGCTAGGGCGTTGTTTATTAAAAACACTCTATTTTGGAATGAGTACGCATTGTCTAAAACTTAAACATATACATCTAGAAAGTAAGTAAAATGTTATATATATCTATTCTGCTATAAATATAAATAAATTGTAATGTGCGAATTCTACCCTTATTTTCCTAAAACTTCAAAATATCATATTTACCTAATTTAACCTCTCATGTTCACCTATAAATATTTGAAAAAGTCTATATTATGTTTTTTCCTCGTTTAGTTTGTAATCAAAGGTCTTACTTTTATAATTTTTAATACTTTAAAATGTGTTTATATAATAATTAACAATTTTTATTTATTAAAAAGGTAAAAAAAAAACTTTTAAAATAGCATCAGCCTAGCACATATTATTCATTCAAACCATCTTTGTAAGTGAACAAAAGGTACTGCAATTTTATGGTACTATAAATTAACGATCAATATAGTTAAAATTTAATTAGTGTAAGGAGTATGTTATAAACAAGTTAAAACCAGTTCAAGACTTACGATCAAAGTGAACACTTTTTTAAAGCAAAACAAATGGAAAGAGAAAACTCAAAACCTTTTTGTTATTATTTTTATATGAAAAACGTTATTAGTAATTTGTAGAAATCTTCAATAAAAGAAAACATTATAAAAATTCTATTTGAGAAAGTGTCTATAAAAACAATATTTGAAAACTTAAAAAAAATATGTTTTTTTTTAAATAATCATAAAAAACAAACAAAAATTTTGAAAGAAAAATGTCTAATTTTTTTACACTTTTGAATTTGTTTTGTAAGAAAATAAACACTTTTTTAAAAAATAGGACTTCTATAAGTGGTAAATATGATAAGTTTAAATGTGATTTTATGAAAAGAATGTATATGAAAAGTAACAAGAATGGGTACATATAGTGCCTCTCCAAACTAAATTGCTCTTTTATTTAGTTTAGAGTAAACTGCCATTTTGGTCCCTGTGGTTTGGCCAGTTTTGCCACTTTAGTCCAAATCTCAAACTTATTACATCTGGGTCCCTGTGGTTTGCATTTTGTTGTCATTTTAGTCCAAAACTCAAAATATCTCATTTTTTACTATTTTAAGGTCCCTTTTTTGTCCTGTAGTGCAGGGGTAGTTTGGTCATTTTAATTTATTCTTTTAATTAATTAAAACAATATTAATTATATATTATATATATAAATAATCCTTACTCTGTTATAACCAGTCTTTTTCACTCTCCTCTCTCTCTCTCTCTCTCTCTCTCTCTCTCTCTCTCTCACACACACACACATCAACCATCGTTCCCCATCACAACCACCGCCGTGCACCACCACTGCCATTGCCATTCACCACCACAAGATAAGGAGGGGATTCCACCGGACCAGCAGAGGTTGAGTTTCGCTGTGATGCAGCTCGAGGATGGGTGTACTCTTGCGGATTACAACATTCAAAAGGGAGGACTCTTAATGATTACAATATCCAAAAGGAGTCTACCCTGCATCTTGTGCTTCGTCTTCGTGGCATGTATTATAAATTGTTCATGATGCTGATGATTTAGGATTTTAGGGTTTGATTGATATCTTCAATTTGGGATTTTTAGATCCAGTTATGTATTCTTACGATCTGAATTGCATAATCTAAGGAACTTTGATTTAATTCTGTTATGAAATTTATCTAGAGTTCTATTGTTGATGTTTACAATTTTGATTTGGACTTTAAAGTGTGACAGTTGAAATTGTTATGTTGAAGTTGAAAGCTTTGAGATCAAATTGATCTAGAAGTACTTGAATGAATTGTAACCTTGAATGGATAGTGCTTCTGGTCTGTGTGACTTTTAATAATTCAGTTGGATTGTAGAGTTTTAAGTTTTGGGGATGGTTTCCATTTTCGAACTCTTAGATTTGTTATCAAAATGTGAAGTTGATTATATTCATAGCTGTCTTTCTTGTTGTTGGCTGTTAAAGTCAGGTTTTGAGGTTTATCGTTTATGACAAATTTCGCACAACTCATCCGATCTGGTTATAGCAGAGCCTCTATTAGAGAGTCGGCATCATCCTGTTCACAGTTGTTCAACGAAAACCTTCAAAATCATTCAACAATTCATTACACAATTCTTCATAGTTGGGGAAGATGAAACGGGGGTTTGGGTTTGTTTGAAGAAGAGACTTGTATGTTTTGAAGAAGATGATGGGTTTGTTTGAAGAGGTTTGCTAATTTAAGAAGATGATGGGTTTGATTGTTGTCCAGTAACATACAAGTATCTGTTTTGAAGAAGGTGGAGGTGGTGGTGGTGCTATAGAGAGAGAGAAGAGAGAGAGGGGGAGGAGGTGGCGATGGTGGTGGGGTTATAGAGAGAGAGAAGAGAGAGAGAGAGAGGAGAGAGAGAGTGAAGAAGACTGGTTATAGCAGAGTAAGGATTATGTATATATATATATATAATATATAATTAATATTGTTTTAATTAATTAAAAGAATAAATTAAAATGACCAAACTACCCCTGCACTACAGGACAAAAAAGGGACTTTAAAACAGTCAAAAATGAGATATTTTGAGTTTTGGACTAAAATGGCAACAAAATGCAAACCACAGGGACCCAGATGTAATAAGTTTGAGATTTGGACTAAAGTGGCAAAACTGGCCAAACCACAGGGACCAAAATGGCAGTTTACTCTTTAGTTTATAAAGAGATGTTAGAGCATTCACATCCAAACCATCAAATTATACATACATTCCACTAAAAAACAACTCTTATATAAATATATTTCTACTAAAAACAAATACTTTTTCTCTCTCATTTCAATTAAATAATATTATCATTACATTTTTCTCTCACTTCCACTCACAACCACTTTCAAAATATATTAAAAAATTATAACGGGTGAACAGTGTCCCCCCAAATATACAGATGAACAGTAACATTTTCTCTCTCCACTACTCACAACCACTTTTTATACTCTTTATAATATAAAAACTCCTCCTCACATAATTTGATGGTTAGAATGTGAATGCTCTTACATTTCGTAACTCTCTAAACTAAATTGCTCTTTTATTTGGTTTATAATGAAAAATATCATCGGTCCCACCTCTATATTTTGAAAAAAAAAAAAAGCTATAGTAGCTTTTCATATATCCTCCATCAAATTATTATGAGTTTAAAAAATAAAAAGAATAATAAAACAAGTGTTTGTGGATAAGACGAAAAGAAATAAATTTTGTAAAGTAAATAAATTAAAGTTTAGAAAATGGTTAAAAGGGTGTGAATGCTCTAAATGACCATACCCGTCTCAAAAATCGATTCATCCATTGGTTAGCAATGAGAGGAGGCAAACATAGAATTTTAGTTCTCTCGATATTGGCTATTTCATTTATGTTTGACACGTTACTACGTTAGCTCTAACCGAACAAGTTTAATTGGTTGGACTAAGTAATCCATTCGATTTTCAAAACAATAACCGAACAAGTTTAATTGGTTGGACTAAGTAATCCATTCGATTTTCAAAACAATAAATAGGTGTCCATGTCTTTATAGCCTAGTGGCATCTTGGGGTGGGATAAAACTTTAAGACCAATAGGTTTTGGGTTCAATTCTCACAAGGGGGTTTTCTCATATTTATTTGGTTTCCTCCTGAATTAGTGTATAGGCATTGTGCCTAGTGGAGATGAATATGATCAAGTGGTTTCGTTGGTGACACGATGATACTCCAATGATCCGTCAGTGATTCAAATTTGCCGTTAAAAAAACAATAAAAAGGTATTATGTTAGTTGACCTTGTTAGGTGGGGACCCGATGGTGAGTGAGCAAAAATGAACAACCAGTGAAAGAAATTATGCGTGCAACCAAAGGAACATTTTGCCACAATCTTAGGATTCTGGCCCAATCTATCAAGAATCCACATTACCAACAAGATTTTCTTTTTATTTTAAAATAAATTACAGTAAAAGTTATCATACAATAAGGTGAATTCAGTTTAGAGTATTCTGTTTTCTTTTTAGAAAAAAAAAAAAAAACATTTATTAGAAACGTTTATAAATTTTAGTTCTGTCCCGAGCAGGGTAACGAGCCTACAAAAGCTTACTTTAACTAACACATATTAATGTGATATATGTTCTTGACCGGTTTTAAAATTCTTTTAGTTTTTTCTGTTAAAGCAAAATACAATATCCCAAATAGAAGTCAAACCATATATTAATATGAACTAGGTGTATTCGACCGTTCGCGCGTTGCGCGACATTAGATGTTGGTCTCACTTTGGCGAGAATTCGTTATGCCAACTGAGAACCAAGTTATGATGGTGCTTTAACATACGCAACCATCAAGAAATGGTATATCTAGGCATACATATTAAACGGTTTGGCTTACGGTTTGACCTAAGGACCATCAAAACCGGACCGTGAATACCTCTAAGTGGGACTAAAAAAAATCTAAGACAATGAAAGCATACCATCCTAATTCTACGTAGGTAGCTGCTCCGTTGAAGTAGAAAGGAGCATTGATTCATCCAACTTGTTAGCTTCAGTATAACATGTTACATCTTTATTCCACTATCTTTTCTTGTATGCATCATTTCCCTTAACAATACACACCAAAAATTAATATTAAAAGTCGTCAATTTTCATTTAATTGCTATGTAAATAATGAAGAGCAAAACTGGAATTCCAAATTGCTATAACTGTTAGTTGGAACGCCACTTTTTGGCATCCATTCGTATACGTTTAGTCTTGTTCCACTACTTCCGCAGTGTAAAACAACAGGATCCGACTGGAATTCACACATATGTTCCAACATAGATTGAGGATTTTAATAAATTTGTGAATCACATACCTTTGCATTATATAAATCTCAAATCCACCGCCTAAAAATGAAGAACACTGGAATTAAGTGTGGTGCAGACCACAGAGAATAGTCTTCACTTCGCTTTGTCAATGTATAACCGGTGATCACTCCGTTTGTCTAGACACATTTTGCAGATTGTACCTGCTCATTTATCAACAAAATCTGCAGATTATAACAAAAATGAGCTTCTTTAGGATAACATAAGTATAAAGTATAAACCTTCCACTAAAATATGTAAGTTAACTTAAGATTCAAAATAAGAAGCCATTGCATATCCATTGTCGACGCTTTTACTACCCAATTTTTGAGATCTTTAATCAGAATTGTAATGCATTATGCATGTGTGGTAAACACCAACTTTGAGATTATATATTATGCTATATCAATAAAAGTAACACAATGAATAAAACCAGCGTTTGTTGACTGCTTGTTTGTTTGTTTATTAACAGGGACATTTATAATATATATTCAGCAATATATATTGTAACTTATGATTCAGTATTATGCATGTGTGGTAAACACCAACTTTGAGATTATATATTCAGCAATGAATGATGTCAATACAGTTTCGCACTTAAATGATTACCTTCAATAAGCCTCCAATTAACGTGACCGGCGTTACTTCCACTACTGGGGTTGCGGGACTACGGGTGGCGTAGCGACATCTAAGTCAAATAATGACATGCAACCATAGATTGATCTTAAAAAGAGTGTAGTTCACCGAAAAAAAAAACTAAGATTCGGGTTCTGACAATCTTTGCTGGAAACAGACGGAGACCACCGGAAAACCCTCGAGCCGCCATCTTGGTCATTTTGCTGCATGTCGTCATATCATAACACCAGAACACCTAATTTCATCAAGGAGTTCCATTCCTTTAAAACCTGTACAAAAGTGCCTAATTTAGCCCATTGCCCAAAAAAAAACCCTGCAAAAAACCACGAACACATAATGTATTGAGCCTGAATGGGACCTGTTGTTACTTTCACTTTAATGTACAAAAGTGCCTAATTTAGCCCATTGCCCAAAAAAAACCCTGCAAAAAACCACCAACACATAATGTATTGAGCCTGAATGGGACCTGTTGTTACTTTCACTTCAATATTTTTTAATCATCATATTGTTTTTCTAAGTGTCTAATAGAGATACATAACTATGCACATGTTTACAATTTGTAACATGTATTATATTACAAAAAAGTTTTTGGTTTAAAAACAAAGATGCGTATGTCCTGGAGGTTTGCTGTTTATGTAATAACCTACCTTGCAAACTGGCCAGAGTAACACCAATTCTTCACACATGCACCAATTCAACAAACCATTCTGCTGAGCCCGTATCTAAATCTGCAAAAACACATCAAAGGTTCAAATGGTGCAATGTAGGTTATAAAACCCCAAAATCAAGCTACAATGAAAGTAGTCAGTTATTTTTTAAGAACAATCGAAATATCACTATCTCTATCCGTCTTAACTTCCGATGCCGTTTTCACATCTGAATTTACTTCCAACTTATGAGCTTCTGCTTCATTCTGATCCTCATTTTTTGACTCAGAAACACCTTTTTTCTCATAATCTTTCTTCTCCAATATCTTCGTTTCCTTTTCAGTTTCTTCCGCGTTTTCTTCATACTCGTCTTCATCTACATCCCAACTCAACTCCTCATCATCCTCCCCTGCAATCGCTCGCTTCACCAGCCTAACCCTAGCCTCCTCCGCCTTCTTAACCTTATTCACCCTATAAAAATACCGAATCTAAAACGAACTCTCGTCAACTCTCGCCAGAACAATCTCCCTATATATCTCCCCAACCACTCCATCATTCTCCTTCATAGCATCATCAATCTCCTGCACCTTCTCACCAACACCAAACCCTAACTTCCACTCATTAAACTCTACAACATCCTCAGGCTCATTCAAATACGTGTTCATATCACTCTGAATCGTTCTAATTTGTGCATCTAGTCTACTATAGGGCTTCGGAAACCCTAGATCTACACTACTACTATTACTAATTCTCTTACTGTCATCAATAATATTATTATTATCAGAATCAGAATAATCAACGGCTAGAATTGAATCCTTACCGTGAGTAATAATATTGGTGACGGTGGCTCCGAGATCGTCGATGGGTTGACCGACGGATTCGAGCGAGTTCTGAGCGAAGCCGGCGCCGGCATCGAGTGATGACAGTAGGTTGTTAACGGCTTTAACGGCGACTTCGCGGATGACGGCGGTTTCTTGCTTGATGCCGGAGGTGAAGTCGTGGAGGTCACGGTGATAGGTTTGGATGACGGAATCGGATTTGGAGGCTAGGGTTTTGATGAGGTTGTTGCCGAAGGTCCATGCGGAAGTGATGGATGGGATGCTAGGGTTAGGGTTTTCAGGAGTTTGTGGTTCCGGTTGTGGAGTAGAAGGTTGTGGATCGTCGGAGAAGATGGATTGAAAGAAATTCATTGGTGGTGATGCGGTTAGGGTTTCTTCAAGAGACGCAGAGAAGAAACGTAGGAGTCGGCTGAAGTTTCACACTATTTATTAGGTTTGTCACGTGGCTCTTGTGGTGATGTGGTTGAGTTACTATTCACAAAGTTGGTTTTTTAATATATAGGATAATGGGGGTTGTTAAATACAAAGTTAGTTTTAAGTTTTCAACTAGATAGTTAGGTATACCACACAAATGGCTGTTGTTTTCATAATTGGAATGGTCGTCAAACTGACCATGTTATCTGTTCGCATCGACATGTTAAAAGTTTGCTAATCAGATTGATCAGACTGGATTAAAAAATCGAATGACATAAAACATAAGGCTAAGGGGTGTGGTTTTGGGCTCCCCGACCACCCCTTCGTCACATCACCTCCACGTCACACTACATTCCCTTCCATCCTTTCAAAAGGGTGATGTTTCCCTTCCCCTATGCCTCCAGTCACATTCTTCCAACTCACCACCAGTAACATACAACAAATACTTTATTTTTTATGTATATATTTGCAGTATTATAAAGTACTAGTGGGAAGCCCGTGCGTTGCGGCGGGGTCGACAATCTAAGGCGAGAAAAAAATTCAAACATTAAACGTTAAGTTTTTAACGGCCACATGAGACAGTTAAATAACAACATGCTACCTTCTAAATAAATTTATGCCACAACAAAATGTTTGAAATACGACGGTGCAGGGAAGCAAGGGGTTGGGGAAGGGTTAATGGCTTCAATGCCGGCTTGAAGAGATGGTGCATTTACCCCCAGTACATGTGTATCCGATGGTCGGGTACTTCAATCCCATTGACCCGGATAACTTTTACCAAATAATTTTTAATCCCATTTGACCACATTTAAGATCAAACACCACCCCTAAATAGGCTCACATAGCAAATTCAAGAGGTAATTATAAAATAATGCAATTAAAAAGCAAACATGTAAGGAAAAAATTAACAATGTGCTTCAATCAAATCTACAATGAAAAAGTTATCACACATTAACAAAAGTACTAATTACCTCTTGAACTATAATCACTTTCTCAATTTGAGCTTTAAATTATGACCTTACACAACTTCTGCCATTTTACTATATAAAAGGACATGGATATGCATACAAATGAGGTTTCGACCACCTCAGCCCGTTTGACCTTGTCTTTTTAGAAGATTTCCATCTGTCCGGTTAAAAGATAAAATATTGCTTCATTTGACTCATTTCTTAAGATAATGGCCACCTCAAAAATGTCTGGTTAAAAGATAAATTATTACTTCATTTAACTCAGATCTTAAGATAAGACCACCTCTAAAATAAGAAATCTAAATCTGAGATACCATCTTATTCATGCTGTCACTTTTTTCCATCTGTAAGATTTTGAAATAAAAAGAAACAAAAGCATTAGTAATGAAAAATATGAAACATGATCAATAAAATGAATAAAGACATTAAGCAAAGGCAAGTTTCTGTAAATAATTAGTGTCAACATTTCTATAAGATTACACGGTTGGGTTGAGTTTAGACTGCTTAGCCAACTTTATCTTGTTTTTTTTACGTATTTGCTATATGACCGGTTAAGAGATAAAATATATGTTCATTTGACTTGCTTCTTAACTGAACAGGTGAAGTTACCACCTCTAAAATAAATGATGTAGAGTAGTAATTACCTGAGATACTATCCTATGAGTATTGCAGTTCATTCATGTTGTCACTTTTTCCAATAGTAAGATATTAAAAGGAAAGAAAGAAAAAGCATTAGTCACTACAAATTAAGATACATGATCAATAACTGAATTTCAGAGATTAAGCAAATGACATATTATTCATTTCCTTACTTCTTTGTTCTTTCTAGTTCATTAACCTGAAGACTCGTTCTGAACACCTTGTAACATCATCATTTAAACAATCTCCTTTTATCCGTCTATTTGGAACCTCTGAGGATGAAACAACACACATGTATCCGTCCACTTGTTTTATTGTCTCGTCCATTTGACACCTCTGAGCATGCATGCCAACCTAGCTCACGCCAGTTTCTACTAATGCTTGTATCAACCCACCTAACTTGTTTTGTAACTATGACTATGAAAAAGTGAGAGGCACTTCCATGTATGCATACCTTCTTTCAGTTGTGCATATCTTTCATGTGAAATAATCTATACATATTTTAATGCGGTTCATGTGGGTTGGGTTGACCCAAAACACTTTTTTTTCACACAAAATGTAATATTTTACATATTTGAATGCAGGTTATGTGGATTGGGTTGACCTAAAACACCTTTTTCACACAAAAACACAAGCAACTACCACCGGATTTACCTGTATGTTGATATTTGATATCATTCGTCATCAAATTAAAGGTTAAAATAGAGAGCATTATTGCCGGCTATGAAATAGAATGATAATGTCGAAATTAAATTTGACCAATTCAATCACACCCATTTTCTTCTTAACTAATATACAATCCATCTCTCTATACATTTACTAAAACTGAGCTTCAGTTCTAGAACAAATATAACATAAAAGCAATTGTAATACAATATGGTGACCTAAAAGCAAAAATATACTTATATCAAACGAAAATGTTGTATATAAATCCAATATATTTCCCGTCTTTTGCCCTATTTTACAAAATCAATACACAATAAAAAAGTGACATCATTTTAATGCACAATAACCAGATTAACCAAGAATGTGAATAATCGAAGGGGAAACACAATAAATCGACTCAAATGTGTGTGAAATGAGTTGAAAATAAATTCATCACAAAACAGTTATGGTCCAATTTCTTTACACTCTTCTTCCTATCCACCTCTATTTCCTGCAATTTTTTAGATCATACTACATGTGTCGTTTTCTTTGTTAGATATTATAAGAAGGCAGGGCACGTTTACTTGTTGTGCATTACAGAAAAACGACACAATCTAAGAAGTATCATGGGAAAGACATAGCGCTAATCATTGATGTCTACACCGCACATAAAGGAGAAGTGAAGTGTCGTTTTAATAGCATAAAAACAAACCTGTAAGGGGGCTGCAATAGTACCAATGGAGCCAAATCTTGAAACAGCTCTGTCTTCTATAGAAGAAACAAATACACCAAAAATCAATAATTGATCAAATTCGCATACGCATACGTCAAAACTCATGGATAATTTAACTCTACATTAACTTCGACAACCCAAATTCAAAAATAATCACCTGATCAAGTGCAATCTTTACCCACCCGCTCAACTGTCGTGGCATTTACTTACTCAAGATCTATGCTCCAGCAGTTTTCGCACCGCCGCTGGATCATTCTGGTGCGCGTGCCACAGGATTAAAGACGTCCGGCTGACTTTCGCCTTGTCCTTCTTCTTCATGGCGGCCGGAGGTGGCGGATCTCCGGTAGAATGTCCCGAGCTTCCCTCGCTGCCGCTCATTCAGATCGAAGATTGGTTCAAGTGGTGGTGACGAGATGCATATAAATGGGCTTCTTTTGTAACAGATTTTGTATATAAGAATTTATTATACAATAAACTGATCCAAAAACGATTGGATTGCATAAACTGATGATGGCATTTAATAGAAAATGGCTGAATTGTAAGAATCATTGGAACCTTATTGAATGGGGGTAAATATGGGAGCAGAGGATGAAAATTGGGGAAATTAGTCTGACTTTTCAAATGGCGTCTTAAAAATTATGGGGAAAATTACAATTCTAGACGTGGGAAATGCTTTATATAGGTCTATAGATATAGATGAAGCATTAAATGAATAAAATGTAGTTTTTAAGTAGTATTAGATAACTAAATGTTATTTTAGAAGGAAAAAAACACTTTTTTTTTTGTAGTTTGGTCTAACAACAGCTCCGACTGGTTCAAATATAGCAATTCAAATAAACACAATCGGGCTGATTATGTTTTCAATTTTTTTCTAGAGTTAAATGCCATTTTAGTCCGTGTGGTTTGGGATATTTTGCCAGTTTAGTTCAAATGTTTCATTTTTCGCCTATGAGTCCAAAAATGTTTCGCCATTGTCATTTTAGTCCATTGTGTTAACTTCATCCATTTTTTCTGTTAACGAGAAAGACAATTCAGTCATTTTATATGTAATTCTGTTAACTAGAACGACAATTCAGCCATATAAAATGACCGAATTGCTTTTGTATCGTAATAATAAAAAGTTATATCTTTAAAAAACAATGTGTATTACATTGGTTGAATAAATCTAATTTTATATATCAAATTATAAAAAAAAAGTTATATCTTAAATGTGTAAGATCCTTAAGCCAAGCCAAGGAAAGATCTTAGCCAAGCCAATCCATTACACTGAAATATCTTAAGCCAAGCCAAAGAAAGACTAATATGAAAAGGCTTAAGCTGTATTGAAAGTACTCGGCTAAGAACCTTCAACCGAATGACGGCTGTTGGTTGACTTGAAAGGATTTTTTCAAGCCTTTACACGAGATTGAAACAGCTCGTTGAGCTGCTACAATTAGTTATTTTAGATATTTTGACTGGTCAATGCCTAAAACGGAGATTTTCCCTTTTTTTTATTTGAATATTTCTAGCGTGTAGTGGTCAGGGTTCTGATTGGGCTAAAGAACCGACCCAACCCTTCCTTTGTGTTATGCTTAAACAAGGATTGCAAACGAATTCAAGGTAACATGCTCAGGACTTGTTTGTGTTATTTAGTTATTGTGGACCTATAGTTTAAAAGTTTGTTTCTTTATTTGCTTGGCCCATGACCAGTTTGGTATTCACTTTAACTGGGCCTGATCATAACTCATCGGGCCAAAAGTTAACTTTTGGGCCTCTTTGTTTTCTCGGTTCGTATTATATTGTTGGAATTTGGAAATCATCAATATTGGGTTTATATATCCTTTTAAATTAAGAGATATGTTAACATGTTATACGATTATCCTTTCAAAGACTTGAAATTAAAGAGATATGTTGGTATGTTATACGATTAACATATTAATATATTATTATCATCACATGTGTAGACGTATGTTGTATTCAACGTGACATTTGAGCTTTATTCCAAACAAGCCTAATTCCTTAGGATTGAAATATATTAATATGTTAATCGTATAACTCAACACCTCCATTTTTAGGGTGGGAAAAAAACCGAACCAGATGAAAAAAACAGGAAACTTGACACACTCGAAACATATATTTGAATACGGGACCGAGTATGAGATTAATTAAAAACATTTTGGCGAGTTTGGATCTTGTATTAGGTTTTATCTGATCAGATACCCGAAAATACATACTCATTTACTATTGTTATTATTATTATTATTATTATTATTATTATTATTATTATTATTATTATTATTATTATGTGTGTGTGTTTTGTTTTTTATATTCCCAAAAGAAATTTCTATTTCCAAAAAATAACATATACCCAACTACATGTTTTTTTAATATATCTTTTAGAAATAATAGATAACACCTTCCCATTTTTAGTGCTTAAGTTTTTATTGTTATTTCCCAACTACATGTTTTTTAATATACCTTTTAGAATATTGGCCATAAAGTATGATAATGAATATGAGATTTTAGAAAACCAAAAGTGTATTATAATCATAGTATGTCCAATCATCCTCTTTACTTAAAATGCATGTAATGTTAGCTTTTGCATGCATTACGCCTTATGTTGAACAAGAATACCTTAAATCTAACATCATCAAACCTTTTCATACATCGTTGACCGAACCAAAAACTTCATTTAATGTTGATAAGGATTGAAATATGCCTAGTTGGTTTTATTATTTTGACCAAGTCTATGAACAATAGTAGCAAATGTTTTAGATCACATGTTGAGCTCACAAGATCATTGATTGTTTTACCAAGTTGCATACTAGATAATTTGCACGATCATTTACAAGTGCATACTAGTTAATTTGCCAAAAACTTCATTGCAATTAATGTTGATAAGAAGTGAAATAGACTTAATTGGTTTTATAATTATTTTGACCAAGTCTATGAACAATATTAGCAAATGTTATAGACCACATGTTGAACTCACATTACTATTGACTGTTTTGCCAAGTTGCATACTAGATAAATTACACGATCATCTACAAGTGACAACTAGTTAATTTGCCAAAAACATTGTTAATTGTTAAGTAACTAGTCAGATTACCCGCGCTACGCGGCGGTGTTTCAGTCGATATCTATTTTGGTTTAGTATATCAACCGAAAGAAATATGCTCAAAATGTAAATCAACTTGAGTTTATACCGACTCGTACATAAATATAAACACGTAAAACTCCATGATAAATTCTTTTAAAGGTTAAAAGATTGTGAGTATCAATACTAAAAGTTGCGGGGTAAATGTATAAAAAAATCAACAAAACAAAAAGGCAAAAAGACAAAAACAAACAAAGTAAAAAATGAAAACACTGGTCAAAATCTTTACTAATTGTATTATATTTAATAATAAAAGAGAGTATGTAATAATTCATTTCTGGTAAATAATAAAATAATAAAAGTGAGTATGTAATAATTCATTTCTTATCGATGTTCCAATTTTATTACGAATATGCTCAATCCATGAAAGAAACAAAATAATTGTTTCAAGCATAAAATGTCTGTTTTGATCAAGAGTAGGCTGTTTATGTTAACTAGTTTTTTTAGGTCGTGCGTTGCGGCGAAACCGAGCAAATAATAATGTAAAACAAACTTGATTTGAAAATAAAGAATGTTGTTTAGAAAGACAAACCATTAGAACGGTTTAGTTTATCATCGTATCGTTTTATAATACCAAGTAAATAATTTATTTAGAGTACAACTTCGTTTTTAACAAAACTTATAACAGAATGTCGGGGAAGAATCAAGCACAACTACGTACTTAAGTTTTTAGAAAAAAGTTATAAATGTAAATTATTAAAGAACTATTAAATTAATCGATTAATTAATATATGTTTTAAAAAAAGAAAAAATATTAAAAAATGGTATAGAAAAAATATATGATTTTAAAAACAAGGGAAAAATTAAAAATATGTTATTAAAAGTAAGTATAATAATAAACCATTATAATATATTAAATAAAAGAAAAACAAAAAAACTATATATTATTATAAAAATAAAGTTACTATTCATCAGACTTCGTTAACAATATTTATATAATTAGTTTTTGAAATTAATTGAATATTCTAATAAACGTTTCTATACAACAAACATATCGTCTTAATGCTAACAGTTACCTCTTAAAATTATAGCTACAACCTAAATTATCTAGCATTCATGCTGTGATTATATCTGAATTTTAAAATCTAATTAGTATATTCACACAAAAAATAATAAATGAAGCATATTTTTCAGATATTGCAATTATACATTATATTATATTATATAAATTTGTAACATTTGTTAGCTTTATAGGTTGTACTTTGTGCTTCATTTGTGTGTTGTGCGAGTATCGTATGCTAATGATACAAGTCCTATAGTGGCTCATAGTCATATATTGTACCATATGTTAAAGCACATGATACATCCTCTTGATGTAGCTTTTCTTGGTTGCTTGACACGTTTTCTCCAGGTGTCCCTGACTTCTTTTATTACCAAGTTGATTGATTGATATTTTAAGTTTTGTATTTTCATAGATTTTACATGGTTAATGTTTAATGTCATTTAATCTTCACCATGACAACACGAGGACTTCCATCTAGCATTTTTTTATGTTTTGTCTTAATTTGTAAGTTGATGAACGCAACGAGGTGAAGGTTCCATCTAGTTTATACTCAAATAACACCACTTTGTAGTGTAGTTATTATATAAGGGAAGTTGTATTAGTTTTTTTCTTTCTTTCTTTCTTTTTTTTTGTTTGTTTGTAAATTTGTCAAACGTTTGGCATGTGTTGGTTTTCAAACCCCCACCGTCTTAATTCCCCCTCTACTTGACTGTTTCAACACTAGGAAAATGTATATTTGTGTTCCATTTTAAAATACTTAAAATATAATTATAAATTATACCAAATCTAATCTAACTACTATAATAAAAGAAACCAATTTTTGGACACGTGTTATTCATTGAATGTATTCTCAAATTTATATTTATCTAAATAAATAAATAATAAATTAATATTAAATTTTATCATACTTTAATAAAATATTATCCTAAAATCTAAATTGTTAATTTAATATATTTTTAAAACAAATACCTCTCTTATCTACTTATCTTATATTAAATATATAAATATTAAATTTATCGTAATTTATTAAAAACATAACTTTTTTTATTATTTGGTATATAAAATTATGTTTATTCAACTCGAGTAAAACGCGAGGTTTTTAAGGATATAATTTTTTTTATTATTTGGTAGATTTTTCAACCCGACTATACACGGGTTTTTTTAAAGATACGACGTTTTTAGTATTTAATATACAAAATTACATTTATTTAGGATATAATCTTTTATTATTTGGTAGATTTTTCAACCCGATTATACACAAGTTTTTTTAAAGATACGACGTTTTTAGTATTTAAGATACAAAAATACATTTATTTAATCTGTGTAATACACATGGTTTTTAAAGATATAACTATTTTTTATATCTATTCAACACGTGTAATATACGGGGTTTTTAAGGATGTAATTTTTATTATTTGGTAGATTTATTCAACCTGATTATACACCGGTTTTTTTAAAGATACGACGCTTTTAGTATTTAGTATACAAAATTATATTTATTTAATCTGTGTAATACACATGGTTTTTAACGATATAATTTTTTTATTATTTGATATATAAAATTAGATTTATTTAACCCGTACAATATACAAGGTTCATAAAGATATAAGTTTTTATTATTTAATATATAAAATTACATTTATTCAACCCGTGTAATACACGGGGTTCTAACCTAGTTATAACATAAAGAACCATTATTTATTGAATAATTATTTTCATATTTTGATAAACCAAATTATTAACGATTGATGTAGTATTTAACTTATAGGGGGGGGGGGGGGTGTTTCATTTGAGAAGAAAATTTAATTGAGAAAAAAAGAACAAAGGGTACAACTGTAAAATATCAAGTAGTTATTCTTTCATCTCATTTATTACAATCTTTAAGTAATTAATTACTCATAAAGACTATTATTCTCTACACTAAGTTTCATTGCCTATACACATAAAAAGTTATCCTACACATTTCGAAAATTATCCTACACATACGTAAATTTATCCTACACAACTCGTAATTTATCCTACACGCCTAGTAATTTGTCCTACACTCTAAACTAATTTTTTTTATTTTTTGAAAATATATACATTTTGAAAATAAGTTACAAATTTAATGTAGTTAGCTATTAAAAAGGAAGACTAGAAATTAATGATCCATGTAAGTTTATAAATATACCATTACATTAAAATTAAATGCAAATATTAAATGATTTAAAATGAAACATTCTTATTGATTAAAACTTATTCTTTTTTGTTCTTACAAAATTTTTTTCTCATTTGAACGTTTCACTTAACTTATAACCGGTTAGATGATTACATAACATTGGTTTTTAATAACTTTAGCCAACCACAATATACATGTGCTTTATACTTTCTTTAGTGTGTACTAAATGTATATTTTTGATATTTATGTGTGTAAGTTTACACTTTTGGAAATACTTACCTGCCTGAATTTGATTTGGCAAAAGCTAAATGATAACAAAAATAAAAGATATAAAGCGTAGTTTGTTACATATAATATATATTTTATAGAAATTTACCTTAAATTGAAAACAATTTTGGTATATAAGTGAAACTCACAAAATGGTGATTGGTGATTCACGTAAAGTTGACAACCATCATGTGCTTCAATACTAATTTGTTAGCATATAAGAAATGGAAGTAGAGTTTAGAAAGAAGTCCATAAAATATCATGTGTAATTGACTTTATGTAATTGATTAAGTTAGTTATGCTTCCCAAAGTCTTCATGTTCACAAAGGGGTTCATTAGCATGATTCACTAGAAGAAAAAGAAAAGACACAACTTGTGCTTACTTAAGTTTGACATATAAAATTGCACACCGACAATTATAAGGGTGAGAGGGGTGTTTCCCTTATGAGATGGGGTAAATTTTCCATCCACTCAATCATCTATTGCCATGTCAATTCCCTTCTCTAACTCTCCTCTTACCCAAAAAACAGAAGAGGTGGTTCACCCAAATAATTAAAAAAAAGGAAAAAAAACTATGATTGGTTGAAAGAGAAGGGACTCACCAGATATCCCCTTTTTCTCCTCTTCCCTCAAGCGGTGAGTAGTCACTGAATACATGATCTTGTCGATCGGCAAACGGGGTCACCGAATAGTTTGCCGCACCCACCCCTCTTACCCTAACGATACACACTACAATAAGTTGTTTGTGGTAGTTTTTAAACAACTATAATTATAATTATAATTACGGTTAAAACAGTCATTGTTCTAAACTATTTTGCTAAATGCTAAGCCCCAATTAAGTTGAAGTTGGCACATTACATTTGTCCATATTGTTAAAAAGTAGATCATCGAATGCATTATACATACGTAAGTACACATATAATATTTTTTTGAGTTAATTACCGTTTTCATCCCTGTGGTTTGTCAAAAATCACTATTTCAGTCCATTAGTTTAAAAATTGCGATTTCAGTCCCTGTGATTTCACTTTCGTAACCATTTCAGTCCACCTCCGTTAACCCCATCCATTTATTCTGTTAAATACACGTGAATTGACCATAATGCCCTTATTAATAAAAAACAAAAAAAGATATCTAAATGAGTTAATTACTGTTTCCGTCCCTGTGGTTTGTCAAAAATTACTATTTCAGTCCCTGTGGTTTCACTTTCGTAACCATTTCAGTCCAGCCTCCTAATACCGTCTATTTTAGCTTTAAGTTTTTAATGAAATACCTAAATTACCCTTGTGTTAATTAAATAAAAAAAATCATGGAAATTTAAAAGATCGTATTCTAGGATCCACTTGTTAAAACACAACCCCACGCTACCCCACCCCACTCCATCCTTGCTCTCATTTCCGGCAAAAGTTTCCGGTCATCTTCTTCGGCATCATAACCCCACTCTCTTAATGTCCAGCGACCCATTACCCCACCCAATTAATATCTTCATAGTAGCATCAGTTAACATAATAACTTTAAAAAATAATGCTTATTTGGACATTTTCTCATTCTAAAATCCAAAATTAAAATTTTGGAACCATATATGTAAAAATAGTGTCAGACTTCTACTGAAGCCATGGTGGGTCGAACCCTACAATCCAATTTAATTAACACAAGGGTAATTTAGGTATTTCATTAAAAACTTAACGGTAAAATAGATGGTGTTAGGAGACTGGACTGAAATGGTTACGAAAGTGAAACCACAGGGACTGAAATAGTGATTTTTGACAAACCACAGGGACGAAAACAGTAATTAACTCATTTAGACATCTTTTTGTTTTTTATTAATAAGGGCATTATGGTCAATTCACGTGTACTTAACAGAATAAATGGATGGGGTTAACGGAGGTGGACTGAAATGGTTACGAAAGTGAAACCACAGGGACTGAAATCACAATTTTTAAACTAATGGACTGAAATAGTGATTTTTAACAAACCACAGGGACGAAAACAGTAATTAACTCTATTTTTTTACGATTTTGAATTATGATAATGGAATACTTTTTTTATATTTATGATTTTGCTATTAATAAATATACAACTACTATTTTAACTACAAAATAATAGGTTAGAACATATATAAGGGTACTAGGTTAGAACCTCATGTATTACACGAGTTGAATAAATGCAATTTTATATATTAAACAATAGGATGAGGTTGCTGTAAAAAAAAAATTCGTAAGAAGTGTGAGAACTTATAACAATTGACATGTAGTCATCATGTTTTGGACTTAAGCATGATGTTTTGGGTTGTTTTTGCAAGAAAAACACCAAACATAACAATTTAAAACACAATCAATGTATTATAGGTATATAATTTAAAACACAACTAAAACACATTGTTTACAATTAAAACACACTACTTAACGTTCTTGACATGGTGTTGTACGGGTTGAATAAATCTAATTTTTTTATACCAAATAATAAAAAGTTATATCTTTAAAAATGTTGTGTATTACATGCGTTGAATAAACGTAATTTTGTGTAGTGAATAATAAAAAATAAGTTATATTTCTAAAAACCACGCATATTACAAGGGTTAAATAAATCTAATTTTATATACCAAATAATAATAAAAAAGTTATATCTTTAAAAATACTAACGGATATACCAAGTTCGACAATTTGATTGATAAATTATGTAATAAAATCGATATAATAACTTTTTTAATAATGAAATAAAAATAAATAATATGTTAAAATAAAGTTTGGTTTTTGAGATAAATAATTTGTTTTATTTTAAAATATCTTAAATTAACAATTTAATTTTGAGCACAATATTTTATTAGAAAACAGAAGGATTTTATTCGAAATTCAAAGTAGGATAAGATTTAATTAATAATTTATTTATTTAATATAAGATAAGTACGGAACTGAGGCGGGAAAATCAAAAGTAGATACCTCCAATGAATGACACGTGTCACACATTATTTAGAGAGTCTAGTTTACGTAAAAAAAGAGTCTTGTGGGTTCGATTTCCAGACTTACTTAGCTTTACTAGAGTAGAGTCGATCGATTCACTTGCCAGTTATTAGTTTTTTCGAGTCTTAGAAAATCTAGAGTATAACTTAGTGTTTAGATTAGGTTAATTTAGTTATTAATTAATAGACTACTTTTACCACATCACCCCAAAACATTTAAATGATAAAAAGGGGAATTAGTGAAGATCCATTCACGGTTGCATTTAGTGATTTCTTGGAAATAGGCATACGAATGAAAGTGAAGAACTCCAAATGTGTAACAACCCAAAAAAAATTTCCCGACGACAAACCGTAATCAAAACCCCAAGTGCATGCGACGAACCTAGTAACAATAAATTAGAAAACTTAGCAGTTAAGAAAACTTTGCAGTTAATGAACCAACCCTCACAAAAATACCCTTACTAAACTCATAAATAAAAACCGATGCATTCAGGATCAAGATCCGAGCTTACGTCATAAGAACCGGCACGAAAATCGAGAAAAACACCTGATTGGACGAAAAAGGCGGCTAAGGACACGTGTCACATCGAGGCACCACGTGTCAGACCTACGCTGGTGACGTGGAGGGCCTAGGCCAGACCGACCTCCCAGGCGCCACGCGGAAGATACCCTGTCTAGGATCAAGACCCGAGCTTACGTCATAAGAACCAGCACGAAAATTGAGAAAAACACCTGATTGGACAAAAAAGGCGGCTAAGGACACGTGTCACGTCGAGGCACCACGTGGCAGGCTTAGGCCAGGCCGACCTCCCAAGCGGCACGCGGAAGATACCCTGTCTCCTCCCGCGACGCGCATGAGAGATCAACCTGGGCTATATAAGGGCCAGTTTTGGGACAGATTCATTTGCTCATTTTTTATTTCTGAAATCGATCTCTATATCCCTCGTCACTTTGTTTCTCTGTATTTGCGTGTATTAAACCCTAATAACTTAAACGAGACCCTGACCGATTGATCGATAAACCACTCAACGAATGCCAAAGTGTTGCCTGAATAAGGCTATACTTTGTTAACTTACGTTGAGGTTTTGATCTCGTGATTATCGTTAAAGTTTGAGTTGGGTTGGGTTTATACACTAATATGTATTACATTCTGTGAAATTAGGGGTTAGAATCAGAAGGCTTAAAACTATAAATTCACTAATAAAGTAGATGCTTAATTATCAGAAGACTCGGAACTATAAACTTACCTTTAATCAAGAGGCTTAGTATAAGAAGGCTTAGAATCAGGAGGCCTATTAAATCAGAACCATAGATTTACAAGGTGAAACATTCTCTTTTCTTCATATTACGTGATACTTTAATATTATCAAAACCCTAAATGTTTCCCGGTTATATGTACAGTGATTAAGTTTTTGTCACACCCTGATTTCCCGGTGGGCCTGGACTTGGGGTACGCGACGATTGATATCAAATACACAAATAGCACAGCGGAAGTCTTGGGAATTAAAATACTATTACAAATATAAATGTCCGAATGTTCAAATTAATTATACAGATGTTGGTGCATGCGTCTGTCGACTTCGTCTTGTATCGAGTCTTACATTACAATTGCTAGATCAGGGCGCGTTGTACGAAAAATAGGGTAGAATTTATGTGTTTGTAAGCTAATTTCGTTTGAACATGACATGTTACACCTTCAAACGAAATAGCATCCCCTATAAATACCTCTCATGTCTAGTTCATTTGTAACTTTCCGGTCAATGTAACGAAGTGCTGCCGAAGTGTTGTCAGACTGTAAATCATTATCAAATCAATCATACAACAGTTTAAAGTGTATATCTTGCTGAATTGACCTCTACACGTCTGTTTCCGCCTCTCGTGTTGAGTAAAACTCTTCTGATCGACTCGTTCGGGTCTGAAAACGATCCTACAAGTCGTATCAGAGCTCAGGAGGAATAGTTCATACCAATTCAGCTGCATTTTTCTGTTTTCTACACCTTCTTTCACAATTGAACAAGTTTTCACGGTTAAAATTGGAAAATTTTCAAATATCATGTGCGCAACATTGTTTTAACAAACCCTAGAAAGTTTCAAAACTAAAATCGACCATTTGCTTGACCAATTGGACCAAAATATGACCGATATGATGATGTCAGCAGTTCTTCAAACGAGATTAGAGGATAATTTCGTTTGAATATCATAATTTCGTTTGAAAGTGCAGAGTAATTCCGTTTGAAATAGCAATTTGGAATAATTTCGTTTGAAGTTTGGTGGTAATCCCGTTTGAAAACAGGATTTCGTTTGAAGATTGTTGTTGATCTCGTTTGAAAGCATAATTTCGTTTGAGTGTTCAAACAAAATCTGTTATTTCGTTTCAGGTTGATATCTCGTTTGAAGTTTGGATTGTGATTTCGTTTGAAGGGTACTTGAATTTGAGATTCCGTTTGAAACTGTTTAGTGCGTGATTTCGTTTCAAGTCATCATTTCATTTGTATTGGGATTTCGTTTGAGATTGACTAGTTTGTGAACTTGTTATCAAATCATGAGTGAAGAGTTCTATAATGCGTTTGCGACATCCCCGACTAGTCCAGCTGTCATTACTCAAAACATGAACATGGAAAATGAGACCGGAACCTTACAAAAACCTCCGAAGCTAATGAGCATTGAAGAATATTATGGTTGGAAAGATCGGTTTGAAAACTGGGTACAAGCAAACCATTTGAGATCTTAGGAGTGTATCTTGAAAAAGTATGTACTACCACGTACTGAACTGCGAGTTGAGAAAGAAATCTCTGAATTCAATGCTAAAGAACGAGACATGTATAGAGTTGAAAAGATGATGATCAGTCTACTTCAGCAAGCTATTAAAGAAGACATCTTTGTATTGCTTCAACATGATAAAACTTCAAAATCAATTTGGGATGCTCTTAAAATCAAGTTTGAAGGAAGTGAGAAGATGATTAAGAGTAAAAAGGCATTGCTTAAGAAAGAATTTGATTTATTCACAAGTTTGCCAGGGGAAGATACAAAGAAACTGATTGAAAGATATTGCCACTTAGTGCGGTCTATGTCGTTGTTAAGCATAACCAAAACTCAAGATGAATGGGTCGACAAATTAGCTGATGCTTTACCTCAGAAAGAGAGGGGTACATTTTTGATGATCTTAAAGAACACTGGAGAATATGACAACTTGACGATTTCTCAGTTCATCGAAAAGATTGAAGGTCAAGATCTTAAACAACAAAAGATTGCGAGGATGAGTAATCCGAGTGGTCAACAAGATGTGAAAATGTATTACAAAGGTAATGTTCAAGAGGTTGAAATGAGTCCGAAAATTCAAACTGCTTTTAGTGCTGGAGATTCATCTGGAAATGCTGATTCAAGTCCAAAAAGTAGCAGTGGATTTTCTTCGTATCCAAGTGTTAATCCAAAGAGTTTAAATTCAATTTTTCATTCTCAAAGTTCAAAAAGTGGAAATGGTTGTGTGATACAGTGCAACATTGCATTGAATCTTCCAGATGGTCAAAGTTTTTCTGAAGAAATTGCAAAAGATCACATGGCGTTACTTGCAACTGTGCTACAATCCTATGAAGGTTTGGTTGCAGGAAGGATCGGAAATCCTATGCTGACAAAAGAGGATTACGATCAGATAGATGCTGAAGAAATGGAGCTCATGGACATCAAATGGTGTCTAGCTAGTGTCTTGAGGAGAGCAGAAAAGTTTAAAATGATCACAAGGAGAAATGATTTTCTGGATGCACATGTGTCTACTTTGGGTTTTGATAAATCTAAAGTTACTTGTTTTCGATGCAGGGAGAAAGGTCATTTCAAAAGAGAATGCAAAAATCAAGAGGCTAGTGGAGCAAAGAATCCTTTTGGAAAAGATGATTACTATCGGAAAGCCATATATCAACAAGTTGCTCATCAACCATATCAACAAAAAGAAACACAAACAGCTCATGGGAAGATGATTGAAGATGCAAATAGGAAAGCTTATTCTGGCATTATTAATCAAGATGATGAGAAAATGACTCCAGGTTTCAGTTGGAACAAATATATATTAGCTGACAGTAAAGCATGTTTAATAACCCAAGATGATGAAAAGTTACCTGAAGGGTTCAGCTGGGATAATTTTGCGGATGAAAATGGGAATTTTAAAGCTTTCATTGCAAAGATAGTTCAAGAACCTGAGTTGTTTACATAATGGATGAAAGCGATTGGTGTTCATGAGAAGAATCGAGAAGAAGAATCTGTTTCATCCTATGAAAGCTCAGAAGAAGAAACTATTGTTGATCAAAAATCATCTGATTCTGGTTCCTCAGATGATAGTTCTGAAAAGACATTAGATTTTGATCAACCACCATCTGATTCTAGTTCTTCAGATGATAATTCTGAAAAAGCGATAGATTTTGATCAATCACCAACCGATGATAGTGGTGATGATGAGGAAGAAAGACATATTAATATCGCTAAAACTCATCTATCTCCTGAAAGTTTTCAATTTTATTTTGCAGATCGCTTGGAGAAGCTGAAGGAGAGACGTGCAGCAAAAGAACAAAAGAAAATGAAAAAATGAAAGTATTGCTAAAAAAGAAGAGACTGTTCAAAATGAAGAGGTTAAAGCTGAGAAGGTGACAGAAGATGAAACAGAGATTGAGAAAGTTGTTGAAGTGGAGAAAATAATCAAAGTTGAAAAGATTGTAGAAGTCATCAAACCTTGCTTAAAGTGTTTAGAATCTTGCAAGGAATGTGTAGCAAAAGATGAGAAACTGATTGAACAAGAAAAGATGAAAGAACAATTACTGTTCAATCTCAACTACGTAAAAGAATCTTACGATGTGCTAAACAGAACGGTCACTGGTCTTCAAAAGACAAATTCTGAAAGAGAAGATGCATTGACCATGATGAATGCTGTAATGATGACAAAGCAGAAGGCAATTAATCATTACATCGAAGAATGTGCAAAGTTGCAGCGGGATTTGGAAAATGAAAAGATTGAGAATGAGAGAATTAGACGTTTATTACAGGGTTATTCTAGTTCTGATTATCTCATTGATCGAATTTACCCAACTGTTGCAGGTTTTGAAGCATTTAAAGATGAGAAGCCAAAGAAGAAGGATACTGGTAAGAAACAGAGTGTGAGTTATAACAAGTGTCCGCCTCCGATTTGGGAAGGGTATTCTCCTAGAAAACCGAATGAGGAGCAAGTCGAAAAGGCAGTCAATATAAAGTTAAAGTCCGATATAACCGATGAATTACCAGAAAATATTGACGTCGTTTTTACATCGTCTGACACTGATCATGAGTCCGAGTTAATAAAAAAGGTGGTCGATCAGGTGTTGGATACAGATGAGGAGTCGGAGTTAAAGTCTGAGTCAAAGTCCGAGTCTGGGTGTTCAAGTTCGTCCGTTAAAAATCCGAGTTCGTCAGTCAACAGTTCAAAGACATCGGTTAAACGGGTGTATAATAAAGAATTCATGTTATCAAAATCTAATTTGAATGATGAAAAAATCAAAGTGGCATATACATTGATTGATTCAGACAAATTATATTCTGATAAGGAATTTCCAATAAGAAGTGTTCAAATTGAAAAGATCAAAAAGGTTTTCAAAATGACAGAAATTAACATTTCTGAAATAAAAGATTTAAATCTTTCTGAAATATCTAAAAAGTACACTTCAAGGTTTCAACAACGTTTAAACAAGAAAAAAGGTTACGGTTCTGGTTTTCAAAAGAAACCAAACCATAACGGTAATTTAAAAAAGAAAGGTCTTGGATTTATTCCTCCAGAAAATTATAAAAATGAAAAATATGTTCGAGATTTTAAATCAAAAATGAAATTTGTTTCAGGAGGAAGTGCTGAAGAAGAACAGAAGAAACCTTTCTGGAGACAGTCAAACCAGGAGTTTCTTGCTGAGAAAAAGAGAATGGGGACTGGAGTTTTTCATAGAAAAGAGACTAGAACCTGTTTCAGATGCAATGAAGCTGGTCACATTGTTTGGAATTGCTCTCAGGCAACAAAAACAAAACAGGAAGTCTCTAAAAAACTCAAAGGAAAAGTTGTTGAGAAAAATGAGCCACCAACTGAAAAATTCAAAATTTTTGAAAATTCAACATATGAAGTTGGTAAATGTTCAAAGACTCATTTTTATCAAAAGAGAGCTAAACATGACAACCAAGTGTGGGCTGTTAAGAAGTTTTATGAGAAACTTGGTGATGAATCTAACTCCATAAAGTTAGACGAGCCACAAGTTGAGTTAAAAGGTGAAAACTTAGTGCCTCTAATGGATGATGTTCATTTTCCACCATTGAGGGCTGAGAATTTTAAATCAAAGGTTGGAAAAGTTGAAATCTCAAATCAATTTTATTCTGAAAAGAGTGAATTTGATGTTGAAAAGGCTTTTAATGAAAATGTTAAAAAGATTTTTGGAAAAATGGTTGAAGGTAAAGTCAAAGGGGTAAAGGATTTTTATGAAACAAAGAAAGCAACATTTTACTCAAGAGAAGTTGAGGAGGAAACATCCAAGTTTGGTGAAGCTTGGATGTCTGTTTTTCATAAGTGATAAATATGACTTGCCGGAGCTCCCAGGTTGGTAATAGTGGAGCAGGAATCGGCATCTTTCTTAAGAAATCACTTTCGTGAATGATGATTGTTTAATGATTTTGTCTTACAAGTGGTTGAAAAAGGTTTTGACTTACAAGTGGTAAATCAGGGACATTAAGTTGTATATGATTTTCTACACATGATTGAGAAACAATATGATGAACCCTTACTTTACAAGTGATAACCCCAACAAAACTTATTTTCCGGAAAAATCATTTTGATTAAAACAAACTTAAGTGTTTTGAAATCATAATGAGAAAATAGTTTGTTGAAAGGGAGTTCTGATTGTTTATGCCAGGTGGATGGCGATTTGAAGCGAGTCGATATCGGTTGTCAATTTACTTGTACAGTTTGTTTTCAAATTTCTTTAATGTGTTTGCATTTTAGGGGGAGTAGAAATTTTCAGAAAATTAAAAAACATTAGAAAATTTGAAAAAGTAAAAAACATGATAAAATTAAAAAATGAGTTTGTTGTGAAAAAGAGGAAATGATAGTACATCAGTAGACAGTTACAGTATGCTAAAGAAATGTAATGTTTAAATAGCGTTAAACGGTCTCACTGATGATATGCCGATAGGTTTTTACACATTTAGTAAGCTTTTTCGGGATATAAACTTAAATTCAAACTTGCTTATTTTGTGGGGAACACTACTTGGATATATAGGTAACCCCTGAAATTTCGTTTGAAAGGTCCCTCTTTCTGAGATACTAGGTCTTTATGCTCAGTGATATCTGGGGTATTATCCCGGGACTTCTGATTTTGCGGAAGCAATGGCCTAGTCCCCGGAGAATACTTTCTGCTTGCTTGAAATATAGCGCCGCCCTCAGCATAAAATGATGAGACAATAAAATTGCTAATCAATGCTGTTGTAAAAAAGATCCTCTAAAGGGGACCCACCAAAAGTCGAGTCGTCATCTCTCTGCTGAACGGAAGTTCTGACCTGAGCTCTCACGGTTTCGCAATTAACCCCTTACAGATATCATCTGTGGTATACTCACCTGTAAGACTGAATATTGGGATCTGGATACGGGAGTATATTCAAGAGGTGGGACACATGAATGAGTTTAAGTTCTTAAAACACCTAACTCATATCATGAATTAGTTGAAATTTGTATGAAAATTTAAGTGGATCAGTATATCGGCAATCTAAGTGAATTGTTTAATTCTTAATGTGTAACTAAGCTCAACGGTACTTGTGATTTGTCATAAACTGATATGATCCTCTTGCACAAACTCACAAAAAATATTGTCTGTAAATATTTCTTTACTGCATTTCTTTGTATTAAAAAAAATCCAAAAAGATTTTTAGTGTGTTTTAGCATAAATTTTGAAAAATAAAAAATATTTTCGACAACTGATATTGGAGAGCTGATTTTCAAAATTCCAAATGCTAAACATGATGAGCATGAAGTGAGGGGGAGTTTGTTTTAAATGAGAAAAGTGTTTGAATATTTTTCCGTACAAGTGGTCATCTGAGGATTTTATCATTGATAAATCATTCTGGTTTAATTTGAGATAGAGTCTGTATGGATAAATTTGTCAAATGTTAAATCTGTGAAATTTATTTCTGGGTTAAGAATGTGCAGGTGTAGCCAGGTTTTGATCCTGAACCTGAAGAAAGAGCACAAAGCCAGGTTCCGATACCTGGGGACTATGTGATTTCAAAAGCCAGACTGCGATCCCAGTAAATCGACAGGGGGAGTCTGAAGACATCCGAGAAGTAGATTGTTCGAGGGGAGTCTGTTGATACTGAAGAGAAGAAAGAGATAAAGTTTGAAGATGCTTACACGTTCAGACTGATAAAGACTGAAGACGTTGAAGACTCGACACTTAAGACTCGTCAACATTCGAGGGGGAGTCTGTTGGTGCATGCGTCTGTCGACTTCGTCTTGTATCGAGTCTTACATTACAATTGCTAGATCAGGGCGCGTTGTACCAAAAATAGGGTAGAATTTATGTGTTTGTAAGCTAATTTCGTTTGAACATGACATGTTACACCTTCAAATGAAATTAACTAGTTTAATTTCATTTGAAGTGAACCATGCCACCTTCAAACGAAATAGGATCCCCTATAAATACCTCTCATGTCTAGTTCATTTGTAACTTTCCGGTCAGTGTAACGAAGTGCTGCCGAAGTGTTGTCAGACTGTAAATCATTATCAAATCAATCATACAACAGTTTAAAGTGTATATCTTGCAGAATTGACCTCTACACGTCTGTTTCCGCCTCTCGTGTTGAGTAAAACTCTTCTGATCGACTCGTTCGGGTCTGAAAACGATCCTACAACAGATGGAAGTATTCAAAAGATCCACAGGCGGATCGAAAATAACAAAATGATGAAATATGCAGACTACTAGGCTTCAAATGCAAGGAGTTGCAAATTCCTCTTAAACATTTACCGGGCACTTCCAGCCTATTTCGTAACCTTGCTACCTGCGCTTAGTCTTTTGAAGATACGTCAGTTTACACTGGTAAATACAAATAACCGACACATTTTGAAAATATATCAAAATCATTTTTATGTACACAATGGTACATATATTTTCATAAATAACTTGGGACAAACTATTTATCATGTTATCAGTTTTACAAACTTGACAATACATATGGGGCCCAGAAACTATGCCGAGAACATGATTAACCGACACACCACTTTAATACCTGAAGGGGTAAGGTCCCAAAAACCTTGCACAGGTGCTTGGGACCATACCACAACTTCACCTCCAATGAGCTCTCTTTAAGAGAACCATGCGCGGCTGCGCACCGGTTCTAAAAAAGAACTTAAAAAGAGAACAGTTTTTAACATCCGCGCGCCAAAAAGGAACTAATAAATCATTGTGCAGCTCATATGACAGAAGTTGGGAGTGAAACTCTGAACAACATCTCCACGCAATTAGCGCCCAGACTTAAACAAAAAATCACTTTTCTGTACAACAGAATTGGCTGAGGACGAACTACATAGGATTACAGTTGTAAACCTTCTAGAAGGCTTTATCGTGCATCACCATTCGGTTATAACCGAATGGCCACGTGGCATCATCCTGGGCACTCCTCAAAGTCACGATGATGGCACCAAATTGGAGAAAGATCCACACTTGTCCACTTTCCACGTGGCATCTCCCCAGCCGTTGATCATGACCACGATCCATGTGCACACACATCCGTTAATGATTGACGGTGGAGAAAATAACCGCTCATGGAAATTACTTTCGGTTAAGTCCTCCGTCAACAAACTTTCCCGCCCAAACTTCGGTTATAAATAAGGATAATTCAGGTACAATTACTCAAGTTACATTCACTTCACTTTCAATACTTCTTCTTCTTCATCAAAAAACTGTACTTATTCTCATGTCGGAGGGTGGTCACGGAGAGAACCCCCATTCTCCCCGTGACGAGTCTAACAACTGTTTGTTTTGCAATTATTGTTTGAAGAAGGATCTTAACCAATCCTGAATCAAACGAGAAGAATCACCCCTTTTATACAGATTCAAACCCCCTGGTTCAATTGATTCCGGTCTGTTGAACCAGTGTTTCTTCATTGGTGCCCAACGATTTCTCAGTTTTTATTCATATCTTCTCGTTTTGATTTACTCTTTCACTCCTGTTTTTCAATGGAAGAAACTCCGACAAACCGTCAATCCGGCCCTCGGCCAACAAATTTCACACACAATACCCAAGTCGAAGGGATTGTGGAAGAGGTTTCTGATGATAACGAGGTCCAGTACAACGTTAATCATCAGAATGACCTTGTCACCCCAGGAGTACAACCCGAGATCCCGGTAAGTTCAATTTTACCCCCCGGTGAAACTCCTATCTCGTGGTACGTCAGATCCCAAGGGGCTATAAATGCAGTATACGCACAACTTTGTGCACAGACTGCTCCTCCTGTCACACAACCACGAAGACCTGCATCTCATGTATGAGCACCATCTGCACCACGTACAACTCACCATGACGCACCGTCACGGATGCCTGTAGATGACACAGAAGTCTACTCCAGATCTCCTACAAGGTACGAATCTACTCACTCTGAGAATCGACGAGGGGATTACCGTGATGAGTCATATTCTCATAGAAGGTAGTCAGTTCATTCTCGGTTGGGCCCGCGTTCTTACCAGAAGTGAGACACCCGCACCGACGAATACGACAGAACATATCAGGAAGGTGATAATACAAGTGTGTTCAGCCGGCTATAGCGAGACCATACGAATTATAAACCCCGCACGGTTTATAATCCGATTGCAGAGCATGATTACAACTTAATCTACCGCCCGACAGAAGCAGCTGAGAATTCGAAATTCGTCAGAGAAATTGCTTTAGCTCCCCTCGAAAAGGCGAAACTACCATCAAACGTCGGAAAATTCAACGGCATGTCAGATCCGGATGACCACCTTCGTGTATTTACCAGCGCAGGCCTGGTAGGGGGTTGGACGTTGCCTATGTGGTGCCACCTATTCGTCCAAACCTTGACAGGTGCGGCACGGTTGTGGTTTGATAATTTACCAGTAGGGAAGCTAACGTCGTGGGTGGATTTAAAAGAGAAATTCCTGGTTCACTTCATCTAACAACGAAGATCTATCAGAAGAGGGCTTGTTTGAATAAATGCTTCATTGAAATAAAAAGTTATTAAAATAAAAAGTCACGAAAACCGACGCTTTTTACGCCTTTCACCCTTTTCTACTAACCACTAACCCAACCACCTACCTTTAACCCAAGCCTAACCCTTCCCCAAAAGTCCTCTTGATACTTACAAAGGTTTTTAGTTAAAAAGGAGGAGGATTGATTACTTGGCAAGTTTATGGTAGGAATAAGTTCCATACCGCTCTCGAGTGTCACAAAAATACATCTTCGGCCGAGTGTTGAGTGATCCCCCGTGAGGTATGTGAACTTGTATATAAATGAAATTTTAAAGAGGCATGTTATGCACTAATAAGTAATTTCTCTTATGAAATGTTTTAAATAAATCATGACGAATAAGATTGTAAATAAAATAAAAATAAAACCTGATAAAGAATCTTGGAATCCCGACACTCTATAACAAGCCCAAAACCTTCTCTTCTACCCATTCCATTTGGGTGTGTAAGCCATAAAATAAAGAGTTTTGCTTGAGGACAAGCAGAGATTCAAGTGTGGGGGTATTTGATGTGTGCAAAATGCAACATATAAATTACATCAAATGAGGCATAAAACTAACCCTTTTTTAGTACTGATGTGTGCAAAATGCAACATATAAATTACATCAATTGTGGCATAAAACTAACCCTTTTTTAGTACTAATGTTGGAAAAATGTGCTTTTGTCTTCCTTTTGTATTTTCAGGATTAAATGAGCTCAAATTAACAAAAGAAGCAAAAAGAAAGCAAAATCTAACATAAATACAAGAAAGGGAACAAACGTGACATGCCCGACCCCACGACAGCATCTTCCCAAGCAAAACAAGAAGACAGAAGACTGAACACGCCCCGTGCTCAGCCAGCACGGGGGCGTGCCCAAGTGTCAGCAGAAAAGACAAAGTGGTAGAAACTTCTATTGCCCACCACGGGGCCGTGCTCAGCGGGCACGGGGCCGTGGTCAACTATAAGATTCGCAGAATCCAGGCAAATCTTCATAGTACAGATATGCTTCTGCACACGGGGTCGTGCTCAGCGGACACGGGGTCGTGCTCAGCGGACACGGGGGCGTGGTCAACTAATAAAAACAAGCTGCATTAAATGAAGAAAGAGAGGATGTGGACACGGGGCCGTGCCCGAGCTTCTGTTCAGCCTATAAATAGGAGTGCTTGGCTCAAGCTCAAACCATCCTTTGGCACACCACCTCTCTCATACTTCACCCACCACCCACCACCACCATAAGACCATCATCCACCACCATCATCCATTGTCCATCATAGAGTGTGTGAGTCGTCTCGGGATCCAAGATTGATCGTAAGAGTTCTTGACAATCAAGGCCATGTTTGCCTAAGTCTCTTACATCACTTGGTGAAGACAAGTGTCTAGTGTAATACTTTTTATTTTTAATCTTTTCGCACTTTTTACTTGGTTTTGTATTAATGACTTTAATAACTAGTTTCTTATGTTGAAGGTGATTCTTCCTTATCGTTTGTCCATGGTGTCTTGGCATTATTTTACTGTCTATATAAAATAAAAGATTTTCACCATTCATATCTCCACGATCTATATGGAGGTATGTTGGCTACCTGGTCGGGGGTTAAGGGAACGGTTTGGTAAGAGTCTTGCCGTTGTTCAGCGTTTAGAGATCCTGCAAGGGACCTGAGTCAAATTTAGTAGGACCTCCTTCAATACTTAACGGTATTGGATGGCGGGGGTCCAAACTCTTTGATCCCCTCATAAGTTAAACTACGATTAATACTATAACCCGGCTATTTAGGACTGTATCCCTGCTGACTCAGACTACTTAGCCGAGGGTAACGTCACCTTCAAAAGAGGGGCCTACCATAATTTGCATTAATAACTTAATTAATTATCTTTCAATAATCCGACCCTTTAGGATTGTATCATTGCTGACTCAAACTACTGGGTTGAGGGTAACGTCACCTCCAAAAGAGGGGCCTACTACAATAACTAAGATAATCTCTTAAATAAGTGCAAAAGTGCGGAAATAATCAAAGGTTGCACTAAACACGAGTCGGAACCAAGTGATTCATCTTGTCTATCTGTTTTTCTTTTATTTTTATTTTCAGCATTTTAGTTAGTTTTTTTTTTCTTAGTTTAAAAACATTTTTCTAAACTTTTGATTTGATTAGACGTTGAGGATAAACCGGTACTAAAAGCTCTTGTGTCCTTGGATGACCTCGGTAACTTACCAACACTATACTACGCTCACGATGGGTGCACTTGCCCATATGTGTGTTTAGTGTTAGTAAATATCGTGTTTTATAAATTTAAAACTTGGCTAAAAAAAGTGTAAAAGGGCTTAAAATATACTTAAACCTATATATACACCTAACGCACATCAAGTTTTTGGCGCCGCTGCCGGGGACACAAGGATTTTAAGAAAGTTAAGAATCAACGGCTAATCGTTTTTCTTATATTTCATTTTTGTTTAGAATTTTTCTTAGTTTTTCAGTTTCTGTAGAGCTCAGCACGGGCCGTGCCTGGTCGGACACGGGCCGTGCCCAGCGTTATCACTGGCAGTTTTTATTTTCCGAGTTACAGAGAGCTGAGCACGGGGCCGTGTCGGTGTAACACGGGGCCGTGTCCAACTCTCAGTAACAGGGATCCGGAGAACAAGCACTGTAACTCTGACCACGGGCCGTGTTCACTGAGCACGGGGCCATGGTGAACCTTCTGACCAACATTCTTTTCTTGCAGGACTTGGAACCTCGGCGCCACATTTGAACTTCCTACGTAGTGCATGAGCTCCAGTTCTAGTAGAGACATAAAAGAACCTCTAGAAGAACCCGAACGCTTTCTCAGAAAAAGACTTAAAGCTAAAAATCAAGAGAAAGTTTCGGGGGACCCATTTCCAATGGCGGATCAGCGTACCCTCATGGATTACCTACGGCCCACCGTAGGTAATCTCGGCGCCGCTATCAATGCACCGAATGTCGAAGCCAATAACTTCGAACTTCGACCGCAATTGATACAAATGATTCAAAACTCCGCAACCTTTCATGGGCTTGCGGACGAGGATCCCCATCTACATATTACTAATTTCTTAGAAATATGTGATACCTTTCGGATCAATGGAGCATCAAATGACGCCATCCGCCTTCGAATGTTTCCATTTTCGCTAAAAGACCGAGCTAAGGCTTGGCTTAACACCCTCCTAGTTGGCTCGGTAAACACCTGGGATGAACTAGCCCAAAAGTTTCTATATAAGTATTTCCCTCCGGCTAAAACGGCTAAATTAATGACTGAAATTAATACATACTCACAAGAGGATGGGGAATCCTTATATGAAACTTGGGAAAGGTTCAAGGAGCTACTAAGAAAGTGTCCTCATCACGGTCTAGCAGTATGGTAACAAGTATCCACTTTCTACAATGGGTTGTTGCCACACACAAGACAAACACTTGATTCTAGCTCTGGGGGACTTCTAGGTAATTATTGCCCAAATGAAATATATAATCAAATTGAGGAAATTGCTCAAACTAATTTTCAATGGCACACTCCCCGAGGCAATAAATCTATTGCCCCGGGCGCCCATAAGGTTGACGAAAGTACCTCTTTGCAAGCCCAAATCGAAGCCCTTTTTTCAAAAATAAAAAAATTAGAAATGACAAAAACGGTCTCGGTTATGGCTTGTGAAGGGTGTGGTGGGCCACGTGAAAATTGGAGTTGTATGAAAGAATTAGATGAACAAACGGAAATGGTAAACTACATTGATAACAAACCTAGGCTGTCGGGTCCTCCAACGGGTACCTACAACCAAGGATGGCGTAACCACCCAAACCTTGGTTGGAGAGATCCCGGCAATAGTAGTAACCAACAAAACCAACGAACTAACTTTCAACAACCACAAAACTTTTCTCAACAACAAAGTGGACGAGAAAGGCTTGAAGATACTGTATCTCGCCTCATCTCCGACACCGAAAAGAAAAACTCGGATCGATTTCAGCAATTGGAATCGAATTTTAGAAATCAACAAGCTAGCATTCAAAACATTGAAAAACAATTAAATCAAGTAGCTCAAAATTTCTCCGAGAGACCACAAGGCGCGTTACCTAGCAATACCGAAACCAACCCAAAAGCACAAGTACATCTCATCACATTGAGAAATCAAACTGTGGGTCCCGAGGAGGCTCCATTACCGCCAGATGAAAGAAGCCAGTCCAGCCAAACCACGACTCCACCCGCACCCCAACTAGAAAAGGCTTCTTTACCAAATCAAGAGCCCACCAAGACTCCTCCGATTCCGTACCCCGGTAGGTTAAATCGTCAAAAGACCGATGAGCAATTCGCAAAGTTCGAAAATTTACTAAAACAATTGCATGTTAATATTCCTTTTATTGAGATCCTTACCCAAATGCCTAAATATGCAAAATTTATGAGGGACTTCCTCACTCATAAAAGGAAAATTGAATCATTGCAATTAGTTAACTTAGGCGAAGAATGCTCCGCCTTAGTACTCAACAAACTTCCACAAAAGAAAATTTATCCCGGAAGTTTCACGATTCCTTGCTCGATTGGGGAGTCCCCCGTTCGTAATGCATTAGCCGATCTTGGGGCTAGCATTAACCTCATGCCCACATCGATGTTCAAACGACTCGGCCTAGGAACAACGAGCCCTACAAAGATGAGCATACAACTCGCCGACAGATCCGTCAAATTTCCACAAGGTGTCGCTGAAAACCTATTGGTCAAAGTTGACAATTTCGTTTTCCCAACCGACTTTGTCATCCTAGACATGGAAGAAGACGCCGATGTTCCTCTCATCCTCGGGAGACCATTTCTAGCCACCGCTCAAGCAGTGGTTGATATGAATGACGGAACACTAACATTGAAGTTTGGGGACAAGGAAGTAAAGTTTGGAGTTGGAAAGAGAGTAGAAGACGAAGACCCGGTCGACTACATGAAGGTCATAGACTCAAGCTTGGATGACGCTCTCCGACGGTGTAACATGGGATGTGGAACATCCCACTTGGGTAACATATGACCAGGCTTTGGGTCTAGCCAAGGACCCTTATAAACGTGGCGCACCACGGATTCCGCGGAACTAACCTTAGTTTAGTTTAGATTAATTTTTATGTTTTCTAGTTAGTTTTAATTTTCAGGAATAAAACACACTTGAGATGGCAAAGGATGCAAGGGAAACTTGAACCAGCACCCCATGCAGGAAAACAGGACCATCCGACAAAATTTCTTCATTACAGTAAGTTCGTCACGGGCGGTGTCCGCCCAACCCAGCCCCGTGCTGCACAGTCCGCAGAAACACCCAGTTCAGGTAAACTGGACACGGGCCGTGTTCACCCAACACGCCCCCGTCTCCAGGCTTCTGTTTCTCTTGATTTAATTTTGTTACTGGCACTTGAACACGGGGCCGTTCCCGGACAACACGGGGCCGTGTTCAGCGCCCAGTAACACAAAATTTTTGCTTTTTCACACCTTTTTACACATTCAACCAACCTAAAAATTTATTTTTGGGACACATTGAGGACAATGTGTAATTTAAGTGTGGGGGGGGGGGGATGCTAAAACCTTGAATCTTGCAAGTCCTAAACACAAGCCTTACACAAAACTCTATTGGAACCACTAATCACCCCAAATTTTTTCAAAAATTTTCAATTTTTTTATTTCTCTAGGTTTAATTCGGGAATTTCAAGTTCTAAAAAGGTTATATTTTTACAAATTTACAACCGATAGCTTCGTGATAAAAAGAACCAACATAAGAAAATTATGAAAAGGCATGACAAACTTAGTTAAAATTTGATTATATATACTTGATCACATAAAAACCCATTCCCAAAAAAGTGAGTTTTGAGCCTTTATTGAGCATACAAATATATATCTTTAAATTAAATGCTCATTTTTCGTTTCTTGTGTGAATAGCCGCTTGGTTCTTACGACTCTAGAACTTGCCATGACGATACATTATCAGTCCTTACCAACTTAAACCTGAGTAAGTAAATGATGGAGGCATTAGGACTAACCCTTTTTTTTTTCTACACCATTATTTTTTTTACCACCTACCCAAAATCCCCATAGTTAGCCCCTTTGAGCCTAAACCTTTTCATTTCATAACCCAAACCAAACACCCTTTCACCCACCAAAAGCTTTTTCATTTTTAACCCCTTTGTTTTAGTAACTAGCTCGGTTTTTCGTATGACTTTTCAAAAAAAAAATGTGTGTTGATGATGAAGCAAAAGAAAATAAACAAACAAGTTTATCAAAAATAACTTTGTTTGAATAATAGATTCATCAAAATAAAAGTTACAAAAATAAAAAGTCTTACGAAAACCGATGCTTTTTACGCTTTTTCGCCCTTTTCTACTAACCACTAACCACTAACCCAACCACCTACCTTTAACCCAAGCCTAACCCTTCACCCAAAAGTCCTCTTGATATTTACAAAGGTATAAAGTTTAAAAGGAGGAGGATTGATTGCTTGGCAAGCCTATGGTAGGAGTAAGTTCCATGCCACTCTCGAGTGATTCACTAAAATACATCTTCGGCCGAGTGTTGAGTGATCCCCCGTGAGGTATGTGAACTTGTATATAAAGAGAATTTTAAAAGAGGCATGTTATGCCCTAATAAGTAATTTATCTTATGAAAAGTTTTAAATAAATCATGACGAATAGGATTGTAAATAAATAAAAGTAAAATTTAATAAAGAATCTTGGAAATCCCGACACTCTATGACAAGCCCAAAAACCTTCTTTTCTACCCATTCCATTTGGGTGTGTAAAGCCACATTATAAAGAGTTTTGCTTGAGGACAAACAAAGATTCAAGTGTGGGGGTATTTGATGTGTGCAAAATGCAACATATAAATTACATCAATTGTGGCATAAAACTAACCCTTTTTTAGTACTAATGTTGGAAAAAGTGTGCTTTTGTCTTCCTTTTGTATTTTCAGGATTAAATGAGCTCAAATTAACAAAAGAAGCAAAAAGACAACAAAATCTAACATAAATACAAGAAAGGGAACAAACGTGACATGCCCGACCCCACGACAACATCTTCCCAAGCAAAACAAGAAGACAGAAGACTGAACACGCCCCGTGCTCAGCCAGCACGGGGGCGTGCCCAAGTGTCAGCAGAAAAGACAAAGTGGTAGAACCTTCTATTGCCCACCACGGGGCCGTGCTCAGCGGGCATGGGGCCGTGGTCAACTATAAGATTCGCAGAATCCAGGCAAATCTTCATAGCACAGATATGCTTCTGCACACGGGGTCGTGCTCAGCGGACACGGGGGCGTGGTCAACTAATAAAGACAAGCTGCATTAAATGAAGAAAGAGAGGATGCGGACACGGGGCTATGCCCGAGCTTCTGTTCAGCCTATAAATAGGAGTGCTTGGCTCAAGCTCAAACCATCCCTTGGCACACCACCTCTCTCATACTTCACCCACCACCCACCACCACCATAACACCATCATCCACCACCATCATCCATTGTCCATCATAGAGTCTGTGAGTCGTCTCGGGATCCAAGATTGATAGTAAGAGTTCTTGACAATCAAGGACATGTTTGCCTAAGTCTCTTACATCACTTGGTGAAGACAAATGTCTAGTGTTATACTTTTTATTTTTAATCTTTTCGCACGTTCTACTTGGTTTTGTATTAATGACTTTAATAACTAGTTTCTTATGTTGAAGGTGATTCTTCCTTATCGTTTGTCCGTGGTGTCTTGGCATTACTTTACTGTCTATATAAAATAAAAGATTTTCACCATTCATATCTCCACGGTCTATATGGAGGTATGTTGGCTACCTGGTCGGGGATCAAGGGAACAGTTTGGTAAGAGTCTTGCCGTTGTTCAGCGTTTAGAGATCCTGCAAGGGACCTGGGTCAAATTTAGTAGGACCTCCTTCAATACTTAACGGTATTGGATGGCGGGGGTCCAAACTCTTTGATCCCCTCATAAGTTAAACTACTATTAATACTATAACCCGGCTATTTAGGACTGTATCCCTGCTGACTCAGACTACTTAGCCGAGGGTAACGCCACCTTCAAAAGAGGGCCTACCATAATTTGCATTAATAACTTAATTAATTATCTTTCAATAATCCGACCCTTTAGGATTGTATCCTTGCTGACTCAAACTACTGGGTTGAGGGTAACGTCACCTCCAAAAGAGGGGCCTACTACAATAACTAAGATAATCTCTTAAATAAGTGCAAAAGTGCGGAAATAATCAAAGGTTACACTAAACACGAGTCGGAACCAAGTGATTCATCTTGTCTATCTGTTTTTCTTTTATTTTTATTTTCAACATTTTAGTTAGTTTTTATTTTTTTCTTAGTTTAAAAACATTTTTCTAAACTTTTGATTTGATTAGACGTTGAGGATAAACCGGTACTAAAAGCTCTTGTGTCCTTGGACGACCTCGGTATCTTACCAACACTATACTACGCTCACAATGGGTGCACTTGCCCATATGTGTGTTTAGTGTTAGTAAATATCGTGTTTTATAAATTTAAAACTTGGCTAAAAAAAGTGTAAAAGGGGTTAAAATATACTTAAACCTATATATACACCTAACGCACATCAGTACTAATGTTGGAAAAAGTGTGCTTTTGTCTTCCTTTTGTATTTTCAGGGATAAAAGAGCTTAATTGAACAAAAGAAGCAAAAATGCAGCCAAATCCAGCAATAATACAAGAAAAGGAATAAACGTGGCATGCCCGACCCCTCGAAAGCATCACCCTAAGCAAAAACAAGAGAATAGAAGACTGAACACGCCCCGTGCTCATTGAGAACGGGGGCGTGCCCAAGTGTCTGCAGAAAAGACAAAGTTGTAGAAGCTTGTATCACCCACCACGGGGGCGTGTCCAGCAGACACGGGGCCGTGGTCAACTCTAAGATTCGCAGAATCTAGGAAAATCTTGATAGTACAGATACGCTTCTGCACACGGGGTCGTGCCCAGCGGACACGGGGGCGTGGTCAACTAATGCAGACAAACTGCATTTAATGAAGAAAAAGAAGAAGGGTGGACACGGGGCCATGCCCAATGGACACGGGGCCGTGTCTGGGCTTCTGTGCAGGCTATAAATAGGGGTGCTTGGCTCATTTGCAAACCATCCCTTGGCAAACCACCTCTCTCACACTTCACCCACCCACCACCACCATCACAACCCACATCCACCACCATCATCCATCATCCATCATAGAGTGTGTGAGTAGTATCGGGATCCAAGATTGATCGTAAGAGTTCTTGACAATCAAAGGCCATGTTTGCCTATGTCTCTTACATCACTTGGTGAAGAAAAGTGTTTAGTGTAATACTTTTTATTTTTAATCTTGTCGCACTTTTTATTTGGTTATGTATTAATGACTTTAATAACTAGTTTCTTATGTTGAAGGTGAGTCTTCCTTATCGTTTGTTCGTGGTGTCTTGGCATTATTTTACTTTCTATATAAAATAAAAGATTTTTAACATTCATATCTCCACGGTCTATATGGAGGTATGTTGGCTACCTGCTCGGGGGTTAAGGGAACAGTTTGGTAAGAGTCTTGCCTTGTTCAGTGTATAGATCCTGCAAGGACCTGGGTCAACTTTAGTAGGACCTCCTTCAATACCCACTGGTGTTGGATGGCGGGGGTCCGAACTCCTTGATCCCCTCGTATGTAAACTACTATTAAAACTTTAACCCGGCTACTTAGGACTGTATCCCTGCTGACTCAGACTACTTAGCCGAGGGTAACATCACCTTCAAAAGAGGGGCCTACCACAATATGCATTAATAACTTAATTAATTGTCTTTCAATAATCCAACCCTGTAGGATTGTATCCTTGCTGACTCAAACTACTGGGTTGAGGGTAACGTCACCTTCAAAAGAGGGGCCTACTACAATAACTAAGATAATCTCTTAAAAAGTGCAAAAGTGCGGAAATAATCAAATGTTACACTAAATACGAGTCGGATCCAAGTGATTCATCTTATTTATCTGTTTTTTTATTTTTATTTTTCTTTTCAGCATTTTAGTTAGTTTTATTTTTCTTGTTTAAAAACCTTTTTCTAAACTTTTGATTTGATTAGACGTTGAGGATAAACCGGTACTAAAAGCTCTTATGTCCTTGGACGACCTCGATATCTTACCAACAATATACTACGCTCACGATGGGTGAACTTGCCCATATGTGTGTTTAGTGTTAGTAAATATCGTGTTTTATAAATTTAAAACTTGGCTAAAAGTGTTAAAAAGGGCTTAAATATACATTAAAAACTATAAACACTCACACGCATCAAGTTTTTGGCGCCGTTGCCGGGGACACAAGGATTTTAAGAAAGTTAGGAATCAACGGCCTAATCATTGTTTTTATTTTTCTACTTTTTTTAGGATTTTTCTTAGATTTTCAGCTTCTGTAAAACTCGGTACGGGCCGTGCCCGCTGAACACGCCCCGTGCCCGCTGAACACGCCCCGTGCCCAGTCTTTGGTACTGGCAACCCTGTTTTAAGTCAGACAGTAGCTGAACACGGGGCCGTGCCCACTCAACACGCCCCGTGCCCAAGTATCAGTTACTGAAAACAGAACCGTAAGATCCCGACGGTTGGTAATTTCTGACGCAACCATGAGCGATACTGATTTTTTTTACTATCAGCCCTCTTATGGTACGTGATGTCAAATATGTGGTGCCAATCAAAATGAATTAAAATGTTATTTTCTAAATTATAAGCCCCACTATACAGACCCATTGTTTTCCTGTAGCCTTAAGAGGGGCGAAAGTAAAAATAATCCCTATCTCTCCCACGAATGTTCCCAATCAAATCTTCTAGGAGAAATGCTTCCTGACGAATTATTTCAAATGGAGGATTTAATTCTTAATTGGGTAAAGGAACTTGAAATGGATTTCATTAATTCACCTCAAGAAGATACCCAAGAAGAATTAGTGGGATCGCATTCGAATAAAAACAACTTCGTTGTTCCCGATACCACTTCTAACTCTCGTGAGGACTTGAGCGATAGTCGTCCCTGTGTCGATTGTGCCGTGAAGGACTCCCCATCGACTTCGTTCGGTGCATACATAGACTTGAGCGATTCGGCATACACCTTCTTTAACTAGATCCCGAGAAAGGGTTAGACTTGTCCACCTACATTTAGCATAGGAATCACCCTCACCGACAACCTCTTGCGTTTTCGTCTAAATCTAGAGCAATTAAGGTATCTCAGGCACTTCGGGGTTGTTCCGTCCAGTAAGGAACCACCCGATACGGTTTAATTCCTTAAAATAGATGAAACTTCATAAACAGCCTCTAGACACGGGGCCGTGTCCAGGTCAGCACGCCCCCGTGTCCACCAAAAGATTCCTTTCTGACTTTTTGTCAGAATACGGACAAAATGTGTCAGGATCTTGCGTGCACACGGGGCCGTGTCCAGCCGACACGGGGCCGTGTCCAGCGTGCTGTCATTTTCTATAAATGCAACCAAGAATCCTGCACATTTGGACCATTCCAGGGACAAAGATTTGGTGGGATCTTCACACATACCATCCTAGGTACTTTCTAAAAGAAGGTCCTCAACAACGATCTTGTCCTTTCCTCTCTTGTCCATTCCCTTCTTCTTACCTCAACACCTCCATTAGAGCTTGAGATCACCATGGTTCCAAGCTTTATTATGATTTTTGTTAGGTTTTTGTTCAAGGAATCTTGTTAAAAATAAGTTTTACAACATTGTTTTAAGTGGTTTCTGCTCAAAAACGCTTCTTAAGTTGGAAAAATAATTTGAAACCCCAAGATTCCTTATTCCAAAAACCTGCAGAAAGGTGAACACGGGGCCGTGCTCATTGAGCACGGGGCCGTGTCCGAGGTTACTGTTTCATTAAAATGAACTCTTTTCAGTTTGTTTTCGTAGAATGTCAAGCCAAAACAGTGGAACTTCGTCGGCGCATTCCATAAACAGTCGAAGAGAACGGAGGTCCTCAATCGAAGCAACTCTCGTACGCTACGTGATGGCACTATGTGAAGCTCTAGATGAGATGACATCGATAGAGGAGGTCCTTATAGACCGTATAAATTATCTTACGGTGGGGCTGGAAAACAGTTTTCAAGAAATCAACCTCTTGCACCAGAGGTTGAATATTCTTGTGACACCTCCCATGGAGCTAATCCTCCCTCAAGAGGATTGGAACCCAGCACTTGGAGTCAATAATCCCACCGGATGGGATGACATCCCCACAGAACCTCCTCTTGACGATTTGCAGGAAGTACCTGTGGAGGTTGCACCCCCCTCAAACTGATGCAAATGAGCCCGCCTTTCTTCTCCCAAGGGAGATAGAGGATTGGCTCGCCGACGTATGACGGACCCAAATCCGGAGGATGAAGTTCTTCGAGCCGCATCCAACCGAGAGAATTATCTTTTCGGAAATTTTGCTAATAGAATAATCTTTAGGCTAGAACTTCTTGGTTTAGACTTCTTGTGTTTCTTTTGACTTATTTATCTAGAATTTTAATTTATTAGGATTATTATGTAACTTTCTCTATTTTGAATGAATGATGTTTTTAATTAATTTGGTGTTTGGATGATGATGTAATGGATAAAACACACTCGGGATGGTGAAGGATACCAAGGGAAACTTGCACCAACACCCCATGCACAAAAACAGGGCCACCCGACAATTTTTCTTCATTGCAGCAAGTTCAGCACGGGGTCGTGCTCATCCAACACGCCCCGTGCTCAACCATCTGCAGAAAAATGCCCAGTTCAGGTACCTGGACACGGGGCGTGCTCACTGAACACGCCCCCATGTCCAGACTTCTGTTACTTTGTTTTATTTTCTGTTACTGGCAATCTGAACACGGGGCCGTGCCCGGACACCACGGGGCCGTGTCCAGACACCCAGTAAAATTTTGCTATTTCACATCTTTTTACACATCCAATCAACCTAAAAACTTATTTTTGGGACACATTGAGGACAATGTGTAATTTAAGTGTGGGGGGATGCTAAAACCTTGAATTTTGCAAGTCCTAATTACAAGCCTTACACAAAACTCTATTGGAACCGCTGAACACCCCAAATTTTTTCAAAAAACTTTTTCATTTTTTTTACTTGTCTTGGTTTAATTTGGTAATTACAAGTTCTAAAAAGGTGATATTTTTACAAATTTACAACCGATAGCGTCGTGATAAAAAGAACCAACATAAGAAAATTATGAAACGGCATGACAAACCTAGTTAAAATTTGATTATATATACTTGATCACATAAAAAAACCATTCCCACAAAAAGTGAGTTTTGAGCCTTTATTGAGCATATAAATACACATCTTTAAACTAAATGCTCATTTTTTTTTTCTTGTGTGAATAGCCGCTTTGTTCTTACGACTTTAGAACTTGCCACGACAATACATTCCCGGTCCTTACCAACTTAAACCCAAGTAAGTAAATGATAGAGGCATTAGGACTAACCCTTTTTATTTCAACACCATTTTTTTTACCACCTACCCAAAATCCCCCTAGTTAACCCCTTTGAGCCTAAACCTTTTCATTTCTCAACCCAAAACAAATACCTTTTACCCACCAAAAATGTTTTTCATTTTAAACCCTTTCTTTTAGTAACAAAGCTCAGTTTTCTTGTGACTTTATTATGTTAAAAAAAAAATTATGAAGTTAGCAATAAACAAACAAAGCTCATCAAAAGAAGGCTAGTTTAAATAAATGCTTCATTGAAATAAAAAGTTGTTAAAATAAAAAGTCACGAAAACCGACGCTTTTTACGCCTTTCGCCCTTTTCTACTAATCACTAACCCAACCACCTACCTTTAACCCAAGCCTAACCCTTCCCCAAAAGTCCTCTTGATACTTACAAAGGTTTTTAGTTAAAAAGGAGGATGATTGATTACTTGGGAAGCTTATGGTAGGAATAAGTTCCATGCCGCTCTCGAGTGTTTCACAAAAATACATCTTCGGCCGAATGTTGAGTGATCCCCCGTGAGGTATGTGAACTTGTATATAAATGAAATTTTAAAGAGGCATGTCATGCCCTAATAGGTAATTTCTCTTATGAAACGTTTTAAATAAATCATGACGAATAAGATTGTAAATAAAATAAAAATAAAACCTAATAAAGAATCTTGGAATCCCGACACTCTATGACAAGCCCAAAACCTTGTCTTCTACCTATTCCATTTGGGTGTGTAAGCCACAAAATAAAGAGTTTTGCTTGAGGACAAGCAAAGATTCAAGTGTGGGGGGTATTTGATGTGTGCAAAATGCAACATATAAATTAAATCAAATGAGACATAAAACTAACCCTTTTTTAGTATTAATGTTGGAAAAAGTGTGCTTTTGTCTTCCTTTTGTATTTTCAGGGATAAAAGAGCTTAATTGAACAAAAGAAGCAAAAATGCAGCCAAATCCAGCAATAATACAAGAAAACGAATAAACGTGGCATGCCTGACCCCTCGACAACATCTCCCCAAGCAAAAACAAGATAACAGAAGACTGAATACGCCCCGTGCTCACTAAGCACGGGGGCATGCCCAAGTGTCTGCCGAAAAGACAAAGTTGTAGAAGCTTCTATCACCCACCACGGGGGCGTGTCCAGCAGACACGGGGCCGTGGTCAACTCTAAGATTTGCAGAATCTAGGAAAATGTTGATAGTACAGATACGCTTCTGCACACGGGGTCGTGCCCAGCGGACAGGGGGGCGTGGTCAACTAATGCAGACAAACTGCATTTAATGAAGAAAGAGAAGATGGGTGGACACGGGGCCGTGTCCACCCATCTGTGCAGGCTATAAATAAGGGTGCTTGGCTCATTTGCAAACCATCCCTTGGCAAACCACCTCTCTCACACTTCATCCACCCACCACCACCATCACAACCCACATCCACCACCATCATCCATCATCCATCATAGAGTGTGTGAGTAGTCTCGGGATCCAAGATTGATCGTAAGAGTTCTTGACAATCAATGGCCATGTTTGCCTAAGTCTCTTACATCACTTGGTGAAGACAAGTGTTTAGTGTAATACTTTTTATTTTTAATCTTTTCGCACTTTTTATTTGGTTATGTATTAATGACTTTAATAACTAGTTTCTTATGTTGAAGGTGAGTCTTCCTTATCGTTTGTCCGTGGTGTCTTGGCATTATTTTACTGTCTATATAAAATAAAAGATTTTCACCATTCATATCTCCACGGTCTATATGGAGGTATGTTGGCTACCTGGTCGGGGGTTAAGGGAACGGTTTGGTAAGAGTCTTGCCTTGTTCAGTGTATAGATCCTGCAAGGACCTGGGTCAACTTTAGTAGGACCTCCTTCAATACCCACCGGTATTGGATGGCGGGGGTCCGAACTCCTTGATCCCCTCATATGTAAACTACTATTAAAACTTTAACCCGGCTACTTAGGACTGTATCCCTGCTGACTCAGACTACTTAGCCGAGGGTAACGTCACCTTCAAAAGGGGGCCTACCACAATATGCATTAATAACTTAATTAATTATCTTTCAATAATCCAACCCTTTAGGGTTGTATCTTTGCTGACTCAAACTTCTGGGTTAAGGGTAACGTCACCTTCAAAAGAGGGGCCTACTACAATAACTAAGATAATCTCTTAAAAAGTGCAAAAGTGCGGAAATAATCAAAGGTTACACTAAATACGAGTCGGATCCAAGTGATTCATCTTGTCTATCTGTTTTTTTATTTTTATTTTCAGCATTTTAGTTAGTTTTATTTTTCTTGTTTAAAAATCTTTTTCTAAACTTTTGATTTGATTAGACGTTGAGGATAAACCGGTACTAAAAGCTCTTGTGTCCTTGGACGACCTCGGTATCTTACCAACACTATACTACGCTCACGATGGGTGCAGTTGCCCATATGTTTGTTTAGTGTTAGTAAATATCGTGTTTTATAAATTTAAAACTTGGCTAAAGGTGTTAAAAAGGGCTTAAATATACATTAAAAACTATATAACACTCACACGCTTTAATACACGATAGTGTATAAATAAAGTTACTTGCGCCATAGCGCATTAACAAACAGGTATCCATATCCCAAACCTAAGTTAACTATCCATTGTTTATACAACCACAAAAACAAAGAAAACCTAAGCTAGGTGTTCGTTTTCATCCGTTTCCCTGTCGGGGAAAACTTCTCTCAGCCGTGTCACGAACTCTTCAGATTGTAGCGCGGTAGTAACAAGATCCATGACAGGAAGCTGCAAAGTATTAAATTGAGTCTTTGCAGCAGCAAGAGCAGCTTCGGTATCAGCACCATGCATAGCAGATCTACTGGTATCCCAGTCAACTTTTAAGGCACTAACAACATGCTGGGAACATTCCGAGTACCCTTGGGTATACCCATCGTTTCGCGCAGCAACCAGCAGGTACACAACCGTTTTATCTAGTTCTTCGGAATTAAGAACTGAGTCGGCAATCGGCACAATAAAACAAGTAAGAAGGCGCATTATCATCACTGAACATTATCAAAAGCAAATACACTTATGATCCCGCGATCTTTCAAGCATAACATATCATTCTTCAAGGGTTCAAGCTCACTCTCCACCGTTGCCCAAGCAGTCTTGGAACTTTCCAACTTTTCTTCAGTTTCGGCAAGACGGCGGGAAGTCTCAGCTTTTTCAACCCGTTCAAGCTCCAAATCTTTTTTAGCATACTCAACTTCCACCTTAAGCTGTTCCTGCTCAGATAATAAAGAAGTAAGTTCTTCAATCTCCTTATCTCTAAGGGCAAGGGTAGCACAGGTTTCGTGCCTCTCTCTGCTCACTCCTCTCCCTATGAGAGTATGCCTCATCACGTGCTGCTTCAGCCTCAGCTTTTTCCTGTTTCAGCTTCTCAATATCCGCATCTTGTTTTTTCAATCTCTCAACTTCAGCTTGAGATTGTTGATAATGTTACGGAGACCTATCTTCTCGTTATTATCTTTCTCGCAGATCTCCCTCCAATTTTTGCGCTCTTTAGACAGCAGAGCAGCTTTAGCTTCTGCTTTTCTTTTCCACCCAGCAACAGACCATTCTTCTGTTTTCAGGTCACTCTCAAACTTGGCTCGGTCAGTATGATAACTGTGCTCTGTAAATGATGTATGATGTAAAACAATATCAATTATCAATAAAACAATGTGATTTTGTGTTATTATGTGTGTATTTGTGTTTAATGATTTTACAATTTGATTCGAGTTCGATTTCAAGCTTTAAATCGCTTTCTGGGAAGTTATACGCAAACTGATGCGTAAACGTAATCAGTTTAACACGACAAACACTCTGGAATAGTGATATAGGCTTAACATACAATAAATAACCTTTACATAACTTAGAAATAAGTTTTGGATGGTTTGTTGTGTCGAAAACAAGTTTATTCGATCGCAGGGACTATTTGTGTCAAACTGCGAAACTATGCAGATTCGTATGGTAACGAACATTCCGAAACTTTATCATAAGCTAAACATACCTTAAATATCCTTTACATATCTTATAAATAGGCTTTGAGGGGTTCGGTGCGAAAATAAACTTATTTGATCAACAGGGACTAAAAGCGTCAAAAAGTGCATAGGTTTGCATTTTCGCGCATATCTTATGTTCTGAACATATCCGGACATCCAAAAAATTTTTGTAATCATTAAAATATTTTATTTTAGTGATTGAAATGCAAAAATACCATTCGTCGCGTAATTTGGATCGTTTTTCGCGTCCGTTCGTGTTTCGTCGTAATTAACCGAATAACACGACCGTATGACCAAACGAACCAACATCCGAGATAATTTCAAGCATGTCTCAAGTCCCCTATGCTTTAACATCCTTGTAGAGCCTTGAAAATGGGTTAACGAGGTTTAAACGCATCGAAAATGGCTTAAACGAGCTGCAGGGACCATTTCTGCCATTTTTCAAACCTTTCTGGAACTGGGCAGTGGTGGCATCGTGCGACCCCAATGGGGTGTTGCTGTGGTGGCACACCACCCCCTCATTTTGACAGAAACTTCAGTTTCCGCAACTAGTTTGAACTTGGGGGTCTTTTATGCAACTTTTTCAATACTATGAGCTAGTTTTGGAGCTCCCATTCTATACAAAACCTTGTTCCAAAAGTGTATGGCTAGGATTGAACATTGATTCTTGCAAAAACACTTGTCATGATCTTGTTAATCCAAGCTTACTATAAATAGAAGTGGGTTCTTCTCTTCATTCCTCAGAATTTAATCTCAATTCCTTCTCTAAGTTGGAGCTCTCACTTGTGAAGCTTCATACCTGAGAATTTTGAGATCAAATCTTCATTGCTTGGACCTTTTGTAAGTTTCTTTCATGCTTTTTATGTATTTCAAGCATGAAAGTCAAACGGTGTTTGACTTTCTGCTTTGACCATAAATTGGTCAACACAAAGTCCGTTTGAACTTTGCAACGTGAGCGTAATCACGATGGTTATAGTCCCTTGTGACTATACCTACTGATTACCACGTCGATTAGTCGAAGTGACGAGTCAAAGTTTCGGTCAAAATACATGTTTATGCGTATTTTGCATCGAAGCTATTTTCAGGTATCAAAACACCTTGTTTTGATATCAAACTTGTTTTCTAACTTAGTTAAACATGTTTTAACATGTTTAACTCGTCACTTTTAGTCTAGTGTTTGTATAGGGTCGTAAGTCAAGCGGTCTTGACAACCGCTTAGACTTTCGAACCCGAACCGTTTGGTCGATCGTTAGGATCCGACCAAGCATGTTATGTGACCATAGTTGTATAGGGAATAACCTTCCGAGGTTATACCTTATGGTCACCTAGTTTAATTAGTTATATGATAGGTAGTTTATATGCCTTAGGTAAATGACCAAAATGCCCTTTTCATGCATAATTGGTATTTAAGCATATGTAACTTAACTTTTGTCACTTAAACTGATTATGCAACATATTTAAACATGTATAGGCATATAATACTTGCCATAGGACTAGTTAGGCGTCTCGAACGCGCTTTTGCGCGAACGACGCTTTAAAGTAGCGTAAGCTACCTTAATGGGTCGTAACGGGTCGTAAGCACTTAGGATAGGTTCCGATTTAGGATGTAGGCTTTGTTAAACCATATCACATGAGTTCCAATACTCATTTGGTTTACAAGACCTCATTCTACCCGATCCTCCGATTTAGGTGTCGATTATTTAACTAGCGATCCGATTACTAGGTACTACTTGATTTCCTTGGTTTGCCGGAGCTTCGTTAAGTTCATTAGATCGAGGATACTTTCCAAATCAAAGTGAGTACATAGTTCCCCTATTTTACTATTTTCGATTGTTTTGGGGTGATTCATATGTGTTAAACGATTTCGATGCTTTTAACGACGATTTTCTAAAATGAATACTATGGTTTATATTAAACAAGAACAACTTCGATAATGTGAACGAACTTGTTGGACGTATTTACATAACGAATAACATTCATTAACATTGATCAAGCCGGCCAATATTAGGTTATGGTACCATAGGATCTGACAAATCCCGTTATCGGACTGCACCCATGGTTATGTGTGGGGGTTATGTGGGTAACGACTGAAGCTGTTAATTGTTAACTTACCCTTTGGTGGTTTGTTAATACGAGTTGAACGATGGACGAGTTACGAAGGTTTGAATGTATTCCACGAGACGACCAAAAGTAGTTTTCACAATTAAAACGAGAACGATTTGAACGAGAACGATTGAAGGAATGAACGACTTGAACGATTAAAACGATTTGAACGAGTTAAACAAATTGAACGAACGATTGGTTTTTGGTTAGTGTTTAGATAACGGGACGGGTGTAATGTAATAAAAGCATGGTAGATACGCCACTGGTACTTCTTATATATAAGTGCTTTTATCATATTACATATCGTAGCGTTATTTAGTTCACTTGGGCGAACGATTTGAAACGATGTCACACAAATGATGTTTACTAAACGATATAAACCATACGAGTTATTTTACGAGAACAATTTACGACTTGGGTTTACATAAACAAATGTTTTGAGTTAAGATTCATGGCATCAAGGTTTTATAAACCATAACCAATCTGTTTTGACTTGGTTATTCATTTTACAATACAAATGTTTTACAAAACAAGGTTTTCCAATATCGATTAACGAAGTTGTACGAGTTACTTCAACATGTAAACGAGCCATGAATCTGACACTCACACAAAACCTATGTGCTCGCCGACATTTCTTTGCTGACTTTATTTTTACATATGTTTCAGGTGGTGTTGAATGATGTTGATTACAAGTAGGATGCATGCTCACTTAGGACTGGACGAGGCCTTAGTGACTAAATAACAAATAATAGACGATGTTTAACTTACTTGTTCAGTTTCAAAGACAATGTTAATGTTTAATATTCTAATAAAACGAAACTTTTGAATCCATGGTTGTGAAACAATAATTCTGTTGCTCCACTCCCCGACGTTTCCGCCGCGGTTTTGTTGTTTTAAGGCAGTCGGGGTGTGACAGAAGAGTTGGTATCAGAGCCAATGGTTATAGGGAATTAGTTTATTAGGAATGCTTTGACCTAGACTATAACTTTTCTAGGATCCTAACGCAAGTTTACTTGTGTTTAGATTCTAAAACAAAACCGTCACCTATCTTTAGGTGATAACCACAACGAGAACACAATAACAAATCCGCTTTGAAAATCAATCATCTATTCTTGGATGATTTATTATAAGGTTTTGAACCCTCTAAGTTTTCAAAATCTCGTTAAAGTTTGGGTCTTATAATGTGAACACGTGCAATCTGGACGGGTGGGTGCATGTATCCTGATTTTTCTGTCTAAGGCTAGAGTGTTCGTACAAATCCACATAATCGGACCAGTCACTCTTACCTGGGGACTCTTGGGATGAGTGTCCACTTATAGGCTAAAGCAGGTCTTCGCGATACATTATATTGACCCATTTACTTTGATTAGTCACTATGTATCGCTTGTTTGTTGGAGGTAACGAACGAATGATCACCTTCTTTGTGTTTTGTCGATGTTTTCAATACCTCTTTTGTTTATCCAATTGTCTATCTCACTCATTTCTCATGTTTCCTTGTTCTTTTTAGAATAGGCCACCTAGACGTGATCCCGAACAGGATGCTGCAATCGCAGCCCTTGTCGCTCAGCAAATCGCAGTTGTGCTTCTGAACCTAGTAACTCAGATTAATCAAGCGAACAACAATAACAATAATGCTCAGTGTAGTTTCAAGAATTTCAATTCGGCCAAACCATTGAAGTTTTCTGGGTCTCAAGGAGCAACTGCGCTCCTACAATGGTTCGAGAGTTTGGAAAGCACCTTGAGACATGTGCAATGTCCGAATGAGCGTAAGGTCGAGTTTGCGTCAAGTGTTTTTGAGAAGCGTGTTCTTACATGGTGGAACGGTGTGATGCGTGACAGGGGTGCCGATGTGGCAATGGCACAAACATGGGAAGAGCTTCGAGCTCTCATGATGAAAGAGTTTTGTCCCCCTCACGAGATTAGGGCTTTGGAACGAGAATTGACAATTTGAAACAAGATGGGGGAGAACACCGTGCGTATACGGATCATTATGAGGAGCTCAGTTTGTTGTGTCCTACTATAGTTACCCCGTTGGAGAAAGCAATTGAGAGGTATATCGATGGTTTACCCGATTCTGTACAAGATATCGTAACTGGTAGTAATCCTACCACTGTTTGTCAAGCGATTGAATTGGCTGCTACTCTGAGTGAGTCTCAAGTCAGATAGGGTAAACGGACCCGCAAGGGTGACAAGAAGCTGTCGACCGATACCGTTCAAGACAAGGGTAAAGGTAAGGGTAAGAAAGGCGAGTCTTCAAGGAGGTTGAGGAAGCGCAAGGCTTCCCATAATTTTGCTGTCACGAATCAGAATGCTCAGTACCCACCAGCACAATCTCCTGCAAAGAAACAATATGATGGTACCGCACCACACTGCAATAGGTGCAATGGTCATCATGCGACCCAACAGGCTTGTAAATAGTGTACTACTTGTGGTAAACTTGGGCATCTGGCCAACATTTTTCGATTGGGTCAGAATCAAGCTACTCAAAATCAAGCTCCAGTTCAGGGAAACGCTGCTAGATTCCCACCTGGTTCATGTTACAACTGCGGTGAAATGGGTCATTTCCGCAACAACAGCCCGAGATTGGTGAATGAAAATGCCAATGTGAATCCCGCTCGTGGACGAGCATACAATCTGAATGCCAACGAGGCTCGAGCCGACAACGAGTTAATGGTACGTTCCTTGTTAACCAACGACCTGCATCTGTTCTTTTCGATTCTGGTGCCGATAGAAGTTTTGTTTCGTTATCATTTGAGCCTTTGCTTGCGATACCTAGAACTAAATTGAGGAAACCCTTATCTGTTAAAGTTGCTACTGGTAAACCTCTTGTTCTGGATTCTGTTATTCGTGATTTTCAATTGAACCTCGATAACCATCTTTTTCCTATTGACCTCACACTGATGCAACTTGGGAGTTTTGATATTATCGTAGGGATGGATTGGTTAACTTAGTTTCATGCTGAGGGGGTTTGTTTCGACAAGATTGTTCGTATTCCTCTTTCGTCTGGTGAAGTTTTAAAGGTTTGTGGCGAGAAACCATCTGGTGGATTGAAACTAATGTCGTGTACGAAAGCCTAAAGTTATTTACGAAAAGGATATGTAGCCTTTCTGGCACATGTCACCGAGGAGAAGGGCAAAATCAAGTGTATTCAAGATATTCCGATTGTCCGCGATTATCCAGAGGTGTTTCCTGATGAACTGCTTGGTTTGCCTCCAGTTCGTTAAGTCGAGTTTCATATTGATCTTGTACCTAATGCCAACCCGATAGCGAAAGCACCTTATCGTCTTGCACCGTCTGAGATGCAAGACTTGTCGAAACAGCTTCAAGAGATATCTGATAAAGGATTCATCCGACCAAGTTGTTCACCTTGGGGCGCTCCTGTCCTGTTTGTGAAGAAGAAAGATGGGTCTTTTCAAATGTGTATCGATTATCGTGAGCTTAACAAGCTTACCATTAAGAATCGATATCCCCTACCATGAATTGATGATCTCTTTGATCAGCTACAAGGTGCTTCATGTTTTTCCAAGATCGATCTGCGTTTTGGGTATCATCAGCTTCGTGTACTCGAAGAAGATATTCCCAAAACTGCTTTCCGCACGAGATATGGGCACTACGAGTTCACAATCATGCCTTTTGGTTTGTCAAATGCCCCAGCTATCTTCATGGACTTAATGAATAGGGTTTGTAAACCTTATTTAGACAAGTTCATCATTGTATTCATTGACGACATTCTCATTTATTCGAAGTCTCGAGTCGATCACGAAAAACACCTTCGTTTAACAATGGAACTTCCGAAGAAGGAACAACTTTTTGCTAAATTCTCCAAGTGTGAATTTTGGCTTAAAGAAGTTAAGTTTCTGGGTCATATTGTTAACGAGCAAGGTATTTCATGTGGATCCATCCAAAGTTGCTGCTATTAAGGATTGGAATACACCTACGACACCTAAAGAAGTTCGTTCTTTTCTTTGTCTTGCTGGGTATTATCGAGGATTCATTTCGAACTTCTCAAAAATCGCGGTTCCTCTCACTGCTTTGACTCAGAAGAATAAGCCTTTTGAGTGGGGACCCAAATAAGAAAAAGCGTTCCAAACGCTGAAACAAAAAATCTGTGATGCTCCTGTTTTGTCTTTGCCCAATGGAAATGATGATTTCGTTGTCTATTGTGATGCGTCGAATCTAGGCCTTGGTTGTGTTCTTATGCAGCGGGGTAAAGTTATTGCATATGCGTCAAGACAGCTGAAAATTCACGAGAAAAACTACACCACTCATGATCTTGAGTTGGGCGCTGTGGTTTTTGCTCTCAAAATCTGGAGACACTGTCTTTATGGAACGAAGTGTGTGGTTTTCACAGACCACAAAAGTCTCCAGCACATTCTCAATCAGAAGGATCTGAATATGAGACAACGACGATGGGTTGAACTCTTAAATGATTACGACTGCGAAATTTGCTACCATCCTGGTAAGGCGAATGTTGTAGCTGATGCGCTAAGTCGAAAGGAACGAGTCAAGCTTAATTCTGTTCGAACTCTATCTGATATTCAAACACGTGTCTCTCAAGCTCAACAATCTTGTGTTACACAAAACTTGATGGGTAAGGAATTACCACATCAACTTGAGCTTAAACTCGAAATGAAAGACGATGGTTTACTCTATTTCAAGAATCGTTTGTGGATTCCGAAACAAGACGATCTTCGCACTTTCGTGATGGACGAATCTCACAAGTCTTGTTATTCTATCCATCCTGGTGCTGACAAAATGTACAAGGATCTTCGTACTCAGTATTGGTGGACTGGTATGAAAAAGGATGTTGCCTTGTATGTAGCAAAATGCCTAACTTGTCTCAAAGTCAAGGCTGAACATCAACGACCGTCTGGTTTGCTTGTACAACCAGAGATACCAGTTTGGAAGTGGGAGAGCATTGTGATGGATCTCATCACTAAGTTACCACGCACATCTCGAGGTCACGATGTTATTTGGGTTGTTATCGATCGATTAACGAAGTCAGCTCACTTTATACCGATTCGCGAGGATCTATCTGCTGATAAACTTGCCAAGATTTATGTTGACAAGATTGTGTCTCGTCATGGTGTTCCTTTGGATATCATTTTCGATCGCGATGCTCGATTTTCATCTCATTATTGGAAAACCATGCAATCTGCTATGGGAACTCAACTGAATCTAAGCACTGCTTATCATCCCCAATAGATGGACAATCCGAGAGGACGATACAAACTTTGGGTCAGAATCAAGCTACTCAAAATCAAGCTCCAGTTCAGGGAAACGCTGCTAGATTCCCACCTGGTTCATGTTACAACTGCGGTGAAATGGGTCATTTCCGCAACAACAGCCCGAGATTGGTGAATGAAAATGCCAATGTGAATCCCGCTCGTGGACGAGCATACAATCTGAATGCCAACGAGGCTCGAGCCGACAACGAGTTAATGGTACGTTCCTTGTTAACCAACGACCTGCATCTGTTCTTTTCGATTCTGGTGCCGATAGAAGTTTTGTTTCATTATCATTTGAGCCTTTGCTTGCGATACCTAGAACTAAATTGAGGAAACCCTTATCTGTTGAAGTTGCTACTGGTAAACCTCTTGTACTCGATTATGTTATTCGTGATTGTTAATTGGACCTCGATAACCATCTTTTTCCTATTGACCTCACACCGATGCAACTTGGGAGTTTTGATATTATCATAGGGATGGATTAGTTAACAAAGTTTCATGCTGAGGTGGTTTGTTTCGACAAGATTGTTCGTATTCCTCTTTCGTCTGGTGAAGTTTTAAAGGTTTATGGCGAGAAACCATCTGGTGGATTGAAACTAATGTCGTGTACGAAAGCCCATAGTTATTTACGAAAAGGATATGTAGCCTTTCTGGCACATGTCACCGAGGAGAAGGGCAAAATCAAGTGTATTCAAGATATTCCGATTGTCCGCGATTATCCAGAGGTGTTTCCTGATGAACTGCTTGGTTTGCCTCCAGTTCGTCAAGTCGAGTTTCATATTGATCTTGTACCTAATGCCAACCCAATTGCAAAAGCACCTTATCGTCTTGCACCATCTGAGATGCAAGACTTGTCGAAACAGCTTCAAGAGATATCTGATAAAGGATTCATCCGACCAAGTTGTTCACCTTGGGGCGCTCCTGTCCTGTTTGTGAAGAAGAAAGATGGGTCTTTTCGAATGTGTATCGATGATCGTGAGCTTAACAAGCTTACCATTAAGAATCGATATACCCTACCATGAATTGATGATCTCTTTGATCAGTACAAGGTGCTTCAATGTTTTTCCAAGATCGATTTGCGTTCTGGGTATCATCAGCTTCGTGTACTCGAAGAAGATATTCCCAAAACTGCTTTCCGCACGAGATATGGGCACTACGAGTTCACAGTCATGCCTTTTGGTTTGAAAAATGCCCCAGCTATCTTCATGGACTTAATGAATAGGGTTTGTAAACCTTATTTAGATAAGTTCATCATTGTATTCATTGACGACATTCTCATTTATTCAAAGTCTCGAGTCGATCACGAAAAACACCTTCGTTTGACAATGGAACTTTCGAAGAAGGAACAACTTTTTGCTAAATTCTCCAAGTGTGTATTTTGGCTTAAAGAAGTTCAGTTTCTGGGTCATATTGTTAACGAGCAGGGTATTTCATGTGGATCCATCCAAAGTTGCTGCTATTAAGGATTGGAATACACCTACGACACCTACAGAAGTTCGTTCTTTTCTTGGTCTTGCTGGGTATTATCGACGATTCATTTTGAACTTCTCAAAAATCGCGGTTCCTCTCACTGCTTTGACTCAGAAGAATAAGCCTTTTGAGTGGGGACCCAAACAAGAAGAAGCGTTCCAAACGCTGAAACAAAAAATCCGTGATGCTCCTGTTTTGTCTTTGCCCGATGGAAATGATGATTTCGTTGTCTGTTGTTATGCGTCGAATCTAGGCCTTGGATGTGTTCTTATACAGCGGGGTAAAGTTGTTGCATATGCGTCAAGACAGCTGGAAATTCACGAGAAAAACTACACCACTCGTGATCTTGAGTTGGGTGCTGTGGTTTTTGCTCTCAAAATCTGGAGACACTATCTTTATGGAACGAAGTGTGTGGTTTTCACAGACCACAAAAGTCTCCAGCACATACTCAATCAGAAGGTGCTGAATATGAGACAACGACGATGGGTTGAACTCTTAAACGATTACGCCTGCGAAATTTGCTACCATCCTGGTAAGGCGAATGTTGTAGCTGATGCGCTAAGTCGAAAGGAACGAGTCAAGCTTAGTTCTGTTCGAACTCTATCTGATATTCAAACTCATGTCTCTCAAGCTCAACAATCTTGTGTTACAAAAAACTTGATGGGTAAGGAATTACCACGTCAACTTGAGCTTAAACTCGAAATGAAAGACGATGGTTTACTCTATTTCAAGAATCGTTTGTGGATTTCAAAACAAGACGATCTTCGCACTTTCGTGATGGACGAATCTCACAAGTCTTGTTATTCTATCCATCCTGGTGCTGACAAAATGTACAAGGATCTTCGTACTCAGTATTGGTGGCCTGGTATGAAAAAGGAAGTTGCCTTGTATGTAGCGAAATGCCTAACTTGTCTCAAAGTCAAGGCTGAACATCAACGACCGTCTGGTTTGCTTGTACAACCATAGATACCAATTTGGAAGTGGGAGAACATTGTGATGGATCTCATCACTAAGTTACCACGCACATCTAGAGGTCACGATGTTATTTGGGTTGTTATCGATCGATTAACGAAGTCAACTCACTTTATACCGATTCGCGAGGATCTATCTGCTGATAAACTTGCCAAGATTTATGTTGACGAGATTGTGTCTCATCATGGTGTTCCTTTGGATATCATTTTCGATCACGATGCTCGATTTTCATCTCATTTTTGGAAAACCATGCAATCTGCTATGGGAACTCAACTGAATCTAAGCACTGCTTATCATTCCCAACAGATGGACAATCCGAGAGGACGATACAAACTTTGGGTCAGAATCAAGCTACTCAAAATCAAGCTCCAGTTCAGGGAAACGCTGCTAGATTCCCACCTGGTTCATGTTACAACTGCGGTGAAACGGGTCATTTCCGCAACAACATCCCGAGATTGGTGAATGAAAATGCCAATGTGAATCCTGCTCGTGGACGAGCATACAATCTGAATGCCAACGAGGCTCGAGCCGACAACGAGTTAATGGTACGTTCCTTGTAAACCAACGACCTGCATCTGTTCTTTTCGATTCTGGTGCCGATAGAAGTTTTGTTTCGTTATCATTTGAGCCTTTGCTTGCGATACCTAGAACTAAATTGAGGAAACCCTTATCTGTTGAAGTTGCTACTGGTAAACCTCTTGTACTCGATTCTGTTATTCGTGATTGTTAATTGAACCTCGATAACCATCTTTTTCCTATTGACCTCACACCGATGCAACTTGGGAGTTTTGATATTATCGTAGGAATGGATTGGTTAACTAAGTTTCATGCTGAGGTGGTTTGTTTCGACAAGATTGTTCGTATTCCTCTTTCGTCTGGTGAAGTTTTAAAGGTTTGTGGCGAGAAACCATCTGGTGGATTGAAACTAATGTCGTGTACGAAAGCCCAAAGTTATTTACGAAAAGGATATGTAGCCTTTCTGGCACATGTCACCGAGGAGAAGGGAAAAATCAAGTGTATTCAAGATATTTCGATTCTCCGCGATTATCCAGAGGTGTTTCCTGATGAACTGCCTGGTTTGCCTCCAGTTCGTCAAGTCGAGTTTCATATTGATCATGTACCTAATGCCAACCCGATTGCAAACACACCTTATCGTCTTGCACCGTCTGAGATGCAAGACTTGTCGAAACAGCTTCAAGAGATATCTGATAAAGGATTCATCCGACCAAGTTATTCACCTTGGGGCGCTCCTGTCCTGTTTGTGAAGAAGAAAGATGGGTCTTTTCGAATGTGTATCGATTATCGTGAGCTTAACAAGCTTACCATTAAGAATCGATATCCCCTACCATGAATTGATAATCTCTTTGATCTGCTACAAGGTGCTTCATGTTTTTCCAAGATCGATCTGCGTTCTGGGTATCATCAGTTTCGTGTACTCAAAGAAGATATTCCCAAAACTGCTTTCCGCACAAGATATGGGCACTACGAGTTCACAGTCATTCCTTTTGGTTTGACAAATGCCCCAGCTATCTTCATGGACTTAATGAATAGGGTTTGTAAACCTTATTTAGGCAAGTTCATCATTATATTCATTGACGACATTCTCATTTATTCCAAGTCTCGAGTCGATCATGAAAAACACCTTCGTTTGATAATGGAACTTCCGAAGAAGGGACAACTTTTTGCTAAATTCTCCAAGTGTGAATTTTGGCTTAAAGAGGTTCAGTTTTTGGGTCATATTGTTAACGAGCAGGGTATTTCATGTGGATCCATCCAAAGTTGCTGCTATTAAGGATTGGAATACACCTACGACACCTACAGAAGTTCGTTCTTTTCTTGGTCTTGCTGGGTATTATCGACGATTCATTTCGAACTTCTCAAAAATCGCGGTTCCTCTCACTGCTTTGACTCAGAAGAATAAGACTTTTGAGTGGGGACCCAAACAAGAAGAAGCATTCCAAACGCTGAAACAAAAAATCTATGATGCTCCTGTTTTGTCTTTGCCTGATGGAAATGATGATTTCGTTGTCTATTGTGATGCGTCGAATCTAGGCCTTGGTTGTGTTCTTATGCAGCGGGGTATAGTTATTGCATATGCGTCAAGATAGCTGAAAATTCACGAGAAAAACTACACCACTCATGATCTTGAGTTGGACGCTGTGGTTTTTGCTCTCAAAATCTGGAGACACTATCTTTATGGAACGAAGTGTGTGGTTTTCACAGACCACAAAAGTCTCCAGCACATTCTCAATCAGAAGGAGCTGAATATGAGACAACGTCGATGGGTTGAACTCTTAAATGATTACGACTGCGAAATTTGCTACCATCCTGGTAAGGCGAATGTTGTAGCTGATGCGCTAAGTCGAAAGGAACGAGTCAAGCTTAATTCTGTTCGAACTCTATCTGATATTCAAACTCGTGTCTCTCAAGCTCAACAATCTTGTGTTACACAAAACTTGATGGGTAAGGAATTACCACCTCAAGAACCGTTTGTGGATTCCGAAACAAGACGATCTTCGCACTTTCGTGATGGACGAATCTCACAAGTCTTGTTATTCTATCCATCCTGGTGCTGACAAAATGTACAAGGATCTTCGTACTCAGTATTGGTGGCCTGGTATGAAAAAGGATGTTGCCTTGTATGTAGCGAAATGCCTAACTTGTCTCAAAGTCAAGGCTGAACATCAACGACCGTCTGGTTTGCTTGTACAACCAGAGATACCAGTTTGGAAGTGGGAGAACATTGTGATGGATCTCATCACTAAGTTACCGCTCACATCTAGAGGTCACGATGTTATTTGGGTTGTTATCGATTGATTAACGAAGTCAGCTCACTTTATACCGATTCGCGAGGATCTATCTGCTGATAAACTTGCCAAGATTTATGTTGACGAGATTGTGTCTCGTCATGGTGTTCCTTTGGATATCATTTTCGATCGCGATGCTCGATTTTCATCTCATTTTTGGAAAACCATGCAATCTGCTATGGGAACTCAACTGAATCTAAGCACTGCTTATCATCCCTAACAGATGGACAATCCGAGAGGACGATACCAACTTTGGAGGATATGCTTAGAGCATGCGTGATAGACTTTGGTGGTAATTGCGATTCTCATCTTCCGTTGATTGAGTTCTCTTATAACAATAGTTATCATGCTAGCATTAATATAGCACCGTTCGAAGCTTTATACGGTCAAAAATGTCATTCACTTGTCTGTTGGAATGAGATCGGTGAAGCTCAGCTTACTGGACCTGAGCTCATTCTGTAAACAACAGATAAAATCAAGAAAATTCGCGATAATCTTCTAACATCTAGAAGCCGTCAAAAGAGTTACGCGGATATGCGACGCAAGCCCATGGAATTTCAAGTCGGAGACCGTGTCCTACTCAAGGTATCCCCTTGGAAGGGAGTAGTGAGATTTGGAAAGAAAGGAAAACTTACACCACGATATGTTGGACCATTTAAGATTGTTGAAAGAATCGAAAAGGTTGCCTATCGACTTGAGCTACCTCCTAAACTTGGGAATATTCACCCAATATTCCACGTGTCCAATCTACGAAATATTTTAGCCGATATTGATCTTCACATTCCACTCGTCGAAATTCAAGTTGATGAAACGATGCACTTTATCGAGAAACCTGTGGAGATAATGGACCGTGCAGTTAAACAGTTGAAGAACAAACGAATTCGATTGGTCAAAGTTCACTGGGAGTCCAAACGTGGCCCAGGGTTTACTTGGGAACGTGAGGACCAAATGAAGGTGAAATATCCACATTTGTTTTCACAAGTTTCCTCTAGTTAAAATTTCGGGACGAAATTTCCTAAAGTAGGGGAGACTGTGACAACTGTGCTCTGTAAACGATGTACGATGTAAAACAATATCAATTATCAATATAACAATGTGATTTGGTGTTATTATGTGTGTATTTGTGTTTAATGATTTTACAATTTGATTCGAGTTCGATTTCAAGCTTTAAATCACTTTCTGGGAAGTTATACGCAAACTGATACGTAAACGTAATCAGTTTAACACGACAAACATTCTGGAATAGTTATATAGGCTTAACATACCATAAATAACCTTTACATAACTTAGAAATAGGTTTTGGATGGTTTGATGTGTCGAAAACAAGTTTATTCAATCGCATGGACTAATTGTGTCAAACTGCGAAACTATGCCGATTCGTATGGTAACGAACATTCCGGAACTTGATCATAAGCTAAACATACCTTAAATATCCTTTACATATCTTAGAAATAGGCTTTGAGGGGTTCGGTATGCGAAAATAAACTTATTTGATCAACAGGGACTAAAAGCGTCAAAAAGTGCATAAGTTTGCATTTTCGCGCATATCTTACGTTCTGAACATATCCGGACATCCAAAAAAAATTTTAATCATTAAAATATTTTATTTTAGTGATTGAAATGCAAAAATACCATTCGTCGCGTAATTTGGATCGTTTTTCGCGTCCGTTCGTGTTTCGTCGTAATTAACCGAATAACGCGACCGTACGACCAAACGAACCGACATCCGAGATAATTTCAAGCATGTTTCAAGTCCCCTAAGCTTTAACATCCTTGTAGAGCCTTGAAAATGGGTTAACGGGGTTTAAACGCATCAAAAATGGCTTAAACGAGCTGCAGGGACCATTTCTACCATTTTTCAAACCTTACTAGAACTGGGCAGTGGTGGCGTCGCGCGACCCCAATGGGGTGTTGCTGTGGCGGCACGCCACCCCCTCAATTTGACAGAAACTTCAGTTTCAGCAACTAGTTTGAACTTGGGGGTCTTTTATGCAACTTTTTCAATACTATGAGCTAGTTTTGGAGCTCCCATTGTATACAAAACCATGTTCCACAAGTGTATGGCTATGATTGAACCTTGATTCTTGCAAAAACACTTGTCATGATCTTGTTAATCCAAGCTTACTATAAATAGAAGTGGGTTCTTCACTTCATTCCTCATAATTTGATCTCAATACCTTCTCTAAGTTGGAGCTCTCACTTGTGAAGCTTCATACCTGAGAATTTTGAGTTCAAATCTTCATTGCTTGGACCTTTTGTAAGTTTCTTTCATGCTTTTTATGTATTTCAAGCATGAAGTCAAACACTGTTTGACTTTCTGCTTTGACCATAAAGTGGTCAACACAAAGTTCGTTTGAACTTTGCAACGTGAGCGTAATCACGATGTTTATAGTCCCTTGTGACTATACCTACTGATTACCATGTCGATTAGTCGAAGTGACGAGTCAAAGTTTCGGTCAAAATACGTGTTTATGCGTATTTTGCATCGAAGGTATTTTCAGGTATCAAAACACCTTGTTTTGATATCAAACTTGTTTTCTAACTTAGTTAAACATATTTTAACATGTTTAACTCGTCACTTTTAGTCTAGTGCTTGTATAGGGTCGTAAGTCAAGCGGTCTTAACAACCGCTTAGACTTTCGAACCCGAACCGTTTGGTCGATCGTTAGGATCCGACCAAGCATGTTATGTGGCCATAGTTGTATAGGGAATAACCTTCCGAGGTTATACATTATGGTCACCTAGTTTAATTAGTTATATGATAGGTAGTTTATATGCCTTAGGTAAATGACCAAAATGCCCTTTTCATGCATAATTGGTATTTAAGCATATGTAACTTAACTTTTGTCACTTAAACTGATTATGCAACATATTTAAACATGTTTAGGCATATAATACTTGTCATAGGACTAGTTAGGCGTCTCGAACACGCTTTAGCGTGAACGACGCGTTAAAGTAGCGTAAGCTACCTTAATGGGTCGTAACGGGTCGTAAGCACTTAGGATAGGTTCCGATTTAGGATGTAGGCTTTGTTAAACCATATCACATGAGTTCCCATACTCATTTGGTTTACAAGACCTCATTCTACCCGATCCTCCGATTTAGGTGTCGATTATTTAAATAGCGATCCGATTACTAGGTACTACTTGATTTCCTTGGTTTGCCTGAGCTTCGTTAAGTTCATTAGATTGAGGATACTTTCCAAATCAAAGTGAGTACATAGTTCCCCTATTTTACTGTTTTCGATCGTGTTGGGGTGATTCATATGTGTTAAATGATTTCGATGCTTTTAACGACGATTTTCTCAAACGAATACTATGGTTTATATTAAACAAGAATGACTTTGATAATGTGAACGAACTTATTGGACGTATTTACATAACGAATAACATTCATTAACATTGATCAAGCCGACCAGTATTAGGTTATGGTACCATAGGATCTGACAAATCCCGTTATCGGACTGCACCCATGGTTATGTGTGGGGGTTATGTGGGTAACGACTGAACCTGTTAATTGTTAACTTACCCTTTGGTGGTTTTTTAATACGAGTTGAAAGATGGACGAGTTACGAAGGTTTGAATGTATTCCACGAGACGACCAAAAGTAGTTTTCACAATTAAAACGAGAATAATTTGAACGAGAACAATTGAACGATTTTGAATGAATGAACGATTTGAGCGATTAAAACGATTTGAACGAGTTAAACGAATTGAACGAACGATTGGTTTTTGGTTAGTGTTTAGATAACGGGACGGGTGTAATGTAATAAAAGCATGGTAGATACGCCGCTGGTACTTCTTATATATAAGTGCTTTTATCATATTACATACCGTGGCGTTATTTAGTTCACTTGGGTGAACGATTTGAAACGATGTCACACAAATGATGTTTACTAAACGATATATACCATACGAGTTATTTTACGAGAACAATTTACGATTTGGGTTTACATAAACAAATGTTTTGAGTTAAGATTCATGGCATCGAGGTTTTATAAACCATAATCAATCTGTTTTGACTTGGTTATTCATTTTACAATACAAATGTTTTACAAAACAAGGTTTTCTAATATCGATTAACGAAGTTGTACGAGTTACTTCAACATGTAAACGAGCCATGAATCTGACACTCGCACAAAACCTATGTGCTCGCCGGCATTTCTTTGCTGACTTTATTTTTACATATGTTTCAGGTGGTGTTGAATGATGTTGATTACAAGTAGTATGCATGCTCACTTAGGACTGGACGAGGCCTTAGTGACTAAATAATAAATGATAGACGATGTTTAACTTACTTTTTCATTTTCAAAGACAATGTTAATGTTTAATATTCTAATAAAACGAAACTTTTGAATCCATGGTTGTGAAACAATAATTCTGTTGCTCCACTCCCCGACGTTTCCGCCGCTGTTTCGATGTTTTAATGCAGCCGGGGTGTGACAGTCAGCTTCCAACGTAGCATTCATCTGGGCTACCCGGGCCTCATCTTCAGAAATTTTTTTCTTGGACACCTCAAGTCCCTCCAACGAGTCAGACACCACTACATAATCACACCAGGAGTCAGAGGAATGGCCCGTACCTTTCTTCTCTCCTTTAACATTTTTGGCTTTTGATGAATGAGCCTTCACCGCATCATTCTTTCTCGGCGCAACAGTAGCAGCCAGCGCACGTTTTTTTCTTTTCAGGGCCTATGCCCAGGTTAGACAACTCACCTACTAGAAAAAGCAAAATCTTGCAAAATTACCCCATGCGCAAAGGTAGCAAAAATAATATTGCAGTAACAATCAAAATCATAGTAATCTTACCAGCATCAGTGGGGGGTTGCGCGGTCAAATCTTAATCCCGCGGGAGAACAAAATTCTTAACAATTTGGAGATACTAAAGCTCCTCATCAGCCCTTTTCGGAACAGTGGCCATCTTTCCACCCTCTCTCTTAAATGCAACAACATATAAAGAGACAACTACGAAAAGGAAAACAATGGCAAATTCAAAAAAAAAGAGAAGAGAAGAAGAAGAAAACATGGTAAAGAAACCCCAAATCTTACCTTTACCGTCTTCCATGTATACTGGCTTATCTTCTCGATTCATCCGCCAGCAAAGGCTCATACCAGCACCGACCAGGGCTTTCTCTGGAAGATCAATCGACGGAACATCCTTCAAGTCCTGGTACCAAGCCTCCGAAAAAGGAGTCTGTATAGTCTCCGTCACAACATCTTCTTCACCCCTGAAAACCATCTTCATCGGGATCACTCCGGCTTTAATAAAGAAGAATTTTGGCTTCCAATCGTGAAAATATTTTGGGGGGCTCAACAAGATCTTCTTTGCCGAAGCACGTTGAATAAATGAATAAAAACCCTGTGAACAATGCATTTGATGGAATACTCAGAAGCGATTAACCGTCGGCTCGATATGCATCCCTCGGCAGACGAACTCGAAGTGACGAACCCGAACCATTCCAATAGGATGCATTTGAGAAATATGAAACTTATAATACGAAAGGATTTCAAGGAAAAATTTTGTTACAGGCAATCGAAAATTTCCTGCAACAAAGAAATCCCAGAACAGAGTAATATACCCGGTCGGGGCATCCGCCGCTGTCTGACCCTCATCAGGGTATCGAGTGTCCCAACTATCAGGGAACTTGAAGTTTCGAACCATACCGTCGAAGGTTTCCTTCAGCCACTTCAATGGTGGAAGACCGGAAGCCATCTCTTCAGAAGAGTCTTCGTGGCGTTCTCCGGTTGACATAAAGGGGGAAAATTGCAGATTCCTTCAAGAAATTAATAGAGAAGACGAAGAAGACTCAAGAGCAGAAAATAAGAAAACGAAGGCAATCAAAGGATTTATATACCCACCGCCATCAATGACCTAGAAAACCGCAATAACACCTTTTTCGGAGAAAACACGAATATCTAAGCACCAGGGGCGGGTGGGAATAACAATGATGCGAGTTCACGCGCGCGTGTAAGCACGATCGATGACATACAACTGACAAGTGACAACCTGTCACACGTCAACAGTCGCCACTGTACCTTTTCACTTGCCAAGAGTCAAGATTTTCAAAATTGAAATCATGAGCAAAAAGAGTATCTTCCTCAAGAAGATTCTCCATTTTTCGCGCCAAAAACTCCACAGTAAAAACACCCATCTCTTATAAGTCCAGTACTCCACTTATTTGCATAAGAGCAACACTGGACTGGGGGGACTTGAACGGGTAAGGTCCCTAAAACCTTGCACAGGTGCTTGGGACCATACCGCAACTTCACCTCCAATGAGCTCTCTTTCAGAGAACCCTGCGCGGTTGCGCACCGGTTCTAAAAAAGAACTTAAAAAGAGAACAGTTTTTAACATCCGCGCGCCAAAAAAGAACTAATAAATCATTGCGCAAGCTCATATGACAGAAGTTGGGAGTGAAACTCTGAACAACATCTCTGCACAATTATAGCCCAGACTTAAACAGAAAATAACTTTTCTGTTACAACAGAATTGGCCTGAGGAGGAACCACATAGGATTACAGCTGTAAACCTTCTAGAAGACTTTATCGTGCATCACCATTCGGTTATAACCGAAAGGCCACGTGGCAACATCCTGGGCACTCCTCAAAGTCACGATGATGGCACCAAATTGAAGAAAGATCCACGCTTGCCCACTTTCCACGTGGCATCTCCCCAGCCGTTGATCATGACCATGATCCGTGTGCACACACATTTGTTAGTGATTGACGGTGGAGAAAATAACCGCTCACGGAAATTACTTTCCGTTACGTCCTAAGTCAACAAACTTTCCCGCCCAAACTTCGGTTATAAATAAGGATAATTTAGGTACAATTACTCAAGTTACATTCACTTCACTTTCAATACTTCTTCTTCTTCATCAAAAACCTGTACTTATTCTCATGCCGGAGGGTGGTCATGGAGAGAACCTCCATTCTCCCCGTGACGAGTCTAACGGTTGTTTGTTTTCTAGTTATTGTTAGAAGAAGGAGCTTAACCAATCCTGAATCAAACGAGAAGAATCACCCTTTTTATGCAGATTCAAACCCCCTGGTTCAATTGATTCCGATCTGTTGAACCAGTGTTTCTTCAATACCCTTATTGGGTAAACCCGTAGTGGGTTATAAAATTATTTCAATATAGCATTAGCATCTGTCAGGTGTATGCCTACACCCCGTGCTTAGGTCGCAGCCACTTGCAATTAAATGAGCCGAGGATATCCAGGACACGCTCGTATTAACCCCCAATGTTTAAGTTCAAGCAATACGAATTAAAACGGATTATTTGGATTCCCGATACATAGGTATTTGATCCCATACCCGACCATGCGGTAATAATATACTGTATCCCAAGCTCGTATAGGGAAAATAGGTTAAGAGTATTTACCTGGCTTTATAATCTTGCAATGCAAGATAGACAAATAAGCACAACCGATATATTAATTAACTTAGCATGGTGCAATCTACTAGAATGAATTATATAATAACCAATTAGAATGTTAACGGGTCTTATTCAAGTCATAGACTTGGACCGGTTAACTTAAAATAATGAAAACGGTACGGTACCCTAGATTAAGAGGTGACCGGATAGAATGTAGTTTAAACCCTCACAAGTACTAAGACTTGTATAATATGGGTAAACTTATTTACCCTCTGGAATTTGAAAAGAAATGACCCGATTCGGTAAACTTACATAAACTAGTTACATAAGCTAACCGTACGCGCATAGGCGGTATCGCGTGATCGGATGAGTTATAAACAAGTTCAATATGCCAAAACATGTTAATTAAGTTACCACAACAGTAGGTTATGAACTTTGTATGTTCATCAATGTTTAAAATCAAGTTATGCACCAAAAGGGCATTGTTGGTATAATATGGCATAAATTAAGAACTTGCATAAAAACTCGACAACTGATCATGACCAAGTAGTATTACCATATAGGTTTATCCTACATGTAATTATGGTCGTAATGCAACTTAGAATCAGTAGCTAAATTTGCTAAATCGGGTCAGAATCAAAAGTCAAAGTAGAAGTCAAATTGCTTGACTTTCGGTTGCGAACATACATGTAAACTGGAAATGACGGACTAAACATGTTTAGACATGTTCTAATATTAGTTACCAACTGATTTAGTGTCAAAAAGATGTGTCAAAACATTTTTAAGTTCATTTTATAAGTTTTCCGAAAATCTGCCCTTTGACTTTTTATTCAACTTAACTTTGACCCGTCATTTGACCAACTTAACGTGATTTCCAGGAGGTTCCCTTTTGAGAGATTAACACCTACCTTATTATGATCACGTAGCCATATTTGATTCGAACAATGGCTGGACCATAATGGTCTAAACCGAAAGTCAAAGCAAAAGTCAATTTGCTTGACTTTTGGCTAAATACTAGCCTATAAAATGAAATGAGTAGAGTAGGAACACTTACTTGAGATCCTAGAGAGGAATAGAACTCAGTTAGGAGGTCCTTTTTTATCAAGAGCTCCAGATAAGGGTGATAGAGGAAGAATGTGAGAAATGAGCAAAGAAATGGGTTGATCAAGGAGCCTATTTTTACTAGTAGAAGGTGCACAAGATCATTACAGGTGTTAAGGGCAGTTGTATGATGTTCCCAGTGTCCATAGACGTGTCATGAACTGAGGATGGGTGGTAATTTGCGTGAAAGGAGGCAAGAGGGCAGAATACTTGGGTAGCAAACAAAAATCTTCCCAGATATGCTCCTTACGGCCCGTATGAGCATCTGGCTTATGGTACGTAAGCTAATGAGGCGCACACAGATTTTGAATCCATTACGGACCGTAAGGACTAAGCCTTGCGGTCCGTAGCCTCTTTACTGGAAATGTTAAATTTTTTTGCTTACGGTCCGTAAGCGTCACTCAGAGGCCATAAAAATGGCATGTTGATATATATGGTCCCTCCATAACATTCTTCCATTATTTCGCACATTTTAGTCCTTCTCGCCAAACAACGTGTCATAATAGAGAGTTATCAGATACGTGTCATTATATTAATCGACACAAATTTTTCGAGGTGCTACATCCTCAACCCCTTAAAATAAATCTTGATCTCGAGAATTTATTCAAAAAGATGGGAGTACATTTGCTGCATAGTGGACTCAACCTCCCATGTATACTCGGGACCATGACGGGCACCCCATTTAACCTTAACAATAGGTATCATTTTCCTTCAAAGCTTCTTAACATGTCGATCCTCGATCGAAATCGGTTTCTCAGTAAACCTCGGGTTTTCATCAATTTGCACATCATGGTGTGACATTGCTAGCGACTCATCGGCTAGACATTTATTCAAGTTACAAATGTGGAACACATCATGAACTCACTAAGCTCCTCAGGCAATTTAAGCTTATAGGCCACTAAACCAACATATTCGATTATCTCGAATGGTCCAATATATCTCGGGCTCAACTTGTCCTTCTTTCTAAAATGCATCACACCTTTCTAGGGTGATACCTTCAGTAAGACCTTGTCCCCTAATTGGAACATAAGAGGTTTCCGCCTCTTGTCTGCATAACGTTTCCGCCTATCTCGGGCAGCTTTGAGACGATCACGGATCTGTACAATCTTTTTTGTGGTCTCTAGGATGATCTTAGGTCCTGATAGTTGGGGTTCCCCAACCTCACCAACAAACGGGCGTTCTATATTTTCTCCCATACAAGGCTTCAAAAGGAGCGACCATGATGCTAGTATTATAGCTGTTGTTGTAGGAGAATTCTATTAGGGGTAGGTCGTCATCCCAACTACCACCGAAATCAATCACACATGCCCTAAGCATGTCTTCCAAAGTCTGGATAGTACACTCACTCTGTCCATCAGTCTGAGGATGGTAAGTCGTACTGAAATTCAATCTCGTGCCTAATGATTGTTGGAAAGTCTTCCAAAAGTGAGATGTGTATCTAGTATCTCTATCGGATACAATAGATACTGGCACACCATGTAGGGACACAATCTCGTCCACATATAATTTAGCCAATTTGTCAGAACTATAAGACTCCTTGATTGGCAAGAAATAAGCTGACTTCGTCAGCCTATCAACAATGACCCAAATTGTGTCACTACCACGTTTGGTCTTGGGTAACTTGGTAATTAAATCCATATTTACCATTTTCCATTTCCACGTGGGAATCTCAAGCTGTTGTAGAAGTCCCAACGGTTTTTGATGTCCAGCTTTAACTTGCGAACACGTCAGACACTTAGCTACATAGGTGGCTATGGATTTCTTCATACACATCCGCCAATAATTCTTCCTCAAATCCTGGTACATTTTATCACCTCCAGGATGAACAGAAAATTTAGAATTATGCGCTTCCTGGAGGATCAGATTTCTGAGTCCTTCAAAGATAGGAACCCAAATTCTATCATTAAGTCTCAGGATTCCATCTTTTCTAGGTGACAATTAATCAACAATTCCACCCAATCATTCACTAGAAATATTAGCCTCTAACAAGGCTTGCCTTTAAGCATCAAGAAGTTTCTCAATCAAACAAGACCTGAGCTCAATACTTTTGGCGTTAATCCTTATTGGTTTAACCCTTTCCTTGCGACTCAATGCATCGCCAATGTAACGCCCTGCTTTTTCGTACTTTCCATAATTAGAAAGCATTGTTCGTATTTCTATTTTTGGAAATCTTGTATTCTTGTATTTCGTTGTATCATTGTAAAATCCGAGACTTGGATCATAAATAAAATTCGTATTTTGTTAAACTCATGTTCTACATATTCATACATGTTCATACGTTTGAAATCATTTTACATATGATAAACTATTCGTAATTCTTGCAAGATGTGTTAAACTTACAAATACTTGACCTACATGCTCAATTCATGTGTATACGATACTTATACTCGACTTACATATTTATTCATACTTGTTTTGTATTTATTTTTATGTTTTAGTTGCATATTATACCCTTACACATTGCCTTTTATACATAAAACACCTTAAAACATAACTACATGAAACTAAAGGGACTAAAAGTGAAAAAAAAATAACAAACAAAAACCACCAGTCACCTGGCTCGTGGGCCGCGACCCCCATCCTCATACCTCTCGCCCCCCGCCAGAGAGGTGGATCTGCAGAATGTGTGACCAGCTTCGTGGATTGGGCAATTATGTGCTTGTTTTGGTGTGTTTCTTCCATTTAATGGCCACCTAACTTAACCTAATCACTCCCTATAAAACCCAACCCTTTCCCACACATTTTTCACTTTGCAAACACCTCACTTACACTCTCAAATACTCTAAAATCAGCTGGGAAAACAGTAGCAAATCAGAATCATATCAAGTTGCAAAAGTGAGCATAAACTCACTTATCTTCCATCTTTTCCATTTCTTCTTGCTTCTTAGCACTTGGAACACCCTTAGGTATGTTTCCACAGGTTTTCAATGGAAAACCAAGGATGGAACATCACCATAATGAGGGTAAAAGTGCAAGAAACTTTCTGTTTTGTGCAAAACTTTGTTAAACATACATGAACTCATGTTTTCTTCATACATTCCTATGTCCTTATGCCACTAATCAAGACTATGATTATGTGTGCTTAAAAACAAGGTTGTAACATACAAATCCAGAGGTTTTAATCCACTAAACTTTCTGTTTTTAAAAGGGTTAACCCATAAGTGATGAACAAGTGTTGAACTTGTGTATGTGCGATTATTTGGATAGCTTGGGCTATCCTACTTACAATCCACACTTCACTTGATGATTTCTCTTAGATAGTATGTATATGTCATTTCCGTAATAATCCATTCATAACCATCCTTGTTGTCTTATGACAACTTGTGCATTGGTGAATACAAAAGAGGTTTTAAAATGGGAGATTTGTCTTCCTACCTCTATGCATGACTTCTATGATAATACTTGTAATATTATTGGACTAAACTTATAATATACTATATAAAATATATAATATCCATAGTAACCGAACCCTTGAAGATAATCTAATGGTTATTCATCAAGTTACTAAGTTACATCACCTAAGTGCTTAGTTCCTCGTTATGATTCTAATGGGTATAAAACTCATGAAATCATTCTAAACCCTATGGGTTTTCATAGTGTCAAGAACGAGTTCTAGAGCCTAGATGATTATTTTCTTGCATACTTACTTTGTTATACTTTTAATTCCGAATCTAAATCCTCTGTTATCATCAAATACTCATACACCTATGTTTCCTCGTGTCGAAGGACTTGGTGTTCCATCCTAAATCAACCAACAAACACGTCACGGAATAACAAGTGGAAGCTTGCAAATCCGTGAGTACACTTGACCCGTTTTACTTTTAAAACACTTTGGGTTGTAACATGTTAATATGCGAAACTCATAATCACACACACTTAAACCATGCTTTATACTCTCAATCCTTTATACATGCTACTTGTTCACTTAGGTTCATGCTAGATTATACATGCTTTACGTCATTAACTTTCCTAAGCCCCAAGTTAACATATATAGCGCTATAGGAGTAGCACGCCGCCCGTCGGGGTCTTGTTAAGTCTTTATTCTAAACGGTCTCGTCACTTTTGTGGCGAGGGATGCTAAATACTAGTGGACACTTAGGTTTGACGTATTGTTATGCATGCTAGTTACCTTGTTTACAAATTGCCATATGGATTCGAGAAAATGCTTTTAAACTTATTCTATTTATACAAACCATGTGTACTCGCCTTTGCTTTTGCATTGAACTTTATTTTAAACATGTTACAGGTTGACGTTGATACCATGATGAATCTAGTAGGGATGACTAGAAACACGCTCAAGATACTAGATTTGATTATGCTTTGTTATGTTATTGTTGTTTTATTTTGTCATTTCCATGTCATACTTGTACTTCTTTTGTTGTATTGACAATTTATGATTATTAATGAAAAACGGTTTTGATTTAAATATTGTCGCAATTAGCGTTATGTGTGATGAGCAATCTATCTTCGTCCCACTCCGATGATTCCGCCATTGGTTGGGGTGTGACAGGCAACCACGTTTGCCTTGCCGGGATGATAGCGAATCTCGTAGTCATAGTTATTCAGAGTCTCCATCCAGCGGCGTTGTTGCAAATTCAATTTGTTTTGGTTAAACAGATGTCGGAGACTTTTATGATCAGTGTATTTAATACACTTTGTGCCATATATGCAGTGTCTCCATAACTTAAGTGCAAATCTGGCACCCAATTCCAAATCATGGGTGGTGTAATTCCTTTCATGCACCTTTAGTTGTCGTGATGCATATGTAATCACTTTACTTCTCTGCACACAGCCCATGCTCGTATGTGAGGCATCACAATATACAACAAAATCCTGAGTACCCTCAGTTAGAGTTAAAACTGGAACATTACTCAACTTGTGCTTCAGAATCTCAAAGGATTCTTTCTGCTTGGGACCCCAGTCAAACTTGACATTTTTGCGGGTCAGGGTACTCAAAGGAGTGGCTATTCTTGAGAAGTTCTCAATGAACCTTCTATAATAACCAGCCAATCCTAAAAAACTATGTATCTCAGATGGTGTCTTTGGTGCATCCCAATTCATGATGGCTTCTATCTTAGCGGGATCCACCTGGATACCATGCTCGCTAATCACATGTCCAAGAAACTGGACTTTTCTAAGCCAAAACTCGCATTTGGAGAACTTTTCATAAAGCTTCTCCTGATTTAGCAACTCTAGAATGCACCGAAAATGTTTCTCGTGATCGGTCTGATTACGAGAATTGACAAGTATGTCATCTATAAAGATAATGACAAACTTATATAGATACGGCTTGTAGACTCTATTCATGAGATCCATGAATGTTGAAGGTGCATTTGTGAGCCCAAAAGGCATCACTAGATATTCATAATGGTCGTATCTTGTTCTAAAGGCAGTCTTTGGAACATCTTCACTTTTAACCTTCAATTGATGATACCCCGATCTCAAATTGATCTTGGAGAAATAGCTAGCTCCCTGTAATTGGTCAAACAGATCGTCGATCCTAGTTAGTGGGTAATGATTCTTGATCGTTATCTTGTTTAGCTCATGGTAATCAATGTACATCCGCATTGAACCATCCTTCTTTTTGACAAATAAGATAGGAGCTCCCCAAGGTGAGGAACTAGGCTGAATGAAGCCTTTCTCCAAAATCTCATCCAATTGGGTTTTCAACTCCTTCTTCTCTGTAGGTGCTAACCGATATGGAGCTCTTGCCATAGGAGCAGCTCCAGGTAGAATGTCAATTCTAAACTCAACTTGTCTCTCCGAGGGTATACCGGGTAGATCTACAGGGAATACTTCTGGATATTCAGGGATGACTGGGATATCTTCCATCATTGGCTTTGGCTCATCAATCGTCACTTGTGCCATGTAAATGACACACCCGCTCTTCAAACACTTGGATGCCTTGAGTAGAGACACCTTCTCAGGCAAACCATATTGTAGGTCTCCGTGAATGGTTAACATTTCACCAGATGGGGATTTAACCACGATAAGTTTCTTATCAAAGGCAATTCGGGCTTGGTTAAGAGATAACCAGTCCATGCCTAAAACTACATCGAAGCCTAACAAATTCATTGGCAAAAGAGAGATAGGAATAGAATAATTCTTAATGGATATAAAGCATCCATCAAGAATAGAAGAAGAGGTTTCTAAGGTACCGTCAGCCAATTCTACCTCATATGCTATATCTAGAGTTCTTATAGGTAGATTTAGTAGTTTACTAAACTTATGGTCAACAAAGGACTTATCAGCTCCAGAATAAAAAAGAACTCTAGCAAAGATATCGTTAACGAGGAACGTACCCGTCATGACATTCGTGTCATTAACTGCTTCCCTCGCCGTTAACTGAAAGGCTAGGGCATTTCCTTTCTTTGCATATCCAGGCTTAGTAGTACCATCAGTAGTACGCTTTGGACAATTGGTCTTGATATGGCCTTTCTCACCACATCCAAAGCAGACCGCATACTTCACGTCCCTACATTCTTGGGACTGATAACCAGTTCTTTTGCAGATACCACACTGCTTTGGTTTCTAGTCTGTCTGACACTGTCCCTAGTGTCGTCTGTTACAGGTCATACAAACAGGTTTTTCATCAGACCTTTGTTGGTTCTTATTCAACCCAAACTTCCATTTCTTAGACTTCTGGGAGTGATCATCATCCCTCTTCCTCTTCCCATCAATCTCAGTTTTGACTGACTTCAACCTCACTTCATCCTGAGTGAGGGAAAGGACTAGGTCCACACCAGACCTGAAGGTAGTGGGCTTTGAAGCTTTGACCATGCCCTTTATCTCAGGTGCTAGCCCACCGATGAAACGCGCAATGCGTTTAGGTTCGGGAGTGATTAAGTATGGAACCAATCTTGACAGTGATTTGTAGTCGGAAACATACTTCCGATAATCAAGGTTCTTCATGGTTAGAGTCAAGAAATCTGACTCCACCTTTTCCACCTCATGCGGTGTACAATATGTCTCTTTTATCAGGTCCATGAATTTGGGTTGTGTAATTCTTCTCATGGATCTTGAGCTGTCGAGAGGCGTACACGATAACATTGTCTCGTTGCATGAGAACACAACCAAGACCGAGGTTAGAGGCATCGCAATAGACTACGAAATCGCCGTTTCCGTCGGGCAGTGAGAGCACGGGAGCGTTGCAAAGCATAGCTTTGAGAGTTTGAAAGGTTTCCTCTTGTTTAGTTCCTTAAATAAAAGGTTTGTCCTTATGCGTAAGCGAGGTAAGCGGTACAGCGATTTTCGAGAAGTCAGCGATGAATCGGCGATAGTAACCCGCCAATCAGAAAAGAACGAACTTCGGACGGGTTCCTTGGTGTAACCCAACTCTTAACAACTTCGATCTTCGTAGGATCGACATGAATTCCTTGACTATTGATGATGTGACCGAGGAATTGAACCTCCTCAAGCCAGAATTCACACTTGGAGAACTTGGCATAGAGACAGTTTCCCTGGAGTAACTCAAGAACCAAACGTAGATGTTGCGAGTGTTCGGTTTTTGACTTGGAATAGATCAGGATATCATCGATGAACACGATGACGAAGCGGTCGAGAAAGGGTTTACACACGCGATTCATTAGATCCATGAAAACTGCGGGAGCGTTAGTCAACCCAAAAGGCATAACAACAAACTCGTAGTGACCTTATCGGGTTCGAAAAGCGGTTTTGGGAATATCTTCCTCCTGGATTTGTAACTGGTGATAGCCTGAGCGTAGATCGATCTTCGAGAAACACGTAGCACCTTGTAGCTGATCAAATAAATCATCAACTCGGGGCAAGGGATAGCGATTCTTGATAGTCAGCTTATTCAATTCCCGGTAGTCGATGCACATCCGGAACGATCCATCCTTCTTTTTGACGAAAAGGACAGGCGCGCCCCAAGGAGAGGTGCTAGGGCGAATGAAGCCTTTATCAAGTAGTTCCTGGAGCTGACTCGAGAGTTCGCGCATTTCGGAAGGAACGAGATGGTAAGGCGCTCTAGCAACAGGATTTGCTCCAGGAATGAGGTCGATTCGGAAATCGATATCACGAGTGGGAGGTAAACCAGGTAAATCATCAGGAAACACGTTTGGGAATTCACAAACAACGAGAACATCTTTCACTCGAGTCTTTCCTTCCTTTTCCTCCGCTACTATGATGTGCGCCAAGTAAGCTTGATATTCCTTGCGGAGATACCTGCTAGCTTGGACACACGACATGAGTTGCAACTTCTTCGAAGCGACTTCGCCATAAACACACAATTGATCACCGTTCGCGAGAGAGAAACGAATCATTTTATCGAAGCAAACAATTTAAGCATGATTTTCCTGAAGGAAATCCATACCTACTATGACATCAAAGCTACCAAGTTGCATCAGAATAAGATTAATCGGGAAAACGTGACCGCTGAGATCGAGAGTACAGTCACGCAAAACAGAACTAATTGTGACGGTTCTTCCGGTGGCAACTTCTACGTCGAATGTTGATGGGAGGTTAACGTGCTAACAATTTAGGAGCCATTCGAATTTGAACGATACAAAACAGTTATCGGCTCCAGTTTCAAATAAACACGAAGCATGTATACCATTTACGAGAAACGTACCGTTAACCACATTGTTGTCTGCCTGAGCCTGGCGGGAGTTGATGTTAAAGACTCGCCCGCGGGCTGCTGGCTGCTGGTGGTGGTGGTGTTGTTGCGGTGCTGGCTGCTGCTGTTGCGGCTCTTGCTTAACCACTCTGTTGGGGCAGACGTTTGCGAAGTGGTTGGGATCATCACACGCAAAGCAAGCTCTTGCGTGAGCAGCGGGTGCAGGAGCTGCTTGCTGTCCTTGCGGAGCTGGTAGAGTAGGAGCTTGGGCTTGAACTGGTGCTTGGCGAGGACCGGTATGACAGTTAGCGGTGAAATGGTCGTACATGTTGCAGTGAACACAAAACCGGCATGCGATTCCAACCGAGTGATGATAGGTACAAGTAGGACAGAGCGGGTGTGGTCCAATGTATGCACGCTTGGCAAGCGGTGCATTGACCACAGACGTTGCTACTTGGCAGTTTTGAGGTTGCGGTTGGGAAGGTACCACTTGGAGCAGAGCGGCAGTAACTGCACAGTTCTTGTTGCTGGAGCTGTTGTTCTTTCTCTTGCAGCGGGAGGACTTTGAGGATTGCGACGCGGCGGTTTTAGCGTTGGGAGCAATGGTGACTTGTTGCAGATTCTTGGAGGCTTTATCAAAATAACCATCCCTGACTCGCTTATCGTTGATCTCAGCGGCGAGCAGGTAGGTTTCCTCGATAGTTGTCGTTTTTGCAGCCTGAACAAAGTCTGCAACACAATCCAGCAGAGCACGGATATACTTATTGATCATAATCTCGGGGGTAGTAACTTGACCTGGGCAGATGATACTCAGCTGCTTGAAGCGAGCAGTTAAACCAGCGTTATCTCCGCCACCCTGCTTGATATGCCAGAATTCGTCCTCTAGCTTTTGGAGTTCATGGGGAGGGCAGAACTCTTGCATAATGATATCCTTCAACTCGTCCCACGTCAGCCCCAAAAGCTGCATCGTTCCCTCGTTTGTTTCTCTCGGCCGTCCACCAATCTAGAGCTCGGGATTGGAAGACGCCGGTGGCGTTAACAGTGCGAAGGTTTTCCGGACAGCCACTCTGGCGCAGGGTGACTTCGATTGAATCAAACCATTGGAACATGGCCGTAGGCCCATCTTCGCCGGTAAATTTTCTTTCGGACCGCAGGCTTTGAACAGCTTGAAGCCAAAAGTCGCTTTAGGAGAATCTGTCCTGGATTCTTCTGAAGACTTGCTGGCATTTTCGTTTAGCTTGCTAACAATTTGCGGTATGACTTTCTCCATCTGCTTAGCGACTAGTGCAACAATGCATTTGTCTTCATGGTTTCGGCGAGTGGAGCGAGCAGTGTGTGATCCAAATGACGACATTGTCTGCAACAGACATCGTCACAGTACTCAAACACAATTTCAATTAAGTCGAGTATAGTCTATTATCTCACCTAAAGCTACTTTATATATAGCACAGGAACACATCAAAGCACATAATCACATAGGCACATAATTCACAGAAGCACGTAAGCACATAAGCACATAAACAAGTAGAGCACCGAGAGCACATAATTCACATATTTACTATATTTTGCACGTATTGGCCTACATATATTGCACGTATTCACCAATATTTCACAGCAGCGTGTGTGATTGAGTATTGCGAATGTGATTAGTGAGTAGCAATTGCGAATAACACAAGCAATTTGTTAGTGTGGTGTGCGTGATTGGGCGAAGCGAGAAACGTGGAATCAAAACCATCAGTACCACTGTACTGTTTATCCTAAAACGCTAACAAATAAACATGTAAACACGTAAATTCATATAAAATCGATAAATCTCAGACTCAGCGGCGGCGAAATCTAGAATTGAAACACATAAAATCGGAGAGAGATTGTCTCGGCTTGGTAGACATCAACTACCCAAAGTGATTCGACTGTTCTCAAGGACTTTGGGTGCACATTTTGGCTTAATAGACTATGCTCTCGCCTCAATCCGGGCGATCGACACCCATCTGTTTTGCCATTACGTGACCCTAGTCGTTGGAACCCATCGAGACTTTGGTGAGAGTTTTTGTAAAACCAAAAATATAGAGCGGAACGAGTCATCAAGGTTCTGGTTTCACCCCTGACTTAACGACTACATTCCTGTATGTGTGATAGATTCACGAGACAGATAAGGAGAATCGCGTCGAAGTATAGATTTCACTCCTAATTCAACGCAAATTCTCTTGTTTATAGTAAAATAGTGTGTCGAACGAGTAGTTCAATTGAGAGTTTGCGGTTTCCACACCTAGTCTCGATCAAATCACTCGTTCATTTTCAAAAATAGTGTGTGGTGCTAGCCTTAGGAAAGGCTATGTGATCCTGCGCGAAACTGTAGTATGCGAAATTCATGCAAGAGTGTAGTGTACAGCGAGTTTGAGCGAGAAATAGCAAGTAAGCTCGTGCAAAACCCACACCGGGTATGCACAAGTCGGTCTGTTGGTACTTAGACTATAGACTAGGTCGTTTCTAAGACATCGACTTGGAATAGGTCGAGTCTTGCCTAATTCCCTATAGTTATGGCTTTGATACCAATCTGTCACACCCCAACCGATGACGAAAACAACGGGGAGCGACACTGAGCGAAACAGATTGTCCAGGAGAATCCATAACAACTATTAATTATAATATATTAAAGGTTCATGTCCCATACCACAAACATATAAAATAAAACAGTTATTACAGACATTGTTCTCAAAGATAAATATCCATTCCGACAACTCAGATTTTATTTAGTTTGTTTTTAGACTTTCCTAGCTTGATTCCATAGCAGCTAACAAGCATCCTAAACACCTGTCACATACGTTAAAATAGAGGTCAATACACATAGTGTAAAGGTGAGCATACAAGTTTAATAGTAATAATAGATTGCGAAAGCGTTTATGCATAACCAGCATGTAACATGTATAATGTGAAGCAAGTAGGTTATCGACAATGAAATATGCACAGTCGTAACTGCGAGTTGTAGAATGCGCAACACATATCACCACTATGACATGCGAGAGAAGCCCTTAACAACCCCTGTCCACGACAGGTGCTGAGTCCAAACTATAGTACTATCGTTGCTAAGGTGTCAGGCAACAATCACTGTGTAAACATAACATACAAGCATTCATCGAGTAACACGTATAACATGCAGTAACGGTTAGCGTATAAAAGTGTTTGCGTTGTGTGATCGTAGTGATTTGATATATGTAACATATGTAACACCCAAAAGTGCTTTAAGTAAAAAGGGATCGAGTATACTCACAGATTGTGTTTAATAACTAAACACTCTCTTGGATTGAAGGGAGCGCTGATATATGTAACAGTTAACGATAGCATAAACGAAATGAACGGTGCGTTAAACGGTGAAGTGGAACAAGTGACAAATGGTCATCCGATCGGATGACAATCCGAACGGATGGTCATTCGATCGAATGACAATCCGTTCGGATGGTCATCCGTTCGGATGGCCATTCGGTCAGATTGACATTCGTTTGGGATCGATGTGTTTGTGTATGATGTGACTTTGAAGTTTTCATTGTAGCATTTTGAAAAAAGAGAAGTATATCTACCTTTCAGGTCGTTCGATCGAACGGTCGTTCGATCGAATGGCGATCCGTCGGTTAGACATTTCTCAGAGAACAAGTTCACAGCAGGATTTTCATTCGATCGGATGGTCTTCCGATCAGATGGCAATCCGTTAGAAACTGATGATCTTTGAAAATTAAGTAAAATGTTAAGTGTTGAGACCAAATCCGATCGGATTGTCGTTCGATCGGATGGCAATCCGATCGGACGGCAATCCGTCCCACAATCTGATCGTTTTGAAACTTGAATATTTTGTTAAGTTTGTGGTTTGATCGAGACGATATGACGGCATGTTAAACAACGGAAACCTCACCAAGTCCAGACTATCTAATCGGATGGGAATCACCCAAGTCCGATCAGTTAACTGTTTGTGACGATTTATTCATGTTCAACCCAAAATCTGTTGTCTCTTCGATAGGAATCAGATCTCAGACCGACACTTCCCAAGAAACGTGTAGAAGGTCTGAACGAGCTCCGATTCTATCGGTTTTGAGTGCATTGAGTGTAAAAGAGTTGAAAGAAAGTTGTGAAACCATCTTTCAATCCTTCTATTCATGAAAAATGTGTAGATCTATGCGAAAATAGTGTTGAATCATGTGGAAATCATGTAGATCTAAGTTGTTCTTGGTGGAATGAGGCCAAAGCTTGAAGTTCATAAGAACCCCATGATGACATCATCCTAGAACACCTCAAATCCGTTGATTTCATGGTTAAAAGTGAAGATTCAAAGGTGAAAATGATGAAGAAGTGTGTATAGATCATAGAAGTACAAGATTTGAGGTAGAAACTTACAAGAATCGCGAGAAATCGAAGGAACATTGGGCTGGAGATGCTGGTTGAACAAGAGAGCTGTCACATCACTGTTTGTGATGTGACAGGGGGTATTTATAGGTTGCCAAAAGAGGAAAGTGGTGCTCAAGGGTCGGATCGGATGGCACATCGATCGGATGGCAATCCGATCGGATGGTCATTTGTTCGGATGACCATTCGATCGAATGGTCATTCGATCGAGTGGTCCGGCGAGTTAGATTTCGGCGTTTCGTTTTGCGTGTTGAGCATTGCGATGCGTTTCGAGTGAGCGATGCGATAGTATTACCCATTAGTTACACAAATAACCTAACTACTATATCTAACATATAATCAACATAAATAACTTGTGTTTAGCGTTTGCGATTATATTGCGTTGCGATAGAATTGTGATTGTGTTTGCGATTAAACACCTCAACATAAACATAACATGCCAAGTAACACCTAGTAGCACACACACGTAAAACAATATCCAGAACACCTAATTCGAGTTGCGATGCGATTAGCGATGAGTCGATTAGCGATTAAACTGCGATTAATTAACGATTTATTATTAAGTACTCCACATACTACAACTAAAACGAATTAAATAGAGGGTCAATTACAAGTCAAAGAGTACAATCAATAATTAAGCAAGGAGTGACAGATTGCAATTAGCAATCTTTTCTTCCTTTAACTTTGACTTTGACTTCGAAAAGCCGGGTTATTACAATAAATGTGCCATGAACCGAGGATGGATGGCAATTTGCGTGAAAAGTGGCAAGAGGGCAGAATACTTGGGTAGCAAACAAAAATCTGCCCAGATACGCTCCTTACGGACCGTATAAGCATCTGGCTTACGGTCCGTAAGCTAATTAGGTGCACACAGATTTTGAATCCCTTACGGACCGTAAGGACTAAGCCTTGCGGTTTGTAACCGCTTTACTGAAAATATTAAAATTCTTTGCTTACAGTCCGTAAGCGTCACTCAGAGGCCATAAAAATGGCATGTTGACATATATGGTCCCTCCAGAACATTCTTCCATTATTTCGCACATTTTAGTCCCTCTCGTGAAACAACGTGGCATAATAGCGAGTTATCAAACACGTGTCATTATATTAATCGACACAAATTTTTTGAGGTGTTACATTTTTGTATTCTTAAATTACTGCCTGTATGTGGGGTTTTGTATACACTACTTGATAAGCTCTGCTATTGGACAACGGGTTAGCCAATAGTGGTATGACCTTAATCACTGAAATGGGCGTGTGACATATACTGATTTGAGTAATTGAAAGATATAAACAAATGTAAAAACCCTTAATACTGTAAATATAAGAACGTGTCATTTTATGCAAATGGATTATCTCACAAGTATTTCCTGCAGATAAAATGTTTTTAAACATGTTTAGGTAACTGCTGTAGTTTTGAATAAGAGTTTTGATACGATACTAAAAGGCTTAAAAGAGTGGCTTATTTAATCAATTAAAATTAAGAAACATTGTTTTATGTATTCGTGTTAATCCCCTATTAAAGCTACCTTTGTAAAAACATGGGTTTTATTCCCATTTGTTATAAATAAAATTCAAGCGTTTCTAAACTCAGATATTTTTCCTATCCCGTGGTCCTGATGAAATTTCCGCTGCAATATTTTCAAAATAACCGCCAGTACCACTTAACTGTTCACAGCTCCCGTCCAGGGTGTGGTCGGGGGTTGTGACAAAATAATAAGGTTAACCTAAAGATATAAAATACAAAATGATAACCAATCAATGAAACATAGCAAATTTTAAATCCTATGATTCGGGAATATATTTATTAATTATTTTATTATTCTCGAGGTACGTCTTGTGTCATCTTGGTTTCCAATATCTTGGAAGATCCGGATGAGATCGGTGATCATCATCACGTGGAAGGTGAGCTTTTCCGACCGTATACCACCGCATATAGGTAATATTCATTTATTTAATAAATAGAATGTGACTTTATGAAAACTAGGTTAGTAACTTGTTTTCCTTATATCAGTTATCTGTTTATTTATTAATATATATATATATATACACAGAGAGAGAGGAAGTGTAGAATACAAATCTCCTAATCATACATTACGTACGCGATCATAACAGCCCTACACGTGTCCCTGATTCATTTTTCTTGCATAAGGGTATATCAGACATTCCATTTAATCAGCGGAGGGCAAATTAGACAATTTCTTCAATAAGCAGATTGCTAGTAGTTCGTTACACCACTATCCCAGTAATTATGATTCGTATCAGTTTCAAATTTTCATAATTCTTAAAACTATACATTGCGGTTTTCGTTTCTGTGCGATTAGGGTTTAATCGATTGTTGTTTGTAATGGATCCACAAAGCAGCACCGGACGAAACATAGATGTTGATTTTGAAGATGCTGGATTCGTTAGTGATCACGTTTAATTGGCTGGTGATCAGAGAGTTACGATTGAGGAAGTCAGAAATCCTAATTCTGTAAATGCAAATGTTGAAGATGCTGAATTCGTTAGTGATCACGTTCAATTGGCTGGTGATCAGAGAGTTACGATTGAGGAAATCAGAAATCCTAATTCTGTAAATGCAAATGTTGTAAATGAGTGTTCCAATAGTAAGTTGTTAATTCAGATGTTTAAATGTTCAATGTCAGTTGTTTTTTATAATCGGTGTAATGATTTTGTGTGATTGTAATTGATTGGAAGGTTTTTAATGTTATTAGAGAGGTAACTGATATGGAATCAAAATGTTTTTAACTTCGCATGTCATGAGTCTAACAATTCACATGTGATGAAAGGTATAACACGTTGGTTTCGCATGTTATGATATCAAAAATCCCATGTATAAAATATGGAATCAAAATGTTAACTTCGCATGTGATGAGTCCAACAATTTGCATGTTATAAAAGTCATAACATGCTGTTTTCGCATAGAATGATACCATAAATCACATGTAGTTTTCATTATATATAAAACATGCTGGATTAGCAGTTCTTAATAAATGGTATTTTTTTCTCCTTTTATTTAATTTTGTAGATGAAAGGGTTTATATTTCGGAGGTTGAAGCATCAGTTATACCTGTGGTTAGCATGCACTTTAATTCTATCGAACAAGCATACGTGTTTTACAAACATATGCCAAGTTAGCTGGTTTTTCTACCCGGAAAGGTAGTGAAACCCACAATGGTGGTATAATCAAAACTAAATATTTTGTGTGCTCGAAAGAGGGACATAAGGTATTATTTATTGACGATGCTCATTCAAAGTCTAGAAAGCCATACAAAACAAGGAAAAGATGAACCATTAGAACCGGGTGCAAAGCGCAAATTATGCTTGGTTCGGTGGATGGGACATCATTTACAGTCAAGAAATTTGTTAATGGTCATAATAATAAGTTTGTATGTCCTGAAGATCTTCATATGCTACCAGCTTACAGGCAATTGTCAGGAGTCCAAGTGGAAATGATATGGGAATTAGGTACTCTAAACATTGGTCCGGTCAAAGCTTTTCATATAATGAGAAAACGATATGGTGGTTTTGAGAAAGTTGGCGCCACTGTCGATGATTGCAAAAACTTTAGAGCTCGAATTAATAGCTATATAGAAGAATATGATGCAGACATTGTGATAAATAGGTTGACCGATAAAAAAAGAATATTTAGTGAAATTTTCGTTTGAATATTCAGTTGATGAGCACAAGCGGTTAGCTGGTTTGTTCGGGGCGGATGGGTTATGCAAGCGTAACTTCATGGAGTTCAGGGATGTAATATCTTTTGATGCTACTTTCAAAACAAACAAGTAAGTGTTACATCAATGTCATTTTTAATTTTTTCGCATGTTGTATGAATTCATAAACTTGCAAAATCACATGTCACTAAAACATGTTCCTATGTGAAGTGTTCCTTTTTGCAATAATTTTTAATTTCTTGGTGTGTAGGTATAAGATGGTGTTTGTACCGTTTATGTAACACCTCGTAAATTCGTATCGAGTTATACAATGACACGTGTCTATACACTCAAATATGCCTATTAATTGGAAGAGAGGGACTAATTTTGCCAAATTGTGAAAGTGTGAATGTGGAAGGACTAAATGTGAGAAATATCAAATTTTTGGTTCCTGCTGATCGTATAGGGACTGCAAGAGCCTACGGTTTATGGTTCGTAAGGCTGTTAATTATTTTTGCGCACATGAGGTCCTTACGGACCGCAAGGACTTATCCCTTACGGTCCGTAAGGGACTGCCAGTGGCAGATTTTTGTTTGGAGGCCAAGTAACTCTGCTATATTGCCACCTCTCACGATTTTGCCACCCATTTGCAGTTCATGACACATCCGTGGACCCATTGGGATGATCTTATATCAACTCTAAACACCTGGAATGATCCTATGAATCATTTCCAACTATAAATACCCTTGCATGTTGAACTGATTCCTTGCTCATTTCTCACATTTCCTTCTATCATTCTATTCTGGAATTCCTGATCACAAAGGAAGCTCCCTCTGAGTTCTAAACATTTTCTTGGACCACTTGTAAGTGTTCCATCCTTGTTCTTTTCATTTTATAGGCTTTTATAAGCCGGAAGACAAAGCCGAAAGTCAAGCAAATTGACTTTTGCTTTGACTTTCGGTTTAGACCATTATGGTCCAACCATTGTTTGAATCGAATATGGCTTCGTGATTGTAATAATGTAGGTGTTAATCCCTTAAAAGGGGCACCTCCTGGAAATCACGTTAAGTTGGTCAAATGACGGGTTAAAGTTAAGTTAAATAAAAAGTCAAAGGGCAGATTTTCGGAAACTTTATAAAATGAACTTGTAATGGTTTTAACTCATGTTTTTAACACTAAATCAGTTGGTAATTAATATTAGAACATGTATGAACATGTTCAGCTCGTCATTTCCAGTTTATGTGTCGGTTTGCAACCAAAAGTCAAGCAGTTTGATATTATAATTAACATTTTTTGACAGAATGAACTTGTTATAACTTAAGCTTTTATACAAGTTCTTAAATTATGTCACATTATGACTAAAATGCCCTTATGGTGCATATTTTGGTTTTAAACCATAACGATAAAAAAAACTTGATTAGCTACTGATGTTATAACATATTTAAAATATTTTGGCATATTGAACTTGTTTATAGCTTATCCGATCACCCGATAAGCCTATGTAACTAGTTTATGTAAGTTTACCGAAACGGGTCAAATCTTTTCAAATTCATTTCGAATTCCAGAATGTATATTGTTTATCCATATTATACAAGTCTTAGTACTTGTGAGGATTAAACTACATTCTATCCGGTCATTCGCTTAATCAACCGTATCGTACCGTTTTCATTATTTTAAGTTAACCGGTCCAAGTCTATGACTTGAATAAGTCCCGTTAACATTCTAATTGGTTATAATACCATTCATTCCAGACTAAGGCATTCCAGCAGATTGCAACCAAGCTTAGTTAAACTGATAACGGTGTGCTTATTCTATTTTCTTGCATTGTAAGACTTATTTAATCTTGGTAAATAATCTTAACATATTTTCCATATACGGGCTTGGGATACGGTAAATTATTACCGCTTGGTCAGGTATGGGTTCATATGTCGGATTGTGACTAAAAAATCCGCATAACCCGTTTTAATCTGTTTTTCTTGATAACTTAAACATTGGGGGTTAACACGACCATGTCCTAGATATCCTCGGCTCATTTAATTGCAAATGGCCACGACTTAAGCAAGGGGTGTAGGCATACACCTGACAGATGCTAATGCTAATATAAAATATTTTTCTACCCATATTAGGGATACCCCTTTATGGGTTAAAAGTGGCGTGTCGATTAATCATGTTATCGGTTTCTGTACCGAGCCCCATATGTATTGACAGGCATGTAAAATTGTATACAAGATAATTATTATTGTCCCAAGTTATTTATAAAGTACATGTGCCTTTGGCACTTAAAACAATTTTGAAATATTTTCAAAATGTGTCGGTTATTTGTATTTACCAGTGTAAACTGACATATCTTCAAAAGACTAAGTGACAGGTTGCAAGGTTACGAAATAGGCTGGAAGTGTCGGTAATGCTTAAGAGGAATTTGCAACTCCTTTGTATAAGAAGCCTATTAGTCTGTTATCTCATTTTGTAAATTTACGATCCGCCTGTGGATCTTTGATACAATATCCATCTGTATTATATTTTGAACACTTAGACATTTATATTGTAATAATTTAAATCCAAGACTTCCGATGTGCTATTTGTGTATTTGATATCAATCTCGTCACGTATACCCCATCCGGGCCTACAGGGTGATGTAAAATATCGGGGTGTGACAGTTTACTGGGATAGACAACCACTATCGAAATGTAATCCTTGGAGCTCGGTTGTTGGCATCAGAGAGCATTGAGTCTTATAAATGGCTTCTCAGTTCCTTTGTAAATTATTTAGAAGAGCTAAAGGTTGTAGTGACAGACCAGGACCCTGCAATGAAACAGGCTATCGAGTGTGTTTTTACTATCAGCAGACATAGATTGTGCATGTGGCACATAATGAAAAAAGTGGCAGACAAGGTTCACTATGCTATATTGTGTGTCATTACCATTTTTTATTTACATTATATATCCGTTACATGTTGATAAGAAAAGCATTTTTCGTGTAGGTTGGATACCAGTTGTGCAATAATGAGGATTTTAAAAGGAAAATGTGTGATATTGTATGGACACATTCCATTGAGCTAGAAGTATTTGAGAGAGAGTGGAAGTTGGTAATGATTGAGTTCGGTCTTACCATAAATAAATGGATTGATGATATGTTTGTGATGAGATCCATGTGGATTCCGGCTTTTTATCGGCATGAGCCAATGTCTGGACTTATGCGAACAACTTCAAGATCAGAGAGTAAGAACCATTTTTTTGTCAGGTAGCGAATTCACAACTCACTCTTATAGAGTTTATGAATCATTTTGACGGTTCAATGCATGTCTAAAGGTTCAATCACAGAAAGAATGATCATATATCAAGATATACTGAGCATGACGATTGGAGCAAAACTACTCTGGAAGCAGATGCTGCTAAAGTTTACACCAGGTCTATATTCTTCGATCAGCAGACAGAGATATACGGAACTATTAGTGAATGTTTGCCGATGGAGACCAAAATCAAGGGTGACTAGTTAAGGATATCGATGAAAGACTTTAAAGATCATGGAGAAGGTTTTTTAGAGGTAATACAAAAGATATTTTTTACTTATGAAAAAAACATCCGTTTACAACATACGATTATGATGAACTACCATGCGATTTTAATTTTTTCCAAGAAACTATTTTTTACAAAATGTGATTTTTTTAACCACCAATGCGATTTTATGTTTTTTTGTTTTTGTTTTTGTTTTTGTTTTCTGTATGTGGGTTTCAAGAAACTTGAAGAAGATGTAACTGCGCAATGTAGTTGTCTGCATTTTGAATAGTACAAGCTACTCTGTAAACACATCTTTTTTTTGTTTTCAAGATGTCTGGAGTTAAAGAAATACCAAACAAATACGTTATGAAGAAATGGATGAAAGATGTGGTTCCGAATGAATTAAACTCCGCGTTTGATATAAAGGTTGATGCAAAGGATGAGCAATACAAGGCTAAACAGATTGCTCATGAAATCATGTATACAAGGCCCTCTTATGTTGAAGGAGTTATATGCTTGAATGATGCGCTCCAAACTGAAAGGTGTGTTATTTAAAATCGACATCTACAAAGATTTTCATTGAGTTGGCCTTTCCTTGACTCAGTTTCGAGTCAACTGAATTTTCCACTCAAATGGAGATCTTATAAATGGATTATGGCATGTGGTCTAGTCCATTCATAGTACGGCGAGAACATGGTCTCTTATTCTATCAAAGGTCTCGGTTCCAGGTACTTGGGTTAACATCTCTAGAATTGCGGATGAATTTCTAAAAGTTGGAATGGATCTTAAGACGGTTATCAAAGGAATTGTAGATAAAGAGGCGAGTTTGCTTTTTGGGCATGATACTTGGATCGGTCACTCCTCTCTAGCTTCTTTATTTCCCTCACTCTACGCCATCGAGCCCCAAAAGTTGTGTACAACTGGCTAATCGGGTCCGTAATGGCCATCCGAAATAGGTTTGTTGTTTGGTTTGGAAATGGGCTCTGACTCTTTCACATGAAATTTCAGACCTGACCATTTTATCAGCTCTAATAGGGAACATTGCCATGGCATCTAAACCGGATGGCTGCATGTGGTCCATGGAAGATGATGGGCGGTTTTCTGTTAGGAGTATAAAATATATCTTGAGTTTGGTCAACCAAATTAAATCAGAATTTGTTTTTGATTGGCCAAAATGGGTCTCTAAAAAAGTTGGTATCTTCGCTTGGAAAGCTGAGCAATATAGTCTTCCGACCAAGGTGACCTTAGCCCGTAGGAATATCAATGTCGGTATAACTGACTGTGTTTTATGTTGGAACCACCCAGAGACCAGCGAGCATGTGTTTGTTGCCAGTGAGTTCGCCAATTCGGTGTGGCTGTTGGTGAGCCAATGGTGCAAGATCCATTCGTTTTTCGCGTTCAGAATCCGAGATTTAATAAATCAACATAAGTTATATCAAGGCTCGAACAAACGTAAGAAGGCGATTTAGCTGGTAATTCTCACTACGATGTGGGCTTATGGAGGATGCGTAACGAAATGGTCTTTGTTGGTGCATTGAATGTCTGTTGATTACATCTTAATCAAGTCTTGTGTCTAGATAGATTGAATGAACACACAATAGGGTTTAAATTAGGGTTTTACATGTTTAACTTGAAGATTTCGCTTGAAAGTGATATTGTTTAGTTCAAGCGAAATCATAACAGAAGATTTCGCTTGAAATGAGCTGTTACAAGTTCAAGCGAAATCCTAGGCTTATATATAGGTTGATGTGTGTATCATTTGAGAGAGACTTGGTCATTGTGTGTGAGACGAAGTGCTGTCGGATTTGTATCAGATTACATTGTAAAAGCACGTAAATCAATCAGAAAAGAAAGATTAAAAGGAAACTAGCTGTTATGACTTTGTTTACGTTGATTCCGCCTTCGTACTCAAAGATGAACTGCCTTAACTGACGTTTCAAGGTCGTAGAACGGTCCAACAAGTGGTATCAGAGCTCAGGACGAGGAGTTCATACCATAGCAGCTTGATATTACCGGATTCTCTACTTTCTACTCATTTCTTTTTATACTTTTCTGAACTGAAATTGTTCCAACGGTCGAAATGGTCTGATTTTCAAGTATATTGTGTAAAACATAGTTTTAACAAAGCCTACAAAGATTCAGATTAAAATTCAGATTAAAACTTGTGAAAAATGTACTAAAACCGGATTTCGCTTGAAAGAGTTCGTAGTATAAGATCGATTTCGCTTGAAAACAGAGAATTTCGCTTGAAAGATAGACGATTTCGCTTGAAAAGTTCAAGCGAAATTGATTTGTTGGATTTCGCTTGAATCATTGGACTTGTATTAGGGGATTTCGCTTGACAAGTTCAAGCGAAATAGGTTCCTGGATTTCGCTTGAACTAACAGTTTCAGAATAACAATTTCGCTTGAAAGCCCAAGCGAAATAGGAGATTTCGCTTCAAACTGTTCAGTTTCGCTTGAACATTATATACTTGCTGATTTCGCTTAAAGTGATTTCACTTCAAGGAATTTCGCTTGAACTTGCTGATTTTTCAAAACCTAAAAAAATTTCTAAGTGTTTGCTGATTTTGCAGGAACATTCACGATGGATGATATTTTCATGAACCCGTTCAGTGACATGTTCAAGTTTGCTGGAAATTCAGGAGACGATTCATCTACAAGCAACAATAATGATAACCCGCCGAAAGAAAAGAAAAAGGAAGCTTGGGAATCGGAAAGTGCCTTCTGAACGTTCAATAAACCTCCAAAGCTAATGGCTATTGAGGAATACAGTCGGTGGTCAAGAAAGTTTGAGGACTGGTTGATGGCATTCGCATTTCCTAGCTGGAAAAGTCTGAAAAACGGTTATGCCAATGGAAACAAACATGGTGAAACTTTAAGAACAGCTGAGGAGATTGATTCATTTGTAGCTGAACAAAAGTGTGTGGCATTGTTATTTCAATCCGTCCGGGAAGACATAATCTCATTGATTGATTATTCAAATGCTAAAGATCTTTGGACAAAGTTAGAAAAGAAATGTTTAGGAAGTACTGAAATCGTGAAAAACAAAAAGAAACTTCTTAGAAAAGAGTTTGATATGTTTGGTTGTCTTAAGAATGAGTCAGTGTGTAAAATGATAGAAAGGTTCGGTCATCTGAAGCTGGAATTATCAAGACATGATATCAATTATTCTGATGAAGAACTTGTTGACAAACTGTTCGATTCATTACCAGACGAGATGGATTGGAGATATTATGCACTGATGTTGAAGAATACTATTGTTCCTGAAATGTTGAAACCAGATTTGGTGATTGAGAGACTTGAAAGTCATGAACTGGAATTGAAAAAGACATACAAAGTCAATCACTCATCTTATCAACAAAATTTGGATTTGTATTATCCAAAGAGCATGATGCCAAAAGCAACTTCTCCAAAGACTGCGTTTTCTGCTGAGAATGTGTTCACAGCAAATAAAGAAAGTCAAAGTGGTCAAAGCAGTGGAAGTCACAGTGGATCTTCATCATCTGGAAATCATCCAGATGCAAAGAATCGTTTTCAATGCAACATTGCAATAGACTTGAAGAATGCTCAAAATTTTGACGAGGAGTCGGCCAAGCAGCAGATGATCTTCCTAGCATTGGTGTTGGAATCGTATGAAGGGTTAGTAGCTGGGAAGATAGGCAACACAAATCTGACGAAAGAAGATTACGATCAGATTGATCCGGAGGAAATGGAACTGATCGATATTCGTTGGGCTATGGCAAGTGCTGTTCGTCGAGCACAAAGATTCATGGAAATTACCGGCAGAAAGACAATTGGTGGTCCATCTACTAAGTTGGGGTTCGATAAATCGAAGGTGACTTGTTTCAAGTGTAAGCAGAAGGGTCACTTCAAATGAGAATGTAGAAACGCTTATGCTGATGAGTCGGAGAATCCTTTCAAAGATGATTACTACAAGAAGGCAATTTATCATCAGAATAAATCTGAGCCGCCTAGATTGAAGCAGGTTGAAGACAACAAAGAGAAATCTAGAGCTCTTGCGGTGATTTACGATGATGAGGGTTATGATTGGAGTCAAGAGGTTCTACCAGAAGAAGATGCGGTTGGTTACGCATTCATGGCGAAAAATGATGATCCTATTCCGTGGAAAGACGATCAAACTGAAGAGCAAAAGTATAGATACAGAAAAATGATAGCTGAAAACAAAATCATTAGAATATCTCGTATCTTTCTGGAAGCAAGGAGAGCAAATAGATGGGATCCGGACAGAGAGTGTTATCTTGATGAGTATGGAAATATTGCGATCGATGATAGTACGCTTGATATCGAAGCTATAATCCAGCAGTACAAAGATGAGGATGAGTATTGGCAACACAAATGGTGGGGAACTCCAACCGAGAAAATGAAAGAGGAAGAGAAGAAAGAAAAAGAAGAGAATGAGAGAAAAGAGAAAGAAGAGATTGAGAAAGCAAAGAAGATTGATACTGGAATTATTGACACAACGCAGGAGTTGACTGAAGAGAATCTTGGAAGGATGGCTGACAAAGTGCTAGCTGCTAAGGCACTTGACGTAGACTCTAACTCCGTGTCTGAGTCAAAAAGCCAGGTCAGTTCAAACGTGTCAACAAATGCGTCAGGTAAGAAAATTGTTGGAAATGCTGATTGCAAAAATTGCAACAAAGAGTGCAAATTTTGTAGCACAGTCACGTATCTCAACGGAAAGAAAGTTGATGATCTGACAGCAAAGGTCAGAAGTGTTGAGAATCAGATTCTTGATCGTGACAAAATGGTTAAAGCTTCAACTGAACGGATAAGAGAATTAACTAGTCAAATTGAAAATGATAAAATTGATCATGATAAAGTTAAAAATGAAAATGAAAAGTTGATTCTTGAAAACCGTCAGATTTCTGACAAGTTTGAAAAACTCAAAAGCACAATGAAAGATTGTGATGATCGAAATGGTAAAACTTTTAAAGAAAATGAACATCTAAAAGCAGTGCTTAGAGTAAAAGAAGAATCAATCAACCAACAACTGGATGAAATCGCTAAACTGAAACTTAAATTTCAAGAGGCTGAAATCGAAAACGAGCGAATCCAGTTGAAGCTTAACAGTTACAGCTCCGCAAGTTTTGTTTTGCAACACATTATTCCCAAACCCATCGGGAAAGACAAAGCGGGCGAAGATGTGTATTGTGATGGAACTGGGGTGGGGTTTCATCAAGTTCCACCACCTGTTCTTGATAACTACACGAAAAAGCAATCTGGGTTGGTTGAAATTGAGGAAGAAAAAGAAGTTAAACTTCCGGAAAACATTGATGTTACTTTTACATCATCTGATGATAGTGTTCAGACAGAGATTGTTAAGAGCACAGCTGAAAGTGTTTTGATGTCTGATTCAACTGAAGATGATGGGTGTTTCTTGGACAAATACATTCAGAAACCAAAGTCCAAAAACAACTTAAGTGATGAACCGGGTCTTGTGATGTACAAGATGGCTGGATCTGATAAGTTGTATTCGGATTCTGAGTTTCCCATTGAGAATGTTAATGTGAAAAAGTTGACAAATGTGTTCAAATTGATTGAAGTTGAGTTGTCAGAAGTGAACAGTTTGAGTCAAACAAAAAGGCAAATGAATTTTGAGAAATATAAAGCTTATTACAAAAGCCTGTTGTTCCACCACGTTTTTATAACAACAATCGAAACAATTGGTCGGGTGGTTATACGGATGGTAAGAGTTATCAGAAAAAGAGTTTTCAAAACAAAAGGTATGCTGAAAAGAAGGTGTTTGTGAACAGTTCGAGTTCACTTGCTGATGAAGAGAAAAAGATCTTTTCAAAATCGAATGAAGAGTTCTTTGAGAAAAGAGTTTCACAGTATCAGTCTGAAGGCACAAGTCGAGTTGTTGATACTCGAACATGTTTCAGATGTAATCAAGTTGGTCACATTGCACGAAAGTGTACCAATGTGAAGCCTAAGACTGAAACTGTGAAGATTCAACAGAAGAAAGTTGAAGTGAAGGGTAAAGCACCAATCATTGTTGAGAAAAAGAGTGTGAAAAATAACAACATCAAAGTGAAAAATGAACCTGTAAAGAAAGTGGTAACTAAAAACGACAAGTTTTATAAACAGGTTGCATTATCTCAACAAGTTTGGAAACCAAAAACTGAAATGAAAATTTCAACTTCTGAAGTGAAAAAGGCTGAAGAATCAATTTCGGTTGATTATGATGCAAATTTTCCACCTTTGAAGGCTGAAAATTTCAAAATTCAAATTGCGAGGGTCAAGGTTACACCTAAGGCTGACGAGGCCTGGGTGGACACCATGTTTAACTAAGCAGTTTGAATTGCCGGAGCTTCCTTGATCGCGAAGCATGAATCGGCATCTTTATTGTAGTTGGTTAATTTGAAGTTTGTTTTTGTGCAGGATCTTCCACAACTTGTATCCAGATGGATCATGGATAGTGGAGCATCTCGACATATGACAGGGAAGACTGCATTGCTGTATGATGTGAGAAACATTAATGGTGGTTACGTAGGATTTGCAGGTCATGAAGGTGGTCGAATTATTGGTGAAGGAACGTTATCCAACGGGATTGTGACGTTTGAGAGAGTTAACTACATCACTGAGCTGGAGAACAATCTACTTAGTATCTCGCAGATTTGTGACAATATGTATACTACTCACTTCACTGATAAAGAATGTTTGATATTGAAACCAGGTTTTGTTATCCCTGAAGAATGGATTCTCATGCGGGCACCTAGAGTGAATGATTTATATGTGTTAGATATGAGTGTAGCAACTACAACTACTGGTCAAGCACATTGTTTTGTGTCTAGAGCAACTGAGAAAGAATCAAGATTGTGGCACCGCAAGATGGGGCATATTCACCTAAGGAAAATGAATCACTTGGTGCACAATGATTTGGTTTTGGGTGTTAATATCAAAGGTTTTCATCTGGAAGGGGAGTGTATTACCTGTATCAAAGGTAAGCAGAAGAAAAAGTCACACCCTACAAAGCAAAGCAAAGCAAATCAATTCAGTTTCGAGACCTCTGGAAAGACTTCACATGGATTTGTTTGGTCCGGTGAATGTCAAAAGTATTACAGGAGATTACTATTGTTTGGTCGTTACTGATGATTATTCCAGATTTTCGTGGGTTTCTTTCTTGAAGACGAAAGATGAAACATTTGACAGTTTGATGGGGCTGTTCAGGAAGATTGAGAATCTGTACCAAAGGCATATCAAGAGAATTCGTAGTGATAATGGTACTGAATTCAAGAACAGTAAGATGGAAGAATTTTGTGATGAAAGAGGTATTTTGCATGAGTTTAGTGCTCCGTACACTCCGCAGCAAAATGGAGTCGCAGAACGCAAAAACCGGACACTAATCGAGACGGCTAGAACTATGCTCGCAGATTCAAAGTTACCGATAAATTTTTGGGCTGAAGCTGTTTTCGCCGCGTGTTATACGCTCAACAGGGTTCTCACTGTCAAGAAGTTCAACAAAACATGTTTTGAGCTAATTAATAACCGCAAACCGAATTTGAAGTATCTAGAACCGTTTGGGTCACCCTGTACGGTTATAGAGCCTCATGGAAAGTTTGGTCCGAAGAGCATTGAGGGAATTTTTGTTGGTTATGCAAATCCGATGCGACGTGTCTTCGTTCCAACTGATAAGCAGATTATTGAAGCTGCAAATGTGGAATGTCAAGGTTATACTATGCCGCCACAGAATCCTGGTGATTCATGGCGTTATCATTATGACAAACTGTGGGATTCGTTTGACATGAGAGAAGAATCAGAGGATGATGAAGATTTCTTTGATGAGTTGGATATTTTGCGTGAATATGAGTCACAGCTAAGGTTCCCAGCTGAGTATTCGAGGAGACCACAGGAAACTTCAGATGACGATGAAGCAGGTCCAAGTAATGCTGGTGAACATGATGATGTCCAACAGAATGAAGTTGCTCAGGATAATCAGTCAGCTCAGAATGATAATCTAGAAGCTGAAAATATGTCAGTCTTTGATCATGGTGATTCAGATTCTGAGGGGGAGCAAATTCAGATTTCAAGTCAAACAAACCAAGTTGGTGAACAAGATGCAGAACAGAATGTTACTAATCTGGGTGGAAATCTAGATGTTCCAAACGAAGTGATGCCGCGAACTTTTTCATATCATCCAGAGGAGTTGATCATAGGAGAATTGCAGACAGGCGTTCGCACTCGAAATCAGATTGATAAAGGGCTTACATGTTTTTATACAAAAGTTGCTCCTTTGCAAACTGAATTCTCATTGAGTTGTTTTATCTCGCAGGTTGAACCAAGAACTTACAAAGAGGCGCTTACTGAAGACTCTTGGGTCAATGCAATGCAGGAGGAACTTAGTCAATTCGAGAAATTGGGAGTGTGGAAGTTAGTTGATTTGCCAGATGGTCAGAGAAAGATTAACACCAAGTGGGTGTTCAAGTGTAAGAGAGACGATAGAGGAGTTGTAATTCGCAATAAAGCTCGACTCGTTGTTCAGGGCTTTAGTCAACAGGAGGGGATTGATTTTACTGAAGTCTATGCTCCTGTAGCACGACTAGAGGCAATCAGAATTTTCCTAGCATTTGCGTCTTGGAAGAACTTCAAAGTTTATCAGTTGGATGTTAAATCGGCGTTTCTTTATGGGAAGGTTAAAGAGGAGGTTTATGTCGGTCAGCCACCGGGCTTCACCGATCCAATCCACAAAAACAAGGTTTACTTATTGGACAAAGCGCTGTATGGTTTACACGAGGCCCCGAGAGCCTGGTACGAGACTTTGTCTCAACACCTACTAGTCAACAAGTTCATTCGTGGAAAAGTGGATGCCACTCTCTTCACTAAAGAGGTCGATGGTCATCTTCTGATAGTTCAGATTTATGTGGACGATATAATATTTGGGTCGACAAATGAAAATCTATGCAAAGATTTTGAATCAGTGATGAAGCAAAAGTTTGAAATGTCATCAATGGGGGAGATGAAATTCTTTCTGGGTTTACAAGTTGAACAACTTCCTGAGGGAATTTTCATTCATTAGTCAAAGTATGTTCATGATATTCTAGATAAATTTGGGATGTCAAGTTCTACTCCAGCTGCTACCCCACTTGCAACAAATCATGGGATTCACCCAGATCTCACCGGAGACAGGGCTGATGAAACGTTTTACCGTTCCATGATAGGTTCTTTAATGTACCTAACTGCTTCACGTCCTGATATCATGTACCCAACGTGCCTCGTAGCAAGATTTCAGTCTAACCCGAGAGCATCGCATATGATCATTGTGAAGAGGATATTGCGCTACCTGAAAGGAACTCCTTCATTGGGGTTGTGGTATCCTAGAAAAGGCGACTTTACGCTCGAAGGGTATTCCGATTCGGATTTCGGATGCTGCAAAGTCAATTCAAAATCAACAACTGCAGGATGCCAGTTCTTTGGTCCTAGATTGGTTACCTGGCAGTGTAAGAAACAAACGTCTGTGGCGTTATCTACATGTGAAGCGGAGTATGTTTCTGCTAGCAGTTGCTGCTCTCAGATCTTGTGGATACAGCAACAGATGCGCGACTACGGTTTGCAGTTTCTTAACACACCTCTTTTTGTTGATAATGAGGCCGCAATAAATATAACAAAGAATCCAGTACATCACGCTAAAACTAAACACATAGAAATTCGTCATCACTTTATTCGTGATTGTTTTGAGAAAAAGTTGATACGAATTGAGAAAATCCACACTGACGAACAGAAAGCTGATTTACATACCAAAGCTTTTGATAAAAATCGGTTTAAATATTTGTTAAAACTGAATGGTATGAAGCTTCTTTCGGTGTCGGATGGTATTGTGGGCGTTGATGAGAGTACTGTTGCGGATGAAGATGAGAAACAATCTGCAATGGTTTGTCGATTTTTTACTTGTTTTGGTATTTAGGGGGAGTAGATATTTGTATATAGTTTATATTTTCAGAAAATACAAAAACAGTAAAAAATGCAAAAATACAAAAACATGATAAAATCAGAAAAAGAGCTTGTGTTTATAGGGAAAATGATAGTACATTGGCTAGACGATTACAGTATGCTAAAGATTTGTAAAGTATAAATGAATTAAACAGTCTCACTGATGATGTGTCGATAGGTTTTCGCACATTTAGTAGATTTATTCGGGATATAAACCTAAATTTCAAACTTGTGAAATTCGTGGGGAACACTACTTGGATATATAGGTAACCCCTGAAATCTCGTTTGAAAGGTCTCATAATCTGATATACTAGGTCTTTATACTCAATGATGTCTGGGGTATTATTCCGGGACTTCTGCTGAACGGTAGTTCTGACCTAGTCCTTGGCTAATACTTTCTGCAATGCTTGAAACATAGCATTAAACCCTCAGCATGCCGATGAAACAATAAAATTGATAGTCGCTGCTGTTGTAAGCAAAAAGATCCTCTAAAGGGGACATACCGTAAAGTCGAAGCTGATATCTCTCTGCGTATACGGAAGTATCGACCTGAGATCCCTCGGCCCTCGCATACCTAATTTATATACAGATATCATTGTAGTATACTCACCTGTAAGACTGATTATAGGGATTCTGGATACGGGAGTATATTCAAGAGGTGGGACACATGAATGAGCTAAGTTCTTAATATATCTAATTCGTATCCTGAGTAAATTGAAATTTGTGTGGGAATTTAAGATGGATCAGTATATCGACAATCGAAGTGAATTGTTTAAGTCCGAGTATGAAATGAAGCTTAACGGTACTTGTAATTTGTCTGAAAAGCTGATATGATTCCCTGACACGCTCGCCAAAAATTTGTTTGTAAATAGTTTACTTTGTTTACTTTCTGCAATTTAAGTTTTCTGTATTTCATTTCTTAGTTTAGAACACTTTGATAAAATCCAAAAAGATTTTATTTCTGCTTTATTTTCCGACAAACCAAAGTGGAGAGTTGATTGTTGGATTCTTAGTTGTTTGAAGCAGATGCAGGAGATTCTGGACTGAAGAATGAGGAGAGCTTATCTTTGATGAAGTTTGTTTTGTTTGAAAAGTCAAAAACAAGTTCATTAACTTGATACTTGTTATTTTCAGAAAATGTTTGAAAATGTTTTTAAAATCAGTATTGATTCGTCAAATGATCAACCAAGGTCATTAATTTGGATTTGGTAGATTAATTGAGTAATCAGGGTCATTAACTTGGACCTGAATACTTGAGTGGATTGTTAAAACTGATTGAGTTTGTGAGTTATGGTTGGAAAGATAGTTTGTAATGTTTTTTGGTTGAGTAACAGGTTTGGACTTCATTATTCCCAACGGAAGTTAATTGTCAAAGCTTGAACCAGATATCTCAGATTCTAGCATAGTGAGAGGGGGAGTCTGTGAAAGGGGGAGTCTGGATCAACGGTCAAAGGGAAGATTGAAATTTAAAGTTTGAAGATAAAGATTGAAGAGAGTTTTTATAATGTTTGAAGAGTGATAAAGACAAAGACTTGAAGCCAAAGACTTCATCAACATCCAAGGGGGAGTCTGTTGGTGCATTGAATGTCTGTTGATTACATCTTAATCAAGTCTTGTGTCTAGATAGATTGAATGAACACACAATAGGGTTTAAATTAGGGTTTTACATGTTTAACTTGAAGATTTCGCTTGAAAGTGATATTGTTTAGTTCAAGCGAAATCATAACAGAAGATTTCGCTTGAAATGAGCTGTTACAAGTTCAAGCGAAATCCTAGGCTTATATATAGGTTGATGTGTGTGTCATTTGAGAGAGACTTGGTCATTGTGTATGAGACGAAGTGCTGTCGGATTTGTATCAGATTACATTGTAAAAGCACGTAAATCAATCAGAAAAGAAAGATTAAAAGGAAACTAGCTGTTATGACTTTGTTTACATTGATTCCGCCTTCGTACTCAAAGATGAACTGCCTTAACTGACGTTTCAAGGTCGTAGAACGGTCCAACAGTCTTCCAAGGTAAACCTACTTCCCTATCAAAGGTGGTGGAAATTGTTAAGGTTCAAGGCTTCCTATGGGTTAAAAATAGAGCTAAGGAGTATGAATGTTGTGGAGTAAATTTATATGTTTTTTTGTAATTGATTATTCTTGTTGGTGTAGTTAGTGTTTTCTTCTCTCAGTTATGGTGGATTGTATCTGTATCTAGTTGTGGGCTCTAACCGCTTGTTAATTTTTTAATTAAGAGTATTTTGGCCGTTCATAAAAAATACCTGAAATTTATATACATATATGTATATATAACTTATCATTATTATGCTAATACAATGTTATAATTAAATTTACACTTTTAAATTTACGTGAATTTATAAATAAAGAAAATTTACACATCTGTAAGTTTTCCATTTACACATGTTTAAATTTGTATATCTACACATGTGTAAAAAATCTAATAAGAGTGATTTTGAATGGGGAAATGAAATATTTGATGTCGTAAATTCTTTTTAATGTATTTTTAATTATAATGAGGTTTGTATTAAAAAAATTGGTTTTGATTGTTTTTCCATTCATTCTCACAACTTTCACAATATTTAACGTTTTCAATATACCCCCCCAATATAATAACAAAAGTACTAAAGAGATCGGGCCCCACACAAGTCATTAATCAACCATTTAGATTGGGTCGTATTATTGGCACACCTTGGGGGATTAAATCGACACCCTCAATACGCATCGTATAGGCCTATACGATGCGTATTGAGGTGGGTTCAAACTTCTATGTCCGCCAAAGGCTGCCATTGTCCCCTACCAAAAAGTAATATGCATCGTATAGGCCTATACGATGCGTATTGAGGGTGTCGATTTAATTTTTTAATTTTTGCAAGGTAGCTTCCTGTCATGCGGTAGCTTTCCGTCATGCGAACGAAAAAGCAGCACTTTGGACATTTGTTGGTCTTCAAACATCTAGGAAACATTATATGAGAATACCCCTGAATTTATCGAAGATGTAGAATGAGATCCTCCAATGTTGGGTTATCATCTTTCAACCCCATTTTCCCTAAATTTATCGATTATGTTTTTCAACAGGGATGTAATGCAATGATTCCTCTCAATTGAATAGACCGACACTTGCTTCATAGGACTCACTTGAATCGTCTCGGATGTAATAACAGTACGTTTAGCATCCGTGCCTGCTTGAATTGCAGAAAGCAAAGGATAACGAAGATGAACATTGTATTTATCATGAAAGCACTGAACAACCAAGATAACAGCTCCGGTTTCATCAGTTGCATTTGGAACATGAGAGTTGAAAAAACTGCAATTGGAATTGATCTTGGAACAACACACTCTTGTTACCATATGACACATGATAAAAGCGCTTCTCTAGACAATCTGGGATTATGTTCCGCAAATTGGGGACCACATATTTGCTTCAAGATTTACGTCTGATGTCCAAGTTTCCCATAGTCACAAACGATTGTGGGTTGTATTTCGCATAGCCACCGTTTCGGTAGTCAAAAAAGGTTGCCGTTAATCTTCATTGCTTCATTAAAATTAACAAGGTGGTCTCTTTGCTTCGTCCACTAGAACTATTTGTGTATACATCCTGTTGGTACTGAACAACAGAATCAGGTTCTCAAAACAAGGATCGTTCTAATAGATTAAAGAGAATAAACCCTCGTTTCTTCATCTTCATCTTCAAGAACAATGATGAATAGATGATGTTTTTTTTTCGCAGAACCGTTGGTATACGTCGACCACAACAAGAACAGTGCAGTGACAGGTTGGTCATGCGGCGGTGCCAGTGGCTAGAAGAGACATAATCGTGGTGGATTGCAGTGGTTTGGGTCTAGGATTGTCAGAGAGAGAAAAGGGTTAATAGATTCCGAAGCTGTTATTTCAGTTATTTCTGTTGATCCACAAATTCCAACAAATTGTGTCTAATGCAAGGATCTTTGAATGTGGTGTGTACGTTAAATACCGTTCACCGCTTTTTTAGTTGTTTCTCTTGTTAAGTTTATGAACCAACCGAAATCCACAAATTCCAACAGTTTCTCCGTCACTAATTTCTCCACTCACTGATGCAGCTGATGAAACCGAAGCTGTTATTTCTGTTGTTCAGTACTTCTGAGAGGATTCAAGTGAGTCTTATGAAGAACGTGTACTTCAAAAATTCAGTTACGTTTTCCAACAGGGATGTAATGCAATGTTTCCTCTCAATTGAATAGACCGACACTTGCTTCATAGGACTCACTTGAATCGTCTCGGATGTAATAACAGTACGTTTTGCCGTTTGTATTTCGCATAGCCACTGTTTCCGTAGTAAAAAACGGTTGCGGTTTGCCCGAATAGAGATCTGAATCAGCGTGCATTGTTTAAATCTGAATCAGGTTCTCAAACAAACACTACTAAAGATGATCTGAATCAGGTTGTTAATTTTAATGAAGCAATGAAGATTGAATATGCAAACCGCATCCGTCTTCTGTGATGATTCGAAACATTCTGAATAACTAGCAGAAGAACTCGACACGTCTTCTGCTAGTTACTCTTTTCAGCAGCCATTTTTGTTGGGATTGAACCCTACCAAAGGAACAGATAATTAAAGCCAAAACTGGATCAGAGCAGTGGATCCAGAATAAGCAGATGTTATGTATTCAAGTCTCTCCCCTTGAAAGTGGTTTCAACATCTGCTAACCTCCTATCTACTGATCGTACAAATTGCTGACCTACAAACTGCTGATCAAGTAAAAGTCTGATGGAAGACTAAAGCTCTGATGTTCAATCTACTGCCTTGAGTCAAGCTCTGCTGAACATGACAAGTACTGCTGGGTTCACATCAGTGGAAGGATGCAGCAGTAGTTCAGATGTCTTTATGTAATGAAATGTAATAACAGTAGTTAGCATAGCAGAGGTTGTATAGATCAGAGGTTAGAGTTTGTTAGGAGGTTAGATGTCACTTTCATGGTGATGTTAGCTTAGATGCTTCAGTGGTTTGCTCGTGCCTATAAATAGAACAGTGCTCTGTACTGTTCTGATAGCTCTTTGCAAAATCTTCTTCCTGCACGAACAAACACTGTGAGCTCAGGCTGAGGGGGAGTTTGTTGCATACTTGCAAAATTGTAATCGTTGTTGAAATTAAATTCAATCTTTCAGTTCAATGTTAAACTTGTATGTTAAAAGCAATTCTCTCGTTTGATTGTGTGCAAAGTTTGTTTCCATTATATTTCCGCTGCACAACTCATTCATCTTCATCATAATTCAAATGCAAAACACAATCAAAACCAAACTCAGATCCTAACAATTGGTATCAGAGCTTGGACAGTCAAATTTGATTTAACAATCATTTTGACATAAATAGTTCAGCTCATAATCGTTGATACTTATAGTTTATTCGTTTTGTTGAAAAACAGAGTAAGGTTTAATCACCATCAAAGTTGATTAATCAGTGCCTGTAAAACAACCAGGATGACGTCACAATCACAAGATGATAAGAATAACATTGGCTCTCTTTTCAAACCATCCATGCTTAAACGTAATGAATACAACATCTGGGAGAGAAGGATGGGTCACATCCTTGCTCAACAGAACACTGGATGTTGGAGGTCTGTTGTTATTGGTCCCCATGTTCCTATGGTGCCAAGTGCCAAGGATGCAAAGAAGTTCGTTCCTAAACCAACTGAAAACTATACTGAAAATGATTTTCAAAAGTTTGAACTCGATGCCAAAGCATTTAGCATCATAGCATCTGCATTACCCAATGAGATCTATGCTGGACTGTTACATTGTAACAGTGCCAAAGAATTATGGGATGCACTTAAGGAACAATTTGGGGGAACTGAAGAAGTAATTGAGAACAATAGGGAAATTCTGAATCAACAGTATGAAACCTTCTGTCACATTAAGGGTGAATCATTGACCCAACAGTTTGAACGTTTCAGTTGTCTCATCAGTGAGCTAAGACTTGTTAAAGTTGAAATTCCAAAATCTACACAAAATAGTAGGTTTCTTAGATCACTACCTGATAAATGGGACACAATTGCATTTGTGACTAGAAACTCTGCTGAGTTCAAAGATCTGACCCTGACCCAACTTCATGGTAGACTCCTGACCTATGAAAGGGAGTTAAACCAGAAAAGGAAGTTGCAAGAGTCTGGCAAAGTTGCTGATGATTATTCATTTGGCAACACATCTCTTTTTGGTCAGGAAGAATCTGGTAGCAGTAGTAAGGATCAGGGTTATGATCACTTTATTGATATAACTGCTGGTGGTAATTTCAACAACCCTGATTCTCACTCTGCAAATTATGCTTTTACTGCAAATTGTGAAAACCATATGTCAGATAACTTGTGCTTTGAACTCAATGATTTGCAACACTTTGATCCCACTGACTTAGAAGAGATGGACATTTTGCATCAATTGGCTTTGCTTAGTGTAAGAACAAGCAAATTCTACAAAAGAACAGGGAGAAAATTTCCAGGGTTACATGGAAATTTAAAAGTGGGGTTGGATAAATCGAAAATCAAGTGCTATAAGTGCAATAGGCTAGGTCATTTTGCTAGGGAATGCAGGAGTCAAACCACTGGTCCAATAATTACTCATCCCAGCTCAAACCCTAGACCACAACATCAAAGCACTGTACACTATACCCAATATACCCCTGCTGCCCATGTTAACACTGCTCATTATGCTGCAACCCCTGTGCCTGTGCATTATGTTCAAACCACTGTTCCACAAATTCAGTATATTCAAACCCCTGTCCCTCAGGCACAAGTGCAACCTGTTGCACCTCAACAAGCTGCTCCAACAGTGGTACAACCAGATCAACAAAGCTTTTTCACCCAAGGTTTTGTTGACTGGAGCAGCATGCCTGATGAGCTTGGTGATGAAAATTTTGCACTCAATGCTTTTAATGATCCTTCTAATGATGAATTTTGTTTGATGGCATTAGATTCAATACCAGAAGGGGTAGAAACTGAAGGTGAACAGCTAAGTGATGAAACAGTGGATAAAGTGGCTGAAGCAGTGGTTACTGCAGTTGCTGGTGAACTACTGCTGGGAGAAAATTCAGAAACCCTGATTGAACCACTGTCTGACCCCTGGTCCGAAGATGACAAAGAAGAAAAGGAAGAGAAGAAAGCAGGTGAGAAAGAAGATAGAGCTGATGAAGAAGGTGATTATAAATGTGATTGTGCCATGATGGCTGCTACTAAGGTAACACCTCAAGTTCTTGAAAAACTGTGTTCAGACCAATGCATTATTGCATTTGCTAACATCAAAGAAGTAAATGAAAACCTTAGGGATAAAGTCTTATCTGATGAAGTCAAATTTGAAAAGTCATTAAAAGAACTTAGAAACAAATTGGCTGAAAAAGATAAAGAAATCAGCAGTCTCAAAGAAGAGCAGAGCATAACCAAGACTCAACTTCAAACTATGGTAGAAATTGCAAAAAGGAGTTGGAGTCCACCCATATCACCTGTGAAAGATGGGTGGAATCTTGCAAAGGGTATGAGGTTATGCTTGAGAAACAGCTTGAAAGCAATGTTAAGTTTGGTATAGGATATAGAAAACATGATGATCTTGAAAACACTGCTGGTAAACAAGTTGGTTCATCTGAAATTAAACCAACAAACAAGAATGGCCAAGAAGTGAAAATCACTGACAAACTTGGTAATAAAATCACTTTGGAAAGATCTGTGGGGTCCTCAACTTTTGAGGAAATTGAGAAATACCAATTTAAACCCACATGGTCTGATGAGTGTGGCATTCTTGAAAACTTCAAGCCTATGGACTTTACAACCACTGATGGTGTCACAGCTCCAAAAGCAAAGGTCATTCCTCTTAAGGACATCCCAACAGAGGTTCAAAACTCTGTTGCAAAGGAGTCTGAGAAAAGGAAGAAAAGAGAAAAGGTCAAAAACTTGTTTTGTGAATTTTGTGAAAAGAGAAACCATCTAACAAAAGACTGTTTTCATCTAAAAGCATATGATCTAAATAAAACAAGTGTCATTGTTCCTGCTGAAAGCTGCACCATCTATGGTAAAACAAACCACAAAACTCAGGCATGTGTGTTCCTCAAAAACTTTGATGTGAAAAAGAATGAGTACATTGCTAAAACATCCTTGAGTCCATCAACATCATCTGTCAAATTCACCAAGAATCAGCCACTGTTTGTGCCAGTCCAAACAGCTGTTACAAAACAGCTGAACCAAACATCTGTCCAAAGAGATGTTCAAGTGACTGATGCACCCCCTGCCAACCAATTCAGAAAAGGCAAAGGACAATCATCTTACCAAAGGATTCCACACGTTTATGAGACCTACAAAAGGCCCTCTAAACCAAGAGTGAACAGGCATCCTTTTGGGTATCAACAGGTGATTGGTCAAAACCCACAACAGTGGTTAGAAAGAAACAGTCCTAAAATTGTCCAAACCCCTGACCTAACCACTGTCCATCAATCTGCATCCATCCCAGACACTGTTGAGACCCCATCCAAAGCTTTATTGGCTTTGGAAACCTTAATGAACTAATCCTTTTACTTCATGTGCAGGGAACTTCTACATGCTTAGATAGCCTTTGGTATGTAGATAGTGGAGGCTCCAGGCACATGACCGGATGTAAAGCCCTACTCAAAGATTTTAAAATCCATGGAGGGGGTGATATATCCTTTGGGAATAATAGTAAAGGGAAAGTTCCGGGGTCTGGTACAGTTCAGTCTGGAAATGTAAAATTTGAAAATGTCAATATGAAATTCAACCTCCTGAGTGTTTCACAAATGAGTGATAAGGGGTATGGGTCATTCTTCACAAAGGAGTGTTGTAGGATTGTTGGACCAGAAATGGTTGAAAAGATTGAAGCAATAATGAAAACTGGAAAAACAAAACTTGTTGCTCAAATAAGTGGCAATGTTTATGTTGTTGATATGTCAAAAGAGTGTCCCAGAACTGATGCCTGTCTGTTCTCAGCTGCCTCTAACAAAGAGACAGAACTTTGGCACAGAAGACTGGGGCACACAAATCTCAAGACAATCACTGAAATTTCAAAAAATGGCCTTGTAAGAGGCTTACCATAAAAATTGTTTTCATGTCCTGAGCATTGTGTTTCCTGTTTAAAAGGAAAACAGCATAAAAGCTCTTTTAAGTCCATTGAAGAGTCCAAAACAACCCAGTGTTTGCAAATGCTGCACATGGATTTGTTTGGACCAGTTCAAGTCATGAGTCTCAAGAAGAAGAGATATTGTTTGGTTATTATTGATGACTTCTCTAGGTTTACATGGACTTTCTTTTTACACTCAAAAGTTGAGACTGCAGGCATTTTGCAAGACTTTGTGACACGGGTTGAAAAGCAATTTGACCTTCCAGTAAACGTCTTCAGGAGTGACAATGGCACAGAATTCAAAAATAAGGAGTTGGATGCCTTCTGTGTGAAGAAAGGGATTGTAAGGCAGTACAGCATCCCTAGAACACCAGAGCAAAATGGGGTAGTTGAAAGAAAGAACAGAACTTTGATTGAGGCTGCCAGAACCATGCTTGCTGATTCAGGTTTGCCATTAACTTTTTGGGCAGAGGCAGTAAACACTGCTTGCTATGTTCAAAACAGAGTTTTAATAAACCCCAGGCGCAAAAAGACTGCCTATGAAATTCCGTATAAAATCAAACCACTGATCTCTTATTTTAAAGTCTTTGGCTGCCCATGCTTTATTTTAAATTTAAAAGATTCCATCTCAAAATTTGCAGCCAAAGTAGATTGTGGTTATCACCTGAGATACTCAACCACTGCCAAGGCTTACAAAGTGTTTAATACACGGACCAAAGCAGTGGAGGAGACCTTGAATGTAAAGTTCAATGAACTTTCATCAATGAAAATCCCAGCAAATCCTGCAGATTTGTTTGATCTTGGTAAATTCACTTTTGAAAACACTGCTGTCAAAACTAACAGTGCAGGTCCATCAGAGGATTCAACCCCAGACTATGGATATGAAATCATCATTCCACAAAAGTCTGTCAGAATGGGAAGAGCAGCAGATGTACAAAACAGCTGTCAAAGCTCAACCACTGCTACCTCAACAGTTGTTGACCAAAGTAGCCCCTTAACCAATGCTTCCACATCATCAAGCACTGTTGATAAAAGTCCTCAAACAGTGGATCAAAGTCAGCATGTGTCCACACCTTTGCCTCCTATTCCACAACCTTTTGAAGCCACTGCTGGATCATTAAAGTCACCAGCAGTGGTTAGCTCAGATGATATACATTTGCAGCCTTCACCAACAAATGCCATCATACCATACCAAGGAGATTTAATCTTCTTGAGATCTTATCCACCTGACCAAATCATTGGCAACATAAATGAAGGGGTGCTCACAAGAAGCCAAACCCAAAACATTTGTCTTTTTGCTGGTTTTCTATCACTCCATCAGCCAGTCAAGTACCAAGAGGCACTGAAAGACAACAGCTGGGTAGAAGCCATGCAAGAGGAGCTCCAACAGTTTAAAAGACAACAAGTATGGGAGCTTGTACCACTGCCAAAAGATGTAAGTTCCATCGGCACAAAGTGGGTCTTCAAAAACAAAACTGATGAAAGGGGCATTGTTGTCAAGAATAAAGCCAGGCTTGTGGTTCAAGGTTACAGACAGGAAGAGGGGATAGACTATGATGAAACTTTTGCCCCTGTAGCAAGATTGGAAGCTATAAGACTGTTCCTGGCCTTTGATGTCAACCATAAAATGAAGGTGTTCCAAATGGATATACAAAGTGCTTTCCTCTATGGTACAATTCAAGAAGAGGTGTATGTTTGTCAACCTCCAGGTTTTGAGGATCCATTTTATCCAGATCATGTCTACAGGCTAAACAAAGCCTTGTATGGCCTGAAACAAGCACCTAGAGCCTGGTATGAAACTCTTTCCACCTTCCTACTCTCAAATGGTTTCAAAAGAGGTACCATTGATAAAACACTGTTTCTAAAATGGAGAGGAAAGGATTTAATGATTGTCCAAATTTATGTGGATGACATTATTTTTGGAAGCACATGTAATAAAATGTGTGAAGAGTTCAGGCAACTCATGACAGCTGAGTTTGAAATGAGTGCAATGGGTGAGCTGCAATGCTTTCTTGGTCTCCAAGTTCAGCATATGCAAAATGGAACTTTCATTCATCAAAGCAAATATGCTAAAGAACTTTTAAACAAATTTGATATGAATGATTGTAAACCATGCAGCACACCCATGGCAACAAATAAGCTAGTCATGTCTGATGAAAAGGATGAGCTGATTGACCAAACTCTATATAGAAGCATGATTGGGTCTTTGTTGTACCTAACTGCATCTAGGCCAAACATCATGTTTGCAACATGTGTTTGTGCAAGAATTCAATCAGCCCCTAGAAAATCCAACCTTATTGCTGTAAAAAGGATATTCAGATACATAAAAAGTGCTCCCACACTTGGTATCTGGTATCCAGCTAATGGGAATATCAAGCTTTCAGGATTTTCAGATAGTGACTTTGCCGGATGTAACACCACAAGGAAGTCCACATCAGGAGGGTGCCAGTTTCTAGGTGATTGCTTAGTTTCATGGCAAAGCAAAAAAGCAAGCAGCTGTTTCAACATCCACTGCTGAAGCTGAATACATTGCTGCTGCAAGCTGTACAGCCCAACTCATGTGGCTTCAAAATCAGTTGCTGGATTTTGGTATCACTGCCTTAACGACACCACTCATGTTGGATAGCCAGGCAGCAGAAAATATCATCAAAAATCCAGTTTCCCATTCAACCACCAAGCACATCGACATCAGACATCACTTTGTGAGGGATTGCTATGAAAAAGGTTTGATTTCTCTACATCATGTTCCAACTAGAGACCAGCTGGCAGATGTGCTCACAAAAGCATTAGATACATCCCCACATTTGAAAGCTTGGTCTCTAGGATTGGCATCCTAAACATGGAATAACAATCAAAATCTTGTTTTTCTATGAATAAAAGCATTAAAATGTTTTCAGAAAATCAAAAATCCATCTTAAAAATAGCTAAAAATGAAGTTTTCATTAAAATCCTTAAAAGTCTGCCATAACCACTGATTGTTCAAAAGTCTGCTCTACTTCAAAGTCTGTCCACTGCTGAAAGTCATCCCCTGCTCTCACATTTCCTTGATAAGCACTGTTGTTCAAAATCAGTGTTTTATCCACTGATATGCTATCCACTGATAGTGAAAATCACCCACTGCTTCCATTTGTTACCGTTGTAACCACTGCTTTCATCAGTAGCTTTCATAAAAGTATTGTCCTTCATTTCATCAGGGGTTGGCATGTGGACAGTACATTCAGTCCTTTTGTAACCGCTGCCACGTAAGCATTCACTTTTTCTCTATAAAACCCCCATTCAACACCCAAACAGGGTTTTACTGTCGAATTGAATTCTTAAAAATTCTCTTCTCAAAGCAGTTTTTCGTCTCGTCTCCTCAAATTTCTTCATACCCTTCTTCGATCATCATCTCCAAAATGACAAAATCGAAGTCATCTGCAAAACCCACTTCCAAATCATCCTCAAAAGAGGTCTCTCAAAAGGCCAAACCCACTGAAATTCCCCACAAACCTTCTCACAACCTTCTGGGTCTTCTCACAAAACCCGGCACCACAGATGCTTTCGACTCCATCATTGCTATTATATCTGCATCAAAGTACAAAACTTTGTTAATAGCAGATGCACCAATTTACCTGCAAACCCAGAGAGAGTTTTGGAAAAATTGTACCCTTGACAAACAAGGCGACGATGTCATAGCCATTAATTCTACTCTATAGGGAAAAGCAGTCCAACTCACACCAAAATCCATATCAGAAGTCTTTCAGCTCGATGATCAACAAGGTAAAACTTGCTTTACTAAAAACGAGTTAAAAACTGACTTTATTGAAAGAGGGTATGCAGACACAATGATGAAGAGGGATACCTTACAAAAAGGTTTCTTCCCTCCTGCAACAAGGTTTTTATTTCATACCCTCCTAATGTGTGTTTCAAACAAAACCACTGCTTTTAATGAAATACCATTAAAAATTCAAAATCTGGGATATGCTATTCTTCAAGAAGAAAATTTTAATTATTCCCGGGAAATTTTTAATGATCTGGTTAAAAATGTTGAAACAAAATCATTCTTACTGTTTCCAAGATTTCTAAGTTATTATTTTGAAAAGAAACTTGGTAAGAATGATATTTCTGCAATAAAACAAGTTGACTCTTTACAAATGCACAGCTTAACTGCTGAAACTTTTACAAGAATGTCAACACCTTGCAAAACACAAGCAGAGGTGCCTGAGCAGAATTTAGCAGCTACCACTGCTCCTCAGGTATCTGCTGCTGAGCCCACTGCTCAAGGTGATCAAAGTAGCAAAACAACTGCTTTGAAACCCACACCTATAATCACCAAAAAGCCAAACAAAAAGAAAACTCAAAAACCCCCCAAAACGCATCAAAAAGGCAACTCTGGAGGATGAGATACCAGAGAAACTGCCAGTGACAGCACAAAAGTCACAAAAAAACCACTGCTGCTTCTTCCTCACAGCAGTTGGTACAAATATCTCAACCCATAGCCGAAACTCCTCCTGTCTCTTCTCAAAAAGAACAGGTTGTACATATAGGGACACCACAATTTGATGCTCTGGAATCACTTGCTTCCATCATCCACGGCCCAATGCCAGGGGCAAACTCTCTTCTAACACCAAACCTCACATCCACAATTCCCCCACCAACTAGACTTTTGTTGGATGCTATTGATTTGAACCAGGCACAAACCAGTCCTTCTCAATCACCTGTCAATGAGAATATACTTCAACCAATGACTGGGTCTGATGTATCAATCATAGTTAACCCACCAACAATGCCTGAGGAGGTTACACCCCTTGAGTTACAAGTAACTCTTGGTGGTAATCCAAGTGAAGCAGCCACTACAAGTGCTGAACCCACTGGTTTGCATTTGGACAGTGGTTACATCAATAAGACTTCCTTGGAGGCAATTCCTTCCATAGCACCTCTGATATCCACCAGTGGATTTGTTGTACCCACTGGCAACATCAAAAGGCTGTCAAGTGTTGAAGGAAGAAGACCCCAGTACCAAGAAAAAGGGGCATCAGTGGTTAATGTTTGGAGTACACTCCCTACTTCAACCACTGATAAAACCACTGCTAGTAGGAAATCAGATGATCCCATTAAATTGGGTGATGGTTTAAAGTACCTTGAATTGACGGAACGTGTTGAAAACTGGATACTTCGGTTGCAGAGATCAAAGAAATGCTGCAACAGTTGTTGAAAGTACAAAAGGTGCAATCCACTGTTGTTCCACCTCAAGCACCTTCTCCACCACAAGCACCTGCTGCAAATGAGCTCTGGAATCTATTTCAACCTTTTCTCCAACAACAAAAACAAATGGTTGATCAGCAACATGAAAAACATGTCCAAGAGCTGAGAAACACAATGGAGTCTAGGTTCAAGAACACACAAGCTGACATCAAGGCTATAAAGGCCCATCTACTGGAAACCACTGGCACTGCTCCTCCAACTGTTCTCTTTATTGATCAATTACCCCCAGATAATGCCAAAAAGGGGGAGAAAATTCAGGAGTGGAAGAAGAAGGGAATAGATGATGGTCTTTACATTGAACCTGAAAAGGATGCTATGACCAGAAAAATTCCTTTGCCAGATGGTAGCAAGAAGGTTGATGTTACCCAAAATGCACTTGATGAAGGAGTAGCAAGTGTAAAAAGGGACAGAGCGGCAAAGGATATGTCAAGATGGAATGAGGAGAAAAGAGCTTATATGGAGCTGAATGCGCAGGGTTGTTCTGAGCCAAAGGATGTTAAAAATCATGTGCCAAAAATAAATTCCACTAGAAAAGTGAGGGAACCCAAATCCATACCATCCAGACTCACAAAGCATACTCCAAAACCACCGTCCAAAAGCCCCCAACATCAAACCTCCACCCAAACAGTTGTTGTAACTCCTGCTGTATCATCATCTGCTAGCACACCAGTTGTTTCAACATCTGCTATCATTTCAACACACACCACTTCAACACACACCACCACCACTGCCTTACCACCACCACCACCACCATCACCACCAAAAACAACATCACCACCATCGCCTCCTGCCAAAAAGCAGAAGACATCAGATGTTACAACATCTGTTGTAATGACAACAGTGGTTGAAACACCAGTTGTTTCAACAACTGTTAGTCAATCACAAACCACTGCCACACAAATCACCACCACTGATCCACCCAAAACATCATCTGCCTCTCCTACAATAAAAAGGAGAAGGATTTTCATACCAGATGATGATTCTCCATCACCACCACCAACATCTTCAAAATCTCTATCACTTGTTACAATACCCAAGCCTGTGCCTCTCTCATCAGCTCAAATTCAAAAGCCCTTACCTCCTGCAGGTGTTCAATTTCCTCTTGAACTTATAGTAGTCAGAGAAGAAATCAAGTCTTTTTATTATGAGGACAACCCTGCTAAAAGGAGTTTGCCATCAGTTGAAGGATATCCAAGGCTAAACAATGTTGAAGAATACCTGAAAGTCAAAGCTAAACAAGCAGAGGATATCTCAAAAAGAAATGCATAAGGAAAATCTGATAGAGAAATTCAGCAGAATTACCAATTCTTGCTCACACAAGTCAGATCCTTAGAGCAATTTGCAAAAAAAATGTGTGTCAACAAATCTCAGAGAGAGCAGATGAAACTCTGAGAAAAGACTACATTGAAAGCATCATGGCAACCAAGAAGTACAAAGGAGAAAAACACATGTACAAAGAGTGGACCATTTCTGAGCTTGAAAGTGAAGCAGCCAGGATTCAAGAAATGATCAAGAATAAGGTCAAGCACACTCCTCCAGATTGGGCTAAGTTCAAAAAGAATGTACTTGGTAAAAAGGTAGAGCTGAGGAGAATGAAAGAGGAATTGGTTGCTGCTGATTATGGGTCCAAAACTCAAGTGATGAGATGGAAAGAAGATAAAGTCAGGGCTACCTACAAAAGCTTGGAGAAATTAAGAAAGACAGATCCTACTGCTCCACAAAAGACTGACTATCCTGAAGCAGAGGTTTCAAAAAGACCATCAAAGCTGCAAATCAGGAGAGCCACTGCTCCAGCTGGTGCAGCCATCTTTAGAAGAAGGCCACAAAAACAGTTGGATACTGAAACAGTGGCAGAATTAATGGCAGGAGATGAGCTTGTAAAGGAAGGTATTAAAGAAATGATAGCTGAAACTCTTGGCCTGAATCAACCTGCAAGCACTGCTCAAACAGTCATGAATTGGCCTGCATCACCAAACACCTCATCCAATAAAAATCTCCCAAGAAACCCACCAGGCTCAAAAGTACTAAAGTGGGCAACTGACAAACAGACCCATGTACTGACTATGTTCAGGTCTAGTGGAGAAGTGAAGAAAATAACAAGGGAACAAGCACTTGGCCTAAGTCTTGAAGATATGCAGGATCTCCTTGATCTTCCACTTAGTAGGGATGAAGATGACACAGATGCCCTAGACTTTGAGTTACAACTTAAAGGTCAGATAAGGGAACTATTGATGAGGCAATAAAGTTCCACAATAATGAAGGGTTTTGGCATTATCTGTTCCAGAGGGAGATTGTTGGGATTGAACCCTACCAAAGGAACAGATAATTAAAGCCAAAACTGGATCAGAGCAGTTGATCCAGAATAAGCAGATGTTATGTATTTAAGTCTCTCCCCTTGAAAGTGGTTTCAACATCTGCTGACCTCCTATCTACTGATCGTACAAACTGCTGACCTACAAACTGTTGATCAAGTAAAAGTCTGATGAAAGACTAAAGCTCTGATGTTCAATCTACTGCCTTGAGTCAAGCTCTGCTGATCATGACAAGTACTGTTGGGTTCACATCAGTGGAAGGATACAGCAGTAGTTTAGATGTCTTTATGTAATGAAATGTAATAACAGTAGTTAGCATAGCAGAGGTTGTATAGATCAGAGGTTAGAGTTTGTTAGGAGGTTAGATGTCACTTTCATGGTGACGTTAGCTTAGATGCTTCAGTGGTTTGCTCGTGCCTATAAATAGAACAGTGCTCTGTACTGTTCTGTTAACTCTTTGCAAAATCTTCTTCCTGCACGAACAAACACTGTGAGCTCAGGCTGAGGGGGAGTTTGTTGCATACTTGCAAAATTGTAATCGTTGTTGAAATTAAATTCAATCTTTCGGTTCAATGTTAAACTTGTATGTTAAAAACAATTCTCTCGTTTGATTGTGTGCAAAGTTTGTTTCCATTATATTTCCGCTGCACAACTCATTCATCTTCATCATAATTCAAACGCAAAACACAATCAAAACCAAACTCAGATCCTAACAATTTTTCCTTTTCCTTCAATTTCTAGAACATTCTCCCTAACATGAGAAACGAAAGAGATTTCGAGCAGTTCGTCGATGACATGATAGATAAAGATCCTGACACATGTAACATCTAGTTATATTCCTACCTCTATATCTTTTGTCATGACAAACTATGTGACATGTGTCTATTCCAGTGGTCCCGATACTATTTGTGTATGCATTCTTTTGGTAGTTAATAAAACGAAAGCTATCAACGCGGGGATGGGTACAGAACCCGACATGTCTTCCTGAATCTGAATCTGAAAGTTAACTTTGACTTATAAACCCCACTAGCAAAATAAGCGCTTTTATCATGTAGGGAATGGAAAAATGGTATCTTTGCTAGGGTTTAGAATGACATCTTTGCTTCGTCCACTAGAACTATTTGTGTATGCATTCTTTGCTATAACAGGATGAATAACAAACTGTGGAGAACTTGTTTGCGTTATCCATCAACATAAGCTAAAATACTCTAAAATTAACAAGGCGGTCTCTCAATCAGGTGCTCCAATAGATTCTCCCTTTTAACAATGTCCTGTTAATTGTTGGAAATTTGTGGATTTCGGTTGGTTCAGACAGACACAATTTGTTTTCAACGGGGATGTAATGCAATGATTCCTCTCAATTGAATAGACAGACACTTGCTTCATAGGACTCACTTGAATCGTCGAGGAAGTACTGAACAACAGAAGGATGAGATATCGGTAGTTACGAGATTCTTCGAGAATTAGAAAAGGAGAAAATACGGAACGGCAAGGGTAGTATGATTCTGAATCCATTGTGGTTCGTGTTAGGTTTGTATTTCCCATAGCCACTGTTTCTGTAGTAAAAAACGGTTGCGGTTTTCCACATTCAATCTTCATTGCTTCATTATAATTAATAATGCGGTCTCGATTGAAGATGTAATTGCAAGACTGTTTGTCGGGCTTCCAATGCTCACACAGGGTGATAAACAACGCTGATATTGAACAGATTATTGAACCAAGAAAGTCATTGGACTACCGCAGATGAAGTCAAATGTGATCAAACTTGGACATCAGACGTAACCTTGAAGAAACGGAATATAATCGCAGATTGTCTAAAGAAGCGCTTTTATCATGTGTGATCCAGAGGTCGGTCTCGGGTGGGCATAAGATCCGTGGGCCTTATTGTCGGATTATTGAACCAAGATAGTCATTGGACTGCCGCAGATGAAGTCAAATGTGATCAAACTTGGACATCAGACGTAAATCTTGAAGAAACGGAACATAATCCCAGATTGTCTAAAGAAGCGCTTTTATCATGTGTGATCCAGAGGTCGGTCTCGGGTGGGCATAAGATCCGTGGGCCCTATTGTCGGATCTGTGACTCCATGGAAGATGTGATTAAGGTAAGCGTGTCGTATCATGTGTCATAAAATGGAACATGATCCCAGATTGTCTAAAGAAGCGCTTTTATCGTGAATGTTTCGAATCATCATAGAAGACATATCGGGTGAGTTGTGGTTGATTTATAGGAGGAGGTTATGAAACAAATATTTGTTTATGCGAATTTAAAGGACAATACTGACAGATGTGCTGGTCTTTTCTCCCACTGTGCAAACTTGAAAAATCTCACCATAACACATCTAATATGACACATGATAAAAGCGCTTCTTTAGACAATCTGGGATTATGTTCCGCAAATTGGGAACGACATATTCGTGTGTAAAAGCTTGGAAAGATGAACGAATAGAGATCTGTATATACACCCTTGTTATTTGTTTAACACATGATAAAAGCGATTCTTTAGACAATCTGGGATTATGTTCCGCAAATTTGGAACCACATTGTAGACTGGTGGGCTTGAATGGTTTTAATAATACTTGAAAATGGAAATAATCGTGTCAAGATCTTTATCTATCATATCATCGACCAAGTGCTCGAAATCCCTTTCGTTTCTCGGGTTCGCATTCGACACAACACAACAAAAAATAAATTCAAAAAAATTGTGGGCTGATACGCATCGTATATGCCTATACGATGCGTATAAAGCCCGCCGCCAGACATAACCTGCACATGTCAGTCTGCCATGTATTTTACTTTATTTCAATACGCATCGTATAGGCCTATACGGTGCGTATTGAATTGAAAAAGTGTGTAGATAGACAAGGGGTGTGCCATTAGAAAATCCCTTTAGATTTCAGGCAACTTAATTGGAAACGAATATAGGATTGATAGTCAACTTCTTTAAATTGTTGACTTTACCAGCATCTTTTATATAATTTCATTATCTAAAATAACTAAATTTTATATTTTGCAAGTAGATGCATAAATAAATAACATATGACGACAAAAAGAAATAGTCAAAGTTTATACATAGATATCTTTATACTACAAGTGTTAATCGCAATGTGTTTTACAACTTCATTGGTTGATCCGAATAGTTAAACTGAATTTGTCGGTTTTGTCACATTATTTAAATATATATAGAGAGAGAAAGTGTAAAATACAATAAGGCTTAACGTACGTCGCGTAGAACAACGTGCGTGATTATGTTCTGTAACATGCGTGATTAATGTTTTCAACATGCGTGATTATTGTTTTCAACATGCGTGATTTGAGTTTTTGAGTTTATAACGTGCGTGATTTTAAAATGAACGTGCGTAATTATCTGTCGTACTGGTCGTATGTTAAGAGCTATTGTACGTTAACTGGCCTCTATATATATAAAACACTTTTTATAACAATTGTCAAAGTAATGTGAATGTTTCTTATATTTTAACCCCGGGTCTCTTGATACAACTTAGTTTGAGGGAAAAAAAAATATCGATATGTAGAAAAAAAATACTAAACAAAACTGTATATTTGAATTTATATTAAGTGCTAGATTAGAACACTATGTATTACACGATTTGTATAAACGTAATTTGATATCCTAAGTAATGAAAAGTTATATACGTAAAAAGCACGTGTATTGCACGGGTTGATTAAACACGTGTGACTTGAATAAATATTATGTAATCTGTTAAAACTTACAGTATTAAAAACTTCTAACTCTAGTGATTTGAAATCTTCCTATGCTAATCGCTTCTTACCTTTGTTGGTCGAAAGGTTTTAAATACTAAGCCGATTGGATCGAAAACAATCGAAGGCGGAGCTGATGGGTTTTTTTTTTTTTTTTCAATCTACAGTTTTCAAAGCATTGATTATGCGAGTAGATCTATTTGTTGCATAAGTCAACAAACATAACAAAAGATCAAAAGGTTATGTTTGCTGCCTAACCACCGATATTCTTAGGATATTTGTTTTTGTTATGAAACTAAAAGCACTAAAAAAATAAAATTTCAATTATTCATTTCGGATTAGCATCAGATTCTGTATTTGGACTTGGCTACAAGAAGGTTGTAGACATTCATAAAGAATGTGATTGGAAATACAAAACTGAAAAGTTCATGCTGGGTTATCTATTAAATTTTTTAAATCCTTTATATTTTATAAACAAATATAAAAAAGGAATGACATGTTTAAATTGACCCGAACGTAACACAATCAGTTACTGGTCTTGTTATATTAAGTTAACATTCAATACATAACCAATTTGAAGTAAATTACACTATGAACTACAAAAAAAATTATACATGTTGCTTTATGATATATATATATATATATAAGACCAAATTACACGTTTTATCCTTTATGTTAATACCGTTTTCAGTTGGTGTTTTTTGACGCTAAAATTGATAAGTATTAATGTTTCAAAAAAAATACACATTATGTCCTTTTGGCTTAACCCAGTTAAATTTTTTGGTTAGCTAAGCACTTCCATTATATCTGCCATTATAATGTAAACACTTCACTCTTTTCAGGTTCGATTATATCTGTCAAGCACTATATACAAATGAATTATACAGTTCTCAAGAGTCATGATTCCTTATTTAACATTGATTCCATATGAAGTTATGAACACATCCCCAATGTGGTATTATTCGGGTTTACAAGAAGGTTCATAAACGTGTATGTGTTGAAAAAATGCATAAAATAGCCGGTGACGGGTCACTTTGATGAATTAAATTATATTGTAATGTGAAACAACAATCTTTAGTCTTTATAGTAATAGACTTAAATATTAAGTGGCAAACGCTTAATTACATGTAACAAACTATTGTTGCCACCCACTCCTAAGTTGACCATCCACAATCTACCAATTCGTTCACCGGAAATATATATTTATATCCACAATATTTTCGATATCTATATGTATATCATCAATATTAGTGGGATTGTGGGAAGAATGTTTAACAGAAAATATATACATTTATTCATGAAAAAAATGCATTTAAAATTGCTAGTGCATCGAATTCCAAAAATTCTTTCTAATTTTTTATAAGATTTCCTTGAAATAAGAAAACTACAATCATCATTTTATAAATAATTAGAGTAAAGTAAATTAGAGTAAATAAGGTATCGTATCTATAATTACCAGATAACAAGTTATATCAATGTTATAAAAAGAAATGCAACCGATAAGTTTAATTTTGAAAGTAAAACTTAAGCGAAGCTAAATTGCAAATCATTTTTAAAAAACGATAATCAAAAGAACGCAAGACATCTTTAAAAATGATAATCAAAAGAACGCAACACATCTTAATTCAGATGTAAATATAGAAAACAAATAATTGATCTCAATTATCATCTCATGTATATTGCATACATAGTTACATAATCTTTCGGGCCAAATTTTGATCACAACTTATATCATATAGATTTGAACTTGCGATGTGTTTGATGCAAGAGTATATATGTATTTTAAATTCTTAAAGAACTTGAATCAACCATATTAGACTTACAAACAACACCAATACACCAATGAAATAAGTACAAGATACAAATTACTTACATATATAGTGAAACAACATGAATAAACCTTTGAAATTAAGTACAAGATACATGAAATTATCATAAATAAAAGGGGAATATCAACTTTATGATTATTCCTATAAAAACAATCAATAATATTTAAGGTAATGATAGAATATAACACACCAACATGGTGACAACTTTTGTCTCTTCTCTTCCTAACCAAGCACCCCCCCCCCCCCCCCCCCATGCACACGTTGACTTCCACCTTACTATGTGTATATAAACCCTTAACCCTTCTCATCTACTTCACCATCATCTTAACTCTTAACCTTCAATCAATGGCTTCCACCACCACCACCATCTTCTCCATCCTCATTCTCCTCACATACGCCGCCACGACCGCCACCTCTCAACCGCCCTCCTCCACCGTCTGCCAATCCACCCCTTACCCATCCTTCTGCCAAACCACCCTCCCCATCAACAACTCCTCCGCCACCATATACGACTACGGCCGCCTCTCCATCCGTAAATCAATCACCGCCGCCTCGAAATTCGCAAACTCAATCGATAAATACCTTTCTAACTCCCCAGGGTTAACCACAGGAACCATCCATGCACTCCAAGATTGCCAATACTTGGCCAAAGTAAACCTAGAGTACCTTTCAACCGCTTTCGCCACCGTCAACACAACCCAAACCACGCTTTCGGATACCAAATCCGAAGACATACAAACGATCCTTAGCGCCATTTTAACCAACACCGAAACATGCATTGATGGTTTACAATCAAATGCTGCCTCTTGGACCTCCAAAAACGGTGTCGTATCCCCTATTAAAAATGATAACAAGTTATATAGTGTTTCATTAGCTCTTGTTAACAAAGGATGGGGAAGTAAAAAAAGTAAAAAATTTAGGGTTTCACATAAACATAAAGGTTTGGAAGCTATATCCGAAACGGTTGGTCGGAGAAAGCTTCTTCAGGTAGATGGCACCGGTAGTCAGGTGGTGGTTCGTCAAGACGGTTCGGGGAACTTTACGACAATCACCGATGCGATTAACTTTGCTCCCAATAATACTAGTCCTTCTACGGCTGGATACTTTGTGGTTTATGTGACTGCAGGAGTTTATGAGGAGTATGTTAATATTCCTAAGAACAAGAAGAATTTGATGATCATTGGTGATGGTATTAATCAGACGGTGATCACTGGAAATCGCAGTGTTGTTGACGGCTGGACCACCTTCAATTCTGCCACATTTAGTAAGTAATTTTGTTTGATCTTGTTTTATGAGTGTTTGGTTATCAAAATAAAATGATATGTCATTCCAATATGACATAATAATCAAATTAATTATAACTGAAATAACAAAAGTCAACATCTAACCAAACTAATATTTTTTTTTCCAATCTATGCAGTCGTGGTGGCGCCTAACTTCGTCGCCAAGAACCTCACCATCCGCAACACCGCTGGAGCGATCAAACACCAAGCCGTAGCCTTACGAAACGGGGCCGATTTATCGACATTCTACAAATGCAGCTTCGAAGGGTACCAAGACACATTATACGCACACTCCCTCCGTCAATTCTACCGTGAATGTGACGTTTACGGCACCGTTGACTTCATATTCGGTAACGCAGCCACCGTCCTCCAAAACTGTAACTTATACCCCCGGTTGCCGATGTCGGGTCAGTTCAATGCCATAACAGCGCAAGGAAGAACTGACCCGGGTCAGAACACGGGTACATCTATCCAGAAGTGTAATATTCGGGCAGCTGATGATTTGGCGGCGAGTAATGGGACGACTGTGACGTATTTGGGTCGACCGTGGAAAGAGTATTCGCGGACGGTGTATATGCAGTCGTTTATGGACTCGTTGATTGCTCCCGCGGGGTGGTCGGTGTGGTCGGGTGACTTTGCGTTGAATACTTCGTATTATGCCGAGTTTAATAACTCCGGGCCGGGGTCGGATACTAGCCAGAGAGTTACCTGGCCCGGGTTTCATGTTATTAATGAGACGGATGCGGTTAGTTTTACTGTGTCGGGTTTTATCGTCGGTGATGCGTGGTTGAACCAGACAGGCGTGCCGTATGACGCTGGGTTGTGAATTAAATTTACAGGGTCTTATGGCTAAACGTACCCATATCTGAGAGGGATATTGTTTTTTAGTGGTGGGTCTTCCCCATGTTTTGTGAGTGGAGAGTACACTAACAATGTATTATTTCAAAAGATTTCATTTGATTGTTTGAAAACTATAATAACTTATTTGTATCCCCTTTGAAATTCTCTTTTTGTTAAATTCGGTTTACACATAATGAGATCTTTGAGCATAACAGTGACGGATCTAGCAATTTCTTTAGAGGTAAAATGGGTCGGGTTGAAATACGATGAATCAAGGAGAACAAGATTAATAGCCTTTTATGTTTCTTTATAAATAGCACAGCACAACTGCTGTAAAATCTAATTAAACTGATTATTGACTATGTTTATGATTTTGTTATGTTTAATTGTTGCAAAACAAAGAGTATGAATTTAGACAAAACTATGAATTATGATGTTAACATTTAATTTCAATCGAAAATGATCATGTGTATTTTAATTATAGGATGTTTTCGATTGTTAGACCCCGTAGTGGGGCGTTTTTTTTTTAAATTAAAAAAAAGTCGAAACAAGCCCCCCACCCATTACACCCGGGCGTTTTCCGGCGTGTTCTTTGACAAAATTGATTCCGGCGTTTTTAAAATAACGCTGAAGTGGTCCAACTGAAAATTGCATCTGGCCAATGGGAGTGGTCCAACTGTAAGTTTCATTTTCTTTTTCTTTTTTTTATCCTTTTCTCTATAAAAAAATAATTGTTTAATGATTGGAAGGGGCATTATTCCCACTACGCCACTTTTACAATAACGCCCAATAATGCCCTCATGCTGACTGGACTGCCACATGGCAGAAAACGTCCCATGGTGGGGGCATTATTGATAAAACCACTACGCATGGTCTTATAAGATGTTTTATTCATCATTGTAGCAGACTGATAGTTCTTTCAAACTCAAAAACAATAGTAATCAGATACAAGGGTTATTTACTATACTTAGTGCTCCTTTAAATGTAACAAAAAAAAAACTTTTATAAACCAGATATACAAACCTCCCTCTAATAACCGTTTCGGCAGTTAACATAATTGGTAGTTAACATATCTATGGGGTTGAGTTATAATACAAAGTATTTAAAAATAAGAAGGGTAAGAAGCCACCAGAGAATGACAAGTGTCCTAGGAGGAATTAAATGGAAAGGGTAATTTTGTCTACAAGAGGAAAGAGAATATGCACATGCAAGTCACATGCTATTTCCCCCCAATTTTTAAACGTCCGTAACTTTTTTATACATCATTTGTTTTTAAAAAAAATTATACCATAAAATCGAGCGTTTTTTTATCTTTAATATGAGTACCATATTGTTATATTTTTCAAAAAAAAATTCAAAAACCCAGTTGCATATTACACAATAGACACGATGTAAAACACAATGTAAAGTAGATAAAAAACACAATCAACGACAACAGATAAAGACACAATGGACAACATACTAAAACACAATGACCATAACGTATAACACAATGGCGATAACATATAACACAATAAGTATCAGACTAAATAAAAACACAATTGATGACAATAGATAAAAGACACAATTAATGACAACAGATAAAAGACACAATGGAGAGCAGATGAAGACACAATGGAAAACAAACTAAAAACACAATACACAACAAACTAAAACACAATGAACAAATTATTAAAACACAATGGACAACATATTAAAACACAATGAATAACATATTAAACACAATGACCTGAAGTAATAACACAATTTATAGAAAACCCAAATATAACATCATCTTCATTGTGTCATATATTGTGTTATAGGTTCTTATAAAAACACAATGGATAGAACCCAAATTAACATTGTGTTATAGGTTTTGATAATAACACAATGGGCATGATGTAAAACACAACGTAAAGTAGATCAAAAACACAATCAATGACAACAGATAAAGACACAATGGACAACATACTAAAACACAATGATCATAACGTATAACACAATGGCGATAACATATAACACAATAAGTATTAGACTAAATAAAAACACAATTAATGACAACAGATAAAAGACACAATGGAAAACAAACTAAAAACACAATACACAACAAACTAAAACACAATGAACAAAGATAATAAAAAAATTGAACAAATTATTAAAACACAATGGACAACATATTAAAACACAATGAATAACATATTAAACACAATGACCTGAACTAATAACACAATTTATAGAAAACCCAGATATAACACCAACTTCATTGTGTCATATATTGTGTTATAGGTTCTTATAAAAACGCAATGGATAGAACACAAATTAACATTGTGTTATAGGTTTTGATAATAACACAGTGTATAGAAACTCTACTGATCAAAACCCAGTTAAAAGACACAATGACCTGAAAATTTTAACACAATGCAAAAAAAACCCAGTAAAAATAAATTTTTTTATTTTATTTTTATATGATAATATGGTACTCATATTAAAGATAAAAAAACGCTCGTTATTATGGTGAATTTTTTTTTTTTTTAAATGTCGTATGAAAAAAGTTATGGACGTTTTAAATCGATGGGGGAATTGGCATGTGTCTTGCATGTGGAAAGAGAAAATCCATAAATCTAGGATTCCCTTTATGCCCTTTTATTATTTTCTTTTCCCTACAACTAATCTCAACCATCCAAATCTAAGATCAATGGACTAGAATCCTTCTTACCCTTCTTATTTATTTTATCATTTGTATTTGATCCTAACCCTCTATGTATATACACTTTCTTGTATTGTATTTGTGAAATCACACCAAAATATCCAATCGAGAACTTCCAGTTAGAATACTTTGTTCCATTTAGTTTCTTATCACGTTATCAGCACGAATTGACTCTTCGCGGAAAATTTACCGGCGATTTTTAACATCAGGAATTCATTAACACCACTTTTGGATTCAGATAATTGTTGTTTCATCAAATCCGGGTACGTTATCAATTTTTCTGCAATTTTTCGTTTGGACTTTAGAACATATTAGGACTGCCATGTTTTTGTGACTTAGGACAGAAACGAAATCGAATACACAATATCCAAATCACATTTTTTCGTTAGTCTCTGTTTGTTGTTTCAAAACTTTGAGATAATCAAACCAAAAACAGTACAAACAAACAAATAAACCACTCCAACCGAAATAATGAACGACGAACCATTATCACCGGTCACGGTTCCTACCGTCATGCATAAAATCCCTTACCAGAAAACCTTCCTCCGGCGATTCGACCTGTCCGGCACATTCACCCGTCAGCGACGACGCGGTTCCTCCGATCTCCGGCTGCTTAACCGTCGCCGGAGATGATGGTTTTTTTTTGTGGAGATCCGGTGGGTCGGAACGGTTTACTGGCGGTTATGGAACCACCGCATCGTCATTTCGCCGGAATCTGAAACTTCTAACCCGAAAACCTCCCTACGGTGACTGTGCTCAACCATAATCCGGAACAGAGTCGCCTCTGTATGACCGACGCATGTAGATACGGCTTCCTTTGCGAGATCTGATCACAGAAACTGGATTCATTCATGCCAACCAGATAGTGAAGCTTCAAACATTATTCATGATGAATAGAGTATAGAGACGAATTTTAATGGCATATGAAACCCTAATTGTGTTGAGAGGAATATGTATAGAAACACATGTGATTTTATTATACTAAAATATCTACAATGTTGTGTTTGACAGCTGTAAACCATCGAAAAAAAAAGGGAACAACATTCAAAGTTTAATTTACATTTACAAATATGTAATAATTTGCATGTTATGTGGATCTGGGGAGGCGGTTACGAGGAGTTTACATCTATTATTCAAACAAGTGTATTTAAAGTTTAATATATTATTAAATTATCATAACACAATTTCTTTTTACAATACGAAATCATAGAAGACTTTCTAAATTCCTGCTCTCTTATTAAAACGACGTAAAGTTTAGAACCTGCAGTTCTAGTAAAAGAGAACCTGAAGTTCTCATACAATATACATTTCATTTGAAGGCTTGTTTTTAAAATGCCTTATTCTTTCCTTTGTAGATAATATGTCGAACTTATCAAAGCTTGAATTTGCCGCACTTGACATCTCGGGTAACAACTACCTCCCATGGACCCTCGATGCTAAAATCCATTTGACGGCAAATAATTTGGGGGAGACAAATATTGATGGTAATCAGACCTCACCTCAAGATAAAGCGAAAGCTATGATATTCCTCCGCCATCATCTTCATGAAGATCTAAAGCGGGAATATCTAACTGTTGATGACCCTCTTGAATTATGGACAAACATCAAAGAACGTTTTGACCACCAGAAGTTGGTCTTACTCCCCAAAGCCCGCTATGAATGGCTTCATTTACGACTACAAGATTTTAAGACTGTCAGTGAGTATAATTCTGCCTTGTTTCGCATTACCTCTGAGTTAAAATTATGCGGTGAAAAAATAACCGATGAAGACATGCTTGAAAAAACTTTCTCAACATTCCATGCCTCAAACATGCTCCTGTCGCAGCAATACCGGGAACGTAAATTTACTAAATATTCTGAATTGATATCATGTCTTCTGGTCGCGGAGCAAAACAACAAGCTCCTACTACAAAATCATCAATCGCGACCTACCGGTGCAAGCCCATTCCCTGAAGCGAATGTGGCCAATTATCAAAGCGGACGAGGTAGAGGTAGAGGCCGCGGCCCCAGCAGAGGTCGTGGTCGTGGTCGAGGACGGGGATATACATGGCATCGGGAGTCTCAGAACACTAAAAATAGCGGTGGTGAATCGAGTCGACATAATACGGGGCGACCTTCAAAAGGGAAAAGTAGCGGGAACCAAGGCAACATTTGTTATAGACGTGGGATGTCAAATCATTGGTCCCGCACATGTCGCACCCCTAAACACCTCGTTGAGGCATATCAACGCATAATGAAAGAAAAAGGAAAGAATGCTGAAACAAATCTGATTGAGGATGCACCTCAAGCCACGATACCAGACGTTCATTTGGATGCATGTGATTTCATTGAAAATGTTCGTGATGTTTAAACATATTTAATGTACCTTTTATGCTTTACTTTTCAAACTGTGACATTTGTATTTGGTTTGGTTTGAAACTCTTGCAATGTTTCGTTTTACTTCTTTGCATTAACTTTTATTTATTTTAATTTCCTGAAGAAATATGTATGCTAGCTCCAGTAGAGCTATTATTGGTGATGAATGTCTGGTAGATAGCGGTAGTACTAATACTATTCTCAAAGATATGAAATTTTTCTCTGAATTGTCTCCGGCAGAGACACCGATTGGTACTATATCTGGTGTCAGTAACCTTATCGAAGGCTCCGGCAGAGCACACATAACATTATCTTCGGGTACCCAATTAACTATTGATAATGCATTATTTTCTCGTAAATCCAGAAGAAATTTACTTAGCTTTAAAGATATTCGAAAAAACGGTTATCACCTAAAAACAATATCTGAAAATAATATTGAATATCTTCAAATTACTTCAAACAAAAATGGCCAAGAAACCATTGTTGAACAATTAGAAGCCTTATCCTCTGGATTATATTGTACTAATATCAATCCTATCGAATCATACATGGTGAGTAACCAAAAGCTATTAGATAAAGACACGTTTAATATTTGGCATGACCGTCTAGGTCACCCTGGTAGCATAATGATGAGACGAATAATCAAAAGTGCCACCGGACACCCTCTCAAAAACTTAAAAGTTTTGCTACCACAAGACTTATCATGTGCAGCATGCTCTCTGGGCAAACTTATAACTCGGCCTTCACAAACTAAATTGATACATGAAACCACATCATTTTTAGAAAGAATCCAAGGGGATATTTGTGGGCCTATTCATCCTCCGTGTGGACCATTCCGCTATTTCTTGGTCTTAATTGACGCATCCTCAAGGTGGTCACATGTGAGCCTTTTAGCTACTCGAAACGTAGCATTTGCCCGACTTTTAGCTCAAATCATACAATTGAGAGCCAATTTCCCCGACAATCAAATTAAAAACATCCGGATGGATAATGCGGGAGAGTTCACATCTCAAGCGTTTAATGACTATTGTATGTCAATCGGGATTAATGTTGAACATTCAGTACCTCATGTTCACACACAAAACAGTTTAGCTGAATCTTTGATTAAAAGATTACAAATAATTGCTAGACCACTTTTAATAAGATGTAAACTACCATCTTCTGCATGGGGACATGCTATTTTGCATGCTGCTGCACTGATTAGATTGAGACCAACTGCTGATCACGAATACTCCCCATTGCAACTGGTCTCCGGACGAGAACCAAGTTTGTCCCACCTTAGAATTTTTGGTTGTGCGGTATATGTACCAATATCGCCACCACAACGTACTACAATGGGAGCCCAAAGGAGACTGGGCATCTATATTGGTTTTAACTCCCCGTCCATAATTAAATATTTAGAACCAATGACGGGAGACATGTTTACAGCACGGTATGCTGACTGTCATTTTGATGAAACGATGTTCCCAGTCTTAAGGGGAGATAAGAACAAAGAAAGACTGGTAACACAAGAAATAACGTGGAATGCATCATCGCTATCAAATCTCGACCCCCGAAGTGGTCAATGTGAATATGAAGTCCAAAAGATTATACATTTGCAAAGAATAGCGAATGAATTACCAGATGCATTCACAGACACGATAGAGTGACAAAGTCACATGTACCAGCATCAAATGCACCTGCTCGAATTGAAGTAATCCCAGAAGCGATTACTATACAACGAAAGCGTGGGAGGCCAATCGGTTCCAAAGACAAAAACCCACGGAAACGAAAAGAGCAAAGTAACGCAGTTGGTGAAAACTCACAAAAGGTTATAAATGAAACCCCAGTAGAGGTAGATGTCCTGGAAGAGACAACTATAATTCCAGAGGAAAATGAAGTTTCAGAAGAAACACCGGTACCGAACGAAAATGAGATCTCTATTAATTATGTACAAGATAGTACAATGTGGAACCGGAATAAAACACGTGTTGATGATATATTCGCATATGCTATAGCAACGGATGTAATCAATGAAAATGATTACGTACCTAAAACTTTGGAAGAGTGCATGCACAGAAATGATTGGCCAAGATGGCAAGAAGCCATAAACGCCGAATTGAATTCGCTTGAAAAGCGACATGTTTTCGGACCTGTAGTCCGAACACCCATAGACGTCAAACCAGTAGGTTATAAATGGGTGTTTGCAATAAAGAGAAATGAAAAGAATGAGATTGTACGATATAAGGCTCGACTTGTAGCGCAAGGGTTTTCCCAAATCCCAGGAGTTGATTATGAGGAAACGTATTCCCCTGTAGTGGATGCGATAACCCTTAGGTTCCTAATCGGCCTCACAATCTCTGAAGGACTTCATATGATACTAATGGATGTCGTCACTGCATACCTATACGGGACACTTGAAAATGACATCTACATGAAAATCCCTTAAGGATTAAAATTGCCTGAAGCATTAAAATCAACACCTCGAGATATATGTTCTATAAAGCTCCAGAGATCTTTATATTGTCTCAAACAATCTGGTCATATGTGGTACAATCGACTTAGTGAATATCTCGAAAAAGAAGGACACAAGTCTGATGTAATCAGTCCATGTGTCTTTATTAAAAGATCACTCTCAAATTTCACTATAATAGCATTCTATGTTGATGATATCAACATCATCGGATCTCCTGAAGAGATAGAGAAAGCTGCTCAGTTGTTAAAGAAGGAATTTGAAATGAAAGATCTAGGTATGACAAAATTATGCATCGGACTACAATTTGAGTATCTGTGCAATGGTACATTTGTCCATCAATCAAACTACATCAAGAAGATGTTAGTACGTTTCAACATGGATAAAGCACATCCGTTTAGCGTACCTATGGTTGTCCGACCGCTAGATCCACACAAGGATCCTTATCGCCCTCAAGAAAAAGGCGAAGAAGTACTTGGTCCGGAAGTACCGTACTTAAGCGCGATCGGTGCCCTTATGTATCTTGCAAATAACACAAGACCTGACATTGCATTTGCAGTTCATGTACTAGCGAGATACAGTTCGAACCCAACACGTAGACACTGGAATGGTGTAAAGCATATATTCTGGTATATTTGCGGGACACAAGACTTAGGTCTTTTCTATCAGAAAGATCAAAAGTCCTAACTGGTTGGGTATGCTGATGCCGGATATCTATCAGATCCTCACAAAGCAAAATCTCAGACAGGTTATGTATTCATATACGGTGGCACAACAATTTCTTGGAAGTCGACTAAGCAAACACTTACAGCAACATCATCAAATCATGCCGAATTGATAGCATTGTATGATGCTGGTCGAGAATGCGTGTGGTTGAGATCAATGATCAATCATATACAAGAAGCATGCGGATTAGAACAAATCAAGAAAGACCCAACGATTATTTATGAAGACAACGTTGCTTGCATAGCTCAAATAAGAGAAGGCTACATTAAAGGCGATAGAACAAAGCACATCTCACCAAAGTTCTTCTCAACGTATGACTTACAAAAGGAAGGGGAAATCGATGTTCGTCAGATCAAGTCAAGTGAAAATCTAGCAGACCTGTTCACAAAATCGTTACCTAGAAGCAGTTTCGAGCAGCTATCACATGAGATCGGGCTTCGTAGATTAAAAGACATTAGTTAAATTGAGGGGGAGCATTATACACGCTGTACTCTTTTCCTTGACTAAGTTTTGTCCCATTGGGTTTTCTTAGTAAGGTTTTTAACGAGGCAGCATAACTGGTCCTGCAGTATCGGTTTATCATATAGATCCTGAAGTATCATTTAACATCATCCTGAAGAATGTTGTTAATAGTGTATAATGAATATTATGTATATCTGAGGGGGAGTGTTATAAACCAGATATACAAACCTCCCTCTAATAACCGTTTGGGCAGTTAACATACTTGGTAGTTAACATATTTATGTATATACACTTTCTTGTATTGTATTTGTGAAATCACACCAAAATATTCAATCGAGAACTTCCAGTTAGAATACTTTGTTCCATTTAGTTTCTTATCAAAAACATAAATTTTTTTTTTAAATGTAACAAGTGTTCCTGATCCAAAAGCTTCGAAAAGATTAAAGCCCATTATGGTAAGTCACGCTAAGCCCATAAAAAAGGTGGATGGGTCAAATTTGTGAGGAATATCATTTTGAAAAAAAGTTGGTTTTATTCAAAACAATTTAACAAAAGTTATTATAACTGTTAGGGTGAAGGGAGTGGTGCGGGAAACCACTCGGCAAAGGTGTTTGCCGCGCGGCAACACCGCCGCCGGCCACCTTTGCCGCTCGGTAATCTAACCTCATCGGCAAGGCCTCACCGATTCGACAAAGGTGATTTCGTTTGTGACCGTTGGACTTCATCACATTCAGCCGTCATTTTTTCCGACCAAACAACGTCATCACCTTCAGCCGCCATTTTTTCCGGTGGTGGTGGAGGTGAACGTGATGGAGGTGGAACCGGTGGTGGTGGAGGTGGAACCGGTGGCGGTGGAGGTGGCAGTGACCGGTGGTGGTGGAGGTGAATAAAATAAGTTTGCCACTTTCATTCAACAAAACCACTCCCATCACTTTTCACCAAAAGTTTAAACTTTTTGACATGCTGGCGTGGCACTCTCTGATTGGTCCATTTTAAAGTTTGCCACTTTCACCTGTTTAACCACTCCCTTCACCCTTAGAAGGTATGTTTTGCGTCAATTAGCTTTACAATAAGGTGTAACATTTAAAAGGTAATACTATAAAAGTACTTTTTTTTTGTTTTACATGAAGATTATCACAATTCAACTTCTAATATTGAAACATGGTTAGAATGCACACGCTTATAAATTATGTTAGACAAGAAGTTTGACTTAAACAAGTTTCGTGTCATAAGTATGTAGACAAGTTTATGTCGCGATCAAAATCATGTCTAAACAAGGAGGGTCGAACCTATTGTTTTATGAAACTAAGTCGTTGTTTAGAGTCCCCACAAGACTTGATGCCTCCAAATTCTAACAAAAGGTTTTCTATATCTTTAAATATGTTCATAAATGAAATCTTTCTAAGTTCGCATCATTTAATTTGGTTTGTCGCCCCCATCTTACACCCTATTGGCTATTATTCCATACTCAATCAAACCCAAATTCGTCTTCTGAAATCGATTAAACCCAAGTTCACCGCCTCTACTAAAATCGATTAAAACCGATATCGCATGGGCATAGCTGTATAGTGGTGGTTGGATCAAACGACACCATTTAACATAGAGCGTAGTTGTATAGTGCCAATGAGCTATAGCTCAAATGACATTGGAGGGAAAGTGAAGATTTGGATTTGAGGCAAGAGGTCTCAAGTTCGAATCCGATGCGAGGTCTCAAGTTCGAATCCTATGCGGCGGCGGGTTTCTCCTGGAATTGGAGATGGTAGGCTTGGGCTACCCAGCGTTGTTTGCGGTTGCAGGCGTATGTGATCGCCTTTTGCCGTTAAGTTATTTCATACAACCGAGCTTTTATTTCATTAGCCGTTCAAAAGAATATATATAGAGCTTATTGTGCGGAAATCTAATTGACCCATATAAATAAATTTGGATGAAAGGTTTATTAAATGATTTTATTTTTTGAAATTTAAACTTCATTAAACAAACCCCAACCTCAAAATGAGAATACAAAACCGAACATTACAAATTAACAAACTTACAGCAATTATCCCATGATTTATCCATGGATTTGACACTACTTTATTAAATATGTTTAATCGTCCACAAAAAGGTATTCGTGTTCGAAACTCTCCCTTGACCTTTTTATTTTATTTAGCCTACTTTTTTCCCTTTTAGGGTCGTTCAATTCTTTCAAATCCCAGCCCTAAATTCGTCACACCTACAAATTTTTATTCGATCTCTCCCAGAAGCAACACATTTCACCACTTCAGGCTACAATTCAGGTATTTTTTTCGGGGGATTTTTTAGTTCTTGTTTTGTTTAATTAAATGATGTGTAATTTGTCAGTTCGAGGCATAATTGACCAGCAAAATGTATTCTTTTTTATTGATTCACTAACGCACACCAACTGTTTGCTAAAATGCCTCAGTGAACTGTATGTTGTAGCATCATTAACAAAACTGTTTAGTTTCATGCTACAGTTTAGGTATTTTTTTGGGATTGTTTAGTTCTTGTGCAGTTATTGTTTAGTTCAATTACATGGTGTATAACCTGTGAGTTTGGGGCTAAATTGACCAACACAATGTGTTCTCTTTTATTGATTCACTAATGCACACTAACCGTTTGGTGAAATGCGTCAGTGAACTGTATGTTGTAGTATCATTAACAAAACTGTTTATGAGCTGTGGTAGGCAAAATAAGGATCTTCACAATGATGTTGCCGGTCAGTGATGAACTGGTTAATGTTTTTATAAGTTAAATAATCTTGCTCCTTTCATATGACAAGAATGCACCCTGTGAATGTTCCAGACCTTGTTTCAATCTGTGTTGTAGTGGCTAAGTTTTCAATGGGTAAATGTTAACCAAAGCAAAATTAAATCCATTAGTTAATAATTCGATTAGAGTATTCTCCCCTTTCAATTCTCCCCTTAAATCGGGTTTTTTCTGTCTTTAGTCTTTTACCCAGGACCAAGACCGAATTATATAAAACATGGGACTGAAGACCACCCAATGCAATCGTTTTCAGTCCGGGTATCGGGTTTAATTCGTCCGGGTGTTCAGTTTTCAGGCTACTCGATTTATACTCACCCCAAATAAGACATGAAACTTGATTCTTGACTGAAATTTGTTGTGAAATTTTAGTGATTTTCGTTGTTCTCGATTGAGACTTTAGTGATAAAAACCCGACCCGACTCGAAAAATTTTAACGTCGTGTTGCTAGAAATCTAGGCACTGTAAAAAGTGACCCCTCTAGAAAAAACGTTTTCTCCGCTACTGCGAGTTCGTCGACTTCGTTGGTAATATCTTCTGTGTTTGCTTCGTTGGTAGTATCTCTTATAAAAGTAGTAATCGTGTTAAACCGGTTTGTGTTCGTGTAACCTGTTTATTAACAGGTCCTTGTTCGTGTTTGGGTAATTGAGTCGACTTTGTTGGTAGTATATATACTGTGGTTTCCTTGTCATGTTGTGTTTTGTAAAAGCAACAATTTTACTCAAGCTCAACAAAAAAACTATACTAGTCAACGTGAACAAGCAAATCAACTCGAAATTTAACGAGTTAATTTATACTGAATAGCAATATATAGTGTAAATATTTTATTTTACAGTTTTCATTTTTTTCATAGTGAATCGCTAACAAGAAACAAATCCACTATAGGTCCTTTGTAGGCCAGATTTCATCGTTCTCGAACACTATCTGCTTGGTAATTGTAATTGAGGTTCATCTCTACGGCAATGGATGACGATGCATCCCGCCGCATGTCTACTCGAGCTCGTAAAGTTGCGCCTAAAATGGCAGCTGCACTTGCCAGCACTGATAATCGAACTCAGGTCATTTGATTTCTATTTTAATGTTTCAGTGTCACATGATTCGGTTAACTTAAATGTGTTTACAACAGGCAATTCTCGCTCGTCTTGAAGCGCTCGAGAATGACAATCCTGGAGCTGAAGTCGTAGAACCTAACGATGATGAGGATGCTTCCCTTGATGAAGATGATGATCTGGGTGAGTGATTTTACTCATTCTTATCTCTGAGTATAGTACACGGATGGTCCTTGTGGTTTACAAAAAAATTGGATTTGGTCCCAAGTTTTCCAAAAAGTACACGGATGGTCACTGTGGTTTGCACTTTGTAACGCATTTAGTCCCCAACCAACAAATCTAAAGGTTTTAGCATGTCCAAGTTAGAGACTAAATGTGTTACAAAGTGCAAACCATATGTGTACTTTTGAAAAGTTAGGGACCAAATCCTAAATTTTGGTAAACCACATGGACCATCCGTGTACTTTATTTTTATTTCTTTTAAAACTGAATCATTTTGTGGAATTATTTGTGTAGGAAAACCATGAGTTAGGGTTCCATTTTAGGGGAAATTAATAATGGACACATTTAAAGTTATGAAAGGAGTTCGAATTGACCACATGAAAATTTTGTAATATATACTCAAGTATGCATTTTGCCATTGTTAATCGTATTTGCAGTGTTTCATAAGAAGCATTCCAAAGGTACCAAACGTAAAACTCGCCAAGCCAAAGCACTTGAGACGGCAAAGAAAGCTCCGCGGACGTTCCTTGAGCTCTTGCATGATGTGAGATGAATATATTGTTATATACTTATATATGTAATGAAATATGTATGTTTTGTTTGGTTTAAATCCAAAATCTGATAGTGCTATATATGAAACAGGCAAACCTGGAATCGTTGCCCCCACATGTACCCTCATATTTGAGAGCAGTAGTTGGGCCTCCAAGCTCCACATGCCGCCGTCATTTTTGCACCGTTTGTGGTTTCTCTGCAAAATATACATGTGTAAGGTGTGGGATGCGTTTTTGTGCTGTCCGGTGCCAGACCATTCACAATGACACGCGCTGTCTCAAATTTGTTGCGTAGACTAGTGAAAAAAGCTACTGAAAGAAACCTTTTTATTTCAGAAAATGTCAATGTAACTTGTGTTGACTTCCGTAGGTTTCCCAGCATGTTGTATGCCTTAGTAAAATTTACATCCTAGCATACATGATGATTAGTTGCTATATAACTTGGAGGTGATGGTCAAAAGACTCATTTTTTTAGTAGACCGGGTCGTATATTTTCTGTCAAGTTTTTAGTTGTTTCTAAGACAAGTGTTATGGTCCGTCGAGTGCTACCTAGGCATCACTTTCTCATGAAAACCGCACCCCGCCGTAGTGGTTTGAATGTGAAAGGGGAAATGCGGTTGGAAATACGGCGTGAAGATGTGAAGCATGAATGTTTTTTATTTTTTTGTCTATTAATTAGCCAATAAAATCACATCACTTACCTTTCATCTTTCATCAACTATAAGACCATGTGTAGTGGTGAAGGAAAACCTTCGGGCACTATCCGCCATGTGGTGGTTCAATCAGCAATGAGTCATTATGGGGCGTTTTTCTAAAATGGGTGTAGTGGTATAATGTCCAATAATGTTCCATCCAATGATTACCCAATTATTATTTTCTTTTAATTAAAACCAATAATATTTCGTTGGCAACGGCATGATTGGCCCAAATATCTCGACCCGGTGTTTGATTTGGAATGCCGCAACCCAAATTTTCAAGAAAAACGCCCATGGGGCGGTAGAGGGGCATTATGGGGAGTTTTTTTTGGGAAAAAAGTCAAAAAAACCCTTACTGCGGGTGGTCTAAGTCCATAACACCCCTGAAGTGAATGTGTAAGTGGCACATAAATGGCATCACTTTCACATTCAGACCATCCGTGGTGGTCATGTAGGCGTGAAAAAAAGTGTTACCTACTTGGCGCCACCTTAGAAGGGAAACCACACATGGCTTGAGGGGTATAATGGTCATGTGGTTGAGAAACATTTTGTAATAGTTATCTATTTATTATTTTTAACATTAGTTATAAAATAACATTTAAGACATTAAAACATCTATACAATTTAGATTTTACTATACATACGTTATTATTACTATACATACATTTGCAAGATTTGTCTACAGTACTTTAATCTTATTAGTCCATGTGTCAATATCTCATTGGTCCATGTTTAATTTTTTTTTTTTTTTTACAATTCTGACGATTTCACCAATACTGCTTGATCAGTTCACCATTGGTTTCATCGCCAAACACATTGTCGCCACCGCTTAACCAGCTTGCCAGAGCCTTCGAAATCTTAGATCTGTTGAAAAAATGCGCCTATGCCTTTTCGATCTAACTGGACCCGAGGCATGCAGATGGTGATAGGCTATTGACACAAGGCCGGGTGCCTAAGTCGGGTTGACGGAAAGCCAATTAGGGCCCTGAGCCTCGCCCAGCTTTTGATGAGCTGTCGAACTTCAGAATCACCACAACTGCCTGAGGCGGCTTCCTTTGGCTTGTCAGAGATGCGATTCCAACCCGGCTTGCCTCCTGTTGTTGATAGTTGTCACCATTGCGACCCGGCTTTTCGCCAGATAAAAGGTATATATTTAACTTTTTTTACCAAGTGCCCGCCCTAGTAGCATCGCATCAAAGTTAGAGAGTTCCACTGCGAGGAACTTTGCTACGCGCTATATGTTTACCATATCTGCAGAAGACGACAATGCTTCACTGTGGAAACAATTTAAGAAAAGATTACACGAACAAAACACATGTAGCCCTGAGCGAATAGTAACCAAAGCATCAAATTTAATCTCTCCATTAAAAAGTTATGAAAAGCTGTAAATAACTAAAAAACTCCCAGATATAAAAACTTGATGACATTATATTTAAAATAACAGCAGCATCAAACAGGATTTATAAACTTAATCGTCAAAAATGAAAAAAAAAAAAAACAGTTTCCACCATTGATGAATGCTAAGTTTCTAAAGCCTCTGTTGTTTCTTCTTCCTCTAGCTTGTTGCCCGTTTACTGTAACGAAAAACAGTTTCCACCATTGATGAAAAACAGTAAATAACTAAAAAACTCCCAGATATATGGACGTAGTTTTTAAAAGACTTAGTTTTGCTATTCAAAAAGGAGTAGCGCCGCAGCTTGTTGCCCGTTTACCATCTATGTTGATGTAAATTCAAATGTTTATAAATACATCTATGTTGGTAACCAGAAACTTAAACAAAAGAACAGAAAAAGTTTAGATCATAAACTCGATCAAGGATTTCATTAACTCGAAAACTGTTTCATATACAACCCACATGCTCAGGTATATGTATGATTACAGGACTTGGGAAAAAAGAAAACTAATCAGGTCATAATTACAACTCCTAAAATAACATGGTTTATAATTCCTTAATTTGTATCAAATAACCAAGCCTCAAGAAATTGGCCCAATCATGTGCTCGATTAAGGCCTGCCGCCCCACCCATGTGCTCGAGCGGGACAGCACAGAAGAGATTACGGACCAACACAACAAAAAATGATGTTGCATACATAAAGTTTATGTAAAAAACTATTCACCAACACTAAATAAGAGTGAGTATATTGGACTGCAAACAGATTAACTAGGTAAGGTAAAAGACTGTTTAACATGAAAATCATGTAACATATATATATATATAAACCAAGAATTGGGGAACGAATAGCATACCGTGTTCTGGCCAAGAGAAGCCCGCGAAGCAAGCTGCTGGTCAAAGGTCAAACATTCTCTACCAGCCTTCTCAATACGGGCTCGTGCAATCTCAGTAATTGAGGCGTAACTAAGAATTCACGTACCCTGTTCGAGCTTGAAAAAATGTGCCATTCCGTTATGTTTCGTTATTATTTAAAAAAAAATCAAATTAGTATTGGACTCGATAAATCTAATTCCAAGTGGGCTAAATTCTAAACCATAAAAAATGATTTGTAAATGGGCCTATATTGGAAGTGGTGTGTGTTTACTATTTAAAAAAAAACTAGATTTTTACCCGCCCCGCGTTGCGGCGGCGTGGAAACATGGTGTAGAAACTTAAGTACTTTGATTCTGAATTGTTTTACTATACAATGAACAACCAAATAAAAATCGGCATAGAAAGGTAAGTAACTCGATTACACCATGAGCAAGCAAACCCTATCTGAACACTACAATCAAATTAGAGCACGTCCCAATAAAAAAAGTGAACTCACCGGAATCTTAAAAACCCTAGCCGCCGTGAGTCGCTGTAACCGGTCACCTATACCATGGTGGAGATCCAAATTTCAACCTAAAGTAAGAGAACTTAATCAAGATAAAAGGAATAAAAAAAAGTTTACACCGGAGACCAATCCCCGGAATCCTAGCTCCATCTCTTCCGACGTCGTTCAGTTCCATGGAAGAGCTCCATGCCTGCCGTGCACCGCCGGAGTCTCCACTTCTTTCTCACCTGAACCACACCCCCCCTCTCTCTAAAAGGCATAAAGAGAAAATAAAACTAAATATGAGATTGTGATGGGATATAGCGTGGCAGAAAGACAAGGTGGAAAGTTAAAAGCACACGCAGCAGGCTAAGGAGAGAGTACAAACACAATTCATGAAAATACAACAAAACAAAGCAAAAAATAACCTCAATGCATAAGGTACAAATACAACAAAACAAAGCAAAAAATAACCTCAATGCATAGGAGATGAGTTTTTGCTTCTTGAATCGAAGATGTGTGAGAAATTGGGGGTTTTAAGTGGTGTTATTGAGGGGTTGGTGGGGGAGATGCGCTGGGGATTGGGCGACGGCCGTGGTGGCAGTGTGGGCCGATGATAGTGGTGGTGATGAATAGTGGAAAAGATTCACCACCATCGTCGCCAACCTCTCCCTCTCTCTCTCTCTCTCAAGCTCCTCTTTCTCAGAACTTAACTTTCTCTCTCTATATTCTGATGCTGTGTATTGAAAAGTGAAGTAATGAAAGAAGGGAAAGATGTATGAATCAGAACAACAATTTTTTTTTTTTTTTTGAAAACCACCCCAAGCCCAAGTTACAACCAACCTATGCCTAAAGTTGTTACTTATTTATATGGTTTTAATAACATATATGTATCGGATTTTTTTTTAAATCGCATGTCCCTCTAAATCACGGGCCTTGTGCGGAGGTCCTCCCCGCACACCATGAAAGCCGCCTATGTCAGTAAACCTCAAGGTGATCTTGTCTCAACTACTACAACTATCTTGTCAACTTAATTAAACAACGCCCACTATCAAAATCATACACAAATAGATGGCAATTTCATAACTGATTCACGAGGTAAATAGCACATCCAAACAGCTTCAGAGTTCGGGTGGATCCTTTTCGAAAACTGGTTGGGTTGGTTGGCCTGTTAAAGTATCTACTATTTAGACAAAAAAACTTCTATATTTTTTTTCTTTCCATTTTTCATTATCAACTTATCACACTCATAGTCACCATTAAACACATTAACCTGCTTATAACCCAACAACCCGCTTTTAATTCGTCAACATGCATCGACTCGTTTAAAATAATGGGTTATACGGGCCGTGTTCGGGTTGACCAGAATTTACGTGTGTGCGGTTTAGGGTTGAATCTTTTTACACGAATAATAGTATGAGTCGCATTGACGGTTGCACACTTCAACCCGTCAAACTTGCAGCCCGTCAACCCACCAACCCAACAAGATTGACACCCCTATACTATTACACAGTAGTCTTCCTCAATCCAATCCAATCCAAAATACACAGTTCAAATGGTACAAAAGCAACACAACACTATTAAATGCAACAAACATTATAACACAACTGAAACATTACTATTCATAATATTAACAAAAACAGCATCAACCAAAACGGGAATTGTTTTGGAAACCGGTTTGGTTATAATCTGGTTTCAAGCCGAACCAGTCCTTATCCTCTTACAATCTGGTTTCACGTTGACTTGGCTCAGATTTGAAACCGAGCTGAAAATCTAAGCTTTGGCTTGGCTTGGTTTTAAACCGAGCTGGCTTGGCTCGGATTTTACACCTAGGGCTGTTCATGAGCCGAGCTTGCTCGGCTCGACTCTGTTTTGAAACCGAGATGAAAATCTAAGCTCGGGCTCGGCTTGGTTTGACTCGATCTTAAAACGAAAAATTAATACATAGCTCTCAAAATTCAGTAGTCTAAAATATTATTAAACTAGATTTTATCCCGCGCGCGTTGCGCCGCGGATTCCACCACAATCACCCGATCATTTAACCCCGACACACCCCTCAAGTTTTGTTTTTGCCTTCCCTCTGTAACACAACAATTCTATTTGTTTCTATTTATCAAATAAAAGAGAAACTGCTTCCTACTCCAATAGGTTACATGTAGATAGAACACTTTAGTTACATATTATTAGACATCAAAACCTGCTAAAAAAAAACATATATCATGGATGCCAAACAAACCCAACAAAATTGCATGTTCTTCAAGGGTCCACAAAAAGAAACTACCTGTAATAGATATTGACGACGAGGATCCCCGCTTGGGCTCCTCGTCCGGGCTCATCGCCCTAGATTAGTGGCTGGGCTCGAGCCCACTTGTGTCTTTCTCGGTATGTTTAGCTGGTTTGAGTGGGCCATGTCCTGATAAGCCCACTCTTGGACCAGCCCATTAGGGTTATGGCCCAAATATGTTATTATAAAAGGAAGAGCTCCTTCATCTAAAAAGGAGCAGCCAACCTCTCACAAAACATCAGGTTATCCATTCCTTCCTTCTCCTTTAAGGCTGATGCTTTTCTCCCTCTCTCTAAAATATACTTACATTTGCACTTATAACTATCTTACCACACAAGATACTGACTTGAGCGTCGGAGTGCCCACGGGGTAAACCCCCTCGGGCCCTCTAACTAGAGTTTCATGTGGATGCAGCCTGAGACCCAACACCCCGCAAGAGGAACTGCTCCCGTGGCGACGAGATGACGAACCTGAACCGGAGCTCACCGAATCTAAGGTTAGTACCGCCAAACCCTCTGAACGACCTCAGGGATTTGGGGATTCGACATTGGCGCCATCCGTGGGACCGAGTACAAACGTGTCTCGGTCTCTTCATACAAACGGCTGGATCTGCCCTCCCCGCGATGGTTAGATCTGCATCTCGACTCCGGTCATCAGGTTCTAAATCTCTAAACTTCCTCCATCTATCTGTTAAAGACATTTGAACCGATATAACGTATGGATCTGGGAATTGTCGGAAAACAACACATGTTTTGTATTCAAACTTTTCATCTCCTTTCCAAGAAAAAAGGAAAAACATAGATTCGTAGAACTGTGCATTTTCACCTATATGCTCCTGTATAATTATGAGCTCATATAAAATGATATATAATGAATTCATATAAAATGCATATGAAAGTTAGGTACACATGTTGACATGTACACTACAGATAGGCAAAAAAGGAATTATCAAATCATCTTTTGGATTTGCCCACTAACACCCTTCAAGTTTGATAAAATGCTAAAACACAGGGTATGTGATACTGTTAGAAAATTAGGATGTGCAAATGTTTATGTGAATTGTACAAGTGCATGAGGCATATCCTGTTATCTAAAACAAAAAAAAAAGAAGGGGGTAAAACTTCTCGCCTACTTTTGACAAGATTATAAAAAAAAAATTATTATTGTGATGTTCATTAACAAATGCTTAACGTACAAGCATTGTAAACACTCACTTGGATTCTAAGTATTAGTCCAAAGGAAAAACCTCTTGCCTACATTTTGAAAATACAAAAAAGTAATGTGGAAAAGCTGGACATGAGCTGTCAACAGCTCTTTTAATTTTTTATACAAATTAAAAATACAGTTGATTAGAAAGTCATTAATTACTCTGTCTTCATTTGACTTTTGCTGTTGACAACTAAAAAAGATAAAGGAAAAAGGTTAAGCTCTTATTTTCCCAAGGTGATGTGACTTATCTTTTGAAAAAAAAAAGAAAAAAAAAAGGGGGGTAATGATGCTACACTCTTACCAAAGTAAAATAATAATATTTTACTAGTACAAGGCCCTTCCACCTGGCCCTTTCCCAGGTCCTTCCACAGGGTCCTTCCCCGGGTCCTTCCTCAGGCCCTTCCACCTGGCCCTTCCACAGGGTCCTTCCTCAGGCCCTCCCACCTGGCCTTTCCCCAGGTCCTTCCATGGGGTCCTTCCCCGGTCCTTTCACAGAGCACTTCCTCAGGCCCTTCTACACGGCCCTTCTCCAGGCCCTTTCACGGGGTCCCTTCCACTGGCCCCTTCCTCAGGTCTTTTCACAAGGTCTTTCCTCAGGCCCTTCTGCCAGGTCCTTTTCTAGACCTTAACACAAAACATTTACGCAAGGCCTTTCTCCGAAGTCTTGCATCGTACACCACTTCTAGACACAGATTTATTGTTCCCATTACAACGTTGTTAGGATACGTGAGCTACCCCCATTTAACGATATGATGATCACATGTCTTCACAAAATAAAACATGAGGCACAAGTACTTCTACACACAACACAACATGATTAACACATAAGTAAATTGATCTTTGGTATGACTTACCTCTTTGAAAGTGTTTTCGTGGCAAGTATCGAAGCATGAACATGAACAACACAAGAAGCTATTAGTCACGACCTACGGGACAGGTCAACGAAGGCTAGTATTGGACTGGATGAGGTGCATCCAAGAAACAGGGCATGATCTTTGAAAAGACACTAAAGGATAGTGGTCACCTAAAATATCCTTAAACATGGATATAGCTTTGAAGAAAGCAACACAACGTTAGCGAAAGCAAGAAACACCTTTGTGCAACATTGAACTGGGGGACTAATATGTCTAGGGGGATATTGTGGGACAGAGTCTTTGCTAACCTCGAGCTACTCTCACTCAACAAGGAATCGTATGCTAATCTGCCAGATACATCTATCAGCTATATCCTTGCATGCTATCGTGTCTCGGATAAATACGTCACTCATTAGATGTGATCATAATTTAGAAGACTTTCGATACTCATCGAAAGTGACTATATTCTTCATTCACAACCGATGGTCTAGACAGACGGGCTCAAGGACAGCCTATTTTATAAGATTCAGTATGACCAACTACGCTTGACAACACTGAACTGGGGAGCTAGCATGGTATAACACCATGGGATCCCACATTGAAGACTTCTCGAAAGGATCTTTATTTTTGTATTACCTCCTCCAAAAAGGATTAAGACCCTCCATAAGTTCTCATGTTCGAAGATCTGAACAACAAAAGAAAAACAAAAAAAAAAAAAAAGAGGGAAGGGGCATGGACTGCCTTACAAATTCCTCCACTTGAAGAAAGGAAAAGTTTGGGCTGTGTGTTAGGCTCCTTCTCTGAAGGAAAAAGAATCCATGGACTACATTACTCATCCTCCACTGGAAGAAAGGAAAAGTCTGGGTTGTGTATTTGGCTCCTCCCCTGAAGAAAAAAGAATCAGAGGATCACGTTATCAATCATTCACTTGAAAAAATGAGGAGTCTGGGCTACGTAGTTGGCTCCCCTCCTGAAGGCGAAAGAATCGTCGGGCTACGTTACTAGTCCTTAAGGAAAATCCAGACGCTCGGAAGACTTCTTGGACTACGCTGTTAGTCCTTGAAGAAACCCTGGACGGTCCTTCCTTGAAAAAGGAAGAACCCTTGAGCTGCATTATTAGTTCCCCTCTTGAAGAAGGAAAGAACCTGAGCAGGACAATACGAGAGGTAAGTTCCCAACACTCATATTCTGAACTTTAGATGGAAATAAGCTCCCTCCATCAGCTCCCATCTACAAAGATACTACAGGGAAAAAGAAAGAGGGTGAAACCTTAATAAGAGCATTTTCGCTCTAAGAGGAAAGTGAAATCCTCCTACGATCTGTCGTGCTCAAGAAACCCTTATCTGCCGGAACAAAACAATATTCTCTCCTAAAGGCTAAAGCATTCTGGAAGTCCCTTCCATCAACAAGAAAATCCCTTCTCTTGCGGATAAGGTACCTCAGCAGTCGCTTACAAGAACAGGAACATATACTTTCCATGGAATTACGTCCAGGAAAAGTTCCTTCCGAGATTATGAAAAATATCCCATTCCCTGGGATCAAGTGTTTTAGAAGTCCCTTTCATAAACAGGAATATACCCCTTCCTCGGGACTAAGTCTTGAAGAAATCCCTTCCAAGAATAGGAAGAAACATATCCCTCCCTCGGGATCCAATCCTAAGCAAGCCCCTTCCTAGAATAGGAACATATCCCTCACTCGGGATTCAGTCTTGAAGAAACTCCTTCCAAGAATATGAAATGATGAAGTACAAGGGCCGTTCGGTCATTAATCAAAAGTTGAATTGAATGAAGATACAAGACGAATATGAAGTAAATGAGTTTGGGGTCCAATGTGTCATTATTTGAAACTTAAATGTGGGAAGTAACTAAAGTGGGAGTTTCACGATGAGGATTAGTATTTCTGGGGATTAAGTCTTGGAGGAGCCGCCTCCGAAAAAATAAAGATGTCCCACCCTATGTGATTAGGGGTCTCGTAAGTCTTTTCAACAAACAGTAACAAGTTTCTCCCAAGAAAAGGAGGGTGTCCCCTCCCGTGGGATTAAGTATTGCAGAAGCCTATTCAACGAACAGAAGTGCACCCAGCTACGGGATCAAGTGTTGATGAAGTTCCTTCTAAGGACGGGAAAGTACTCCTGTCCCTGGGATTTAATATCTGAGAAAAATCCTTCTTGAGAAGTGCACCCAGCTACGGGATCAAGTGTTGAGAGCCCCCTTGACGAGGGACTTCGAATCTGAAGAATCCCTTCCTTGAAAAGAAAAGATCTCCGCCACAGGTCTGTGTTTTAGAAAGTATCTCTCCAAAGAAGAGGAGCCTCATCTCGGGGTCGCATACGTTTGAAGAAGTCTCTCCAAGAGGAGAGGGTTGCACATTCCATGGGCACCCATCTTTAGAGAATTACAACAACTCTCCAGGGCAAGGAGGTCCCCAGGACATGGAACCTCATGCAACTTAGGAAGTATTACATATGAGGGGTTTATCCCCAGGAAAAAGGCCAAGAGCCACTTTTGTAATATTCAAACTATTAATCTGGGGCTCCCCCAAGAACAGATCTTTTGTAACAACTTATGCTGGGAAGTTTAACTCCCAAGAAGTAAATGACAAATGGACAACTAATCTGTCCTCTTTTGGCAAAATAACAGGTATTATAACCTGGCATACGTGCCCAGGAACGCTATAAACCTAGCCAACAAATAAACACACGTGTATAGGGTATATCAAACATACCAAAAGCCCGGCTGTGGGGCAAAACAGGGTCTAGCTAACCCAAAGAAAGCGGACAAAACAAGTCAAAAACATAATATCACATTATCAACTTGTCCAGCGATTGGCCTCGAACAGACAATCGCGCTTTAACAACCCAAGCAGGTTACGAAGCAAACTTGTACAAAGCTTTAACAACCCAAGCAGGTTACGAAGCAAACTTATATAAAGCTTTAACAACCCAAGCAGGTTACGAAGCAAACTTGTACAAAGCTTTAACAACCCAAGCAGGTTACGAAGAAAACTTGTACAAAGCTTTAACAACCCAAGCAGGTTACGAAGCAAACTTATATAAAGCTTGAACAACTCAAGCAGGTTACGAAGCAAACTTGTACAAAGCTTTAACAACCCAAGCAGGTTACGAAGCAAACTTATATAAAGCTTGAACAACTCAAGCAAGTTACGAAGCAAACTTATATAAAGCTTCAACGACCCAAGCAGGCTACGAAGCAAACTTATATAAAGCTTTAACAACTTAAACAAGTGACAAAGCTAACTTATATAAAGCTTCAACGACCCAAGCAGGCTACGAAGCAAACTTATATAAAGCTTTAACAGCTTAAACAAGTGACAAAGCAAACTACAGAAAGTTTCAACAACCCAAGCAGGCTACGAAGCAAACTTGTACAAAGCTTTAACTACTTAAACCAGTTACAAAGCAGACTTATATAAAGCTTTAACAACTTAAAAAGTTACAAAGCGACCCATAGAAAGTCTTAACGGCTTAAACATGGTACAAAGAAAATTCATGAGAAAGTTTTAACAGTTCAAGCAATACAAAAACCCTCATTAGAGGAACACAATACAAAGAGTACAACACGGTAAATAAGGCATCCCGGTCGATGCCCTTTGAGAAATTACTCTCGAACGAGTACTTTGATTAAAATGCATCTAAGAAGTACATGCAAAGACGGTCTAAATAGCATAAACGCTATAAAAAAGCACCATCGAACAAGTGCATTGGAAAAAAGTCGTCAAGGAGGCATAGATTGAAGTAAGGTATTGTGCTACCCTACTTAAGGGGTCACCTGGCTATTTTAAGTACTAAATGCAAGGTCACCCCAAGAACAAGTCCTGCGCCCATTCATGAGTGAATAGACTGGGACTAAGGATGACTTGACGACGAGGATCCCCGCTTGGGCTCCTCGTCCGGGCTCATCGCCCTAGATTAGTGGCTGGGCTCGAGCCCACTTGTGTCTTTCTCGGTATGTTTAGCTGGTTTGAGTGGGCCATGTCCTGATAAGCCCACTCTTGGACCAGCCCATTAGGGTTATGGCCCAAATATGTTATTATAAAAGGAAGAGCTCCTTCATCTAAAAAGGAGCAGCCAACCTCTCACAAAACATCAGGTTATCCATTCCTTCCTTCTCCCTTAAGGCTGATGCTTTTCTCCCTCTCTCTAAAATATACTTACATTTGCACTTATAACTATCTTACCACACAAGATACTGACTTGAGCGTCGGAGTGCCCACGGGGTGAACCCCCTCGGGCCCTCTAACTAGAGTTTCATGTGGATGCAGCCTGAGACCCAACACCCCGCAAGAGGAACTGCTCCCGTGGCGACGAGATGACGAACCTGAACCGGAGCTCACCGAATCTAAGGTTAGTACCGCCAAACCCTCTGAACGACCTCAGGGATTTGGGGATTCGACAGATATGCATCTCAAGTAAAACTACCTTACAATTAATTGATTCTCACGTATTAGAATCTTTAATTTGTGTTGGGTGTCTGCCACTTAATTTCCTTCATCAGTCTCTTTCTATCGGTCTCTGTTTGAGAATAAAATGTAGTTATTTAAATAGATACGCGCCTTGGTCGTTGTTCAAAAAAATGTACACACCTTAGTCATGTGTGAGTGATATTTGGTGCAAACCACGTGTCGACTTTGATTAGGGAGTCTAGTGCAATCTTGGATGCTAGCAGTTGAAGAATGATGACACCTAAAGAAGCGAAATTTGGATAGCTTTGTTGCCCTACTTGAACCAGAAGTCTTGTATTTTTAACTTAATAAGGGCAAAGCCAATGTTGGATAGATCAATAATCATATTTATATATGGATCTTGACAATAGTCAAATCTATGTATACTATTATAGAATAGCTTCCCTTTTTTTATTATTTTAACGGGTAACAGCTAGTATGATGCTAGAGCCTAGACACCACATCACCAACAAATGTTTACATGCTTAGACTTTCCAAGTCAAACTCACTATTTTCAATTTTAAATTAGTCCTACAAATATCCAAAACATTTGATCCATAACTTTCAGTTTTACACAAATGCACATAATAAAATACACATGCTAAATTCATTTTAAGGACATTAATTTATGTTTTGATTTGAAAAAGTAATATGAAAGGTTGACCACAAAGGTCAGCGCGTAAGGTTTTCACTTTTGAGCTTACCTGGTGGCCTTTTTTTACCAATCACCAGCAAGAACAATTTGATCTCTGGCAGGGAAAGGAAAGAGGACCGGATCTGAGGGCGGCTGTAGATTTTCGTGTCGCCATAGCCTCTGGCGGCCTTTTGAAGGCCAAGTGACAGGAAGTAGAAGAAGCTACCAATCTGATCCTTCGTTTGAAGCATGTATTTAAATTGTTGCCCAGAGGGATCGGGCAAGTTGTACCATAAGTACCATCCTGCATTGAGTTTCTTCCGTGTTGTGACCCATTCCTGAAAATAATAAGGTTAAGGATAGGTTATTTATTTTTAAAACGACTAACTCACACATCTTCTAGATCTACACCAATGTACTCTTTGATACTCCTAGGCTACAAGCCCTTTAGTGGGTCGTGTTATGTATTCGTGGATTCTACATTCTTGATAAGATATTAAGTCTTGGTTATGAGTTGGTGTCTTGGTGACTTGTACATTCTTAGTACACTTAATGGGAAAGTTATGGTCCTTAGTCATGTATGGTGACCTGTACATTCCTAAATTATAACATGACACCAAGAAAAAACATCGTCACAAACATTCCTAAATATATATTTCACTATTTATCATTTACCTGAAAATATCACTTGAGCCCCTTGGTCAGAACCCTAGAAAACTGCTTAGCCATTGCTTGAATCCCTTTATCAAAACCATAGGTCAGTGCTCCGCCTGTCTCTAATGTCAACCACCATGAACACCCAAAACAAATTGATATTTTTTTCCAAAGCAGCCACCCAGTTCATTTTATGATGCCCGGTGGTGGTGAGCAGAGTTCGATAAATCAGCAGAGACCACCCGTTTATAATCAAAAGAAACAACGGAATCCATAACGGTGCTTTAAACTCCTGCAATATCAATTAACACAATCGACGTACAGCAATAAATTAATCGATTTCAATTTCAGCAGTAATCCTTCTCTGCTATGCCATGTATACCAAGATATCCGTCAATTCTTAAGTTAAAACTTTAACTAAACCTATAGATGCATCCTAAATTTAACAGAAGTATAATGCAAAATAACGTTCCAAATTTCCATAAATAAAAAATTACAGATCTGTGAAGCCAAGTGCATAATAATAATAATGTCCATAAATTAAAGAAAAAAATTCGTACATTAGCTGCAAAATCAGTCGTGGTCCAAGAAATAGCATACAAACAAAAGGAAACAACAAAGTAGCATAGAAAACAATTAATTAAAAGTTAAAACCTAAGAGTATATGAAGGATTTGAAAAGAAAAACAATATGAAAGCTTTAATCTTGGAAGATGAACATGGGTTATTATTCAAGATTATGTAATTATGTATTACTACCTGAAGAAGATCCATTTACTGGGTGTGATTGAATAGGAAGAGACGACGGTGGTGATGGAGGTGGAGGTTTATAAGTCCAAAAGCCTAAAAAGGTTTCACTCCATAAATTAGAATATCACTTTCGAAATACTCATAATATTTTTGTTTACATTGCAAAACTCCAAAGCTAAACACCAAATAAAACAAAATAATAGGGGTGAAGAGAGACGTACCCACATTCCCAAACCATTTACACCTCCTCAAAGGTATCAATTTCATTCTTCATTTCGACTTCTCACCGACATCAATGGCCACTCAACGTCCAAAACAGAGTAAACCAAGACTCACATCACACCCACAACACAAACCCCGGGTAGTTCCATACAGATAACAACGCATCATCCTCGCCGAATACAAACAAAAATCGAAAGAAATAATAGAATATAGAAGCACGAATACATACCCGTTAAACGACACCAAAGAAGATGTCGAGAAAATCACCCTCGTCGCCGTATTGTCGGTAACAGATGGTCGCCGGGTAGTTTATCTGGTGGCCGACATAGAAGCACGAATACATACCCGTTAAACGACACCAAAGAAGATGTCGAGAAAATCACCCTCGTTGTCGTATTGTCGGTAACAGATGGTCGCCGGGTAGTTTATCTGGTGGCCGACGTTCATCTCCAGACCCCTCTCTCATTAACCCTAGATTTTAACCCTCTATTTCTGCGAATGTGAAAAGTAAAAAGGAAGAAATAATCCAGGACACGTAGCAAAAGGGCAACAACTCAAAAGGACAGGTGTAAACTTGAAGTAATGACACAGTTATTTAATATCACTGAACCAACAATGGAAGCAAACGTACAACCTAGATGAGCAAAAAACTCCTTTTATGCAAATGGTACAACCACCATAAGCCTAATTGTGTTACAAATTTATAATATATAATAGTTCGAAAGAACGTATCCAAAATAAGTTTAACCTAATATATTGCAAGCCAAAATCAAGTTCAACGACACAAAATAATTTTTAAATTTCAACGAAATACAATATTAGTTAATTAGCATGGTAATCAACCTTCAAATATGTCATTAGATATCAAATTACACTCCAAAATAAATGTAAATAATAATCATCAATTTCTTGTAATATATTGCAATGTATATAAAAATAAAATATATTATAATTAAAATAATTCGAGCTAAGTCGAGCCGAGTTACCAAGCGAGCCAATCCGGCTCGTTACGAGCCGAGCCGAGCTAGGCTCATTTTCTAACCGAGCTGAGCCGGCTCGGCTTAGTTTCAAACCGAGCGAGTTTTTTCTAAGCTAAAAACGAGCGAGCTCCGAGTCACGAACTTTTTGGACAGCTCTAATTACACTTTAGTAGGGATGCACAAATCGGTTTCTAGGCCTAAACTAGTTTGGGTTTTGTCAAACCTGGCCAACATTGGTTTTTGGGTCAAATCAGTTCAGCTTGAACCCGGTTATAACCGGTTCCGTATGAAACCAACAACGATGACCTAGCAGATTAAATAAAAGTGACCGAGCAGACAAATATAATGTGGGCTGAGTCCGGCCCATTTAAGTGTAAAGCTTCATGTCCGGCCCATTTAGAATACCCTCCTTCCCAATCCCCAATCTCTTCAACCAACCTTGTAAGTCTTAACAACGACAGTCTCCGATCGAACTTTCTGGAGCATCTCCGATCAAATCAATCTCTCAAACCAGAAGCTACTCGAAAAGATGGCCCGCTCCTTCTCAAACGCCAAACGTCTCTCATCCTTCTTCGGTGATCAGCTTTCAGTCGTTATCTCCAAGTAAGTTAACCTAAATCCGTTTCACTTTCTCAATACTTGCATATAACAGTTGCATACACTCAGATCTGAACATGTTATCTTATTATTTGCTTGAATTTTCAACACAATCGCTTAACAATCACATTTCGATATCGTTTTTCAGGCCTAAATCTGTTTCGTTTTATCGTTATTTGCATGTAAAGTATGCATATAGCCAGATCTGAATATATTACGTTCATATATTCGATTCATGTGCTTTAATTTTGAAATTAATCGCTTGACGGTTACGTTTTGGTATTGTTTCTCAGGCGAGGACTCGCCGCCGTACCACACGGCGGTGCAACCGCCAGCGCCGCTGCAATCATGAACAAAGGAAGCGCAGAATCGACGAAACCGGCACCTAGGGTTTCAGAATTTCGATCGAATCAGGTTTACTCTTTTCTGAACAATATCCACCCGTTCTCATCATACGGTAGTGTTTACAAGTCACAGATCCCGTCGATGTTATCATTTTCCAGTAGATTATCTACTGCTGCAACTCCGTCAGTTGCGAGTTCCGTAACTAGTCATGCTAGGCCGTTATCGCCTCATCTTTCGATTTACAAGCCGCAGTCGAATTCGATGTATTCGATTTTCAGTAGAATCGCTGCATCGATAATATCCGGTGTTGCCTTGCTGTTCTATTTTCTTTACATGAAAACAGGATTGATTTGCTTCACCTACAACAGTTTCTACCAGCTATTTTACGGAGTGTCTGGATTCACTGAGTTGATCTGCTATTCATCGGTTCCTCTGCTTCTCCTCCATATCATCCATACAGTGAAGCACTGAGTTTGATGGATTTGATGATTTAATAGGGGGATTGTAGTTCTTGTTTTTGGTTTTGTTGTTGCTTTGCTTTGAATCAAAGTAATAAGTATATGCAGACTTCTTGTACTTTTTATCTTCTTTGTTTGCTGAATAAGTGTATGCTATGCTTGTTTGATGCAAGGGATGTCTATAGCAAAGTTAATTGTTCTTATGGCACAAGAATTCTACAATTTTCTTGATTTGTGTGTTATGAGTGTCTCAAAACAAGGCATCCTGGAGTTGATCAAATGGCAGGTTAGTTTTCCATATGATTTCAATAAAAGTTCTGGTTAATGGTGGCATTATTGATTAGTGTACATCATTTGCATTCCTTAGAACACTAAAGACTAGGGGTATGGACTATAGCGAAGTTTTTGTCGGACGCTTGTATAAAGCATCTCTGATTTGTTGAGTGCTTACGGGTTACAACATTGAACTTCCAAGTGCAGATTGCAGAAGTCGGTAGAACTTTATTGCTAATTTTTTTTATTGTTTTAGCCCTGTTAATTAGGTATTTTGTGTTTAGTTATAGAGATGTCGAATAAATGATGCTGGTGTAGGCATTGTAGTGTTGACTCTTTGAGGCCGCTTCTTGTGGTATTTCTTTTTTCAAGATCGCCGTGATAGTAACCATTCATTTTGACTTTTAGACTATTAGTATAGTTATACGGTGATAGTAATGTTCATGTCAGATAGGATTTTATTTCTATAGCCATGAGTACGCTGTGTGCAAACAAATTTCATGTATCCACTATATGTTTGCGTGTTGTAAATGTATTGGATACCTGATCCACTTTATAAGAAAATTAAACATACAGGAAAATTATGTATAAATGTGAAAAGTTATACACCTCTGCACATAAAATGGGTAAAGGTGGGTCTTTTTTGTACTCTTCAAGGCATTTTTGGTTATACATGAACATGGTTATAGTTGTAAGACTTCCCTGACATGGATAATGAAGCATAAATATCTGAAAAGTGATTAGTTTTGTGATTTTCTATAATTAGTACAGCAGAATGCTCAATCAACCAATATTTAGTCAGTCTTTAGTTATTGCACTTTTCTGGTGGTTGGTGTTTAGTTAGGTTATATGGTGATTAGGTTGTTGGTTTACGTGTCCTGCTGTTGAAATTTTGTAGCTTATTTTTCTCAGCTAATTTGGGTTAGAAGCTCAGACTTTTTGGTCATCAAGATGAGGTTTCATTATCTGCATATATATTTTTTTAGGGCTTGTGACAGTACAAACTAAACTATCAGTTCGGTCCCAAACCGACGCCAGTGCATACAGAAAGTGTAAAATAAAGTTTTCGTTAGTTTGATCAGACATGATGGACTGTTGGCACCAAGTGTTGCCTTTTAGCGGACATCCCAAAATCAATGACTGGAAGGTTTTTTTGGAACAAACTTGTCTACTTACTGCTAAAGTTGGTCCATTTTTCGATCAACACTTTGGATACCAACACAAATTGAATTTACTAGCACCTTCGCGGTATTTTGTATCTAAAAAATGGTTTGCAAAACATTTTGGCCAAAATTGTGTATGTTAAAAATGTTATTTATTTTGTTCATATACATGTGTGTAAAAATATATAATTAGTTTTGTTTTGTTTTATATAAACGAGTTGGTCTGAGTTTTTTACAAGCCGAGCTCACGCTCAATATTTAAGCTCATTAAGATAAACGAGGAAGTGGCTCAGGTCGACTCATTTACAGCTCTACCTTAGGGCAGGGTCGAGAATGAATGCTTAGATTATCAATGAGAAGGTGAGATGAATGACAAGTAATGTTAATCTCATTCCTAGACCAACTGGTCTATCAATAGCCTTTTACCTTAGTAACTACTAACACCATCACTCTTTACTTATGAGATCACGACGCACAAACTGGTTATAACCAACAATTCAAGATGAATCAAAGTTAATAACTACTCTAGTTATACATGTTGCGTTCTACTTGTGCCTGATTTGTGCAATGAAACATCAAGCATCATTTTCAAGACACCTAACATAACTATTCATCATCTTTATACAATTTTAGTACCATGATTACTTATGATACTTGTTTTGGTCAAAAATCACACAAGGATAATGCAACCAAATCTGATTTTGTGAGGAATGATGCTTGGTTAATTGTATGAACGACAAGTATATGAAATCAATGATGAACACCGAGATTTATACGAGGAAAAAGCCCTTGATCTTTAGAAGATCTCCGGCATAAAAAACCTCGGGTGATGGAAACTACCGATCACCAACTATATTGCAAAAACAATAGTGATCCTTGTACAACTTCGGAAGAAAACGAGCTCAAAACATTGAATTTCTAGTGTAAGTGTGTGTTTTTTTTGCTAAGTGTTTGCAGAGAATTCGTGTGTTGTGTGTATTTTCTCAGATGTGTACGAGTTGTGCCTTAATTGAGCTCATTTTCCCCTTAAAAGACAAGAAAAAATCAAATAACTAACTTCCCGAAAAAGGTGGAAGTCACCCATGACCACCACCAACGGTTATTTCTTCAATATGCACGTGCCTAAAAGCATATTCCACGAGATTCCAGCAAAGAAGTGGTCCACTACGTCCATTACCTGCATTTACACATTAAAAACGTGCAAATTGTAAGTTCTGTTAAGGATCCTGGATCCTCAGACGCGTGATACTCAGACTCGTGATCCTCAGACTCGTGATCCTTAGACTCTGGATCCTCAGACTATCTGCATCATCCATTAAGGATCCGTGATCCATGCTCATCCTCAGGATAAATGATCCTTAGCATAAAATGCATGCCCTAACAATTGCCCCCAATATGGCAGTTGTGATAAGGATTCACAGCTGTCATATTTCCATCAGAAGCGGACTAGCCGTTGCTGCTGGTAACTAGTCGCGACACTGCCTGTCGTTACTGGTAAGACCTGCATCACCTGCCACCAAGGAAAAGCTTGCTGCTCTCAGAAGGCTTGATCCTGCAATAAGGTCATTCACGACAAACACCCAAGACTCACAAGAAGTATCATCAGGTTCTGTCACGATGTCAAGTAAGTATCCTGTTTTTTGTATAGTTAAAAATTTAAGTAAATGGTTAAATAGAAATAGGATAAGGATACTTATCTGTTTTGGATGTGCAGGTGCTGGTAAATCCTCAAAGTCTGCCTCCAAGTTCAGTGTGACTGATCTTGACAGTGTACGATCCACCAAGAAGAAGGCCATTGCAAGCCCTAGTGTCTCGATCCCCAAGGCACCCACTAAGGGAAGAGGTGGCAAAAAGAGGAAAAACTCTGAAGTTGAGGATCTACAAGGCCTGCCACTGATCCGCCATCAATTCCTCGAGTACTTCAATGACGTGAGGATCACTGATTCCGCCTAGGTATCCTTCTTATTTGAGGATCACCTGATCTTGAACTGTGCTCTATCTTCTTTGCAGAAATTTGCTGAGATTGAAGACTATGTTGGGAGCGTTGAGGAGATTCTGACGATCGAGGCTGGAGGCAGTGGAAAGGATCATGGTGGTGAAGCTAGTGGAGCTGGAGATGGTGATGCAGCAAAGGTGTAGGCTGCATGATTGGGCGATGATGGACACTTCTAGACATAACCGGAGCCCAATCAAATTAAGGGGGTGTTTGGCCTGGTTTTTATTTTTTGGCTTATGCTTATATTTTGAAGTAGCTTATAGCTTATTTTCTATCATTTGATAAGTTTTTTTTAAGTGTTTGGATTAGCTTATATCTTATTTTCTATCATTTGCCTTTACACAAATAAGGTTTTTCAAATAAGCTAAAAAACCATCTTCAAATAAGCTTCATCAAATTAGCTTATATAAGCTAATAAGCATAAGCTTAAAAAACTAAACCAAATACCAAATTAAGCTTATTTTGTAAAGGCAAATTGGATTTAAATAATCCCAACTCACTGTTATTGGCCAATAATAATCCAAACTCATTTAATCACCAATAATAATCTGAACTATTCACTTTTGTTTGTAAAATACTCATAGTTAAAAAAACACTAACTAGGTTAAAAAAATTGCTGATGTGGCATCTGATGTGGCCCTTTTAGCTTATGTGTCATACGACGTGGCAGTTGATGTGGCATTTTTTGATGAAGTGGCAACTGATGTGGCAGTCTACGTGCCATTTTTCGATGACGTGGCCGCTGATGTGGCAGTCTACGTGACATTTTTCGATTACGTGGCAACTGATGTGGCGGGTGACGTGGCAAGCCACATCAGCAATTTTTTTAACCTAGTTAGTGTTTTTTTAACTAGGAGTATTTTACAAACAAAAGTGAATAGTTCGGATTATTATTGGTGATTAAATGAGTTGGGATTATTATTGGCCAATAACACTGAGTTGGGATTATTTAAATTTAATTTGCCTTTTGTAAATAAAGCTAAAAAAAAGCTATAAGCTTTGTTAAAAAAGCTAGGCCAAACACCCCCTAACTTACTTCCAGATCCATCAACATAACTCTGTTAACACTATTTCCAGATGCTAAATCTCCCTAATTAAGATCCAATCAAATCAAAACCCTTAAAATCAACAAACCCCCAAATCATAATGCCATCAATCATCATCTTCACATCCTTAATCCTCTTAATCTCATCACCACCACTCACCACCGCTAACGGCGGCGATGACGACAACTTCACCGCCTATGACGTCATCGAATCATACGGCTTCCCAAGAGGCATTCTCCCGATCGGCGTCACCGGCTACGAACTGGACAAATCAACTGGTAAATTCAAAGCGTTCTTCAACGACACCTGCAGCTTCTCGTTAGAAGGTACGTATGATCTGAAATACAAATCCACTATTGGAGGAACCATTTCGAAAGGTAGGTTAACGAATTTAACTGGAGTTAGTGTAAAGGTGTGGTTGTTTTGGTTGAATATTGTTGAGGTTTATGTTACTGATGATGAGCTAGGGTTTTCGGTTGGGATTGCTTCTGCTGGTTTTCCGATTGGTAATTTTGAAATGTGTCCGCAGTGTGGGTGTGGGATGGATTGTGATGGTGTGGTTGGTAGTGATCGGGGTCAGGAGGTAGGGGGGAGTAGATCGAATTCTTTGTTTCGTCGGTTTAGAGGTCGAGTAGTTTTAGTATTTGCGGTTCGAATAAAACTTGTATGTTTGGAAGGCCTGCGATTATTCTCAATGAATCATGCTTTGAATTGGTAATAAGTTTATACATGATCGCTGTTATCTTATGATGTTGGTTAATTTTGATATAGAGAGTAAATGTTTGTATATTATAGGTGGGGATTAGAGTTTAACTGTAATCACTAAGTGGTATTAGTACCCTACATTTTTAAGATCTTCATTACCAGTTGTGGTTATGAACTTGGTTTTAAAAAGGCGCGAGGCGCAGCTTCTAGGGCTTTTTCGCTCAGCGACGTGTGTAGTTACAAGAAGCGCCCAAAAGGCACAGATTTTACGGTTTCTTTGGGGGCTTTTTGGCCTGAGGCGCGCGCCTCGTGTATCTGAGGCGTTTTACTGCAGAAAAATGTTGTACCTTGGGTTTTTTGACTTGTACATGCAAGTAAAATGGTATAAAAGCCTTATTTATAGCTATATTTTGGTTAAAAGAAGCTAAAAACCTATGGGATATGTATGGGATATATAAAAAAATTATATAAATACCTTGCGCCTCGGGTACGAAAAGCTCACTGCTTTTGCTCTTTGCGCTTCACGCTTCAATTTTAGACCTCGTCGCTTTTGTGCGTCTATCACTTTTTAAAACCGAGGTTATGAACAATTTTAGTTTCTTTGGATATAGAGGAAGGCGGTTGGCGTAATTTGCTTAACACGCAAGAAAGAATCTACAAGGTTGAAGGAGTTGTTTCTTCTTCATATTTTTTCATGAAAGTTTTACTAATCATCTTGACGAGGTTTGTAATCAGCTTATAAATCCAGTAGCAAATATGCGATGCGTAATTATACGAGCAAGACATAGAAGCAAATGACATATAGTGGTTTCGATGGATGTTAATAAATCTACCTTACGTCTATTTCTTGCTCTTCCATTAAGAGTTTTGCTAGCCTTCTCTCTAAACATCACCCTAAACTTCTCAATAAGATAGGAATTTTCTTCATATGGAAGAGATAACAAGAAGGTCATCATTTTCAAAAAAAATGACAATCTTTACACAAATTATGAAGCCGAATTTGTATAAGTTGTTTGCGTAATGTTATGAAGCCGAATGCTCTAATTAACAATGTCATACCCGTTAAATATTACACAAATTATGAAGCCGAATTTGTATAAGTTGTTTGCGTAATGTTATGAAGCCGAATGCTCTAATTAACAATGTCATACCCGTTAAATAGAGAAGTGTCATTGTTGTCGTTTAAGTACAAGCTAATAAAATCGAAATAAACGAATCAGTAGGTTTTAAGCAAACTAAATAGAGAAAAATGCCCGGATAGTCCATGTGGTTTGCTCATTTTTCATCTTTAGTCCCTAACTTTATAAAATTATAGCTATAGTCCCCAACTTTTGCAATTTCGTTCTCAGATAGTCTCTGGTGTGGATGGGGGTTAGTTTTCTTAGTTAAGTGACTGTGAAATTACCTAAATGCCCTTCATATTAAAATATAACAATTAAAACATTAAATCAAAATATATTAGATATGAGATATCAGGTGGGCCCACATTTTTTTACTTAAAACCTAAAACCACCCTCCACCGCCTCTAACCTCCGCCTAAATCAACCCCTACACTTATCCTACCACCGCCTCCACCTTACCACTGTTCAAAAAATTGAAATGGCTTTAGGATCTCCATATTTATTGGAGATTCAGGGTAAAAGTTGGCTACAAAGCCAACTTTTCCTACAAAATGTAGGAAGCCATATCCTTGTGACATGTGCCAATTAGATATTTTTATCAAAAGGGCATGATAGTAATTTGATAATTATTTTAATTATGGAATTTATCATATCCTAAACTAACTAATGAGAATTTTAAGGAAACTAAATATCTCTTTGATTTCAAATGCGAATTAATGATTATAATACAATCGCTTCAACATATTCACATTAAATTCGTATTTCATCTAGTTTGTCACATTGTGTTTTATCACTAAAACACACTTCTATGAACACACCTACGTTGTGTTTTAGCATCCGGTAACTGATTCGTCACGTTGTGTTTTAGCAACCAATAACTGATTCGTCTCGTTGTGTTTTAGCAGTCAATAATTGTAACTGGTTTTATCACATTGTGTTTTATTATAAACAAATTCTTGACGTTGTGTTTTAGCAGTCAGTCACTAGTTCGTCACTTTATGTTTAATCAATAAAACACAGTACTATAAACACATCTATATTTTATTTATCGTTATTTTTTGTATGATTTGGTGTTTCCGGATGTGAGGGATTAGAGAGAGGGAAGGAGAGAGAGAAAATCGCGACAATTATGGAGGTGGTTTATGATTGACAATTATTTCCTTATTTAAAACAAGTTAAATGACACATCTACCCCCATTCAATTAAATTAGTCTATTTTTAAGAAACATATATTACTAAAATGCCACCAAAATGATCTCAACCATCAAACACACTCATCCAATTATCAAGATCACTTCCTACACTTTGTAGGAAAAACACACTTTGTAGAGGAACCCCGCCCTGGAGATTCATTTATTTTATGATGTATATTTATCATATTTAACTGAGTCAGTTATGGCGCAATCGGGTTATAACAGGTGTTGACCGGTTTGACCCGAGCAAACCGAGCCATACCTCGACAGTGTCAATCCAACTCTTGTATGCTATAGTTATATTTATGCAAGGGATATTTGAAACAAATGATGTCTAAAAAAACAAATTACATGTATATCACTAAGATAAGAGCATCTTAGTCTTTTGTTTTAATTTTAATTTAGAGTAAAATGCACAGATAGTCCCTGTGGTTTTGCAAGAAACACATATAGTCCCCAACTTTTGGAAATTACACCGGTGCTCCCATTGGTTTGACAATTTGTTACTCGGATAGTCCCTGGAGTGGATGACGGTTAGTTTTCTCCATTAAGTAGATGTGAAATGACAAATTTACCCTTCATCTTCTCCACTCTATAAAAACAAAACAAAACAACCCTACCCCAACCCCACCCACCCCCCACTTTTCTCTCTGTTTCCCCCAACCACTTCACAAACCAACTCGCAACCCTCTTACCTAACCCAGTCTTCACAAACCCATGAGCAAAAAAGAAGGAAATCACAATCAACCAAATAACCTCATTAGTAAACCCACAAAACACTGTCGTAAAACTCAAAGTGTTGGTCAAAATGGTCTTTGTAAGACCCAAAAAAGCCCATGCACCGACGGGTAATGGGGATAAGATTAGGCCGGTGATGGTGGAATGAAGATGGATAACAGTTGCCATGCTTGATCGGTGAGTTCGATGGGTTTTGGGATGATGAAATGTACGGTTAACCCAATTGCGAGTGAGATTGCTAGTGGGATAATTTTGGCGCCTTGGGGTTTGGTGATGGGGTTGTTGGTGTTTGATGATGAGGTGGATATGAGTCCTATTGGTTTTGAGAGCTGGGTAATGAGAGTAGGGTGGTATGGAGTGGTGGTGAACGGTGGTCGGAGGAGAGGAAGTAGGTGTTTGGTGGTGGATCGGAGGTGTAAGTGGATCAGAGGTGTAAGTGGGATTAATGTAACACCTCGCAAAAATCATGTCCAATATTATAAAGACACGTGTCATAAACTTTAAATGTGTAAAAAGATAACTTCAAGGGACTAAAGTTGTAAAACAATGTAAAGATGTATGTAGAAGGACTAAAAGTGTCAACATGCCAAACTTGTGCCTCTGAATGACCTTACACGATGTTCGTATTCTTTCAAGAATAAATTATCGAACGTGGGAAACCGTTTGTGCTTAAAGATCAGAAGTTTACAAAGCATAGGGGTTAAACGTGTCAACATGTTAATTCTTACCTCTGCGTGACCTTTTAACGATCCCGAGACTTTGTAATACTTCATTATGCTCCCATGTATAACGGATAATGATTTTTTGAAGTTTCGATGCACTTAAATACATTTCGGGTGGTCTAGTAACTAACAGGGAGCTTAACGATGTTTGTTTTAGGACCCAAAACTCTTAAAAGTTAACTATGGGGGTCATTAGTGCAATAAAAGAAAGTTATTTAAACTTAAAATGGACCCGGGACTGAAAATGCAATGTTTGCAAACTTTTTACCGGATTTTAGGGTTATCGCGGGCCGCGAAGGACACCCCCTGATGTCTTCGCGGGCCGCGAGAGGACTGCCAGCTACGTTTTTCTGGACAGCTGCATGTTGCAGCTCTTACACCGCCATTGCATGAGTTCTAAGCGATAGCAGGGGCTTGTAAATGGTTTTTACTGACATAGGGACACTTGGGATCATCTGGTTACTCTCTAAAAACAGATGGATTGATCGTAGAGCATCCAAAATCCTATATAAAGGCCCTTGCATTGTTTCATTTGAACTTGCACCTTTTCACTCTCAATTGATCTCTGAAGCATCCTGGACATCTAGGAAGCTTTCTCTAGTTCAATTTTCGTGCTAAAGACTATTGTAAGTGTTCTTAGCCTCTATAGTTAAGTTTTCATTAGCTTAATGACCGAAAGTCAAAGTTATCGTAATTACTCTTTGACTTTGTGATTAATCACTAATGGTCAGCCATTATTCGAATTGAAAGTGGCTATGTGTTGGTAATTATGTAGGTAATAAACCCTTAAAAGGGCACCTCCTAATTATCACATTTACTTGGTCAATTGTTGGGTCAAACTACTTAGCAAAAAGTCAAACGAGTCAGTTTTTACAAAATAATTCATAACTGATAATGTAGAAGTTATGGAACATGTTTTAACACTTAAATAACTTGGTAAATAATATAAGAACATGTTTAGGCATGTTCAACCCGACAATTCTGAGTTTAGGCTCGGTTCGCAACCGAAAGTCGCAAAAGTAGACTTTTGCTTTGACTTTCAGTTCTGACCCGATTTAGCTTAGTTTAGTTATGCCTTAGGGTTCCTTTAGGACCATATTATATGTTAGTATAACTCTCTGAAGTTATACTACATGGTTCCTTAGAAATCATAGATTACATGCATGTTCCGTTATTTGCTTAAAATTGACCATTTTGCCATTTTGATATAAAAACGAAATTTTTGGAAATGTGAGTGGAAAAAAATCTTCATTACTGATTTATAAGTATGTCCTAAAAATTTGACATCCGTTTCTGGTCTAAAATGAAAGATATGCAAGATATCGTAAAACAAAAGCTTTTTATTAATTAAATGGCATTTTTGGTATAAATCATATTTAAACCCAATTTTTGGCACCAAACTTGCTAACCATTGATTAAATATAATATTTGGGGATTTTTGGAAATTTTTGTTAAATTTTATACTGACCATAACATAGAGTTCTAGCATAAATTCGGTAAATGACGGTAATACCCCTTTTGTTAATAAAATGAGTTTTACATATCATTTTGATACCAAAACTTTTCCTACTGATTTTATATGTTAAATAAAATATTTTAAACTTTAGAAACTGACCAGAACTTCAAAATTTTATAAACATTTCAAATATCGTCAAATACCGACTTTTACGCTTATTAAGAAGATAGTATGGTTTAAAACCATATTTAATGCCTAAGACTTGTTACATACTGATGTTATAAACAAATTTTTATACTTTAACAGTAAGTATAAGTCTTGAACTCAGATTTCCAAATTTAACCTTAAAAGCATATGTGAAATGACCAAAATGTCCTTAAGGTGCATAGTTTGGCCATAAATGATTACACACACATATGTATAATATCTTGCTGAATTAACTTGATAAAATAAATGTTTTTACTGATATTTTTAGACCAGAACCTCGGTTTATTATTTAACCTCTTTTATAAACTATAAAATGACCAAAATACCCTTACAGGGCTTAAATTGGTTTTAAATTCGTTTTGGGCATAATGGAAGATATCCTACTGATATCACAACATATTTTAAGCATAATAACATATGGAACTTGTAATTGACTCATTTGGTTACCCGTTATGGATATACGCGTTCGGTACGATTTATGTAACTAGCTTGCATAAACTAGCCGAAACGGGTCAAGCCTTATCATTTTCACTTCAAAATCCAGAATGTGATTAGTTTACCCATTTTATACAAGTCTTCATACTTGTCGGGTCAAAGTCACGTTCTAATCCGGTCTTCGCTAAATCTTGCGTTTTGAACCGTAAACCTTTCTTTAAAACTAACCGGTCTAAGTTATAACCTAAATAAGACCCGTTAGGAATCTAATAGGTTATTAAAACCTTCGTTCCAGATTAGGAGACCAGTAAAAGCTCCCTGTACTTGCTGATTAGAAAATACGACTGAGAATATATTTCATTTAGCTCAGGTAAATATTTTTAACTTATTTTCCCTTATACGGGCTTGGGATATGGTATTATAATAATACCGCTTGGTCGGGTATAAAATCATTAAATCGGATTGTGATTAATAAATTGCATAACCCGTTTTAATCTGTTTTGTTTGATACAAAGCCTTTGGGGGGTTAATGACCGTGTCCTGGATATCCTCGGCTCATTCATTTGAAATGGCCACGACTTAAGCACGGGGTGTAGGCATACACCTGACAGTTGCGTATGTAAAACGGTATCTCACTCATGAGGAAACTTCTTGTGGGCTTATACTAGTGGTGTGTCTATTAATCTTGTCTCGGCTCTTCTAACCGGGCCCTGAAAGGACGACAAACATATAAATCTATATACAAGATTATTTTAATAATTATCCCAAGTTATGAAATATTTATGCCTTGTGCATCCAAATCAATTTTATAAACACTTTTCAAAAGAGTCGGTTAATTGTATTTACTAGTGTAAACTGACGTTTTTTTCAAAAAGATTAAGTGCAGGTATTACACGAAATGGACTGGAACTCCTGAGTATTACCTAAAGAGTCTTGCAAGCTCTTAATACTTTAAGTCTGTTGAACTATGTTTACTTTCTGTTTTAGATCCGCCTGTTGATCCACTTACAACCGTTGTGTAATGTTTATTATACTTTCGAATTCGGTTTGTAATATTATTTTTAGACTTCCACTGTGCATTAAACTGTGATCAATTGTCTATGATGATATCAACTACGTCACGATACTCCCCTCCGGGCCCACCGGTAATATGTGGAAATATCGGGGTGTGACAATTAAGTTGATTTAGGGCTGGTAAAATTGTCTCTTTCTCTCATGTCACAACACATTTTTTGTATTCGGCAAATTGGATTTAAATAATCCCAGCTTTCTCAATTTGGCCGATAATAATCCCAACTCAGTTATTGGTCGATAATAATCCGAACTGGTCCACTTTTGGCAGATAATAGTCCGCCGTTAAATATAGCTTAACGGAGTTAAGCTTTTTTCCGAGTTACAAACTGATATTTTAGGGCTTTTGATTAGAACGAGAATACGAGTCGATTGATGTAAAATTTACCTCGAAATACTACCCAAAACGACGAAAACGGTGCTTCAATTCGGGTGTTTAAACTTCCAATTAACAAAAATCAAGCCGTTTGAAGCATCGTTTCGAGATAAGTTTTACATAAATCGACTCATATCCTCGTTCTGATCAAAATCCATAAAATATTCGTTTGTAAATCGGAAAAAAGCTTAACTCCGTTAACCTATTTTTAACGATGGACTATTATCGACCAAAAGTGGACCAATTCGGATTATTATCGGCCAATAATTGAGTTAGGATTATTATCGATCAAATTGAGAAAGTTGGGATTATTAAAATCCAATTTGCCTTTGTCTTCTGTTACTCATGTATAGGGCTGGTAAAATTGTAAGAAGCAAAGTACCTGCTATTAAAATAACTGGATTAGGATCAAATACAAAGGCTGCTTAAAATAAGAAGTGTACAAAGGCTCCTAAAAAAGCCCACTGCAAAAAAAAAACCCTAAACACCCACCACCACCCAAAAACCTAAACCCCCCCCCATCACCCACCCAATTTTTTTTTGCCGGGGGGGGGGGGGGGGTATAACAACCCTCGAAAACGACATTAAACATTCCTAAATACACCCCGTATGCTATAAATGAACTTGTATAACCTTTATATTAATAAAAATCCAGAAAAACAAATAATATGGGTCGCTTGCGGGCCGCAACCCAGTTAGCCGAAGTCTTCGCGGGGCGCAAGGCCCCATTACTTGTCGGACAAATAAATGAGCCACGTATCCCACACGTGTCGATCCTACGCAATGAATCAGCAACCCTATCTCCGCCTTTAGGGATCTCGCGGGTCGCGAGAGATGAAGAGAAGGTTGTCGCGGGGCGCGACCCGTCCCTGATCAGGCTATAAAAGAGGCCGAGAACAGCATTTCAAATCGTTCAAAATTTTCTAAATTCTCTCTCAATTTCTATATGCTAAAGTTATAGTCAAATACCCCCTAATAAGTGAAGCTCTGCCACGTTGTAAGTATTATAACCCTATTTATTACCCTACACGATCGATCCAGGGCTCGGTAACGCATGTCAAGGTTCTGCCTGACTTAGTCGTTGGAGTTCTGTCTCGTGTTACACCCGATTGATCTAGGACTCTGTAATGCATGTCAAGGCTCTGCGTGACTCAATTATTGGAGTTCTGTCTCGAGTTGTAAGGTTAATGTGATTTGGGTTATCTTACTAACACGAGTGCATTATTTATATTTTTAGAAACTCAAAGGAAATAATCCAGAAATAGTACCAGGAAGCTCATAGAAATACCTAAGCCTACAAAGTGAGTTCATTCTCTTTTTCTCACCATTTTTTAGTACATTATTTTTGTGAGTCAAAATGTTTTTACAAAACCTCAAGTGTTTTAAAATATAATTAACAGTGATTGAGTCTATGTATTCTACAATTACTGCCGGTATGTTGGGGTTTTGTATACAAAATGTGAAAGACGTTACCATTGGACAATGAGTTAGCCAATGAGTAATATGACCCACCAGTCAGGATTGATAGTACTGAATGAGTAACTGTGTAGATATAAACATTATAATCGCTCTCAATACTGTGAAGTCATAAAACTGTTTTGATCAAACTGGGATGCACTCACCAGTATTTCTTGTTGATAAAATGTTTTTAAAACGCTTTTCAGGTAACAAAATGTGAAAGCCAATAGAAGCCAGCTGGAGAGCATCGAAGGCTTAGAAAAGTGGCTATAAAAGTTACCTAAATAAAAAGAAGAATTGTTTTCAATAATTAGGGTTTATCCTAATAAAATATATTACAAATGAAAACCGGGTTTTGTCCCACTTGTTTATTATAAATGTATTATCAGCAAAACTTGGGTTTTATCCCATTTATCGATTTTAAACATTTTGGTGTTTAACTCTGATAAAAATATTTCCTAACTACGGTCCTGATGAAAGTTTTCCGCTGCCAAATTAATAAACACTGATACCATCTGACTGGTTCCCGGCTCTCGCTCCCAGGGTGGGGTCGGGGGTTGTGACAGGGGGGGGGGGGGGGGTTGGGGGTTTAGGTTTTTGGGTGGGGGTGGGTGTTTAGGTTTTTTTTTTTTTTTTTTTTTTTTTTTTTTTTGGGGGGGGGGGGGGTTAGTTTTTTTTGGTTTTTTGGGGGTAAGGGGTGGGGGTTAGGTTTTTGGGGGTTTTTCTGGTGAGGTATAGTTTTTTTTATTTTAATTTTTTTTTTTTTTGCGGGGAGGGGGGGCGGGTGGGTGGTGGTGTAGTGGGTTTAGGTTATTGGACATTTGTCACTCTATAAAGACTTCTTACACTTCTTACAATTAGGAGCCTTTGTAGAATAACTTAACCCTAAAATAACTACATTTAAGAGAAGACGGTGATTTAGGATGCACAGCTGATTTATATTGCCTATTTCCGGATGCACTGCTGATTTAGGAGAAGACGGTGAAGGTGGTTACTTGTGGTGTTGATGGGAGGTGGGGGTTGGATGCACCGCTGATTTAGGAGAAGACGGTGAAGGTGGTTATTTGTCATTTCACATCCACTTAACGGAGAAAACTAACCGTCATCCACTCCAGGGACTATTCGAGTAACAAATTGTCAAACAGCACCGGTGTAATTTCCAAAAGTTGGGGACTATAGGTGTTATTTTGCAAAACCACAAGGATTATCCGTGCATTTTACTCTTTAATTTAATACAAAGAGTTAATTGCCAAAATCGTCCCCGAGGTTTGGGCATGTTTGCCATTTTCGTTCAAAATGACACTTTTGTACCAAATAGCCCCTAATGTTTGTAACTTTTTGCCATTTTCATCCAAACCACTGACTTAGTTTATTTTTTCTGTTAAGTTGAGGATATTTGGATGAAACTGGCAAATATAAAACCACATGGACGATTTTGGCAATTTACTGAAACCCTTTTTTAATTTCTATTATTTAGTTATTTTTGTTACATATATAATAAAAAAGAATATACATGGAGTTTTTAGAAAAAAAAATTAATAGTTTTGTCACATATTTTTTATAAATTTTCATCCAAATCACTAACTAAGGTTATTTTTCTGTTAGGGTGAAGGATGTTTTAAATTTTATAAATTAAGACAGAAATTAATTTACAGCTTTTCTATATAAATCAGTTTTATAAAGAGAAAACGTCATTGGTATGCAACACATAACAATCGATTACAACTTTTAGTATTTATCAGTTGTAGAGATAGAAAAAAATTGTAAAACGTTACATATTTTTTAAATGCGTTGAGCACCTAGGAAATATGTTGGTAGAAATAAAATATTTATTTAATTAAGATTATGAGGGTAACTAACTAATACTTATTTTGAGTGGCTTGAGTAAAGAAACTTTTGGTTCATAGCATTATAATTACAATTTGGTAGGTAATTTTATGGTTTGGTAACGATACGTTGTTTGATAGGGGGGCACTGGCTTCTGTTTTTCCATAGGAGCGATGATGTGTGTAAGTGTGTATAGTTTTTAATGTATATTTTAAGCCCTGTTTAACACTTTTAGCCAAGTTTTAAATTTATAAAACACGATATTTACTAACACTAAACACAAATATGGGCAAGTGCACCCATCGTGAGCGTAGTATAGTGTTGGTAAGATACCGAGGTCGTCCAAGGACACAAGAGCTTTTAATACCGGTTTATCCTCAACGTCTAATCAAATCAAAAGTTTAGAAAAGGGTTTTTAAATAAGAAAATAAAACTAACTAAAATGCTGAAAAATAAAATAAAATAAAAACAGATAGACAAGATGAATCACTTGGATCCGACTCGTGTGTAGTGTAACCTTTGATTATTTCCGCACTTTTGCACTTTTTAAGAGATTATCTTAGTTATTGTAGTAGACCCCTCTTTTGAAGGTGACGTTACCCTCAACCCAATAGTTTGAGTCAGCAAGGATACAATCCTAAAGGGTCGGATTATTGAAAGATAATTAATTAAGTTATTAATGCATAATGTGGTAGGCCCCTCTTTTGAAGGTGACGTTACTCTCGGCTAAGTAGTCTGAGTCAGCAGGGATACAGTCCTAAGTAGCCGGGTTAAAGTTTTAATAGTAGCTTACATATGAGGGGATCAAAGAGTTTGGACCCCCGCCATCCAATACCGGTGGGTATCGAAGGAGGTCCTACTAAATTTGACCCAGGTCCTTGCAGGATCTATACACTGAACAAGGCAAGACTCTTACCAAACCGTTCCCTTAACCCCCGACCAGGTAGCCAACATACCTCCATATAGACCGTGGAGATATGAATGGTGAAAATCTTTTATTTTATATAGACAGTAAAATAATGCCAAGACACCACGGACAAACGATAAGAAAGAATCACCTTCAACATAAGAAACTAGTTATTAAAGTCATTAATACATAACCAAATAAAAAGTGCGAAAAGATTAAAAATAAAAAGTATTACACTAGACACTTGTCTTCACCAAGTGATGTAAGAGACTTAGGCAAACATGGCCTTTGATTGTCAAGAACTCTTACGATCAATCTTGGATCCCGAGACACACTCTATGATGGATGATGGATGATGGATGATGGTGGTGGATGATGGTGTTGTGGTGGTGGTGGAGTGTGGGTGAAGTGTGTGAGAGGTGGTGTGCCAAGAGATGGTTTGCAAGTGAGCCAAGCACCCCTATTTATAGCCGGAACAGCAGCTCGGGCACGATCCCGTGTCCACCCTCTTTCTCTTTCTTCATTAATTGCAGTTTGTCTGCATTAGTTGACCACGCCCCCGTGTCCGCTGGGCACGACCCCGTGTGCAGAAGCGTATCTGTACCATCAAGATTTCCCCAGATTATGCGAATCTTAGAGTTGACCACGGCCCCGTGTCCGCTGGGCACGCCCCCGTGGTGGGTGATAGAAGCTTCTACAACTTTGTCTTTTCTGCAGATACTTGGGCACGCCCCCGTGCTCATTGAGCACGGGGCGTGTTCAGCCTTCTGTTTTCTTATTTTTGCTTGGGAAGATGCTGTCGGGGGGTCGGGCATGCCACGTTTATTCCTTTTCTTGTATTTATGTTAGATTTAGCTGCCTTTTTGCTTTTTTTGTTCATTTGAGCTCATTTAATCCTGAAAATACAAAAGGAAGACAAAAACACACTTTTTCCAACATTAGTACTAAAAAAGGGTTAGTTTTATGCCACATTTGATGTAATTTATATGTTGCATTTTGCACACATCAAATACCCCCACACTTGAATCTTTGCTTGTCCTCAAGCAAAACTCTTTATAATGTGGCTTTACACTCCCAAATGGAATGGGTAGAAGAGAAGGTTTTTGGGTTTGTCATAGAGTGTCGGGATTCCAAGATTTTTATTAGGTTTTATTTTTATTTATTTACAATCCTATTCGTCATGATTTATTTAAAACATTACATAAGATAAATTACTTAATAGAGCATAACATGCCTTTTTAAAATTCCACTTATATACAAGTTTACATACCTCACGGGAGATCACTCAACACTCGGTCGAAAATGTATTTTTGTGAAACACTCGAGAGCGGCATGGAACTTACTCCTACCATAAGCTTGCCAAGCAATCAATCCTCCTCATTTTTAACTATATACCTTTGTAAATGTCAAGAGGACTTTTGGGGTGAAGGGTTAGGCTTGGGTTAAAGGTAGGTGGTTGGGTTAGTGGTTAGTAGAAAAGGGCGAAAGGCGTAAAAAGGATCGGTTTTCGTAAGACTTTTTATTTTTCATAACTTTTTATTTTTCATAACTTTTTATTTTGATGAAGCAATTCTTCAAACAAATTTGTTGTTGGTAAACTTGTTTGTTTATTTTTGGCTTCATCATCATAATTTTTTTTTTATAAGAAAGTCATAAGAAAACCGAGCTTTGTTACTAAAATAAAGGGTTTAAAATGAAAAAGGTTTTGGTGGGTAAAAGGGTGTTTGTTTTGGGTTAAGAAATGAAAAGGGTTTAGGCTCAAAGGGGTTAACTTGGGGGATTTTAGGTAGGTGGTAAAAAAAAAGAAAAATAATGGTGTAGAAATAAAAATGGTTAGTCCTAATGCCTCCATCATTTACTTACTCGGGTTTAAGTTGGTAAGGACCGGGAATGTATTGTCGTGGCAATTTATAGAGTCGTAAGAACCAAGCGGCTATTCACACAAGAAACGAAAAATGAGCAATTAGTTTAAAGATATGTATTTGTATGCTCAATAAAGGCTCAAAACTCACTTTTTGTGGGAATGAGTTTTTATGTGATCAAGCATATATAATCAAATTTTAACTAAACTTGTCATGCCGTTTCATAATTTTCTTATGTTGGTTCTTTTTATCATGACGCTATCGGTTGTAAATTTGTAAAAATATAACCTTTTTAGAACTTGAAATTCCCAAATTAAACCTAGACAAGTAAAAAATGAAAATTTTTGAAAAAAAATTGGGGTGATTAGCGGTTCCAATAGAGTTTTGTGTAAGGCTTTTAATTAGGACTTGCAAGATTCAAGGTTTTAGCACCCCCCCCCCCCACACTTAAATTACACATTGTCCTCAATGTGTCCCAAAAATAAGTTTTTAGGTTGATTGAATGTGTAAAAATGTGTGAAAAAGCAAAAATTTATGTTAATGGGCGTCTGGACACGGCCCCGTGTTCAGATCACCAGTAACAAAAAATGAGTAAAAAGAAACAGAAGCCTGGGAACGGGGGCGTGTTGGGTGAGCACGGCCCGTGTCCAGTTACCTGAACTGGGCATTTTCTGCAGACGGCTGGGCACGGGGCATGTTGGGTGAGCACGCCCGTGCTGAACTTGCTGTAATGAAAAAAAATTGTCGGGTGGCCCTGTTTTTGTGATTGGGGTGCTGGTTCAAGTTTTCCTTGGTATCCTTCACCATCCTGAGTGTGTTTTATTCCTGCAAATTAAAATTAAACTAGAAAACATAAAAATTAATCTAAACTAAGCTAAGGATAGTTCTGCGGAATGCCTCCGTGGTGCGCCACGTTTATAAGGGTCCTTGGCTAGACCCAAAGCCTGGTCATATGTTACCCAAGTGGGATGTTTTGCATCCCATGCTACACCGTCGGAGAGCGTCATCCAAACTTGAGTCTACGGCCTTCATGTAGTTGACCGGGTCGTCGTCTTCTACTCTTTTTCCAACTCCAAACTTCATTTCCTCGTCCCCAATCCTCAATGTTAGCGTTACATCATTCATGTCTACCACCGCTTGGGCCGTAGCTAGGAATGGCCTCCCTAAGATGAGTGGTACTTCGGTATCTTCCTCCATATCTAATATGACAAAGTCGGCCGGGAAGACAAATTCGCCGACTTTGACCAATAGATTTTCAGCGACACCTTGTGGATATTTGACGGACCTATCGGCGAGTTTTATGCTTATTTTTGTAGGGCTTGTTTTCCCTAGGCCGAGTCGGTTGAACATTGATGCGGGCATGAGGTTGATGCTAGCCCCGAGATCGGCTAGTGCATTGCAAATGAGGGATTCCCCAATCGAGCAAGGAATTGTGAAGCTTCCAGGGTCAATCTTCTTTTGCGGGAGTTTGTTGAGTAGCAAAGCGGAGCATTCTTCGCCTAAATTAACTAATTGCAATGATTCAATTTTCCTTTTATGGGTAAGGAAGTCCCTCATAAATTTTGAATATTTAGGCATTTGAGTTAGGACTTCGATAAATGGAATACTAACATGCAATTGTTTTAGTAAATTTTTGAACTTTGTTGAATTAACCGACCGGGGTATGGAATTGGAGGAGTCTTAGTAGGCTCTTGAATTGGTGGAGAAGCCTTCTTTTGTTCGGGCGTGGTTGGAGTTGTGGTTTGGCTAGATTGGCTTCTTTAAGTTGGTGGTAATGGAGCCTCCTCGGGACCCACGGTACGGTTTCTCAATGTGATTAGATGTACTTGTTCCTTTGGGTTGGTTTCGGTATTATTCGGTAACGCGCCTTGTGGTCTCTCGGAGAAATTCTGAGCTATTTGATTTAATTGTTTTTCAATGTTTTGAATGCTAGCTTGTTGATTTCTAAAATTCGATTCCAATTGTTGAAATCGATCCGAGTTTTTCTTTTCGGTGTCGGAGATGAGGCGAGATACAGTATCTTCAAGCCTTTCTCGTCCACCTTGTTGTTGAGATAAATTTTGTGACTCGATTCTTGGTTGTTGAAAGTTTGTTCGTTGGTTTAGATTTTGTTGGTTACTACCATTGCCGGGTTCTCTCCAACCAAGGTTAGGGTGGTTACGCCATCCTTGGTTGTAGGTACCCGTTTGAGGACCCGACGGCCTAGGTCTATTATCAATGTAGTTTACCGTTTCCATTTGATCATCTAATTTTTTCATACAACTCCAATTTTCATGTGGCCCACCACACCCCTCACAAGCCATAACCGAGACCGTTTTTGCCATTTCTAACTTTTTGATTTTTGAAGAAAGGGCCTCGATTTGGGCTTGTAAAGAAGTGCTTTCGTCAACCTTATGGGCGTCCGGGGCAATAGATTTTTTACCTCGGGGAGTGTGCCACTGAAAATTGGTTTGAGCAATTTCCTCAATTTGATTATAAATTTCATTTGGGCGGCGATTACCTAAAAGTCCCCCAGAGCTAGAGTCAAGTGTTTGTCTTGTGTGTGGCAACAACCCATTATAGAAAGTGGATACTTGTTGCCATACCGCAAGACCGTGATGAGGACACTTTCTTAGTAGCTCCTTGAACCTTTCCTAAGTTTCATATAAGGATTCCCCATCCTCTTGCGAATATGTATTAATTTCAGTCATTAGTTTAGCCGTTTTAGCAGGAGGGAAATACTTATATAGAAACTTTTGGGCTAGTTCATCCCAGATGTTTACCGAGCCAACTGGGAGGGTATTAAGCCAAGCCTTAGCTCGGTGTTTTAGTGAAAATGGAAACATTCGAAGGCGGATGGCGTCGTTTGATGCTCCATTGATCCGAAAGGTATCACATATTTCTAAGAAATTAGTAATATGTAGATGGGGATCCTCGTCCGCAAGCCCATGGAAGGTTGCGGAGTTTTGAAGCATTTGTATCAAATGCGGTCGAAGTTCGAAGTTGTTGGCTTCGACATTCGGTGCATTGATAGCGGCGCCGAGGTTACCTATGGTGGGTCGTAGGTAATCCATGAGGGTACGTTGATCCGCCATTGGAAGTGGGTTCCCCGTAACTTTCTCTTGGTTTTTAGCTTTAAGTCTTCTTCTTAGAAAGCGTTCGGGTTCGTCTAGGGGTTCTTTTATGTCTTTACTAGAACTGGAGCTCATACACTATGTGGAAAATTCAGATGTGGCGCCTGGGTTCCAAGTCCTGCAATAAAAACAAAGAAGAACGTTGGTCAGAAGCTTCACCACGGCCCCGTGCTCAGATGAACACGACCCGTGGTCGGAGATACAGTAATTGTTTTCCGGATCCCTGTTACTGGGGAGTTCGACACGGCCCTGTGTTGCACCGACACGGCCCCGTGCTCAACTCTCTGTAACTCGGAAAATAAAACCTGCCAGTTACAATGCTGGGCACGGCCCGTGTCCGACCTGGCACGGCCCGTGCTGAGCTCTGCAGAAACTGAAAAATTAAGAAAATCCTAAAAAAACAGAAAAATTATAAAAAAACGATTAGGCCGTTGATTCCTAACTTTCTTAAAATCCTTGTGTCTCCGGCAACGGCGCCAAAAACTTGATGTGCGTAAGTGTGTATAGTTTTTAATGTATATTTTAAGCTCTTTTTAACACTTTTAGCCATGTTTTAAATTTATAAAACACGATATTTACTAACACTAAACACACATATGGGCAAGTGCACCCATCGTGAGCGTAGTATAGTGTTGGTAAGATACCGAGGTCGTCCAAGGACACAAGAGCTTTTAATATCGGTTTATCCTCAACGTCTAATCAAATCAAAAGTTTAGAAAAAGGTTTTTAAACAAGAAAATAAAACTAACTAAAATGCTGAAAAATAAAATAAAATAAAAACAGATAGACAAGATAAATCACTTGGATCCGACTCGTGTGTAGTGTAACCTTTGATTATTTCCGCACTTTTGCACTTTTTAAGAGATTATCTTAGTTATTGTACCTCTTTTGAAGGTGACGTTACCCACAACCTAGTAGTTTGAGTCAGCAAGGATACAATCCTAAAGGGTCGGATTATTGAAAGATAATTAATTAAGTTATTAATGCATAATGTGGTAGGCCCCTCTTTTGAAGGTGACGTTACCCTCGGCTAAGTAGTCTGAGTTAGCAGGGATACAGTCCTAAGTAGTCGGGTTAAAGTTTTAATAGTAGCTTACATATGAGGGGATCAAAGAGTTTGGACCCCTGCCATCCAATACCGGTGGGTATCGAAGGAGGTCCTACTAAATTTGACCCAGGTCCTTGCAGGATTTATACACTGAATAAGGCAAGACTCTTACCAAACCGTTCCCTTAACCCCCGACCAGGTAGCCAACATACCTCCATATAGACCGTGGAGATATGAATGGTGAAAATCTTTTATTTTATATAGACAGTAAAATAATGCCAAGACACCACGGACAAACGATAAGGAAGAATCACCTTCAACATAAGAAACTAGTTATTAAAGTCATTAATACATAACCAAATAAAAAGTGCGAAAAGATTAAAAATAAAAAGTATTACACTAGACACTTGTCTTCACCAAGTGATGTAAGAGACTTAGGCAAACATGGCCTTTGATTGTCAAGAACTCTTACGATCAATCTTGGATCCCGAGATGACTCACACACTCTATGATGGATGATGGTGGTGGATGATGGTGTTGTGGTGGTGGTGGAGTGTGGGTGAAGTGTGAGAGAGGTGGTGTGCCAAGGTATGGTTTGCAAATGAGCCAAGCACCCCTATTTATAGCCTGAACAACAGCTCGGGCACGGCCCCGTGTCCACCCTCTTTCTCTTTCTTCATTAATTGCAGTTTGTCTGCATTAGTTGACCACGCCCCCGTGTCCGCTGGGCACGACCCCGTGTGCAGAAACGTATCTGTACCATCAAGATTTCCCCAGATTCTGCGAATCTTAGAGTTGACCACGGCCCCGTGTCAGCTGGGCACGCCCCCGTGGTGGGTGATAGAAGCTTCTACAACTTTGTCTTTTCTGTAGATACTTGGGCACGCCCCCGTGCTCATTGAGCACGGGGCGTGTTCAGCTTTCTGTTTTCTTATTTTTGCTTGGGAAGATGCTGTCGGGGGGTCGGGCATGCCACGTTTATTCCTTTTCTTGTATTTATGTTAGATTTAGCTGCCTTTTTGTTTTTTTGTTCATTTGAGCTCATTTAATCCTGAAAATACAAAAAGAAGACAAAAACACACTTTTTCCAACATTAGTACTAAAAAAGGGTTAGTTTTATGCCACATTTGATGTAATTTATATGTTGCATTTTGCAAACATCAAGCGAATTTAAAAGAGTAGAAGATGAATTACAAACTTGGTACATATGATAAGATTTTTTTATTTGACCTTTTTTAATAAGGTCACCAGTATTTTAGTTTTATAAAATTTTGAGGTTTAAGTAAATTTTATTATTATAAAACTGATCTATATAAAAAATAGAAATTAATTTCTGTCTTAGTTTATAAACATCATTCGCCTTAATAGAAAAATTAATTTAGTTAGTGGTTGGATGAAAATTTATAAAAATTATGTGACAAAGCTATTATTTTTTTCATATAAAAATTGCATGTATATTCTTTTTTATTATATATGTAACAAAATTAATTAAATAAAAGAAATTAAAGAGAGTTTGAGTAAATTGCCAAAATCGTCCCAGTGGTTTTATATTTGTCAGTTTCATCAAAATATCCTCAACTTAACAGAAAAAATAAACTAAGTTAGTGGTTTGGATGAAAATGGTAAAAAGTTACAAACGTTGGGGGCAATTTGGTACAAAAGTGTCATTTTGAACGAAAATGGCAAACGTGCCCAAATCTCAGTGATGATTTTGGCAATTAACTCTTAATACAAATGATTAAGATGTTCTGATCTTAGTAATACACTTAAGCAAAATACACTCAAGCAAAAGATTAAGATGCTCCGTTCATACTAATATACTTAAAATTTGTTTTTTAAACATCATTTGTTCTGGATGTCCCTTTCGTAAATATGACTATAACATAGAGGAGTTGGATTGACACTTAGATTTGATTTACTTGCCATTTTATAAGTAACTTAAGTACTTAACTAAAAGCGGAGTACGTTTTAATCTAAATACATAAGACGGTTATGTAACTTCTATCAAACTTATTTTTTTTTTACGTATCTCAATAGATGAGTAAAACACTACATATATTATATACAGGGTGCAAATAATCTGAGTTTAATTCAACTTTATCTAATCTTAAGCTCAACTCATCTGGTTTTACATAGCTCGAGTTCTAACTTCTGAGAAAATTTCAAACTTGAATTCAACACGAGCACGTCTAGAATATTATTTATGTTTCTATACAAATGAATGTATAGTTATTTTATGAGAAGAGTTCCAGACATTTGAAGCGTACGAAGTGTAGGGGAGAAAGTCATCTATTGATCTCCCTAGATCAGTGACTCAAAATTAGGCGATAACATTTTGGTAAATATAAGGTTCAAACAATTGAAAAAACAAATAGAGAAAGGGTATTATGGTTTTTTCTCATTTGAACTCCTTCCCCTCTTGATTTTCAAATGGCTATAATTTTTTCATACGTTTTTTTTTTTAAATTACACCCTATTAACGAGCATTTATTCTCTTTAATTCAAGCAGCCTATTGTTATTGTTTTCGTAAAAAAAATTACTGGATTTTAAATACCCAGTACCCATTACGTGATTACATGATTTTGAATACCCAGTACGTGACTACGTGATTTTGAAAACCCATTACATGATTACGTGATTTGATTGTAGTGTTTTATGTGAAACCCTACTAAGTGTTACGTAGTTACGTAACAATAGTTTACCATGTATTATTACCTGACTATGTGATTTTGAATACCCATTTCGTGATTACGTGATTTCATTATACTATTTATGTAAAACCCCACTAAATGATTAGGTAATTACGTAAAAACAAAACATGTAATACATAATTATTTCATATGGAATACATAATATTTCAGGTCTAATCAAGTATTAAGGATAAATTATATACAAAACCTTAACCAAATCAACCTATAATAACCACATAATGTCGTATATTAGAGATTTAATCACGTAATAAAACATAAACTAATCACATAATAAAACATAAACAATCAAGTTCTTATTATTGAATGTGTAATCACGTAATAAACATAATTGTAATAACATTAGTTATAACAAATCATATTGAATGTGTAATCACATAATGAATTTATATTGAATGTGTAATCACGTAATGGTTTATGTTGAATGTTTAATCACGTAATGGGTTTACAAAAATCATGTAGTCATGTACTTTGTATTTAAAATCACGTATTAATGTAATGGAAAATGGGTATTCAAAATCACGTAATCACGTAATGGGTATTCAAAATCCCGTAATTTTTTTAATTCACACTGTATGTTTCACTAGAAGATGTCTGAATCGGTCAGACATTTTGTAACACCCCGTTTTGTGGACAAAACTAAAAATATGTGAAACTTATAATTCATATATTGTCGAACGAGTAAATAACAAGTAAGACGTTATGTGAAATATGTAAATCTTGACGAGACTTGGTTATTATAAGAGACTGTTTAATATTAATAATAAAATATATTATATTTGACCTTACTATGTTTTTAACGAAGTTTAGGTCAAAACGTAGAGAAAAACAAGTCTGTCTTAATAGTATATTTGTAATTTTGTTAAACATTATATTTTAAAAGTTATAAGTGAAAAACGAGTAAATCTTTTTAATTAATTATAATAATATATTTTAACCTTCAAATTTGAAATGGTAACCAAGCTAGGACCCTTCTATCCCACATCCACCCTAAAATGAAACCAATTAATTATAATAATATATTTTATTTAACCTTAACATTTGAGTAAGCCAACCAAGCTAAGACACTTCTATCTCACATCCACCCTAAAGTGAAACCCACCGTTCATTCCTTTCTACAAATAGAAGTTTTTCTGTAAGTTTTTATTACATCAGATTTTGGAAACGCTCTAGTATAGAGAATCTCGAGTACATAGTATCTTTTTTAGGTGTTGCAAATAGTTTTTTTAAGCGAGTAGGAGCACGAGTACGGAAACTCTATATTAACTTATAGTAGATAATTTTAAGGTAGGAAGACTAGAAGTTCCTAGATGCATGTGAATTGTGTTTTGCAAATGTATTATTGTTTTGAGTTAGAGTAAATTACAACTTTTGTCCTTTATGTTTGTACCAAATTGCAGACGATGTCATTTGTCTTTAAATTTGACGAGTTTTGTTCTTAACGTTTCAAAATTCTGCACGTTATGTCCTTTAGGCCTAACTCAGTCATATTTTTTTGTTAAAAATTGTCATGTGCCTTGCACATGAGGGTATAATTGTCTTTTCACCCTCTTAATTAAAAAACATCTTTAAAAAAACTAAAATACTATATCTGAACACTCTTTTCTTTCTCTACTCTCTCTCTCCTACCACCGCCACACCTCCCTTCCAAATAACCACGAACACCACCTCCTTTTATCAGCACCACCACAACCTGTCTCTCTACCCCCCCTCCCCCCTCTCTATTTCTCTCAACCGCCACCACCTACAACCACCACCACCCAAATTGCTAAAAAAAACAGAGGTACAAAGATACACAAATCCCCAATCGCTCAAACTATTCAGATTCCCATATAAATCGATCTTATTAATCAAGTTCACTCGAATTCAAAATAAGTGACCTGTTTACCCCAATTGAAAATTAGGCACCTGTTTACCCAAGTGAAGATCTGGTGGAGGTGGAGGTGGAGTTGGGGCGGAGACGGCGGCGATGGCAACGGTGGCGGTGGCGGTGGTAGGAGTGGAGAAAACTGCCACGGTGGCCGAACATGACGGCAATGACAGTGGCGAATTGTGTCCGATATTCTTCAGCAACTTCTGATCTGAGCAATCTACAGTTATCGATCATAGAGGAGAGGTGAAGATGGGTAGGCGGCCTCCTTGGCGGCGACGCGGTTGTCTCTCCGTCGTGTGAAGATGCAACGATTGAAAAAGAGAGACAAAAATTGAGATGTTTGAGAATTGTGGTGAATGAATGTTGATGAAAAATTGAGTTTAAAGATGAATCAGGTTGTTGCAGGTTTTTAGAGAGAGAGAAAATGGAGAGGCGTATGATAGGGAGAGAAAGAGAGTTTTTTAATTAGGTTTTATTTATTTATATCCTATTCTATAATCTTTTTACATATATAGTCCCTTATATATAAGTTATTTACTTGATAGTACCTAAAGAGGTAAAATGACAATTATACCCTCATGTGCAAGGCACATGACCATATTTAACTAAAAAATCTGACTGAGTTAGGCCTAAAGGACATAACTTGCAGGATTTTGAAACGTTAAGGACAAAACTCGTCAATTTTAAAGGCAAAGGACACCGCCTGCAATTTGGTACAAACATAAAGGACAAAACTTGTAATTTACTCTTTGAGTTAACTTCCATTTTGCTTCCTGTGATTTGGTCATTTTAATGGTTTTGCATCAATAGTTTAAAAATAGCCATTTCTCCCTGGTTTTTCTAACTTATCGTCATTTTGCTCATCGCTTCTAACACCATCCAAAAAATCCATTAACTAGATAGAAATTTTGGTAATTTTATAGATAAAAACAAGGGCATGTAAGTCTTTTCACATAAATAAACTTATAATTTGTTTATTTACATGTATATAAGTAATTTTTTTTCTGATCCCTCATCCTTCCAACCACTCTTTCTACCGGCCACTGATGTGTGCAAAATTCAACATATAAATTACATCAATTGTGGCATAAAACTAACCATTTTTAGTACTAATGTTGGAAAAAGTGTGCTTTTGTCTTCCTTTTGTATTTTCAGGATTAAATGAGCTCAAATTAACAAAAGAAGCAAAAAGACATCAAAATCTAACATAAATACAAGAAAAGGAACAAGACGTGACATGCCCGATCCCACGACAGCATCTTCCCAAGCAAAACAAGAGGTCAGAAGACTGAACACGCCCCGTGCTCAGCCAGCACGGGGGCGTGCCCAAGTGTCAGCAGAAAAGACAAAGTGGTAGAAGCTTCTATTGCCCACCACGGGGCCGTGCTCAGCGGACACGGGCCGTGGTCAACTATAAGATTCGCACAATCCAGGAAAATCTTCATAGTACAAAGATTCTTCTGCACACGGGGTCGTGCTCAGCGGACACGGGGGCGTGGTCAACTAATAAGACAAGCTGCATTAAATGAAGAAATAGAAGGATGTGGACACGGGGCCGTGCCCACTGGACACGGGGCCGTGCCCGAGCTTCTGTTCAGCCTATAAATAGGAGTGCTTGGCTCAAGCTCAAACCATCCTTTGGCACACCACCTCTCTCACACTTCACACTTCACCCACCACCCACCACCACCATAACACCATCATCCACCACCATCATCCATTGTCCATCATAGAGTGTGTGAGTCGTCTCGGGATCCAAGATTGATCATAAGAGTTCTTGACAATCAAGGCCATGTTTTCCTAAGTCTCTTACATCACTTGGTGAAGACAAGTGTCTAGTGTAATACTTTTTATTTCTAATCTTTTCGCACTTTTTACTTGGTTTTGTATTAATGACTTTAATAACTAGTTTCTTATGTTGAAGGTGATTCTTCCTTATCGTTTGTCCGTGGTGTCTTGGCATTATTTTACTGTCTATATAAAATAAAAGATTTTCACCATTCATATCTCCACGGTCTATATGGAGGTATGTTGGCTACCTGGTCAGGGGTTAAGGGAACGATTTGGTAAGAGTCTTGCCATTGTTCAGCGTTTAGAGGTCCTGCAATGGACCTGGGTCAAATTTAGTAGGACCTCCTTCAATACTTAACGGTATTGGATGGCGGGGGTCCAAACTCTTTGATCCCCTCATAAGTTAACTACTATTAATACTATAACCCGGCTATTTAGGACTGTATCCCTGCTGACTCAGACTACTTAGTCGAGGGTAACGTCACCTCCAAAAGAGAGGCCTACCATAATTTGCATTAATAACTTAATTAATTATCTTTCAATAATCCGACCCTTTAGGATTGTATCCTTGCTGACTCAAACTACTGGGTTGAGGGTAACGTCACCTTCAAAAGAGGGGCCTACTACAATAACTAAGATAATCTCTTAAATAAGTGCAAAAGTGCGGAAATAATCAAAGGTTACACTATACACGAGTCGGAACCAAGTGATTCATCTTGTCTATCTGTTTTTCTTTTTATTTTTCTTTTCAGCATTTTAGTTAGTCTTTATTTTTCTTAGCTTAAAACATTTTTCTAAACTTTTTGATTTGATTAGACGTTGAGGATAAACCGGTACTAAAAGCTCTTGTGTCCTTGGACGACCTCGGTATCTTACCAACACTATACTACGCTCACGATGGGTGCACTTGCCCATATGTGTGTTTAGTGTTAGTAAATATCGTGTTTTATAAATTTAAAACTTGACTAAAAAGTGTTAAAGGGGCTTAAAATATACACCTAATATATATAACACTTCACACGCATCAGCCACCACCATCCACAACCATCCACCACCACCTTCAACTACCACTTGCCGACCACGACTACCACGATTTTTAACTAAACGTTTTAATTGAGTTAGAGCCAGGGAGTAAACTACCAAAATACCCCTACTTTTAATTAAACGTTTTAACTGAGTTTAGTTGAGATGGCAAAGGATACAAGGGAAACTTGAACCAGCACCCCATGCAGGAAAACAGGACCATTCGACAAAATTCTTCGTTTACAGTAAGCTCGGCACGGGCTGTGTTCGCCCAACACGGCCCCGTGCTGCACAGTCTGCAGAAAAAGACCCAGTTCAGGTAACTGGACACGGGCCGTGTTCACCCAACACGCCCCCGTGTCCAGGCTTCTGTTTCTCTTGATTTAATTTTGTTACTGGCACTTGAACACGGGGCCGTGCCCGGACAACACGGGGCCGTGCCCGGACAACACGGGGCCGTGTCCAGTGCCCAGTAACATAAATTATTACTTAAATCGCACCTTTTACACATTCAATCAACCTAAAAATTTATTTTTGGGACACATTGAGGATAATGTGTAATTTAAGTGTGGGGGGGATGCTAAAACCTTGAATCTTGCAAGTCCTAAATACAAGCCTTACACAAAACTCTATTGGAACCGCTAATCACCCCAAATTTTTTTCAAAAATTTTCATTTTTTTTACTTGTCTAGGTTTAACTCGGGAATTTCAAGTTCTAAAAAGGTTATATTTTTACGAATTTACAACCGATAGCGTCGTGATAAAAAGAACCAACATAAGAAAATTATGAAAAGGCATGACAAACTTAGTTAAAATTTGATTATATATACTTGATCACATAAAAACCCATTCCCACAAAAGTGAGTTTTGAGCCTTTATTGAGCATACAATTACATATCATTAAACTAAATGCTCATTTTTCGTTTCTTGTGTGAATAGCCGCTTGGTTCTTACGACTCTAGAACTTGCCATGACGATACATTCCCGGTCCTTACCAACTTAAACCCGAGTAAGTAAATGATGGAGGCATTAGGACTAACCCCTTTTTATTTCTACACCATTATTTTTCTTTTTTTTTACCACCTACCCAAAATCTCCCTAGTTAGCCCCTTTGAGCCTAAACCTTTTCATTTCATAACCCAAACCAAACACCCTTTTACCCACCAAAACCTTTTTCATTTTTAACCATTTGTTTTAGTAACTAGCTCGGTTTTTCGTATGACTTTTCAAAACAAAATGTGTTGATGATGAAGCAAAAGAAAATAAACAAACAAGTTCATCAAAAATAAATTTGTTTGAATAATAGCGTCATCAAAATAAAAGTTATAAAAAAAAAGTCTTACGAAAACCGACGCTTGTTACGCTTTTCGCCCTTTTTCTACTAACCACTAACCCAACCACCTACCTTTAACCCAAGCCTAACCCTTCACCCACAAAGTCCTCTTGATATTTACAAAGGTATATAAGTTAAAAAGGAGGAGGATTGATTGCTTGGCAAGCTTATGGTAGGAGTAAGTTCCATGCCGCTCTCGAGTGATCCACAAAAATACATTTTCGGCCGAGTGTTGAGTGATCCCCATGAGGTATGTGAACTTGTATATAAATAAGATTTTAAAGAGGCATATTATGCCCTAATAAGTAATTTATCTTATGAAAAGTTTTAAATAAATCATGACGAATAGGATTGTAAATAAATAAAAATAAAACTAAATAAAGAATCTTGGAAAATCCCGACACTCTATGATAAGCCCAAAAACCTTCTTCTCTACCCATTCCATTTGGGAGTGTAATAGTCACATATTAAAGAGTTTTGCTTGAGGACAAGCAAAGATTCAAGTGTGGGGGTATTTGATGTGTGCAAAATGCAACATATAAATTACATCAATTGTGGCATAAAACTAACCCTTTTTAGTACTAATGTTGGAAAAAGTGTGCTTTTGTCTTCCTTTTGTATTTTCAGGATTAAATGAGCTCAAATTAACAAAAGAAGCAAAAAGACATCAAAATCTAACATAAATACAAGAAAATGAACAAGACGTGACATGCCCGACCCCACGACAGCATCTTCCCAAGCAAAACAAGAGGTCAGAAGACTGAACACGCCCCGTGCTCAGCCAGCACGGGGGCGTGCCCAAGTATCAGCAGAAAAGACAAAGTGGTAGAAGCTTCTATTGCCCACCACGGGGCCGTGCTCAGCGGACACGGGCCGTGGTCAACTATAAGATTCGCACAATCCAGGCAAATCTTCATAGTACAAAGATTCTTCTGCACACGGGGTCGTGCTCAGCGGACACGGGGGCGTGGTCAACTAATAAGACAAGCTGCATTAAATGAAGAAAGAGAAGGATGTGGACACGGGGCCGTGCCCGAGCTTCTGTTCAGCCTATAAATAGGAGTGCTTGGCTCAAGCTCAAACCATCCCTTGGCACACCACCTCTCTCACACTTCACCCACCACCACCATAACACCATCATCCACCACTATCATCCATTGTCCATCATAGAGTGTGTGAGTCGTCTCGGGATCCAAGATTGATCGTAAGAGTTCTTGACAATCAAGGCCATGTTTGCCTAAGTCTCTTACATCACTTGGTGAAGACAAGTGTCTAGTGTAATACTTTTTATTTCTAATCTTTTCGCACTTTTTACTTGGTTTTGTATTAATGACTTTAATAACTAGTTTCTTATGTTGAAGGTGATTCTTCCTTATCGTTTGTCCGTGGTGTCTTGGCATTATTTTACTGTCTATATAAAATAAAATATTTTCACCATTCATATCTCCACGGTCTATATGGAGGTATGTTGGCTACCTAGTCGGGGGTTAAGGGAACGGTTTGGTAAGAGTCTTGCCATTGTTCAGCGTTTAGAGGTCCTGCAATAGACCTGGGTCAAATTTAGTAGGACCTCCTTCAATACTTAACGGTATTGGATGGCGGGGGTCCAAACTCTTTGATCCCCTCATAAGTTAACTACTATTAATACTATAACCCGGCTATTTAGGACTGTATCCCTGCTGACTCAGACTACTTAGTCGAGGGTAACGTCACCTCCAAAAGAGGGGCCTACCATAATTTGCATTAATAACTTAATTAATTATCTTTCAATAATCCGACCCTTTAGGATTGTATCCTTGCTGACTCAAACTACTGGGTTGAGGGTAACGTCACCTTCAAAAGAGGGGCCTACTACAATAACTAATATAATCTCTTAAATAAGTGCAAAAGTGCGGAAATAATCAAAGGTTACACTATACACGAGTCGGAACCAAGTGATTCATCTTGTCTATCTGTTTTTCTTTTTATTTTTCTTTTTCAGCATTTTAGTTAGTCTTTATTTTTCTTAGCTTAAAACATTTTTCTAAACTTTTTGATTTGATTAGACGTTGAGGATAAAACGGTACTAAAAGCTCTTGTGTCCTTGGACGACCTCGGTATCTTACCAACACTATACTACGCTCACGATGGGTGCACTTGCGCATATGTGTGTTTAGTGTTAGTAAATATCGTGTTTTATAAATTTAAAACTTGACTAAAAAGTGTTAAAGGGGCTTAAAATATACACCTAATATAAATAACACTTCACACGCATCAGCCACCACCATCCACAACCATCCACCACCACCTTCAACTACCACTTGCCGACTACGACTACCACGATTTTTTACTAAACGTTTTAATTGAGTTAGAGTCAGGGAGTAAACTACCAAAATACCCCTACTTTTAATTGAACGTTTTAACTGAGTTAGAGTTAGGGAGCAAACTGGCGACAAACTCGAAAGATCATGGAGGAAAATGATTATTTTTAAACTATTGGAGCAAAACCGTTAAAATGACCAAACCACAGTAAGCGAAAGTTAACTCTATTGTTTTTCTTTAAAAAAAAGTTAAATGCCATTTTAGTCCCCGTGGTTTGGGCCATTTTGTCAGTTTAGTCCAAAGGTTTTATTTTTAACATCTAGATCCAAAAAAGTTTCATCGTTGCCATTTTAGTCCAACTGACTTAACCCCATCCATGCTCCTTAGTTAGTCAAGGGGTATTTTTGTCATTTCCTAAACTATTTTAATAGTTTACATTTTGTCGTTTTTACGAAAATTATTTATATTGATGATTGAATAATATTATCCTTTCTATTTATATATAATGAACAAAGAAATACATAATATATATATATATATATATATATATATATTATACACACCTGCATCACATTCCACCCTACACTCCACCACAACCCCCCCCCCTCTGGAACAACACCAGCACCACCGTAACCTTCAACCTCACACAACCATCACCATATTCGTCGGCGACAGTTACTTCACCGGTGGAACAACACCACCACCATAGAATCTCCACCACTACCGTCAACACCACCCAATCGGAAGTCAAAACCACCCAATCGAAAGATTTTCAACAGATCTGATAAATTTTTTACAGATCTGGAAGCCATTAATGTTGTGACAACGGTGGTAAGTGGTGATTGTCTCGGATGATTACGGTGAAAATATGATGTGCGGTGGCTAACAACGGTTCATGATAGTGTGTCAATCGGCTTCTGCCGGAGTTAACGGTGGAGGTGCACGGTAGAAAGAAGATGATGACGGTGAGTGATGGTGTTGGTTCTGGTGGTCGTATTCTTACCAGCAGGTGGAAGAACACGGTGGTTTCGAGTGGCGCGTGGTAAGTGTATGATTTATTCCATGTTTTCAAATATCCGATGGTTGTTTCATGTGATTCAGACTTCTTTTCTGATCTCGGGTGCTTACCGGAGAACTTTGATGTCAGCTGTTACTTTGTGGCTAGTGTTTTTCTTGGTGACTCATAATCAACCGGAAACAGAGGGGTTTAGATATGGTGTTCTTTATGAGGTAGCAATGGTGTTTAGATGATGGTTGGCTGAATAGAGGGTGATGGTGGTGGTGTTTAGTTGGTGGTGGTGGTCTTGGTTGAGAGAGAGATAAAGATAGAGGGATGAGAGAGAAACTGAAAGTATATTTGAAAAAAACAGGGTATAAACTTTGATAAAAGTAAACCTTTAATAAAAATAATTGGGGAAATGACAAAACTGTCCCTTGACTAACTGAGGAGCATGGATGGAGTTAAGTTAGTTGGAACAAAATGGCAACGATAAAATCTTATTGGATCCAGATATTAAAAATGAAACTTTTGGACTAAACTGACAAAATGACCCAAAACACAGGGACTAAAATGACATTTAACTCTTCAAAAAATTGGCCGTTGATTTATATACAACCAGATGTATCATTGTTTTATTAAAAAAATTGCCCGTTATCAATCGCTACCCAAACTTAACCGACCTAACGAACGTTCTCATAAAATTGTGTTGTCCCGTTTCGAATCAAACTAACCTCCATATCCATCAACACACTCTTCACTCTCTTAAAACCATTTCCAGAACCCTTAAAATCAACAAATCCCCAAATCATCATGCCATCAATCCTCATCTTCACTTCCTTGATCCTCCTAATCTCACCACTCTCACTCTCCTCCCCACTCACCACCACTACCGATGACGTCAACCTCACCGCCTATGACGTCGTCGAATCGTACGGCTTCCCAAAAGGCATTCTTCCGATAGGCGTCACCGGATACGAACTGGACAAATCAACTGGTAAATTCAAAGCGTTCTTCAACGACACCTGCAGCTTCCGGTTAGAAGGTACGTATGATCTGAAATACAAATCGACTATTGGAGGAACCATTTCGAAAGGTAGGTTGGCGAATCTTAGTGGAGTTAGTGTGAAGGTGTTGTTCCTTTGGATGAATATTAGGGCTGTAAACGAACTGAACGAACACGAACAAGACCTTGTTCGTGTTCGTTTGTTAAAAATATAAGTGTTCGCGAACCGTTCACGAACACTTATCGAACGGGATTTTATGTTTGTGTTCGTTTGTTAAAGAAATGAACTTGTTCGTGTTCGTTTGTGTTTGTTTGTTAATATTAGGCAACGAACGTTGACGAACACAAATGAGCACAAACTAATGTTCATGAACACAAATGGAAACAAACGAACACAAACAATCGTTCATGAACAAAATATATAATACACTGACACTTATTAGATATTTAATTTGTCAGAATTTTGATATATTTAAATAAATATAAAAACTAAAAACACTAATGAACTATCGAACACAAGCGAACACGTTACCGAACGTTCACGAACATAAACGAACGAACGCCACCTCTGTTCGTGTTTGTTCATTTAACTAAACGAACGAAATTTCTTGTTCGTGTTCGTTTGTTTAATAAACGAACGAACACAAACGAACTTCCCGCCGAATGGTTCACGAACTGTTCGCCGAACGTTTGGTTCGTATACAGCCCTAATGAATATTGTTGAGGTTTATGTTAGTGATGATGAGCTGTGGTTTTCGGTTGGAATTGCTTCTGATAGTTTTCCGATTGGGAATTTTGAAATGTGTCCGCAGTGTGGGTGTGGGATGGATTGTGATGGTGTTGTTGGTAGTGATCGAGGAAGTAGATCGAATTCGCTTGTTTCGTCGGTTTAGAGTTCAAGTTACTTTAGCATTTGCAGTTCGAATAAAATCAAGAGTTTGTATGTTTGGAATGCCACTACAATGCGATTATGAATCATGCTTTGAATTCGTATATGTGATGGTCATGGTTGTCCTATAACTTCTGTTATGATGTTAGTTAATTTTGATGTTAATTTGACAATGAGTAAGAGCATTCACATTCAATCCATCAAATAATGAGAGGAGAGGTTTTTATATTATAAAGGGTATAAAAAGTGGTTGTGAGTGGAGGAGAGAGAAAATGTTACTGTTCATCTGTATATTTGGGGGACACTGTTCACCCAGTATAATTTTTTTAATATATATTGAAAGTGGTTGTGAGTGAAGGAGAGAGAAAAATGTAATGATAATATTATTTAATTGAAAAGGAGAGAGAAAAACTATTTGTTTTTAGTGAAAATATATTGATATAGGAGTTGTTTTTTAGTGGAATGTATGTATAATTTGATGGATTGGATGAGAATCTCATCCAATCCATCAAATTATACATACATTCCACTAAAAAACAACTCCTATATCAATATATTTTCACTAAAAACAAATAGTTTTTCTCTCTCCTTTTCAATTAAATAATATTATCATTACATTTTTCTCTCTCCTTCACTCACAACCAATTTCAATATATATTAAAAAAATTATACTGGGTGAACAGTGTCCCCCCAAATATACAGATGAACAGTAACATTTTCTCTCTCCTCCACTCACAACCACTTTTTATACCCTTTATAATATAAAAACTACCCCTCACATATTTTGATGGTTTGGATGAGAATGCTCTAAATGCTTGTATATTATAGGTGAGTGTTATATAACTCATGGGATGGGTTATGTAATTTAAAAGAAGTTTGTTAAAGTAGAGTTTCACGGACCCCACGTCGAAGGTCCATGTGTGGAATGGCTTTTGATGTGGGGTCCGTGTCACGGAAGGGTTGGGAGGGTGTTGTCGGTTTAGGGTTAAAATAGTAAAAAGGTCCGAAATTTTTCAAAGAGTGAATTTCAAGGATTGTTTTATTATCTTTATATCCATTTTCAGACGCTGTCCTTTATGTTCAAAATTGATGAGTTTTGTCCTTTATGTTTTCATATCGTACACGTTTTGTCCTTTAGGCCTAAACCAGTTAGTTTTTTCAGTTAAATTTGGTCATGTGCTTTGCATATGAGTGCATTTTTGTCAATTCAAAGGTTGCAGAAGCTTTGAGCTGTAAATCTGTCATTGAACTTACCTTTGAATTGACAAAAAATGCCCTCATGTGCAAAGTATACGACCAAAATTTAACTAAAAAACTAACTGGGTTTGGTCTAAAGGACAAAACGTGTATGATATGAAAACAAAAAGGACAAAACTTTTCAATTTCGAAAATGGGTATAAAGATAAAGGACAATCCTTGAAATTCACTCTTTTTAAAAACTTTATATATATATAATACATGAAACAAATCGAGGCAACAAAATCCATTTGTCCTTGTGGTTTTGTGTAAGAATTTATAATCCATTTGACTGACACGCCGTGGGATCTATACCTACTGTGTGCAACTTTTGATTTACTTTTTTTCATTTGGATTTTTGGATTTCATTTGGAAATTAAAGTTCAACTCACAGGTAGTGGGCGGGATTGTGTCGATATCCTTTTGGCTATATTACGACTTTGTTTTGTATATATTTTCTCTTTTGTTACTATAGCGATAGTGGTACCGTACCCTGTACCTTATCAATCCCGTTGTGTCTCAGCCGCAACGCACAGGATAACTGATTTTAAAACCATGTATTTCTCTTTTTTTTTGGCCCACCCTCTTAATAATATTTGATTTAATTTAGGCTCGCTAAAGATTAAGACCATGTTTTAATTAAACTTATGGGTAAATTACTTTTTGAGTCCCTGTATTTTATGGGTTTTAATCACTTGATTCCAAAAGCAAAAAGTTTAACGACATGAGTCCCCATAAGCATTTTCTTTAACCATTTGAATCCAAATTTCTAACACAGTTAGAATTTTTTAGTTAAGTATCGTTAAATGATCAAAATACCCTTATATTTAAAAAATAAAATAACTCTCTCTCTTTCTCTTTCTTCACCCTTATCTTTTCTCCCTTCTCTCTTTAAAAAACCTGCAATTTTTCTCCTTTTTCTCTCTAAACCACCTTCATCTTCCATTCTTCCCACCACCCCGCCTCAGATCATACTCACCAAAATACCCACGATTATTTCATCCAAATTTTCTCTGCAAACTCCATTAATAAACCTCAATCAATGCCAAGAAATGCCTCATCATTTCTCTGTCTAAGTTACACCATTAATACTCCTTTTTATATATTGTAAGATTAAATATATTTTTATGTTATATTTAATCTAGTAGCCATTATAATCATTTACATTATATGGATCAAAATATATAACAACCTATTAAATAATTAGTTGGTAATTGTTGATGAGCCTAATTACCCTTATTAACTAATTAGGGTTTCCTCTTGGGTGCATATATAAGGAGACTTATGTAGAGGTTCTAAGGTTAGACACATAACCTAATTACTCATAACATCAATTCGCCTCTTCTCCTATACCGATTACCCTTTATCGGTTTCTTATCACCATCATTAGATTGCACCCTAAGGAGGAACCATATCAAGTTGACAAACATGTCAAACCTTATTGCTGTGTCTCCATCTGGATTCTCTGCTGGCCTGTACTGCTGCAATTTAGGTATGTTATTCATGTTTTCCATTATGTTTAAACAGAACTGATCAACATGTGGTATCAGAGCATATGTTGATTAATCAGTTCTGTTTTCCTATCCATTATTCTGGGATTGAAATCTGGAAAACAGAGTTTTGAAAACTTAATAAACCATAACAGCCGGTTTCAAGTCCCTTTTAATGTTGGCGAAATCACTATTTTGAAAGACTAAGTTGGTTAATCATGTGACCCGAAATCAAATGGGTTAATTTTTATGTCCGAAATCTGCATAAAAACATTAATTTTCAGGTTTCGGGTTCCAGAATCATGTTTTTATTTTTTAAGGTTCATCATGTGTTCTTAGAAAATTCGAAATTCTTTTATGTTTTGGAATATGATTTGGATTATTTAGTGTTTTTCCATGTTTTGATCTGTTTTAACTATTAGAAATTTTCGAAAACTGTTATTAGATCAACAGATAAAATTTTTTCGAAATATTTGATGAAATTAGATCATCACTAAAACAGTAAACCATATCTCAAAATCCATAAGAATTCGAATTTTCAATTATGCTTTTACATTAACAGCTGTTAACAGGAGTTTTGAGATCCCTTTTAACGACCCGAGACCAAGATCTCGACTCGAGACCACAAGATCTCGACTCGAAATCATAAGTGTTCTCAAATCTTTACAACTCGAGACAACGGTTTCTACTTGAGACCATAAGGTTTCGACTCGAGACCACTAAGGTTTCGACTAAGGGCTCCAATCTTCACACTTCGAGACAGTGGTTGCTACTCGAGACCTCATCAAGCAGTCGAGATCTCATAAAACATAGTAGTCGAGACCATGATTACGAATCGAGACACTGAGGTTGCGACTCGAGACCTTAATGAGTCGAGACCTCATAATGTTACAAGATGAGTCGAGACTTGACTCGAGATCTCACTCGAGACCTCATAACTGAGTCGAGATCTCACTCAAAACTTCATTATTTCAGGTTGTTTAATGTGAACTAAAATTTAGCTATTAAATAATTGGTTTTGTAAATACTTAGTTAATTAATCAGGATCAAATAATGTTTTACAAAACCAAAATGGCTTTACTTGAATGAGCTTCTGATGTATCATTTCTGGCCAAAGCTGATTTGATACATCTACATATCGTTCAAGTATTATGAAAGCTATGTTAAGTGTGCATTACAAACGTGAATGTCTTAATATCTGTCCAAAGCTGATTTAATTCTTTCATGTATAGCATACTTAACAAGTGCATAACTAAAGTGATTGTCTCATTTCTGGACAAAGCTAATTTGTTATGATTACTTTGCACACATGCTTAAATGATTACACTTCTGGCCAAAGCTGATTTGTCTTCGTTTAAGTAGAACTTTAAATAAGTCTATTATTTTGATGTTAGTAATAGTGTCACACCCCGATATTTCCACATATTACCGGTGGGCCCGACGGGGAGTATCGTGACGTAGTTGATATCATCATAGTCAATGTACACAATATAATAGCACAACGGAAGGCTTGGTGAATTAACTATTACAAACCATAATGTCTGAGTGTTCGAGTGTATGAATAATATAGACTGGAATGTAATAAGATCCACAGGCGGATCATAATTGTACAAGAAACAAAAACAACAGACTTCAGGTATCTATGGATTTGCAAGATCCTCTTAAGACACCTATAGCTCCAGCCTATTACGAGAGGTACCTGGCAATCAGTCTTTAAGAAAATACGTCAGTTTACACTGGTAAATACAATTAACTGACTCATTTTGAAAAGAGTTTGTAAAAATAGATTTAAGTGCACATGGCACAAATCATTTATAACTTGGGACAATCTTTAATAAAATCTTGTATACAGTTTTTACATGTTTGTCATACATATGGGGCCGGTTGGAAGCTGGTCATGATTAACCGACTCACCACTTATAGAACCCACAAAGGAGTTATCCCCAATATGTGGGTTTATATTTTAGCATTTGCATCTGTCAGGTGTATGCCTACACCCCGTGCATAGGTCGTGGCCATTTTCAAATGAAATGAGCCGAGGATATCCAAGACACGGTCAGATTAACCCCCAATGTTTATGTTATCAAACAAGACATATTAAAATGGGTTATGCAAATTTATTAATCACAATCCGATTAAATGATTAAATACCCGACCAAGTGGTATTATTATAATACCATATCCCAAGCCCGTATAAGGGAAAATAAGTTAAAAGTATTTACCTGATGCTAGCAGTAAAATCCTAAAGCTTTTTGAAGGCACCTTCTAACGGAAGCTATTTAATCTGTATAGAAGGTTTAATAACCTATTATGGTGCTAACGGGCCTTTAGTAAGTCAAGGACTTAGACCGGCTAGCTAGAAAGAAACCTTACGGTTCTAAACGCTAGATTAAACGGTGACCGGAATAGAATGTGGTTTAGACCCGACAAGCTTGGATACTTGTATATTATGGGTAAACTAAACACATTCTGGAAAATGAGAATTTAATGATAAGGTTTGACCCGTTTCGACTATTTATGTAAACTAGTCACATAAACCGATCCAAACGCGTAAGCGCGTAACAGGTAACCAACTAAATTATATACAAGTATTAATCATTATTATGCTCAAAATATGTTAATACATCAGTAAGATGTTAACACATATGCCCAAAAAGTAATTTAAACCAAATTAAGTCCCAAAAGGACATTTTGGTAATTTTAATGCCCATAACAGAGTTTAAATATGAAACTGAGTTTCAGGTCTGATTTAATTAGTAAAAATATGTATTTTTATGAGTTATATCAGTAGGGTATTTTATATATATGTGAAATTTATCCTATATAACCAAACTATGCACCGTAGGGGCATTTTGGTAATTTTACATAGGCTTTAAAGGTCAAAATAGACTTCTGAGTTTAAAAACTTTGGTTTACTGTATAATCATATAAATTAGCTTAAAACATCAGTGGGTAATAAGTTTTATATGTCAAATATAGTTTTAACTCAAACTATGTGCTAAAAACGCTTAAAAGTCGGTTTTAAGGGATATTTGGGTTAAAATAGGAAATTTGAGTTTTTGATCAGTTTATAAAGTTAAAAATATTTTATTTATCATATAAAATCATTAGCAAAAAGTTTGACATCAAAATGTTATGTAAAACTCATTTTAGGGTAAATTACAGTTTTCGTCCTTTATGTTTGTAGCGTGTTGCAATGGATGAACTTTAACTTTAATAATTACAGTCACAGTCCTTTATTTGCAAGTCCTTTTACACCTTAGGTTCTTTGACCCTAACCTGGTTAAAACTTTCAGTTAAATGAGCTAATGTACAACTCATATGAGGGAAAAACAGTCATTTAATATAAAAAATCAAAATTTAAAAATTTATATAAAAATTATAAACCTAAACCACCATCATCATCATCCATGTAATCTCTCTCCCACCCCTGTACTCTCTCTCCTCTCCACCCAACTCACCACCATATCTCCACAACCCACCACCGTATCTCCACCACACCCCCTTACAAAATCCTAATCCTCTCCCACTACAACAATGGCAAGTTCTCCAAAACCTTAAAAACGTCCCTCTTTAGCCACACCTTTCTTCAACAAAATAGGAGCTTTCTCCACCAAATCAGTAAATGTCCTCACCTCCTTTATAATCTTCATCTTCGACCAACTATCAAACCCCCCCCCTTTAAAGTTTCAAATCAAACGTCGTTTTCTCCTTCACCGCCGCCGTCGTTTTCTCCTTCACCCCCGTCAACAACCACTGAGCTCCGCCGCACCGTCGTTGTCTCCGCCGTCTAATTCACCGGCGATCTGTACAGGTTCTACTGTTTCGATTAACGAATTAGGTTAATTTACACTTATGAACATCCATATCTGTTTACTATCTCTCCAATCGTCAGTTTTTGTGCCCTAGCTGATACTTTAGCATAATTATAACTGTGTGTGTTGAATGTCGGATTCTCCGGTGAATTCCGTGACGGATTGTGATGTTTCCAAGTCGGAATTACGACCGGTGTTAGGCCCCGAGAAGAATGGCTATGCCGGTTATGTTTTGTTTTGCAACAAGTTCAAAATGGTGGCTAATCATTTGCAACAATTACAAAATGACTTCAAAAACAACATACAGGGGAGAAAGATAGCACAGGGAGATGATGATGATGATGATAATGGTTTAGGTAGTTTTAAAATTTTGAAATTCTTTTTTTTATTAAATGACTGTTTTGCCCTCACATGGGTTACACATGACCTTACTTAACTGAAATTTTTAACCTGGTTTGTGTTAAAGGACCTAAGGTGTAACAGGTTTTTCAAATAAAGGACTGTGACTGTTATTTATGAAGTTAAAGGTCATCCATTGCAACCCGCTACAAACATAAAGGACGCAAAGTGTAATTTACCCCTCATTTTATGTATGAAAAGGGTAAAACCGACAATTACCGAATTCAAGCTATAATCCTATGTTATGCTCAGCCTAAAAATAAATAAAAATCTTCAAAAATCCCAAAATATTATTTTACATCAGTAGGTAAAAATTTTGGTATTAAAAATCGGGTTTAGGTAAGCTTTATGTTAATTATGCCATTTAAATAACAAAAAGCTCCTTAATTACGCTATTGAGCATAGCTCCTATTCTAGACCTCAAATTGATGTCAAATTTCCGGGACATGTCTAAATATCAGTAGCAAAGGTGTTAGTCCATTCACATTGCTAAAAATCTCAGTTGTGTGTCAAAAGGGCGTTTATGGCATTTTTAAGCAAAATTACGATCAACTGTATATAATTCAAACCATTAGGCATCATGCAATATAACTTCAGAGAGTTATACTACTGAGTAATGTGGTCCTAATGGAAGCTTAAAACGTGGAGGAACTAAGCTTGAATGGGTCAGAACTGAAAGTCAAAGCAAAAGTCAAGTTTTTGCGACTTTCGGTTATAAACTGACCTTAGACTATTAATTGTCGGGTTAGGACTGATAAGACATGTTTTAATATTAATTACCAAGTCATTAGAATGTTAAAACATAATTTAGAACCTTTGGTTTATTGATTTTATTCATTTTTAGACATTCTGTCCAGTTTGACTTTTTGTCCAACTACTTTGACCCGACAATTGACTAGTCAAACGAGATAATTAGGAGGTGCCCTTTTAGGGGTTAATCACCTACCTTAATATGGTTCTATAACCACTTTCAATTTGATCAGTGGTTAAACCATAAGTGACTAAACTGAAAGTCAAACCTAAATTACTATAAGTTTGACTTTTAGGAAATTAAGCTAATTTAAACAACTAAACAAGTAATTAGAGGCTTACTACTGGTCCTAGCTGTCTTTTCTACCCTTGGAAGTCTTCTCCTAATGTTGCAAGCTCCAGATGTAGGTCCTTTTGAAGTTGTTGCAAATGATGTGCCAAGAACATAATACTAGCACTCCTTATATAGTGAATTGCCAAGGCCTTAGATCATTGCAGCTGTTGTTGGACATCCTAGGATCACTCCAGGTGTCTAGGAGGATTTATTTTACCGTTTACCAGCCCCTAGAATCGTAAAAAAATGATGTTGAGGCGGTGGAACAGCCTAAACCCGCACCTGGCAGCTTATTACTGAACTAGGGACATCACGCGGCCCCGCGTAAGGTTCTGCTTGGCCTTACGCGGCCCGCCTGGAGTTGGGAAACTGGCAAAACAAGTTTGTAACTTGGCAGCTTTAGTCCCTGATCCATTTAAACCTTATATAACCTCATTTTTAACATATAAAGCCCTTGTAGTCAGTTTGTTGAGTCCTAAGGATAAATATCACTATGGAAGCAAGTTTCATCAAGTTGACACTTATAGCCCAAAGTCTTAAAAACGTGCTTAACAATCTCGAAACCACGTGAAATTTATACCACTTATTCTTAAGAGTATATTTGAATAATTCGAATCCTCGGTTTCGTTAAAAGGTCACTCAGAGGTCAGAATCGACATGTTGACACGTTTAACCCTTGTAATTTAATAATCTTCCGATTATTTTAATAAACGGCTTCTTATATCCAACCAATTACTTGTTTAAGAATATATTCATCATGTATGGTCACTTAGAGGCACAAGTTTGGCATGTTGACACTTTTAGTCCCTGTGGTTTCATAGTTTCACTGTTCGACAACTTTAGTCCTTCAAACTCAATCTTTCACACCTTTAGAGTTTAGGACACGTGTCTTTACGTAATTGGACACGTTTTTACGTGGTGTTACATCCTCACCCCCTTAAAAGAAATCTCGACCCCGAGATTTACTGGAATAAGTGAGGGTACTTTTGTCGCATATTGGACTCAACTTCCCACGTATATTCGGGACCTCTGCGGGCGTCCCATTTGACCTTTACTATAGGTACATGCTTTCTTCGGAGCTTTTTAACCTGTCGATCCTCGATTGATATAGTTCTTTCAACGAATCTCAAGCTTTCATCAATCTGTACGTCTTTATGAGACATAGCTAGAGATTCATCGGCTAGGTACTTTTTGAGATTACAGATGTGGAACACATTATGGATCCCACTCAGCTCCTCTGGCAAGTTTAGCTTATAAGCTACACTGCCGACACATTCGATAATTTCGAATGGTCCTATATATCTAGGGCTCAACTTGCCCTTTTTACCAAAACGCATCACACCTTTCCAGGGTGACACTTTCAATAGAACTTTATCGCCTACCTCAAACTTTAGAGGTTTTCGCCTCTTATCAGCATAACTTTTCTGCCTATCCCTGGCAGCCTTCAGGCGATCACGAATCTGGACAATCTTGTCCGTTGTTTCAAGGACGATATCAGGTCCTGATAACTGAGCTTCTCCTACTTCTGCCCAACAGACAGGCGTTCTGCATTTTCTACCATATAATGCCTCAAAAGGCGCAACCTGAATGCTTGTATGATAGCTATTATTATAGGAGAACTCGATTATGGGTAGATGGTCATCCTAACTACCTCCTAAATCAATAACACATGCTCAAAGCATGTCTTCTAACGTTTGAATTGTACGCTCACTCTGTCCATCAGTCTGAGGGTGGTAAGCAGTACTAAAATTCAAACGTGTGCCCAAAGATTGTTGGAAACTTTTCCAAAAGTGTGAGGTGTATCTAGTGTCTCTATCAGAAATGATAGACACCGGTACTCCGTGAAGGGCTACAATCTTATCCACATATAATTGGGCTAACTTATCGGAGCTATAAGTCTCCTTGATGGGTAAGAAATGTGCTGACTTAGTCAGTCTATCAACTATAAACCATATTGTATCATTTCCATGCCTGGTTTTAGGTAACTTGGTTATGAAATCCATGCTTACCATCTCCCACTTCCATGTAGGGAGTTCTGGTTGTTGAAGCAGACCTGATGGCTTTTGATGTTCAGCTTTAATCTGAGCACATGTCAGGCACTTAGCTACATGTGTGGCAATAGATTTCTTCAAACCTATCCACCAATAATTAGCCTTCAAATCCTGATACATTTTGTCACCACCAGGGTGAACTGAGTACTTAGAGTTGTGGGCTTCCTGGAGGATTACATCCCGAAGTCCTCCCTGAATAGGAACCCAAATTCTTCCATTCATCCTGAGGATTCCATCCTTCCCAAGTGCTAACTGTTCGCCAGTTACACCTAACTTTTCATTGGGAAGGTTAACTTCCAACATAGCATCTTTCTGTGCAGCTAATAGTCTTTCATTTAGACTATTCTTCAGCTCAATGCTTTTAGCATTGATCCTTATTGGTTTAACTCTTTCCTTCCGGCTTAGAGCATCAGCGACCACGTTCGCTTTACCTGGATGGTAGCGTATCTTTCAATCATAGTCATTTAGAGTTTCCATCCAACGGCGTTGTCTCATATTGAGCTCTTTCTGATTGAACAGATGTTGGAGACTTTTGTGATCCGAGTAGATCATACATTTTGTTCCATACAAATAATGTCTCCACTACTTTAATGTGAATACAACAACACCCAATTCTAAATCATGGGTGGTGTAATTCTTTTCATGCACTTTTAGTTGTCGTGATGCATAGGCGATTACCTTGCCTCGCTGCATAAGTACACACCCCATACCGGTGTGTGAAGCATCACAGTATACAAAAAAACTCTTCTACTCCTTCAGGTAAAGATAATACTGGAGCATTGCTCAACCTTTGCTTTAGAATCTCAAAGGATTCTTGTTGTTTTGGACCCCAGTCAAATTTCACATTCTTACGGGTCAAGGAAGTTAATGGTGCAGCTATTCTTGAGAAGTTCTCAATGAATCTTCTATAATATCCTGCTAAACCCAGGAAGCTGCGAATTTCCATAGGCGTCTTAGGTGCTTCCCAATTCATAACAACTTCTACCTTGGCAGGATCTACTTGGATGCCTTGCTCACTAACAACATGTCCAAGGAACTGGACTTTGCGAAGCCAAAACTCGCACTTGGAGAATTTAGCATACAATTTCTCCTGTCGAAGTAATCCTAAGATAAACCGAAGGTGCTTTTCATGCTCAACTTGGCTACGAGAGTAAATAAGTATGTCGTCTATAAAGACAATGACAAACTTATCTAGGTATGGTTTGCAGACTCTATTCATGAGGTCCATGAATGCTGCAAGCGCATTAGTGAGCCTAAAAGGCATCACTAAGAACTCAAAATGTCCATACCTTGTTCTGAATGCCGTCTTCGGTACATCTTCAGTTCGGACCTTGAGTTGATGATACCCCGATCTCAAATCAATCTTCGAGAAATAGCCCGCTCCTTAGAGTTGATCGAATAAATCATCGATCCTGGGCAAAGGATAACGATTCTTGATCGTTACCTTATTCAATTCATGGTAATCAATGCATAAGCGCATTGATCCGTCCTTCTTTTTCACAAATAATATTGGAGCTCCCCAGGGCGAAGAGCTAGGCTGAATAAAACCTTTCTCTAGTAAATCATCAAGTTGCGTCCTAAGCTCTTCCATCTCCGTAGGTGCTAGACGATACGGAGCTCTTGCAATAGGTGCAGATCCTGGTAGAATGTCTATCCTGAACTCTACTTGCCTCTCAGGAGGTAATCCAGGTAACTCATCAGGAAAGACATCAGGATACTCTGAGATAATTGGAATGTCTTCGATCTTCGGCTTTGGATCATTCACAGTTACTTGTGCCATGTAAATGACACATCCACTCTTCAAACACTGTGATACCTTGAGGATAGATACATTTCTGGGTAATCCATATTGTGTATCTCCTTGAATAGTGACTAATTCACCAGAAGGGGTTTTGATAATAACTAGCTTTTTATCACAGGAAATTTGGGCTTGGTTATGCGACAACCAATCCATGCCTAAAACTATATCAAACCCAGCCAATTTCATTGGCAAGAGGGATAGCGGGATAGAATGATTCTTAATGGATATAGAACATCCATCAAGAAGAGTGGAAGCTGTTTCTAAGGTACCATCAGCAAGCTCTACCTCATACTTAATATCTAGAGTCTTAATAGGCAAATTTAGTAACTTACAGAACTTATGGTCTACAAAAGACTTATCAGCACCGGAATCAAATAAGACTCTAGCATAGTTATTATTGATGAGGAAGGTACTTGTTATGACGTTCTCATCGTTCACCGCTTCCCTCGCGTTCATCTGAAAAACTCTCGCATTGTTTTTCTTTACCTCCTCGGGCTTCTTAACATTCTTGGGGTAATTGGTCTTGATGTGCCCCTTTTCATTGCAACTGTAGCAGGTTGCATCCTTTATATTCTGGCACTCAACAGACTTGTGCCCCTTCTTTTTACAGATCCCACATGGTTTGGCCTGTGGGTCTTGGTTGCACTTTCCAAAGTGCCTTTTGTTACAGGTTTTGCATCTGGGCTTATCATTGAACTGCCCTTTCTTCGAACCGAAGTTCCCTTTGTTCTTCTTGTTTGACTGAGGAGACTTGTCATCCTCTCTTTTCCTCTTTCCTTCCTCGGTAACCTTTTCCGCCCTACTCCTCACAACATCCAAGGTGAGGGATAAAGATAGATCCACAGCGGATCTATAAGTGGCTGGCTTAGAGGCCTTAACATTCCTTTTTACTTCAGGGGCCAAACCACTAATAAAACGCGCGATGCGTTTGGGCTCAGGAGTGACTAGGTATGGTACAAGCCTTGACATCGAGTTAAAGCTAGTCACATAGGATCTACAATCCAGATCCTTCATTACTAAAGTGAGGAAATCAGTCTCTATCCTTTCTACCTCATGTTGAGGACAGTAAGTGTCCTTCACCAAGTCAACAAACTTCTCCCAAGAAAGATTATACAAGTGAACCTTCCCGGTAGACTTCACTAGAGCTTTCCACCATGTGAGGGCATCACCCTTGAAGGATTGTGATACAAACATAACCACATCCTCCTTAGCACATCCACTGATGTCTATCACAATCTCCATCTCGTCTAACCATTTCATACAATCAATCGCTCCCTTTTCTCCCGTAAAATCCCTAGGCTTACAGGAGACAAAGTACTTGTAGGTACAACCCTTGGTGTACCTAGGAGTCGGCTTGAGGACTATCTGCCTCTTAGGTTCACTACCCTGGTTAGATGAGTGCTGAGACTCACTTTTCTTATGAGTATGGGGTTGAGAATGGGATCTTGAATGAGTTTGAGACCGAACAATACTCGGTTCTTTGAACTTATCATCCACAGCCTGAGCAACCGCTGCGGTTATCATTGCTTGCAGTTCAGCACCAATGATACTAATCCTGGTGTTATTTCCTTCTGCGGGATGACTGTTTGCTTCATCCGAGACAGCCATTCTTTTTTCTTTACTAAATCAAATAGAAATGATATATTTAAATTGTATAATGAATCATCGCTTTGATGATTAGATGGTTATAGTATTATTAAACCATGTAAAGACCATTATTATATAATCACTAGAATATAATATTCTTTATATCTATTAGACAGGGAAATTAAAATTTCACAACTGTCGATGTCATAAAAGACATTTTCTTATAGCACAAGGCTCGTCTCGAAGGACATTTAGATGGCACAAAGGCCTTGTCACAAGGACATTTATAATTATTGATCTCTTGGATCAATGATCTCTTTAAGGGTCGAACAAAGTTCATCGCCTTTTTTACAAGAAGTTTATAAAATACAACCTTCATTGTCTTTATTACACCTTTGCTTCTAAGCATACATCTCTAATGGATGTTCTGGTGTTTACATCATATTGATGTTTATTAGCCATGATTCGCATTGATCATTCAGGCCATACTTAAGTGACTCGGAAAATCCAAGCACATTTAGGAAGCTTGTGTGGTTTCTCGTACCACACAGCAGGAATGTTGACATGTTTTCAGATGTCAACCGAGATTTATTGTCTTAAAAAGGTTGTACCATCATAGCCATTTAATATTTTGGCTAGGTTATACCTCTAAGAATTTCTTTGGCAGATCAATTATAAATTGAAAAGATATAACGGGATGTAATAAAATACATATATATAAAAACCAAAGATAAACTTCATTAATCCATAAAACTAGTACAAGTGCCCTAAACAGGTCTTAGAAAGAACAAACTTCCCACGCAGGGGCTTACAGAAACAGAAATGAGTCCTCGCATGGACTCAATACAGAAATAAAATAATGTCCTCGCAGGGACTTGATTAAAAGACAATACAAGAAAATTAAACAATTTCCTACTTCTTCTTGCCTTTAAGAAGGTTTGCAAGGCCCTTCATAAAGCTACCATGCTCCTTCTTGGTTTTTCTAGTATCGTGTTCAACCTTGTCTAACCTCTCTAGGATCTCTTGAGTTTGCTGCTGCTGAAAAGAAGGAGGTTGCTGGTATGGCGGGTATTGATAACCCTGCGCTGGGTATCCAGTTGGATGAACTGGAGGGTAAGAAGAAGGGTAAAGATGATGGTATTGTGCAGCTGTAAGGTACGGATCATGGGTTCCATAATCCGATGGATATCCCGATGGGTTTTCAAAAGGATTGTACTCAGAAGATCCTGGGTAAGTTGGGATCGGGTTGTCGAAACCCACTGGTGGCTGCGGTGGTGCATATGAAACTGGTGGAGGATCGTTCTCCGGTACCATGTTCGAGGGTCCACCCATTTGGGGGTCCTCGTGGATAGGAGGGTAAGAACTTGAACCCTGAGGAGAACTAAAACGAGGTCCTCCTTGCACGGATATACGTGCATTCCTCCTTCGCCTTGGAGGCTCGGGAGGTTGCCGAGGTGGCTGTTGAGGCGACTCCTCAACAGAAAGTGGTGGAGGTGAAACTGCCTGAAGCTGGGGTTCAACCAAGGGAGGTTGAGCTGGAGAGTTGTGGTACGAAGGAGTAAAGTACCAATCATATGTGGCCATCCTTGCTTGATATGAATCGGGCCCACGGTACGGTGATCCCTGAAATGGGGAACCGCTTGAGATGCTAATTGGGTGGCCCGGCGTTCTTGTTTGCATTTCTGGGTCCGGGTCGTCGTCCATCTCCATTTCCTGAGAAAAGTGATCCTCAGGCCCCAAAGGGTTGTAGCCCAAAAAGTCGTTAACATAATCATTCAGATTAAATTGTGCGGGAGAGTAAGTAGAATCCGAATGGTGAAACGAATGAGAGTGTAACGAGTGGTAAGATTGGTGAGATTCATGAGAGTGATGGGAGTGTTGAGAATGGTGCGAGTGCTGGGGCTCGTCTGGAATAGGCAGCCCGAAAGATGGATGGAATGATGGTGAGGAGCTTAACGAGACAGAATGTCTCGCTGGTTCAAAAGAGTGACCCCAAAGATCGTGGGAGTTAGAACTGGAAAATGACGCAGATGGAGTGCGTCGATGTGAAGGTCCTGCTGCTGATGGTCCCCCTTGCATGGGACCCTTTCCTCTACCCCTAACTCTTGGAGGCATTGTAGCTGATTTTCCTGTCAAAGCAAGAAAACAAAACAAAATAAAATAAAATAGCAAAAGAAAGTTAAGAATAAATCCTAGGTCAAGGCCTAGACTCGAGAGTCTAAGCAATGTGCTTATTGTGTCATTGTGATTAAACACAAAAGATTAGTGTTTAATTCACTCAATATTGGCTCTGATACCAACCTGTCACACCCTGATATTTCCACATATTACCGGTGGGCCCGGCGGGGAGTATCGTGACGTAGTTGATATCATCATAGTCAATGTACACAATATAATAGCACAGCGGAAGGCTTGGTGAATTAACTATTACAAACCATAATGTCTGAGTGTTCGAGTGTATGAATAATACAGACTGGAATGTAATAAGATCCACAGGCGGATCATAATTGTACAAGAAACAAAAACAACAGACTTCAGGTATCTATGGATTTGCAAGATCCTCTTAAGACACCTATAGCTCCAGCCTATTACGAGAGGTACCTGGCAATCAGTCTTTAAGAAAATACGTCAGTTTACACTGGTAAATACAATTAACTGACTCATTTAGAAAAGAGTTTGTAAAAATAGATTTAAGTGCACATAGCACAAATCATTTATAACTTGGGACAATCTTTAATAAAATCTTGTATACAGTTTTTACATGTTTGTCATACATATGGGGCCGGTTGGAAGCCAGTCATGATTAACCGACTCACCACTTATAGAACCCACAAAGGAGTTATCCCCAACATGTGGGTTTATATTTTAGCATTTGCATCTGTCAGGTGTATGCCTACACCCCGTGCATAGGTCGTGGCCATTTTCAAATGAAATGAGCCGAGGATATCCAAGACACGGTCAGATTAACCCCCAATGTTTATGTTATCAAACAAGACAGATTAAAACGGGTTATGCAAATTTATTAATCACAATCCGATTAAATAATTTCATACCCGACCAAGTGGTATTATTATAATACCATATCCCAAGCCCATATAAGGGAAAATAAGTTAAAAGTATTTACCTGATGCTAGCAGTAAAATCCTAAAGCTTTTTGAAGGCACCTTCTACCGGAAGCTATTTAATCTGTATAGAAGGTTTAATAACCTATTAGGGTGCTAACGGGCCTTTAGTTAAGTCAATGACTTAGACCGGCTAGCTAGAAAGAAACCTTACGGTTCTAAACGCTAGATTAAACGGTGACCGGAATAGAATGTGTTTTAGACACGACAAGCTTGGATACTTGTATATTATGGGTAAACTAAACACATTCTGGAAAATGAGAATTTAATGATAAGGTTTGACCCGTTTCGGCTATTTTATGTAAACTAGTCACATAAACCGATCCGAACGCGTAACTGGTAACCAACTAAATTATATACAGGTCTTAATCATTATTATGCTCAAAATATGTTAATACATCAGTAAGATGTTAACACATATGCCCAAAAAGTAATTTAAACCAAATTAAGTCCCATAAGGGCATTTTGGTAATTTTAATGCCCATAATAGAGTTTAAATATGAAACTGAGTTTCAGGTCTGATTTAATTAGTAAAAATATATATTTTTATGAGTTATATCAGTAGGGTATTTTATATATATGTGAAATTTATCCTATATAACCAAACTATGCACCGTAGGGGCATTTTGGTAATTTTACATAGGCTTTAAAGGTCAAAATAGACTTCTGAGTTTAAAAACTTTGGTTTACTGTATAATCATATAAATTAGCTTAAAACATCAGTGGGTAATAAGTTTTATATGTCAAATATAGTTTTAACTCAAACTATGTGCTAAAAACGCTTAAAAGTCGGTTTTAAGGGATATTTGGGTTAAAATAGGAAATCTGAGTTTTTGATCAGTTTATAAAGTTCAAAATATTTTATTTATCATATAAAATCAGTAGCAAAAAGTTTGACATCAAAATGTTATGTAAAACTCATTTTATGTATGAAAAGGGTAAAACCGACAATTACCGAATTCAAGCTATAATCCTATGTTATGCTCAGCCTAAAAATAAATAAAAATCTTCAAAAATCCCAAAATATTATTTTACATCAGTAGGTAAAAAGTTTGGTATTAAAAATCGGGTTTAGGTAAGCTTTATATTAATTACGCCATTTAAATAATAAAAAGCTCCTTAATTACGCTATTGAGCATAACTCCTATTCTAGACCTCAAATTGATGTCAAATTTCTGGGACATGTCTAAATATCAGTAGCAAAGGTGTTAGTCCATTCACATTGCTAAAAATCTCAGTTGTGTGTCAAAATGGCGTTTATGGCATTTTTAAGCATAATTACGATCAAGTGCATATAATTCAAACCATTAGACATCATGCAATATAACTTCAGAGAGTTATACTACTGAGTAATGTGGTCCTAATGGAAGCTTAAAACGTGGAGGAACTAAGCTTGAATGGGTCAGAACTGAAAGTCAAAGCAAAAGTCAAGCTTTTGCGACTTTCGGTTATAAACTGACCTTAGACTATTAATTGTCGGGTTAGGACTGATAAGACATGTTTTCATATTAATTACCAAGTCATTAGAATTTTAAAACATAATTTAGAACCTTTGGTTTATTGAATTTATTCATTTTTAGACATTCTGTCCAGTTTGACTTTTTGTCAAACTACTTTGACCCGACAATTGACTAGTCAAACTAGATAATTAGGAGGTGCCCTTTTAGGGGTTAATCACCTACCTTAATATGGTTCTGTAACCACTTTCAATTTGATCAGTGGTTAAACCAAGTGACTAAACTGAAAGTCAAACCTAAATTACTATAAGTTTGACTTTTAGGAAATTAAGCTAATTTAAACAACTAAACAAGTAATTAGAGGCTTACTACTGGTCCTAGCTGTCTTTTCTACCCTTGGAAGTCTTCTCCTAATGTTGCAAGCTCCAGATGTAGGTCCTTTTGAAGTTGATTCAAATGATGTGCCAAGAACATAATACTAGCACTCCTTATATAGTGAATTGCCAAGGCCTTAGATCATTGCAGCTGTTGTTGGACATCCTAGGATCTCTCCAGGTGTCTAGGAGGATTTATTTTACCGTTTACCAGCCCCTAGAATCGTTAAAAATGATGTTGAGGCGGTGGAACAGCCTAAACCCGCACCTGGCAGCTTATTACTGAACTGGGGACATCACGCGGCCCGCGTAAGGTTCTGCTTGGCCTTACGCGGCCCGCCTGGAGCTGGGAAACTGGCAAAACAAGTTTGTAACTTGGCAGCTTTAGTCCCTGGTCCATTTAAACCTTATATAACCTCATTTTTAACATATAAAGCCCTTGTAGTCAGTTTGTTGAGTCCCAAGGATGAATAAACTAACTTCGTTAGGCTCCGGTTCATTAAATATCACTATGGAAGCAAGTTTCATCAAGTTGACACTTATAGCCCAAAGTCTTAAAAACGTGCTTAACAATCTCGAAACCACGTGAAATTTATACCACTTATTCTTAAGAGTATATTTGAATAATTCGAAGCCTCGGTTTCGTTAAAAGGTCACTCAGAGATCAGAATCGACATGTTGACACGTTTAACCCTTGTAATTTAATAATCTTCCGATTATTTTCATAAACGGCTTCTTATATCCAACCAATTACTCGTTTAAGAATATATTCATCATGTATGGTCACTCAGAGGCACAAGTTTGGCATGTTGACACTTTTAGTCCCTGTGGTTTCATAGTTTCACTGTTCGACAACTTTAGTCCTTCAAACTCAATCTTTCACACCTTTAGAGTTTAGGACACGTGTCTTTACGTAATTGGACACGTTTTTACGTGGGGTTACAAATTGACATATCACAACCTCTTCACATAATGATCCTTATATCAATGATCCTTCATTAATTTTTTATGATCATTTCGTCTGCCTTATCTTTTAGTACCCATAATTTTACTCACTGTAATTTTCTTCTATAAATCAATATCTCATCCACTCTAATTATTATACCTAAAATGTTTTGCTTTATTTAAATTTTCTATAAGAATTAGCTCTTAAATTAAATCCTTGATTTTCCCTTAAAACACGATAATCCTATTGCTCTCTTCTGATAAAGTACTACAGAAGAAAAGTAGAGCATGATAAATATGACAAATCGAACATGATGTCTCTTATGATAATCAAGAACTCTCTAACACAAAATGCTATCACTAAAAAGTTATTCCAGATTAAGTCTTTCCTAAGACTAAACTATTATATGTGGAATAATCACCAGAACTCCTAAGATGCATACCTTCATTTAAAATTTTAAACTATAAGGTTAAGTGGCATTCATGAATACATTATAATGTACAATACCATGACCCATAAAGTTAAGGGCTTACGCATGGAAATAAGTACAATTTTTCTAGTACATTACATACTAAGATTTTCACTTGTACAATTTGATGCCTTATAAATCAACTATAACACTCAAAAGTACCAAAGTAAAATGAGTGTGTTGGTAAGCAACATATGTACAGAGAAATAAATGTTTGAATCTGGAAAATAAGATGTTATTCACCTTACAACCACTAAAACTTTAAAAGAGGATTGTTCTAAGGTCAATAGTCAAAATACAAGTACAAGATTCCAACTTTAAGGTTCTTCAAGGGAAAATTTCACTGCATAATTGTGCCATTAGACTAGGCATAAGCAACGAGACTATCCATTATTCAAAGGAACAGTTGGATAAGTTAATTAGATAGTCACTTACTAATGATATTTAAGTCTGGTAATTTTAATATTCCAATTAACACATGATTAGTTAACTCTAGTTCTAAACGTTTCCTTACCAGAAGTCAACAAATAACTAACATGAGAGTTAGTGATAAAATTAAATGTTAAGGCTATAAGAACCATAATAAGCAGTCTTCTAACAACGCCTTTTGATACCTTATATATATATTATGAAGATTAGTCAGAATATAGTATCATAATAAATCAATGTTATGAAGGTTGTCAGGTTTGCATAGTCAACATAAAGTCACATTTACCTTAAACTCTCTATTTATTTGTTCTAAATATCTGGATTGAAACATTACTAAGATAAAACTAGATGACACCTTACACTTTCACAACTTTTGTCATCATGCAAATGAGAATTTGACAAAAGGAAAATGAGACTTATAAATTTCATCCATTATAACTGAAATTCATGAGAAATCATGATATGGTTAATGAGGATGATTTTTTTTTTCATATAATCTCATTCTAAGTGATTTCAAATCATGACGTAAAGCCCTAAATATTACTTGGCTTAAGGAATAAGTATGGGTCCATCATAAGTCATTCATTGACATTCGTGGAACTTATTCCAAATGGAATATTCAGACATAATTCATTTATCATTTAAAAGACTATCAACTTGTATCTAAATTCTGTCGCATATAGCCCGCGGTCTTAAAGGAAATCTATTCATATATATACTTAATAAGATTTCTATTAAATATGTCCCTAAAGTTTCTTATGATATCTGGACATTAAAGAAATCAAATAAAGTCTAACATATATGTGATAGGTTCCCACGTCACGTAGCTCATTGAAACTTCTCTTGTAGCATTCTAGAGATATTAAAGATCAGTGGGAGCATTAAGTGTCTTGAAATAGTTGCAAGAGGTGGGGGAGTGAAAATTTAACATTACCTAAATTTACACCTCTTGTACAAGACACCGCTCCATCACGACACTCTTCCATCAAAACTTGTCTCCTTAAAATCTAATGCTACTCTTACAAAAGTTTCATTGTTGCTTAATTGTGGGCACACTTAGATTTCTTACCTAAACTAACATAATCCTCAACAAGAGAAACTACAAAGACTAAAGTCATTAATTTATGTTTCTCTATTAGAATTTGTTGGTCGTTAAATATTGACCCTAAGCATGCTGAGTTCCTAAAAATTTCTAAGGTCGGTGGGAGCAGTCAAAGTCCTTATCATGACTTGCAAGGAATACAAGAGGCGGGGGGAAGAGTGTCATTAAATTTCACTTCGATTTTAACTCTGATTGCACCTCTTGTACACCATACTGCACCAACACTTACAAACTTAGAATGAAAATGATAGCAACCTAACCAAGAGCTAATCCATAAAACTGAAACTTCTAATAAACCCAATAATCAACTCAGGAGGTCATCTAGGTTTAAAAGCCTACTAACTTTGATGATTACATAACCTCCCTAACTGAAGTTGAAATGGATTTTGGAAATGTTTACTGATCCTATCTCTTCAAATTAAGCCATTAGCGTCAATCAATCCTCTGAATGGAATAAAAATGTTTTCTAGTAAAACTGATTTTATGTGTTCGTATAACGTTTGGGATTTGATTGAATTACCTAAGAGTGTTCATAACTAAACCAAATCCTGATATAAGCGTTAAGACACGAAGAGGCATGATTGATTGTGAAAGGTTATACTCAGGAAGAGATGAATTATCAAAGAGTCTTTCTTACCTATCTTACAAAAGATTTCTTTAAGGATCATCACTGTTCTAGTAGCTTATAATAGTTTTGAGCTGCATTAGATGAACATTAAAAACAATTTTCCCTAACAATTGGCTGACACATTTACATGTTCATAAAACAACCTGAAAAATTCTAAACTGAAGGTTAAAGAACACTTTATTTGTAAGCCAATAAAATCCATGTATGGGTTAGTGCAAACATCATAATGTGATGAAATCTTAACGTAATTATTTTCATCAACAATCAAGTGGATTAATGTACCTACCTCAAGATGAGTGGGAGCAATTAAATTAAACTTGTCTATATAGATGATATTCTTTTGACAAGTATACGTTACATAAGTCAAAGCATTGTTAACACAAACTTTGATATAATAGATCTCAGAGATATCTCTTACGTAATAGATATCATAACATACCGAGATAGACCCAATGGGACAATAGTATCGTTCCATAAGTTTAACATTAAATGGGTCCTTACATATGTAACAAAATATTGCTCTTCTTTAGAGGATAATAGGATAAATGAGATTATTTATTTACGCTTCATAAATTAGAATTCTTATGTAACTTCAAGTCTATACTCGTTTAGATATTACTCACATTGCAACACACTAGATATGTCTAGATTAACGTGAAGCATTTAATAGAGTATTACAATATCTTTAAAAGAAACGAGAGGCTATGATTTGAAGAAGAAGTGAGAACTCAAACCAGTTTATTACTTTAACTTTGTGATATTCAAAGAAGACAAAATGTAATTTCGGGTATATCTTTATGTCAGCAGACAAAACCTATCTCATGGAGGAGTCATAATGGACTGATATCAACAATCTAAGTTATAACGACATAATATAGTCACTAAATGTTGTTGGAAATTTATCAGTTGACTCATAAGTTTATTAACTCCATATAATTAATATTTTGAAGACTTAGTGTGATAAAGTCAGCTACCATGACTCCTTGAACAGTAACAGTTTGAGAGGTGCTGCATTAAATTTCGATACACAGTTAATTATTCGTTTATGAACGAATTGAGGAAACTAAGTCTTTGTATCGAATACATTCATGATATGCTTAAGGATCCTATAACTAAAGGGCTATTACCCATAAGTCTTATTAAGAGAGCTCATAGACGGGTATTAATTGATGGTCGTGCGCAACTGCATATCTTACTATGAATGACTAAGTATTAGTTAATTTTCCTCATCAGTTTGATTTTGCATGTCTCTAAGAATATGTCAAGCCGGCATAATGGCATATAGACAAATAAAGTTACAAATCAAACAAAGGGCTTATGCATATTTTGATCATAACGATTAGGTTTTAAATTAAGGCTATAGTATGACTAATGGGGGTCCTGAGTCGCATAATGATTCAACGGCTGTATTTCTCTGCTATAGTTCTTGTTTAAGGCTAAAATGAGTGTTAACTCATGATCAGGCTTATCTAATACTCATAGTAAATGATTACTCGGCTAAGTGGGAGAATGTAAGATTAAATATATTTTTATGTTATATTTAATCTAGTAGCCATTATAATCATTTACATTATATGGATCAAAATATATAACAACCTATTAAATAATTAGTTGGTAATTGTTGATGGGCCTAATTACCCTTATTAACTAATTAGGGTTTCCTCTTGGGTGCATATATAAGGAGACTTGTGTAGAGGTTCTAAGGTTAGACACATAACCTAATTACTCATAACATCAATTCGCCTCTTCGCCTATACCGATTACCCTTTATCGGTTTCTTATCACCATCATTAGATTGCACCCTAAGGAGGAACCAGATCAAGCTGACAATCATGTCAAACCTTATTGTTGTGTCTCCATCTGGATTCTCTGCTGGCCTCTACTGCTGCAATCAGGTATGCTATTCATGTTTTCCATTATGTTTAAACAGAACTGATCAACATATATCTCCACCCGAATTTGGAATTTGGATCGTGTGGCAAAAAAATGGAAAAAAACAAGGGTTTTTCACGTGACAAACTCAGAGCTTTTTGTTGGAAGATCCGGGAGTTTGAATGGGGAGTTGAAACGGGTCGGGCCGGGCATTGGGAACTGGGTGAAGGGGCAGTTGGCTAGGGCTCCGTCGATGACGTCATCAATGGCGTATAAGCAGAGGTTTGATTTGAGGCTTACTCGAGGACGTTTCGGAGCACCGGAATCCTTACTCGAGGCTTTCTCCTTCTTTGTTGGTACGAAGGTGAGGATGATGGCGATGCAATGGTGGGGATGGAAGTGGTGCGGTGGTGCAGTGGTTGTAGGTGATGTGGTGGTGACGATGGAGGTGCAGCGATGGTGGGTCGGTGGTGTGGTGGTGACGGTGGAGGTGTAGTGGTGGTGTGATGTTGATGGTGGAGGTGCGGTGGTGGGAAGATGAAGATGGTTCAAAAAGAAAAAGGAGAAAAGTTGCAGGTTCTTTTAAAGAGAGAAGGGATAAAAAGATAATAAATAATTTTTATAACTAAGGGTAATTTAGTCATTTTGTAGGATCGTGTACGAACCCGAACGAGTCGTTCAGAGGAGTTTTACTTCGTTTCAGAGGCGGAAACTAAGAAACAAAGGTAGAAATAGCTTGTTCTTCACTTTTAACACTCTTCTGATTGAAATAACAGCAATTACAATCAGGAAACACACCGGCAGCACTTCGGTACAATTTTATAATTCCCCTCCAAATGACATGTTCACAAGCCTATTTATAGTATTTCTGATTCCCCACGAAATGACATGGTGTCATTTCGAGCGGAATCAGCTTTGTCATTTCGAGCGGAATTAGAAACTTATGTGATTTAGCTTGAAATGACAAGGTGTCATTTCGAGCGGAATCACCTCTAAAAACCACTATCTTGTTTTTAGTGCGCTGATCTAACTATTACAGTACAAGACTCGATACAAGACGAAGTTGACAGATGCATGCACTAACAGACTCCCCCTCAGATGTTGACGAGTCTCACGTGTCGAGTCTTCGCATCTTCAGTCTTGATCAGTCTCTGGGCTTCATTCTTTCACTCAGCATTAACAGACTCCCCCTAACAATGTGCTGGCATTCCTTAAGTTCATCAGCAACATCTGCTTCAGGATCGTAATCTGACTTTCTCCGGTTCAAGATCTTTGCCTGGCTTAAACTTTGTCCACAGAATCAAAACCTGGCTCAAGCATCCTCAGAATAGATCAACCTGGTTCTCTATCACTCGGCTTTGACGTTGTTCCAAGATCGTCACCTGGCTCTCGTCTAGCTCAGGATCGTCACCTAGCTCAAACTTAAACCTGCACAATCTCTACCTCAAAGTAAATTTTCTCATTTTAACAATTCAATGTATGCACTAACACTGACTCTCCTTCAAAAATAACTCAATAATCTTGATGAACCATTTTAAAATTTGATCAAAACACATTTGAATTTCAAACACACACTTCTTTTCACAAAAATATCATCATGTTTAGCACTTGGAATTTTGAAAATCAGCTCTCCAACATCAGTTGTCAAAAATCTTTTTGAGTTTTTCAACAGTTTATGCTAAAACACACCGAAAATCTTTTTGGATTTTGAATGAAAAGAAATGCAGTAAAGAAATATTTACAGACAATATTTTTGTGAGTTTTGTGTAAGAGGATCATATCATTTTTTGACAAGTCACAAGTACCGTTGAGCTTAGTTACACATTAAGAATTAAACAATTCACTTAGATTGCCGATATACTGATCCACTTAAATTTTCACACAAATTTCAACTGATTCAGGATATGAGTTAGATGTTTTAAGGACTTAAACTCATTCATGTGTCCCACCTCTTGAATATACTCCCGTATCCAGATCCCAATATTCAGTCTTATAGGTGAGTATACCACAGATGATATCTGTAAGGGGTTAATAACTTATGAAGAATCATGAGAGCTCAGGTCAGAACTACCGTTCAGCAGAGAGATCATGACTCAACTTTTGGGTGTGCCCCCTTTAGAGGATCTTTTAAATTACAACAGCAATGACTATCAATTTTATTGTTTCATCAATTTGCTGAGGGCTGCGCTATATTTCAAGCAAGCGGAAAGTATTATTCGAGGACTAGGTCAGAACTTCCATTCAGCAGAAGTCCCGGAATAATACCCCAGATATCACTGATCATAAAGACCTAGTATCTCAGAAAGAGGGACCTTTCAAACGAGATTTCAGGGGTTACCTATATATCCAAGTAGTGTTCCCCACAAAATAAGCAAGTTTGAAATTTAGTTTATATCCCGAAAAAGCTTACTAAATGTGTAAAAACCTATCGGCATATCATCAGTGAGACCGTTTAACGCTATTTAAACATTACATTTCTTTAGCATACTGTAACTGTCTACTGATGTACTATCATTTCCTCTTCTTTGACACAAAAACTCATTTTTTATCATGTTTTTGTCTTTTTCAAATTTTCAAATGTTTTTGGATTTTCTGAAATTTTTACTCCCCCTAAAATGCAAACACATTACAGGAAATTTGAAATCAAACTATACAACAAACTCGACAACCGATATCAAATCGCTTCAAATCGCCATCCACTTGGCATAAAAATCAGAACTCCCCATTTCACAAAACTATTTTCTCATTATGATTTCAAAACACTTAAGTTTGTTTTAACCAAAATGATTTTTCCGGAAAATAAGTTTTGATGGTTTTACCACTTGCAGGTTCGGGGTGTGGTTCATCATATTGCCTTTCAAAATATCAATTGTAAGTATGGTCCAATCAAGTTCAATCTAATGACCTTGATTAACCATTTGCAGGAAAAACAAGTACAACTTAATGTCCTTGATTTACCACTTGTAAGTGAAAACCTTCCATAAACCAGCTTGTAGGAATAACACATCTACACAAAATCATTTTACCAATAAAGATGCTGATTCCTGCTTCACACTTACCAACCTGGAAGCTCCGGCAAGACACACTTATCCTGTAAAAATTCAACTATTTTTAAGATTCAATCACACAATCTCAAATATCAAGAAAGATGCCGATTCCTGATCCGCGATTACAAACTTGGGATCTCCGGCATAGTCGGATGTTCAAGGGAAAAGAATTTCCACCCAAGTCTGACCAACCTTGGGTGTTTTTAGCTCTTTTAGCTCTTGTTCAGTAGGGTTAAAAGTTGCTTTCTTTGTTGCGTAAAAATCTTTAACCCCTTTTACTTTCCCATCAAGCATTTTTCCAAAAATTTTCTTAACATTTCCATTGAAAACTTTCTCAATATCAAACTCATTCTTCTCGGAGTAAAATTGATCCGAGATCTCAACCTTACCAAATTTCTGTTTAATCTTCTCAAACTTCAGTGATGGAAATTCATCATCATTCACTGCAGAAATTACCTCTTTTACCTCACCTTGTGGCTCTTCTGACTTTGTGGAACCAGAATCATCGCCGACTTTCTCTTCAGACTTCTTAATAACCCACATTTGGTTGTTCTTGGCTTTCCTTTTGTAAAAATTCTTTTTAGAACACTCACCAACTTCATAAGTTGAGTTTTCAAAAATTCTGAATTTTTCGGTTGGTGGTTCAATATCAATAACTATTTCTTTCGATTTTTCAGAAACTCCCTGTTTAGTCTTAGCATTTTTCAGACAGTTCCATGCAATGTGACCAGCTTCATTGCATTTGAAACAGGTTCGAGTCTCTTTTGGATAAAACACTCCAGTTCCATTCCTTTTCTTTTCAGCAAGAAACTCCTGGTTTGATTGTTTCCAGAACAGTTTCTTCTGTTCCTCCTCAGCACTTCCACCTGAAACAAATTCTGTTTTTGTTTTAGAATTTTTCTCATTTTTATAATTTTCTGGTGGAATAAAACCTAAACATTTCTTTTTGTAGCTACCATTATGGTTTGGTTTCTTTTGAAAACCAGAACCAGAATTGTAACCCTTTTTCTTGTTTAAACGTTGTTGAACTCTTGAAGTGTATTTTTTAGGTTTTCCAGTAAGATTTAAATCTTTTATTTCATAAAACTTAATTTCTGTCATTTTGAAAACCTTTTTGATCATTTCAAATCTAACACTTCTTATTGGAAATTCCTCATCAGAATATAATTTGTCTGAATCAATCAAAGTATATGCCACTTTGATTGTTTCGTCATTCAAATTAGATTTTGATAACATGAATTCTTTATTGTAAACCCGTTTAACCGACGAATTTGAATTGTTGACCAACGAACTTGACCCTCCAGACTTAGACTTTGACTCAAACTCCTCATCAGTATCCAACACCTGATCGACCACCTTTTTTATTAACTCAGACTCATGATCAATGTCAGACGATGTGAAAGTAACGTCAATGTTTTCTGGTAAATCATCAGTTGTATCGGTTTTTAGCTTTATATTGACTGCTTTTTCGACTTGCTCCTCATTTGGTTTTCTGGGAGAATACCCTTCCCAGATTGGAGGCGGACACTTGTTATAGCTAACAGTCGGTTTCTTACCAGTATCCTTTTTCTTTGTCTTTTCATCCTTGAATGCTTCGAAACCTGCAACAGTAGGATAAATTCGATCAATAAGATAATTAGAACTAGAATAACTTTGCAATAAGCGTCTGATTCTCTCATTCTCAATTTTCTCCTTCTCCAACTCTTGTTTCAGTGTAGCACATTCTTCGATGTAATGATTTATAGCTTTTTGCTTTGTCATCATCACAGCATTCAACATTTGCATTGCATCTTCTCTCTCAGAGTTAGTCTTTTGAAGACCAGTTACTGTTTTGTTCAATACATCGTAAGATTCTTTCACGTAATTTAGATTGAACAATAATTGCTCTTTCATCTTCCCATATTCAGCCAACTTTTCATCTTTTGCTGCACATTCCTTGCAAGGTTCCAAATACTTTGTGCAAGGCTTGATGATTTCCACAATCTTTTCAACTTCTATGATCTTCTCCATCTCAACAACTTTCTCAACTTCATGTATCTTTTCTGGTTCAGCAATCTCCTCAGCAACACTTTTTACTTCTTCATTCTGAACAGTTTCCTTTGTTTGATTACCACTTTCAGACTTCTGTTTCATTTGTTCTTTTGCAACTTTTTTCTCTTTCAGATTCTCCAAGCGATCTGCAAAATAGAAATGAAAACTTTTAGGAGAGAGATGAGTTTTAGCAACATTAATATGTCGTTCTTCTTCATCATCACTACTGCTATCATCAGTTGGTGACTGATCAAACTCAATAGACTTTTCAGCATTATCATCCGAAGAACTAGAATTAATTGGTGTTTGATAAAAAAACAACTTCCTTTTCTGAACTTTCATCACTTTGTGAACTTTCATCTGAGCTCTGTGAACTTTCTTTAGATGCAACAGACTCTTCCTCCACATTCTTCACAGTCTCACCAATAGACTTCATCCATGTGGTAAACATATCTGGTTCTTTTACAATCTTGGCAATGAAAGCTTTGAAATTCCCATTCTCATCCGCAAACATATCCCAGCTGAATCCTTCAGGTAATTTTTCATCATCTTGATTGATTAAGCATGCTTTGTTGTCGGATGAAATGAATTTTTCCCAGCTAAAACTTTCTTGATTTCCTAAACATGCTCTCTTTGAATCCTCGATCACTTTTCTACCATGAGCCACTTGTGGTTCTTGTAGTTGTTGTTGACCAACCTGTTGATATATGGCTTTCCGGTAGTAATCGTCTTTTCCGAACGGATTCTTCACTTCACTAGCTTCCCTGTTCTTGCATTCCCTCTTGAAATGACCTTTCTCCCTGCATCGAAAACAAGTAACTTTAGATTTATCAAAACCTAAAGTAGAAACATGTGCATCAAGAAAGTCATTTCTTCCAGTAATCAGCTTAAACTTTTCAGCTCGTCTAAGAACACTAACTAGACACCATTTAATGTCCATGAGCTCCATCTCTTCAGCGTCTATCTGATCGTAATCCTCCTTTGTGAGCATAGGATTCCCGATCCGCCCTGCGACTAAACCTTCATAAGATAGTAGCACAGAACCAAGTAAAGCCATGTGATCTTTCACAATGTCTTCAGAAAAACTTTGACCATCTGGAAGATTCAAAGCAATATTGCATTGTATCACATAACCATTTCCTATTTTTGTGCTTTGAGAATGGAAGCTTGATGTAGTATCTTTAGGATTGACACTCGGGTATGAAGAGAAACCACTGCTACTTTTAGAACTTTGATCAACTTTTTCCGATGAATCACCAGCACTAAATGCAGTTTGGATTTTCGGGCTTCTTTCAACTTCTGGAATACTGACTTTGTAGTACATTTTTACATCCTGTTGACCATTTGGACTGTTCATCCTCGTGATCTTCTGCTGTTCCAAATCTTGACCCTCAATCTTCTCGATAAACTGAGAAATCGTTAACCCATCATAAACCCCAGTGTTTTTCAAGATCATCAAGTAAGTACCCCATTCCTTTTGCGGTAAAGCGTCAGCTAACTTGTCTACCCACTCTTCACGATCTTTTGTTATACTCAGCATTGACATGGATCACACCAAGTGGCAGTATCGTTCAATCAGCTTCTTCGTATCTTCTCCCGGTAAACTACTAAAGAGATCAAACTCTTTCTTGAGCAACGCCTTCTTGCTCTTAATCATGTTCTCACTACCTTCAAACTTAACTCGAAGAGCATCCCAAATTGATTTTGAAGTCTTATCATGTTGTAGCAACACAACAATGTCTTCTTTGATGGCTTGTTGAAGCAAACTTATCATCATCTTTTCAGCACGATACATATCTCGTTCTTGATCACTAAACTCAGAAATTGCTTTCACAACTTGCAAATCAGTACGTGGTAAAACATATTTCTTCAGAATACACTCCCATGACCTAAGATGGGTTGCCTGGACCCAGTTTTCGAATCTGTCTTTCCACCCGTAGTACTCTTCGATACTCATCAGTTTCGGGGGTTTTTGTAACGTTCCGGTCTCGTTTTCCAAGTTCATATTTTGAGCAATGGAAGCCGGAGTAGTCGGAGATGAGGCGAACGCATTATAGAACTCTTCACTCATGATTACCTATCACGTTTTTCAAAACAGTTACTTTCGAGCGGAATTAACCCAGATACAGTTTCGAGCGAAAAAAAAACAACACACTCTAAAGCGGAATCAGAAGTTTGTAACTCTTGAGCGAAATCACCAAACTGAAATTGGAGCGGAATCTCTGAAATGATAATCTGAAGCGGAATCAGAAATGTAGTTGAAGCGGAATCAGATTTTTGAAGCTAAATCAGACAATTGAAATCACAAATCTCGATTTGACCAACAAAACCACTAAACTGACAACTTCAAGTGTAATCACACGGGCCAACAACAGTTATTGGATGCACACAATATTTAATACACTCGACTGTTGATCCTCTGACAATTAATCAAATTGATTGGGCCAAGATTTGAGTGAACAGATGACTTTGATTCTAATGAATAATGAAGTCGAGAACTTTCATACCCAATGGAATATGATTGGGCCGCTTGTTAAGTGTTCACACATGGGCTGCCTATTCAATTCATGTGGCCGACATTTCTTTAAATGTAATATGTAGTTTGAAATTTGATTGGGCCAAATACTGCTTTCACATGTAAAGTCCGACAAACTCTTCAATCTCTAAACAGTCAAGTGTAAACTTAATATTTTAGAGCGGAATTAGAAAAGACTTTGGAGCGGAATCACACTTTGGAGCTTGGAGCGGAATCAGATCAATTCAAGCTGAATCAGATCAATGATACTAATCTGGAGCGGAATCAGGAACTTTCGGTTCTAGCGGAATCACTTCTCGAGTCCATTTTACCCACTTTTAGTCTGAATTTTGCTATGATACTTTCCAGGGTTTGTTAATATGCTGTTTTACACAAAATGTGAAAAAATGATCCGATTTTGACCGTGAAATCTTCCTGAAATGATGAAAGAAGGTGTAGAAGATAGAAAATGCAATGAAATCCAGCTATAATCTGCAGAACTCCTTCTCCTGAGCTTTGATACCAATTGTAGGATCGTGTACGAACCCGAACGAGTCGTTCAGAGGAGTTTTACTTCGTTTCAGAGGCGGAAACTAAGAAACAAAGGTAGAAATAGCTTGTTCTTCACTTTTAACACTCTTCTGATTGAAATAACAACAATTACAATCAGGAAACACACCGGCAGCACTTCGGTACAATTTTCTAATTCCCTTCCAAATGACATGTACACAAGCCTATTTATAGTATTTCTGATTCCCCACGAAATGACATGGTGTCATTTCGAGCGGAATTAGAATTTAACTTTCGAGCGGAATCAGCTTTGTCATTTCGAGCGGAATTAGAAACTTATGTGATTTAGCTTGAAATGACAAGGTGTCATTTCGAGCAGAATCACCTCTAAAAACCACTATCTTGTTTTTAGTGCCCTGATCTAACTATTACAGTACAAGACTCAATACAAGACGAAGTTGACAGATGCAAGCACTAACACATTTAACAATAATTAACCAAAAAATTCTAACAGTGTTAAAAATTTGGACTCAAACGGTTAAGAAAAGTGGCTATAGGGACTCAGGACGTTAAACTTTTTGATCTTGGACTCAAGTGGTTAAAACCACTAAAACACAGAGACGCAAAAGGTAATTTACCCTAAACTTATTTATTATTTACCCAATTTAGGCTAGCTAAACATTAAAACCATGTTTTAATTAAACTCATTTATTATTTACCCAATTTTGCATTAGTCTATTTAAACTATATTTTAAACCAAATCAAAGGGTCGCCAACTCATTACGCAAATAAAAGTTTAATATTTTTGGGTCCCAATTTTTATAATTGCCCAAGGCCTTAAATGTTTTTAAGATTCTCCGAGACGGCCCTAGTCTGTGTGAAAGGACTTTCGTCCGGAAAAGTAGAAAGGTCTTTCTTCTCTCTCTTCTCTGTCAGTCTACCACGTCGAATGACCAACTTGCTTGGGCCTCCTATTGGAGATGGTCTTATAATAATGTGTCAACATTGTTGGTTGTTATAGATTTGGCCTACATATTACTTAGGGGCTGCTTATTTACCTCTTAATGAGTCTCTTAATGGTTCAGGCCTCTTACTGGTTCAGCACTTAATGGTTCAGACTGTTTGTTTCACGAGCAGATGTCTGAATGGTTCAGACATTTGCCTCTGAATGGTTATGATTTATACAGAGTCTGAATGGTTAAGACCTCTAATCTGAATTGGTCAGACATTTGCCTCAGAACGGTTAAGCATTATACATGCTCTTAGTGGTTCAGACCTCTTACTGGTTCAGCACTTAATGGTTCAGACCTCTTACTGGTTCAGCACTTAATTCATTTCATTGTGGTGGATATACGTTAAGCGAAGTCATCGATTAATTCATTTCATTGTGGTGTGCATCGTTCGGTCGATTCGACTATTATCCTCAACCTAATTCATCGGTTAATCTATTTTATTAACCAATTGGTTTCGGTTAATCAGTTATGTTTATTCGGTTATATTGACAGTTTTTTGTTTGGTTCTTTTAATTTTGGTTAATAGCGAAAACAACACTTGGGCTAAAACTTTTGCTTAAAAATACATGAAATTGAGGTATAAATACATGTTATACAAATACATGAAGTGGAATAATAAATACATGAAATTGAGGTAAAAAACGAAATACATGAACTGAATGTATGAAAGCTAAACTATATGAAAATATGAAAGGTTCGGTTTGGTTCAGTTAATTTTACTCAAACGAGGGTACAAAAAAATTGATAACCGGTATTTGGTCAATCCGATTTTCAGTTAATTCAGTTTTTTGTTGATTTCGGTTTGGTTTTGTCTGTTTTTGGTTAACAATTTAGTTGTTGCTTATTTATAGACACTGTTAATCACGTAACATATCAATTTTTAGTTAAAAAAAATATAGCTATACTACACTCGAATTAAAGAAAATAAAATGCTTGTTTTTATGGTGTAATATTTTTTTAAATAAATATATTAACGTACGAAAAAGTTATGGTCGTTTAAAAATCGTATATAGGGATAAAACGTAACTATTAACTAATTATTTATGATATAGTTAAAGATGAAAGAATTAAAGTGTAACTAAGATGATGGGATTAAAATGTAATTATTATTTGAAAGACTAATTTACCCTAATTTTTTAGGGTTATACATTATTATGTATTAAACTAATTTTTTTAACTTTTTGGTATCATAAAGTACTCCCCTTATACATTATATATATTATATATATAGTATAGATATCTACAATTGTATACAATTCTCATGTAGTATAGATATATACAATTCTCATATAAGTTATGGGTGTTTAGAATTCGTTTCGAATTCGAAATATTTGAAATTCGATTCGATTATCAAGAATTCGTTTCGATTATAAGAATTCGAATTCGATTCAATTCAAGTCAAGTAAATCGAATACGAATCGAAAATGACTTTATATTTTCAAATTCGATTCGATTCGAAATTCAAATAATAATTATAATTGTTTATTTATTATTTTTATATATAATACATATATAACTTTTATTGGGCTATACTATAAATTATTTTCAAAATTTATTCCAAGTATTAAAATTACCCATTACCAAACCCACTACATAGCCCATAACTAAACCTAAGTAACAAATCTATCAATAGATTTCTAACCCTAAAAATATTAACTTGTAATGTGGAGTAGTTATTCCCAACTTCTTGTTTTGAATTTTAGATTTATGGTACTTTATTTGGAACTTTTTATTTGATATCGTGCTTTATGGTTGCTTTAAAATTTATGTTTCATTTTAATAGGTTTTTTACATGTTTTAGAAGAATCTAAATCAAATCGAATTCGATTCGAATTCGAATTTTTAATCGAGTACGAATCAAATACGAATTGAGTTTTTTATTCGAATATGAATTCGAATCGAATTCGGTAAGTTTTAATCGAGTTCGAATTCAAGGGAAAATAAAAATTATTCGAATAATTCGAAACTTCGATATTCGATTCGATAAACACCCCTAATATAAGCTAACCATCGACCATCCTATCGTTTTCATAACTCAATAATTATATCTATTAAAGTGTCTTGGATTTTTTCTACTTGAAATGTACCAAGAATAAGTTGTTTGCCTAATGTTATGAAGCTGAAATGCTCGAATTGACAATGTCATACTCATTAAATAGAGAAGCATCATTATTGTTGTTCAAGTACATACGAAATAAATGAATTAATAAGTTTTAGGGGAATTGGCATGTAATAATCTCACCTAGACCTTAATGACCATTAATAATCCCACCTCATAATATTCTCCACACCAGTCCCACCTTTCACCTATTTTGTAACACCCAAAAACGGGTTTGGTAATCAAACCACGTTAATAGTAAAGACGGGTAAAATACCGTTAGTGGTAAAAATTAACCCGGTAAATATTGAGATTTAAATAAATAAATTTTATGTTAATTAAAAAGGAGGATAAATACTTTGAGAAAACAAAGTATATAGAAGGCCCGAGTTAACGGGACTTAAAATAAAACGGGTTATGACTTCCCGAACCCACTAAGTGACTAGGAATATTAACCTAGTTAGTTATGTGTTGTTAGAATAATAAAGGAAACTTGAAATATTTAAACCTTTTATAAAAACAAAACATGAGGGGCTAATAGTGCCAAGTGGGGGAAACTTATTTTATTAAAAATAAGAAAATAATACACAACACACACAAGTGTGTGTGTGGGTGCGTACGATCAGGAGGGCTCTAAGGAGCCAAAACCCTAACTCAATCCAATTCACGAAATTGAAGGTCGGTTTCAGTCTTAAATCAATGCATGGACACAAATTCGTGATCACCTAAGCATGGGGATCGCAAGGTATGTTGAATTTTGTTATTTGGTGATACTTCAACATTTTGATTAACATTCAAGAATGAAATTCTGGCATGAATAATGAATGTTGTAGTACAATTGACATGAGTTCAAGTCTAGGAACAAGCCCTAGATGTAAACTCGTTAATTTAGCACCATAAATTAGTGTTTGGATTGACTAGTTATGTAGGTGCTAAGTGGGTTTTATGAATATATGATGAACACTAGAATTAGAGTGTTAAAATGGATGAACATTGGTGTAAGTAATGCAAGTTCTAGTTGTAATTTATAAACACTAGACATAAGGGCATGATATTGATGTTGAAATTTGATTAAAAAGTTAATCTAAAACTTGATAAAGAAGTATACGAATTTCGCCCATAAGGTGCTCGATAAAATGCCTAAGTGAATTTGGATGCCTACTAGTTCGTAGATAGAACTTGATTAGAATAGGTATTCGGATGAATGCCTAATAACATGATGAAACGAGTATTCACTTATAGATGAAAATCCGTAGATTTTACATAATAAGAGAATAAATCATCTTTGATAAAAGAAAGAGCTAAGTTAACTTGGTGATAATAATGGCACGAATTTAGATTAGAAAATAGTTTAAAACAGTGGCATAATGATAATGCCTACCGGATAATTGATGAAATGCCTAATGAGTTATAGAACACCTTGTGCTATATATATGATTAAAGGTAGTTGACTTATGAAAGTCAAACTGACCATAAATGAAATCGAATGATAATTTTGATAGAAAATACGTAAGGTGGAATAGTCGTGATTGACAATGACTAAACTAACCATCTTACGAATTATGATGATAGTTTGACGCTTAACAAGCTAGGTGGAAGCTTGTGGAGGAAGCGGGTCAAACGGATCAAGTACGAAAAGAAAAGCGTGGCTGGGATGCGAGGTAAGTAAAGCTTACATTTTTTGTAGAATACGTATTTATTTTTATGAGCTATAAATACGATAAAGGTAATATTCGAAATGTGGCTTCCGACGCGATTTGATACGTGTCGTAACCATGGTTAATGGTAAAAATGGACAAATTGGTAATTTAGTCATGAAATGACTAAGATTTAATGAGTTTTTGTTAAGGTTGCCTTATAGTGTAACTAATAATAAAAAAGGGGTAAAATGGAAATTTAGTCAAATGTTGACTAATGTAAAATTAAGGTTTAAAGGATACCCATGGCGTAAGCCAAAATGGGTTAATTATGCAAGAAAAAGAATTTATGAAAAAGAAATATTGGGGTAAAATCCGAAATGGGTCGGATGCGTGAATGTGAAATTAAATACCAAGTTTTTATAAACATCAATGTTTGGTCATTTAGGCCAAACGGGTCAAATGGTAGTGATAACACCATTTGACAAAATCGACTAATGTTTGGTTGTCAAGTCATTTGTTCACAGAAGTGAATAGCAATTTAGATAATTGTGTCGCCATAAAATTTCGGCTAATAAAAGCGAGGTATAAAAAAACGGGTCTATACGTTGACTCGAGCCAGGTACGCATATATAGATTTATAGTTAAACGAGCAATATTGGTCAAACATCTTAGCGAAAGACCCTCGTCGTTAAATGAGGGACTAAAGTTGAACAAAACGCCCTTGAAAGGTAAATTGGGCAAACGACCCATAAAGGTTGTTTAGGAACTTGCATTTTTATAGTGGAATCACTAGATTTGAATAAAAGTTATAGGCGTGCACATTAGTGAGTCAAATGCCTAAAAATGGGTCATTTGCGTAAAATGATCAACAGAAGGGTAAATTTGGGATAATAATTTAGTTATGCTAAATTTACCACAAAATAGTCGTGGTGGAATATAAGCAGATATTTAAACATGGGATTGTGAAGTGTGAAAAGAAAAGAGCGAGTTTTAGACTAAATTGTTTAAATCCCCTAAACGGGTCAAAACGGATTATGTGCATAGCTTGTGTACTAGTCGCATATTTCATAAAAGCTATGTTTACGCGCCAAGGATTTGAAATAACAAATAAACCAGGGTTTTAAAATGGTTTGGATACAAGTTGTTTTATAAAATCATGAACGGGTCAAAAAGAGTTATTATTGAATTTCAAGCCGAGAGCTTGAAATCAAAATTTTTGTGAATTCAGATGTTGGATTTTAACTCCATGAGATGGAGAATCAAATTACGATCGCATAGGAAAAAGAATCAAGTAAATCGGATAAGTAGATAAAAAGTTATGACACTTTGAAGTTCGTTTTTCGATTAAAACTATAGTTGGGCAATTGCAGCTCCAGAGAAACAACATTCTGTCGAAATGGGGGCTTAGCGTCGCGCGACGCCCACCTCCTATAACCTTCGCGTGTGGCAACGCCCCTAAATGTTGCAATTTGTTTGAATTTTGTTGTTTTAACTCATGAAACTTGTTTTAACATGTATTTAACTTATCAAAACTAACTTTTATGTTGGTTTTGAATTTAGGTGATTGAATTATGCACACGGATGAAGATCAATCTTGATGAAGAACCGAACACATGATAATGAAGCTTCCGCATTAAACCTTGTTTTGATTTCATAATGTGAATTATGGAAACACTTAAGATCGGTATTATGAATGTTTAAAACTTGTGTGAACATTCTTGATGCAAAAGTTCTTATTAAGTCGTATTTTTTATATATAAAATGCATACTTTATTGATATAATAACGTTAAATTAGAATGGGTCTTACATATTTTTTCTACAATGGCCCCTCGTTAAAAAAACTTAACGGAGTTATGCTTTTTTTCCAAATTACAAACAAATTTTTTAGGGCTTTTGATCAAAACGACGATACGAGTCCATTGATGTAAAACTTACTACGATATGTCTGGATTATTACTTCATTTATCCCTTGTTTAGCGATGTCATCTTCTTCAAAATTAAGATTCATACATAAACTGTTATGTGCCTCATTATAGTTTTAAATGATAGAACAATGTAATAAGTCAAAAGTGGATGCGTAACAACAGGAGTTTAAACCAACAAAACGAAGAGGACAAGAACGTATACCGAACACGTAGTGACTCGAGGCCGACGTATCTCCGGCGAGACTCCGTTTGGATTTCTTCGAACTCTGGCGAATGCAGTTTACTCCGGTGAGCTCGGTTCACTCCGGCAAGCTTGATTTTATTCCGACCGGGTAATAATAACGAACAGAGAGTTTGAGAGAGGTACGTCGAGAACAGCTGTGTGGGATGAGTGTCGAGATGGATGATCTCAGTTTTATAGTGTTCGCAAGACTCGCGAATTATGGAAATCGATTTGATGATTGATTCTATAAGTATCAATATGAGTCTAGGTTCATGATCGAGTCTAAAAAGGAAACGCGGAAATCTGGTCTAATCCGATCAATCAGCGAGAACCCAAAAAGGAAAAGATGGCTGGATGCAAGCTGTGAAGTTTTTGGGCGGCAAAGTTAAGGAATTCAAATGAAAAAGAAACATTATATAAGCTTTATGTTATTAAATGATCTCGATGTCAAGACCTTAGCGGAGCGGATAAGTTGTTGTTTGCGAATGTCGGAGACCCGGGTTCGAGTCTTACTCTGGTCACCTTTTTATTGTTTTTGATCCTTTAACAGTTTCAAAAGATTACACCATTAGTCCCTGTTATAACTTAGTTAACTAAACTTATTAACTAGTTTAAAAAAATTAACTTATATAACCTTAACTAACTTTGAAAACTAGTTTATTTTTATAAAAAAAATACAACTTTTAATTGTAAATTTTATTAATTTAATTAATTAAACAAATAAATAAATAACCAAAAAAAAACTTTCGACGGTTATTTAATTCGCGAAAAATCTCCGAGTTTCAAGGATTAGGATCCAAAATTTCATTGTTTTATGAGTTTTACTTAGTTTAACGAGTATCAAGTATCGATTAATAAAGAATAAAAAATCCTTGGATAATATATCGTTCAAACGTGAATTTGATTTCAGCTGCACACAAGTCTAACATGAATACATGAACATGATAAAAAATAACTTCGTTTTCATTATGATCACTAGTCTCAGATTACAAATTGAAATGAAGTAGATTACAACGAGAGTACGAGTGTCTAAAAAAGGAAAGTACAACTTGACTTGTTAAAATAAGAAAGTACAAAAATGCGAAGCGTTACACTTGTTCTCCCTCAAAGGTTCATGTCTGCAACTCAAAGCAACACACATACACACAAAATCCACAGATCAAACAAAACACATACAAACATCATCATCTTCACTCTCTCTTACCCTCAATGACTGACCGGCGAGCACAGGGAAGTCTGACCGGACTCCGATGATGGGGCCAACAAGTTAATCGACCGACCAAACACACCACCTACTCCTCCACTCTCCTTCTTCGGTGACAAACACCCCTAAACCCTCTGTTTCGTTGAACTGTTTCACCTACACCCGTGTCTTAGATCGATCGATGGATGAGAAAGAGAAATCAGAGACGCAACGACGCCATTCGCAATGGCGGCGGAAGCGGGGTCTCGACGGTCCGACGGCGGCGGCGGCTTGGTTCCGGCAGTTCGGGTCTTGAGTTGGGCTCCGGTTCGAGTCTCGCAACATAGTCGGTTCAGGTGAGACTCCAGTTCTGGTTTCGTTTGGTTAAGTTTAATTCGAGTCTTGTTTCAATTGTGGTTCGGAGATCCCAGTTCTGGTTCCGGCTTGGGTCGGGTCTGGTTCATCAGATTCGGGTTTCGTTCGTTTGAGTCTTGGTTCAATGTTTTAATTTTGGGGACTTTGGTTCAGGTTCCGGTTCAGCGGCGTGGGGGTGTTCACGGCAGTGGATTTGGTTCGGTAACGGGTTTTGAATCCTATCTCGATTCAAGTTCACAGCCAGCTTCGGTTCAAGCTTGGCTCGGGTCTCGGCTCATGGCTCAGTTCCAACCGATTCCGGTTCGAGTCTCGGTTCAGCCGATCCAGTCTCGGTTTGGTTCAGGTTAGAATCTGATTTGGGTGATGTTTATTTAAGTTACAAAATTCGAGTATCATTCTAATCTAGTTCACACTCGGTTCAGCTTCAGTTTTGGTGCGGATTCAGGTCTCGGTCAAACTAGTAAAAAGGTCAAACTCCGGTCAACATCAGTCTCGGGTCACGTTACGGTTCAGTTTTAGTTCGGTCAACGTTAGTTAAAGCTGGTCAACTCCGTCAGACACGGAACGTAAGACTTGGTACAATTTAAACGACGCTAATTTTAAATATTGTCTTATATATATAAATATGTCATTTTAAACGTCGAACCGATGCGCTTAGTAATTCTTTACACTTTTGGCATATAACGAGAATTTTACATATATTGTTATTGAATATATTGAGTTTTGAAAATATAAAGAAAACTTGATTGTCAGGATCGTAAAAAAACAGAGGAAACTCTGCCCGTTTTCATAAAAATCCGTAAGACGAAACATGTTAACTTATAAGACAAATATCCTTTTTCTCTTTTTAAACTCTAAAAATAACTAAACTTTTAAATTAGTTTTATTAATAAAATCCCTCAATTCATTTAGAACGTAAACAACTAACAATTGATCTTAATCTTATCTTTATTTACTTTATAGCTTTAATAATTAATAACGAGTTAATAAATATATCACTATTATGCAAATTCTAAAATACTAGGATATTTAAACTTATAGTAATCACCTCTCGTGCAGTATTCATACTTAGGTTAATCGCTCTTGTTCATTCTCTTGGAATTCTCCCAATCTTTACTCGTGTGTTATTTCCAGAAATCTTCATACGCAACCACTTTGAGTATACTCAGTCCCTTTTTGTTTTAAACACCTTTGGGATGCAACATGTATTCTATATCAAAACACTTGACACTTGAAACTTATTTGATGATGTGAATTGTTTATGTGGCAAATAAGTCAAAGTTTTGATAACATGGATTGCTTATGTGGCAAAGTTTTGATGATGTGGATTGCTTATGTGGCAGTCAACGCCGGCAAAACTAAGGGTATGTTTGGTATGGAGCTTTTAGGAGCTTATAGCTTTAAGCTTTTAAGAAAAAGCTCCTACTCAATAAAAAACCTTGTTTGGTTGAAGGAGCTTGAAGCTTTTAGGTTAGGAGTTAGAAACTTTTGGTTGAACGCTCCTACTAGTAGCGTTTAGAATGAGCTACAAGGTTTTAGTGAAAAAAATGACTATTTTAACCTCTAAAGATAATAAACTTTTTAATGCACAAACTTTTTAAATTTTTAGTTATGTCCATTTTGGTCATTTTATACATTTTATTAAAAGCTCCAACTACTCTGCTAAACATCAAATATATCTAAAAAGCTACAACTACTAGCTACCAGCCACCAGCTTCCAGTCATCGGCCAACAACTACTTTTGCCAAACATACCCTAAATGGGATAACTTTCAGTTAGTATGAAATCGCTAAAGAAAAAGTTGGTAGACATTTCCTACGTTGAGATTAATTCCGGCTAATAGGTCAAAGTTAAGATTATTAAAATCCAAATTTTATTTTATTTTAAATATAGTTCAAATTTCATTGTAACTAGGGTATATGACCGCGCTTTGCAGCGATACGTTACTGCGAGCATTGGATTGGTACTGGTTTGGTTCTTTATAGTATCGATACGATACATGCACTAAGTATAAAAATCAACACGTGTTTTACATCGAACGGAAACGATAAAAATACACACCGGTACTAGCACTCATGTTGTTTAAACGGTATTGATCGATTTAGATCGTCACGGTACTATAACCGATATTTGTATATCATCGCATACAAAATTGTATAAATGAAAAATTATCCAAACAAAAAAACAGTAAAAATAAATAAATCCTCAAAAAATAGAATAAAAAATAAACAAATACTTAAAAAATCATATCACTATTCATCAAGGCTTGCTTTTCATAATGCTCAAATAATATAATAAAAAAATAAATACTTTAAAAAATCACATCACTATTCATCAAGTCTTGCTATTCATATGTATAGTAATATTCCTCGCGCGTTGTGGCGGTCTACGGTTAGTATCGGTTCGATTTATGACAAGATCGGTATGGTTTCAGCACTCGGTATAGTAACTAAAAGATACAAAAAAAAAGTAATGATATGACCAAAATGATGTTCACACGTGTTTTACAATGCTTGAAAACCATAAAAACAAATAGGGGTTCCAATAATAACAATTGAAAACCATAAAAACAAATAGTGGTTCCAATAATAACGATACAGTACCAATATTGTTCGGTCGAAATCGACAGGGCATTGATGTTGCTAAGATGGTGTCAGTTTAGTTAGTCATGATAGGGATATGGTATCAACACTCGCTATAGCTTACAATAAATAAAATATATTCTATACTGCAACCGAAGTTGTGCACACAATATTGGTTCATTTCTTCACAATAAAAAACAAAAAAAATCAATTATATTTTACCTGTTCGATTCAAACAAAACTTATATTGAAAGATAAATAAAAATAAGCATGCTGCATAAAAATTTATAAGGCATTACTTATATTATTAAAATAATGTAAAGGATAAACGGCGTCGACATATAAAAAAATGCTACATGTAGATAACAAATAGACACGTCGTAACTGCATACTAAAAAAAATTATAAAATATCGTTTTGGTAAAAGTTATAATAGAAAAACAAAATATGTTTAATTAATATAATAAAATAAATAAAAGTAGAAAAAACATAATAACAAATAAAAATTTGTTTATTATTCATCACAGTTTCTTTTAATAGTTATTATAATATAATTATAATTATAATTATAATTATAATATGTATAATGTATAATATCAATTATGATTACATCATGACCCATTCATACTCATGACATACAAATATAAGATTAATTTCTTAAATTTAGACAACTACAACCAAACTATGGCCACACGATTTTGTGGTCCATAGAAAGAAAAAAAGCGTGTCCATTTTGTGGTCCATAGAAAGAAAAGAAAAAAAACGTTTGATGTCATCATTTCCACTTAAAAGTAACGAGCCATATAAAACTTATACAATTAGGCAATAGCCATTTTGTAGTCCATAGAAAGAAAAAAAAAACGTGTCCATTTAAAAAGTAACGGGCCATATAAAACTTTTTGCAATCAGGTAATAGCCACACAATTACCCTATCAAGCTATCTCCCATTTTTATATATATGTGTGACATATTGCCCTATTCAGCACCACTCTTGGCACAATGACAGGCCATCGAAAAAACAAAATCCTGATCGTTGCATATCCAAATCAAAGCCATATTAACCCAACCATCCGTTTCGCCAACCGCCTCGTTAAGTTGGGTGTTGATGTCACCATTTCCACTAGCTTCTCTGTCATACGACGCATTGACAAGCAAACCACCTATCACGGCCTAACCTTTGCCTCATTTTCCGATGGCCATGATAACGGCCAACAACCAACTACCACTTTGCAACAATTCATCTCGGATTTTGCTACTAAAGGGGCTTATGCGGTCGCAAAAATCATTAGCTCCGCGGTGGCAGCAGGCCATCCGTTTGACCACTTGGTCTACACCACTGTCTTACCGTGGGCAGCAAAGGTAGCTAATGCCCACGGTTTAGAATCATCCCTCCTTTGGTGCCAACCAGCCACTGTCTTGGATATTTATTATTACTATTTCAATGGCTATCAAGAATTGATATCTTGTAGCCATTACAACCCAACGTTTCCTATCAATTTATCCGGACTTCCATCGTTAACCACTGCTGATCTACCGTCCTTCTTGTTGTCGTCCTGCCCTAAGGAACACGAATTTATTCAACAAAATTTGAAAGACCATATTGATGTACTTAAAATATCTCCAAGAATACTTGTGAACACTTTTGACGACCTTGAAATAGAGCCCGTTAGAGCAATAAAAAACCTTGTGATGATTCCGATTGGACCCCTTATTCCATCAGAATTCTTAGAAGGAAATGGTCCATCATACAATTCACTCAGTTGTGATTTATTTGAAAAACCAAAGGAAGATTACATCAAATGGCTAAACACAAAGCCAAAATCATCTGTCGTGTATGTTTCATTTGGAAGCACGACGAACTTATCGATCAAACAGGCAGAGGAGATGGCATCTGGTTTGTTTGAAAGTGGTCGGCCATTTATGTGGGTGATCAGAGAGGGTATACAAGCGATGAATTTGAGTAAGATAGAGGTACTTAAAAGACAGGGGATGATAGTGAGTTGGTGTTCTCAAGTAGAGGTATTGAACCACCAAGCAATTGGGTGTTTCTTGACACATTGTGGGTGGAATTCGACGGTGGAGGCGTTGGCGGCCGGTGTTCCCACCGTTGCATTTTCACAGTGGTCGGACCAGGCTACCAATGCGAAGATGATTGAAGATGTTTGGAAAATAGGTGTTAAGGTTAAAAGGAGGGAGGGAGATGGAATGGTGGAAGGGAAGGAGATTAAAAAGTGCGTGGAAATGGTGATGGAAGATGAAGAAATTAGGAGAAATGCTAGGAAATGGAGGGAGTTGGCAAGAAAAGCTTTCAATAATGGCGGATCATCTACAATCAACCTCCAAGCTTTCTTGGATGATGCATGACATGAAATATCAATCATGAGAACACCATGTTCCATTTGCATGTATCTATAGTTCATCATAATTATGAAACTATCCATCAATACTTAATAAATACATGATTTTGGTTTATAGATTAACTCCGCAAATAAGTAGAAAAATAACTACATTTTACATGACTTTGTGAATATATTAAGGGAAATCACAAATTTGTATATTGACCGGATGGAAAAGCGAAAATGAACATCTGAAGCGTCTAACATTAGATGCTACACGGAAAACCAAGCACATGTAACCTCTAAATCAGATGTTAAAACTCTTCCAATTTTTAGCCAATGGTACTTTAAGATGTGTGTTGGTTAAAAAAAGGTAGCGTGTAGTAGAGGTTTCATTCAGAAGCGTATTTGTATCCATCAGGGATAGGATACTGTAACACGTTGATGGTTAAAAGGTGATGATAAATCCAAAGCCTAATATAAATAAGTAAATAAATGCTCACCTCGTTTAGGCCTAGCAATAACGGTTCCTTGGGATAAGAACGAACGCCGGACACAACCTCCTCATTATGATCATCATTCACCCTTATGTTGTAAGAATCAGGGACTCCAGAATCCTGCTAAAACAACGCTTTGGTAAGTATCTCATAAACAAAGCAACAAAACAGGAGAATAAATCTTATACTAGACTGCTTTCTGGAACAAATGACTGGTTAGATCATTCGTCAAAAAAGTAGTTGTTGTCTCACCAGTACATCGCTAACGTGCTCGTGTTGGAATTACATAAGAAAGAATAAGAATGCCTTGGAATTTTTTGAATGTGAATAAATTTTGCATCGTCTGAATGAACTTGTGCCTTTAAAAAGAGAAAGTATGGCAAAACAATCATGCACCTAACCTCTATACGACTAATATAGATCTATACGACTCGTATCGTATATGACTAACATATGCACATCAAATCCATCAGCTTTGTGTCACTATAGATCTCGTATCTTATACACATTGTATATAGCTATACGATGCGTATAGGGTACCCATGTGACGCCACGTGGTAGGAGATGTCTAACTTTGGGATATTTATTGTAACATTCCCATTTTTATCATATAAATTATAGGTTTGGTTAAATTTATTAACCACTAGTAACTAGTAAATAGTTTATTTTAATATAATTATTCAACCCAAATAGTTTTAAACACTATTTTATATAGTTGGTTGAAATAATATAATTAATTGGCCTGAATCTAGATGACATTTCTAGTATATAAAAATTTATATTATTAGACGGGTAGATTACGGGTAAGTTAAATATTAGAAATATGAAGTACCTAGACGAGCGTAGGAGCCGTTTAATGATTAAATATAAAAATACATTGTATTTGAACCTACTCTGTTTTTAATGAAACTTGGTTCAAAATGTAGACAAAAATATTCTCGTTCTAATGATATATTTATTATTTTCTAGAACGTTATATTTTAGAAGTTATACGCGCCAAATAAGTGAACCAGTTAAATTAATTACAATATATATAATAAAAGAATAATAAAATATATATTTGAAAGTGAAACAAGTTCGTGTCCTCTTTCATCTCGTATTTCGGGTCCCCTTTATTTTAATAATAATGTAATAATAATAATATAATAATAATAAAACCAATTCCACAAGGAACTGTCATGTTCCACTTATTTCATATCCTATTTTAATAATAATAAAATAAAAATTAAAACATGACTACTCATAGGTATACATGTCCACCAGAAATCAAACAATAAATTTTGATAGATACGTGTTAACTGTTTGAGACTCAAAGCTTCACTATAAATATAGCATCTCATTTCATATCACAATGGCTCAAAACTCTTTTTCTTTCTGTTTTGCCTTGTCTTTCGTTCCCCACTTTCCTTCCATATTTTTAGTTAAATCCCTAAATAAATAATAATAAAACTCTAAAAGCCTTGCTCTGTTTTAAGTGTTTTAACTCCAGATCATCGCTACCCTTTCCGATTGATCTGAGCCTCATAACGCATGTCAGGGCTCTGCCCGACTAAGTTCATTGGGGTTTTGTCTCGTGACATAGGGACAAGGTTGAATGAGGGGTACTATACTTAACACGAGTGCATTATATATTTTTAAATAGCTCAGAAGTTATACCCAAAATTCTACCAGGAGGTTTTCTAGTCGAACCCTAAAGTTACAAATTTGGGTCTATTTTCTTTTCTCATCGTTTTATTCCCTTTTATCCCAAACCATAACAACTCTCACCAAAACTATTATTTCTTATTATATTTTGTACAATAAGAAACCCTAATTAAAACCCCAAGTGATTCTGCACAAACCCTAAAATTTGCAGAACAATCAGAATCAGGATCAGGGCCCCTAAAACTCAGGGGGGGTATTCCCCATTGACGATTATCATCACAATTTGTTATCAAAATTGAATTTTCAATTTCCGTCGACTCAGCTAGGCTAGAAACACACGTGGCAACCCTATGATGAGATGTGACCCGTCGCGTCACGCGACGCCCAAGGGTGACCCCTCGCGTCACGCGAGGGGGTCAAATTCTCAGTATAAATAGAGGATTTTGGGACTTGATTTCTGGAGTTGGAACGACGTTAAAATTTGTCTTACACTTAGAGATATCACCTGATTACTACCAAACACACACTAGCTCGAATTCTGCTACGATACCGGGTATTAACTCGATCGCTGCTACGATTCAATGTCCGATTGATTAAAACTATCCAATGGATGTTTAAGTGCTGCTCAAACTTGGGTTATGCTTTGTCATTCGTCGTTAATTCGATGGATGTTTAAGTATTGCACTTTATCATTCGTTGTGAGGGTTTTTATCTCGTGAGTTATCGTAAATGTTGTATTAGTTACTTATCTAGTTCGTGTGCACTAGGTTACAAGACTAATCAATAGGCTAAGCTCTGCCCGTATAAATCTGCATAATGTGAGTCATTCTCTTTTTATCAAATTACTTTCAAAATCATGTTTATTTTCAAGGTTATAATTACAGGGATTAAGTCTTTGTAATCACCAAATTACAGCCGTTATGTGGGGTTTTGTATACATTACTTGATAAACTTCACCATTGGAAAACGAGTTAGCCAAGGGGTGATATGACCATAGTCACAGACACCATCAGGCTAAGAGGCTACCGATGGATGTTCGAGTGACAAATACTGTGGGTAGTTGGTTGATATATGGAAACATTGTAATCGCTCTTAATACTGTAAATTATAACAAACGTGTCGTTTTAGTAAAAAGAATGATTCACCAGTATTTCCCGTTGACAAAACCTTTTTCAAACATGTTTCAGGTAATTAAAGTAGAGTGGAGTAAGAGATGGATACGGCACTGAAAGGCTTCAAGAAGTGGCTTATTTTATTAATTAAATCAAATTAAGAAATATTGTTTTATGTAATTGGGTTATCCCTTATTAAAGCTACCTTTGTAAAACATGGGTTTATCCCATCTATTTAATAAATAAAATCCGGTGTTTTCTAAACTCTGATATTTTTCCTAACTCACGGTCCTGATGAAATTTCCGCTGCAACATTTTTCAAAATAATCACCGGTACCACTTGGCTGTTCGCGGCTCCTGATTCCGTCCAGGGTGGGTCGGGGGTCGTGACATCTATGAACCCTATACGACTCATATAGGGCTATATGAGTTGTATATAGGGTGTTAAAATAAGCTCCTTGGGTGTCCCAATAATGTGACCCTTTGAAAAACAATGGTAATTTCTTGAATTAGTAATGACTCTTTATTTATATGTAAAAATTATTAATGGATTCTTTATTGTAACCCGTAATTTTACCTTGCGCGTTGCAGAGGGAGTTTTGTTGGTGCATATGTCTGTCGACTTTGTCTTGTATCGAGTCTTGTAATAGGTTAGATAGATCAAGGCACGTTTTACGAGAAAAACGAGAAATATATAGGTTTGAGCCATTTCGCACGAAATGGAAATGCCATTTCACACGAAATGGGACTGGCCATTTCGTGTGAACCATTTCGTGCGGAATGAGATGCCTATAAATAGTAGCCTTGGTCATTTCATTTGTAACGGTTTTGGATTCCGGTAGCGAAGCTCTGCCGAAGTGTCTCCAGCATTGTAAAACGATCTGATATCAATACAAGAGACAATTTAAGTGAATATAAGTGAAAATCAGCTGAAATAACTCCGATACGTCTGTTTTCGCCTTTCGTATTGGACGAGATCTCTTCTGAACGACTCGTTTGGTCGTGCAAACGATCCTACAAGTGGTATCAGAGCTCAGGAGGAAGAGTTCTTACCATTTCAGCTGAAAATTTCTGATTTCTACTCAGTTTCTTCACATTTTTCAAAATTAAACAACTTTGCACGGATAAAATGGCTTGATTTTCTCATATGACGTGCGAAACACTGTTTTAACAAACCCTTGAAAGAATCAGACCTTAATTCAAAGTAAAACTTAATCAATTTGTTGAAAAACTGTCCGAAAGTATGACGTCAGCTCCATTTCGCACGAGACAGGCTTCCATTTCGCACCAAAGGCCATTTCGTGTGAAACAGACATCATTTCGCACGAATGGGTATTCCTTTTCACTTGGAAGTGTCATTTCATTTGAAAAGTTCAATTCGCGTGAATCATACATTCCATTTCGCACGAAGTGGGTAAAAGGTTCCATTTCGTTTGAATAGTGACCATTCGTTTGAAAGATTCCATTTCGTGTGAGAGTATATTCCATTTCGTTTGAAAGTCTAAGTTTGTGAATTTTTTGATACCGAATCATGGAGAACGAATTCTACAACGCGTTTGCATCATGGAGAAGTAGCCAAAAGCCATATGTCTTTGTTGGTGACTGTGTTAGAGTCTTATGGGAGTTTAGTTGCAGGAAGGATCGGAAATCCGATGTTGACAAAAGAAGATTATGATCAGGTTGATGCTGAGGAGATGGAATTAATGGATATAAAGTGGTGTTTGGCTAGTGTGTTGAGAAGAGCTGAAAAGTTTAAACAGATTACGGGAAGAGATGATTTTCGTGATGCAAATGTTTCTACTTTAGGATTTGATAAATCTAAAGTTACTTGTTTTCGTTGCAGGGAAAAAGGGCATTTCAAGCGAGAATGCACAAACCGCGAAGCAAGTGGAGCTCAAAATCCTTTTGGAAACAATGACTATTATCGGAAAGCGATTTATCATCAAGTTGCTCAACAGCCGTATCAACAGCAATCGCCACAAACCTCACATGCTAGGAAGGAGATTGAAGAACCAAAAAAAGCTTATCTAGTTAATCAAAAGGATGAAAGATTGCCAGAAGGTTTTAGCTGGGACAAATATTGTCCGGATGAAGAGATATTAAAGGCTAAAGCTTTTGTTGCTCAAATTGTTGAAGATAGTGCTGATGATAATTCGTATTGGGCAGATAGTATGAAAGAGCACTTAAAATATCTAGCCGAAAGAGATGCTGAAAATGCTCGAGTGGCAAAGCAGAAGGTTAAAAAACAAGATGATAGTGAAGATGATTATTGGGCAGATAAAATGAAAGAGCACTTAAAATTTCTAGCCGAGAGAGATAAAGAAAGAATGAAAAATAAGAATGATGAAGAAGAGGTTCGTGTGATAAAGAAGCAGGTCAACGAAATTCCAGCTTTCGAGATTAAAAAGGAAGCTGAGGCAGAAAAGGTGTCTGAGAATTGTGAAAACTGTGAGACTCTGAAAAAGCACAACAACGAGTTGATCCACAACATGAATAGATTGAAAGAATCGTATGATGTTCTAAACAAAGCCATGAATCAATATAACGAGTCAAGTAGTGAACAAGCTACAGCCATGAAGACACTCAATGGAGCATACATGATAAAGCAGGAAATGGTCAATTATTACATTGATATGTGTGCTGAGCTTGAACAAAAGTTAGAAACTTAGAGAATAGAAACTGAAAGAGTAAACAAGTTGTTGAAAAGTTACTCATGTTCTTCTTATGTGATTGACAGGATTTACCCTACAGTCGAAGGCATGAAGGCGTTTGAAGAGGATACTGAAGTGAAGAATTCTGGTAAGAAACAAAGTTTTGGCTATAACAAGTGTCCACCCCCCGCTTGAAAATGGATATTCTCCATGAAATCCAAATTCAGAAAGAGTCAAAAAAGCAACCAACTTACAGTGGGAATCTGAGTCTTCAGATAACTTGCCAGACAACATTGATGTCACTTTTACATCATCCGACACTGATCATGAGTCCGAGTTAATTAAGAAAGTGGTCGATCAGGTGTTGGAAAAAGATGAAACGGAGGAGTCAAAGTCAGAGTTAAAGTCTGAGTCCGACACTTCAAGTCCAACAGTCAAAAAGGACAAACGGGTTTATAATAAAAAATTTCTGTTATCACAAAATAATTTGAATGATGAAACATTCAAAGTAGCATATACTTTGAATGATTCTAACAAATTATATTCTGATGAAGAATTTCCAATAAGAGGTGTTAAAACTGATATGATTAAGAAGGTTTTCAAATTAACAGAAATTAATATTTCTGAAATAATAGATGTAAATCTTGCTGAAAAACCTAGACCTTACACCTCAAGTGTTCAACAAAGGTTAAACAAGAAAAGGGGTTACAGTTCTGGTTCAGGTTATCGAAAGAAACCAAGCCACAATGGTAATTTCAAAAAGAAGGGATTGGGTTTTATTCCACCAAAAAATCATAAAAATGAAAAAACTTATAAAACAAAAACCGTTTTTGTTTCAGGAACATCTTCTGAAGAGGAAAACGAGCATTTGTTCAGGAAGCAGACGAACAAAGAATTCCTTGCAAAGAAGCAAGAGGAAATGATGAAAGATGTTGATCAACAGAAGAAAGAGACAAGAACCTGTTATAACTGCAAAGTAATTGGTCACATTGCCCGAAACTGTTCAAAGGCAATCAATACAAAACAGGGAGTCTCTGAAAAACTCAAAGAAAAAGTTGTTGAAAATGAACCACCAACCAAACAATTTAAAGTTTTCAAAAATTCAAAATTTGAGGTTGGTGAGTGTTCAAAAAGTTTTTATAAAAGAAAGGTGAATCTTAACAACCAAAGGTGGGTTGTTAAGAGATTAGATGAAAGTTCTAGCAATGATTCTGATTTGTCAAAATCAGAGGAGCTATTTTCTGGCGATGAATCTGACTCGTCAAAGCCAGAGGAGCCACAAGTTGAGCTAAAATTAGAAACTTCAGTTCCACCAATGGATGATGTCAATTTTCCACCATTACGGGCTGAAAATTTTAAACAAAAAGTTGGAAAATTGAGATTTCAAATCAATTTTTTTCTGAAAAGAAAGAATTTGATGTTTAAAAAGTGTTTAACCCCACAGTTCAAAATATTTTTGGTAAAATGGTTGACGGGAAGGTCAAAGGGGTAAAAGAATTTTATGAAAAGAAAACAAGAAAACCAGATGAAGATGGTTCACCCCAGGTTAGTAACTGGGATAGAACCTATCATGACTAAAAATCCGGACTTGCCGGAGCTCCCAAGTTGGTAATCGTGGAGCAGGAATCGGCATCTTTCTTGAGAAATTCACATATGTGATATTTCGACTCACAAGTGGTATTCTTATTCTTGAATATTGTTATATTCTTACAAATGGTATGGTTGATGTGAACCTACAAGTGGTTAATCAAGGTCATTAAGTTGAACTTGATTTAACTTTCATACAAGTGGTTTTTTTTTTAAAGAACAAAGTGATGAATTTTATCCCCTAACCTACAAGTGGTTTATGAATTCAACAAAACTAATTTTTCGGAAAAACCATTTGATTAAAACAAACTTAAGTGTTTTGAAATCATAATGGGAAAATAGTTTGTTGTCAGGGGGAGTTCTGATTGTTTATGCCAAGTGGATGGCGATTTGAAGCAATTCACATCGGTTTGTCAAATTTTCTTTAAATGGTTTTGAATTTTAGAGGGAGTAAGAAATTTCAGAAAATCCCAAAAACATTAGAAAATTTGAAAAAGTAAAAAACATGATAAAAATGAAAATGAGTTTTGTTGAGAAAAAGAGGAAATGATAGTACATCAGTGAACTATCACAGTACGCTAAAGAATTGGAAAGTCAAATGTGATAAACGGTCTCACTGATGATATGCCAGTAGGCTTTTGCACGCTTAGTAGATTGTTGTCGAGATATAAACCTAAATATCATACTTACTTATCTCGTGGGGAACATATCTCGGATATATGGGTAACCCCCGAAATCTTGTTTGAAGGCTTTCTATTTCTGACATACTAGGTCTTTGTGCGTGATGATATCTGGGGTATTATACCTGGACTTCTGATTTTGCGGGAACAATAGCCTAGTCCTCGTATAATACTTTGCATTGCTTTAATCTTAAAGCTCGCCCTCAGCATAAAAAATGATGAAACATTGAAAGATGCTAATCATGTGCTGTTGAAAAGAAAAGATTCTCTAAAGGGAACCCACCGAAAAGCGAACCATCATCTCTCTAATTTTGCGGAAGCAATAGCCTGAGCTCTCATGGTCTCGCATTTAACCCCTTACAGATATCATTAGTGTACATTCACCTGTAAGACTGAATATAGGAGTCTGGATACGGGAGTATATTCTGAGGTGGGACCCGCGAATAAGTTTAAGTGCTTAAAACACTAATCTCGTATCTCGAAACAGTTGAACTTTGTGTGAAAATTTAAGTGGATCAGTATACTGACAATCTAAGTGAATCGTTTAGAACTTAATATGTTTAAAGCTTAACGGTGCTAGTGATTTGTCAAAAACTGATATGATCCTCTTACACAAACTCACAAAAATATTGTTTGTAAATATTTCTTTACTGCTTTTCGTTAAAAACAAAATCCAAAAAGAATGTGTTTTAGCATAAAATTTTGAAAATTCAAAAAGATTTTCTTTCATCTTATTTTCGACAACTGATGTTGAAAAGCTGATTTTCAAAATTCCGAGTGCTAAACATGATGAACAACAAGTTTGGGAGAGTGTGTTTGAGATAATAATTTGAGAAATGTTATAATCTAACAATTGATGTTTTGAGAATTGATTTTGAGAAGTGGTAAGCAGAGATTAAATTTGTCAATTTTTAAATTTGTGAAATTTATTTTGAGGTAGAGAATTGTGCAGGTAAAGCCAGGTTTCTGATTCTGTTGCTAAAGAAAGCCAGGTTACGATCTTAGAACCTGTGAAAGTTGTATAGCCAGGTTTTCGATCCAAAGCCTGATAGACAATTCCAGACTGCGATCCCAGCTTATCGCAAGGGGGAGTCTGAGGACGTAAGAGCTAGATTCAGATCCTGGAACAAAGCTTGAGAAAGAAATTGCTGAAGTTGATGAGTTTAACGAATCAAGAGACCTGATCAAGAGATGTATAGAGTCAGGTTGTGATTCTGAAAGTGGAAGAGAGAGAAAGAAGATAGAGAAACAGATTAAGGATGCTTACAATGTCAGATTCTTTGGAGAGAGCAAGAAGACTGATAAAGACTGAAGAATTGACATACCGAAGACTCGACACTGAAGACTTCGTCAACATCCAAGGGGGAATCTGTTGGTGCATATGTCTGTCGACTTTGTCTTGTATCGAGTCTTGTAATAGGTTAGATAGATCAGGGCACGTTTTACGAGAAAAACGAGAAATATATAGGTTTGAGCCATTTTGCACGAAATGGAAATGGCCATTTCGCACGAAATGGAAATGGCCATTTCGTACGAAATGGGACTGGCCATTTCGTGTGAACCATTTCGTGCGGAATGAGATGCCTATAAATAGTAGCCTTGGTCATTTAATTTGTAACGGTTTTGGATTCCGGTAGCGAAGCTCTGCCGAAGTGTCTCCAACATTGTAAAACGATCTGATATCAATACAAGAGACAATTTAAGTGAATCTAAGTGAAAATCAGCTGAAATAACTCCGATACGTCTGTTTCCGCCTTTCGTATTGGACGAGATCTCTTCTGAACGACTCGTTTGGTCGTGCAAACGATCCTACAAGTTTGATTATCAGTATATACTGACATTCGGCATAGAAAGAGACAACTTAAAACCATGGGAAAAAGAACATCGAACCGTTAACATCTGTATTGAAAAAAAAACTAAACGATGAAATAATAAAAGAAAAAAATATCCGTTCTAATAATACTAATATCGTTACAGATATTATTCGGTTGGAGTCTGTTTTATTTGTCACATTAACGGGGAAAAAAACTCTAAAAGCCGAAATACTAAAAGGAATAAAAGTAGAGGGAGTAAGCTTGTATATTAGCAAAGTTAAAGTAGAGTGAATAAACATGTTTATACGCGAAGTTAACTAATGAAGTAAAAACTTTATTAAAGTAGATGGACAATAACTAAAAATATTTATATTAATAAAGTTAGCAAAGTTAAAGTAGAGTGAATAAACACGTTGATAAGCGAAGTTAACTAATGAAGTAAAAACTTTATTAAAGTAGATGGTCAATAACTATATATATATATATACATACATATATATATATATATATTAGCAAAGTTACTGTTTACAGGAGTAAAAGAATTGTTTTCCACCCAAATAGGGGTGTTCAGCAAATGGAATAACAAAATTTTGAATTAATTCGAATCGAATTCAAACCAAATTCGAATAAATTCGATTTAATTCAAATTCACCCTAACCAAAAAATTATTTTACTTTCATTTTTTAAAACTACTACAAACTAATTATATTTAACATAAAAATATGATAATTTGCAAAATTAATTAACTATCAACATGTTAAAACACCAAAATTTAGAAGATAGGTTGGTTACTGGTGACGATTTAAGTTAGGTAAAAATTTAGAAATAAGTGTCACACCCCGACCGCGTTAAAACATCAAATCGCGGTGGAAACGTCGGGGAGTGTTGTAATAGAATTATTGTTTCACAACTATGGTAATTAAAGTTATGTTTTATTTATTTAACAAGAGGGTTACATTGTTTAAACACAACTGAAACAAAGAGTACATCACATGATTAAACTAGTTCTAACTTCGTTTTATGTCACTAAGGCACATGTCCGCCTAAGTGTATCTCGATCATCCTATGCAACAGCTCCTGAAAACACATGTGAAAATAGGTACGTCAGCATAAAAATGCATGTGAGATACATAGGTTTTATTTAAAATATGATTCATGACTTAAGTTTAAAGAAATGTTTGATAAGAAAATTTGTCATGAATCTTGTTAAGTGTTTTCTTTTATAAATCATACGAAAATGTGATAGGAAATCAGATTATATAAAAGAAAGGTGTATGGTTAACTAGATAACCAAGTAAAATGAGTTGTATAAAATAAACTGTTTGTAAAACAATGTCTTGTGAAGATATGTTATTTGTATAAAAAAGGTATTAAGTCTAAATTGAAATGGTTTAAATAACGCTACGATGTGTAATACCATAAAAGAACTTATATATAGGAAGTACCAGCGGCGTATCCACCATGCTTTTATCATATTATACGTCGCCTCGTTATGTAAATCACTTACCCAAACAAACCATCAAAATGTAATGTTCAAACAATTGTAGAAATGTTTATTGTGTAATAAAGTGTCTTTTGTCGAATGTAAAACATGTAATGTGTAAACAAATGTCATATATGATAAGTAAAAAGTAATTACTTAACCCATATGTAAAAATGTACAAAACAAAGTATTGAAATAAATCAAGGTTAAGTTTTGTAAAATAAATGCATGCTTTACTGATACAAACACTTATGCGGTAATGTTAAACGTATACATTCAAGCCTTGAGACTGTAGGATAACCTTAGAGTAAAGGTTATCAAAAATGTTTTCAGATTCAGTCATTTCCTACTTCCAAACAAACCTAGGAAGCCAGAAATGGGAGTTGTCAAGTCCTATGGTACCACTACTTACTACCGAGCGGCGTATCTAATGTTAATGAACGTATTTTAGTTCGTTAAACAAACCAAATGTCATACCAATTGTGAGCATGTTTTATGAAAACAATGTACCTAGTATGCTAAGTGAACATACAAGGTAGAAATGTAAAACAATGTGTCCATATGCTGAGTAAACATATGCAACAGAAATGCAATGTAAAACAATGTGCTAGCATGCTAAGTGAACATACATAGCATAGAATGTAATGTAAAACAATGTACTAAGTATGCGTTAAATGGACATACATAGCATAAACATAATGAAATCATGTAGTATATGTGTACTAATAAATATAACAAGCATTTGATATGAAAACATGGAAAGCACGAAAGTAACAAGTAGGCACATGTGTATCACCCCAAAACATTTGAAAACAGTAAAAGAGGGGACTATGTACTCACTTGAGATTGCTTAATAGTTCTTGGATAACAACCAAGCAATGCTAGAGATCATGGAATCAATCGGCACCTAATATAGGTATCTATGTTAATAAATGGACCTAAATCGGAGGATCGGATAGGATGAGGTTTCGTAAACCAAATGAGTATGGGAACTCATGTAATATGGTTTAACAAAGCCTACATACTAAAACGAAACCTAACCTAAGTGCTTACGACCCATTACGACCCGTTTAGGTAGCTTATGCTACTTTAACGCTTCGTTTACGTAAAACATGTTTGGACCGCCTAACTAGTCCTATGACAAGTAATATATGCCTTAACATGTCTAATATTGTTGCCTAATCAGTTTAGATGTCAAAATTTAGGTTACATATGCTTAAAATGAATTTATGCGCAAAAAGGGCATTTTGGTCATTTTCCTAAGGCATATAAACTAACTATCATACGACTAACTAAACGTAGTGACCATAAGGTATAACCTAGGAAGGTTATTCCCTATACAACTATGGTCACCTAATGTGTTTGGTCGGATCCTAATGATCGACCAAACGGGTCGGGTTCGAAAGTCTAAGCGGTTGTTTAGACCGCTTACCTTTACGACCCTATATAAGCACTAAACCTAAAGTGACGAGCTAAACATGTTAAAACATGTTTAACGAGGTTAGAAAACAGGTTTGGTATCAAAACAAAGGGTTTTGATACCTAAGAGTAGTTTGGTTACAAAATACGCGCTCAAGCGTATTTTGACCGAAACTACGACTCGTCACTACACCTAATCAACGTGGTAATCAGTAGGTATAGTCACAAGGGACTATGACCATCGTGATTACGCTCACGTTGCGAAGTTCAAACGAACTTCGTGTTGACCATAAACTGGTCAAAGCTGAAAGTCAAACACTGTTTGAATTTCATGCTAAAAACGCATAAAAGAACGAAAGAGGACTTACAAAAGGTCCAAGAATGGAGGTTTTGATTTAAACAACTCAGGTATGGAGCATATAACCCCAACTTAGAGCTGAATAAATCAAAAGGTGTGAGTTGCAAGTGAAGGGGGGTGGGGGTATTTATAGAATTCGGTTAACCGTTAAGATCGTTCCTCGTAAAACGAGCTTTGATCTAGGCCGTCCAAGTGTGCCCCCTGATTTCTAATACCTTGGGCACTCAAAACCAGCCCCTAAGAAGCCCAAAAACCATTTGCAAGTGCTGGAAACAGCTGGAACAAGCTGTAAACAACAAACAATAGGTCTGACAGTTTTAGGCGCCCCGCGTAAGTGTCCAGTAAAGTCTTACGCGGCCCACCTGGGTTCTGCAGATCAGCAACAAGTTTCAACTTTACAGTTTTAGTCCCTGCAGTTGTTTAAGGCCTATTTTTTATGCGTTTAAGGCCCGTTAAGCCATTTTTAAGGCTCTACAATGATGCCTAAGTATAGGGGACATGAAACATGCTCCAAAATATGTCGGATGTGAGAAACGAAGTTTGGCCGTACGATCACGTTATTCGGTTAATTACGACGAAACACGAACTGACGTGAGAAACGATCCAAATTACACGACGAATGGAATTTTATCATGCCAATCACTAAAACATAATATTTTAATGATTAAATAAATTTTTGGATGTCCGGATGTATTCAGAACGTAAGTTATGCGCGAAAATGCAAACTTATGCACTTTTTGACGCTTTTAGTCCCTGAATGATCTAAAAGTTTATTTTAGCACACCGAACCTCTCAAAGCCTATTTATAAGCTATGTAAAGGATATTTAGGGTGTGTTTAACTTATGATCAAGTTTCGGAGTGTCTGTTACAGTACGAATCGGCATACTTTCGCAGTTTGTCGAAATTAGTCCCTGTAAGCGAATAACCTTGATTTTGCCATACCAAAGCCTTCAAAACTTATTTCAAAGTTACGTAAAGGTTATTTAAGGTATGTTAAGCATATATTGATGTTCCGGAGTGTTTGTCGCATTAATCTGATTACGTTTACGCATCGGTTTGCGTATAACTCTCCAGAAAGCGATATAGAGTTTGAAATTGAACGAAAATCAATACATGCAAAATGTCAAACATGAACAAACAAATATTGATATTAAATAACATTTTTTATTGATAACTGAACTGTTTACAATGATTACAAGCACAGGTGTCACATTCTCCCCTACTTGTGGAAATTTCGCCCCGAAATTTATTTAGAGGAAACTTGTGGGAAAAGATGTGGATATTTCGCCTTCATTTGATCTTCACGTTCCCAGGTAAATTCTGGACCACGTTTAGATTCCCAGCGAACTTTGACGAAAGGTATGCGCTTGCGTTTGAGCCACTTGACTATACGGTCCATGATTTCCACTGGTTTCTCAACAAAATGCATCGTGTTATCAACACGAATCTCATCAAGCGGTATGTGGAGGTTCTCATCTGCTAGACACTTCTTGAGATTGGACACGTGAAAGGTTGGATGAACATTTCTAAGTTCAGGAGGTAACTCAAGTCTGTAGGCTACCTTACCGATTCTTTCGACGATCTTGAATGGTCCAACATATCTAGGTGCAAGTTTTCCTGTCTTTCCAAATCTGATCACACCTTTCCAAGGTGAGACCTTACGTAATACGCGATCACCGACTTGAAATTCCAAGGGCTTGCGTCATCAGTCCGCGTAACTCTTTTGACGGCTTCTAGCTGTCTGAAGGTTATCGCGAACTTTCTTAACCTTATCTGTTGTCTCTAGAACGAGGTCAGGTCCAGTAAGTTGAGCCTCACCGATCTCATTCCAGCAGACTGGTGAACGACATTTTTGACCATAGAGAGCCTCGAAAGGAGCCATGTTGATGTTGGAGTGATAACTGTTGTTGTAGGAGAATTCAATCAACGGAAGATACGAATCCCAACTACCACCAAAATCGATCACACAAGCTCTAAGCATATCCTCCAAAGTCTGGATTGTTCTTTCAGATTGACCATCAGATTGCGGATGATAAGCTGTGCTAAAAAACGAGATGAGAAACGAGCATCTCTGTCAGAAATAATGTTCAAAGGAACACCATGTCTAGATACAATTTCATCCACATAAATTTTAGCCAGCTTATCAACAGATAGATCCTCATGGATCGGCAAGAAATGTGCTGACTTTGTAAGACGATCAACAACTACCCAGATGGCGTCATGACCTCTCTTTGTGTGCGGAAGTTTGGTAATAAGATCCATAGCAATGTTTTCCCATTTCCAAACTGGAATCTCTGGTTGCTCCAATAAACCAGGAGGATGTTGATGTTCAGCCTTAACCTTAAGACAAGTAAGGCATTTAGATACGTATAAGGCAATGTCTTTCTTCATACCAGGCCACCAATACTGAGTACGAAGATCCTTATACATTTTGTCAGCACCAGGATGAATAGAATAACAAGACTTATGGGCTTCATCCATAAGCAAGGTGTGAAGATCATCTTGGCTTGGGACCCATAAACGGTCCATGAAATAATATGATTCATTGTCCTTCAGTTCAAGATCAGGCTTAATGTGGTAGGGTAATTCCTTACCCATCAAGTCTTGTGAAACACAAGTATGTTGAGCCTGAGAAATGCGGGTTTGGATATCAGATCGAGCTTGAATATCAGATTGAACACGGACACAATGAAGCTTGACACGTTCTTTATGACTCAAAGCGCCAGGATGAATAGAATAACGAGACTTATGGGCTTCATCCATAAGCAAGGTGCGAAGATCATCTTGGCTTGGGACCCACAAACAGTCCATGAAATAATATGATTCATTGTCCTTCAGTTCAAGATCAGGCTTAATGTGGTAGGGTAATTCCTTACCCATCAAGTCTTGTGAAACACAAGTATGTTGAGCCTGAGAAATGCGGGTTTGGATATCAGATCGATCTTGAATATCAGATTGAACATAGACACAATGAAGCTTAACACGTTCTTTATGACTCAAAGCGTCAGCCACAACATTCGCCTTACCAGGATGGTAGCTAATTTCGCAGTCATAGTCGTTTAGAAGTTCAACCCAACGTTGTTGCCTCATGTTGAGTTCTTTCCGATTGAAGATGTGCTGAAGACTCTTGTGGTCAGTGAAAACCACACATTTTGTACCATACAAATAGTGTCTCCAGATCTTGAGAGCGAAAACAACTGCACCTAACTCTAGATCATGAGTGGTGTAGTTCTTCTCATGTATCTTCAATTGCCTCGATGCATATGCTATGACTTTGTTCCTTTGCATGAGAACACAGCCAAGACCCAAGTTTGATGCATCACAATACACGACAAAATCATCATTGCCCTCAGGAAAAGATAGAATAGGCGCATCACAAAGCTTCTGCTTCAAGGTCTGAAACGCTTCTTCTTGTTTGGTTCCCATTCAAAGGGTTTGTTTTTCTGAGTTAGAGCAGTTAGAGGAACTGCAATCTTGGAGAAGTTCTCGATGAAACGGCGGTAATAACCCGCAAGACCAAGAAATGAACGAACCTCAGTAGGAGTAGTAGGCGTATCCCAATCCTTAATCGCACTGATCTTGGAGGGATCTACATGTATACCATGTTCGTTGACGATATGCCCCAAAAATTGAACTTCCTTAAGCCAAAATTCACATTTAGAAAATTTGGCAAAAAGTTGCTCTTTCTTCAGGAGTTCCAAAGTAAGACGAAGATGTTGCTCGTGATCAGCTTGCGTCTTAGAGTATATCAAAATGTCATCAATGAAAACGATGATGAACTTATCTAAATAAGGCTTACAAACCCTATTCATCAAGTCCATGAAAACAGCAGGAGCATTTGTCAAACCGAATGGCATAACTGTGAACTCATAATGTCCATATCGAGTGCGGAAAGCTGTCTTGGGAATATCTTCTTCATGCACACGAAGTTGATGATATCCAGAACGTAGATCAATCTTTGAAAAATAAGAAGCACCCTTAACTGATCAAAGAGATCATCAATGCGATGTAAGGGATATCGATTCTTGATGGTAAGCTTGTTAAGTTCACGGTAATCGATGCACATCCTGAAAGATCCATCCTTCTTCTTGACAAAAAGAACGGGAGTACCCCAAGGTGAAAAGCTAGGGCGGATAAAACCCTTGTCAGAAAGCTCTTGGAGCTGCTTAGACAGTTCTTGCATCTCAGACGGTGCAAGACGATATGGAGATCTGGCAATAGGATTTGCACCAGGTACGAGATCAATACGGAACTCGACTTGGCACGCTGGGGGTAAACCAGGTAACTCTTCAGGAAACACTTCAGAATAATCCCGAACAACATGGATATATTGAATAGACTTACCTTTGCCTTTATCTGCTATGACATGCGCCATGAAGGCCACATAATTCTTGCACATATATTTTCGAGCCTGAGTACAAGACATGAGCTTGAGGCTACTAGCAGGTTTATCACCACGAACCTGTAGGATCTCACCTGTCGAGAGCGGAATACGAACAATCTTTTCGAAACAAACTACCTCTATGTGATGCTTGGCTAACCAATCCATACCCACTATAACGTCGAAACTCCTAAGTTGCATCGGTGTGAGGTCAATAGGAAAATGATGGTTATTAAGGTTCAACTGGCAGTTACGAAGAACAGAATCAAGAACAACGGGTTCACCACTAGCAACTTCTACTGTCAAAGGCTTTCCTAGTTTCGTTCTAGACATGCGAAGCAATGGCTCAAAAGATAAAGACACAAAACTCCTATCGGCACCCTAATAAAAAAGAACAGAAGCAGACTGATTGTTAACAAAGAACGTACCGTTCACCACCTCGTTGTCTGCTCGCGCCTCATTAGCATTCATATTGAAGACTCGACCTCGAGCCTGAGCCTGATTCTGATTCGCGTTGACCAGCCTTGGACACTGGTTCCGATAATGGGTCAGGTCCCCACAATTGTAGCACGAACCAGGAGGAAAATGAGGTCGTGCAGCTTGTGCTTGCTGTTGAGCAGGAGGCTGAGCAGCTTGCTGAGCTGGGTTCTGAGCTGCTCGATTCTGATTAGCAGGAAGACGATATGTGGCGGCGAGAGGACCAGATCTTCCACAGTTAGTACAAAGACGACACTGGATGTGCGGCTGATGATGACCGTTACACCTGTTGCACAGAGGTGCATTGCCAAGGTATGGTTTCTTGGCAAGTGGTTGCGCAGGCTGATTTGGAGCAGCTTGGTTGGCCTGTGCAGTAATGGTGAAGTTTTGGGAAGCCTTACGCTTCCTAGACTTCTTTATAGACTCAGCTTTCTTTCCCTTCTTACTCTTACCCTCATCAGACGCCTGTTTCTTACCCTTGTCACCCTTTCTGTGTAGCTTACCCTTTCGGACCTGCGACTCAGTCAAAGTCGCAGCTAACTCGATTGCCTGACGAACGGTGGTAGGGTTACTACCAGTGACGATGTCTTGCATAGAGTCAGGTAAGCCATTAATATACCTCTCGATGGCTTTCTCGAGTGGGGTAACCATTGTAGGACAAAGTAAGATCAGCTCCTCATACCTGTCAGTGTACGCACGGTGTTCTCCACTATCCTATTTCAAGTCATCAAACTCCCTTTCTAAAGCTCTCAGTTCATGACGAGGACATAATTCCCTCATCATAAGAGCCCTAAGCTCGGCCCAAGTCTGTGCTAACGCAACCTCAGCACCACGGTCCCTCATAACTCTGTTCCACCAAGTAAGAGCCCTCTTCTGAAACACACTGGAAGCAAACTCGACTTTGCGATTATCAGGGCACTGAACGTGACGAAACGTACTCTCAATGCTCTCGAACTACTGTAGGAGCCCAGTTTCCCCTTCAGAACCACTAAACTTGAGTGGTTTAGCCGAATTGAAACTCTTGAAATTGCATGGAGCATTCTGGTTATTGTTGGCTTGGTTCACTTGAGCAATAATGTCTGGGAGTACAGCAGCCATATGCTGTGCCATGATAGCTGCCATTTCGGCATTAGATAGCGGATTTTCGCGTCGAGGAGGCATTCTAAAAGAGGAAACATGAGAGAAAATGAGTGAGATGATTAGATGAAAAGAATGAGATGAAACAAAAATCGACAAAAGCAAAGATGGTAGTCATTCGTCCGTGCCACAAAGCGAATAAACGACACACAGTGACTAATCAAAGTAAATGGGTCAAAAATAATGTATCGCGAAGACATGCTCGCCTATAAGTGAACACACACCCCAAGAGTTCCCTGGTAAGAGTGACTGGTCCGATTATGTGGATTTGTACGAACACTCTAGCCTTAGATAGAAAACTCAGGGTACAGGCATTCACCCTTCCAGTTTGCACGTGTTCACACTATTTAGAACCCAAAACTTTGACGAGATTTTGAAAACTTGGAAGGCACAAGGCCAAAAGAATCATTCAAAAACGGATGATTAAATTTTCAAAATCATTTTGGAAAATTGGAGGGTTCAAAATCTTATAATAAATCATTTAAAAACAGATGATTGATTTTCAAAAAGAGTTTTGAAAAAGTGTGTTCTTGTTTTGGTAATCACCTAAGGATAGGTGAGGTGCATGTTTTAAGATCTAAACACAAGATAACTTGTGTTAGGGTCCTAGAAAAGTTATAGTCTAGGTCAAAGCATTACTAATAACCTAATTCCCTATAACCATTGGCTCTGATACCAACTCTTCTGTCACACCCCGACCGCGTTAAAACATCAAACCGCGGCGGAAACGTCGGGGAATGTTGTAACAAAATTATTATCTCACAACCATGGTAATTAAAGTTATGTTTTATTTATTTAACAAGAGGGTTACATTGTTTAAACATAACTGAAACAAAGAGTACATCACATGATTAAACTAGTTCTAACTTCGTTTTATGTCACTAAGGCACAGGTCCGCCTAAGTGTGTCTCGATCATCCTATGCAACAGCTCATGAAAACACATGTGAAAATAGGTACGTCAGCATAAAAATGCCTGTGAGATACATAGGTTTTATTTAAAATAGGATTCATGACTTAAGTTTAAAGAAATGTTTGATAAGAAAATTTGTCATGAATCTTGTTAAGTGTTTTCTTTTATAAATCAAACGAAAATGTGATAGGAAATCAGATTATATAAAAGAAAGGTGTATGCTTAACTAGATAACCAAGTAAAATGAGTTGTATAAAATAAACTGTTTGTAAAACAATGTCTTGTGAAGATATGTTATTTGTATAAAAAGGTATTAAGTCTAAATTGAAATGGTTTAAATAACGCCACGATGTGTAATACCATAAAAGCACTTATATATAGGAAGTACCAGCGGCGTATCCACCATCTTTTTATCATATTACACGTCGCCTCGTTATGTAAATCACTTACCCAAACAAACCATCAAAATGTAATGTTCAAACAATTGTAGAAATGTTTATTGTGTAATAAAGTGTCTATTGTCGAATGTAAATCATGTAATGTGTAAACAAATGTCATATATGATAAGTAAAAAGTAATTACTTAACCCATATGTAAAAATGTACAAAACAAAGTATTGAAATAAATCAAGGTTAAGTTTTGTAAAATAAATGCATGCTTTACTGATACAAACACTTATGCGGTAATGTTAAACGTATACATTCAAGCCTTGAGACTGTAGGATAACCTTAGAGTAAAGGTTATCAAAAATGTTTTTGGATTCAGTCATTTCCTACTTCCAAACAAACCTAGGAAGCCAGAAATGGGAGTTGTCAAGTCCTATGGTACCACTACTTACTACCGAGCGGCGTAGCTAATGTTAATGAACGTATTTTAGTTCGTTAAACAAACCAAATGTCATACCAATTGTTAACATGTTTTATGAAAACAATGTACCTAGTATGCTAAGTGAACATACAAGGTAGAAATGTAAAACAATGTGTCCATATGCTGAGTAAACATATGCAACAGAAATGCAATGTAAAACAATGTGCTAGCATGCTAAGTGAACATACATAGCATAGAATGTAATGTAAAACAATGTACTAAGTATGCATTAAATGGACATACATAGCATAAACATAATGAAATCATGTAGTATATGTGTACTAATAAATATAACAAGCATTTGATATGAAAACATGGAAAGCACGAAAGTAACAAGTAGGCACATGTGTTTCACCCCAAAACATTTGAAAACAGTAAAAGAGGGGACTATATACTCACTTGAGATTGCTTAATAGTTATTGGATAACAACCAAGCAATGCTAGAGATCACGGAATCAATCGGCACCTAATATAGGTATCTATGTTAATAAACGGACCTAAATCGGAGGATCGGATAGGATGAGGTTTCGTAAACCAAATGAGTATGGGAACTCATGTAATATGGTTTAACAAAGCCTACATACTAAAACGAAACCTAACCTAAGTGCTTACGACCCATTACGACCCGTTTGGACCGCCTAACTAGTCCTATGACAAGTAATATATGCCTTAACATGTCTAATATTGTTGCCTAATCAGTTTAGATGTCAAAATTTAGGTTACATATGCTTAAAATGAATTTATGCGCAAAAATTGCATTTTGGTCATTTTCCTAAGGCATATAAACTACCTATCATACGACTAACTAAACGTAGTGACCATAAGGTATAACCTCGGAAGGTTATTCCCTATACAACTATGGTCACCTAATGTGTTTGGTCGGATCCTAATGATCGACCAAACGGGTCGGGTTCGAAAGTCTAAGCGGTTGTTTAGACCGCTTACCTTTACGACCCTATATAAGCACTAAACCTAAAGTGACAAGCTAAACATGTTAAAACATGTTTAACGAGGTTAGAAAACAGGTTTGGTATCAAAACAAAGGGTTTTGATACCTAAGAGTAGTTTGGTTACAAAATACGCGCTCAAGCGTATTTTGACCGAAACTACGACTCGTCACTACACCTAATCAACGTGGTAATCAGTAGGTATAGTCACAAGGGACTATGACCATCGTCATTACGCTCACGTAGCGAAGTTCAAACGAACTTCGTGTTGACCATAAACTGGTCAAAGCTGAAAGTCAAACATTGTTTGACTTTCGTGATAAAAAAGCATAAAAGAACGAAAGAGGACTTACAAAAGGTCCAAGAGTGGAGATTTTGATTTAAACAACTCAGGTATGGAGCATATAACCCCAACTTAGAGCTGAATAAATCAAAAGGTGTGAGTTGCAAGTGAAGGGGGTGGGGGTATTTATAGAATTCGGTTAACCGTTAAGATCGTTCCTTGTAAAACGAGCTTTGATCTAGGCCGTCCAAGTGTGCCCCTTGATTTCTAATACCTTGGGCACTCAAAACCAGCCCCTAGGAAGCCCAAAAACCATTTGCAAGTGCTGGAAACAGCTGGAACAAGCTGTAAACAACAAACAGCAAGTTTGGCAGTTTTAGGCGCCCTGCGTAAGAGTCCAGTAAAGTCTTACGCGGCCCGCCTGGGTTCTGCAGATCAGCAACAAGTTTCAACTTTACAGTTTTAGTCCCTGCAGTTGTTTAAGGCCTATTTTTGATGCGTTTAAGGCCCGTTAAGCCATTTTTAAGGCTCTACAATAATGCCTAAGTATAGAGGACATGAAACATGCTCAAAAATATGTCGGATGTCAGTTCGTTTGGCCGTACGATCACGTTATTCGGTTAATTACGACGAAACACGAACGAACGTGAGAAACGATCCAAATTACACGAAGAATGGAATTTTATCATGCCAATCACTAAAACATAATATTTTAATGATTACATTAATTTTTGGATGTCCGGATGTATTCAGAACGTAAGTTATGCGCGAAAATGCAAACTTATGCACTTTTTGACGCTTTTAGTCCCTGAATGATCTAAAATTTTATTTTAGCACACCGAACCCCTCAAAGCCTATTTCTAAGCTATGTAAAGGATATTTCGGGTGTGTTTAACTTATGATCAAGTTCCGGAGTGTCTGTTATAGTACGAATCGGCATACTTTCACAGTTTGTCGAAATGTCCCTGTAAGCGAATAAACTTGATTTTGCCATACCAAAGCCTTCAAAACTGTTTCAAAGTTATGTAAAGGTTATTTAAGGTATGTTAAGCATATATTGATGTTCCGGAGTGTTTGTCATGTTAAACTGATTACGTTTACGCATCGGTTTACGTATAACTCTCCAAAAAGCGATATAGAGTTTGAAATTGAATGAAAATCAAAACATGCAAAATGTCAAACATAAACAAACAAATATTGGGATTAAATAACATTGTTTTATTGATAACTGAACTGTTTACAATGATTACAAGCACAGGTGTCACAATAAGTAGTATGAGTTATTGTCATTAGGTATGGAAATAATGTTATGAATAATAGATTTATCGCCTATGGATGTAATTCATACTTTCGCTCAAATTTAGAAGTTACATACGTGTGTATATATGTTAAAAAATTATATATACATTGAATTCGAATTTCGAATCGAACTGAAAATCATAAATTTGTATTCGATTCGAATTCGATTACTAGACTCGAATACAAATCAACTCGAATTTAAACCTTGATAATCCAATTTGAATCGATTCGAGTTTCGAATTTTTCAAATCTGAATCAAATGCTGAACGTCCCTACACCCAAATGGTGACAAGTGGCTATGTCGGATTGGGCCACCAACATAGCCTTTTTATGTTATGTATAATAAAAGGATTCTTTATCGTAGAAAAGCTGGACATATTACGGTTTTTGTGTCGTGTATTAGTTACATACGAATACAATCACCTATAATTATGTGAACTAGGGTATTTGGCCGCGCCTTGCGGCGGTACATTATCACGAGGATTGGATCGGTATCGGTTTGGTTCCTTATAGTACGAGTACAATCACCTATAACTATGTGAACTAGGGTATTTGGCCGCGCCTTACGGCGGTACATTATCGCGAGGATTGGATCGGTATCGGTTTGGTTCCTTATAGTATCGGTACGATACACTTGCACTAAGTATAAAAATCAGAACGTGTTTTACATCGACCGAAACGATAAAAATGAACACCGGTACCACCACCAATGTTCGAGTGGTTCCTTATAGTATCGGTACGATACACTTGCACTAAGTATAAAAATCAACACGTGTTTTACATCGATCGAAACGATAAAAATGAACACCAATACCAGCACCAATGTTCGAGTGGTATCGATCGGTTCAGATCGTCATGGCGTTACCGACCTGGTACCGATATTCATATACCGTCGCAAACAAATTTGTAGAAGTCAAAAACTGTCTAAATCTAAAACAATAAAAATAAATATATGTACCAGTACCAATGTTGTTCGGTATGATACGGTGTAAGTCTACTAAAAGCAAACCTAATAAAATAAATACGGGTACTAAAAATTATAATTTTTTATGTGGTTCCGTTATTAAACATGAAGCCATAAAAATGAATACAACTACCGTTTCCGGTCTTGTTCGGTACGGTATGGTATTGGTATGATGTTGGTTTATCAAAAGCAAAACATAATAAAATTAAATATCGGCACCGATATAGATGTTGTTCAGTTATTTCAGTTCGTTTTGGGGCAATAGTAGCATAATATTCATTTTAAATAAAAGTTGTATCGCAATATTGAAAAAAAAATAAACATAGAATGCAAGTTATTACGGAAAAAATCAAATTAAATAATGAATAAAATTATATTAAATAAATGAATAAATACTTCAAGATAATAAATTACCATTTATCGTTGGCTTCGGTTTGGTTTAGAAGGAGAACAACACAATATCCATATTCAATATAACTTATATAGAAATGTTGAAAAAAATAAACGTATCTATGAAGTTAGATTTTTTAAAGGCAAATTGGAAAATAATAATCCCATCTTTCTGAAATTGGCCGATAATAATCCCAAGTCAGCTATTAGCCAATAATAATCCGACATCGTCCAATTTTTTTGTAAAATAGTCCGCCATTAAAATAGCTTAACGGAGTTAATTTTTTTTTCCGAATTACAAACCGATGTTTTAGGGCGTTTGATCAGAACGAGGATACGAGTCGATTGATGTAAAACTTACCTCAAAATACTGCCCCCAACCCACGAAAACGATGCTTCAATTTGGGTGTTTAACTTCCAATTAACAAAATTCAAGCCATTTCGAACACAATTTCGAGGTAAGTTTTACATCAATCAACTCGTATCCTCGTTCTGATCAAAAGCCCTAAAACATCGGTTTGTAATTCGGAAAAAAACTTAACTCCGTTAAGCTATTTTAACGGCGGACTATTTTACAAAAAAATTGGATGAGGTCGTATTATTGACTTGGGATTATTATCGGCCAATTTAAGAAAGATGAGATTATTATTTTCCAATTTACCTTTTTTAAATAAGTTAACGAACGCAACTTATTGAAAAAATAAACAAATTAAACAATGACTATAAGTTTATTAAAAAAGTATATCAAAAATTAAATGCTCATAAAACAAAAGCAAAAATAAATAAATATTAAAAAATAAACAAATACCGTTCATCAAGATTTTCGTTTCATATGTATAATTTTTAGAGAAAATTACGAAAATAGCCAAGAAAAAGGTTAACTTACCAAAATAGCCACCTCATGCGACCATGGAGCAGGGCATCACTGATTACGAGAGAGTTTATGCGTCTGAAGGGCTCATTCATGCGTCCGCCAATGTAGAAGTGACACGTGTCTCAATGACATCATGTGTCCCATGCGTCCGTGACTCATCCCATGCGTCCGTGACACATCCCATGCGTCCTTGACTTATCCCATCATCCCATGCGTCCTTGACTCATCCCATGCATTACTGACTCATCCCATGCGTCCGTGCAGGGCCGGTTATCAGCAAGTGCAGAGTGTGCTTGAGAACAGGGCCCAAATAATTAAAGGGCCCAAATTTTTTTATGTTTTCTTTATATATATAGCCCAAATTTTTTACAGGCCCCAATGTTTGGTAACAAACCCAATCCCTTAACTGATTATAGGCTTATTGCAACACCCCGTGTTTTCACAAGTTAAAGTCAAGGTCAAAGTCAACGACCTATTTCGCGCAACTTGCTTGTAGAAAATTCTTTAGTTTATTTGCATTATGTGGAGTAAGTGTTGTTAATTGCAATAATCGACGTACGTTAATCGCTATTCGATCGATCTACGACTGTGAACTATAGGAAGTAACAATCCGATAAAGTTAACTAATCAATAGTCAAGCTATGCTAATCGAATCGACATCAAATCGTAACTCGAGCTATGTAGTTTTTACTTATTATTATACGTGTGTGCGTGCCTTACGTGTTACCTGTGCATGTTTGTTTATGTTGTGTTGTGTAATCAATCGAAACTCGAATGCAATCGAACTCGAACTCGAATCACGATCGAACTATGATAGATAGTGGAAAATAGACTATGCGAGATACGAAGTAGTTGGGACTGAAAGTAATTTGACTAGGAAACCCTATCGAATCGAACCATTCGCAATCGAAAGAGAAATATCAACAATCGTCGCGCAAAACACTCGAAGAGTGCGACTGATCGATCAGGCTCCCAGCCGATCGAACAGCCAGCCGAACGGACTGCTGTCCGATCGAGCTGCCTGGCCGATCGGCCAGCACTACCCCTTTTGGCATCCTATAAATACCCCTGTCATTGTCATTCTTTCCACTTTTGGAAACCTCTGTTCGACCAGCACGCCCAGCTTACCTTTTCTCAAATTTCTCTCGATTCCGGTAAGTTTTCGTCCTAAATCTTGTACTTTCTTGATCTATACACACTCCTCCACCTTTCTATCTTTCAAATCTTAACTTTTAACCGTGAAATCATCAAGAATCAAGTGTTCTAGGATGATGTCATCATGGGTTCTTGAAGAACTTCATGTTTTGGCCTCAATCCACCAAGAACAACTTGGATCTAGCCGATTTCCACATAAACAAACAAAGATCTTTCATACGATCTAAACATTACTCGGTGAAAAGGATTCGAAGATGGATTTCCAACTTTCTTTCAAGTCTTTTTCACTTAATAACTTCAAAACTTGTAGAAACGGACCCTGAGCCGGTTTACAAATCACTTCGGTGGTTGTATGGCTCAAGATCCGGATTCTATCCATAAGGTTAACCGACTTCGGGTCAAACGTTAAACTTCGTTCCGAACCGTCCACTGACCGGATTTGGGTGATTCCTGTCCAACCCGAGGAACCAAGCAAGGACGAAGGATCTATGGTTCTACTCGTTGTCAAAATACCTCAATAAAAGGACAAACAAACAAAACAACCAAGTGATAGACGAAAAGGCTGATCAGGTCAGGACGCTGACCGATCGGACTGTTGTCCGAACGGACAGCCAGCCGATCGGATAGTCAGCCGATCGCCTGGCCAGCCGATCGGCTAACACCTGGTCCCACGAAATCAATTTATTTTTGAAGAGTAGTATTGAACGAACTGTTGTTCGATCGGACTACTGTCCGATCAGATTACTCTTCGGATCATGAGATACTATACTTCAACACTTGATCGGTTTTTCAACATGTTCGATGCATTAGGAGTACCACCCGATCGAACAGCCGTCCGAACAGGTGACACCCTGCTGAGAACTCGTCTTGGTTGTCCGATCGAACAGCATTAGTGTTCGATCGATCAGCTAACCGACCTACTACACCATACTTTGCAATTCATTAAAGTTGTTGACTTGCCGACCGATCGGTTAACTGTCCGATCGAACACCTGTCCGATCGAACACCCGACCGATCTAAAGCAAATCACTACAAATCCTTAAAATATCTAACCGATCGGGTTGTTGGCCGATCAAACAGCCGTCCGATCGACCGACCTGAAAGGTAAAGGTACTTCAATGTTTTCAAATGCTACAACGAAAACTTCAAAAGTCAAGCCATCATACACAAACACGTCCTTCTCAAAGGAAGAAACAATCCACCCGAGCAGCCATCCGATCGGCCTACCGATCGATCGGACAGCTGGCCGAGCAACCTAACGTTCAGCCGTTCGATCGAACTACCGTCCGATCGACCAGCTGTCCGACTCACCTACACTTGTTTCCCGTTTTACGTTTCACTTATCGTTATGCTACCGAATCTATTCAGGCTAACCGTACTCGCTAAGCGCTCCCTTTAATCCATTAATCGCTGTGAGTATACTCGATCCCTTTTTGCTTTAAGCACTTTTGGGTGTTACATACGTTACGAATACTCAAACTACAACAATCACACTACTCAATACTATTTGAACGCTAACCGTTAATGCATGCTATACGCGGCTTATGAATGCTTGTTTGTTATGTTTACACATAGAATGCTGTCTACCTGCCTTAGCAACGATAGTACTATAGTTTGGACTCAGCACCCGTTCACACGGGGGTTGTTAAGGATCTTTTACTTGCATGGATTACGGTGGTAATCATGTATTGCGAACTGCCTCGGGCAGTCAACCCGCAGTCATTGGTATCGATGGATCTATGTCGATAACTAACGTGCTTCATTTCACTATGTGTACGTGCTGGTTATGCGTAAACGAATTCGAACTCTATATGCTATTATCAAACTTGTATGCTCACCTTTACATTTTATGTATTGACTTTATTTTAACGTATGTGACAGGTGCTTAGGATGCATATGTGGTAGGAATTTGAAGCTAGAATAAAGCTCTAGAGCCCAACAAATAGTTGTATGTAGATAACGAATCAGGGGTCTCTAGAAGCAGATAAACAATTGCTGTCTATTTAAATTTGAGTTGTCGGAACAGAATATTTGCCTGGATTTATGTCAGTAATAACTATTTTACTGTTTGAGATACGGTATGGGACGTGTTGTTTAATTAAATAGTAATGATAATTGTTATGGAAACTTCTGGACAATCTGTTTCGCTCAGTGCCATGCCCCGATGATTCCGCCATCGGTTGGGGTGTGACAGATTGGTATCAGAGCCATAACTATAGGGAATAAGGCAAGACTCGACCTAGTCCGGGTCGAAGTCTTAGATACCTAGACTATAGTTAAGCACCAACATACCGACTCAAGTATGTCCAGTAGGAATTTTGTGCGTACTTATTCCTCACTACCCTTGCTTATACTACACTATCACTGCACTCGAATTTTCAACAATAAATAGGCGATAAAGTCGAGATCAGGTGTGAAAACCCCAAACTCACGACTAAATTGCTTAATCAATACTGTTCAACGAGGAAATTATACTAAACTAGGGGTGAAACCCATATTTTGATGAATAATCTCCTCTATTTTTATCAAAACAGGGGCGATGTTGTTAAGCCAGGGGTGAAACCCTAACCTTGATGACTTGTCCCGCATATTTTACAAAACTCTCACCAAAGTCTCGATGGACTCCAACGACCTGAAGTCACGATATGACTAACGGGGCGAGTGTCCAACGCCCAAGAATCGAGGCAGAGGCACTACCCGGTAGGTCAAGCGTGCACGAAAAGTCCATGTGAATAGTCGAACCACTTTGGTTAGTCGAAGTCTACTAGCCGCAGACAATCTATTTCTTGAATTTTATGTGTTTCAATTTTTGGAGCCCGCAACTGCTGACTCTGATGATTCGTTGATTTTATGTGCTATATGTGCGTTTACCCGTTCCTGTGTTTTGGGGGGAATTACTCGATTTTGCTTTCACTTCGACCGACACACACAACTCGCCTTACAATTCTACAATTCTATGGACGATTTCATGCTACGCTTATACTACATGACTCGATATATCAAACGCGAACGCGAGCTGTAAATGATAGATTTCTGTTTTCTGACTGCCTCTAGTGATTAAAGGCGTATGTGCTTCCTTGCTTCTGTTGCTTTACGTGCTTAGAAGTGTTACATGATTTTGTGCTCTACAAGCTTGTGTGATTTTATGCTCTACATGTTATGTGTTTATGCGTGCTCCTGAGCTTTAGTAATTAGTAAACGTGAGAGGTGAGATTCGAATACAATGTGTTGAGTTCCGTGGCGATGTCTATTGCAGACAATGTCATCTGGATCACGTCATACACTCTCTCGTCAAGAAAAGAGGGACAAACGCCTTGCTTCCATCATTGCAAAAAGCGTGGCAAAGGCCGTGAGTGATGTTTACGAGAATGTCAGCAGGTCATCTGAGGAATCGAGGACTGACGCTTCTAAAGCTGCCGCAAGGCCTTTCAGTTTCAAGCAATTCAAGTCATGTGGGCCAAAGGAATTCACTGGCGAAGGAGTTCCTACTGCACTATTTCACTGGTTTGATTCCATTGAGGTTACTCTGCGACAGAGTGGTTGCCCTGATGACCTCCATACTCTGAATGCTACCGGCGTTTTCCAGTCCCGTGCACTAGACTGGTGGACGACCGAGAGGAACAAGCGAGGGAACGATGCAGCCTACGGTCTGTCGTGGGACGAGCTCAAGGAAGTCATGCTAGAGGAATTATGCCCTCCTCACGAACGTCAAAAGCTAGAATATGAATTTTGGCACATACAGCAAAAGGATGGTGACAATGCTGGTCTCACTGCTCGTTTCAAACAACTCAGCATCATCTGTCCCGATCAAGTCAAGACTCCCGACATGACAATCAAGAAGTACATCCGGGCCCTGCCCGACTGCGTTGCTGATTTCGTGCAAGCGGCTAAGACTACGACGATCGAGGAGACTTATCTGCTAGCCGCTGAGATCAACGACAAGCGGGTTAAGGCTGGTGTCTGGGATAAGACTTCGAAGCATCTGCATCAAGCTACCGCTACCGCACCAACTGCTGAACCCACCTCATCGAGCAACAATAGGAAGAACAAGAGGAAGAACAAGAGAAAGAACAGCTCCACCAACAAGAACTGTGCGATTACTGCTGCACCGATTCAAGCTGTACTTGCCCAACAGCGTCAAGTAGCGGCGCCTGTGGCCAATTCACCGCCTGCAAAACGTGCATACACTGGACCACACCCGCTCTGCCCTACTTGCACCTACCACCACCCAACTGCCATTACTTGCCGTTTTTGTGCTCATTGCAATGTATACGGCCACTTTACTGCCAACTTCCGTATTCGACAAGCTCCTGCTCACCAAGCTCTACTCACTGCCCCACAGGGTCAACAAGCTCCTCCGGCACCCGCAGTCAAAGCCAGAGCCTGCTTCGAATGTGGCGACCCGAACCATTTCGCCAACATGTGCCCAAACAGGGTCGTGAAACAAGAGCCTCAGCAACAGCACCCACAGCAGCAACAACAACAGCAGCAGCAACAACAGGCCGCACGTGCCAGAACTTTCAACCTCAATGTGCGTCAAGCCCAGGCCGACAACAACGTGGTCAATGGTACGTTCCTTGTGAATGGTATTTATGCTTCATGTTTGTTTGATACTGGAGCCGATAATTGCTTTGTGTCGTTCGAATTCGAGAAACTCATTAGTCGTAAACGCTCCCAACTCTCCTCGGCATTCGATGTTGAAGTCGCTACCGGAAGAACCGTCACTGTCAATTCTGTTCTTCGTGATTGTACTCTTGAGCTCAACAATCACATCTTTTCTATCAACCTCATTCCAATGCAACTCGGAAGTTTCGATGTCATAGTAGGCATGGCCTTTCTTCGGGAAAACCATGCTGAAGTTGTGTGCTTCGACAAGATGATTCGGTTTTCGCTCGCAAATGGTGACTTATTGTGTGTTTACGGTGATACTACTTCGAAGGGTCTCAAGCTTATGTCATGTGTCCAAGCTAGCAAGTATCTCCGCAAGGAATACCGAGCTTTCTTGGCTAACATTGTAGTAGCGAAGAAGGAAAAGAAAGAGAAGAAGGAAGTGAAAGACGTTCCCGTGGTTCGAGAATTTCCTAATGTTTTTCAAGAGGATCTTCCCGGACTACCCCCAAGTCGTGATATCGACTTTCGTATCGATCTTATTCCTGGAGCCAATCCTATTGCCAAAGCTCCCTACCGACTCGCATCGTCCGAAATACGCGAACTCTCAACCCAACTCCAGGAATTACTTGAGAAAGGCTTCATTCGCCCGAGCACCTCTCCTTGGGGCGCGCCAGTCCTTTTCGTCAAAAAGAAGGACGGGTCGTTCAGGATGTGCATCGACTATCGGGAATTGAATAAGTTAACTATCAAGAACCGTTATCCCCTACCTCGCATCGACGATTTGTTTGATCAACTACAAGGCGCTACGTGTTTCTCGAAGATCGACCTACGTTCAGGATATCACCAGCTGCGTATACAAGAGGAGGATATACCCAAAACCGTGTTTCGCACTCGATATGGTCACTACGAATTCGTTGTCATGCCTTTTGGTTTAACCAACGCACCAGCGGTTTTCATGGATGTTGGACCGTTCTACGACCGTTAAGGTAGTTCATCTTTGCGTACGAAGGCGGAATCAACGTAAACAAAGTCATAACAGCTATTATCCTTTTAATCCTTCTTTTCTAATTAATATTCGTGCTTTTACAATGTTTTCTGATACAAATCCGGCAGCACTTCGTGTCTCATACAATGACCTCTCTCTCTAACAAATGAATCACACAACCTATTTATAGCCTTGATGATTTCACTTGAGTTGGATTGAAGCGAAATCATCACATGTTGATTTCGCTTGAACTTGTTTCAAGCTAAATCTCATGATGTTGATTTCGCTTGAACTGATTTCAAGCGAAATCTTCAAGTAAAACAAATACAAACCCTAATTAAGACTCTGTTGTGTATTCATTCAAACAAACTAGACACAAGACTTAATGCAGACGAAGTCAACAGACATTCCGTGCACCAACAGACTCCCCCTTGGATGTTGACGAAGTCTTCAGCTCCTGAGTCTTCAGTCTTGGTCTTTTCTCCAACTCTCTGTCTTCACATTATAAGCATTCTTCACAGGTTTAGAATCACAACCTGAATCAAACTTCCATCTTCCCTTAAACTGTTGATCCAGACTCCCCCTTTCACAGACTCCTCCTCTCAATATGCTAGAATCTGAGATATCTGGTTCAAGCTTTGACAATTAGCTTCCGTTGGGAATAATGAAGTCCAAAACCTGTTTAACCTGCACATCCTCTACCTCAACATAAGTTTCACAAATTTATAACATTTGAATTTAACAAACTTACTGGTAGACATCATATAATTCAACAAACATACTAAACTAAACAAACTTTCAAAACATTTGTATATAGCATTCAAAGTTTTCAACAAACTCTCCCAACCTAATTCATCAAGTTTAGCACTTGGAATTTTGAAAATCAGCTCTTCAACATCAGTTGTCGAAAATCTTTTTGTATTTTATTTTAGAGAAATGCAATAAAGAAATATATACAAACAATATTTTTGTGAGTTTGTGTAAGAGGATCATATCAGATTATGAGACAAATCACAAGCACCGTTAAACTTTAATCATTTTAAGTTCTAAACGATTCACCTTGATTATCAGTATACTGATCCACTTAAATTTTCACACAAAGTTCAACTGCTTCGAGATACGACTTTAATGTCTTAGAAACTTAAACTTAATCGCGTATCCCACCTCAGAATATACTCCCGTATCCAGATCCCAATATTCAGTCTTACAGGTAATTATAACACAAATGATATCTGTAAGGGGTAATAAATTATGAAGAATCATGAGAGCTCAGGTCAGAACTACCGTTCAGCAGAGAGATCATGACTCAACTTGGGTGTGTCCCCTTTAGAGGATCTTTTTTACAACAGCATTTCTAAGCAATTTTATTGTCTTATCATTTATGCTGAGGGTGATGCTATGTTTCAAGCATTTGCAGAAAGTATTATTCGAGGACTAGGTCAGAACTACCGTTCAGCAGAAGTCCCGGAATAATACCCCAGACATCATTGAGTATAAAAACCTAGTATATCAGAATACGAGACCTTTCAAACAAGATTTCGGGGGTTACCCATATATCCGAGAGATGTTACCCACGATATAAGCAAGTTTGAAATTTAGGTTTATATCTCGTCACAATCTACTAAATGTGCAAAAACCTACTGACACATCATCAGTGAGACCGTTTATCACTTTTGACATTTCAATTCTTTAGCATGCTGTGATAGTTCACTGATGTACTATCATTTCCTCTTCTTTAACACAAAACTCATTTTCATTTTTCAATGTTTTTGAAATTTTCAAAATTTTCTAATTTTTTTAAAAAAAATTTCTCCCCCTAAAATCAAAATATGTTTCAATTTTGATTTTCTGAGAAAATTTGAAAACAAACTATACAAGAAACGTGACAAACTGATATCAAATCGCTTCAATTCGCCATTCACTTGGCATAAACAATCAGAACCCCCCCTGACAACAAACTATTTTCCCATTATGATTTCAAAACACTTAAGTTTGTTTTAATCAAATGGTTTTTCCGGAAAATTAGTTTTGTTGAATTAACAAACCACTTGTTGGTTAGGGGATTACTTCATCACTTTGTTCTTCTTTAACCATTTTGAAAAATTTAACAGTATAAGATCAAACATCACTATCACTTGTAGAAAATCAAGTACAACTTAATGTCCTTGATTAACCACTTGTAAAACGAAATATCACAGTTACCATCCTGTGAATTTCTCAAGAATGATGCCGATACTTGCTTCACACTTACCAACCTGGAAGCTCCGGCAAGTCAGATTTTTCTATTTGAAAAGTTTCACCCAAGCCTGACTGTCTTTGGGTGATTTAGAATTCTTGTTCAACAATGGTGGAAAATTTGCATCATCCATTGTTAAACCTGAATTCTCATATTTTACCTCAACACTAGGCTCCTCTGGCTTTGATGAACCAGAATCATGGCCTGAATGTGGCTTGTCTGACTTTGATGAGCCAGATTCATCGCCGACAACCTTCTTTTTCTCCTTTTTCTCTTTTGTCCTCAGATTTGCATCTGAAGAATTCAATTTACTTTGCTTTGCAGTCGAGTGAGTTGATTCATCAGAACTTTTATTCAATCTGTCCGGTGAACCCGAAGACAAAATTTTCTCGAGATACTCTCTCGCCTTTTTCCTTTTCTTTCGCAGTCTGTCTTTCTGTCCCTGTGAAAGTTTAACTTTCTTTTCTTGAATTATCTGATCCTGAACTTTAGGTTTTAGAACCTTCTGTTCATGGGACTTGATGTTGACTGGCTTCTTTGTCAATTTCTGAGAATTAACCCTCAATCTTTCATTTGATCTCCTTGGGCAATCTCTGGCAATATGACCTCTGATTTGACAATTATAGCATCTTCTTGTTTCATAACTCCAATTCTGGCAGTTAACAGCAATGTGTCCTTGAAATCCACAAGTGTAACACACTCTGTTATCGTACCATTCACCACTTTCACACCATATGCTTAGATCATAACATTGTCTGGCTTTGTGGTAATCATCACTCTTTTTGAAAACTGATTTTGGCTTTGAAGCACTGTGGTCAAACCTGCACCACTTATTACCAACATTTTGTGAGTTTTCATTTTTAGATTTTTGTGATTTTTGATAATGATTGGATGACTTATCTGATGAGCTTTTATTTTCAATTTTAGGATTTTTCAATTTTTTAACTTTTTGTTTCTGTTCTACACTCTTCTTAACAGGTTTTTGTTTAGAACATTCACCTGTTTCAGTAGATTGCAAAACAGTATTTTTAAATTTTTCTTGTAAATCTAAAAATATTTTTCTTTTCTTTTCTTTTTCATCATCCGATATTTCATCACAATCTTCAATTTTGACTTTGTCAAAATTTGTGACATTGTCACTTATTGGAACAGAATTGATCGGTTTTGGACAAACATGTGAAGTAGAATTCACAAAACCTTTCAATTTATTCTCAAACTCGTTAATTTTATTTCGAGCTTTTTCAGCTTCTTTTTCAAGCTGAATGATTTTAGCAAGATGAGAATTGATTTCAATTTGTTTTTCAAGATTATCTTTACCAAAAATATCTCTCTCATCTTCTAAAATCTTGATTTGATTTTGAAAATCTTTTTCTTTTTCTTTCAAAACTTTGTTTTCCAATGTCAAACTGTCCAAACTACTCAACAGTTTGACATTTTCTAACATCAATTTTTCACAATTTTCTCTCATTTCAAGAATCTGTTTACTATCAGATTCTTTCTCATCCTTCAAGCTTTTGATTTTCAATGTTAAACTCTCCACATCCTTTAAGAGTTTCACATTGTCTGCTTCTGATTTTTCGCATTTCAAACACACAATTTTAGAACTTAAAGATCCATTCTTCTTGGATTCTTCTTTCTCGGAAATTACTTCTTCAAGAACCTGCTGTTTTTCAGTAACAGTTCCTTTTCCTTTCTCAGTTTTTACCGCTTCCACTTTGACTTCCTCTAAAGCCTTCTTCTTCAAATCTTCAACCATCTTTTTCACCTCTTCTTCTTTTCGCTTCTTCATTTCTACCACCTTCGATAGACTTGCTTCACAAACCTCTCTTATCTTTTTCTCCAAATCAGGCAGATATGTTTTATCAGATAACTTTCGTGTGTTAAAAGTAGCCGGTCTTGGAAGCAAATTTATTACAGCATCAAAATCCACCTTTGATGGGTCAACAACTGGATTACCCCGTGGATCCATGTAACATTCCAATTCATCATTCCATCTTTTAGCTCTCTGGGCTTCTTTGAATGGTTCTCTGTAATTTTCAAGTTCCCATCTCACGTAATCTATTTTCCACCTTCTATCTGGATCAACCTTACTGCTTGACATCTTGTACATTCCTAAAAAATAATCAGCAAAACACTTAGATAATTTTTAGGTTTTTGAAAAATCAGCAAGTTCAAACGAAATCCTTTGAAGTGTAAACAATCTCAAGCGAAATCAATACTTAAGACTGTTCAAGCGAAATTAAACTATTACACTTCAAGCGAAATATGATCCAAACTGATTTCAAGCGAAATCCAGCAATACAATTTCGCTTCAACTTGTTCAAGCGAAATCTATGAATAAATCTGATTCAAGCGAAATCCAACCTAACAATTTCGCTTCAACTGATTTCAAGCGAAATCCGAAATTACAAGTTCAACTGTTTCAAGCGAAATCCAACTAAACAATTTCGCTTCAACTTGATTCAAGCGAAATCGTCCAACTTTCAAGTCAATTTGTCTGATTTGAAGCGAAATCAACTATTAACTTCGAACAATTTCAAGTGAAATTCTGTTTTAGGTCATTTTTAACAAGTTTTAATCTGAATTTTAGTCCGAATCTTTGTAGGCTTTGTTAACACTATGTTTTACACGATATATGTCAAATTCAGACCATTTCAACCGTAAAATGTCAATCAAATCAGAAAAGTAAGAGAAGAAGTGAGTAGAGATAAGAAAATCCGGTAGAATCAAGCTGTTATGGTATGAACTCCTCGTCCTGAGCTCTGATACCACTTGTTGGACCGTTCTACGACCGTTAACCGTCCGTTAAGGTAGTTCATCTTTGCGTACGAAGGCGGAATCAACGTAAACAAAGTCATAACAGCTATTATCCTTTTAATCCTTTTTTTCTGATTAATATTCGTGCTTTTACAATGTTTTCTGATACAAATCCGGCAGCACTTCGTGTCTCATACAATGACCTCCCTCTCTAACAAATGAATCACACAACCTATTTATAGCCTTGATGATTTCGCTTGAGTTGGATTGAAGCGAAATCATCACATGTTGATTTCGCTTGAACTTGTTTCAAGCTAAATCTCATGATGTTGATTTCGCTTGAACTGATTTCAAGCGAAATCTTCAAGTAAAACAAATACAAACCCTAATTAAGACTCTGTTGTGTATTCATTCAAACAAACTAGACACAAGACTTAATGCAGACGAAGTCAACAGACATTCCGTGCACCAACAATGGATCTGATGAATCGCGTGTGTAAACCATATCTCGATCGTTTCGTCATCGTATTCATCGACGATGTCTTGATCTATTCCAAATCGAAAACCGAACACGCGCAACATCTACGTTTGGTTCTCGAGTTACTCCAGGGGAACCAACTCTATGCCAAGTTCTCCAAGTGTGAATTCTGGTTGGAGGAAGTTCAGTTTCTGGGTCACATTGTTAATAGTCAGGGTATTCACGTCGATCCTGCGAAGATTGAAGTTGTTAAGAGCTGGGTTACGCCTAAGAATCCGTCTGAAGTCCGCTCTTTTCTCGGACTAGTGGGCTATTATCGACGATTTATCGAAGGATTCTCCAAGATCGCTGTACCACTTACCTCTCTCACGCATAAAGACAAGCCTTTTGTTTGGGGAACTAAACAAGAGACTGCCTTCCAAACCCTCAAGCACATGCTTTGCAATGCTCCTGTTCTCACATTGCCTGACGGAAACAATGATTTCATTGTCTACTGTGATGCTTCCAACCTTGGTCTTGGTTGTGTTCTTATGCAACGAGACAAGGTCATAGCTTACGCATCTCGTCAGCTCAAAATCCACGAGAAGAACTATACAACCCATGATCTCGAGCTAGGCGCAGTTGTTTTTGCATTAAAGATTTGGCGACACTACCTGTATGGTACCAAGTGTACGATCTTCACCGATTATAGGAGCCTGCAACATATCTTTAATCAGAAGGAACTTAATATGCGTCAACGCCGATGGGTAGAACTTCTCAACGATTACGACTGTGAGATTCGTTATCACCCAGGCAAGGCGAATGTTATTGCCGACGCACTTAGCAGACGGAGCTATCTGCTTAGCACTCGTAATGTTCAAGCCCAACATGACCTCGAAACCCTCATCCGCGACGCCCAACATGCATGCTTTAACGAACGCACTCTGAAGAAAGAAAGAATCTACCACGATGGAGCCCAACTCGTGAGCAAATCGAACGGGATATTTCAATTTTTAGACCGAATTTGGATTCCCAAGCGAACCAATTTGCGACAGATTCTGATGGACGAAGCCCACAAATCCCGGTATTCTGTTCATCCCGGTGCTGATAAAATGTACCAGGACCTTCGTTATAAGTACTGGTGGCCGGGTATGAAAAGGGATATCGCTCTCTACGTCGGAAAATGCCTAACTTGCGCTAGAGTCAAGGCTGAACATCAAAGACCCTCTGGCTTACTCGAACAACCACCAATTCCTATGTGGAAGTGGGAAAGTATATCTATGGATTTCGTAACCAAGCTGCCACACACGTCATCAGGTCACGACAGCATATGGGTTGTGGTTGACCGTCTGACTAAATCAGCTCACTTTCTGCTAATACGAGAAGACTACAAGGTAGAACGATTAGCCCGAATCTACACCGACGAGATCATTTGTAATCATGGGACGCCTCATGACATCATTTCTGATCGTGATGCTCGGTTTACTTCGCGATTGTGGGAAACGTTTCAAACCGCACTTGGTACAACGCTTAATCTAAGTACTGCTTTTCACCCACAAACCGACGGTCAGACTGAAAGAATGATTCGTACTCTTGAAGACATGCTCCGTTCGTGTGTTCTAGACTTCGGTGGTAATTGGGATAAATATATGCCATTGGTCGAATTCTCGTATAACAACAGCTATCATTCTAGCATCCAGATGGCACCTTTCGAGGCATTATACGGAAGAAGATGTCGATCGCCTATTGTGTGGCACGAGATCTGTCATTCGCAACTAACCGGTCCTGAGCTGCTACAAGAAATGACTGACAAAATCTTCCAAATTCAAGACAATCTGGTGAAGGCTCGGGATCGACAGAAAAGTTACGCCGATAAGAAACGCAAGCCCCGTGAATTTGACGTTGGTGACTACGTACTCCTAAAGGTATCACCTTGGAAGGGTGTAGTCCGATTCGACAAGAAGGGGAAGCTCGCGCCTCGATATGTTGGACCTTTTAAGATTCTGGAAAGGATCGGAAAAGTCGCCTACAGACTCGAACTATCGGACGAACTCAGTAACGTCCACCCGACTTTCCACGTGTCAAACCTCCGAAAGTGCCTAGCCGACCACGACTTACACGTTTCTCCAGACGATCTACAAGTGAACGAAACATTACACTTCGTGGAAAAGCCTGTCAAAATCATGGACCGCCAAACCAAGCAACTCAGACGCTCTCGCATTCCTATCGTGAAAGTTCGATGGGAAGGCAAAAGAGGCGCAGAGTTCACTTGGGAACTCAAAAGCGACATGAAGGCTAAGTACCCGCAGTTGTTTAGAGAGTGAAGCTAGAGAGAGAAAGTAGCATTGTGATTCTAGTGCTTTGTACGATTTCATATCAATCTATAGAATCACCGATTATAGTACGTTCTTGCATTCTGTTCGCAATCGTTTCGGAGTCAAAACCGGTCCAAACGGAAAGTTCTCAAACGTGATTCACGGCGTTGTACAGCTTCCAGCAAAATTTCGGGACGAAATTCCCTAAACAAGGGGAGGCTGTAACACCCCGTGTTTTCACAAGTCAAAGTCAAAGTCAAAGTCAAGGTCAAAGTCAACGACCGATTTCGCATAACTTGACTTGTAGAAACTTCTTTAGTTTATTTGCATTATGTGGAGTAAGTGTTGTTAATTGCAATAATCGACGTACGTTAATCGCTATTCGATCGATCTACGACTGTGAACTATAGGAAGTAACAATGCGATAAAGTTAACTAATCAATAGTCAAGCTATGCTAATCGAATCGACATCAAATCGCAACTCGAGCTATGTAGTTTTTACTTATTATTATACGTGTGTGTGTGTGCCTTACGTGTTACCTGTGCATGTTTGTTTATGTTGTGTTGTGTAATCAAGCGAACTCAATCGAAACTCGAATGCAATCGAACTCGAACTCGAATCATGATCGAACTATGATAGATAGTGGAAAATAGACTATGCGAGATACGAAGTAGTTGGGACTGAAAGTAATTTTACTAGGAAACCCTATCGAATCGAACCGTTCACAATCGAAAGCGAAATATCAACAATCGTCGCGCAAAACACTTGAAGAGTGCGACTGATCGATCAGGCTCCCAGCCGATCGAACAGCCAGCCGAACGGACTGCTGTCCGATCGGACAGGCTGTCCGATCGAGCTGCTTGGCCGATCGGCCAGCACTTACCCCTTTTGGCATCCTATAAATACCCCTGTCATTGTCATTCTTTCCACTTTTGGAAACCTCTGTTCGACCAGCACGCCCAGCTCACCTTTTCTCAGATTTCTCTCGATTCCGGTAAGTTTTCGTCCTAAATCTTGTACTTTCTTGATCTATACACACTCCTCCACCTTTCTATCTTTCAAATCTTAACTTTTAACCGTGAAATCATCAAGAATCAAGTGTTCTAGGATGATGTCATCATGGGTTCTTGAAGAACTTCATGTTTTGGCCTCAATCCACCAAGAACAACTTGGATCTAGCCGATTTCCACATAAACAAACAAAGATCTTTCAAAAGATCTAAACATTACTCGGTGAAAAGGATTGGAAGATGGATTTCCAACTTTCTTTCAACTCTTTTTCACTTAATAACTTCAAAACTTGTAGAAACGGACCCTGAGCCGGTTTACAAATCACTTCGGTGGTTGTATGGCTCAAGATCCGGATTCTATCCATAAGGTTAACCGACTTCGGGTCAAACGTTAAACTTCGTTCCGAACCGTCCACCGACCGGATTTGGGTGATTCCTGTCCAACCCGAGGAACCAAGCAAGGACGAAGGATCTATGGTTCTACTCATTGTCAAAATACCTCAATAAAATGACAAACAAACAAAACAACCAAGTGATAGACGAAAAGGCTGATCAGGTCAGGACGCTGACCGATCGGACTGCTGTCCGAACGGACAGCCAGCCGATCGGATAGTCAGCCGATCGACTGGCCAGCCTATCGGCTAACACCTGGTCCCACGAAATCAATTTATTTTTGAAGAGTAGTATTGAACGAACTGTTGTTCGATCGGACTACTGTCCGATCGGATTACTCTTCGGATCATGAGATACTATACTTCAACACTTGATCGGTTTTTCAACATGTTCGATGCATTAGGAGTGCCACCCGATCGAACAGCCGTCCGAACAGGTGTCACCCTGCTGAGAACTCATCATGGTTGTCCGATCGAACAGCATTAGTGTTCGATCGATCAGCTAACCGACCTACTACACCATACTTTGCAATTCATTAAAGTTGTTGACTATTGTTGACTTGCCGACCGATCGGTCAGCTGTCCGATCGAACACCCGACCGATCCAAAGCAAATCACTACAAATCCTTAAAATATCTAACCGATCGGGTTGTTGGCCGATCGAACAGCCGTCCGATCGACCGACCTGAAAGGTAAAGGTACTTTAATGTTTTCAAATGCTACAACGAAAACTTCAAAAGTCAAGCCATCATACACAAACACGTCATTCTCAAAGGAAGAAACAATCCACTTGAGCAGCCATCCGATCGGCCTACCGATCGATCGGACAGCAGACCGAGCAACCTAACGGTCAGCCGTTCGATCGAACTACCGTCCGATCGACCAGCTGTCCGACTCACCTACACTTGTTTCCCGTTTTACGTTTCACTTATCGTTATGCTACCGAATCTATTCAGGCTAACCGTACTCGCTAAGCGCTCCCTTCAATCCATTAATCGCTGTGAGTATACTCGATCCCTTTTTGCTTTAAGCACTTTTGGGTGTTACATACGTTACGAATACTCAAACTACAACAATCACACTACTCAATACTATTTGAACGCTAACCGTTAATGCATGCTATACGTGGCTTATGAATGCTTGTTTGTTATGTTTACACATGGAATGTTGTCTACCTGCCTTAGCAACGATAGTACTATAGTTTGGACTCAGCACCCGTTCACACGGGGGTTGTTAAGGATCTTTTACTTGCATGGATTACGGTGGTAATCATGTATTGCGAACTGCCTCGGGCAGTCAACCCGCAGTCATTGGTATCGATGGATCTATGTCGATAACTAACGTGCTTCATTTCACTATGTGTACGCGCTGGTTATGCGTAAACGAATTCGAACTCTATATGCTATTATCAAACTTGTTTGCTCACCTTTACATTTTATGTATTGACTTTATTTTAACGTATGTGACAGGTGCTTAGGATGCATATGTGGTAGGAATTTGAAGCTAGAATAAAGCTTTAGAGCCCGAACAAATAGTTGTCTGTAGATAACGAATCAGGGGTCTCTAGAAGCAGATAAACAATTGCTGTCTATTTAAATCTGAGTTGTCGGAACAGAATATTTTCCTGGATTTATGTCTGTAATAATTATTTTACTGTTTGAGATACGGTATGGGACGTGTTGTTTAATTAAATAGTACTGATAATTGTTATGGAAACTTCTGGACAATCTGTTTCGCTCAGTGCCATGCCCCGATGATTCCGCCATCGGTTGGGGTGTGACATTTATACAATTGGTCGCTGCAGGAAATCAAAAGTCGCGTCGCGGTTCTTTGCTTTGCACCAGGGATTTCTGATCAAACGCTGCAGGAACACAAGTTTTACGATTCAGGAATCATCAACATCCGGAGACATCCGCAGATTCGCGATTCAGGAATCATCAACATCCAGACATCCGCATTCCGCAGATTCGCGATTCAGGAGGTATTTGTTTGTTGTCTTTTGATTTTTGTTTGTTGATGTTACTGTTGTTCTGAGTTACATTTTGATTTCGAAAAAGATTCAGATTAATGATCATCATCCGGACATCCGAGGGTTCCAAGTTACATCTTGATTTCGATTTTCGAAAAAGATTCAGATTAATGATCTTACTGTTGTTTCGAGTCTGATTTTGAGTTTACGAGTCGCTAAGTGTTTTCATATCCTGATTTCGAGTCTGATTTCTAGTTTACTGTTGTTTATTTAGATAATTAGATTGATATTTGATTTAGACTGTTATGAATGATTGAATGATTTCTAGTTTACTGTTGTTTATTTAGATAATTGTGATTGAATGGATTTTATTCGTTAATATGTAGAAATTATGCATCCCGTTCCTAAATACAAACACGTAAGAGGAAGAAGCTAGAGGAAGAGTAAAGAAAGGCAGACGAAGTAAAACAAAACCGAATACACAAGTTTTTTTCAAAAGAAACTCAAAGTTCTAGTTCTAGTTCTAACTTGGGTGATGATAATGTGGGTGAAGACAATGTGAAAGGAGATGAAGAAGCTAATGTGGGCGAAGACAATATGAACGTAGATGTAGACAACGTGAACGCGGGTGAAGATAATGTTAATGCTACCGTAGATGAAGAAGCTACTATGTGTGAAGATGATGTTAATCCCGTTCCGGATATTGATATTTTTTATCCTAGAAATTGGGGTGGGCTTAGTAATGACATGATTGAAGAGTTGGTTATGAAAGGTCCAAAAAGAGATAGGGATGTTGTTAAGGGCCCCGTGGATAAATTTGGAATACATTTTTCTAATACCGTGTACACTAGAATTCTATCAAATAGGGAGACGTGCGATAGAGAATGGCTAGTGTATTCGAAAAAACTTGACAAACTCTATTGTTTTTGTTGTAAAGTTTTTAGAACGGGGTATCCGAAAGGTGGGTTGGATGATGAAGGTTATAACGATTGGATACATGCCAGTGGTAGACTTAAACAACATAAAGTTGGTTTAGAACATTTCAAGAATATGAATGAATGGTTTGAATTGTGCCAAATGTTGAAATGCAAAGAAACAATTGACAAATTGGCATATGAGCAATTTAGAAAAGAAAAAGATTATTGGAAACAAGTCATCTTAAGGATTGTTGCACTTGTGAAGTTTCTTGCAAAATATGGCTTAGCGTTTCGTGGGTCAAATGAGAAGTTGTATAAAAAAGGCAATGGAAACTTTTTGGGTTTGGTTGAGATGTTGGAAGAGTTTGACCTGATTATGAAAGAACATGTGCGCCGAGTTTTGAATGAAGAGTGCCATGTACACTTTCTTAGCCACAATATTCAAAACGAGTTGATACAATTATTAGGGGATAAAGTTAGAACCGAAATCATCAAGAAGGTTAAGCAAGCAAAGTATTACTCCATCATCCTCGATTGCACGACTGATACAAGTCACCAAGAGCAAATGTCCATAATTGTGAGGTATGTGAATTTTAACTCTAGTTCCGTGACCATTGAGGAATCCTTTTTAGGTTTTTTGGTTGTTGATGATACCACGGGTTTAGGACTTTTTGAAGTAACATGTAAGGAATTAGAGTCGCTTGATCTTGATATTGGTGATATGCGTGGTCAAGGCTACGATAATGGGGCAAACATGAGAGGAAAAAACAAAGGAGTTCAAACTAGATTTTTAGAAAAAATTCCTAGAGCTTTCTATAGTGCTTGTGGTTGTCATAGTCTAAATCTAGCATTGTGTGACATGGCTAACACAATTTCTAAGTCTAAGGAATTTTTTGGAACAATACAACGGTTATATACTATCTTTGCCCATTCTATTAATAGGTGGCAAATTTTGAAAGACAATGTTAAAGGATTAACTCTTAAATCATTGTCTACAACTCGTTGGGAAAGTCGTATAGATAGTATTAAGCCTATAAGAACTCAACTTGGAGATGTAAGAAAAGCTTTGCGAGAAGTTAGGGGGACGGATAGAGATGCTAAAATCATAAGTGAAGCTAAATCATTAGAAGAGTATGAACTTGGTGATTTTGAATTTTTTGGCACAAATTGTCATTTGGTTTGAATTATTATCAAAGGTGAATGTGGTGAGCAAACGGTTGCAAACAAAAGATGTTGTCCTTGATGTTGCTATTGATGAAGTAGACAAATTAATTAAATTCTTTAAGAATTATAGAGAAGTGGGGTTCTCTAAGGCACTTGATGAAGCTAGAGAAATTGTAAATGAAATAGGTGTTAATGCGGAATTTCGTCAAAAACGTGTGATATATAGGAAAAAACAATTTGATGAATCGTCAAGTGTAGAAGAAGTAACATTTTCACCCGAGGAGGATTTTAGAGTAAATTATTTTTTAAGAATTGTTGATCAAGCTATTTTTTCACTTGAAACAAGATTTGAACAATACCAAAAATTCGAAAAAATATTTGGGTTTTTGTTTCCTAAAAAGTTGAAGACTCTTGATGAAGCCAAGCTTAAGGAGTGTTGTTATCGCCTTGAAGATGCATTGAAGTACGAGGGAGAATCAGATATTGATGCTAAAGAATTGTATACGGAGTTGAAGTTGATTACTACATTTTTACCGAGACACATTGACAACCCTTTTGACGTTTTAGACTATATCTTCCAACGCAGTACTACTTATCCTTATGCTATAAATGCATATAAAGTGTTGTTGACAATTCCGGTAACCGTGGCATCAGCAGAAAGAAGTTTCTCAAAGTTGAAGTTGTTGAAGACCTATTTACGTTCTACAATGTCACAAGAAAGGCTAAACGGGTTGGCAACAATATCTATTGAAAGTAAAATATTAGACACTATGGATTACAAGGAGTTGATCGAGAGCTTTGCTTCAAAAAACGCTAGGAGAACCACACTGTTTGCTTAGCAAGTTAGTTCGATACTTTGATCATTTTTGCTATACTATTTTTGTTAATTTGTTTTATCTATTTCATAACAATTATCGTAGTATTATGAATTTTTAGTTATATAATTGAATGATTGACGAGTTTATGTTATATGAAGATTTGCGAATAGGGCTCAATTTTTTTTATCTCGAATAGGGGCAAATTTTTTTTTGGGATTTTCGAAGACGGCCCTGCGTCCGTGACTCATCCCATGCGTCCGTGACTCATCCCATGCCTCCCATTTTCGTACTTGCTGCTTCATCCATACACGCATCCATATAAAGAATGGCAGACGCATAAGATGTGGGATGCCCCTCTCCAAGGACTCATGAGGTGGCTATTTTGGTAAGTCAATCTTTTTGTTGGCTATTTTGATAATTTTCTCTAATTTTTATTGCATCAAACGTAACTACGTAACCATCTTTGGTAAACGATAGATTGATATCTCTCAAGGCCCAAATAAGAAGATACATCACTAATTGGGCCGGACCTAAAGTTATTAAAACGGTCCGAAAATCCGAACAAAACCTCCATTTGTAAATCCAGTTAATCGGAGACGATCATCTTTCATTTTTCCAATAATCACACTCGCAATCTGCAAAACCGTTAATTCACAATGCTCCACGAACTCCTACTGGCACTGTTAGGCTACACCGGAGACCTAATCATCGACGAACGAGAACGTCAGCATTCCGTTGGCTTGTCACCGGACGACTCCATCTCCGATCACTGCACCTTCAAGCTTGCTCCAGACATCTCGTTTATCTCACCGGAGGAAAGGTATTTCTCGTTTTTCTGACGGGTTCTCAATGTTATTCGGTTAGTTTTTCGATCGCTAGGGTTTTTAACATCACAATTTACGTTGATTATGTTTTTATAACTAGAATTTGAGCTGAATTACACCGGTATGAATGTATGTGTCGAATCTCGGCAAAACGGAATGACAAGTCCGTTGATAGAGATTCACCGGAATAGTTCCTACAAAAAAGAACACCGTTAGCCTGGTCACATAGGGCCCGGGGGATCCGTGACCAAGGTCCAACGTGAGAATAAGATTCATGCCGGAGTAATAAATAAGGAACCAGTGTAATTAAGTGGTCGGAATGTTGGTGTGGATCCTGAATTGAATGTTTGAATTCAATGCAGTTGAGAGAGCTGTCTAGTGTTTGTTATCAAGGGTTTTGATAACTTACCTCATTCTGATCTCCTGCCTTGGCTTATAACATAAGGGTGCCTTATCAAGATGGTCCACCGTCTGCCAAGGACCATTGGGTTATTCTCCGGGTAACTGTCAGGGACTTGCTCCCTTTACAGGATACGACCGGATCTTTCTAGTTAATGCAAGTCTTCTTGCCAAGCAACCTCGCCGCCCATCACATCCTCTCTCTCTCTCTTTCATTTGACACTCAGGCATTAAATGTTGTTGAGAAGTCGTGTCATCTGTTCCCCTGCCAGAACAATGCCCATGCACGTCGGGCATGGGTGTGACCCTTAGTTGTTTTGCTTAGGCCGTCGCCGCATGTGGGAGAGAGTCTCCTTGGGCTTGGGCCCAAATTTTCCAATAAAAGCTTCCTAATTGATGGAGAAAGGTCTGGTGGCAAGAAAAACTGCTTCCAAGACGTTGTCAAGTGTTTTCGCTCGACGATTCCATTTCTGGGTGGTTGGTTTAGCCCTTGTTCCTGTAACTCGAATCCTAGCCTGGTATATCCCATTTTAGTTTTACACCATTGTGAACCTTACGCCTCTTTTACTCTCTGATCGAGGTTATCGGCATTGAAAAATCTTCGTAAACTAAATCACACGTGTATATGTTGACATTTAAGACATATATAGTCAAGAAAATCAAGAGCAATGAATGAGCCGCTTTTCGGTAAAAGGTAATGAGCCCAGACGAGGGGCCCATTGATTTACCCTCGCCGTTAGTATGATTGATTGAATCGTACAGATGAGTGGAGTAGGAGAATATCTAGTTATTGTTTGACCTAACAATCAGATTTAACGTTCTGCATAGTGTTATTCGGTTATTTTATCGATCGCTAGGGTTATTCAATATGACAATTCACATTGATCAAGTTTTTATAACTAGCATATGAGCTGAGTTCCACCGGTATGGTTGATTGAATCTTATGGATGAGTAAAATAGTAGAATATCTAGTTATTGTTTGACCTAACTGTCCGATGTTGACGTTCAGTACGATTTTAAATGAAACGGAAAATATTGTAAAATAAGCGTGAAATTGGAACCGTGATTGCTAATAGTTAATTCTACAACAAGTGATGTTGATTGATTGAATCATGATAGAGAAGAATGTATTTGTTATTGGTTGAATTTGAAGTTACATACATTCAGTAGATAAAGTAATTAATCACCTTTTTATAACTAGAATATGAGCTGAAGTCCACCGGTATGGTTGATCGAATAGTGTAGATGAGCAAAATAGGAAAATATTTAGGCCTACAGTTCGATTTGACGTTCTGTACGATTTCAAAATGAAACGGTGATTGCTAATAGCTAATGCTAAAACAAGTGACGTTGATGAACCGAATGATGATAGAGAAGAATGTGTTTGTTATTGGTTGAATATGTTACATGCATTCAGTATTGGCAATCTAGAATCGGAGAAAGTAATTGATCAACTTTCTATAACTAGAATATGAGCTGATTTCACTGGTATGTTTGATTGAATCGTATAGATGAGCAAAATAGGAAAATATCTAGTTATTGTTTGACCTAACTGTCTGATTCAACGTTCTGCATACTCCAAAATGAAATGGAAAAAATGTACAATAAGCCTGAAAATGGAACGGTGATTAGCTGATTACTAATGGTTCATACTAAACAAGTAACGATGATTAATTTAATAAAGAAGAATGTATTTGTTTGTTATTGGTTGAGTTTAAAATTGCCTATATTCAGTAATGGAAATCTAGAATCAGATAAAGTAATAGCGATAGAACTAAATGATTAATGGTTTGAAGTTTTACGTTGATTGTTGAAACTCACTGTTAAATTATGTGGTGTTGCTGATGAGATGCAGGGATATTATTGAGAATATAATTAAATTAGGGTTTTACTATCGTGAACTTGATCGGTTTGCCGCAAAGTCCCGTAACATAAGCTGGATAAGATCAAGGAATGAGTCTCCGTTATCGCAAACTTCTGAGTTATTGAAAGAGACTGTTGGCAAACAAAGTGTTTACAGGAGGGCAATTGCAAATGGCATAGTGGAATTTCTTTCCATTTACAGATCTGCGGTTTTGCATATTGAACAGAAGTTGATGGCAGATTCTCTACCAATCTTAGCTACAGTTACTCAAGGCCTGCATAAGGTGGAATATTTTATATTTATCGTGTTTTTATTTTCTTTGGGTTCTCATATGTGGCTGGTTATTGTAGTTTCTTCTTTTCTTTCAACCTCTTTATGAGCTAATTCTAGAGATTGAGCGTGATGGTATCTACGGTGGGAAACTTCTTAGTCTTCTATATAAACGAAGCCATTGTGGGGTGCCAGAGCTGCAGACATGCATTAAGAGGTATAATTTTGTTCTAACATCTAGTTTTATATTTGCACCCCCTATTTTTTTCCATTTACATTTCTGTTTGGTTAATAGCATGATAAAATGAAGCCATGCGTTAAAAATGGAGAGGAATTAAGATATGTAAAGAATAACCGGATGTTGACTGCATGAAAGACGTATAAAGAAATTTTAGTTTCAGGAAGTGGAAGTGTATAACTCTGGTATCTGCTTACGTGTATACGCTGTTTTAAATCTTAATTTGCTAGAAAATTTTAATTGACTAGCAAATTTATGTGAACCGACTTTATTATGTTTTATTATGAACGTAGACTTCTTTGGCATGGACATCAAGTCATGTATAATCAACTTACATGCTGGATGGTATATGGGATTCTTCACGATCAATATGCAGAATTTTTCATCAGCAGGTAAGAATTACCTCACGTTGATCTTTAGCCTGCAAGTGGAATAGTGGATTATGAATTTATATTTTAATGTTCGTAGGGAGCAGAAAAAAAATTCTGAGCATGAACCGTCTCATACCAACAATATTCAAAAATTGGCTCATGTGTCGAACAGTGATCAATCTTTAAGCGATTGGTACATGGGCTTCGGTATCTCCATGGTATGTCATAGTTTGTATACATTATATATTTATATCAAGCTAAATTTAACCTTTCTTACTCTTTCAGGGAATGTTGCCAGAATACATTCCAGTGTGTGTGGCAGAATCTATTCTTTTTGCTGGAAAAGCAATTAGGGTTCTCCGAAATCCAAGTTCTTCCTGCCGGTCTGTGGATGTGCTGACTCATCAGGAAACAGGGCCACAAACTTATAAAGAATCTTTGAGGAAGAAACCCTCATTAAATACAACATTAACAGAAGATGAATTACTGCCACAATCAGAAGCTGATAAAATTGAATCAAGGCTTAAAACTTTGCAGGTTTATATCCATACAAAGATATTATCATTGCTTTCTGTTTATTGCTAAGCACCTGAATGTACTTCTATTTTCCTTTTTAGATTTTAGATATGTGGGAATTTAGCTTCCAGAGATTATCATAGCTTTATTAGTTTGAGATAACTTTCTAGAGAACTGTATTGGTTTTATAATAAACTAGGGTCGTAGTCACCCGCACGTTGCACCGGGACGCGATTGGAATTCGCTACATATCGGCTCGCACACCATGACAACTGATGAATAAATTCGTAAAATTAAACAAAATAATATCTAAATGTGTTAATGAAATTTGCGTCGTAGCTCGACCCTGAACATCAAAATAATAAGAAAAGATAAAACAATAAGGTAAATAACAAAGGTAAACGTAAAAGAAAACGATAGGAACTTGGTCGGTTTCGGTGCACTCGTTATAGAAAATGGAAAAAGAAATTAAAAGTATGTCCAAAAGGGTATTTGCACGTGTTCATTTCGTTAAAACAAAATTCGAAAGTTAAAAGCTGTTTTTCCATACCAGTATCGGTTTTGTTCTTTAAAAAACCTACACTCAAAAAAAAAAAACAGACGCAAGTTATTAAACCACTGAACTAAAAAAAAAGCAAAAACAAAAAAGCTCAAATTAGCAAAGCCTTCAAGGCTCATGTTAGCAAATAGACGCTATTCAACTTCTTTTCTTTTATATAGAGATAATTTATTATTAGTTTGAGATATAAATTAGAATAGAACAGGAATTAGATAGTAACGGGGATTAGTTTCATGTGTCTATAGTTCACTCGTTTGGTTAGTAACTAATAGAACATAATATTTTAGTTTATTAAGTTGTTACAAAAGACTTTCTTTTTTTTCAGGAATCATCTGAGTTCCACAAAAGATCATTTGAGGAGGCCATTGGTTCAATCAGAACTATTGCAGCCAGCCATCTTTGGCAGGTAGAGTTTTGGCATGCTTTTATACTCCTTTAGTTTTTCATTTCAGTCAATAAATAGTTAACTTTACATCCATATTTGCAGCTCGTAGTTGTTCGCGCTGATTTAAATGGCCATTTGAAGGCCATTAAAGATTATTTTCTTCTAGCAAAAGGTGATTTCTTCCAGGTAATAACCTATCGGTAGTTTGTATACACATCTCTTTTGGGGTATAAATGTATAATGCTTCAGAAATGGGTTCAAGCAATATCATCATGAGCCTGATTGGAAAATTACTTTTATACCCTTTTGATTTCCTAATGGAACTTTAATATTATTTCAGAGCTTTCTTGAGGAGAGCCGTGAATTGATGCGTCTACCACCTCGTCAGTCAACTGCTGAAGCTGATCTTATGGTTCCATTTCGGATGGTAATTTAGTTCCATACAGGGTTATTAATATTATTGTCATTTTATGTGGTTATGACATCAGATATCCGCCACATGATGTCATACTTCTAACGCAGGCCATAACCAAGACTATCAGTGATGATAAGTATATTTCAAAAGTGTCATTGCGGTAAAATACTAAATCGTCCAATATTTCTTACAAACAGATTACTTGTATTTTACAGGCAGGTAAAGAGTTTTATTAATAACTATTGCTTGCTTTTAGGGTCAACATCAGGTCAAACCAAGTAGATGGAGGTCTCAGTGCCTTATCTGATACTTCATTGGATGGCTGGGATGGTATTTCCCTTGAATATTCTGTTGATTGGCCCTTACAATTGTTTTTTACAGCAGAGGTTCTCACTAGGTATTGTTGACTTTAATAATTACACAATCTTAATATTTTTTTACTTGGAAGTCACAAAATATATGTCCTGTGTTAAAACATCTAAAGCTATCCTTTATATACATCAATCTAAGGAGAGTAAAATGCCATTTTCGTCCCTGAGGTTTGGCCAGTTCTGCTACATTCGTCCAAAGGTTTGTTTTTCCGCATATGGATCCAAAAGGTTTGAAATCTTGCCATTTTCATCCAGCTCGTTAACTTCATTCATTTTTATCCGTTAAGTCAGGGGTATTTTCGTCTTTTTTGTTAACTTAAAGGGTAATTCGGTCTCTTTCACTTTATGTACAAGCATTTGGCAAAATATACAAGTATTCAAAACCTGGGTTTTAAAAAGCGCTCCTGAGGCGCAGGCCTCAGCGCCTCAGGTCACTTGAGGCGCACTTTTTCCACAAAGCGCAAGAAAAGCGCATTTTTTGAGGTCTAAGGTGCGCGCCATATGTACTTTGGGTGTGTTTATATTGTTTTTTATGCATCAAAGTGTTGTACAATAGGTTTTTTGGCTTGTACATGTAGGTAAAACCATATATAAACCTTATTTATACGATATTTTGGATTGGGGATGCTAAAAACCTAAGGGATATATTTAAAAATTTATATAATCTCCTTGCGCCTGGGGTACGAAAAGCCCACCTCTTTTTCGCTTTGCGCCTTATTTTTAGACCTCGTCGCTTTTGTGCGCTTCTCGTTTTTTAAAACCAAGTTCAAAAGCGTTTAAGTTAACAAAAAAGATGGAAATACCCCTGACTTAACGGAGAAAATGGATGGATTTAACGAGTTGGATGAAAATGGCAAGATTTCAAACCTTTTGCATCCAGATGCGGAAAAATAAACCTTTGGATGAAAGTCGCAAAACTGGCCAAACCTCAGGGACGAAAATGACATTTACTCATCTAAGGATAATGTATAGTTTATACACTTGTCACTAAAATATTGTAAATGTTGAAACAGGCCACCCAAGTATTATTTTTACTTTTGTTTTGGCCAAAAACCCGTGTGAAAAGACTATAATATATCATGTGTAACTTTTTCATCAGGTAATTTAGAGCTGAAACCAAAAGTATAATAGTCGTTTTACACAAAAGTTGGCAAAAAGCGATACTTGGGTGGCTTTTTTGTACCCTTTACAATACTTTGGGTGGCACATGTATACATTATCCATTAATTTCAACGGGAAAACATCTTCTGTTTATGGTTTTTAAGTTTGTAATTTCATAAGTTAGTATGCTTTAGGTACCGAAGAATCTTTCAATATTTACTCCGGTTGAAAAGAACACAAATGGAACTGGAGAAATCATGGGCATCTGTAATGCAACAAGGTCACTTGGATTTTGCCAAACGTCACAACAACCGAGAATACACCAAAACGTCTCAACAGAGACAGCAACACCCTAGACCATTGTGGTGGGTTAGAGAACACATGGTGTTTTTGATAAGAAATCTTCAGTTTTATATACAAGTGGATGTGATTGAATCTCAATGGAATATCTTGCAATCTCATATAAAGGAGTCGCGTGATTTCACCGACTTGGTGGGCTTTCATCAAGCGTGAGTAAAATATTTAGTTTTCTTGTTATCCATCAAGTTCTTTTTCATCGTCGATTACCTGCTAAAATGTTGGTTCGTGCAGATACTTGTCAGCTTTGATCTCACAATCTTTCTTGGATATTGGGTCGGTATCAAGGATATTGGACGGAATCATGAAGCTTTGCTTGCAGTTCTGCTGGAAGATTGAAAATCAAGAAGATGATGCAAGCATTGATGAACTGGAGCGAATAACTGAGGTACTTTTACTCGCTTTTTTTTAGTTTGCATTTTATGGTTTAATGACTTGAGGTTTGGCCAGTTATGCAATTTTCATCCAAAGGTTTGTTTTTTCACATCTGGATCCAAAAGGTTTGAAATCTTGCCATTTTCATCTGGCTCGTTAACTCCATCCATTTTTCACCGTTAATTCAGGGGTATTTTCGTTTTTTATTGTTAACTTAAAGGGCAATTCGGTCTTTTTCACTTTATGTACAAGCATTTAACATAATGTATATGTAATCAAAATCAATCATACCCAGTAAAATCCCACAAATAGCAAAGCTATTGGTAGGGTTTGGGGAGGGTGGGATGTATGCACACCTTACCTCTACCCCGAGGGATAGAGAGGCTGCTTCCATTGAGACCCCCGGCTCCAAAACACTCAGGAAAGAAATAAATAGAACATGAGGTGTGTGTGTGTATGAAGCTACCAATATAACATGAGTGGTGAAAGAGTGCATGGTAAACAAGACAAATATGACAACACAAACAACCTATACACATAGATACATATCTACGACCATACACTACACCTAAAAACACAATTGTACCCTCTCCTAGAAATCCTTAACCTTAATCCTACGTCTCCACGAGCTCCTATCATGGACCATGTTCTCAGAGAGGTGCAATCAAAATACCCTTACTAAATAAAAAAGATGAAAATACCCCTAACTTAACGGAGAAAAATGGATGGAGTTAACGAGCCAGGTGAAAATGGCAAGATTTCAAACCTTTTGGATCCAGATGCGGAAAAACAAACATTTGGACGAAAGTCGCAAAACTGGCCAAACCTCAGGGAGGAAAATGAGATTTTACTCTTTTTATAAAGGTTTTACACTTTTGACCTGCCAATGGTCAAAGCAGAACCTACATTGACCCACTCATAAGTAAATTGGTGAAAATTCAGATATGGATAATTATGTATTTTACTGCCCTTTGTTTTGTAAATGATGGTGGCATTTCTTGTTATTTTGTACAGGAATATAACAAGAAATCAAATTCGTTATACACGATATTGCGTAGCAGCAGGCTTGCTGGTAGTCAACGAGCTCCATTTCTTAGGCGTTTCCTTTTGCGTTTAAACTTCAATTCCTACTTCGAGGTAATAACTGTATATGTTATGGTTCTTTTTATTTCAATCTGCATCTGTAATATATATGTATTCTTTTCTTTTTAATGTGAAGGCAACTGCACACGATGTTATGAATGTCATGAGGCCACCACCAGCCCTCAAACGATTGCAGCTTTAAATCTTCCTAGCAGGTACGGCAATAATCCATAATTTTCTCATAAAATCTAGAAGCAAGAAACTGATATAACTAACCTTTTAAGTTTGGATGCATCAATGACTCAATGAGTTGGCCACAAAGCTCAAATGGGGTTTCGCTTGTCTTTTAGCAAAAAGGAAAGCGTATTTGCAAATGTGGTTTCTTAGAGCGTTCACAATAAGGCATTTTTAACTTCCTTTTTTCTCATTTTTCCACCTCATTCATCTTTACCTATTATAGACTCCATATTTTGGGTTCATTTTTCCTATCCATATTTCCTCACAAACATGAAAAAACGAAGAAAAGGTGGGGTATGTGGCAGATGGTGGGGCCGGGAGGGGGTTTTTGATGTAAAAGGTGTTGACTAGCCGACTAGGCATGTTTTGATGGTCTTGTGTATTTGGGCCTGAACTTTTGTTCGATAATCTAATAATGGAATTAGTCCTACGTGTTGATAAATTCAGCCTGAAACTTTTGACCAAAAATAATGAATTTTAGGCATAAATCTAATAAAAAGACATTCAAACAAGTTCAGTTTTGGAGTTCGGTCTAGTTTTGGAACAAGGTATAATTGAAACGAACCTTAATTTTCAGCTTTTGAAAAAGAAAAAAAAAAGAACCTTCAGTTATAAGTCTAGGTTGGATGTTGGTGCGGTGTAATAGAAGGTTAAAAATTGGTTAAAATGACGAAACATGAATTGTTAATATTTTTTGTTCTATCAATTGTTTTAAAACTAACGTTTTGTACTTGATTATTTTTTTTAAAATTATATCATACAAATAGATAACTTTATTTTTATTATTTGAGTACAGTAATACTATACCGAGTTTTTTTTTTTCTAATATTATGCACTGTGATATAACAGTGCGTCTAAACTATTACAACAATGCGTCTAAGTTGTCTATGTCTAACACATGAATGACCTGAGGATTATAATGGTGTATAAAAACCATTTGCAATCTAGCATTCAAGTATACCTTCACCATTCAATACACATCACACATGCGGATCATTGTACCCTTCGCACAATATTACTTAAACTTGAAAGAGGCAATCTTATATTTTAAAACCTACTAACTGTTAATACAAATATAAAATTCGGTTAAAATTTTTATTCTCGTGAGCAACAAAGTTACATTTTACTGCTAGTCAGAAATGGTAATAACATTAATAATTAATAATATTAATATTTAATGGATGAAAATCTTTGTGTACCAATTATTCTCACCACCTACCTACCTACCCCCGTTTCGGTCCCACTTCTCTCACACCAAACACACTACAAACAAAAGCAAAGTGGCACACCAGAAAATCCATCACAAACTTCAAACTTGACAGCCTACATTCGTCTTCAACCTCCACCTTCTTCATCCTTCTTCAACCCACAAAAATGGCTTCCAAATCTCAAGATCCACAAAACTCAGATACAAAAACACCACCAGAAACCCAATCACACCTCCCCATTATCCCTTTCACATCGATCACACTTTCTCTCTCTAAATTCACACCTACCCATTTCATCTCTCCACCAACAATCTCACCTAACCCTCAAAAAATCCCAGTAACCCTCAAAATCCCATCTCAAATCGCTTCAATTTTCAACCTTTCTCTCTCTTCATCTTCACTTTCCGTTACAAAATCGGTAACAAAATCAACCGTCTCTGCAAACCCTCTTTCAAACCCATTATCTCTCAACCCCCGCCGCCCCTCCGACCCATCCAGCGCCGCCGCTCTCCGCCGTGTCTCCGTCGTCTGGTTCCGTAACGATCTTCGTGTTCATGATAATGAGTCTTTGAATTCTGCTAACAATGAGTCGGTTTCGGTTTTACCTGTTTATTGTTTCGACCCGAGTGAGTTTGGGAACTCGTCGTTCGGGTTCGATAAAACCGGGCCCAACCGGGCGAATTTCTTGATCGAATCGGTTTCGGATTTGAGGAAGAATTTGCAGGCTAGAGGGTCGGATCTTGTGGTCCGAATTGGGAAACCCGATTCGGTTTTAGCTGAATTGGTGAAGGAAGTTGGGGCGGATGCAGTGTATATGCATAGAGAGGTGTCTAATGAGGAATGTAAAGGGGAAAAGAAGATTGAAACTGTGTTGAAAGATGAAGGGGTGGAGATTAAGTACTTTTGGGGAAGTACATTGTATCATATTGAAGATTTGCCGTTTAAATTCGAAGAAATGCCGACGAATTACGGTGGGTTTAGGGAGAAAGTGAAGGGTGTGAAAGTAAGGAACACTATTGAGGTTCTTGATCAGTTGAAGGGGTTGCCGTCTGGTGGTAGTGTGGAAACTGGTGAGATTCCTTCTTTGGCTGATTTGGGGCTTAATCCTACTGCTAATATGACTCAGGTATGAATTCAAAATGTTGTGTTTTGCTAATGTTGTGTTAATTAAGAATAGGACTGCAAACAAATCTAGATTTTTTTTAAAGAATTTATTCTCGAATTTGAGTACAAATATGAGTTGTAGCTTTATATATGTGTTATTATGTATGATTGTATGAATTTGGGTTGGGCTCATTATGTATGTTTTTATTAAAAATAGTTCTGATAGATATATTCATGCTTTTTTAAATTAAATATGTTTGATCAGATATAATTTTCATGAATATTTTTCGAGCTATTGTTCTCTCTAATTGACTACTTATATGATTATGATTCATCAATTTGCAATGATTACATCAAAAACATCCCGAGTATCCCCGAGACTTTATTATATACACGAAAAGTGGTACATTGTGATAATATATTTTGAGTTATGTATAGTTTAATACAGTTTTTAAATGTCTTTAATCAACTAATCATCATTCTTCAAGTAACAGTATTATTTTTTGCGGGTACAGAGGATTATAGGGTTATTGGTTAAGAATGATGATTGGCTCTAATGCCATATGTTAGGGGTGTTCACGGTTCGGTTGGAAACCGTGAAACCATCCAAGCCGCTCATCGGTTTGGTTTCACGGTCGGTTTTTCTCTTTAACTTACGCCCGGTTGGTTTAAAAAATTTCAAACCGTAGTGAACGGTTTGGTTTACGGTTTATACAAGAACCAGTCGTATACTGGACTGGACCATTTAATTATATATTAATAGTTCTAAATATTTATATTATAGGTAGAGGATCCTGTAAAAAGTGCTCAAAGTGTGAGAAGTGTATTATAACACTATATATAATACTATATAACACCGTATAAACACCGTATAACAAGATGTAACACCATATAATACTATATAACACTATGTAACACTATAGGTTGTCTGATAGCATGTCTATGATAGATGTATAGTGTTATATTTGTTATATAATGTTATATAGTGTTATATGGTATTATATGGTGTTACATATTGTTATACGGTGTTTATATAGTGTTATATAGTATTATATATAGTGTTATAATACACTTCTCACACTTTAGGCCCTTTTTACACTATCCTTACCCTTATATTATATATTTGATTTTTTATATTATACTTGGTTAAAATAAAATTAGACTAAAAGTTAGATAATTGAATTAAACCACATAACTGAGCTTATCGAGCCCAATGGGAAAACTTCAATCTCAATTCTTATTTCTCAGCCTGCATAAGACTTGAGTTATGATCAATTAACTTCTTTTTCTTTTATGAAAGGCAAATATTATTAAACCAATGCCCTGCTACTATCAAGTTGTTAGAGCAAAAGCAATCAATACAACACCAGATACAATTACATCGTCGTCGCCTAACACTAACCTAACGAGTGACGACCACTAAAAGTTAGTTTTATGTCTTTGCTTTTATGCATTTTATATAAAAGCCAATAAAGCTTAAACCGTTAAACCAAGCCGGAACCAATAACCGTTACTAATGGTTTGGCTTACAGTTTGACCTAATAACCGTCAAAACCGGACCGCGAACACCCCAACCATATGTTGTGATAATAGCATTGACTTTCATGTAAGTCAAACTGGTTTCTAATGTCCCCTGTAATCAACTAATTATCTGAATATAATTCTTCAAGTCACAAACAGTACTTCAAAAACATACAAATGGTCTCAGGATTATGGGTCTTAGTTAAAAATAATATGGGGCCCAAAGTTCTTACATTGTGTGAACATTATTGACTTTTGTGTAGGTCAAACCGGTTATCAATGGTCCTCTTGTTGGAGGGGAAACCGAAGCATTAAACAGGCTTAAAAAATTTGCAAGCGAATGCCAAGCCCAACCTCCAAAAGAAAGCAAAGACGGAAATAACGATAGCGTTTATGGTGCAAGTTTTTCTTGTAAAATCTCCCCATGGCTTGCAATGGGATGTGTTTCTCCTCGAGCCGTGTTCGATGAATTGAAAAAATCTACTTCCCGGTATGTCCACTTGTTTTTAATTCTTTATACACAAGTAGTGGGATGATGTATCATGTATGTGACGTTACCTGTATATTGAAACTACCAAGCATGCACATGGTTTTATTTATAAATTATTGAAACTACCAAGCTTGTCTCGTTGGTAGTTTCTCAAGCTCTCAAGCTCGCCTCGAGCTCGTCTCGTTTTTTATCTATTAATTAATATATTAAATAAAAAATCGTATAAATAATAGACTCATTTAGGCTCGCAAGCTCGATGAGTGAACTTCGGGCTCGTTTGCTAAACAAGTTTATTTTTAGGTTCGGGCTCGGCTCGTAAACAAGTTTAAATAGGCCCGGCTCGGCTTGTTTACTAGACAACTTTAAATAAGGGGTAAATGTTATTAAATATTAATAAAAACTAATATTACACTAAGGCTTGACGAGCCTGACGAGCTTCACATGCTAGGCTCGAGGTCGGACTCGATAAATAAACGAGCTTTATTTTAGGTTCAAGCTCGTTTCGGGCTCCATATGGGCTCGCTCGGCTTGTTTGCACCCCTGTTTGTAATACTAGTTCTTGGGGGAAAACATCTTTTAGAATAATGAAAATGCCTCTAATTTGTTTTTACATAACTTTAAAATATAACATGTTGACACCTCGTCAAAGACATTTTCATAATTAGAAATGTTTTTTTGGATAGAATCGTACTAAATGAAACAACATACGTACTTTGTGGCCTATAAAGTAGTTTTAATTTATAGATGACCTTAATGAATATATTTGAATACTTGGTTTACCTCCGTATGTATTACCATTTTTAATTGGGTTGTTCGCCTTCAAATCTGGATTTTGTATTAACAAAACTTGTAAACTTTAGAACAATTTCCGCTGGCTCGAACGGAAAAGATGGTGGTGATTCTGGGATGAATTGGCTGATGTACGAGCTCATGTGGAGGGACTTCTTCAGGCAAGTTGTTTTAATTATTAAAGTTATAATCGTTATATGAATGTAGTAAAAATGAAACAACAATTGGTCAAAATGAGTCATTTTTAAATCTGATTCAAAGTTACAACTTTACACTTATGGTGAAAGAAGAAACACCACTTATTTCGATATTTTATTGGAGAATGCAGATTCATCACGAGGAAATACAGTTCGTCGAAACAACAAAACAAGACTCCGGTCGCAGCTTGATTGTTGAAGCTGTCATAGATTCTCATTGGTCATTGATCTCCTATTTGATCAAAAATTCAAAATACATCATTCATGTTTCTGCAAATGTTCTTTGTATCATTTATTCTAGAGATGTTTTAAGAGTTCATATTCTGTGTAATGTTGGAATTTTGGTTTGTTGAAAGTCAATGTTACATCAACATTGCGTTTGGAACAAGATTTTGACTCTAAAACCATTGATATGAAAAGACCATACTCTGCTTTATTTGCTTTGTTTTGTTTTGGCTTCTTTTAGGTTGTAAAATACTGGTTTAATTTTACCATAACGAATAGACACGCTCGTAGAAATCAGCTTGAATCAGATTCAAATTTATAATAAATCAGTAGAGCCTGAGTTTTACAATTAATCTAGACGAGCATTAAATATGTACACCGATAATTCTTGGCTTGTTTTATTTCCACATCCCCTATAATCTTATTTTCACATCCCTATATCTATACGGGCCGTATAAACTGATACGGGCCGTATAGAATGTTTATGCACAGAATTTTACGCGGTGGAATGTTTTTTTTTTGTTTTTATATGTATACGGGACGTATAGTTATATACTGGCCGTATACATATTTGCATAATTTTGTTTCGAAGGTTTGCCAAGGGTTTTTAGTTTTGGAATATGTATACGGGCCGTATAATGTTATACGGCCCGTATAGCTCGTATAGAAAAGTAAACTTTTTTGTTGCAATCAGGAAACCGTTTAATAAATTTTTGTATTTAAAATAGTGTTGTATATATCGGATTATGTTACGAGTTTGTAGTTAAACGTATTTATTATGTTTAATAAGTTTCCTCTTTGTAAAACGATAAATATGTATAGAAAAGTTAATTTTTTGTTGCAATCGGGAAACCGTTTAGTAAATTTTGAAAATTTTAAAATAGTGTTGTATATATCGGATTATGTTACGAGTTTGTAGTTAAACGTATTTATTATGTTTAATAAGTTTCCTCTTTGTAAAACGATAAATATGTATAGAAAAGTTATTTTTTTGTTGCAATCGGAAAACCGTTTAATAAGTTTTATAAATTTTAAAATAGTATTGTATATCGGATTATGTTACGAGTTTCTAGTTAAACGTATTTATAATGTTTAGTAAGTTTCCACTATGTAAAACGATAAATATGTGATATGATTATAATAAACTACGACAACAATTATTAAACAAACAACTTAACATCTAAACATAAGATTAATATTTATAATGTTTTACATCTAAAAAATAGGATAAACTTTTACAAAGTTTCAAACGTAAAATAACAAAAAAATAATAATACAATAAGCAGCTACGGCGGTGGTGGTGGTGGTGGTGCAGCGCCAGCTCGTGGAGGTAGGGGCGCGGCAGAATGCATAGCCACAATCGCCTCGACCATCCACTGTACATCCTCTCTCACTGCAGCTAAATCCCATCTGACTGCAGCTACAGCCGACTCGACCTGAACGAGTCTCTCCTCCACCCCCGGTGGAGGCATCACACGCTGTCTCACGCTGCGTCGAACGTACGGGCGATCACCCCGTAACTCCTCCTCAACTACCTGTGATCGATCGGCAGTATGAGCGACCCCCTCTCCGTCGCCTCCCTCTCCGTCGCCTCCCTCTCCCACGCCCTCGCCCTCGCCTCCCTCTCCCTCGTCTCCCTCCTCATCACCACCCTCTCCACGGGGTCCCTCACCCACACCATAAGCCCAAACCAGCTGCCCTCCCTCGACCTCGCGAGCCAAACCCATCGATAGGGCTGTGTCCCTCCCAACCCTGTCAAGCTGGCGTGTCTGCGTCATATCCCGTGCCACCTGCGGGGTCAGGAGGCGCAAGTAACCATTCGCCAGACGGGTGACGAAGGCCCCACAGCTGATGTGGGAAGAGGTACGCTTAAAAGCGTACTCGGCGAGATATGCGGCCAACTTGTACTCCAAGTTGGCCCTCCCGCCGGTAAGTAAGTCGTGCAAGAAGAATAGGTCACTTTGGGTGACCCATTCCCTGCTATCATGACGACCGGCGATCGTCACGGCGATACACCGATGTAGGTATCGGTGTAACGGGTCGTAAAGATCAGTCGCCCGTGCCTTCGGGGATCGCTGTCTCGGTTTCGTGAACTCCCCGAACCCAATAGTCTTCCAATACGGCCACAACACGTCAGTGGACGTGCTGACTGGCGCATCAAAAAATGCGCGTGACCTTGAGTCATCCGCTGAGTACAGACCCAAGGCAACAGCGAACTGAGGAAGTGTCATCCTCTGAGGCGTGCCGCAAATAGTAAAAGTTACGGCGTCTGTCGTCAAAAAATGCTGAAAACCCCCACCCCGGGTGTCCGTAAATGTAAAGGTAGATAAAAACTCTAAAGTAATCTCCCTGTGGGCCCGCTCTGCGGCGGCATCAAATAAGCTGTCCCACGGGGAGTTAGCTGGCATGAGCTCCCGGACCCGACCAATCGCTCCAATATCTGTCAAAAACTGAAAATCTATGGTCCGAGGCGCATCCAGCACCATCTCCTGTAATTTGCCCAAAATCCTATAGGCAACCGTACCTCGGGGGATATCTCTAACAAACTGCCCCGTCTCAGTAAAATCGGGCACAATCTCCTCCTCCTGTCCACGTCCCCGTACGCGTCCACGTCCACGGTCCCGACCCTGACCCTGACCTCGACCTCTACGGGCCGTAGCAGCTGCTGATGACTCAGCCATATCGTGTGTAACAAATAACAATTACAACTTAGCAATCACTATACGATTATCGTTAACGTATTATACGAATACTGTTCTTGTATACGAACGTACTGTACATATGATATACGCTCGTACAATGTTTGAAGATTCAACAAGGATACGACCGTATACATTATATACGAGCGTATAATGTTTGAATATTCAAACGTTATACGATCGTATATAAATATACGAGCGTATATTGTTTGAATATTCAAACATTATACGAGCGTATATAATGTATACGATCGTATAACCTTTGAATATTCAAGTGTATACGATCGTATAAATTGTATACGATCGTATATTTTTTGAATATTCAAACACTATACGATCGTATACAATTTATACGACCGTATAGACATAATAATCATTTACAATTTCCTGTTTCATTTTTTTTTTCAAATTGAATTATACAATCGTAATCGTTACGCCTATCTACGCTTTACTATACAAGACCATAATCTAACATGTTACGTAATTTAAAAGTTCACTATACGAAAACGTACCGTATAGGAAGAACGTGAAGAAAACGCCAAAAACGCCGAAGAACGCTGTCCAAGAACGATCCGAGAGAATTTTTGGTTGAAAGTTGAGGCCGTATGGTGGAAATGAGGTCGTATAAAACTTATACGACCTTTTTTTTTTTGTATACGGGCTGTATAAAAGTATACGACCCGTATACAGTGATATAATTTATTTTAATTCTGTCGTATACTTAATATACGATCACAGTATACGAGGCGTATATTTTGATACGGCCCGTATACAATTCTGTTTTTTTCATTTTTTTTCAATTACTATATGCGAAACTGACGAAAATACGGTCGTTATGCGTTAACGTTGATTCGTTTAAACGTTTTTTCAAATTCAATTTCAACAAGTTGCCAAAACATTTATATAACGATCGTATGTAATCTCTGGTCCTATATTCATAGGCCACCTAAATCTATGTAATCTCTGGTCATATATTCATCAACGATCGTATTATATTGGTCAATACGTTCCTTGTAATAGTGATACCAACTTTCTGCTGGCGTATTCCGTGTCGGTTGTCGCCAGTATCCTGATGGGGTTGGCATTGGATATTCCCCTTCTAATCTGACGTGAATAAAATGGTTCCTGTGTACATGTACAAGCGCGACTGTTCGATGCGGAATACTTTCTTCGGCTGTTCTGAACATGGGAAAAAATGAAGCACAACCAAGGTCACTTAATAAGAGACAAATGACATTCCACCGGTTTGCTATCAGAAGCCCCGTGAATGGCATTTGTAGCCACTTATGTTCAGGTGCTCCGTCTATATGGTCTTTTGACCAAACTAATGACTCCAGAACTTCTTGATACTGAGGTCCATTTATACTTTTCCATAATTCGTCGAACCGGTTGCACTCATCATGAAGCTGCTCCCGTATGAACGGCCACTGATACTCTTTAAGCGATAAGCCGACCGCTATAGATCGAAACCCACAATTACCATCACCCTGCACATTTTGTATGTGACTGAGGTGTGGATAGAAGCACGGTGGAATGAACTTTTTGTAGTGCGTGAACAGATTAACTTGTCCGACAGGCAGCAAAGGTATGTGTGGTGGCTCTTCCTTTGATTTTGCGACCTTCTTTTTCGTTTTCGAATTCTTAGCCCCTTTCGCAATCTCGCCGAAGAACATAGGTGTTTCAGTACAATAACTTTGTGACTCGACAAACGAGCTGTGCCTGGTAGGTTCGATATTTGACTCTTGTGTGCCAAACTCATCTTGTGTGCGAAACCCATCTTTTGAATCACTATACTGGTCCTGCGTTGTTAAAAAGCTGTGTCTTGAAGGCTCCGTTAACGAATCATCCTTCCTTTGTTGCTGAGCTTTCAAAGTTGGACGACCCCGTGTGTTTTTTTGCACAACTGGTTGTTTAAGCTTTGTCTTATTGAGTTGTACCAACTCCTTCATCTTTTGAATAAAGTTTTTCCTGAGTTCTCTCGGCTGAGCACTTAAATGTTGTTTGAGAAGCGCAAATTCGCCGTCTAAGTCGAAAGAGTCCACCTTGCTCGGTTCCACTATGGAGTCCAAATTTAACTTTCTCCAAAAAGGGTCTATCACCTCCAACGGGATCATTTGACCTAAGGAACATATCAACAAACAACATAAAACGTCAATAAGATTTTGCGTGATGAAAGGGTATGATTATAAAATGTGGTTGGTCGAATAATGTATTACCATTCGTTATATACGCATCCAACCGACACGCGCACGGCAACCCACTGCTTGTATACAAACGACACGCTGACGGGTGGTCCGTTGGACAACCCTTAAATGGTTTAAAAAGATTAAAATTCCATGCTTTACTTGGTTATTTGCTTGAACTTAGTAACTACGAGTGTTCGTGTGTTTTGCAGGTAAATCGCTTAATTCGGTTAAATTGGAACCGTAGGTTACGGTTGAAGTCAGAAGGCAGCGAATGACTTGGATGGCAGTTATATTCATGTGAAGAATTGAATGTACACAAAAAGAAACATCACAACATTATCATATATCATCACGTGAGGAGGTTTTGTTGGAGTGTTGACATCATCATCAAGTGAAGACATAAAGGGAATTAATTGAAAAACAATAAAAAATCACCATTCGGATTTTGGGCAGCAACAACTATCGATTATTGGTGCAAATAAAGAAAGATTGGTGGACTTTTGGCAGCCAACATTAATATTGTTGGGCTCTCAAATCGGCAGAAGCCCATCATCATCATTAACAGCGACTGGTGACAGCAACAATACATCGAAATTGACAGCTATTATTTTTGGCAGCTAGCAACAATTAAAAGAAGGTCAATAACAAGCAACATTAAAAAAAAATATATATCCATTTGTTTTTGTGGGGGTTCTCGAGAGGCACATGCAAGAAATAAAAGGTGGGCTGACAACATCATCAATTGGGCCGAATTAGCAGAAGACACATATAGGTGAATTTGGCGGCAGACTTCTTTTGGGTTGGCACCGATTGGAGAGATGTAACTTATCACATTTAATTTTTTTATGGAGTTTGAAGGGGTCTCGGTTACAGAATCATAGAGGGCGGCTGGTGATTGTTAGTCGGTTACACAACTCTTGACAGACGATAATTAGAGTTTTTTTTCTTAGTTATTAGGGGGATTATTTTTTATTTGGGGAAGATGGAGACTTGGTAGAGGATGGTTGTTCAAGTCATGAATAGCTAAACTCTTTTTGATCATCTTTGGTGGAAGGTTTTGTAAGACATTTATGTTTAATTCCGTATTTCTAGAATAACAATCATCTCTTTATTGAATTGCTTGTTGTGGTGTGTGATTACTTGCTAGTAAATTGTTGATTCTTGTTCTAAACTAATTAGAAACCATACGTTCTTGGTGCCGTTGGCAATCGAGATATCATGGGTATAGTTAGGCTTGGGTAAGGGTTGATTGATCATCGGGTAACAACCTCACGTTCTAGGAATCTGAGTACTTAGTTCCCTTTCATCACTGTAACTAATCACACGTGAACTATGTCTATGTAGTTCTTTCTAGTGGAATGATAGCATAAATGTTAAAGTAAAACCGGAAACTGAAGATGATCATTTGTCTCTAATTTGTTTACAACCAAAACTTTTCTCTTGCAATTTACTTAGTTTAATTTATTCTAAAACCAATTCACTCGCATAAACTCTCGAATCTTATTTCTTTTGCAATTTAGATTAATCTAGTTAGTTAGACATACATCGAGATAGCACATATTCCACAAACTCCCTGTGTTCGATACCCACTTACCGCTATCTATATAGTTGTTATTGGGATTAAATTTGCGTGACCACGACAATCACGTCAAATTTTGGCGCCGCTGCCGGGGAGTAGTGCGCAACGTGTGTTATCTTGTGTATTAGTTTGAAAAAAAAAAATTAAAAGAAAAAAAAAATTTTAAAAAAAAACAAAAAAAAAATTTCTTTTATGTTCATGATTTACACTTGGTAGTTGAGTTGTGTTGTGCAGGATGACAGGGCATTACACAAATTTCAGCTTATTTACGTGTAGATTGTGCGGGGGTCCACGACATCCATGTATTGGTTGCCATGAGGCTCATTACAGGAGGGCACATGGAAAACCGGTGTCTTATGTTTCACAGCTTCCACCTCCATCATACGTTGACGATTATGAATCAGAAATGGAGGATGACTATTATTCATATGGATACGATCGGGACGAGGAAGTTTATTATGAGGCAAGGATGGATAGTTTATGTTTTTGTTGCGGTCGCGATCACACTTATGATTATGATGTGTGCCCGGTGTATTCGGAAAACCCGAAATATTGGAATAAAAAGATGATGGAAGCACGCATCTATAGACCGTATCAGGGATATCGACAATATCATCCCGAAGAATATTCTGAGCCCGAGGGTGTTTATGTTTATGAGACCGAGGAGGAAAAAGAGCTTGCTGTATTGGAAGTAACTTTGTCCAAACTCGAGCAATATTTAGCAACACCCAACCTGTCCGATGAAGACCGAATCAGCTGCTTAGTCTCTAAGTGTCATACTTTAAAATTGAAGATAGAGATAGAAGAACGCCTCTCACCATTACCTGACGATATTAGAGATTATTCTCACATGAAGGAGGAGGTTGTGGAGGATAATACCACACCAATGAGTCCTTTATCTGATGAAGAGTCACTTGTAGATCAGATGATGTGTGCAGATTATGAGGTAGAGCAGGCTGATGGGATGGATATGTGTACCGAACCTCTTCCCATATCAATGATTCAAATTAACAAGTGTGGGGAAGAGGGTTCGAGGAACAAGATGAGAAGGGTGAAATTATCAGACATTAAGGTACATGTCATGAAGTGGACTAGCAAAGCCCGCAGGAGCAGCTTTAACATGCCAAATAGACTGACAAATCTATGGAGATGGCATGTAAATTTCCGGGCATTTGTTGGAAATGCTGCGGGTAAGTGTGCATTAAGACCACCATAACGCATATCAGGTATGGTCTGGCTGAAGACCTTTAAACTTAGCGCTCTCGGGAGGCAGCCCGAGGATGTAGAGTATTGTATTTGTGTTTTGTTTTGTTTTGTTTTGCTTTGTTTGGTTTTGTTTTGGTGTTGTGTTTGTGTTTTGGCAGGTTATTACGTTTCAACCCTCGCGGATGCAATGATTCAAGTGTGGGGATGTTTGGCAACATCCCTGTTGAGATATCGGCGAATCTAAGAGATGTTTTTGAACCGTTTCGATTACCGCAGCTGCATCACTACCAACACTGCTGATTTACTAATCAGGTCGTGACTTGTTCTCATCTTGTGCCCCTTTGTATATATTCATGTTTAAGTTTTTGGTTGGGCGGTTGGGTGGTGTTTTGATGTGTTTAGTTTATGGGTTGTGAAGGAATTGGTGGTGTTTTTAATATTTAAAAAAAAAGAAATTTGGGGTTTGAGAGTATAAGCAATTGTTGATGTTCTTGGTTAAAGCGATCTTTTCCTCAAAACCATACATTGGGACAATGTATCCCAAGTGTGGGGATGGGGGAATTTTTGAGAATTTTAAAATTTTTGTAAATTCAAGCGAAAAGTGTAAAAATTTGAAAGCTTGATATTGTTCCATTTGACACACCGACACCCATTCCTAGTCTTTTCTTGGTGAGGATTTGAGCCACACATGATTGTTATTGATATTTCATTGTTTGAGTGGCGGTGTGCGTTGTGTGTTAATAGAACTTGTATATGAATTCTTGTTAAATCCTAGAGTTAGCATGCTTTTGGAAATGATATGGGACTTTTAGGAAGCCTCGTCTAGATGTGTGAAGAGTGCGGGATTGGTGGGTTGGACCTCATACTTTACATATATGAGCTTGGTATTGTGAGGGGTGGGGGTTTGGTCCTTAGAAAGCCATGTTGAGCCTTAGACCATTCGGTTGTGACCCAAACCTACTTCCTACAAAATTTTACCTATTGAGATGACCCGGTTAGGAGATTTAGTATGTAGTATTGATGTTCTTGTATATATTGTTGAGTTTGAAGTGTTATGAAGAAAAAAAAATGATAAAAAAAATGATAAAAAAAAGGAAAAAAAAGAGAGAGAAAAATATGAAAAAAAAATTGTATTTAGTTGCAATAGAGTGAGAATGTCAAGAAGCTTTGTATATATTTTTGGTGTTTGTTTCGTAGTAGTAGACATAAAAAAATACCGGGTCAAATCAAGTAGCTCTTTCATATGTATTCCACCATTTTCCTACCTTTGCACCTAGCCCCGTTGCAACCCACAAGTCCCTTTGATTCTAAAGCATGTTAGATATTTGTTAGGAGGAAACTTGATTTGTATACAAGCTTATTGTCGCGCACAAACACACACACGCATTGAGTGGATTAGCATTATTTGCTAATAATTCTTGTCACCGAGAGATTTTTGTGAGGGGTATGTCTTGTGGTACGATTGAAGGTTAGTAGAAGGATGATATATTTTAGCTTGGTTTGCATGTTGATCGCTTGTGGTTTTGAAATAGTTTTTGAATGGGTTGCTTGGGACAAGCAACGGGTAAGTGTGGGGATATGACGGGTGGTCCGTTGGACAACCCTTAAATGGTTTAAAAAGATTAAAATTCCATGCTTTACTTGGTTATTTGCTTGAACTTAGTAACTACGAGTGTTCGTGTGTTTTGCAGGTAAATCGCTTAATTCGGTTAAATTGGAACCGTAGGTTACGGTTGAAGTCAGAAGGCAGCGAATGACTTGGATGGCAGTTATATTCATGTGAAGAATTGAATGTACACAAAAAGAAACATCACAACATTATCATATATCATCACGTGAGGAGGTTTTGTTGGAGTGTTGACATCATCATCAAGTGAAGACATAAAGGGAATTAATTGAAAAACAATAAAAAATCACCATTCGGATTTTGGGCAGCAACAACTATCGATTATTGGTGCAAATAAAGAAAGATTGGTGGACTTTTGGCAGCCAACATTAATATTGTTGGGCTCTCAAATCGGCAGAAGCCCATCATCATCATTAACAGCGACTGGTGACAGCAACAATACATCGAAATTGACAGCTATTATTTTTGGCAGCTAGCAACAATTAAAAGAAGGTCAATAACAAGCAACATTAAAAAAAAATATATATCCATTTGTTTTTGTGGGGGTTCTCGAGAGGCACATGCAAGAAATAAAAGGTGGGCTGACAACATCATCAATTGGGCCGAATTAGCAGAAGACACATATAGGTGAATTTGGCGGCAGACTTCTTTTGGGTTGGCACCGATTGGAGAGATGTAACTTATCACATTTAATTTTTTTATGGAGTTTGAAGGGGTCTCGGTTACAGAATCATAGAGGGCGGCTGGTGATTGTTAGTCGGTTACACAACTCTTGACAGACGATAATTAGAGTTTTTTTTCTTAGTTATTAGGGGGATTATTTTTTATTTGGGGAAGATGGAGACTTGGTAGAGGATGGTTGTTCAAGTCATGAATAGCTAAACTCTTTTTGATCATCTTTGGTGGAAGGTTTTGTAAGACATTTATGTTTAATTCCGTATTTCTAGAATAACAATCATCTCTTTATTGAATTGCTTGTTGTGGTGTGTGATTACTTGCTAGTAAATTGTTGATTCTTGTTCTAAACTAATTAGAAACCATACGTTCTTGGTGCCGTTGGCAATCGAGATATCATGGGTATAGTTAGGCTTGGGTAAGGGTTGATTGATCATCGGGTAACAACCTCACGTTCTAGGAATCTGAGTACTTAGTTCCCTTTCATCACTGTAACTAATCACACGTGAACTATGTCTATGTAGTTCTTTCTAGTGGAATGATAGCATAAATGTTAAAGTAAAACCGGAAACTGAAGATGATCATTTGTCTCTAATTTGTTTACAACCAAAACTTTTCTCTTGCAATTTACTTAGTTTAATTTATTCTAAAACCAATTCACTCGCATAAACTCTCGAATCTTATTTCTTTTGCAATTTAGATTAATCTAGTTAGTTAGACATACATCGAGATAGCACATATTCCACAAACTCCCTGTGTTCGATACCCACTTACCGCTATCTATATAGTTGTTATTGGGATTAAATTTGCGTGACCACGACAATCACGTCAAATTTTGGCGCCGCTGCCGGGGAGTAGTGCGCAACGTGTGTTATCTTGTGTATTAGTTTGAAAAAAAAAAATTAAAAGAAAAAAAAATTTAAAAAAAAAACAAAAAAAAAATTTCTTTTATGTTCATGATTTACACTTGGTAGTTGAGTTGTGTTGTGCAGGATGACAGGGCATTACACAAATTTCAGCTTATTTACGTGTAGATTGTGCGGGGGTCCACGACATCCATGTATTGGTTGCCATGAGGCTCATTACAGGAGGGCACATGGAAAACCGGTGTCTTATGTTTCACAGCTTCCACCTCCATCATACGTTGACGATTATGAATCAGAAATGGAGGATGACTATTATTCATATGGATACGATCGGGACGAGGAAGTTTATTATGAGGCAAGGATGGATAGTTTATGTTTTTGTTGCGGTCGCGATCACACTTATGATTATGATGTGTGCCCGGTGTATTCGGAAAACCCGAAATATTGGAATAAAAAGATGATGGAAGCACGCATCTATAGACCGTATCAGGGATATCGACAATATCATCCCGAAGAATATTCTGAGCCCGAGGGTGTTTATGTTTATGAGACCGAGGAGGAAAAAGAGCTTGCTGTATTGGAAGTAACTTTGTCCAAACTCGAGCAATATTTAGCAACACCCAACCTGTCCGATGAAGACCGAATCAGCTGCTTAGTCTCTAAGTGTCATACTTTAAAATTGAAGATAGAGATAGAAGAACGCCTCTCACCATTACCTGACGATATTAGAGATTATTCTCACATGAAGGAGGAGGTTGTGGAGGATAATACCACACCAATGAGTCCTTTATCTGATGAAGAGTCACTTGTAGATCAGATGATGTGTGCAGATTATGAGGTAGAGCAGGCTGATGGGATGGATATGTGTACCGAACCTCTTCCCATATCAATGATTCAAATTAACAAGTGTGGGGAAGAGGGTTCGAGGAACAAGATGAGAAGGGTGAAATTATCAGACATTAAGGTACATGTCATGAAGTGGACTAGCAAAGCCCGCAGGAGCAGCTTTAACATGCCAAATAGACTGACAAATCTATGGAGATGGCATGTAAATTTCCGGGCATTTGTTGGAAATGCTGCGGGTAAGTGTGCATTAAGACCACCATAACGCATATCAGGTATGGTCTGGCTGAAGACCTTTAAACTTAGCGCTCTCGGGAGGCAGCCCGAGGATGTAGAGTATTGTATTTGTGTTTTGTTTTGTTTTGTTTTGCTTTGTTTGGTTTTGTTTTGGTGTTGTGTTTGTGTTTTGGCAGGTTATTACGTTTCAACCCTCGCGGATGCAATGATTCAAGTGTGGGGATGTTTGGCAACATCCCTGTTGAGATATCGGCGAATCTAAGAGATGTTTTTGAACCGTTTCGATTACCGCAGCTGCATCACTACCAACACTGCTGATTTACTAATCAGGTCGTGACTTGTTCTCATCTTGTGCCCCTTTGTATATATTCATGTTTAAGTTTTTGGTTGGGCGGTTGGGTGGTGTTTTGATGTGTTTAGTTTATGGGTTGTGAAGGAATTGGTGGTGTTTTTAATATTTAAAAAAAAAGAAATTTGGGGTTTGAGAGTATAAGCAATTGTTGATGTTCTTGGTTAAAGCGATCTTTTCCTCAAAACCATACATTGGGACAATGTATCCCAAGTGTGGGGATGGGGGAATTTTTGAGAATTTTAAAATTTTTGTAAATTCAAGCGAAAAGTGTAAAAATTTGAAAGCTTGATATTGTTCCATTTGACACACCGACACCCATTCCTAGTCTTTTCTTGGTGAGGATTTGAGCCACACATGATTGTTATTGATATTTCATTGTTTGAGTGGCGGTGTGCGTTGTGTGTTAATAGAACTTGTATATGAATTCTTGTTAAATCCTAGAGTTAGCATGCTTTTGGAAATGATATGGGACTTTTAGGAAGCCTCGTCTAGATGTGTGAAGAGTGCGGGATTGGTGGGTTGGACCTCATACTTTACATATATGAGCTTGGTATTGTGAGGGGTGGGGGTTTGGTCCTTAGAAAGCCATGTTGAGCCTTAGACCATTCGGTTGTGACCCAAACCTACTTCCTACAAAATTTTACCTATTGAGATGACCCGGTTAGGAGATTTAGTATGTAGTATTGATGTTCTTGTATATATTGTTGAGTTTGAAGTGTTATGAAGAAAAAAAAATGATAAAAAAAATGATAAAAAAAAGGAAAAAAAAGAGAGAGAAAAATATGAAAAAAAAAATTGTATTTAGTTGCAATAGAGTGAGAATGTCAAGAAGCTTTGTATATATTTTTGGTGTTTGTTTCGTAGTAGTAGACATAAAAAAATACCGGGTCAAATCAAGTAGCTCTTTCATATGTATTCCACCATTTTCCTACCTTTGCACCTAGCCCCGTTGCAACTCACAAGTCCCTTTGATTCTAAAGCATGTTAGATATTTGTTAGGAGGAAACTTGATTTGTATACAAGCTTATTGTCGCGCACAAACACACACACGCATTGAGTGGATTAGCATTATTTGCTAATAATTCTTGTCACCGAGAGATTTTTGTGAGGGGTGTGTCTTGTGGTACGATTGAAGGTTAGTAGAAGGATGATATATTTTAGCTTGGTTTGCATGTTGATCGCTTGTGGTTTTGAAATAGTTTTTGAATGGGTTGCTTGGGACAAGCAACGGGTAAGTGTGGGGATATGACGGGTGGTCCGTTGGACAACCCTTAAATGGTTTAAAAAGATTAAAATTCCATGCTTTACTTGGTTATTTGCTTGAACTTAGTAACTACGAGTGTTCGTGTGTTTTGCAGGTAAATCGCTTAATTCGGTTAAATTGGAACCGTAGGTTACGGTTGAAGTCAGAAGGCAGCGAATGACTTGGATGGCAGTTATATTCATGTGAAGAATTGAATGTACACAAAAAGAAACATCACAACATTATCATATATCATCACGTGAGGAGGTTTTGTTGGAGTGTTGACATCATCATCAAGTGAAGACATAAAGGGAATTAATTGAAAAACAATAAAAAATCACCATTCGGATTTTGGGCAGCAACAACTATCGATTATTGGTGCAAATAAAGAAAGATTGGTGGACTTTTGGCAGCCAACATTAATATTGTTGGGCTCTCAAATCGGCAGAAGCCCATCATCATCATTAACAGCGACTGGTGACAGCAACAATACATCGAAATTGACAGCTATTATTTTTGGCAGCTAGCAACAATTAAAAGAAGGTCAATAACAAGCAACATTAAAAAAAAATATATATCCATTTGTTTTTGTGGGGGTTCTCGAGAGGCACATGCAAGAAATAAAAGGTGGGCTGACAACATCATCAATTGGGCCGAATTAGCAGAAGACACATATAGGTGAATTTGGCGGCAGACTTCTTTTGGGTTGGCACCGATTGGAGAGATGTAACTTATCACATTTAATTTTTTTATGGAGTTTGAAGGGGTCTCGGTTACAGAATCATAGAGGGCGGCTGGTGATTGTTAGTCGGTTACACAACTCTTGACAGACGATAATTAGAGTTTTTTTTCTTAGTTATTAGGGGGATTATTTTTTATTTGGGGAAGATGGAGACTTGGTAGAGGATGGTTGTTCAAGTCATGAATAGCTAAACTCTTTTTGATCATCTTTGGTGGAAGGTTTTGTAAGACATTTATGTTTAATTCCGTATTTCTAGAATAACAATCATCTCTTTATTGAATTGCTTGTTGTGGTGTGTGATTACTTGCTAGTAAATTGTTGATTCTTGTTCTAAACTAATTAGAAACCATACGTTCTTGGTGCCGTTGGCAATCGAGATATCATGGGTATAGTTAGGCTTGGGTAAGGGTTGATTGATCATCGGGTAACAACCTCACGTTCTAGGAATCTGAGTACTTAGTTCCCTTTCATCACTGTAACTAATCACACGTGAACTATGTCTATGTAGTTCTTTCTAGTGGAATGATAGCATAAATGTTAAAGTAAAACCGGAAACTGAAGATGATCATTTGTCTCTAATTTGTTTACAACCAAAACTTTTCTCTTGCAATTTACTTAGTTTAATTTATTCTAAAACCAATTCACTCGCATAAACTCTCGAATCTTATTTCTTTTGCAATTTAGATTAATCTAGTTAGTTAGACATACATCGAGATAGCACATATTCCACAAACTCCCTGTGTTCGATACCCACTTACCGCTATCTATATAGTTGTTATTGGGATTAAATTTGCGTGACCACGACAATCACGTCACACGCGCATGTACGGTTATATAACTTTAATTTTTCTATTTCATTTACTTCGTCTGATATCACCTCTAGGCAGGCATGTGAAACCTTCTTTAGTAGGAGATTAAATATTGGTTTGTTATGATGACCCAATGCTCGGCTCCTGCTTGTTTCAATGCTGCCTTTGATTTCTGTCACCTGGTTTCTTATGAGCTTATCGATAAGTGGTACCACTTTCTCCAGGGTGTAATTAGAGTCGCCTAGGTATTGCTTCAAAAGGGCATGTTGACCCTCTGCCCTGTTCGTTGTACGTTGACCGAAGTTCAAATGTTGGTCGCTCCAGAACGAAACAAACCGGTCTCTATATGGTTGTAACCAGATTGAATCCAAATAGTTCATAATCTCTGTAATCAAAGTCAAGTGCAGTTAAGACAAGTCAAATAAATACGATTATTAAACAAAAATTATATAAAACTTACCGTCGGTTTTTTTTCGTGGCAAGTTTGATCGTATTCGCTCGTACCAGTAGTTGTAGTCATGATCGGTCGTTGATTGAATTAGCTCGCCCCACTTGAAAAGAAACCTCGTCCATTTATCCTCTGTTTTAAAGCTTTTCCTGCAATGTTTGAATATGTTTTGCTGTATGTGCCACCTACACAATGAATGTCTAGCCCTGGGAAACACGGTTGCACATGCGTTCATTAGGGCGCGATCTCTATCCGTTACTACTACACGGGGTTCCATAACACTGTCTAATGAGTGTTTCAACCTCTGTAGAACCCATGTGAAGTTTTCCTGCTTCTCGTGGCTTACGAACGCATGAGCAATGCAAAACGACATCAACGTTGATGTAACACCGATAATCTGGACTAGAGGCATTTTGTACCGATTCATCTTGTAGGTGGCGTCTATAAGCAACACATGCGGGAAAGCGCGCCACAACATGTTCGACTCCGGGTGGATGAAGAAAACATCCTCGACCCGTTCGCCGTTTTGAGATGTTCTATGGTAAAAAACAAACCCAACCTTCTTCAACCGGTCAAAAAGTATCTGCATTGGAGTCTCGCCGACTTGTTCCATTCGACCCAATTTGGCTCGAGCGTTGTATATGGTGTTTCTTGTTGAGACATTATGGGGGTTCTGTTCTTTAATGGCAGCAAGAATGTCTCGTGGTTTGATGTTCTGATGCGTCATTTGCTCCACCGTCCTCTCTTCCGATGGAGTCAGCCTCATTAGGGACGGATGACCCTCTAGATACAGAAATGGTTCGTGGTTATGTTTACCTTGCTCAACCCTTAGATCCCAGTAACCTAACCTCTTTCTGTATGTCCCGACTAGTTGGAACTTGCAACCGGTTTTCCTAGTCCCGCTGCGTCTGACCGTCGCTGTTGATTTGTAATTGCCGGCACAATCGCACGTAAGCCAAATTTTTACCGGCTGACAACTATGGGGTTTATCGTAGATGGTGCGTTTGGTGACGAGGGCGTAGCCATTTACGCGTCCGACATCTCTACACCAGTCTATCAATTCATCCATGCTAGCGAATTTCTAACGGAAACACTTATATGTGTCAATTAATGATTTACTCAAATGATTAACCCAGGTTTAGTTTTAGTATAAACGGGTTCGGGTCAGTTTCAGCTTGAACCTGCGAACCCGTTTGGATTAACGGGTCGGGTTCGGGTCAACATTGGTCGGGATGGCGGGTTGACCCGTTACACATTTATACTATATTATATATTTTTTACAATATATATAAATTAACGGGTTGGTTTTTTTGTTTATTTTTTTTTACACCAAACTTGTGGTGTAAAAAACTACGCCCTCGGCCTTTTTTTTTAATATTTTTTTTTTACGAATGTGTTGTAAAAAAAAAATTTGGTCAACCGCGGTCCCCTATATATATATATTTGTGTTTTTTAAGTAAATTTTAACTTTAATATATTAATTTTAGAAAAAAAATAAAAAAATTCTCCTTTAATGGGTCGTGTTCGGGTCAACCCATGAAACTTCGGGTCGTGTTCGGGTTCTTATATATGATACGATTTTCGAGTTCGGGTCGGGTTCGGGTTTGTGTAAAAACAACATCAAACGTAAAAACACTAAAATAGTTAACATACAACAAATAAACGTGTAATTAAATGTTATACCTCCTTGTTTTGAAACTCAGTACGTTCCTCTTCAGCATTTGGACCCTCGGGCGGTCCACAACTTATGGGAGAAGAATGAGAACTATCAGTCGGCGGTCGAACACTAACAGGAGGGGCTTCAAAATTAACCGGGTGTTGCGATGGATAATAACCAGCATAATTAGGCTGAATGTCATCCAAACCCCAAGTATCCTGACCTGAACCAGACGCAAAAATGGGATCGAACGGAGCATTCAGATCAAACATGCCCGCTTTGTTATCTTCATTCCCCTGATTCGCCTCGTTACCAAACACATTAAAAATGTCACCCCAACCCGACATTATAACGTAAATAATTTGAATACAGAGAAAAATAGAAGAAACGAATAGAAGTTGAATGAAAATGAATGAAATTAGTGTCGTTTATATAGAGAATTTTACGGAATATTACATCGTTTCAAATGATTAACATGCGAATCGAGGAATCTAACGTCTAATCACATAACTCGCACGAGATTCGAGGAATATAACATCGAATCGGAGAACCTTACGTCTAATCACACGTGAATCGAGTAATAATACGTCGCGTCAAATAGTAATAAAATAATAAAAAAACGAAAATCATTGTATACGGGTCGTATACATATATACGAGCCGTATATCATCGTCGTATAATATATATACGACCAGAGTATCATCTTATTCTCACATGGTTGATACGGGCCGTATAAGGTTATACGGCCCGTATCAACCATGTGAGAATAAGATGATACCATGTGGATTTAATAGGACCCTAATTCTTAAATACTCCTTTTGCTCAGGTTTGAACTTGGACCTCCCCTCTAAGAGACAAGCGTCTCTACCAAGTAGGCTACCTCACATTGGCTAATACTAGAGGTGCACAAAATAACCGGTTAATTAATCGTAACCGGTTATTAACCGAAACATAACCGGATATTAACCGCTTGAGAAATAACCGGCTAGTGGTTATTTTTTACCGTAGGTTAGTAACCGGTTAGAGATATTTAGTATAGTAATCGGCTTTTATTAACCGGGTTTTTAACTAGTAGACCGGTTAACCAAAAAAAGATCGAAAAAAAAAGACAAACCGGATCAGTTAAAGTAATAACCGGTTAAAGTCAAAAAGTCAAATTAACCGGTAAAACTGGTTAACCGAACCAGTTATTGAAATTAACTGGTTTGTGCACCTCTACTTGTATAACAAATGTATTTATAATATGGGAATGTTAACGTACAATAGTTGCCTAACACGCGAAGCGTGCTCGAATAAATTACGCATGTTCATCGTAAAATTACGCATGTTATAATTTGCAAACCCTAATTACGCATAAACACAAAAATCACGCATGGCAAACACAAAATCACGCATGGTCAGAAACAGTGGCGTCTCTGAATTCATGTACCCTGTTCGAACTCGAAAAATGTGCCCTTATGCATTAATGATAAACAATGCAATTACGAAAAAGACAAAATCGTAGTATTCGATAAACAATGTAATTACGGAAAATGAGAAAATTATAGTATTCAAATGAGTTACATTACATACCATAATAACTAATAAACTAATAGCTAACCAATGATTCGTGCAGTCCTCTTTGCATTCTTCATAGCAAATTGGTGGATCAACTTTTCACAATTTATATTATTTAAGACTTTGTTTTCAATTAGTAATGAGCTCAATTTACCTATGAGCTAAATTCTAAATTCTAAAGTCTAAACCATAAAAAAGTGATTTGTAAATGAGCCTTACTTGAAATTGGTATGGGTTTACTATTTAAAAAAAAAAAATAACACATATATATCAGATTTTTTTTAAAACCATATGCCTTGCGAAATCACGGGCCCTGTGCGGAAGTCCTCCACGCACACCATCTAAGCCTCCCCTGGTCAGAAACCTTAATTACACATGTAACGTAATCACGAACATTATACTAGTTACCCTTCGCACGTTAACAACTTTTTTTAACTTTTTCTTTATAATATAATATACACTTGCATAGTAAACATTATATGTATCTATACTATATAATAAAAGAAACCTGTTTTGGGACACTTGTCATTCTCTCATTTAATTGATTAAAATTATTAATAATACTAAAAATAATAATATTTAATCTAAATTAATACAAACTAGATGCTTTACGTATATATAATTTAATAACCATTTTAGCTCCATGGATAACTTTAACAGATTTCACCAATTTTTATTAAAATTCTTATTATTAATAATATTAATTTAATCAAATCTAAAATCTAATCTAATACATTTTTTTATTATCAATAATATTTAATCTAATAAGAATTCATACGAATTCCAAAGTTGATATTAACTTTCAAATAATTAAAAAAAAAATCCGCCTAACATCACAAATGTTTCTGTTAAATTCGATTAATTAATTTGTTCAATAATCACTATTATCTTTATCATTCAGTACGGTTAACCGATTTATCATAATACAACCTCCCACCTATTCAATTATATGATTTTTCAATCTTATATTAACTAAATAAATAAAGATTAATATTCAATCTTATCCTACTTTAAATATAAAAAAAAATCCGTTAGTTCAGATTAATATTCAATCTTATCCTACTTTAAATATAAAAAAAATCCGTTAGTTTTTTAAATATATTTTTTAATTATTTGGCATATAAAATCATATTTATTCAACCCATGTAATACACGGGGGTTTTTAAAAATATAATTTTTTTATTATTTAATAAACAATATTACATTTATTCAACCCGTGTAATACAATGGTTTTAAAGATATAATTTTTTTTATTACTTGGTATATAATATTACATTTATCCAACCCATGCAATACATATGGTTCTTATAGATATAACTTATTTTATTATTTAATATATAAAATTACATTTCTTCAACCCGTGCAATAAAGGAGGCTTTTAAAAAGATAATGTTTTATTATTTGGTATATAAAATTCATTTATTCAACCCGTGTAATACACGGGGTTATAACCTAGTATGATGGTAAAGAAAACTAAAAAAGGGTGCAAGGGATGCACCCCTCATGAGTTGGGGGGAAATTTCACCCACCCAATCATAATATGTCATGTCATTTCCTCTCTCATTCTCCCCTCTTGTCAAAAAACACAAGGGATGGTTTCCCTCAAACCATTTAAAAAAAAGAGAAAAGGAGGATGATTGGTTGAAAGAGAGTGGGGCCCACCACTATCCCCTCTCCCTCATGTTCACCGCACATCACGTTCACCACACACTCCTTCCATGTTGGCGGCACATTCACCGCGCGGCAAAAGTCTTCCCCGCTAGCCTTGCGGCATCGTCTAAAATTAAAATTACCCACGCCTCATCTAACGCTTGTGAAATTGCACATGCATCGACTTCAGCTTTAGACACGATTCGAATAGAGCTAAGCTCGTCACGAGGTCGCTTATTGAGGTCTCACACGGTGCTTTGTCTCTTTTATTGATACGAGTCACTGGCTTTGTCGCAAGATGTGTCAAGGCTCCCTTCACACATTTTTTAATCGTTGAGGCTCCTCCAAAGGATATGCAATGATTGACCAATAAACCCAAACGATTCTACATATCGAGTTTAAAATTAAGCATATTCTAATACTCGGATTGTTTATGTTCATACATTAGTTTAGATTTAATTTTCATGATAGAAGTTCATAACTGTCTAACTTTGTTAAACCTAAAAATAAATTGATCAACTAAAATATTAGTTTAGTTAAAAAAGTTTGAGATATTTTATTTGTAAATTTTCTAGACAAATTTGTAATCATATTCTGCATTAACCTAGTCATATATATATAATAGGGGTTGATTAACGTACAATATGTTTTATCGTATGATGCGTACGAGATTGCCTTACAACATGCGATTTTTTTTTCATACACAACATGCGCTTTTGTTTTTTACACCATGCGACTGTTTTTTTATAACATGCGAACTTGAAATCTCGTATGATAAGGCATATAGTACAATAGGGGAAGATTCATTTGAGAAGAAAATTTAATTGAGAAGAAAAAGAACAAAGGGAAATTTTGTAAAACATTAAATAGTTTTTTCACTTATCTCATTTATTATCATTTTTGACTAATTAATTAGTCATAAAGACTATAATCCTCCACACTAATTATTTTTTGCCTACACACATCAAAAGTTATCATACATATTTCGAAATTCATCCTACACGTTGAAATTTATCCTACACAACTCGTAATTTGTCCTACACAACTTGTAATTTATCCTACACTTTAAATTATTTTATTTTATTGAAAAAAAATATATTTTGAAGATAAGTTACAAAAAAATTAATGTATAAGCTATTAAAGAGGAAGACTAGAAATTAATGACCTATGTAGATTTACCAATGTACCCTTGTAGTAATATTAAATACTTATATTAAATGAAGTAAAATAAAGCATTCTTATTGGTTGAAATTTGTTCTTTTTTCTTCTTACAAAAAATTTCTTCTCATTTGAACTCTTCACTATACACACGTACAAAAAATTAATGACCTATATATATATATATATATATATATATATTCTGTGCAATTTTTTTTTTACCTTTGTTTTAATGTATACTTATCAATTTTAAAGTAACACAAAAATTACAATTTGGGTTTAACTTGAGTGCATTCGGGTTAGCTTTAGATCAAACACAAAAACACATTTAGCTAAAAAGGTGTTTCTGGTTAACTTGACGAGAAAAAGCTAGCTGGATTTATCACATCATTAAATAAAAGTAAAAAAAAAACTAAATTGAACATTGTGTTGTGTTTATATGTGTAAATTTGTTACACAAATAATTAAAATCTTTATGTTAGATGAAGATATTTTCATGAATCAATGGGATGACAAAATAAAAAGGCTTGCAAAGGCACATAGACCATAAACATTACTGCAAAACAATATCTAAAAATCTGAAGTACAAAAAAACAAGATATAATAAGTTTCAAAATCACATGCCAGAAAAAAAAACCTATATAAAAACCTTGCTTAATCTTCCTCTTCACCCTCGTTCTCAGCAATGTTGAAGTATCGTAGCTCATAAACATTGCGTTCTTTGTTAGAAGCGATCACACGAAGCCAGTCCCGCACATTGTGCTTCTTCAAGTATTTCTTTGTCAAGTATTTCAAATACCTATTATAAGAAATCACCCATTAATCCATTATTTGCCTTATCAAAAGTAACATCAGCTATGCATATACTATCTAACAAAAAAAATCACTATTAATACCCTTAATAAAAAAATCACTATTAATGACCTTAATATTATCACTAGTCTCCAAATTAATCTATACACATTCTAATCAACTAAGATTTAGAAATATAATTTATCCTTCAACAAAATGTACTAAAAAAAAATAATATCACTGTTTAAACTAGATCTAGAATTCATTTTCATAACCTTATATTAATCTATGCACATTCTACACAGTTTAATTAAGAACATGATTTATCTTTTAACAAAATGCACTAATCAAAAAAAGTTTGTGACTCATCATCGCAAAACTTCATCACCATCATCAAGGGCGTAGCTTTGTGGGGGCGGGAGGAGGAGGCGACCCCCCGAACTTTTCGCTCGTTAGTGGAGAGTATGTAGTTTTCGTATAGAAATTTTTGGGTATATACCATAGTCACCTAATTCGTGGTTCGCTCCGGTTCGGGTACGCGGTTCGGGTTCGCGATTCGCTAGATGGCACGAATTCGGTACGGACGGGGGTAGGTTCATTTCGGTACGATCCGGTACGCTATTTCGGTACGGTGTACCATTTATAATGTTCATTTTATATTTTTTGTGTATACACTTATAAGTTTGAAGACCAAATGTAAACTAGTGAAGATAGAGGGTGTTAAATGTTAAAATAAAACAACTAGTTTTACACTTTATATGTAAAAATTTAAACCTTTAAGGACTAAATGTAAAGCAGTAAAAGATAGATGGGTTAATTGTTAAAAGTTTCTAAACTTATTTAACCCTAAAGCTGAAACCCAAGTTATGCACAGCCGCTATTCTCCTTCTTCGTCGTTTCCAGCCTATATTGCAGCACCGGCACCAGGAGGATTCTCTGTCAAAATTCGCTATTTGGTCGATAATTCAATATGTAGTCGCGAATCACCTTGTAGTGTCATCAGTTGAAGCAGCTCTGGAAACACGAATTGGAACGATCCAAATCAACGAATTGAAAAGACGAATCAAAGCCTAAATTCGCGAATTGAATGCGAACTGGGTCGTATACGAATTCCGTATGGTACGAAACGTACCAATTCGAAATTCGTGCTATTTTGAGCGAATTCTGTGACTATGGTATATACGTTTTTGACCCCCCGGTTTTATAGAAATTTTTTGTATATGCGTTTCGACCCCCTGGTCGGAAATCTCAAGCTTCGCCACTGATCATCATCTCTTAACAAAGCTGACAATTCACAATTTTATATATGTTTGACTTGGACCTATGCAGTTAATGCAGTAAAATATCAGATGTTAGTCAAGGACCGATATTTGAGATACAGGTTACCTCAGTGAGATATCGTCATATCGCGGGATATCGTTAATTTTAATACAATGAAAAGATTTTATATATATAGCAATTGAACTCTAATAATTCAGTGATACATCGGTTATATCTGTCAAATATCCTCTAAACACAAACCCTAACAAGCATATTTCAAAAACCTAAACCCTAAACACAAATCAAACTAAAACACTTAAGAATTCTAAACCATATCCTCTAAACACAAACCCTAACAAACTCACAACAATCAAAACACAACTTATAACAAAATCAAATACCTTTTGGAGAAATTGCTATCAGCAGTAACAGAGATCTTATTCTTCTCACGAGAAATCGTAACAGAATCCCCGAGATTCCCAGCTTTCCCGCCAACCTTAATCCTCTCCTGAAGAAACTTCTCAAGTGACGCAATCTCCATGATCTTATCCTCTACCGGCTTTCCACAATCGATCACAAACGTCGCCGTTTTCTTCTTCCCGCCCTTTGCTGCTGCTGCTCCGCGACTCATCTTCGATTGTGTATGTTTATTCTACGAACTGAAGCAGCAAAATTGAAGGTTAAAGATGAAACTGCTTAAATAACAGGTTTGATTGTATAAAATTGATCACTGATACTGAACGCTGGAGGTACATACCTGTGGTGATTGAAGACGGCGACCTGCAAGGGGAAATGTGGAGAGTAGGTGGTGCTGCTATAAGGTGAAGAAGAGAAGCTGTTTTAGGGTTTTGGGTTGTCAATTGGGCTTTTTAACTGAAGGACTTTGAGCCCAATAAAATTTGGGCCGGATTCACCAATTTCAAACTATGGTTTTTGGGTAGTAAAATGAAAATACATACATATCTTTTTATGGGAACGACGACTTTGTTGTGTTAGGTTGTACTCCTCAAATTGGAGAGTCTCGTTGTCCCATTCTGGCCAGACTATGTTGTATTAACTGGGCCCACGCTGGCTTCAGAGTTTGGCTTGGGTGTTCCCCTGGGAAACAATACCGCCAACTGCTACTTGATAGACGTTGTGCCACCACAAGAGTTGAGCACTCTCTGGCGTAACACACGGTAGGACGAAACCCGGTGGCTTAGGATAGAACTTGACACATTTGTAGAGAGGTTAGACTTTATCCATCATTGTCTAATCCACCAAAGTGATACAAGTTGGGATTGAACTTGGGTTTCCATTGAAGAACCCAAGCCTCCCTATCACTAATCCACAAGTGGTGGATGCAAATATTAATTAGAGTAAATTACTTTTTTTAGGCCTTATGTTTTAGTGGTTTTAACCACTTGAATCCAAAATCAAAAAGTTTAACGTTCTGAGTCCCTGACCGCTCATTTTATAACGTTTTGAGTCAAATTTTTTAACACTTGTACTTTGATTTTGGAATCAAGTGGTTAAAACAAATAAAACACAGGGACTAGAAACGTTATAAAATGAGCGGTTAGGGACTCGAAGCGTTAAACTTTTTGATTTTGGACTTAGATGGTTAAAACCACTAAAACACATGGACTCAAAAAGTAATTTACTCTATTAATTAATTACTAGAGTGTTAGGGATGGATTTTTTTAAACCTAAGGATCATGGATCCTCAAGTGCAGCCAGGATCACGGATCCTTGATTCTGTTTGAATTAAGGATCCTCAGAAGACGTTGCAGGTTTAAGGATCCAGGATCCTCATCATTATCCTTATACTAACGGTTGTTTCCATTGTATTTGAACTTGATTTGCAGGGGTATTCGCATGGGACTTAGTCTTGCCGAGATTCCAGGAGAATATGCTCTACTATTCTGCACGTGCTTGACTCGTATAACCGTTATGGAAGTCGTGGGTGGCTAGCATAATTTGCGGATTGTCTGTTATTTAGTTTATTTCCATTTTTAAAAGGGGATAACGAGCTTGATAGTTAGAACAATTAGCAAACACACACACTCTCACTGCAACTTATTGGCATTTTCATACACTTTGCACACTAGTGATCCTTGTAACAAGCTTGTTATCATCCCGAATTGTAACCTTTACTTGTTTAATATAGTTGGTGATCGGTAGTTTCCATCACCCGAGGTTTTTTATGCCGGAGATCATACATTGATCAAGGGCTTTTTCCTCGTATAAATCCTTGTGTCTCTTGTTCATTTCATTTACAAGGTGTTCATACATTTGTTCATTCATTCAAGCGTCACACCTCACAAAATAAGATTTGGTTGCATTATCCTAGTCTGATTTTTGACCAAAACAGTTTGGCGCCCACCGTGGGGCAATTGGTGCTTCATTTCTGAGAAATTTTGTTCATTGTGATCATTTCGGTTCATCACCTTCAAGTGCATGGCTTCTTCAGCGAAGAACACATCAAGTTCCATGCCGACAGTCACTTCTTCACAGGGCATCCCACCTTTGCCTCCAGCACCTTTTGGATCCCAGAAGAATGCTGAAAATGCTGCGAAGAAACAAAGCCCCGTTTTCTCAAAACCACCAACTTATGTTGTTTCTTCTAGCCCTTCTAACAGTGATCTTTATTCTTTGATTTTGCAGATGAAGGATTACATGCAGCAGGAAGACAAAACCAATGATAGGATCCTTCTAGAGATTGATGACATCAAGAAATTGAAGAGATCAGCGGAGGATCACTCTCCATTGGTGCCTATATCACTGAATTTTGATTCACCAGCCATAACGACCCAGCACTCCTCAGCATCAGGTTCTTAATACCAAGGTGGAATGTCGAGTCTATGTTATGGATCATTGGCGATGCCTCAGACTCAAGGATCCTACTTTCAACCTTATGGATCCTCTCAGCCTCAAGGATTCTCTTAGCTTCAAGGATCCTTCTTCAGTTCTGGAGGATATGTGGGAGCACAAATAATTCAAGGATCCTCCTCCCAGGTTCAAGGATCCTCCTCTCAGGTTCAGGGATTCTCTCAAGTTCAAGGATCCTCATTTCAGGTTCAAGGATCCTCATCTCAGGCTTACGGATCCATGGATTATCCTCCAAGACCCCCAGTCACAACACATCAAGGATCCAACATCTTTCAGGATCAAGGATTCTTAAGGAGTGTACAACCCGGAAGTTCAGATGTTCATCTAGGAGACTTCATCCCTATGCAAACTATTGCTTCATCTGGTCCCTCAATTATACCAGAATCCCGTCAATATGGATTCACAACTGGAATTCCAAACTTGAATCCTTCAGGAGGTAACACTTTGAATAATTCTCATAATACTAACCATGGCTTTGTGCAGGATACAGGTATCAATCAAGCTATGGCTAGGGAATTACAGAAACTGAAGGATATGATATCCAGTGTTCCAGGAGTGGTTAAGCCCATTCCTGAAATTGCAGATGGAAGCCATAGGATATCTTGTTTTGCACCACATATTTGTGATGCAGAAATTCCAAAGAGGTTTCAAATACCAACCATGAAGCTATATGATGGCTCAACAGATCTAGAAGAGCATGTAGCTCAATATAGAGAAAGGATGGAAATCAATCCCATCCCCCGAGAGGTTAAAAAAAGCATGTTTATGCAAGGGTTTTGGATCCACATTAACAGGATCAGCTCTTAAATGGCTGCTAAGTCTTCCCCCTTACTCTATTACTTCATTTGCTAATCTAGTTAATCTGTTTAATAGCCAATTTTAATGTAGTAGAAAATTTGAACGTTTAACTAGTGATCTATATAGGGTAACACAAGGTCAAAATGAATCACTTAGAGATTATATCACTAAATTCAGTAAAGAATCCTTAGACATTCCTAATTTGGATATTGCTACGGCTGTAGAAGCCTTCAAAATGGGTTTACTTAGGGATTCATTGTTCTATGATGATCTTGTCATGACCCCTTGCAGGAATCTTGATGAAGTGAGGACCAGGGCCCTTAGATTCATCCGATTAGAGGATGATAAAATGATACAAGAAAGATTGGCAGGATCCTCGAAGCAGGAAAAACAAGGATCCTACTTCAGGAACAACAAGTCCAAATCTTATAACAAGTCTGACAATCAGAACGTGCATGCAGTAGAACAGGAAGAGGATGATGAGGATTATCCTCCCATTTCTGAATATTGTTTTTCTGTTGATAACAATGAATTGATCCTTGCAATGCAGAACTTAGGTGAAAAAGCAAGATGGCCCAGAAACAGTGATAAGCCAGCTGCAACAAAAGACAAATCCAAATGGTGTGCATATCATGAGGATTTCGGTCATCTCACTGAAAAATGTATTGCACTTAGAAAAGAAATTGGTTATTTGTTAAGCAAGGGGCACTTGAAGGAGCTATTGGGAAGAAAAAAGTCAAGGATCCTGGATTCTGAAAAAGTTCCAGAAAGAGCTCCTGCTCCTCCTGCCGATGCACAAATTATCAACTTCATATCCGGTGGATCAGACATATGTGGCACTTCCTTTTCAGCAGCCAAGAGGCATGCCAAGGAAACCAAGATGGATAATGGGGATAGACCCATTCGAACCTCTACTGTCACACAGGAAAAAGTTATAACCTTTGATGAGGATGATCGTGTGGATGTTCAGGATCCTCATCATGATGGTCTTGTTATTACTTTGTTTATATCTAATCATTTTGTTCGCAGGATCCTGATAGATGGAGGAAGCTCAGTGAACATCATCCAGCTTGATGTCCTCAAGAAGATGAACATCCCTGAATCAGAAATTATCCCAAGATCTCCAGTTCTTGTAGGATTCAGCGGGGAAACCAAGAACACATTAGGGGACATTAAGCTTCCTATTTACATAGAGGGACTTAATTCTTTTCAGAAATTTTGTGTTATAGATTGCTTATCTTGTTGCAATGTTATCCTTGGCAGGCCATGGATACATGACATGAAAGCAGTTGCATCTACATATCATCGGTGTGTAAAGCTTCCTAGTCCATGGGGGGTGGTGAAGATTGAGAGTGACCAACAAGAAGCAAAGAATTGCTACACTTCATCGATGAAGCCAGCCTCGAGACCAAGGGAGCAATAGCAATTAAAGCATCCTCCAAGAAATGTCCTGGAGGCAAGAGAACAAGATGTAAAAGATATTCTTATGGATCCTCAGGATCCTGAATCCAAAATCTTCATAGGATCCGGGATCCTCAATGATATCGAACAGGATTTAGTATTGTTGGTGCATGCGTCTGTCGACTTTGTCTTGTATTTAGTCTTGTACTAAGAATGTTAGATCAGGGCACGTAGTTCGAGATTTAAATATAATTTCGCTTGAGAGGATGTAATTCCGCTTGAAAGGTCATAAGGTAATTCCGCACGGAATTAGATTCCGTTTGGAATCTAATTTCGCTTGGAACCCTTTCAAACGGAATTAAGTGCCTATAAATACCCCTTCAAGCGAAATCAGTTGTAAGAATTCCGGTTTGAGCCACGAAGTGCTGCCAAAGTGTCGTCTCGCTGTAAATCGTTGTCAAATCAATCAAATTGACATTTAAAGTGATATTCTTGCTGAATTGAACTCGATACGTCTGTTTCCGCCTTTCGTATTGAGAAAAACTCTTCTGATCGACTCGTTCGGGTCTGAAAACGATCCTACAAGTGGTATCAGAGCTCAGGAGGAAGAGTTCATACCAATTCAGCTGCAAATTATGTTTTCTACACCTTCTTTTTCAAATTAAACTTGTTTTCACGGTCAAAATGTCTTGAATTTTTCACATCATGTGCGCATTTGTGTTTTAACAAACCATAGAAAGTTTCAAAACTAAAAACAGCTTAAAAATTGATCAATTTGACAAATTTCGCTTCGAGATGATGACATCAGTGTAATTCCGCACGGAACTAGGGGGTAATCTCGTTTCAGAAGTTAATTCCGTTTGAAAGTTCACACGGAATTAGTTATTTCCGCTTCAAAGTCTTAATTTCGTTTGAGTGGTTCAAGCGAAATCAGGTAATTCCGTTTCAAGGAGTGATTCAATTTGGTATTTCCGCACGGAATTATAATTCCGTTTGAAAGTGTGCAAATTCAAACGAAATTAGGGTAATTTCGTTCAAAGGATTAATTTCGTTTGAACTGTGTAATCTCGTTTGAAAGAAATTCCGTTTAGAAGTTAATCTCGTTTGAACAGGACAGTTTTGTGAACTTTGAAAAAACGAAACATGGAAGAGGAATTTTATAACGCCTTTGCTACCCCGATTACTGTTACTCGGCAGACAATGTGGGAAAATGAAACGGGGACGATGCAAAAGCCGCCTAAGCTCATGAACATTGAGGAGTATAAAGGTTGGGAAGGACGGTTTGAAAACTGGGTTCAAGCAAATTATTTGGATGCTTGGGAATGCGTAGAGACAAAATATGTTAGACCGACGAATGACGACGAAGAGGAAATTGCAATTAAAGATATGAGTGCTGATGATAAAAAGAAAAACAAAAATGAAAAAATTATGTTAAGACTTCTACAACAAGCTGTGAAAGAAGATATCTTGGTTTTATTGCAACATAATGGAAGTGCTTATTCGATTTGGAAAGCTTTAAAATCAAAGTTTGTTGGAAGTCAAGAGATGGTTAAAAACAAAAAGTCACTTCTGAAGAAAGAGTTTGATCTGTTTCGTGGTTTGAAAAATGAAAGCACAAAGCAAATTATTGAAAGATATTGCAATTTGTTAATGAACATGAAGAGATTGAGCATCAATAAAGAAAATGAGGAATTGATTGAAAAGCTAGCTTATGCATTGCCACACGAGACTTGGGGCACATATCTCATGATGCTAAGAAACAAGAAAGGTTTTAGCAGTCTGACACTAAGCAAATTCATTGAAAAGATTGAGGCTCAAGAAATGGAACAGAGAAAGATTTCAAGAATGAAAGATTTCGATGGTGAACAAGATATCGGTCTTTATTACAAAGCGGGTATCAATGACAAGACCAACATGTCACCAAAGGTTGAAACTGCATTCAACGCCAAGAGTTCATCGGGCGGTTCATCTAAAGGATCGAACAGCAAAACAAATTTTTCATCATATCCGTCGTTTGATCCAAACTTGTCAGCAACAAAGAATGGCAGGAAGTTACAATGCAACATTGTATTGAATCTTGAGAATGATCAGGATTATTCTGAAGAAGTTGCAAAAGGTCACATGTCTTTGTTGGGAATTTTGTTAGAATCATACAGTAGTTTAGTGGCAGGTCGGATCGGGAATCCAATGTTGACCAAAGAGGATTACGATCAGATTGAAGCTGAAGAAATGGAATTAATGGATATAAAATGGTGTTTAGCAAGCGTGTTAAGAAGAGCTGAGAAATTCAAACAAATCACAGGAAGAGATGACTTCCGTGATGCATGTGTTTCTAATTTGGGTTTTGATAAATCGAAAGTCACTTGTTTTCGTTGCAGGGAAAAAGGACACTTCAAGAGGGAGTGCACTAATTGCGAAGCAAGTGGAGCTCAAAATCCGTTCAACAACAATGATTACTACCGGAAAGCTATCTATCATCAAGTTGCTCAACAACAACAAGAACCACAAGTGGCACATGGTAGAAAAGTAATAGAGGAGTCTTCAAAGAAAGCATGTTTGGTGAATCAAGATGATAAAAAATTTTCAACAGGTTTCAGTTGGGATAAATATATTTCTGCTGACAATAAAGCATGCCTAATCAATCAAGATGATGAAAAGTTACCAGAAGGCTTTAGTTGGGAAAATTTTAGTTGGGATGATTATTGTCCAGATAAAGAAATGTTAAAAGCCAAAGCTTTTGTTGCTCGAATTGAAGAAGACAGTGATGATGATACTGATTATTATGCTAAAAGAATGGCAGCTCATTTGAAAATGATGGAGGAAAGTGACAGTGAAGATGAAAAAGCTAAAAAAAAAGAAAAAGATCAAAACACCTGTCAGAAGTGATGATGAGGAAGTTCCAGTAATAAAGAGAAAAGTAAAGGAAGTTCCAAAGTTCAAAGTTGATGAAGAAGTTGATGCAAGAAAGATTTCTGTGAATTGTGAAACCTGTGAGATTATGAAGGAGAAAAACAGTGAACTGATTAACAATATGAACAGGTTGAAGGAATCTTATGATGTTCTGAACAAAGCGATGAATCAATACAATCAATACAATCAATCTAGTGATGAACAAGCAACAGCAATGAAGACACTTCAGGGAGCTTTCATGACGAAGCAGAAAGTTGTTAACAATTACATCGAGAAGTGTGTTGTTCTTGAACAAAAAATGGAAACTCAAAGAATTGAAACAGAGAGAGTTAATCGTTTGTTAAAAAGTTACTCATGTACTTCTTATGTCATTGACATGATTTATCCAACTGTTGAAGGCATGAAGGCATTTGAAGAGGATGAAGTAACTGAAGAAAAGAATGTTGAAAAGGTTTCTGAAAAGAAGACGAAAAAGAAGAAGGATACTGAAGTGAAGACATCTGGTAAGAAACAAAGTGTCAGTTACAACAAGTGTCCACCCCCGCTTGAAAATGGATATTCTCCGAGAAATCCAAATTCAGAAAGAGTTGAAAAGGCAACAAACTTACAGTGGGAGTCGGAGTCTTCAGTTAAACTGCCAGAAAATATTGATGTTACGTTTACATCGTCTGACACTGATCAACAATCTCAATTGATGAAGAAAGTAGTGGATCATGTGTTAGATAACGATGAAACTGAGGAGTCAAAGTCGGAGTCTATGTCAGAGTCAAAGTCTGAGTCCAGCACTCCGAGTCAAACCGACAAACAGGGCAAAAGAGTTTACAATAAAGATTTCTTTCTATCAAAATCTAATTTGAATGACGAAACATTCAAAGTTGCATATACATTGAATGATTCCGACAAATTATATTCTAATGAGGAATTTCCAATAAGAGGTGTTAAACCAGAAATGATAAAAAAAAGGTTTTCAAACTAACAGAAATTAATATTTCTGAAATAAAAGATGTAAATCTTTCTGAAAAACCTAAGAAATACACCTCAAGAATTCAACAAAGAGAAAACAAGAAAAAAGGTTACAGTTCTGGTTCAGGTTATCGAAAGAAACCAAACCATAACGATAATTTCAAAAAGAAAGGTTTGGGTTTTATTCCACCAGAAAATTATAAAAATGAAAAATATGTTCGAGATTTTAAATAAAAAATGATATTTGTTTCAGGTACATCTTCTGAAGAAGAAAAAGAAAAATTATTCAGAAAACAGTCGAACAGAGATTTCCTTGTGAAGAAGCAAGAAGAGATGCAGACTGTTGATCAGAAGAAGGAAACTCGAATCTGTTTCAAATGTGGAAAAAGTGGTCATATTGCCATGAAATGTTCACAAGCAAATCAAACTAAACAGGGAGTTTCTAAACTGAAAGATAAAGAGGTTGTGCTTGAACCACCAATTGAGAGAACCAAACTTTTCAAAGATTCAAAATTTGAAATTGGTGAATGTTCGAACAGTTTTACAAGAGAAGTGTAAATCTTGACAACCAAAAGTGGGTTGTTAAGAAATCTGATAATGAGTCTAGCAATGATTCTGATTCATCAAAATCAGAGGAGCTAACTTCGGGCGATGAATCTGATTCCACAAAATCAGATGAGCCACAGGTTATGGAAAAAGGTGAAAACTCAGTGCCGATAGTGGATGATGTGAACTTTCAACCACTTCGGGCTGAAAATTTTAAGAAGAAAATTGGTAAAATTGAAATTTCAAATCAATTTTTCTCAGAAAAGAAAGATTTTGATGTTGAAAAGACCTTTAACTCCAAAGTGAAACACATTTTCAGAAAAATGGTTGACAGAAAAGTCAAAGGGGTTAAAGAGTTTTATGAGAAGAAAATGAAGAAACCAGGTAAGGGTGTTTCGTCCCAGGTTTGTGACTGGGATGGAACCTATTATGATGAGTGAATAGTATGACTTGCCGGAGCTCCCAGGTTGGTAAGTGTGGAGCAGGTATCAGCATCTTTCTTGAGAAATTCACGAAAGTGATTTCGACTTACAAGTGGTAAATCAGGGACATTAAGTTGTACTTGATTTTCTACAAGTGATGTTTGGTGGTTGAAATTAAAATTGTTAAATTTTTCAAGTGGTTGAATGAACAATGTGATAAATTGAACCCCTAATCTACAAGTGGTTTTATTAAATCAACAAAACTTATTTTCCGGAAAAACCATTTGATTAAAACAAACTTAAGTGTTTTGAAATCATAATGGGAAAATAGTTTGTTGTCAGGGGGAGTTCTGATTGTTTATGCCAAGTGGATGGCGAATTGAAGCGATTCGATATCCGTTGTCACATTGTTTGTATAGTTTGTTTTCAAATTTCTTTAAATGATTTTGAATTTTAGGGGGAGTAAGAATTTCTGAAAATCCAAAAACATTTGAAAATTTGAAAAAGTCAAAAACATGATAAAATTCAAAATGAGTTTTGTTGTCAAAAAGAGGAAATGATAGTACATCAGTGGACGATCACAGCATGCTAAAGAATTCGAAAGTTAAAATGTGATAAACGGTCTCACTGATGACGTGCCAGTAGGTTTTTGCACATTTAGTAGATTGTGACGAGATATAAACCTAAATTGCAAACTTACTTATATCGTGGGGAACATCTCTCGGATATATGGGTAACCCCCGAAATCTTGTTTGAAAGGTCCCTCTTTCTGAGATACTAGGTCTTTATACTCAGTGATATCTGGGGTATTATTCCGGGATTTCTGATTTTGCGGAAGCAATGGCCTAGTCCCCGTATAATACTTTCTGCTTGCTTGAAATATAGCGTCGCCCTCAGTACAAAAAATGATGAAACATTGCAAAATGCTAATCATGTGCTGTTGAAACAAAAGATCCTCTAAAGGGGACACACCAAAAGATGAAGTCGTCATCTCTCTGCTGAACGGAAGTTCTGACCTGAGCTCTCACGGTCCTCGCATTTTAACCCTTTACAGATATCATCTGTGGTATACTCACCTGTAAGACTGAATATTGGGATCTGGATACGGGAGTATATTCTGAGGTGGGACACGCAAATAAGTTTAAGTGCTTAAAACATTAATCTCGTATCTCGAAACAGTTGAACTTTGTGTGAAAATTTAAGTGGATCAATATACTGACAATCTAAGTGAATCGTTTAAAACTGAAAATGTTTGAAGCTTAACGGTGTTGGTGTTTTGTCTCAAAAACTGATATGATCCTCTTTCACAAACTCACAAAAATATTGTCTGTAAATATTTCTTTTATTACATTTCTTTCTTGATTAAAAAATCCAAAAAGATTTTAGTGTGTTTTAGCATAAAATTTTGAAAAAATTCAAAAAGATTTTTTTTTACATCTGGTGTTGAAGAACTGATTTTCAAAATTCCAAGTGCTAAACATGATGACAATTAGTGAAGGGGAGTTTATTTGAAATGAAAAAGTGTTTGAAAATGAAAATGATATTTCTTCAAATGGTTCATCAGAGATTAACTTTGTAAAATCATTTTTTGATTTGTGAGTGGTAAGCAGAGAATAAATTTGTCAAATTTTAAAATTTGTGAAATTTATTTCTGGGTTAAGAAGTTGTGCAGGATAGCCAGGTTCCTGATTCTGGGATCATAGAGAGCCAGGTTACGATCATGGAACTGCTGATGCTGATTAACTTAAGGAATCAAGAGATTTGATCAAGAGACTGTAAGAGCCAGCTACAGATCTTGGGATGAAGTGAGATAGAGCCAGATTGTGATTCTGAAATTGAAGATTAGATCAACATCCGAGGGGGAGATAAGTTGATAAAAAGAAGAGAGAGATTTGAGAATGTTTTACATTGTATGATACTTTGAATAGAAGCCAAAAGACTGATAAAGACTGAAGATGTGAAGACTCGACACTGAAGACTCGTCAACATTCGAGGGGGAGTCTGTTAGTGCATGCGTCTGTCGACTTCGTCTTGTATCGAGTCTTGTACTAAGAATGTTAGATCAGGGCACGTAGTTCGAGATTTAAATATAATTTCGCTTGAGAGGATGTAATTCCGCTTGAAAGGTCATAAGGTAATTCCGCACGGAATTAGATTCCATTTGGAATCTAATTTCGCTTGGAACCCTTTCAAACGGAATTAAGTGCCTATAAATATCCCTTCAAGCGAAATCAGTTGTAAGAATTTCGGTTTGAGCCACGAAGTGCTGCCGAAGTGTCATCTCGCTATAAATCGTTGTCAAATCAATCAAATTTACATTTAAAGTGATATTCTTGCTGAATTGAACTCGATACGTCTGTTTCCGCCTTTCGTATTGAGAAAAACTCTTCTGATCGACTCGTTCGGGTCTGAAAATGATCCTACAAGTTACCTTCCTCAAGAGGAGAAAAACTAACTTTGCCTGGAAGCATGAAGACATGACAGGTATCTCTAAAGATATAATTACTCATAAGCTTGGCATTAACAGGTCATTCAAACCCATACATCAAAAGAGGAGAAAGTTTGCACCCGAGAGGAATGTCATTATCCAGGAGGAGGTAGACAAGCTGCTCCGAGCATGTATGATTAGAGAGGTTAAGTATCCAAGATGGTTAGCCAATGTGGTTGTTGTTCAAAAGAAAAACGGAAAGTGGAGGGTATGTGTCGATTTTACTGATTTAAACAAGGCATGTCCCAAGGATCATTTCCCTTTACCCCACACTGACTCCATGGTGGATGCTACCGCGGGTCATGAGTTGTTGACTTTTATGGATGCTTCATCTGGTCAAGAGGATACAACCTTTATGACCCCAACTAGTATATATTGTTATATTGCTATGCCATTTGGACTAAGAAATGCAGGTGCCACTTATCAAAGGCTAGTCAATATGATGTTTAAGGAGCAAATTGGACACACTATGGAAGTTTATATAGATGACATGGTGGTTAAGTCCAAAAGAGCTGAGGATCACCTTAGAGATTTGGAGGAAGCATTCAATATCCTTGATAAATTCAACATGAAATTGAATCCTTCCAAGTGTCATTTTGGTGTTAAAGCAGGAAAGTTCCTAGGTTACATGGTAACAAAAAGAGGCATCGAGGCAAGTCCAGAGCAAATCAAGGCGATTGTGAATATCAAATCTCCTGCCCATGCTAAGTGTTTTGGTCAAAAATCACACAAGGATAATGCAACCAAATCTGATTTTGTGAGGAATGATGCTTGGTTAATTGTATGAACAACAAGTATATGAAATCAACGATGAACACCGAGATTTATACGAGGAAAAAGCCCTTGATCTTTAGAAGATCTCCGGCATAAAAAACCTCGGGTGATGGAAACTACCGATCACCAACTATATTGCAAAAACAGCAGTGATCCTTGTACAACTTCGGAAGAAAACAAGCTCAATACAATGAATTTCTAGTGTAAGTGTGTGTTTTTGCTAAGTGTTTGCAGAGAATTCGTGTTTTGTGTGTAATTTCAGTGGTGTGCACGACTTATGCCTTCATTGAGCTGTTTTCCCCTTAAAAAGATAAGAAATAAACAACTAACTAACTTCCCGAAAAAGGTGGAAGTCACCCATGACCACCACTAACGGTTATCTCCTCAATATGCACATGCCTAAAAGCATATTCCACGAGATTCCAGCAGAGAAGTGGTCCACTACGTCCATTACCTGCATTTACACATTAAAAACGTGCAAAACATAAGTTCTGTTAAGGATCCTGATCCCCAGACTCGTGATCCTCAGACGCGTGATCCTCAGACTCGTGATCCTCAGACTCTGGATCCTCAGACTCTGGATCCTCAGACTGTCTGCATCATCCATTAAGGATCCGTGATCCATGCCCAGACTCAGGATAGATGATCCTTAGCATAAAATTCATGCCCTAACACTAAGGATGTGCAAAGGTTGACAGGAAGGATCGCAGCCTTGAACAGGTTCATATCAAAGTCATCAGAAAAGTGCAAAGAATTCTATGACATTCTGAGAAAGAACAAGAAATTTGAGTGGACTGAAAAGAATGAGAATGTTCTCAAAGCCCTTAAGGATTACCTATCCTCAGCTCCTGCCTTGATGAAACCAGAAAAGGGGATATATTATCCTTATATCTAGCAGTCTCTTCTAAAGCAGTAAGTGCAGTCCTTGTTAAGGATCATGAAGGTACACAACATCCGGTATATTATGCAAGTAAAACTTTGCTTGATGCTGAATCCAGCTATTCACATTTAGAAAAACTTATCCTTGCTTTGATTATGCCTTGATGAAACCAGAAAAGGGGATATATTATCCTTATATTGCTATGCCATTTGGACTAAGAAATGCAGGTGCCACTTATCAAAGGCTAGTCAATATGATGTTTAAGGAGCAAATTGGACACACTATGGAAGTTTATATAGATGACATGGTGGTTAAGTCCAAAAGAGCTGAGGATCACCTTAGAGATTTGGAGGAAGCATTCAATATCCTTGATAAATTCAACATGAAATTGAATCCTTCCAAGTGTCATTTTGGTGTTAAAGCAGGAAAGTTCCTAGGTTACATGGTAACAAAAAGAGGCATCGAGGCAAGTCCAGAGCAAATCAAGGCGATTGTGAATATCAAATCTCCTGCCCATGCTAAGTGTTTTGGTCAAAAATCACACAAGGATAATGCAACCAAATCTGATTTTGTGAGGAATGATGCTTGGTTAATTGTATGAACAACAAGTATATGAAATCAACGATGAACACCGAGATTTATACGAGGAAAAAGCCCTTGATCTTTAGAAGATCTCCGGCATAAAAAACCTCGGGTGATGGAAACTACCGATCACCAACTATATTGCAAAAACAGCAGTGATCCTTGTACAACTTCGGAAGAAAACAAGCTCAATACAATGAATTTCTAGTGTAAGTGTGTGTTTTTGCTAAGTGTTTGCAGAGAATTCGTGTTTTGTGTGTAATTTCAGTGGTGTGCACGACTTATGCCTTCATTGAGCTGTTTTCCCCTTAAAAAGATAAGAAATAAACAACTAACTAACTTCCCGAAAAAGGTGGAAGTCACCCATGACCACCACTAACGGTTATCTCCTCAATATGCACATGCCTAAAAGCATATTCCACGAGATTCCAGCAGAGAAGTGGTCCACTACGTCCATTACCTGCATTTACACATTAAAAACGTGCAAAACATAAGTTCTGTTAAGGATCCTGATCCCCAGACTCGTGATCCTCAGACGCGTGATCCTCAGACTCGTGATCCTCAGACTCTGGATCCTCAGACTCTGGATCCTCAGACTGTCTGCATCATCCATTAAGGATCCGTGATCCATGCCCAGACTCAGGATAGATGATCCTTAGCATAAAATTCATGCCCTAACACTAAGGATGTGCAAAGGTTGACAGGAAGGATCGCAGCCTTGAACAGGTTCATATCAAAGTCATCAGAAAAGTGCAAAGAATTCTATGACATTCTGAGAAAGAACAAGAAATTTGAGTGGACTGAAAAGAATGAGAATGTTCTCAAAGCCCTTAAGGATTACCTATCCTCAGCTCCTGCCTTGATGAAACCAGAAAAGGGGATATATTATCCTTATATCTAGCAGTCTCTTCTAAAGCAGTAAGTGCAGTCCTTGTTAAGGATCATGAAGGTACACAACATCCGGTATATTATGCAAGTAAAACTTTGCTTGATGCTGAATCCAGCTATTCACATTTAGAAAAACTTATCCTTGCTTTGATTATGCCTTGATGAAACCAGAAAAGGGGATATATTATCCTTATATTGCTATGCCATTTGGACTAAGAAATGCAGGTGCCACTTATCAAAGGCTAGTCAATATGATGTTTAAGGAGCAAATTGGACACACTATGGAAGTTTATATAGATGACATGGTGGTTAAGTCCAAAAGAGCTGAGGATCACCTTAGAGATTTGGAGGAAGCATTCAATATCCTTGATAAATTCAACATGAAATTGAATCCTTCCAAGTGTCATTTTGGTGTTAAAGCAGGAAAGTTCCTAGGTTACATGGTAACAAAAAGAGGCATCGAGGCAAGTCCAGAGCAAATCAAGGCGATTGTGAATATCAAATCTCCTGCCCATGCTAAGTGTTTTGGTCAAAAATCACACAAGGATAATGCAACCAAATCTGATTTTGTGAGGAATGATGCTTGGTTAATTGTATGAACAACAAGTATATGAAATCAACGATGAACACCGAGATTTATACGAGGAAAAAGCCCTTGATCTTTAGAAGATCTCCGGCATAAAAAACCTCGGGTGATGGAAACTACCGATCACCAACTATATTGCAAAAACAGCAGTGATCCTTGTACAACTTCGGAAGAAAACAAGCTCAATACAATGAATTTCTAGTGTAAGTGTGTGTTTTTGCTAAGTGTTTGCAGAGAATTCGTGTTTTGTGTGTAATTTCAGTGGTGTGCACGACTTATGCCTTCATTGAGCTGTTTTCCCCTTAAAAAGATAAGAAATAAACAACTAACTAACTTCCCGAAAAAGGTGGAAGTCACCCATGACCACCACTAACGGTTATCTCCTCAATATGCACGTGCCTAAAAGCATATTCCACGAGATTCCAGCAGAGAAGTGGTCCACTACGTCCATTACCTGTATTTACACATTAAAAACGTGCAAAACATAAGTTCTGTTAAGGATCCTGATCCCCAGACTCGTGATCCTCAAACGCGTGATCCTCAGACTCGTGATCCTCAGACTCTGGATCCTCAGACTCTGGATCCTCAGACTGTCTGCATCATCCATTAAGGATCCGTGATCCATGCCCAGACTCAGGATAGATGATCCTTAGCATAAAATTCATGCCCTAACAATTGCCCCCAATATGGCAGTTGTGATAAGGATTCACAGCTGTCATATTTCCGTCAGAAGCGGACTAGCCGTTGCTGCTGGTAACTAGTTGTTACACTGCCTATCGTCACTGATAAGACCTGCTATAATGATCATTGCAAAATATAGAGTTAGAGATAACTCCTCAAGTGCCTTTACAGATCAGAAGATCCTTCCATTCGTGGAGAATGAATCCTTCTACACAGTTTGCTATTAACCTTCCTGCACTTTAATTTCTGCATAGACACTTTAACTGTTAGATAGCCTTATCCGGCCTGGGTGGATGGTCCACGGTTTTGCTGGTGAAATCCAGGCCAGATGATTTGATACATAATGAATGGGTAATAACATTAAACTTTTTTAGCTACATCTATTGTTGTTTCTTCCCTTTTTATTTTTCATGTATGCTTTCTATTTTCAAAAATATCATCACCAAACAACTGGAAAGTTATTGAAAATCTGATGATAATGTTACACTTTTAACAGAAAACTTGAAGTGTTCATATAAATGTGGATCAATGATCCTTAACCAAAAAGGATAAGAGACAACTTACAGCTTCGAAAAAGTTAGAATATAACATACCAGAGAATCCAAGTTAGGATTCTATATCCTTGTAAATTATTGCTGAATAAGCAAACTATGAAAAGTAAAGCTTCTAGGATCAAGGGTCCTTATCGTCAGAACTTGTATAACTTTAGACAGTAGTTTCTAGGGTGAAGAATCATGGATCCTTGAACAATAGGCAGGATAATGGGTGGTGGATGGATCCTCTGTTTGGGGAATGAAGCCACTCGTTATCCTTCCGTCTTTTATTTTCTGCACTACAAAGACCCGTAAACAATGGACACCCTTTGCCAACCCATGTGGACGGGCCACGTTTTGCTGGTAGAAACGTGGGTTGGCAATTTTGACAACCTTAAAAGGTTTAATGTTTTGTGAATAAAATAACTTTAACTTTTTGGCTATCTCCCGTGTTGCTATCCTTATGTATCCTTTAGTTTTCAATTGTTGTGATATACATTTGTTTGAATAAGAAAAGTTAAACAAATTAAGTTTAAGAATTTTAGGATATGATCCAGGATCAAATATCCTATAGTTGAAAAGTTCCGAAAAGTAGTATATTTTAAGGATCATAAGTTCAGTTGTCAAAGTATAAGGGCTATTCAAATGAATAATGAATAAAATCAAAATAGTTAAGGATCATACCTGAGAATCCAAGTTAGGATCCTAACCTTTATCATTATAAACAGGATAACCATAAGACAAACCTTAATGGAAGGTAAGGATCAAGGATCCTTGGTCGTTTGTCTCCAAAAACCTGAAATAGGATACAACTTGGGACTAAGCAAATATAAGATAAGAGTTAGTAACTGGGGACAAGCCCAACAAACTGGGGACAAGCCCAAATAAACTGGGGACAAGCCCAAATAAACGGATGTAAACTGGGGTCAAGCCCATATAAACGGATGTAAACTGGGGTCAAGCCCATATAAACGGATGTAAACTGGGGTCAAGCCCATATAAACGGATGTAAACTGGAGTATGGCCCTCACTGGCGACTATCCAAACTTGAGCGACATGAAAATGCCGAAACCTTAGCTAACGTGAAAACGTTAGAAACCTTAGCTAACGTGAAAACGTTAGAAACCTTAGGAACGGATGTATGGTACGTCTACCATTATACGTAGGATCCTGGGTACAGCCAGTACAATGAAATTGTCAGCCCCTAAAACGAGTACTGGTCGCACTGCCTTGAACTGCACCAGAATCATCGTGCGCTACTGGCGAAACTGGGGACAAGCCCAAATAACTGGGGACAAGCCCATAAACTTTGGAGAGTTGGCCAACCACTTTGATCTTCTGTAAAATGATAACAACTCTGCAAAAGCTTAAACTTTGTGAAAATAGATGTTAACTTATTAACATCTTTAACTTATGATAAGTAATAAGTATAAAAGGAATGAAAATGAAAGTAATGTGTTACCAAATGTAGAATCATATATCCTTTGAGGATCCTGGATCCTTAATCAGAATACCGGTATCGCTGAGGATCCCTGATCCTTCTTACTTAAAGTATTTTTTGAGATGAACAGCATTCCAAGCTCTTGATAGGAGATCATCATCCATTGTTAACAAGTGATATGCCCCATTTCCTGATTCAGCTTCAATTAGATAAGGGTCTTCCCACTTTGGTGCTAGCTTGCCATCAGAAGGATTTGTAGTGTTCTAGAATGCTTTTCTTAGCACAAAATCACCAACTTGAAATCTTCTAATCCTGACATTCTTGTTGTATGCTCCAGCCATTCCTTGTTGATAACTGGCCATTTCCTTTTTTCTGACTTTGAGCAAAAGCTTCTTCTTAGGATGCAGATGTTATGTTGGTTGGTGTAGAATAGTACTGTGTCTTTGACAAGCATCACACTTCTTTGCATAATCCACAACATCCTTCTTCGTGGTAGGCCTATAGTATGTTGTTCTAAGAATCCTTGAGAATAGTGCTCTGCCCCCAGTGTGGTTTCCACAGTCTCCTTGACTTTGAAAGCTTTAGGATTTTGTCTTGTAGGGATCTCTCCATGTTGTATATATCTTAGGATTGGAAGGATCCAGGATCCTGAATTCGACTGTGCAGGATCACCAGGTATGATTGCAGAATCCTCCACTATCTCCATGGCTACGTGATCCTCAATTGCAGGAGTTAAAACATGGGTGATGAGTATTTTTCACATCTTCTTGCATCTTTAGGAATGATCCAAGGTTAGTTAAAGCGTCAGCTTCTGCATTTTCTTCCCTGGGTACCTGTGGTAGACTGAAAAAAGCAAAAGAATCTGCCAGTTTCCTGACTATTTCTAAGTACTTGATTAGCTTTTCACATTTGACAGTGTAAGAACTGTTGTAATGATTAGTAATTGATAGAGAATCTACATATACTTGAAGATACCTGATCCTCATATTATTAGCTAATTGCAAACCTGTTATTAAGGCCTCATACTCAACCTCATGATTAGTGGTTTGGAATTCACATGCAATGGATTGGGGTATAATGTCCCCCTGTGGCGATTTTAGTAGTGTGCTTTGTCTAGTTCCTTTAACATCTGAAGCTCCATCCGTGAAGAGTGTCTAAGGATCCTTGGTCTTCTCAAGTTGTTGAACTTCTAGTTCAGCTTCCCTTTGTAGATCACTACTGGAATCAGCCACAAAGTCAGCTAAAGCTTGGGACTTGATGGCAGTCCTGGGTTCATACTTAATGTCATATGCAATAAGCTTGACTATCCACTTTGCTATTCTACCTGACACTTGAAGTTTCCTGAGAACATTCTTGATAGGAATGTTAGTTTTCACAATAATGGTGTGAGTTTCGAAATAATGTCTATGTTTAGCAGAAGCCATAATTAAATCAAGAATTAATTTCTCTAAATGAGAATACCTGGCCTCAGCATCAAGTAGAATTTTACTTACATAGTATACCGGATGTTGAGAGCCTTCATGATCCTTAACTAGGATCACACTTACTGCTTTAGCTGAAATAGCTAAGTATAAGGATAACGATTCTCCATTTTCTGGTTTCATCAGGGCTGGTGCTGAGGATAGATAATCCTTAAGAACCTTAAGTGCAGCTTCATGCTTATCAGTCCACTCAAACTTGCCTTGAGCAATTTGTCTACCTCTTCTTGAATAATGGCATTCCTTTCAAGTGCAAACTTTCTCCTGTCATATCTTCATGTTTCCAAGCGAAGGTAGATTTTCTTCTTTCCAAGAAGGATACTAAATCCTGCTCAATACTGTCTAGGATCCCGGATCCTATAAAAATTTTGGATTCAGGATCCTCTGGGTTCAACATAATATCCTTGACGTCTTGCTCTCTTGCCTCCATGATGTCTTGCTCCTTGGAGGCTGGCTTCATTGAAGAAGTGTAACAGTTCTTTGCCTCCTGCTGACCACTTTCTATCTTCACCATATCTCATAGAGTTAGGAGCTTGACACATTGATGATATGTTGAGGGGGACTGCCTTCATATCGTGTATCCATGGCCTGTCAAAGATAACATTACAGCAAGACAAGCAATCAATAACATAGATTTTTTTAACATAATTCACTCCCTCTATATAGATAGGAAGTTTGGTGTTCCCCAATGTAATCTTTGTCTCTCCACTGAATCCCACAAGGACAGATGATCTTTGGACAATATCGGATTCAAGGATGTCCATTCTATTGAGGACATCCAACTGGATTATGTTCACTGAGCTTTTCCCATCAATGAGAATCCTGCGAACAAAATGGTTAGATATAAATAATGTAATAACTACACCGTCGTGATGAGGATCCTGAATGTCCGCACAGTTATCCTCATCATATGATATTACTTTCTGTTGGGTAAGGATGGAGGTCCGAACAGGTTTGCCCCCATTCTCCATCTTTGTTTCCTTTGCACTTCTCTTAGCTGCTGAGAACCTCCGAAGATGAAATGGATGATTTGAGCATCGGATGGTGGAAGAGGAGCTTTTTCAGGAACTTTCTCAGGATACTTGATCCTTGACTTTTTCCTTCCAAGCAATTCCTTCAAGTATCCTTTGCTCAAAAGATAACCTATCTCCTTCCTTAATGCTATGAACTCATTTGTGAGATAACCAGAATCCCCATAGTAAGCACACCATTTTGATTCGTCTTTGGTGGTAGGCGGTTTGTCATTCTTCCTTGGCCACCTAACCTTGTCACCTAAACTCTGCATAGAAAGGATTAGTTCATTATTATCAGCAGAAAAACAATATTCAGAAATAGGAGGATAATCCTGATCATCTTCATCTTGTTCCACAACATGCACACTCTGGTTGTCATGCTTGGAGTATTGCTTGGATCAGTTATCCTTGAGATAGGATCCTTATTTGTCTTGCTTTGAGGATCCTGACAATCTCTCGTGGATCCTTTTGTCATCCTTTAAACGGATGAACCTAAGGGCCCTGTTTCTTTTTTCATCTAAGTTCCTGCAAGGGGTCATGACAAGATCATCATAGAACATTGAATCCCTAAGCAAACCCCTTTTAAAGGCTTCTAGAGCTGTAGCAATATCTAAGTTAGGGATTTCTAAGGATTCTTTACTAAATCTAGTGATGTAATCTCTAAGTGATTCATTTTGACCTTGTGTTACCCTATATAGATCACTAGTTAATCGTTCAAATTTTCTACTACATGAAAATTGGCTATTAAACAAATTAACTAGATTAGTAAATGAAGTAATAGAGTAAGGAGGAAGACTTAGCAGCCATTTTAATGTTGATCCGGTAAGTGTGGATCCAAAGCCCTTGTACAAGCAACCAGATTTGGTGTCTGAAACCTCTTCGGTATCTCTCCTGAATGATTCAAGTTTGGAATTCCAGATGTGAATCCATGTTGGCGGGATTCTGGCATAACCGAGGGACCAGAGGAAGCAATGGTCTGCATTGGTATGAAGTCTCCTAGATAAACATCTGAACTTCTGGGTTGCACACTCCTTAAGTATCTTTGATCCTTGAAGATGTTGGATCCTTGAAGTGCTGTGAATGTAGGTCTTGGAGGATAATCCATGGATCCGGAAACCTGAGATGAGGATCCTTGAACCTGGAAGGAGGATCCTTGAACCTGAGAGGATCCTTGAACCTGAGAGGATCCTTGAACCTGGGAGGATCCTTGAACCTGAGAGGATCCTTGAACCTGAGAGGATCCTTGAACCTGAGAGGATCCTTGAACCTGTGAGGATCCTTGAACCTGAGAGGATCCTTAAACCTGCGAGGATCCTTGAACCTGAGAGGATCCTTGAACCTGCAAGGATCCTTGAACCTGAGAGGATCCTTGAACCTGAGAGGATCCTTGAACCTGCGAGGATCCTTGAACCTGCGAGGATCCTTGAACCTGCGAGGATCCTTGAACCTGAGAGGATCCTTGAATTGGCTGCGTCCCCATGCATTCTCCTAAACTGGTGAAGAATCCCTGATGCTGAAATGAGGATCCTGAAGGCTGGAAAGAGGATCCTTGAGCCTGAGACATTGCCGATGATCCAGAATGTATTCCTGTTGATCCACCCTGGTATTGGACATGTGGAGCTGCAAAGAGCTGGGAAGTTATGACTGGAGTGTCGAAATTCAGCGACCTCGACATCAAAGGGGAGTGATCCTCTGCTGATTTTATCAATTTTGCGAAGGATCCTGCCATTGGTTTTGACCTGCTGCTGCATGTGATCCTTCATCTGCACAATCAAAGCATAAAAATCACTGTTAGTAAGTGTAGAGCAAGAAACAACAGTTGGTTTTGTGAAAACGGGGGTTGTCTTCTTCAGAGAATTCTCAGCATTCTTCTGGAATGCAAGGGGGAGATGATGCAAAGGCGGAATGCCCTGTGAAAAAGTGACCGCCGGCATAGAACTTGGAGTAGTTTTCCCTGAAAAGCCATGCGGTTGAAGGTAATGAACCGAAATGAACAAAATTTCTCAGAATTGAAGCACCAATTGCCCCACGGTGGGCGCCAAACTGTTTTGGTCAAAAATCACACAAGGATAATGCAACCAAATCTGATTTTGTGAGGAATGATGCTTGGTTAATTGTATGAACAACAAGTATATGAAATCAACGATGAACACCGAGATTTATATGAGGAAAAAGCCCTTGATCTTTAGAAGATCTCCGGCATAAAAAACCTCGGGTGATGGAAACTACCGATCACCAACTATATTGCAAAAACAGCAGTGATCCTTGTACAACTTCGGAAGAAAACAAGCTCAATACAATGAATTTCTAGTGTAAGTGTGTGTTTTTGCTAAGTGTTTGCAGAGAATTCGTGTTTTGTGTGTAATTTCAGTGGTGTGCACGACTTATGCCTTCATTGAGCTGTTTTCCCCTTAAAAGGATAAGAAATAAACAACTAACTAACTTCCCAAAAAAGGTGGAAGTCACCCATGACCACCACTAACGGTTATCTCCTCAATATGCACGTGCCTAAAAGCATATTCCACGAGATTCCAGCAGAGAAGTGGTCCACTACGTCCATTACCTGCATTTACACATTAAAAACGTGCAAAACATAAGTTCTGTTAAGGATCCTGATCCCCAGACTCGTGATCCTCAGACGCGTGATCCTCAGACTCGTGATCCTCAGACTCTGGATCCTCAGACTCTGGATCCTCAGACTGTCTGCATCATCCATTAAGGATCCGTGATCCATGCCCAGACTCAGGATAGATGATCCTTAGCATAAAATTCATGCCCTAACACTAAGGATGTGCAAAGGTTGACAGGAAGGATCGCAGCCTTGAACAGGTTCATATCAAAGTCATCAGAAAAGTGCTAAGAATTCTATGACATTCTGAGAAAGAACAAGAAATTTGAGTGGACTGAAAAGAATGAGAATGTTCTCAAAGCCCTTAAGGATTACCTATCCTCAGCTCCTGCCTTGATGAAACCAGAAAAGGGGATATATTATCCTTATATCTAGTAGTCTCTTCTAAAGCAGTAAGTGCAGTCCTTGTTAAGGATCATGAAGGTACACAACATCCGGTATATTATGCAAGTAAAACTTTGCTTGATGCTGAATCCAACTATTCACATTTAGAAAAACTTATCCTTGCTTTGATTATGGCATCTACTAAATTACGTCATTATTTTGAAACTCATGCTATCATTGTCAAGACTAACTTCCCAATTAAGAATGTTCTCAGGAAACCTGAAATGTCAAGAAGGATGGCTAAATGGGCAGTGAAGCTTAGTGCTTATGATATAAGATATGAACCAAGGACTGCCATTAAATCCCAAGCCTTAGCTGACTTTGTGTTAGATTTCAGTAGTGACTTACAAAGGGAAGCTGAGTTAGAAGTTCAGCAGCTTGAAGAGACTAAGGATCCTTGGATACTCTTCACTGGTGGAGTCTCTAATGTCAAGGGAACTGGACTAGGAATACTACTAAAATCACCACAGGGGGACATAATACCCCACTCAATAGCTTGTGAGTTTCAAACTACTAATAATGAGGCTGAATATGAAGCCTTGATAGCTGGTTTGCAAATTGCCAAGCACATGAGGATCAGGTATCTTGAGGTACATGTAGATTCATTGTTAATTACTAATCACTTTAATGGATCCTACGCTGTTAAAGGTGAAAGACTAATCAAATACCTAGAGATAGTCAAAGAATTGGCACTCTCTTTTGTTTCCTTTAGTTTGACACATGTACCTAGGGAAGAGAATGCAGAAGCTGATGCATTGGCCAATCTTGGATCATCATTGAAGATTCCAGAGGATATTAAGATTCTTATCATCCATATTTTGGCTCCTGATATTGAGGATCACCTAGCTATGGAGATAGGAGAGGATGCTGCAATCATACCTAGTAATGATGCACAATCTCATTCAGGATCATGGATCCTCCCAATCATGAGATATATACAATATGGAGAGATTCCTACAAGAGAAAATCCCAGAGCTTTCAAAGTCAAGGTATCTCAATTTACAATATTAAATAACATGTTATATAAACGATCTCTTGCAGGACCATATCTAAGGTGCATTGAGGATCCTGAAGTTCAAGAAGTCCTAAAGGATTTTCATGAAGGAGATTGTGGAAACCACACTGGGGGCATGGCATTGTTCTCAAGGATCCTTGGGACATGATACTATTGGCCTACTATGAAGAAGGATGCTGTGGATTATGCCAAGAAATGTGATGCTTGTCAGAGACATAGCAATATCCTTCATCAGCCAGCAGAGCTCCTGCATCCTATATCCTCTTCTTGGCCATTCATGAGATGGGGAATGGATATAGTTGGTAAACTTTCCAAAGCACCAGGAGGAAAAGTGTTCATGCTTGCCATGACTGATTATTTTTCCAAGTGGATAGAAGCTGAAGCCTTTGCTCAAGTCAGAGAAAAAGAGGTGATATCCTTTATTAAAAGAAACATTATTACCAGATTTGGTATTCCCTATGAAATTGTTTGTGATAATGGATCCCAATTTATTGGGAGTAGAACTACTAACTTTTGTGACAACTGGGGGATTAAGATGATAACATCAACACCAGTCCACCCATAAGCTAATGGTTAAGCAGAATCATCCAACAAAATCATCATCAATAATTTGAAGAAGAAGCTTGGATCCAAGAAAGGAAAATGGGCAGAAGAGCTACCTTATGTGCTATGGGCTGATAGGACAACTCCCAAGAATGCTACTGGCCAAACTCCATTTTCTTTAGTGTTTGGAGCAGAATCAGTGATCCCTACAGAGATGGTGGTTCCTACTGCTAGAACAAGCCTCCGTGATCCTGAAGGAAATGCTGAAAACTTGGATACCATAGAAGAACTCAGGGATTTGGTAAGGATAAGAATGGCTAGTTATCAACAAAGGATGGCTGGAGCTTATAACAAAAATGTCAGGATCAGAAAGTTTCAAGTTGGTGATATGGTGTTGAGGAAAGCATTCCAGAATACCACGAATCCTGCTGATGGTAAGTTAGCACCAAAGTGGGAAGGCCCTTATCTTATTGAAGCTGAGGCAGGAAAGGGGGCATATCGATTATTAACAATGGAAGGTGATTTGCTACCAAGAGCTTGGAATGCTGTCCACTTGAAGAGATACTTCATGTAAAAAGGATCCAGGATCCTTAGCTATCTTCATATTTGGTATACATCAAGGATCCTTAGAGGATATATGATCCTTAGTCTGGTAATGATTTGATTCTAATTTATTTAACCTTTAATTTATTTTATTACAAGGAAAAGGATCCAGCATCCTTTACCCTTTCTTTTTACTTAGTTCTGAGTTTTGCAGAAGAATGAGGTATCCTTAACAGAGGATCAAGTATCCACAGAAGTCTCCTAAGTTTTATGGGCTTGTCCCCAGTTTTGGGCTTGTCCCCAGTTTAAGGTATCCACTACCTTCGCCAGTAGCGCACGATGATCTTGGTGCAGTTCAAGGCAATGGGACCAGTACCCGCTTTAGGGGCTGATAATTACATTGTACTGGCTGTATCCAGGATCCTACGTATAATGGTAGACATACCATACATCCGTTCCTAAGGTTTCTAACGTTTTCACGTTAGCTAAGGTTTTGGCATTTTCATGTCACTAAGTTTGGATAGTCGCCAGTGAGGGCCATACTCCAGTTTACACAAGATCCTTTGGGCTTGTCCCCAGTTTTTTTTTGGGCTTATCCCCAGATTGTTGGGCTTGTCCCCAGTTACTAACTCTTATTTTATATTGACTTAGTCCCAAGTTATATTCTGTTTCAGGTTTCCAAAGCTAAACAGTTAAGTATCCTGTATCCTAACCTTTTACTAAGGTTTGTATTCTGGTTATCTTGATTGTAAGTGTTAATAATTTAGGATCCTAACTTGGATTCTCAGGTATGATCCTTATTTACCTTGATTTTATTCTTGATTTATTTAAGTTACCCTTATTCTTTGACAACAGGATGTATGATCCTTAATTTATGCCACTTTTTGAACTCTTGAATTATAGGATATTTGATCCTTGATCATATCCTAAATTATTTGACATAGTCTAATGTACTTATGTTCTTAACCTGTATATTCAAGGAAATTATATCATAACAGTTGAAAGGTAAAGATATACAACATTAATAACACAAGATAAGCCAAATAATTAAACTTTTATTTATTTAGCAAAAGATTAACCCCTCAAAGGTTGTCAAAATTACCTACCCCAAGCATCTAGCAGCAATACGTGGCCCGTCCGCTGGGGTAGGTAAAGGGTGTCCATGATAATAAGTTCTAAGTAATGCAGGAATGGAAAGACGACAGTATAACAATGGCTTCATCCACCAAACAGAGGATCCCTCCACCAATTGTCATCCTACCTATTGTTCGAAGGATCAGTGATCCTTAAACTTAAATACTACTGTTTAAGTACAGACCATTGTTTTGAAAACATCAACATCCAAAAAACTTGAAACCATAAAAAATGGGCTCCGGTCACGTCTAGAAATTTCCATCATCGCCCATTTGTGCAGCTCACACCTTCGCTGCATCACCACCAGCCGCTGCCTCCTCAGCCTGATCCTTCAACCCACTACCACCAGCTTCAATCATCAGAACATCTCCAGCCTCCTCTTCATCATCTAGCTCAACCAGCTTGGCCTTCCAGCCTTCTTGGTCCCAGGCAGTCCTGTCAAAGTTAGGATCCTCAGCCTCCTTTACCATTTGGAGTTTGATCTTGAGCATGGCTATTGTGGCAGAAAGCTTGGCACCATCCATCACTTCAGCCTTCTCTTGATCAGCTGTAATGTGGGCCAGGACCAGTTCCCTCTTCGCCAGTTTGACTTCATTCTCAAGAGAGGCAATCTTCTGATCCTTTTCCAGGTACAACTTCTGGAAGTCCAGGTGTTTTTGCTCAGCCTCTTCAGCATACGAATCCAGGAGCATCTAGATCTCAGCAAATTTCTGCAAAAAAGAAACACATGTCAGGATCCGTTATCCTCAGCATGGGAAGATCAGATTTAAGGATCAGGGATCCTTACCTCAGAGACATATTCTTCAAACTGGTGTTGGATGAGAGACAGGCCTTCAAGAGTATCGGCAGTTTTCCTTTTCTTTCCACCCTTGCCCTTTGTGCCGGCACCCTTAGGAATTGGGATGCTAGGACAGGCAGCAAGTTGTTTATTGGCAGACCGGGATGAAGCATATACATCAAGATCACTGACACTGAATCGAGTAGCTGACTTTGAAGATTTTCCAGCACCTGCAAATGCCAAACAACAGATAAGTGTTCATATTCTCATTCATTTTAACATTCGTTTATTTATACATGTATTCAAATACTTACTAGACATTGTGAAGAAACCGGAGGATACTTCGTCTGAATCCTTGGTTTTAGCTTGAAATGTCCTCACAACAGGGTCAAGCCTCTAGAAGGCAACAATTCTTTCTTTTGTTGCAGGGGATTCTATAAGATGAGAAACTGAGATGGCTGCATAATAGAAACAGAAGAAAGGATCAGTTATCCTCAAAAGAGACAGAATCTTCCTATGATCCTTCTATAAGGATCCTATATCCTACCATGGGTGGTCCACTTCTTGGGAAGGTCTTTCCCATCCGGAATAGAGTCCCTCTTAACAAAAAAGAAACGGTTTTTCCAATGCGTGTCGTTTTTTTGTGGTTTTGAGGATTCGATGAGGATCACCAGGTTTGTGTTTAAACAAGAAACGATGTGAACCGTGGCTAACAAGATTGTACAACTTGGCCAACTATGACATTCCTATTTCTATGCCCTCTTGCTCGATGATGTTCTCCATGGTGTACAGAACCCTCCACATCATCGACATAGCCTGAATATAGCACATGCCGGTGAGTGCAAAGAAGGATTGGGTGAAAGCAGGGAAAGGATAAGAGAATCCTATCAAGAAGGGGGTGGCCGGAAAAGCAACCCAGGTGTCGGAGATATAGTCACTCTTCATAGAAGAGTCAAAAGGTTTGAAAACAGCATCCGCCGGGAAGCAATGGCGGATTCGATCGATCTCCGGGTCAGTGAAGCGGCAGAGTTCAGATGAAGGATTTTTGATAACGCTGTTAGGGGAGGATTTTCTAACAATTAGTGATCCTTATTCGTTATCCTAACTAGTGATCCTTACTTCTGTGACAGGTGGTGATCCTCAGAAGAGCTTCAGGATCAGGATCATGGATCACTTTAAGGATCCTCGTACTGACGATTGTTTACTTATGTTTTGTAGCATTTCGCAGATATATTGAGCTTGACCAAGTCTAAGCGACATTCCTGGAGAATATTCCTGAACTATTCTGCACGTGCCTGACCGAAAGTAGACGTTATGGAGAACGTGGAGGCTTGGCACGAAAGTCGGATAGTTAGTTTAGGTGGTTTTTTCTATTTTAAAAATGGGGTAACGAGCTAGTAGAACACACTTAGCCATTTTTTCAGTTACACACACTCGTACGAACGCTCATACAAGCTCTCGTTCAATCACTTAGCAATTTCATACACTTTTTACACATTTCATCGTAGTGATCCTTGTACCTAGCTCGTTACTATCCGAAGTTGTAAACATTTAACCATTTATTTTAGCTTGGTGATCGGTAGTTTCCATCACCCGGGGTTTTTTGTGCCGGAGATCAACTCTTGATCAAGGGCTTTTTCCCCGTATAAATCCTTGTGTTGTTTGTGCATCTTACATTGAAGTGATCCTCATCGCTGTTACATATTTAAAGCATCATTCCCCTAAACAAAGAGTTTGGTAGCAATATCCTCATCAGATTTTTTGACCAAAACAGTTTGGCGCCCACCGTGGGGCAATTGGTGCTTCGTCCTCAAGAAAATACGCATTTCTGTGCTTAATTCGGTTCACTACAACCAAGCAGATGGCTTCCTCATCGAAGAATGCTTCAAACTTGATGCCCTCATTCACTTCTTCACAAGGCGTTCCTCCTTTGCCTCCACCACCTTCTGGATCCCAGAAGAATACTGAGAATGCTACGAAGAAACCGACTCCCATTTTCTCAAAACCACCTACTTCCTCTGTTTCAACTAATCCTACTACTAATGATCTCTATGCTTTGATTTTGCAGATGAGGAATCATGCACAAGAGCAGGATAAAACCAACGAAAGGATCCTCCGGGAGATTGACGAAATTAAGAAACAGAAGAAAACGGCAGAGAATCACTCCCCACTGATGCCCAGATCTTTGAATTTTGATACTCCGGTGATTACTTCTCAACCATCAGTGGCTCCAGACATTCAATATGTGGGAGGACCAAAAGGAGTGCACTACGGAACAACAACCATGACCCAGGCATCAGGTTCACTTTTCCAGCCAGCAGGATCCTATCCTCAGCATATGGGATCCCTCACAAGTTCAGGAGTGCAGCAGTTTCAAGGATCCTCCTTCGTTCCAGGATCATCCCAGGTTCAAGGATCCTCCTTCGTCCCAGGATCATCCCAGGTTCAAGGATCCTCCTTCGTCCCAGGATCATCCCAGGTTCAAGGATCCTCCTTCATTCCAGGATCATCCCAGGTTCAAGGATCCTCCTTCGTCCCAGGATCATCCCAGGTTCAAGGATCCTCCTTCGTTCCAGGATCATCCCAGGTTCAAGGATCCTTCTTCGTTCCAGGATCGTCCCAGTTTCAGGGATCCTTCCAGATGCCAGGATCCTTGAGGAGTTTGCAAACAGGAAGTTCGGATGTCCATCAGGGAGATTTTATTCCAATGCAGACCAATGCCTCTACTGGTCCCTCGATTATTCCAGAGCCCCAACAATATGGATTAACATCCATTCTCCCTAACTTGAATCCAATGGGAGGTAACACTTTTAACAATTCTTATACTACTAACCAAGGTCTCATGCAGGATCCAGGTATCAATCATGCCATGGCCAGAGAATTGCAAAAGCTAAAGGATATGATATCAAGTGTCCCGGGAGTAGTCAAACCTATCCCAGAGATTGCAGATGGGAGCCATAAGATATCTCGTTTTGCACCACCAATCTGTGATGCTGAGATACCCAAGAGGTTCCACGTGCCTACAATGAAGCTGTATGATGGCTCAACAGATCCTGAAGAACACATAGCACAATACAGGGAGAGGATGGAGATCAATCCAATCCCAGAAAGGTTAAAGGAAGCATGCCTGTGCAAAGGATTCGGATCCACTCTTACTGGATCAGCTCTCAAATGGCTGCTAAGTCTTCCTCCCTATTCTATTACCTCATTTGCTAACCTAGTTAACTTGTTTAATAATCAGTTTTCTTGTAGTAGAAAATTTGAACGATTAACTAGTGATTTATATAGGATAACCCAGGGTCATAATGAATCATTAAGGGATTACATTACCAAATTCAGTAAAGAATCCTTAGACATTCCTAACTTAGATATAGCCACGGCTGTTGAGGCCTTCAAAATGGGATTGCTTAGGGATTCGTTATTTTATGATGATCTTGTTATGACACCATGCAGGAACTTAGATGAGGTAAGAACCCGAGCACTTAGGTACATACGGCTAGAGGATGACAAGAGGATCCAGGAGAGGATAACAGGATCCTCAAAGCAGGATAAGCAAGGATCCTCATTCAGGAACAACAAGTTCAGATCCTACAACAGATCTGATAACCAGAACGTGCACTCTATTGATCAAGAAGAGGATGACGAAGATTATCCTCCACTTTCTGAATATTGCTTTAGTGTTGATAACAATGAGTTAATCCTTGCTATGCAGAACCTAGGTGATAAAGCTAGATGGCCGAGAAAGAATGATAGGCCGGCTGCTACTAAGGATAAATCAAAGTGGTGTGCATATCATGAAGATTTTGGGCACCTTACAGAAGAATGCATTGCATTAAGAAAGGAAATTGGATACTTGTTGAGCAAAGGGCATCTAAAAGAGTTGTTGGGAAGAAAAAAGTCAAGGACTCAGGATCCTGAAAGGATCCCTGAGAAGGCTCCAGCTCCTCCAGCAGATGTACAAGTGATAAACTTTATTTCTGGAGGATCCGACATTTGTGGCACATCCTTCTCAGCAGCTAAAAGGCACGCGAAGGAAGCTAAGATGGATAATGGAGAAAGACCAGTCCGAACATCAAGTGTCTCCGAAGGAAATGTCATAACCTTTGATGAAGAGGATCGTGTTGATATCCAGGATCCTCATCACGATGGTTTAGTTATTACTCTTTTCATATCTAACCATTTTGTCCGCAGGATCCTAATAGACGGAGGAAGTTCAGTGAACATTATCCAGCTCGATGTTCTAAAGAAGATGGGTATCCCTGAATCAGAGATCATACCAAGATCCTCCGTGCTCGTGGGATTTAGTGGCGAAACTAAGAACACCCTGGGGGACATCAAACTCCCAATATATATTGAAGGCTTACACTCTTATAAAAAATTTTGTGTTATTGACTGTTTATCTTGTTGTAATGTTATCCTTGGCAGGCCCTGGATACACGATATGAAAGCAGTCCCGTCTACTTACCATCAATGTGTGAAGCTTCCTAGTCCTTGGGGAATAGTAAAGATTGATAGTGATCAGCAGGAGGCTAAGAATTGCTACACTTCATCGATGAAACCAACCTCGAAGTCAAGGGAACAATAGCAATCAAGGTATCCTCCAAGGAATGTCTTGGAGGCCAGAGAGCAGGATGTGGTAGAAATCCTCATGGATCCTGATGATCCTGAATCCAAAATCTATATTGGATCAGGGATCCTTGGCGAAATGAAAGAAGACCTCATATCCTTCCTCAAAAGGAGAAAGACTACCTTTGCATGGAAACACGAAGATATGACTGGCATATCTAAAGATGTTATCACTCACAAGCTCGGCATCGACAGATCCTTCAAACCAATCCATCAAAGGAGAAGGAAGTTTGCACCAGAAAGGAATGCCATTATCCAGGAAGAGGTAGAGAAATTGCTCCGGGCAGGTATGATTAGAGAGGTCAAGTATCCAAAATGGCTGGCCAATGTGGTTGTTGTTCAAAAGAAAAACGGAAAGTGGAGGGTATGTGTCGATTTTACAGACTTAAATAAGGCATGTCCCAAGGATCCTTTCCCTTTACCCCACATTGACTCCATGGTGGATGCAACTGCGGGTCATGAACTGTTAACTTTTATGGATGCTTCATCTGGATTTCAACAAATCCAAATGGAACCATCCGACCAAGAGGATACAGCCTTCATGACTCCAACTGGTATATATTGCTATATTGCTATACCGTTCGGATTGAGAAATGCAGGTGCAACGTACCAAAGGCTGGTGAATATGATGTTCAAGGATCAGATCGGACAAACTATGGAGGTTTATATAGATGATATGGTGGTAAAATCCATAAGAGCTGAGGATCACCTAAAGGATTTGGAGGAAGCATTTGATATCCTTGACAAATATAATATGAAGCTTAATCCTTCAAAATGTCATTTTGGTGTTAAAGCAGGTAAATTCTTAGGATACATGGTGACTAAGAGAGGCATTGAAGCTAGCCCGGAACAAATCAAAGCAATAGTAAACATCAAATCTCCGGCCAATGCTAAGGATGTTCAAAGGCTAACAGGCAGGATAGCAGCTTTGAACAGATTTATATCCAAATCCTCGGAGAAGTGCAAAGAATTCTATGATATCCTAAGGAAGAACAAGAAATTTGAGTGGACCGAGAAGCATGAAAATGCTTTGAGAGCCCTCAAAGATTACTTATCCTCAGCCCCATCCTTGATGAAACCAGAGAAAGGCGATGTGTTATCCTTGTATCTTGCAGTATCCTCAAAAGCAGTAAGTGCGGTCCTTGTTAAGGATCATGAAGGTACACAACATCCTGTCTATTATGTAAGTAAAAGTTTACTTGATGCCGAATCCAGGTATTCACACCTTGAAAAACTTATTCTTGCATTAATTATGGCATCTACAAAGTTAAGACATTATTTTGAAACTCATATTATCATTGTTAAAACTAATTTCCCAATTAAGAATGTCCTCAGGAAACCAGAGATGTCAGGAAGGATGGCTAAGTGGGCAGTGAAGCTGAGTGCATATGATATAATATATGAGCCTAGGACAGCCATCAAATCCCAAGCATTAGCTGACTTTGTGGCTGATTTCAGTAGTGATTTACAAGAAGAAGCTGAGTTAGAAGTCCAGCAGCTAGAAGAGACCAAGGATCCTTGGATACTTCATACTGATGGATCCTCAAATGTCAAAGGCACAGGGCTTGGAATACTACTAAAATGGCCACAGGGGGACATAATACCCCATTCTATAGCTTGTGAGTTCCAAACCACTAACAATGAGGCTGAATATGAAGCCCTAATTGCTGGTTTGCAAATCGCTAAGCATATGGGAATCATGTATCTTGAGGTACATGTAGATTCTTTGTTAATTACAAACCACTTTAATGGATCCTATGCTGTCAAAGGTGAAAAGCTAACCAAATATTTGGAGATAGTCAAAAGTTTGGCACTCTCTTTTGTTTCCTTTAGTTTGTCACAGGTACCAAGGGAAGAAAATACAGAAGCTGATGCATTGGCTAACTTAGGATCATCTTTGAAGATCCCAGAGGATATTAGGATTCCTATTATCCATATCCTGACCCCGGCTATCGAGGAACACCAGACTATGGAGATAGGAAATGATTCTGCAGTTATCCCCAGTGAGGATACTCAATCCTACTCAGAATCAGGATCATGGATTTCACCAATTATGAGATACTTACAACATGGAGAGATTCCTACAGGAGAAAACCCTAGGGCTTTCAAATCTAAGGTATCTCAATTCACAATTATGAATAATATGTTGTATAAACGATGTCTTGTAGGACCATACTTGAGATGCATTGAGGATCCTGAAGTTCAAGAAGTTTTAAAAGACTTCCATGAAGGAGATTGTGGAAACCACACTGGGGGCAGGGCTTTATTTTCAAGGATCCTGAGGACAGGATACTACTGGCCAACCATGAAGAAAGATGCTATGGAGTTTGCCAGAAGATGTGATCCTTGCCAGAGACACAGCAATATCCTTCATCAACCAGCTGAATTATTGCATCCTATATCCTCCTCTTGGCCATTTATGAGATGGGGTATGGATATAGTTGGAAAGCTCCCTAAGGCACCTGGTGGGAAAGTATTCATGCTAGCTATGACTGATTACTTCTCCAAGTGGATAGAGGCTGAAGCTTTTGCCCAAGTCAGAGAAAAGGAAGTTATATCCTTCATTAAAAGAAATATTATAACTAGATTTGGAATTCCTTCCGAGATTATATGTGATAATGGTTCCCAATTTATTGGGGGCAGAACCACTAACTTTTGTGACAGCTGGGGGATTAAGATGATAACTTCAACACCAGTCCACCCACAAGCTAATGGCCAGGCAGAATCATCCAATAAGATCATCATCAACAATTTGAAGAAAAAGCTTGGATCCAAGAAAGGGAAATGGGCAGAAGAACTACCCTATGTGCTCTGGGCTGACAGGACAACCCCTAAGAATGCTACTGGTCAAACACCATTCTCTTTGGTGTTTGGGGCAGAATCGGTGATCCCAACAGAAATGGTGGTTCCTACTGCTAGAACAAGTACCCGTGATCCTGAGGAAAATGATGAAAACTTGGCTCAAGACCTGGATACTATTGAAGAAATCAGGGATATGGCTAGGGTAAGAATGGCCAGTTATCAACAAAGAATGGCTGGTGCTTACAACAAAAACGTCAGGATCAGGAGGTTTCAAGTTGGAGATATGGTGTTAAGGAAAGTATTTCAGAATACCACCAATCCTGCTGATGGAAAATTGGCTCCAAAATGGGAAGGCCCTTATTTGATTGAAGCGGAAGCAGGAAAGGGGGCATATAGATTGCTAACCATGGAAGGTGAATTGCTACCAAGAGCTTGGAATGCTGTCCACTTGAAGAAATATTTCATGTAAGCAGGATCCTTATGGCATAGGTGATCCTCACGATAGGGATATCCTTAAAGGATCCTCAGAGGATCGGTGATCCTTACTTAGGTAATATCCTAAACTTAAGCTATTTCATTTTTATTATTTTCTCTTATAAGGATAAGGATCATGTATCCTTTATCCATTTCTCACGTGAGCTCAAGTTTTGAAAGTTCAGGTATCTTTAGCACAACGTTGGTTATCCACAGAAGCAATCCGTCTTTTGGGTTAAACCCCAGTTATATGGGCTTGTCCCCAGATTCCGCCTGTAGCGCACGATGATCCTGGTATAGTTCAAGGCTTTGGGACCAGTACTCGTTCTAGGGGCTGATAATTCCATTGTTCTGGCTATGCTTAGGATCCTACGTATAATGGTAGACGTACCATACATCCGTTCATAAGGTTTCTAACGTTTTCACGTTAGCTAAGGTTTCTAACGTTTTCACGTTAGCTAAGGTTTTGGCATCTTCATGTCACTAAGTTTGGATAGACGCCAGTTAGGGCCATACTCCAGTTTACACACGATCCTTGGGCTTGTCCCCAGTTATCCTTGGGCTTGTCCCCAGTTATCCTTGGGCTTGTCCCCAGTTGCTAACTCTTTTCTTATAATGGCTTAGTCCCAAGTTATGCTCTATTTCAGGTCCTTGAAGATAGGCAGTTAGGGATCCTTGATCCTTATTTCACTCTAAGGTTTATTTTATAGTTATCCTTATTAAGGTTAGGATTCTAACTTGGATCCTCAGGTATGATCCTTAACTCTTTTGATTTTATTTATTATTCTTCTAAATAACCCTTATACTTGACAACTGAACTTGTATTTCTTAAATCATATCACTTTTTAAAACCTATCGGTTACGGGATATGTGATCCTTGTTCATTTCCTAAATTTTTTGGATATCTTTTCTAATTTTTCAAGGCTTGATAAGTATAAACAGAATGAATATTACAACAGTTGGAAAGTAACATACTAAAAAGGATAGCAACACAAGATAAGCGACAAAAGGTTAAGTTTTTATTTATTAACATAAGGCTAACCCTTTAAAGGTTGTCAAAATTACCTACCCGAGCTTCTACCAGCAAAACGTGGCCCGTCCGCTGGGGTAGGTAAAGGGTGTCCATGATAACGAGTTCAAAAGTAGTGCAGGAATATAAAGGCGGCAAGATCACAATGGCTTCATCCCCCAAACAGAGGATCCCTCCACCAATTGCAATCCTGCCTATTGTCTAAAGGATCATACATGATCCTTAATCCTAAAACCTATTGTTCAAAGTACAAACCATGAAATTGTTTTAAACATCACAACCATCAAACTAAAAAAATTGGGCTCCGGCCTTGGCACATATATCCATCATCGCCCAATTGTGCAGCCTACACCTTTGCTGCATCCTCTTCTCCTCCAGCTGCGGTATCCTTCACCTGATCCTTCCCACTGCCACTTGTTTCAATCGCCAAGACTTCAGTAGCCTCCTCTTCCTCATCCTCAAGATCAGCCAACCTTTCCTTCCAACCCTCAACATCCCAGCTGTTTTTATCAAAGCTAGGATCTTGAGCTTCCTGGGCCATCTTCAATTTTGTCTGGTACATCGTAATGGAGGCAGAGACCTTAGCATTTTCCATAAGTTCATGCTTTTCATAGTCAAGGTGGATCAGAAGTTTGGCTGTCTTGGTCTTCTCATCTAGGAGTTCCTTCCGAGCATCAGCAAGTGCAAGATCCTTGAGCACAGCAACCTGTTGGAGATCGGCAATCTTTTTATCTTGATCCTCAACGTGGCCCACATAATCCTCAATCTCAGCAAATTTCTGCAAAAGAAAAGGATAAAAGCAGTTCAAGACCAAGTGATCCTCATGCGAGTAGGATACATAGGCAGAATAAAGGATCCTTACTTCATTGAAGTATTCAAGGAACTGGTGGCGGATCAGTGGTAGACCCTGAAGATCCTCAGCATCAGAAGTTTTCCTCTTCTTGACACCCTTTCCTTTAGTGGGTGCCTTTGGAATGGAAATGCTGGGACTGCTGGTGGATCTCTTCCTTCTGGGTCGTACAACATCAAGGTCAGCAGTGTTGAATTGGGATACAGGCTTGGCAGATTTTCCAGCACCTACACAATTAAAGCAAGATAAGTATCTTTTCCTAGTTCATATTCCACTATATATTTAAATCTTAAACAAGGATACTTACTTGACATTGTGACAGAGCCGGAGGAGACCTCCTGTGAATCTTGGGTTGTTGTCTTGAAAGTTCTTGTCTCAGGATCAAGTCTCTTGAAAGCGAGGAGTCTTTCCCTAGCAGCAGGGGACAGTTTGAGGTGTGAAACGGTGATAGCTGCATAAGAAGAAAGCGAAAATATCAGTTATCCTTACATTAAAAGGAAGTTCCTGGTGATCCTTCTCAGGATCCTCCATCCTACCATGGGTAGCCCATTTTTTAGGAAGATCCTTTCCATCCTGGATGGAATCTCTCTTGATAAAAAAGAAGCGCCGTTTCCAATTAGCATCATTCTTGGTGGCTTTGAAGATCGGGTGTTCTTCACCAGGTTTACGTTTGAACAAATAACGGTGAGAGCCAAAGGTGGTAAGATCATACAGTTCTCCCAGCTTTGCCATTCCTAGATCTATCCCCTCTTGATCGATGATCCTTTCAAGGGTGTGCAAAACCCTCCAAATCATCGGCATGGCTTGGATATAAGAGATGCCGGTTAGGGAAAAGAAAGATTGGGTGAAGGCTGGAAAAGGATATGTATAGCCTATGGTGAAAGGAGTGACGGGGAAAGCAACCCACTTATCGGAGATATGATCGCTCAAGGCATTGGGGTCAAAAGGCCTGAATTCGGTGTTCGCCGGAAAACAATAGCGAATCCTATCTATCTGAGCATCATTGAAGCAGCAGCGTTCTTTAATGGAATCTTCAATGATCCCCTGGCTTTTCGGAGGACTGTTCTTTGGGTGATCCTTGCCCGGTGAACTTCGAAGCAACATTTTCGTACTGACGAAGATAAAGGTAGAGAAACAGAGTAAGAAGGGAGAAAGAGGAGAAAGAATTACCTGGTAGCTCGTCGACTGAGAATTTAAAGGGAGTCTCTTTCGAATTTGAATGCATGATGATCCTATCTATATCTCTATTTATAATTATGATTCTGCAGGATTGTCACTTCCGTGACATCATCATCGCAACGGCTAGTTCTATTTTAACGGCTATATATCCGTTAGTTTGTTACGGATAAGATCAAGAAAACATAACTCGCTAATTTTACAATTTCACTCCTTATATTTTGGGGGCAATTGTTAGGGGAGGATTTTCTAACAATTAGTGATCCTTATTCGTTATCCTAACTAGTGATCCTTACTTCTGTGACAGGTGGTGATCCTCAGAAGAGCTTCAGGATCATGGATCACTTTAAGGATCCTCGTACTGACGATTGTTTACTTATGTTTTGTAGCATTTCGCAGATATATTGAGCTTGACCAAGTCTAAGCGACATTCCTGGAGAATATTCCTGAACTATTTTGCACGTGCCTGACCGAAAGTAGACGTTATGGAGAACGTGGAGGCTTGGCACGAAAGTCGGATAGTTAGTTTAGGTGGTTTTTTCTATTTTAAAAATGGGGTAACGAGCTAGTAGAACACACTTAGCCATTTTTTCAGTTACACACACTCGTACGAACGCTCATACAAGCTCTCGTTCAATCACTTAGCAATTTCATACACTTTTTACACATTTCATCGTAGTGATCCTTGTACCTAGCTCGTTACTATCCGAAGTTGTAAACATTTAACCATTTATTTTAGCTTGGTGATCGGTAGTTTCCATCACCCGGGGTTTTTTGTGCCGGAGATCAACTCTTGATCAAGGGCTTTTTCCCCGTATAAATCCTTGTGTTGTTTGTGCATCTTACATTGAAGTGATCCTCATCGCTGTTACATATTTAAAGCATCATTCCCCTAAACAAAGAGTTTGGTTGCAATATCCTCATCAGATTTTTTGACCAAAACAAACGCCTTGGCTTTTCAAGGGATTATCCTTCTCAGGATCCTTGGCAGGAGAGGATTGTAGCTTCATTGTGTCTTTGAGATTTCAAAGAAATAGAAAATCAGAATAAGAAGATGTAGAGAGAAGGAAGAAGAGAGATACTTGTTCCGATCTCCGAATGAGGATTTAAAGGGAAAGTAACGCACGAATTTAAATGCCTCTTGATCCTTATCTCTAATTTCGAATTTATAATGATGATCTGCAGGTAGTCATGTCGCTGACGTCAGGATTGCAACGACTAGTCAGATGATAACGACTATATTTACGTTGGCTAGTTCGTTCAAGATAAGGCAGAAAAATATAACTCATCAAGTTGTATTTTATTCCTCATATTTTGGGGGCAATTGTTAGGGGTGGATTTTCTAAACCTAAGGATCATGGATCCTCAAGTGCAGCCAGGATCACGGATCCTCGATTCTATTTGAATTAAGGATCCTCAGAAGACGTTGCAGGCTTAAGGATCCAGGATCCTCATCATTATCCTTACACTAACGGTTGTTTCCATTGTATTTGTACTTGATTTGCAGGGGTATTCGCATGGGACTTAGTCTTGCCGAGATTCCAGGAGAATATGCTCTACTATTCTGCACGTGCTTGACTCGTATGATCGTTATGGAAGTCGTGGGTGGCTAGCATAATTTGCGGATTGTCTATTATTTAGTTTATTTCCATTTTTAAAAGGGGATAACGAGCTTGATAGTTAGAATAATTAGCGTTCACTCTCGCAAATTCTCTGCAACTTATTGGCATTTTCATACACTTTGCACACTAGTGATCCTTGTAACAAGCTTGTTATCATCCCGAATTGTAACCTTTACTTGTTTAATATAGTTGGTGATCGGTAGTTTCCATCACCCGAGGTTTTTTATGCCGGAGATCATACATTGATCAAGGGCTTTTTCCTCGTATAAATCCTTGTGTCTCTTGTTCATTTCATTTACAAGTTGTTCATACATTCGTTCATTCATTCAAGCATCACACCTCACAAAATAAGATTTGGTTGCATTATCCTAGTCTGATTTTTGACCAAAACATAGAGGTAGAGGTAAGTTTAAATAAAAAGTTTGTTTTGTCTAAGAAAGGCCATGTAACACCTCGAAAATTCGTGTTCAATGAAATAACGACACGTGTCATGTAAGACAAAACGCGTTGTAAACCCGGATTAATAAAGATGTTTTGGCAGGATTTAAAAGTGGCGTCATGTTAAAATTTTACCTCTGAACGACCTCATTTATAAATCCCAAGACCCAATTATATTTTACACACATCTAACATATCCAGGAATTGGTTGCCAATAATTAAATCCATAGTGCTAGATGGGTTCCGATAGAATTCCTACGGTAAACCGTCGTTTAAGGCACTTTCAAAATGAATTCAAATGAAACAATTCATAATGGTAGGGTATGTTACTGTATAAGGCACTTCTTGGAGGTCCCTAGATGATAATTGAGTCCCCAAAGTCGGATATTGAGGTTGCCCTTTCGAGTGCATGAAAGAACAAGCATTTTTGGTCCCTGATGAAGCCTTGCGCACCGCAAGCACACCCTTACGGTGCGCAAGCAGTGCCCAGCTCCAACAGAATGTGCTGTTTGCTGTTTAAACGCGATTCTTGACCTTTTATCCGATTTTCCTCATATCCCTTGGCCCCTAAACAATCCCTAAACATGTAGGACACATGTTGGTAACTCATGGTGAGTGCTAGACTTTGTTGTCAATCAATTGTGGTGCTTAAACCCACTATATAAGGCCATGAACTTGCAACTCTTTCTTCACACCTTCATCTGCATTTGTGGATCACTTCTGGAGCTCAAACTTCCTCTTAAGTGTTCTCTAATCAAGCTTAGGACTTCAGTAAGTGTTCTAATCCTTCTTTAATTGAGTTTAGCTTAGTTATTTATCTAAAAGTCAACCGTCGTAATTACGGTTTGACTTCGAGATTAATGATTAATAGCTCAGTCAATTCTCGAATCAAAAGTAGTTATAAGTTGGTATTTATGTGGGTAATAAAACCTCAAAAGGGTTCCCCCTGATTACCACTCTAACCAGGTCAAAAGTCGGGTCAAACTTGCTAAGAAAAAGTCAACAGGATACTTAAATTACAATTTATGCATAATTAGCAATGTAGATCATATGCAACCTGTTTGATCATTGTTATAACTTGGTAATAAGTATAAGAACATGTCTAAACATGTTCAACCCGACAAATTCCTGTAAATACCCGGTTCGGAACCGAAAGTCACATAGTTTGACTTTCACTTTGACTTTCAGTTCTGACCCGTTTAGGTATGTTTTAGAAATACCTTAGAGCTTCATTTGGACCAGGTTACATGCTAGTATAACCCTCTGTGATTATACACCTCGGTTCATTAGTTATCCGATTAATACGCATGATTCCGTTAATTGCTCATATGTTGACCATTATGCCCTTATTACCTTAAAACGTGATTTATGAAAATGTAAAAGTGTAGAAACCTTAGTTACTGATATATAAACTTGTATGCAAAGTTTGACATCAGTTCGAGGTGAAGATTGAGAGTTATGCTCATTAGCGTAAATTAAAGGCTTTATGTTAATTAAACGGCGTAATTAGCGTATAGCCTAGTTAAACATACTTTTTGATATCAAACTTATTACCCACTGATGTAATATATTATTTTGGGATTTTTAAAGATTTTTAAAGATTTTTAATTAATTTTAGGCTGAGCATAACTTATAGTCGTAGGCTTAATCCGGTAATTATCGGTTTTGCCCTTACGGGCTATAAAATGAGTTTTACATATCTAAACGACTCCAAACCTTTTGCTACTGATCTTAAATGATAAATAAATTATTTTAAGCCTTCTGGAATAATAAAAATATCAGCTTTAAGTATATAACCCGGAAACGGCTCCTAATCGCCGTTCTAGGCGTTGTTAACGCATAGTATGTACTCGAACTACTTTAGACATACAAGGGTTGATACCTACTGATATTTTAGGCAAATTAGAATATTTTAACAGTAAGCAAAAGTTGTTTAACTCAGACTTCAGTTTTGAGCTTTTCGGCTTATGTGAAATTACCAAAATGCCCCTACGGTGCATAGTTTGGTAATAATTGGTAAATTCACATATATACTTTATCCTACTGTTATAACTTATCAAAATAAGTATTTTTGCTGATTATATCAGACCTGTAACTCAGGTAAATACCTAAACTCTTTTATAACCTTTTAAATGACCAAACTACCCCTACGGGGCCTAGTTTGTGTTTAAATACGTTTCGGGCATAATGAAAGACATCTTACTGATGTCACAACATATTTGAGGCATAAATCAACTTAGGAAACCTGTATATAGCTCTCATGAATACCCGTCACGCTTATTACGCGTACGGTTTGGTTTATGTAACAAGTTTACATAAATTAGCCGAAACGGGTCAAACCTTATCGGTTTTATCTCAAAATTCAGAGTGTGTATGAAATACCCATATCATACAAGTCTTCGAACTGTCGGGTCTAAAACACATTCTATTCCGGTCTTCGCTTAATCATGCGTCTGAACCGTATATTCCCTTAAGACTAACCGGTCTAAGCTTAGGCTAAATTAAAGACCCGTTAGCATTCTAATTGGTTATTTATACCATCATTCCAGACTAGAGCATTTCGGTAAATGGTACCTACGCTTACTTAAGTGAATACAGCTGAGTTATTTGATTCTTGCTATTTAAGACAGTAGCTAGCTCAGGTAAATACTCTTAACTTATTTTCCCTATACGGGCTTGGAATACGGTATAATGATACCGCTTGGTCGGGTATTGAATATTTAATCTTATTATGGTTAAATTATTGAGGTAACCCGGTTTAATCTGTATTGTTTGAAATAAAAGCCTTTAGGGGTTAATGACCATGTCCCGGATATCCTTGACATCATTGTATTATAAAATGGCCACGTCTTAAGTACGGGGTGTAGGCATACACCTGACAGTTACTTAAGTAATAACGGTATCTCACTTCCATGTGGGCCTATACTTGTGGTGTGTCTGTTAATCTGACTCGGTTTCTACATCGGGCCCTGAACGTACAACGAACATGTAAATCTGTATACAAGGCTATAAATATAATTGTTCCAAGTTAAAAAGGTTAATTTTGCCTCTGTGCATTTTAATCAAATTATAAAAGATATTTTGTGCCACGTGCATTCAAATCAATTTTCTTAAACTCTTTTCAAATGAGTCGGTTGAGTGTATTTACTAGTGAAAACTGGCGTATTTTTCCAAAAGGGTTAAGTGACATGTACTGAACGTAATTGGCTGGAAGCTCAGGGCGCTAATAAGGAATCTTGCAAGTTCTAGGCGTCTAAAGTCTGTTGAACAAATGATATGTTTTAAGATCCGCCTGTGGATCCTTTACTTTCCGTTGTAATACTGGATATTACTTTATATTCGGAAATGTAATAATATTTATCTTTTGCTTCCGCTGTGCAATTATATATTGTGTTGTTTGACTATTGTGTTGCCAACCACGTCACGATACTCCCCACCGGGCCCACCGGTGACACGTGGAAAGTCGGGGTGTGACAGGTCAAGAAGGATTTTAAAAACTCAATATCTGGCTCAAACGAACATTAATTATACTTATTTCAGTGGCGTTGGAACCGGCTCGTCGAGTTTTACTATGTTAGCTTTTAGGGTTTAGCTTTTAAGATATAGTTGTTAGATTTTAGCAATTAGGTTTTAGGTTTAGTTTTAAGGTTTATCATTAGGGTGTAGGGTTAGACAGGCCGGTTTTAAATTTTAATACCACTAGAATGAGTTCAATGGAAATTCGTTTGAGCAGGATATTAAGTTTTTAAAAACTCTTCTTAGGCATAGACAAAATAGAATCCTTAGTGGAACCTTCCCCTTAATTACTAACAATCATCATTAGTGAGATATTTGGTATGAAACATCATATTTTCTGCACCAATAGCTCTAAGACTATCTACAACGCTACGGGTGTCCTTTAGCATCCTTAGCTGCCACATCATATCCTTACAAATCCTTAAAAACCTTCATTTCATCTCCAACCCTACAAATATCCTTACTATTCTAAATTTTCACCTCATCACCTACTCACTACACACAATTCTTAAATAAAAGTTTTTATTTTCCCGCCCCCTAGCTCACTTGGCAATTCCCATGTGGTTTGGGTTGGACCGGCTTTCTCCTTGGAGTTCGCCGGTTCGATCCCTGGGTGTTGCATACGGGGGGTGGGACGTCCCAATGATGGATCGTATCCTACCGAGGCATGGTACGGTCTTGAGGGCAACCCGGTTTTACCCAGCTGTTACCCCAGCGAGTCTCTCGTGTGGGGGCAGTATGGTTTCCGGGCGGAAATCAGCTTGCGCGGCGGCCGGGGCCCGATCGAACATCGCGTCCGAGAGTGCGGGGCTGACGGGGGATTGTCTTCGACATGAACCCGGTGACCAATAGGTCCACTACATAGAAAGTCACCTTCCCAAAAAAAAAAAGTCCACCTTATCACCAAAACCAATACAAACATGCATCCATAATTAAGGGCTTCATTGTTAAGGGCTTCAAAGGGCACCATTGCTCCAACGATAAGAGCATGTAAGGGCTTTTAAGGACATGAGTGTTAAGGATGCATTGGAGATAGTCTGTCTAATTCACAACTTAACTACCAGTATATGCATAAAAAGTTGAAAGAATGTCAATATTTATAGAACTATTTTTTTTATTTAATATGATAGGAAAGAATTCATCGATTTGAATTATAATTGTGTTTAATATAAAATGAACTATTTAAGTTGATGCTATTATGTTATTTATTTTCAACTTTTGACTGATGGTCGAATTTGAATGGAAGGACCTCCTATACTAATGAATGTTGACTTTTATCTAAGATGGAGACAGAATATGATTGTGTGCAGCAGTGGATCTAGGGGTATCTCAACAAAGGTTTTTTTTTTTTTTTAAGAATCAGGGCTATCTTTTATATAAAACCGAAAAAAATTACACTACGTATACATAGACGGAGTTAAAGAATATTTTTACACTATGAATACGGTGTTGAGTCGTAGTCCGTGCTACCCCTACTATAACACTACCTCCCCACTGGATGTGTGTGACATTTCACTACAACATTATATGAAAATTGTTTTAAGGTTATATTTTAAGACTGGTAAACAAATCTAACAAGGTTGGACAATTGAGGTTAAGTGCCTCCTTGAATTTGAAAACGATTGATCAATTGGATGTTTGGTGTTAAGCATCAAATAAGATTTAGGTATGAAATGATTTTAATTAATAGGTCATATATGACATTAGAAGGTGGTTTTTTTTTTTTGCCAAACGAGCTTATAATGGTTGAAAGCTTACCTCTATTACAAAGAGCAATATGCTACTACATGAGAAGTAACTTTTCACTCACCTTTCCAACACGCCTTATATGTGACTAATTTCAAAATAGGTCGATGCACACAACTACTATTGAGGAGTCGATGTCAACAACATCAAAGAAGATATTGCAACTCATATCATTCACTTGACACTTAATTCAGCAAGATATCACTTGTATAGTACAAAAAAAATATCCGTATTGATATAATATATTGGTTAAACATTGATGTTTTTTTATAAAAAGGTTCGAAAAAGTAAGAAAAAAAAAAAAAAAACCATAGCGAGTATTTACGGTAATTGGAAGAGCAACTTTATATGGTTATTTAAGTTTATTTTAACATAGGACACTCAAACCTTAATAATATTGTGTATTGATTATTTCATCCAAATTGGGTTTATACTTTATACATTTTGCATATAAATATTTTTTAGGAACTCAAACTGGATATTAGTATTTCAACTTTACAAACCTCCTTATGTTTATCAATTGCATTCCTTTGAATGGACACTATCAGTGTTTCTGTCTGAGGGTCTTTGCCCTAGCGGTACCAATATATTGGATATGGCTTTGTCTTTTCAAATGGTAAGTGTTCAAGTCTCATAGTTGTAAAAAAATGTGTAGTTTAGGTGTAGAGTTAGAAAGTGTGTGAGTTTCTGTTCGTAAAAAAAATTAACTAACGATAATTATACAAGATGTCATCATTTATGTATTTACATATTTGTCGATTATTTATATATAAGTGTTGATGAGGAGATATTCATATTATTTTTTAATGAATTACGTTTCGTTTATAATTTTCTACTAGAGCTTATCTATGAGATTTTGACCAGTCTAATACTCACAGTGTTTGTATGATATAGTTGATGTGAAGAATGTGTTTTACATGAGTCCAATGAACTATAAAAAAATGTATTGTCTGCAAGATTATTAAAAACTATAAGATCACCCATAGTGGGGGGATTTTTGAGCGTGGATTGGGCAAAAAAACGCCCCAAAACGCCCTGTGCACCGCCCCCATGGACGTTTCTTTGCATTTTTTGCGTGGGCGTGTCTATTTAAACGCCGGATGAAAAATTGATGGACCAATAAGAAATTTTCTGTTCATTGTTGGGGCATTATACCACTACACCTATTTTAGAAAAAAACGCCCCATAATACCCCATTCATAACTGAACCGTTACATGACGGATAATACCCAAAGGTCTTCCTTTACCACTACACATGGTCTAAAAAGATATATTTTACATTTGTCGGTAGGTGACACGTCCCTTCACACGATAGTTGATAGTGTTAGCAGTTAAACCTCAACTTTCTATTTTTTTTTTTATCTGAACTGTTACTCTAAAAAAATACACTCTTGAAAATTCACAAGACAACTCTAAGCTGAACCAAGTATGTAAATTGAGAAAAGTTAACTTGGTTTAGACAACTATTTTGGCTTGAAGAGTAACGGTAATGTTTAACACTAATTGGGTCATAACTTGCTTATACTATTATAAACACTTATTTTGATATTGGGTACTTCTAACTTGCTTAAACTATTATAAAAGCTCATTTTGATATGTCTTTTTCTACGAATTTGAAAACAAACTGGCATTTAGGTGTGTGACTAAAGGTAACAAAAATAGATGGATCTAATATACATTTTTTTTAGTTTATGATAAAGGTGTGTGACTAAAGGTAACAAAAATAGATGGATCTAAGATAAAAAAAAATTTAGTTTATGATAAATTATTCATATGAAAATATAATTTTACTCGACAAAAAACATGATTTCTTAATGTTTTTCTTATTTGCATGAAGAAAATTCTTATATCCACCACTATGGTCAACACAACCTAAATTATTGTAATTTCTTCTGTAATTCGACGTTTATAAAAAGAATAGCAATGCTAAACATAACTTATCTCAAATAAGTCATCTCATACTGCTTTTTTAAACCCATAAATTTATATTGTATCATAAAAATGTTGCATAATTTTCAATCCATAAATTACAACTTGTTTAAATGAAGTGATTGCAAATTGCTTATTGAAAGCCACTTATTTCACACCAAAAATAGATAAACGCAAACACTTTTCATCATTCAAACACTCGGATTTTTATACACTTTACAGAAAAGAGAAACATTACGAGGTTTACATGAAGCATTAACGCGGCCTAAGATATTGATACCACCGGTAGAATCTCACATATAATAAGAAAAACATATAAAAAAAGATATTCAACAGTTGGATTATTAATTTATTTTACCATGGCTTTGTAAGCTGCTCCATACATTCTAATTATGGAACTTAGTTGCTACAAAACCAACAAGTTATTTACCTTTCTTAAAGGGTAGGTTCAATGTTCAAATGGGTATTGTGCTATGGTCCAGCTGAAGCAAGTTTAGTAACAAGAGCAAGAGCATTACTAGTAAAATAACTCACTTTTGTAACCTTACTTGCCAACTTTTTTATTCCTTTCCCTTTTTGCCCTTCAAACCCATCTAAACAAGTGTCTTCATCAGTAATTGCACTACTAATCCAAGTAGTTACATCCTCCATTTGGGCATCAAATAACTCACCACTAATATGTCTAAGCACCCCTAATGATTTGTGAAGATTATCCAATGCATCTTGAAACTCCTCCACACAATCGAGAACCGCCACTCGGTTTCTTCCCTTCATGGTATTCTTCTTCTTTAGGGCTATTAAGTAACGGGTAGTGTTCTTGGTAACACCTATGGTGACCGAGATACCAGCCCGGGCCCACTTACTCGGGTCCCGTTTCGCTGTGTTTGAGAATGAAGAAAGAGAGTGAATGCAAAGATTTTGATATCTTGTAACACTACAAGCATCTTTAACATAGCTATTCCCCTCTCTAGATCCCCATGAGCATGATGGGGCAGCTAACCATGATAGTAACAAGAATGTCACTAACATAATTCAAAGAGACAAATTTACAAAAAAAAAGAGCAATTTAAAGCTTTGGTGTATATGTTATATGGAATTGAAATGATGATCATGTTAATATATATATTATGTAAAAAGAAAGGGTTTTGTATGATGTGGAAAGTGTTAAGAAACAAGAAGAGGATGAGAGTAATAAAGAGTGGTAAGTGGGAGGATAACCTGAACTAAATGGTGTGTAGATGATCATGTGAAAATGAGGTGGACCCACCATGAATTTCTAAAGTTTTCTATGATATTTATCTTGCCTTAAGCTCAAGGAAGCCAAAAAAGGTGATCAATGTAGGTAGTATAACCCACATCAAGCCAGAGTGCATCATGGCAGAAAGATGTGTTCACAAGAAAGGTGAAATAGTCATATAAAAGCATTAAATTTGATTGTATTTGCAGCACTGTACGCAGATGAGAGTCTAACACGACAATCCAAATTGATAATAACTAGTGTTAAGCACCCCCCGCGTTGTGGCGGGGGCGAGCATTAATGTCAACTACCGCCAGCGACCACCGACACTAAAGTTGTGGCGTGTTAATGCAAAGAAATTAAACCAAAACGTAAAACATAGTAAAATAACTAAGTTGATCTAGGACTCGTACGTTACGATGAACCCGCGTCTATTTTTCCCGTTTGACAGGTTCATTGTAATCTATATATAATATATATCATTACCACTATACAAACCATAATGCATACATTACAACAACCATTGCATCAATATGTTGCAAATTATATTTATACAAGATTTTGGCTAAATTAATTAGATTGTTATAAATAATAATAATTTACAAATAAAGCAACACAACTTTGAATTGATCAAACCGATTGAATATAGTAAGATAATGAAACCATTATTTGATTAGGTTACAACCACTTAAGCACAATTTACAACCAAACATGCATACAAAACAGATTGAATTTGGTAAGCTAATGAAACTATTATTTGATTAAGATACAACTACTTAAGCATAAATTACAACCAAACATGCATACATGGTAAGGTAATGAAACTATTATTTTATTAAGGCACAACTACTTAAACACAAATTACAACCAAATTATAAATAATAATAATTTACAAATAAAACAACACAACTTTGAATGGATCAAACCGATCGAATATGGTAAGATAATGAAACAATTATTTGATTAGGTTACAACCACTTAAGAACAATTAACAACCATACATGCATACAACAGAATGAATTTGGTAAGCTAATGAAACTACTATTTGATTAAGGTACAACTACTTAAGCATAAATTACAACCAAACATGCATACATGGTAAGGTAATGAAACTATTATTTGATTAAGGTACAACTACTTAAGCACAAATTACAACCAAAGATGCATACAAATGTTCCAAAATAATAGTATATTAATAATAATAATAATAATAATAATAATAATAATAATAATAATAATAATAATAATCTAATGTAACTATTAATAAAGATTTCAATTAATGTCAATATGACGATAGGTCTTTCAAACTCACAATTTTACTTTTATTTTATTTAAACATATTTTTGTTATCCTTATCTTATTATTATTATTATTATTATTATTATTATTATTATTATTTACAAATCTCTTAATTTTTAATTTTAATATAATATAATATAGTGTATTTATGAGAAGGTACTAAGTGAATTACGCATGTTCATTTTTAAAATATGCACGTTACAGATTCAAATCTCACTTGCCATCAAACATGAAAATTACGCATGGGTTAAACTCAAATTACGCATGGGTTCGTATTAGACAATAATTATAATAGATTATAATATAAGGTCTAAAGTGTAAATGTATTCATTATATAAACACCCTACATGTAGTACTTATTGAGACACAAAAATACACTAATACAATACATAGATTCTGATTACCAAGTTTATCTTGGTATCAGAGCAGGGATCCTCCCTAAACCTAATTGCCGCCAATCTCAACAATTCAGACCACAATTACAATTACCGGTCTCCATCAGATATTGTAACAATTGTTTTCTTCAAACACGAATTAATTGCAGCCTTGTTCTCTTTCCATTAGACAACACAACATTTGTTCCCTTCAATCATCGCAGCCCAGAGTCTGCAACCAGACATAGCCACTACACACCCAGAATCTGCGACCAGACATTGTAGCCCAAAATCTCAGTTCTACAATAGCGCTTCTTGCTGCCTTTTCTCTAAAAGAGAAGACAACCCATAATTCCCATAAGTTTGGGTTCATATTAACCCCAACCAATTATAGTTATTGGAGGACAATGCTTCAACCGTTTCTCATTGCAAATAACCTGTTCGGATACATAGATGGCACAATCCCTTGTCCACAACCCTTTACCCAATCGGTTTCATCCTCTGGGAAAAGACAAAGAAGCTACAATTGAAACTTCATCTCAACCGAACCCTAATCTTGCAACATGGGTCTCCAATGATGCTCATATTCGGATGTTTATTTTGTCCACCACATCCGAAGCTTCATTCCAGCACATACAGGGGACCACTTCTCGTGATCTGTGACTTTCTCTTATGCGTGCTTACGCACCACACATGTCTTCTAGAAAATATACTCTAAATACTCAACTTCCGAGAATTACAATGAAAGGTGATGAAACTTCTGCTGATTATTTGACTAGGGCCCAGACATATGCAAATCAGCTTGCTAATATTGAAGAACCGATAAAGGAAAAAGACCTGGTTATGCTTGTTGTTTCGGGTCTTCAAGAAGAGTATGCTGGTCTTAAATCTAACATTCTCGCTCGACAATTTCCCTCAGCTTTTTCTGAACTACATGATCTCCTTGCAGATCATGAATTTATGATTCGAAAATCAATTCCTGAAGTTTCTCATGTTCAAGCATTCACGACTACTACTACCAGCCAAAATGTAACAGCCCTACCGGCTACTTCTACCCCACAGGATCAATTGTAAGCTTTATAACAACTTCTCTCTCAGCATCGCCTTCAACTTCAGCCAACTAACAACCAAGCTGCTCAGTCATTCTATACCAACAAGTCCGGAAACAATCGTGGTCGTGGGCAGTATAATAGACGTAGACGAGACAACTACAATCGCCCACAAAGAGATTTCAACAACCTAAATCAAGGTGGAAGTAACTGTAATAATTTTTCGGGGGGGGGGGGGGGTCTAATCAAAACACAGTTCTTGGTACAGGTAATAGGTGTGGAATAGGTCATGTTCCATCTCATTGCCCAAACCATAATCCAGCCACTGATCGGCATCAAAGTACCGATTAAAGATAGAAGATTAAATGTTCCAAAATACCCTAGATTAGTAGTGGCAAATAGGGTGTCGAATCACGAAGAACAGTGGTCTAAGACCTCAAGCAATTTCAAAACATGGTAAAAGTTTAAATTTGAATTTGTGTTTTGATTTGAAAAATTCAAGTTAAACTAAACTTGTAAATTCAATAAAGTAAACACTGAGCACAACCAAGGATCAAGTTTGATAGCAAAATTAATAATTTGACTTTGTAAATCCGATTAGGAAGATTATATAGACATAACCTTATGAAATCATATGTGAATTGAGTATTGAAAGACCTATACTTGTGTACCTAAGCTTACAATGATTGAACGCATGAAATAACACATAAAAACCTAGCAAATGTCATAGATCTCTAACAAACACCATGAATTCATGTCCAACATAGATAAACAACTCAAATTGAACTAAATGGAATACAAACCCTAGTCATTGGTTGTGATCACAAGGGTTTTAGCCACACATGATCATGCTTGATGATGAAATGTTGCGATTTCGGTAGCAATTGGAGCAATCTTGATGTTAGAACACTTTGTGAATGAGTATCCCTTATCTCTTGATGTCTGCTAGCCTCCAATGGTGTAGAATAGTCGAAAAACCCTTAGCAAAACATGTTTATTCAGCCAAAATCTTATAAAAACCGCCCAGGGGCCATAAAATATGGCCTACCCAGTAAAATACGGCCTACCTACTATTTACTGGCCTTAAACATGAAACTGATGCAGAGGAGGCCGTAAAATACGGTCTGGGCCGTAATTTATGTCCCTGGGCCTTTGTTTCGTCCGTTTCGTTTCCAAATTTCGTCTCGTACATGCCCGACTAATTCCTGAGTGCTATATCCATCCAAAATGCATCCAATCTTCACCTGGAACCTTCAAAACTAAAATTGACAAAGTAACCTCTTTCCAAATGATATTCATTATCGAAAACACAATTTAACATGCTAAAATGTGACACATTGAAAACATACACCATCCATTTTCAGGAGGCAACCACCATCAGCTAATTATGCAGATTATTAGTCACCTAGCTCATGGCTTCCTAACATAGGATCCAGTCATCATGTTGCACAAAATCGTTCTGCTTTGAAAATTTAAGCCCTACCATGGCGATGATAACCTCCACATTGACAATGGTAAGGGGTTACCCATCTTACACATTTGTTCTACAAAAGTTTACTCACCTGATACAACTTTCACTCTTACAGATAATCTCCACGTTCCTGACATCAAACAAAACCTTCTTTCTTTTCAAAAGTTTTGTCAAGACAATCATGTTTATTTTGAATTTCACTCTACTTTTTTGTTGTGAAGGAAAAGTCTACACACACTACCCTCCTCACGGGTCCAAGTAACCGGGGGCTCTATTGTATTCGTCTACCTAACATCCAACCTCTTTCAAAAGTTGCGTTTTTATGCTATTCGTGCTTCTTCTCAGACCTGGCATCAACATATTGGACACCCACATCTCCAGCTTTTACAATCTATGTTATCTAAATACAATGTACCTTTATCAAATAAATGTTCAAGTTATAATTGTGACTCATGTTTTGTTGGAAAATAATCTTTATAAAATTTATTATCCTTTCCTTACAAAAGTTCACATATTTTGGATCTTATGTTTTGTGATGTTTGGGATCCTGCACCCGTTACTTCTAGTGATGCACATAATTATCTTTTATTATGTGTGGACCATTATTCTAGTTTTATGTGGATCTTCCCGGTAAAATTGAAATCTGGTGTTTTTCCAACCTTTAAACGTTTTCTAGCCATGGCCAAACGGCAATTTCAAACGCAACTTAAATCTGTTCAAACTGATGGGGGGAGGGGAGTTTCAGGGTCTCTCCCATTTTTTTACCTCTCTCAGTATCCTCCATAGGCTATCATGTCCACATACAAGTAAACAAAATGGTACTGTCGAACGACGCCATCGACATGTAATGGAAACCGGTCTCACTCTCCTTGCCCAATCTCATGTTCCACAACATTTTTGGCACCATTCCTTCGACACAGCAGTGTACCTTATCAATCGAATGCCATCTCGTAACACTCGTAACACTCACCTTTAGAACACACTTTTAAACACAAACCTGACTTCTCTTTTCTTTGGGATTTAGGTTGTCGGGCTATCCACATCTACACATACAACAAACACAAAATGGACTTTCGATCTACTCCTTGTAGTTTTTTAGGATATAGCACTTCTCACCACGGTTATCGATGCTTCGACCCCTTGTTTGAACGCATCTATGTTTCCCGTCACGTTCGGTTTGATGAAACATTTTTTCCCTTCCATAAACCCGAACCCGCACAACGAAAATCATCTATTTTCGAACCGTTTATCTCATTTTACCCTAATCCTGTACTCTCACACCCCAACCGATGGCGGAAACATCGAGGCGTGGCACTGAGCGAAAAAGATTGTCCAGAAGTTTCCATAACAACTATATTTACCAGATATTTAAAGCAACACGTCCCGTCCCATACCATGTCATAAATGATAATACAATTATTACAGAAAAGATCTAGTCAAATTGTTCTATTCCGACAACTCAGATTTTTATTACAAACAATTGTTTATTGTTGACCTAGGTCTTTCCTAGCCTCGATTTCACAGTAAAGAAAGCAAATAAGCATCCTAAGCACCTGTCACATACGTTAAGGTAAAAGTCAATACACAGAGTGTAAATGTGAGCATACAAGTTTGATAATAGCATATAGAGTTCGAAAGCGTTACGCATAACCAGCACGTACACAGAGTGAAATGAAGCATGTTAGTTACGACATGAACCTATCGATACCAATGACTGCGGATTGACTGCCCAAGGCAGTTCGCGATACATACTCACCACTGTGAGCCACGTAGGTAATTGTCCTTAACAACCCCCGAGTGAACGGGTGCTGAGTCCAAACTAATAGTACTATCGTTGCTAAGGCAGGTAGACATCATTCAATATGTAAACATAACAAACAAGCATTCATTTAGTCACGTATAACATGCGGTAATGGTTAGCATTTTAAATGTAATTCGTAGTGTGTTCGATGTGATTTTGTATAAGTAACATATGTAACACCCAAAAGTGCATAAAGCAAAAAGGGATCGAATATACTCACAGCGATTCATGGATTGAAGGGAGCACTAGAGAGTAGGGTTAGCCTGAACAGATCGATAGCATAATGATAAGCGACGCGTAAAATGGTGCAGAGTGCAGGTGGGTAGGACAACAGTTCGATCGGATGGTAATCCGATCAGACAGCCGATCGTGCGAGTGGTAGTCCGTTCGGATGACCGTTCGAGTGGATTGTTACTTCCTTTGGGAAGGATGTGTTTGTGTATGATGGCTTGACTTTTGAAGTTTTCGTTGTAGTATTTAGAAAACATAGAAGTATCTCTACCTCTCAGGTCGGTCGATCGGACGGTCGTTCGATCGGACGACAACCCGATTGGTTGGACACTTTAATGAGAACAAGTTCACAGCAGGTTGTAACTCGATCGGATGGTGGTTCGATCGGGTGGCATCCCTTGTGTATTGAACATGTTGAAAATTGTTTAAGCGTTTGAAGTTTCGAAACATCACATAGTCTGATGGTCGGTCGATCGTGTGGTAACTCGATCGGACGGCAATCCGTTCGGTGTTCCCAAAACTCTTGAGGGTTGATTTGAAAATTAAGGTGGGACCAAGGTGCAAGTCGTTCGGATTGGCCAGTCGTTCGGATTGGCTGTTCTATCGGACAGTAGTCCGATCGGACGGCACTCCGTCCTGGTCGTCTTACACATGGTTGTTTTGATTATTTGTCGTTTTATCGAGACGTTTTGATAACGTATTAAGCAACAGAACTTTGTCAATACTTCGTACCCCTGATAGGACAGGAAACACCCAAATCCGACCGGTTAACTGTTCGAGACGATGTTTCATGCTTAACCCGAAATCGGTAGTCTCATGGATAGAATCCAGATCTCGAGCCAACACAACCACAAGAATGAGTAGTAAGTCAGCACAAGCTCCGATTCTATCGGTTTTGAATGCATTGAGTGTAAAAGAGTTGAAAGAAAGTTGGAAAACCATCTTTCAATCCTTTTCATTGTGAATATGTTTAGATCTTATGAAAGATCTTTGTTTGTTTATGTGGAAATCGGTTAGATCTAAGTTGTTCTCGGTGGGTTGCGGTCCAAACATGAAGTTCTTCAAGAACACATGATGACGTCACCCTAGAACACCTTGAATCTTGATGATTTCACGGTTAAAAGTTAAGATTCAAAAGATAGAAAGGTGTAGGAGTGCGTGTAGATTAAGGAAGTACAAGATTTAGGTTGAGATCTTACCAGAATCGCGAGAAATCAGAGGAAAAAGCGAGCAAGAGCGCTGGTCGGACGAGAGTTGCCAAAAGTAGTAAGTATGATGGTGACATGGGGTATTTATAGGGTTACCCAAAGTGGAAAGGAGATGGTCGATCAGATGGCAGCCCGGTCGAACAGTTGTCCGATCGAGCTGCCGCTCGATCGAACGGCTGGTCGATCGGCCAGTCACCTGATCGATTAGTCGCTTGGTTCGAGCGTTCGGTGCGACGAGTTTTGCCGTTTCGATTGCGATTGCGAGCGTTTCGATGCGTTAGAGTTTCCTAGTCAAATTACTTTTAATCCCAACTACTATATCAACATACAATCGTCCTTATTTCGTATTCGTTTAGCGTTGGCGATTCGATTGCGATTGCATTTCGATTGATTACCACATATAACATAATTAAACATGCACAAGTAACACATAAGGCACACACACACGTATAACAATAGCCAAAAAGCATAATTCGAGTTGCGAGTGCGATTGCGATAAAGCGATCAAACATGCGAAAAACAGCGATTACTATACGATTATTAATAGATACTCCACATAATACCACTAAAGAAAAAATAAAATAGACTAATTGCAAGTCAAAGAAGTCAAAACAGGAATTGAGCAAGGAGAGACAGATCGCAATTAGCAATCTTTTCTTCCTTTGACTTCAATCTTAACTTTGACTTTGACTTTCGAAACACGGGGTGTTACAGCCTCCCCTAGTTGAGGTAATTTCGTCCCGAAATTAGGCCGAAGCAGTAACAAACAACTGTGGGTACTTTGCCTTCATGTCGCTTTCGAGTTCCCAAGTGAACTCTGCGCCTCGTTTGCCTTCCCATCGGACTTTCACAATAGGAATGCGCGAGCGTCGGAGCTGCTTGGTTTGGCGGTCCATGATTTCGACAGGCTTCTCCACGAAGTGTAGTGTTTCGTTTACTTGGAGGTCATCGAGAGGTACAATTAAATCATGCTCAGCCAGGCACTTTCGGAGGTTTGACACGTGGAAAGTCGGGTGGACATTACTAAGTTCCTCCGGTAGTTCGAGTCTGTAGGCGACTTTTCCGATCCTTTCCAGAATCTTAAAAGGTCCAACATATCGGGGCGCCAACGTCAAATTCAAGGTGATACCTTTAGGAGTACGTAGTCGCCAACGTCAAATTCAAGGGGCTTGCGTCGTCTATTGGCGTAACTTTTCTGTCGACTTCGAGCTTTCAGCAAGTTGTCTCTTATTTGGAGGACTTTGTCGGTCGTTTCTTGCAATAGCTCCGGACCGGTTAATTGCGAGTGACTGATCTCGTGCCACACAATAGGCGATCGACATTTTCTTCCGTATAAAGCCTCGAATGGTGCCATTTGAATGTTGGAATGATAACTTTTGTTGTACGAGAATTGGACTAACGGCAGGTATGCATCCCAACTACCACCGAAATCTATGACACACGAACGGAGCATGTCTTCAAGAGTATGGATCGTTCTCTCAGTCTGACCGTCGGTTTGAGGGTGGAATGCGGTACTTAGGTTAAGTGTAGTACCGAGAGCTGCTTGAAACGTTTCCCACAGCCGCGAGGTAAACCGAGCGTCACGGTCAGAGATGATGTCACGAGGCGTCCCATGTCGACAAATGATCTCATTGGTGTAGATTCGGGCTAATCGTTCTACCTTGTAGTCTTCCCGTATTGGCAAAAAGTGGGTTGATTTGGTCAAACGGTCAACAACAACCCAGATGCTGTCATGACCTATTGGCGTACGTGGGAGCTTTGTTATGAAATCCATAGCTATAATATCCCACTTCCACATAGGGATTGGGGGTTGTTCGAGTAAGCCAGAGGGTCTTTGGTGTTCAGCCTTGACCTTTGAGCAAGTCAGGCACTTCCCAACGTAGAGAGCAATATCCCTTTTCATGCCCGGCCACCAGTACTTGTAGCGGAGGTCCTGGTACATTTTGTCGGCACCAGGATGAATGGAATATCTGGATTTGTGGGCTTCGTCCGTCAATATCTGTCCCAAATTGGTCCGTTTAGGGATCCAAATTTGGTCCAGGAAGTGGAATATCCCATTCAACTTATTCACAAGCTGAGCTCCATCGTGGTAGATTCTTTCCTTCTTCAAGGTGCGTTCATTAAAACAGGCATGCTGGGCTTCACGGATGAGGGTTTCGAGATCGCATTGGGCTCCGGTATCACGAATGCTAAACAGATAACTCCGTCTGCTGAGAGCGTCGGCAACGACATTTGCTTTGCCAGGGTGATAACGAATCTCACAGTCATAATCATTGAGAAGTTCTACCCATCGGTGTTGACGCATATTAAGTTCCTTCTGATCAAAGATATGTTGTAGGCTCCTATGATCGGTGAGGATCGTACACTTGGTACCATACAGGTAGTGTCGCCAAATCTTTAACGCAAAAACAACCGCGCCTAGCTCGAGATCATGGGTTGTATAGTTCTTCTCGTGGATTTTGAGCTGACGAGATGCGTAAGCTATAACCTTGTCCCGCTGCATAAGGACACAACCAAGACCAAGGTTTGAAGCATCACAATAGACAATGAATTCGTCGTTTACGTCGGGTAGAGTGAGAACAGGAGCATTGCAATGCATGTGCTTGAGGGTTTGGAAGGCAGACTCTTGTTCAGTTCCCCAAACAAAAGGCTTATCTTTATGCGTAAGAGCGGTAAGCGGCACAGCGATCTTTGAGAATCCTTCGATAAAACATCGATAATAGCCCGCCAAACCGAGGAAAGAACGGACTTCAGAAGGGTTCTTGGGTGTAATCAATGTTATAGAAGGCGCTAGGCGTTAGTCGGGCGGTGAGGTACAGCCTAGGGATTAATCAGGATTAATCGGGATTAATCGGAATGGGATTTTTATATGTATTTTTTCAAAATTATATATATACCCAATAATATAAAAATAATACTTCAAAATTCACATAAATACTTCAAGTTTCAGATAGTATGGTTCGATTTTGACCAATTTTGACCGCCTAGGACCGATTTTGACCGACTAATATTGTCCGATTAATCCGATTTTTTACCGCCTAGGACCGATTTTGACCGCCTAGGACCGATTTTGACCGATTTTTGACCATGACCAATTAATTGACCGCCTAGCTCAAAATTAGGCAGTAGATGACCGCCTAGCGCCTAGGCGCCGATTAATCTGCCGCCTAGGCCGATTTCTGCAACCATGGGTGTAATCCAACTCTTGACTGCTTCAATTTTCGCGGGATCGACGTGAATACCTTGAATATTGACAATGTGTCCCAGAAACTGAACCTCCTCCAGCCAAAATTCACACTTGGAGAACTTGGCATAGAGTCGATTCCCCTGGAGTAACTCGAGAACCAAACGTAGATGTTGCGCGTGTACGGCCTTCGATTTGGAATAGATCAAGACATCGTCGATGAACACGATGACAAAGCGGTCGAGATATGGTTTACACACGCGATTCATTAGATCCATGAAAACCGCGGGTGCGTTGGTTAAACCAAAAGGCATAACAACGAACTCATAGTGGCCATAACGAGTGCGAAAAGCGGTTTTGGGTATATCCTCCTCTTGGATGCGTAGCTGGTGATAGCCTGAGCGTAGGTCGATCTTCGAGAAACACGTAGCACCTTGTATCTGATCAAACAAATCGTCAATGCGAGGCAGGGGGTAGCGGTTCTTGATAGTCAACTTATTCAATTCCCGATAGTCGATGCACATCCGGAACGACCCATCCTTCTTTTTGACGAAGAGGACTGGCGCGCCCCAAGGAGAGGTGCTCGGGCGAATGAAGCCCTTCTCAAGTAATTCCTGGAGCTAATTCGAGAGTTCACGCATTTTGGACGGTGCGAGTCGGTAAGGAGCTTTGGCAACAGGGTTGGCTCCAGGAATGAGGTCGATACGAAAGTCGATATCACGACTTGGCGGTAGGCCGGGAAGATCGTCAGGGAACACATTAGGAAATTCACGAACCACAGGAACGTCTTTCACTTCTGTCTTTCCTTTTTTTTCTTTCTCCGCTACTACAATGTTAGCCAAGAAAGCTCTGTATTCCTTGCGGAGATACTTGCTAGCTTGGACACATGACACGAGCTTGAGACCTTTCGAAGCAGTTTCACCATAGACACACAATAAATCGCCATTCGCGAGCGAGAATCGAATCATCTTATCGAAGCACACAACTTCAGCATGGTTTTCACGAAGAAAGTCCATTCCTACTATGACGTCAAAACTTCCGAGTTGCATCGGAATAAGGTCGATTGGGAAGATGTGATTGTTGAGCTCAAGAGTACAATCACGAAGAACAGAAGTAACGGCGACAGTTCTTCTGGTAGCGACTTCAACATCGAATGTCGAGGAGAGTTGGGAGCGCTTACGACTAAGGAGCTTCTCGAATTCAAACGACACAAAGCAATTATCGGCTCCAGTATCAAACAAACATGAAGCATAAATACCATTCACAAGGAACGTACCATTGACCACGTTGTTGTCAGCCTGGGCTTGGCGCACATTGATGTTGAAAGTTCTGGCGCGTGCGGCTTGTTGCTGCTGCTGAGGCTGTTGCTGCTGTTGAGGCTACTGCTGCTGGGGCTCTTGTTTCACAACCCTGTTCGGGCACATGTTCGCAAAGTGGTTAGGATCACCACATGCGAAGCAGACTCGAGCGTTGACCGCGGGTGCCTGAGCCGCTTATTGGCCTTGTGGGGCTGGGAGCAGAGCTTGATGAGCAGTGGCTTGAGCTGGTGCTTGACGACGACCAGTACGGCAGTTAGCAGTGAAGTGGCCGTACATATTTCAGTGAGCGCAAAAACGGCAAGCTAGACCCACCGGGTGATGATAAGTGCATGTTGGGCAGGCAGGGTGGGGGTCTGTGTATGCGCGCTTTGCAGGCGGTGCATAGATTGCTGGAGCTGAGCGGTGCTGAGACTGCTGCTGAGCTGGTACGGCTTGAAGTGGAGCAGCATTGGTAGTGGCAGGACAGTTCTTGTTGTTGGAGCTGCTGTTGTTGTTCTTTTTCTTGCGGCGTGAGGACTTTGACGACTGAGCGGGGGCGGTTTCGGCGGTTGGTGCGGTGGTGACTTGGTGCAGGTTCTTCGAAGTTTTATCCCAAAAACCAGCTTTTACTCGCTTGTCGTTGATTTCGGCGGCAAGCAAGTATGTTTCTTCGATCGTTGCTGGCTTTGCGGCATGCACAAAATCTGCAACACAGTCGGGTAGGGCTCGAATGTACTTCTTGATCGTCATTTCGGGCGTTTTCACTTGATCAGGACAGATGATGCTGAGCTGCTTAAAGCGAGCAGTCAGGGCAGCGTTGTCACCTTCTTTCTGCTTAATGTGCCAGAATTCGTCCTCCAGCTTTTGGCGTTCATGGGGAGGGCATAATTTATCCATCATAACGGCCTTCAGCTCTTCCCACGTCAGCTCGTAGGCTGCATCATTACCGCGTTTGTTTCTCTCGGCCGTCCACCAGTCTAATGCGCGGGACTGGAAGACGCCGGTAGCGTTTAGAGTGCGGAGATTTTCCGGACATCCACTCTGGCGCAGAGTGACTTCGATGGAATCAAAACATTGAAACATAGCCGTAGGGCCATCTCCTCCAGCGAATTCCTTTGGACCGCAAGCCTTGAACTGCTTGAAGCTGAAAGCAGTCTTGGGAGCAACTTTAGGAGCTTCGGTTCTGGACTCTTCAGATGACTTGCTAACATTCTCATAAATCTCACACACGATCTGAGGCACAACCTTTGCTACTTGTTTAGCAAGGATGGCAGCAAGGCGTTTGTCTCTCTGTTCCTGGCGAGAAAGTCTTGGGTGACGGGGTCCAGATGATGGTCCAGTTGACATTGTCTGCAACAGACATCGTCATAGGTCTCAGACGCGTCATAATCGAATCTCACCTCACACGCCTAATACTACTAAAGCTCAGTAACACAGTCACGTAATCATATATGAACATAACCATAGATTCACATAAACATAGAATCACATAAGCACGTAGAGCACAGAGACACATAAGCATATAAGCACGTAATTCACTTTAGAGGCAGTCAGAATACATAAGCCTATCATTCAAAGCGCGCGTTTGAGAGTAGCGATCGTAAGAAGCATAGCGAGTAGTATAGCATAAGCGAATAACATAGCATAAGGTCGTCCATAATTTAGCGATTGTCAGCGTTTTGAGGTAGAAGTGCAGTGCGAGTCGTGTGTGTCGATCAAAGCGTTAGTGAAAATCGAGTAAATCTCAAAAATTAAAAAACATAGGCAGGTAAATACACCTACAAACACATAAAATCTACGAACTATCAGAGTCAGCAGTTGCGGGTTTAGAATCGAAACACATAAAAATCGAGAAATAGATCGTCTGCGTCTATTAAACATTGACTATCCAAGGTGGTTCGACTATCTTCAAGGACTTGTTGCCCACACTTTGACCTTCAGGACCGTGCTTCTGCCTCGATTCTTGGGTGTTCAGCACACGTCCCTTTAGTCATATCGTGACTTCAAGTCGTTGGAGTCCGTCGAGACCTTGGTGAGAGTTTTGTAAACCAAGAAAAGGCAGGAACAAGTTGTTAAGGTTAGGGTTTCACCCCTAGCTTAACAACTTCGTTCCTGTTTTGATAAAATAATAAGAGAGAATTATGCGTCAAAGTATGGATTTCACTCCTATTCCAACGCAATTTCTCGTGTTTATAGATAAAAATTGTAGGTTGGTCAAGCAATTTAGTCGAGAGTTTGCGGTTTTCACACCTAATCTCGACTTAATCGCTCATTCATAATTGAAAATTCGAGTGCAGTGATAGAGTAGCGTAGGCGAGAATGGCGAGAAATAGCAAGTACGCTCACACATAATCCCTACTGGACATGCACGAGTCGGTCTGTTGGTTCTAAACTATAGACTAGGTCTATAAGACATCGACCCGGACTAGGTCGAGTCTTTCCTAATTCCCTATAGTTATGGCTCTGATACCAATCTGTCACACCCCAACCGATGGCGGAAACATCGGGGCGTGGCACTGAGCGAAACAGATTGTCCAGAAGTTTCCATAACAACTATATTTACCAGATATTTAAAGCAACACGTCCCATACCATGTCATAAATGATAATACAATTATTACAGAAAAGATCTAGTCAAATTGTTCTGTCCCGACAACTCAGATTTTTATTACAAACAATTGTTTATTGTTGACCTAGGTCTTTCCTAGCCTCGATTTCACAGCAAAGAAAGCAAATAAGCATCTTAAGCACCTGTCACATACGTTAAGGTAAAAGTCAATACACAGAGTGTAAAGGTGAGTATACAAGTTTGATAATAGCATATAGAGTTCGAAAGCGTTACGCATAACCAGCACGTACACATAGTGAAATGAGGCATGTTAGTTATCGACATGAACCTATCGATACCAATGACTGCGGATTGACTGCCCAAGGCAGTTCGCGATACATACTCACCACTGTGAGCCATGTAGGTAATTGTCCTTAACAACCCCCGAGTGAACAGGTGTTGAGTCCAAACTAATAGTACTATCGTTGCTAAGGCAGGTAGACAGCATTCCATGTGTAAACATAACAAACAAGCATTCATTTAGTCACGTATAACATGCGGTAATTGTGACAACCCTCACAAATCCAGGTATCCGTACAAATTAATTAATATTTAATTAGTGCTTAATTACTGTGCTTGATTACAACTGTGATTAAACTGCTTACTGATTTCTGTTACATACATACTCATGCATCACACTTTATACTGTCACTCTCTTATTTACACACAAACTTTAGTGACAAGCATGATGCACAAAGCACAGTTAGCACAGTGAGCGGATAACCCAGAAACATGCTGACAATGCCAGCACCTAGACAGACAATATATTGAGGCCAGTATGAGCCGGGAATAAAGAACTACACTAGTAGTGAGTGTAGGGAGGTGAGGATCATTAAACTGCGTCACTAGGTGGTAGTTATAGTACCCGGAAGTGCCTAAAACATACTTAAAATGCAGAATTTTGCACTAGTTAACCAAAATCCAGCATTTAACAATGCTAGTAAAGTGTAAAAACTTGGTAAAATAGTCCTAGACACTTTCCTTAGTGTTGGTAATTTAATGTGTCACTAAAAACAATATAAAAGACACTTTAAATACTTATTTAACACTTTAACGGATCAACATCCAACCGAACAACCGGACTTTACCCGGAATATAAAATTTTTACCAAAGACATAGTTTTTACTTTTCCGAGCTAGTTAGGGTCCCCGAACACCCTAACACCCTTTATATTACATAACACATAATAATATACTAACTATACAATTCTAAACCAACTAGATAAGTAACCATCACCTTGCATCCCAACCCTATACCCCCCCCCCCTTCGAACTCGGTTACAAGGGTGGAGGCCCACCCTTGATTATGTTGATTAATTTATTTGATATGCATGTACTCAAGGTGACATTAGACCTAATGGACAAAAGCTTGATGAAAGATCTTTATTTAAACCACTAAATAACCACCTTCTCTCATCACAACTCAACTTCAAACAACTCTTGCTCTCTCCTTTCCCTTGTGTTCGGCCGAGAACACTAGCACCACCACCATCCACTTTCAAGTTTCCTTCAAGCAAACTTCATACTCCCAAGGGTGTTGGAGGTTTAACAAACAAGCTCGGTGCTTTCGAAAGTGCAAGAACCTCTCTAGATTTCTTTTATCCACCACATTTACACCTTGTTTCTTCCCTAGCCTTGTGCTAGTAGTAAGTGCTTCTAATCATCATCTTGATCTTGTTTATGGTGGTTAATAGTTGATTTAATGGTTAAAAATTAAGAAACACTAAAAAAACTTACATTAAAGTCTTGAACATAAGATGAATAAGGTGGATAAAGAGAAAATATGTGTGTAAATCATGTAAATCTTGTATAGTTGTGATTATTTGATGTTGTTTGTTACTAAAAGTAGGATGGATCATCATCTAGACATACTAGATCATGTTCAAGAACATGAACTAGTAGGATGTTAGTGTTAGAAATATGAAAGATGATGAAACCATCCGCCATGAACTTGAGACTTGAATAAACATAATTTTTCTTGTAAAATGAAGTTGTAAACTTGTGGATCTAAAGATCTACAAGTTGTTTTTCGGAAGAACCAAGCGGAAGATACTAGCTTTATTAAAACCCGGATATTTTATGAACTAGAAGCATTTTTGGTAGATAAACGAGTGTGTAAACACTTGTGTAACAAGAAAGTATTTTTGTAAATTATGACAAGAAGTTGTGAAACTTCAAGTTCTTTAAAAACAAAGTTTTCAAGAAACTAAACTTATTTTTAAAGATAACAAGACCTACTAAGCTTGATGGTAACTTACTACATATTTTTACACACTTTCAAGTTCATGAGTTATGATTTAGGCTTATTTTTGTCAAGTTGATAATTAAAGATTTTATATTGTTGATGGATGATTGTTGAGTAAATTTTGAAAAGAAAATGATACGCTAGTAAGCGTGGACACCTCCATTTACAAAGGAAACTCTGGCGAATTTTTTCTAGAATTTTAACACTTAGAAATATTTTTTCTAAAACAAATGTTTACAAATGTATTTTTAACTTGGTTTTCAAAATAAACTTGCCATGATTTTTATTTCAAAAATTACCAAGTACCGGAGGTGGATTTTCGTAAATAAAACTTGATAAATATATATTTTGTAATAAAACGCTTGTGTGATTATGTGATTATTTTGTGAACTAGATATATTATTTTTAGGATAAAAATAATATAACTTGAAAATACTGTGAAATTACGACTCCAAAATAATACCAACGCTCTCACAAATAAATATTTAAGTTACACCGATATTGTTATTACAACGTGAATTTTAAAATGTAACTTATGTACATTTCGGAAAATACTCTCATATGTATATTTTGATAAAGTATTATTTTGGAATTGTATGAGGTAAAATATAATATTTTTGGGAAAAATATGTATATTTTGGAGTTAGAATATTTTAGACAAGTGATTAGAATATATTTTTCAAGTAAGACTTAAAATATATATTAATCTGAATTATAACGCATACATGTATAAAACCCCCATCCTTGGGAAGGAACACACTTATAAAATAAATAAGAAGTGTGAATACGAAATAGTTGTCTAACTATTTCCCCAAAAACGTTAAACCTTAAGCCAAGGCACGACCCATCAGTCTAATTGGCATTAGTACGTGTAGGTCGTCACGCATCAGATAGAGTTGGAGATTGACGTTTCTGGATACGCACTTCTGTGAGTTCATGTCCCCCTTTTCTCTTAACTGTGACACCTGTGTCACTTCGACCATCAAACAAATACCAAACCAATGAAATATTGTATTTCATACTTTGGACTTGTATAAATATGTGTATCTTTTGCACATATCAACTCTTGTTCGATTTCAAGCTCTAAATCGCTTTCTGGAAGGTTATGCGCGCACTTATGCGTAAATATAACCAGTTTAATGCAAAAAACACTCCGGAATAGTGAAATAGGCTTAACATACCTTAAATAACCTTTACATAACTTAGAAATAAGTTTTGAAGGCTTTGGTATGGCAAAATCAGGTTAATTCGCTTACAGGGACTAAATTCGACAAACTGCGCAAGTATGCCAATTTGAACTGTAACAGACATTCCGGAATATGACCATAAGTTAAACATACCATAAATATCCTTTGCATAGCTTAGAAATAGGCTTTGAGGTGTTCGGTATGCTAAAATAAACTTTTGGGTCATTCAGGGACTAAAAGTGTCAAAAAGTGCACAAGTTTGCATTTTCGCGCATAACTTACGTTCTGAATACATCCGGACATCCAAAAATTTATGTAAGCACTAAAATATTTTATTTTAGTGTTTGGCATAAGAAAAATCCATTCGACACGCAATTTGGATCGTTTTTCGCGCTTATGCGCATTCCGTAGTAATTAACCGAACAACGCAATCGTACGGCCAAACGAACTGACATCCGGCATATTTTTGAGCATGTTTCATGTTCCCTATACTTTAACATCCTTATAAATCTTAAAAATGGGTTTGACGGGTGTTAGAAGTGCCAAAACACGACGTTACGTGCACAGGGGCCTGTTCTGCCAATTTTCAAATTCTGGTCTGCAGGTCATTGCGCACCTCGACACTCTGAGTGTTGCGGTGCGCAAGCAGGGGTCAGATATGCAGAAACTTGTTTAATCTGCTGTTAACAGCCTTTAACCCCTCCAAAGGCCAAGGCCAAGTGTCAAACTCTTGTGGTGGGAGCAATATGAGTTACTACAACATTCCGACAAGTGTACGGCTTAGATCGTGCCCCCTTTTCCAAGAAACAATCCTAACGGTGAACCGAAAACTATAAATACCCACCTCCACCCTTCACTTTTCCTCACAAGAATCTGATCTAATGTGTTCTAAGTTGAAACCTTTGTTTCATACCTGAGCTATTTTGATCTAGATTAGCATTCGGGGACCCTTTGTAAGTGTTCCTTCGTTCTTTTATTGTTTTTCGAGTCCGAAAGTCAAACTTTGTTTGACTTTCTGCGTTGACCAGTTTATGGTCAATGCGAAGTTCATTTGAACTTCGCAACGTGATTGTAATCACGATGGTTATAGTCCTTTGTGACTATGCCTACTGATTACCACGTTGTCTAGGGTCGTAAGGGTAAGCGATCTAATAAATCGCTTATACCTTCGAACCCGACCCGTTTGGTCGATCTTTAGGATCCGACCAAATACATTAGGTGACCATAGTATATAGGGAATAACCTTCCGAGGTTATACCTTATGGTCGCTTCGTTTAAGTAGTTATATGATAGGTAGTTTATATGCCTTAGGTAAATTACCAAAATACCCTTTTCATGTATAATTGGTAATTAAGCATATGTAACATAACTTTTAACATCTAAACTGATTTGGCAACAATATTAGACATGGTAAGGGATATTATACTTATCGTAGGACTAGTTGGGCGCTCCGAACGCGTTTTACGCGAACGACGCGTTAAAGTAGCACAAGCTACCTAAACGGGTCGTAACTGGTCATGAGCACTTAGGTTAGGTTTCATTTAGAATGTAGGCTTTGTTGAACCATACTACATGAGTTTTCATACTCATTTGGTTTACAAACCCTCATTATATCCGATCCTCCGATTTAGGTCCGGTTATTAACATAGTTACCTATACTAGGTGCCGTTTGATATCCGTGATCTCTAGCATTGCTTGGTGGTTATCTTAGGACTTCTGAGCAATCTCAAGTGAGTACATAGACCCCTCTTTTACTGTTTTCCAAACATTTTGGGGTGGAACACATGTGCCTACTTGTTACTTTCATGCTTTCACATCATATACCTACTATGTTCATTAGTACATTTATAGTACATGATTTCATTACATTTTATGCTATGTATGCCCATTGTGTGCGTACTTAGTACATTGCCTTACATTATATGCTATGTATGCCCATTGTGTGCATTTTTAGTATATTGCCTTACATTACATGCTATGTATGCCCATTGTGTGCGTACTTAGTACATTGCCTTACATTATATGCTATGTATGACCATTGTGTGCGTACTTAGTACATTGCCTTACATTACATGCTATGTATGCCCATTGTGTGCGTACTTAGTACATTGTTATACATTACACTTTATGCTATGTATGTCTTTTGTTGCATACTTAGTACATTTGTTATTTATCACATGCTTACATTTTAGATACACATTACATGATTTACATTAGACATGAACATTTTACTTTGGTAGTTTGGTTTGAGTAAGTGATTAAGTAAGGAGGCGTGTGTAATATGATACAAGCATGGTGGATACGCCGCTGGTACTTCCTATATATAAGTGTTTGTATGGTATTACATATCGTAGCATTATTTGAATCATTTCAGTTTGAGACATATAACATTTTATACAAATAACATACTTTTCACAAGACATTGATTTACAAACAAACTTATCTTATACAAACTCATCTTACATGGTTATTCATTTAACCATACATTATTCTCTTATTTATACATATCATCTGATCTTATCGTTTTTCAAATGATTTACAAGACAAAGCAAATTACAAGGTTCATGACTAAACTTTATTAAACAACTCTTTCTAAACTTACAAGTCATGAATCCTATTTTCACAAAACCTATGTAGCTCACAGGCATTTTTATGCTGACGTACCTATTTTCACATGTGTTTTCAGGAGATGATGCATAGGACTTATCAAGACATACTTAGGCGGACCTGTGCTTTAGTGACTTAAAACGAGACAAGAACTAGTTAATTTATGTTATGTACTCTTTGTTTCTTGTTAAAACAATGTAACTCTCTTATTTGATTAATAAAACGAAACTTTATTATCCATGGTTGTGAAACAAATGATTCTGTTACAACACTCCCCGACGTTTTCCGCCACGTTTGGTTGTCCTACGTGGTTGGGGTGTGACAGAAAAGTTGGTATCAGAGACAATGGTTATAGGGAATTAGGTTATTAGTAATACTTTGACCTAGTCTATAACCTTCTTAGGACCCTAACGCGAGTTTACTTGCGTTTAGTCATAAAACAATACTGTCACCTATCCTTAGGCGACAATCACAACGAGAACATTAATTCCGAATCCGCTTTGAAAATTAATCATCTGTTTTTGGATGATTGATTACTAGGTTTTGAACCCTCAGTTGTAAGGTTTTGAACCCTCTGTTACAAGGTTTTGAACCCCTTTGAGTTTTCAAAATCTCGTCAAAGTTTTTGGTCCTAAATAATGTGACACGTGCAAACTGGAAGAGTGAATGCCTGTACCCTGAGTTTTCTGTCTAAGGCTAGAGTGTTCGTACAAATCCACATAATCGGACCAGTCACTCTTACCTGGGAACTCTTGGGGTGAGTGTCTACTTATAGGCGAGCATGTCTTCGCGATACATTATGAGGATCTATTTGCTTTGATTCAGCCTTTTTGTGTCGTTTGTTTGCTTCGTGGTTCAAACAAATGACCATCACCCATGATTTTGGTCGGTAATTGTAACATCCTATTCTTACCCAATGCCATTTCATTTGTTTTCTCCCTTGTTTCCCTTTTTTTTAGAATGCCTCCTCGACGCGAAAATCCGGTATCTATTGAAGAGCTGGCAGCTGTCATTACACAGCAAATGACTGCTGCAATCCCGAACATCGTTGCTCAATGTCACCAAGCTCTCAACAACAATAATGCCCCCTGCAATTTCAAGACGTTCAACTCGGCTAAGCCATCAAAGTTTTCTGGGTCTCAAGGAGCGACTGCACTTCTGCAATGGTTCGAGAGTTTAGAGAGCACCTCCAGACATGTTCAATGTCCATATGAGCGAAAGGTAGATTTCGCATCTAGTGTCTTTGAGAAACGAGCTTTGACATGGTGGAACGGTGTGATGAGAGATAGGGGTGCCGAAGTGGCACTGGCTCAAACGTGGGAAGAACTTCGAGCACTGATGATGAAGGAATTCTGTCCTCGTCACGAGATCAGAGCCTTGGAAAGGGAATTCGACGATCTTAAGCAAGACAGCGGTGAACATCGAGCACACACTGATCGATATGAGGAGCTGAGCCTGTTGTGTCCTACCATGGTTACGCCTTTGGATAAGGCGATCAAAAAATACATTGATGGTCTCCCTGACTCAGTTCAGGACATTGTTACTGGTAGTAACCCCACTACGGTTAGGCAGGCCATTGAGCTATCTGCAACCTTGACTGAATCTCAGATCAGGAAACGTAAGCTTTTCCGAAACGGTGACAAGAAACCGGTCGAGGAATCGAAACCAATCGAGGAATCAAAGACCATGGATGAACAGACTGGATCCCCTAAGCGGTCAAAGAATCGAGAGGCTTCTCAGAACTTCGCCATGGTTACTCACAATGATCAAGTCGTCCCCAACCAACCAGCTCAACCCCCTGCTAGGAAGCCATACAATGGAACTTCACCCTTGTGCAACCAATGTAACATTCATCATCATGCTAATGTGAAGTGCCGTGAATGCCAAATTTGTGGACGTAAAGGTCATACGGCAAAAGTTTGCATAGCAGCAGTTGCACCAAATCAAGCTGACAACAATCCTGCTCAAGCTCGTTTTCCACCAGGTTCTTGCTAAAATTGTGGTGAGATGGGTCATTTCCGAAGAAATTGCCAAAAGCTTGCTAATGCTAATCCAGCACAGGGATGAGCATCTGACCGACTAGAAGACAACACCCTTTAGAAAAAAATTACGTCTTATGTATTATTTTCTTTTGTTGTCAAGGTCCATGAAACAGTTGTTATCATTGTTTATAAATAAATCTTTTATTTACATTGCAATGTATTTATGAGGTTGTATGTATAAAGAACATATCCCTTACAATACCGACAATCAAGAAATCGTATTCCTTGAAAAGCAAACTACCCCCCAAGATTTTTCTATTTTATGATCTCTTGCGTTGTCCACAAAATTCCTAAGTACCCGTTTCTCCCAAGGAAACGAAGTACAAGGCGCAAGTTACAACACTGGACGAATACCCAAAGTACCTCTATAAATCCTTAATAGGGTACCTAAGGGTATTTCTGTAAATCCAAAAATTGTGGTGTTCCTTAATTCGAATATTACGTTTCTTTGAAAACAAAATTGAATTTTTGGGAGATCTTTCTATCTTTTCAGATAGATCCCAGAGGACATTGAAGTCCATCGACTGGTTTCCTGGTGTACCTTGAATATCCATATTCAATCAATAGCAAGTTAATAACAAATTAATAACCAAGTTGAACAACTATGTGATTATGTGCTTATGTGTTCCCTTTTATGTTTTGTGTGATCCAAAGTTTTGTTATCCAAATCCCCGTAGAATCTTCCATATCTTCATATAAGGGATTCATGGTAGGATATCCAAAGGTACTATATTAAATATTTAATGATCTTTTACGTAATGGTAAAGACCCTTGGATTATATTGTACTATTCCATAATTAGACCCCTTGAGTGGTCTAGTTAAACAGATTGATCCAAAAATCTGGTTAGGAATATCATGTGATAAAATAGCTGAAGGGACTCCTTGGTGGCCTAACTAAGAAGATACTCTGTCGATCTAATTAAAAGGACCCTATGGTAGTGTAGTCACCCTCATCACAAGTTTGATATCCTTCCCCAAAACATTACAAAACAAACTGTGCGGACTGTGCAAGGAATTACGTAATTATGGATGCATACATAATTATGGAATTTAGTGCACAGAAACCACAGCAAGTTTTGTCGTGTATCTAGAGTTAACCCTATTCATTTTTGTTTCTGAAGAAATTGTGGAAAATGACTCGTTCTATTCATTTTCGTTTCTGAAGAAATTGTGAAAAAATGACTCGTTCCGTTCATTTTTGTTTCTGAAGAGATAGTGGAAAATGACTCGTTCCGTTCATTTTCGTTTCTGAAGAAATGGTGAAAAATGACTCATTCCGTTCATTTTTGTTTCTGAAGAAATTGTGGAAAAGGACTTGTTCCGTTCATTTTCGTTTCTGAAGAAATTGTGAAAAATGACTTATTTCGTTCATTTTTGTTTCTGAAGAAATGGTGGAAAATGACTCATTCCGTTCATTTTTGTTTCTGAAGAAATGGTGGAAAATGACTCGTTTCGTTCATTTTCGTTTCTGAAGAAATTGTGAAAAATGACTCGTTCCGTTCATTTTTGTTTCTGAAGAAATTGTGGAAAATGACTCGTTCCGTTCATTTTCGTTTCTGAAGAAATTGTGAAAAATGACTCATTTCGTTCATTTTTGTTTCTGAAGAAATGGTGGAAAATGACTCGTTCCGTTCATTTTCATTTCAGAAGAAATTGTGAAAAATGACTCGTTCCGTTCATTTTTGTTTCGGAAGAAATTGTGGGAAAATGACTCGTTCCGTTCATTTTCATTTCTAAAGAATGCCTGTTGAAAATAACTCCGTTCATTTTTCATTTCTGAAAAATGTCCGTTAAAGAGAAATAACAGGATTATGCCTTGCTTATCTTTGATGGTTATTTAACACAAAGTCACAAATACACTCCTACGAATAAATTTCGGGACGAAATTTCCTAAAGAAGGGGAGACTGTGACACTTGTGTCACTGCGACCATCAAACAAATACCAAACCAATGAAATATTGTATTTCATACTTTGGACTTGTATAAATATGTGTATCTTTTGCACATATCAACTCTTGTTCGATTTCAAGCTCTAAATCGCTTTCTGGAAGGTTATACGCGCACTGATGCGTAAATATAACCAGTTTAATGCAACAAACACTCCAGAATAGTGAAATAGGCTTAAAATACCTTAAATAACCTTTACATAACTTAGAAATAAGTTTTGAAGGCTTTGGTATGGCAAAATCAGGTTAATTCGCTTACAGGGACTAAATTCGACAAACTGCGCAAGTATGCCAATTTGAACTGTAACAGACATTCCGTAACATGACCATAAGTTAAACATACCATAAATATCCTTTACATAGCTTAGAAATAGGCTTTGAGGTGTTCGGTATGCTAAAATAAACTTTTGGGTCACTCAGGGACTAAAAGTGTCAAAAAGTGCACAAGTTTGCATTTTCGCGCATAACTTACGTTCTGAATACATCTGGACATCCAAAAATTTATGTAAGCACTAAAATATTTTATTTTAGTGTTTGGCATAAGAAAAATCCATTCGTCACGCAATTTGGATCTTTTTTCGCGCTTATGCGCATTCCGTCGTAATTAACCGAACAACGCAATAGTACGGCCAAACTAACTGACATCCGGCATATTTTTGAGCATGTTTCATGTTCCCTATACTTTAACATCCTTATAAAGCTTAAAAATGGGTTTGACGGGTGTTAAAAGTGCCAAAACACGACGTTACGTGCACAGGGGCCTGTTCTGCCAATTTTCAAATTCTGGTCTGCAGGTCCTTGCGCACCTCAACACTCTGAGTGTTGCGGTGCGCAAGCAGGGGTCAGATATGCAAAAACTTATTTAATCTGCTGTTAACAGCCTTTAACCCTTCCAAAGGCCAATGCCAAGTGTCAAACTCTTGTGGTGGGAGCAATATGAGTTACCACAACATTCCGACAAGTGTACGGCTTAGATCGTGCCCCCTTTTCCAAGAAACGATCCTAACGGTGAACCGAAAACTATAAATACCCACCTCCACCCTTCACTTTTCCTCACAAGAATCTGATCTAATGTGCTCTAAGTTGAAACCTTTGTTTCATACCTGAGCTATTTTGATCTAGATTAGCATTCGGGGACCCTTTGTAAGTGTTCCTTCGTTCTTTAATTGTTTTTCGAGTCCGAAAGTCAAACTTTGTTTGACTTTTACGTTGACCAGTTTATGGTCAATGCGAAGTTCGCTTGAACTTCGCAACGTGATTGTAATCACGATGGTTATAGTCCTTTGTGACTATGCCTACTGATTACCACGTTGTCTAGGGTCGTAAGGGTAAGCGATCTAATAAATCGCTTATACCTTCGAACCCGACCCGTTTGGTCGATCTTTAGGATCCAACCAAATACATTAGGTGATCATAGTATATAGGGAATAACCTTCCGAGGTTATACCTTATGGTCGCTTCGTTTAAGTAGTTATATGATAGGTAGTTTATATGCCTTAGGTAAATTACCAAAATACCCTTTTCATGTATAATTGGTAATTAAGCATATGTAACATAACTTTTAACATCTAAACTGATTTGGCAACAATATTAGACAAGTTAAGGCATATTATACTTATCGTATGACTAGTTGGGCGCTCCGAACGCGTTTTACGTGAACGACGCGTTAAAGTAGCACAAGCTACCTAAACGGGTCGTAACGGGTCATGAGCACTTAGGTTAGGTTTCATTTAGAATGTAGGATTTGTTGAACCATACTACATGAGTTTTCATACTCATTTGGTTTACGAACCCTCATTTTATCCGATCCTCCGATTTAGGTCCGGTTATTAACATAGTTACCTATACTAGGTGCCGTTTGATATCCGTGATCTCTAGCATTGCTTGGTGCTTATCTTAGGATTTCTGAGCAATCTCAAGTGAGTACATAGACCCCTCTTTTACTGTTTTCCAAACGTTTTGGGGTGGAACACATGTGCCTACTTGTTACTTTCATGCTTTCACATCATATACCTACTATGTTCATTAGTACATTTATAGTACATGATTTCATTACATTTTATGCTATGTATGCCCATTGTGTGCGTACTTAGTACATTGCCTTACATTATATGCTATGTATGCCCATTGTGTGCGTACTTAGTACATTGCCTTACATTACATGCTATGTATGCCCATTGTGTGCGTACTTAGTACATTGCCTTACATTACATGCTATGTATGACCATTGTGTGCGTACTTAGTACATTGCCTTACATTACATGCTATGTATGCCCATTGTGTGCGTACTTAGTACATTGTTATACATTACACTTTATGCTATGTATGTCTTTTGTTGCATACTTAGTACATTTGTTATTTATCACATGCTTACATTTTGGATACACATTACATGATTTACATTAGACATGAACATTTTACTTTGGTAGTTTGGTTTGAGTAAGTGATTAAGTAACGAGGCGTGTGTAATATGATACAAGCATGGTGGATACGCCGCTGGTACTTCCTATATATAAGTGTTTGTATGGTATTACATATCGTAGCATTATTTGAATCATTTCAGTTTGAGACATATAACATTTTATACAAATAACATACTTTTCACAAGACATTGATTTACAAACAAACTTATCTTATACAAACTCATCTTACACGGTTATTCATTTAACCATACATTATTCTCTTATTTATACATATCATCTGATCTTATCGTTTTTCAAATGATTTACAAGACAAAGAAAATTACAAGGTTCATGACTAAACTTTATTAAACATCTCTTTCTAAACTTACAAGTCATGAATCCTATTTTCACAAAACCTATGTAGCTCACAGGCATTTTTATGCTGACGTACCTATTTTCACATGTGTTTTCAGGAGATGATGCATAGGACCTATCAAGACATACTTAGGCGGACCTGTGCCTTAGTGACTTAAATTCGAGACAAGAACTAGTTAATTTATGTTATGTACTCTTTGTTTCTTGTTAAAACAATGTAACTCTCTTATTTGATTAATAAAACGAAACTTTATTATCCATGGTTGTGAAACAAATGATTCTGTTACAACACTCCCCGACGTTTTCCGCCACGTTTGGTTGTCCTACGTGGTCGAGGTGTGACATTAACTGTTTTCAGTTTTTATACTTCGGGGGTGGAATACATGTTACAGTAATTACAGACACTTTTATACATGGTATGGTTAGCTTAAGTAGGGTATACTACTTAGATCATGTGAGTGGGTAGGCGGAAACTTGAGGCCATTAATCCTCGTTGTAGGACCGAGGGTTATGAGCGGTAGATCTATTTGGGTATAGCGAGCCCAGCTCCTGAGTCCACTGTACGGACCATGGAGTGACTATGAGCCCGACGCAAAAATCTGCTAGGTTTGAGTCTTCCTGCATCACTTCACACATATCATTAGCCTTGCAACCCAATGGTGATCTCTTTTTCCTTAATTGCTGCATACCAGGGATTTTCATACATACAGACATATTATAATGGTTTATACATACTCACTTTTACATGAACTCGCTCAACTTTTTTGTTGATTTTTCAAACTACATGTATTTCAGGGAATTAATGGATCTGGCCAAGTTTGCAATGAGGCTAAGCTCCGTAGGAAAAATGATGTCATCCGATTTTAGGAATTGTGACCTTTGCCTGGATGGATCACAAGTCTTAAACTGTGTTTTTATGCATGTCTGTTGGTTGTGTTTCATGAACAAGTTCTAATTACGTCATGGTTGTATTTCGTTTCATGTGTCGACTTTTAAACAATGTTGTCTTGGTAACTTTTAAAACTTGTTGAATGGATGAACATCATATGTTTATTTCATATAGCATAGTTATGATATTTGCTACGGTATTAAGAAGTCACACCAAAATAAACCCACGCTTTCGCAAAGCCAGGGTGTGACAGCTTGGTATCAGAGCATCGATCATAGCGAACTAGGATTCCTTCTCGAGTCTAGACTATGATCACTAGGGCTCTCACGAAAACATTTTTACATTGCATACACTAAACGTCCAGATCCAGGGCACAAAACATTTTTACAAACAAAAGGGCACAATACACTTTTCAAAAATATTATTTCAGTCTTAGAGACTAAGGGAGGATCAGCCTTAGAGGCTGAGGGAGGATCAGTCTTAGAGGCTGAGGGAGGATCAACCTTAGATGCGGAGGGAGGATCAACCTTAGAGGCTGAGGGAGGATCAGTCTTAGAGACTGAGGGAGGATCAGCCTTAGAGGCTGGGGATAATTTAGTCTTAGAGACTGGGAGGTTGGTCTTAGAGACCAGGGATTTAGTCTTAGAGACTGGGAGGTTGGTCTTAGAGACCAGGGAGTTAGTCTGAGAGGCTAAGGAGTTTAGTCTGAGAGACTGGGAGGAATAGTCTGGGGAAGACTAGGAAGATTGCTTGTTTGCTTTATTGTGACTTACATGTTATTTGACTTTATGATTGATATATGTGCATACATGTGATTGTGTTACAGACGTCATGGTTTCATCATCAGACACAGGAGTTTCGGACACACTAGACCCCATGGCGATAGTGTCAGATGACGAGATTTCGTCAGAGCAGGAGGTCTACACATCAGATACCACCAGCACGGACGGCGATGATTTCCAGCTGTTCGCGCTGCCCGATGTTGAAGTTGAGCCTGCTGATGGCATTCCTGCCGGGGATTTACCACTTGCGGTGATCCCTGCTCCCATACCGCTTGCTGTTTTTCCAGTGGTGGATATGCCACTCGATGCCGTTTCTGATGACGACATCGATCTATTCGAGGCGGATCCCCCTGAGGCTGACTATGAGGGCGGGGCCCCTTTTGATGCTGACGTTATTCTTCCCATTGCTGAGGCACCTTTTGAGGAGCTTCCTGTTGGTTCACCTGTCCCGGACTCATTGGAGTCTGTGGCATCTGCATCTTCGCACGACCATGGTGTGCAGTCTCATTCCTCTGACCCTGACATGGCGATGTCAGCTGCACCCGGTCCATCGCATGAGTTCGAGTTTGACCACGAGGACGATGACGCTTTTGAGCCGATCTTTCCCCCTGATTTCAGTCCTGACCACGATATTGAGTTTATTCACATGGATCAGCCCCTAGAGGCACCCGTAGATCCTATTGATCCTTTGCTTGACATCCCTGCTGATCTTGATATGGATTTTGTTGACCCGGAGCCTGTTGTGGCCCCAGAGCCTGTAGTTGCTCCTGGCCCTGCATTAGAGCATGTCCCTGTACATGAGGATGCACCAGCCGCTGCACCTCTTGTTGGTGATATACCCGCTGTTGATATTCTCGTTGTTACTCCACCCTTGATAGATGATCCTGTTGTTCAAGCCCCAGTTCCCGATCCCGTGCCGGTACTGTTTGACCGTGCACCTTTTGCTACTCATATAGATCCACGTTACGCCGACACCCGTAACGGGTGGATCGATGACGATGACGATTACCCACCATTTGTGTCACCTGTTACACCTCCAGTAGTACCTGTTACTGCACCCACTGATATTCCCTTGATTCCCCCACACACCACAGATGTTCATCGTACCGGTCTTCCGATTACCTTTCTCCAGGACATCCCTCTACCATGTCTTGGGGAGGGTTCATCGCGACAGCCTTTTGGTCCCGTACCTTTCATGACAAGAGGCAGCCAGATTATACCACAGATTTCTCACCCTACTTTTGTTCCACCTGTGCTGCCGTCATCCTTACGGTTCACATCACAGTTTCCTCATGTTACACCACCTACTGCACCATCTTTCATTCCATCTAGCGAGCCGTTTTTATGGACTACGCCCCCTATCATGCCACTGTCTGATCCGTACCACCTGTACCATGTGGGGTACTCTGCGGAGGACATTCTCACTTCCTTGATGATACAGCAGCATGCATTGACGCATCGTATTCAGGACTTGGAGAGAGCTCCACGTCCATCGTGTCATTGTCAGACCCCATTCGCAGCACCACACACTCCTCGTCCACTTTCCCCCGATTCAGACGCTCGTTTCATGACTTATGAGCAGCAGATAGCATATTTGCTGCGCGCCTATCGTGCCTTAAAGGAGGACTGGTTACACATGCATCGCTTGCTATTCTCTCATTTTCCTCCTCCTCCTCCACCGCCATCAGCATAGGCATATTTTTGGTTTTATGCAGGTCGATCTTTTGGTGAGAAGGTCGCTATTGATCCAGCTTACAGAGCCTTTTTGAGAGATCACACTTTTTGTATATGATAGTTGTAGTTTGACTTGTATTTTTGGGGGTGATGTAGCCCCACGATCTTACTTTGACATGTGATGTACTATTAAACTTGTAAAACACTGTTGTGGTCGTGATTAATGAAGCTCAATGGCAACATTCTCACTACATGCTTTGTTAGGTTAAATGTTTTAATTTATGACATGAGATGTTATGTGTTGATGGATGTTACTGTATATGTATATTTATTATACTTACTATGACCTGACCAACGTGACCATCTTTTAGAAAATGCCTCCAAGACGCGAAGTACGCATGCCTACTACCCAAGCAGAACTCCAAGGGATAATTGCTGCCGCTATAGCACAATATGCAGCCTCCCAAGGAGGAACCAGTGGGAGCATTTCGAACAACAACGGCAATAACAATCCACCCCATGGTAATGTCAAGTTGCTTGAGACATATTACCATACATTTGGATGTTTATAGCACGTCCGCTAATACCATTTGTAAATATTAACGTATGTGCAGGGTGCACCTACAAGCAGTTTCTCGACTGCAAGCCCGTGAATTTCGACGGCACAGGAGGTGCTGTTGCGTTTGTTAGGTGGGCTGAAAAGACAGACTCTGTCTTAAGAATGAGCAAATGCGCTCCCGAGCAACAAGTAACCTACATCTCAGGGCTGTTTCTAGATGGAGCCCTATCGTGGTGGAATCTGCAAGTGCAGACTTTAGGAGAAGCTGCTGCTTATGCGTTAACATGGGCCGAGTTAAAAGAGTTAATGAGGAAGAAGTATTGCTCGCGTGCTGAAATACAAAGGCTAGAAACTGAGTTCTGGCATCTGAGAATGGATGGTCCCAAAATTGCAGAGTATGTTTGTCACACCCCCAAAATCCACACGCGGAGTATCACCGTTTGGAGGCGTGACTGACCAGGATCAAGCCACCAATCATATTGAACATAGTAAGTATTAAATGTAAAGCAATCAAACCAATATGAAAGGTGTTCAAAACATATGTATAAATTCAACGTTTAGCGGAAGCATAAATAAACCCAATCATAAGTAACAATTCAAATGTTTAAATGTTGTTCATAACATCCACAAACTGTGCCCACAACGACCGTGCCTCCCGTGCAAGCTCCATAAGTACCTAAGGTCCTGCAAGGCATGTAACAGAGAGTCAACAACTAGTTGAGCGAGTTCACAGTGAGTTTGTTTAGTTATAGTGTTCATAATGTAGTTCGTATGTTCATTTAGTAATCATGTATCGTATGTATCGTATCGCGGCCCTCTAGGCATGTTTGCGAAGTATAGTGGGGATTTCCCATGTTTGCTAGACTAGGTATAGTAGTATCGCGGCCCTTCCTGGCATGTTTGCGAAGATTAGAGTATATAGTTCGCGGCCCTTTCTAGGCATGTGTGCGAAGATTGTCATAATATCGCGGCCGACCCTTGGCGTGTGTGCGAAGATCGTTTAAATTAGTATAACCAGTCTAGTCTGTTCTTATCCATAATCCTTCCTCTACCGGGAATCATATATCTAAGTTCCATAAACTGAACGAATAAATAATCCAACCCATTCCCATCCTGGGAATCCCATGCCTTGGCTGTGTGAACTCACCTTGGTTTGCTCGGTATGCTAAGTGTATGCTCGCAAGTAATCAATCACGTCCTAAAGTATGCACGTATGTGAAATCAGTTTGTGTTCAAGTTGTGCACGTATAAACATGTAACACGTAATCACAATCATCTACAAGATGGTTACACTTAACAGCAGTTAAATATTCCAGTTAACACTTAACAGAATTAACCCAAGTTACTGTGCAGATTTCTGTCCGGCGAAACACCATATTGGCGAAACACATTATTGACGAAACACATATTGACGAAACACATTCTGTTTCGTCGTGGCTTTGCTTGGCGAAACAGGATTCTAATTCGTCGACGACTCTTGGCGAAACACACTCTGTTTCGCCGAGGTTCCTGTTTCGTCGAATGTCTGATTCGTAGACACGGTTACAGCAGTTGCGAATAACACATAAACCCTAATCATTCTAGCAGCCGTCATTAATAACAGAAATCATACGAAGGTTAACGTGCATATCGAATCATCATAAAATCAATCATCCAAGAGTCATTGCCTAACATAAACCCTAGTTTATGTGTACAACATATCGATTACAACATCACATCATCAAACCCTATCAAGATGCTAACTTGCATTCAGAATCAGATCATAATAGCAACATCCAGAACCGAGTATTCAATCAATATTAAGTTTCGCATAAAACCATCTATATCCGACAACAACATACCTATCGAAATCTATATCATCATCATCATCATAACAAGAACCCTAATATTTAACATGTATCAGTTTCAGATATACATCATCAAAGCAGAATCACAAGACACAAAACACGTACACTGATGAATGATCAATCAAGACACGTAAATCTACTAACCGAGATGATGGTTTTATCGCACAAGGGTTTCCGGTGGGTTCTAGTTCGCCGTCACAGTGAGAGAGCTCTAGGGTTTCGGTTGTGTTGATAGAAAGTGTAAAATGATGATGTTTTACGTAAAAATACGCAGAATAACGTTCTGGGCCCAAGCTGGGCTTCGGCAGATCTGGGCTCGGCGAAACAGCTTGTTTCGTCGAGTCGTATACGGCGAAACATATCCTGTTTCGTCGGGAATGGTTATGGCGAAACACACTTGTGTTTCGTCGGGTTCTATCTTATGTTAAGCAGTTTATGTTTCACGACATGTTATAAAATCAAACACATAATCAAGCAAACACAATGCATTTATCATATCACAACTATTTAGTCAAAGTCAACGTGCATTTAATGCGAATAAAGAATGTCAGAAATTCGAGTTGTCACATTATCCCCAACTTGAAAGAAATTTCGTCCCGAAATTTAGCATGCGGTTACTGAGGAAAGCTAATGGTGTGACGTTGTTTACCTGAATTGTATCGCGGCTCCCCTGAGCATGTTTGCGAAGATTACTGGTTTTCTTGGGGTGTCACATTATCCCCCCGTTGATTTGGAATTTCGTCCCGAAATTCTGCATTGGTAGCTTCAGCCTCAGTAGTAGTTGCATTGGTTCCGAATAACTGGGGATATTTGAGTTCCATTTGATCTTCGCGCTCCCAGGTGAACTCTGGGCCGCGGCGGGAGTTCCAACGAACTCGTACAAGAGGGATTCTCGTGTTCTTGAGGACCTTAACATCCCGGTCCGTGATTTCAACAGGTTCCTCGACGAAGTTCAACCGCTCGTCGATAGTGAGTTCTTTCAAAGGAACTATGTGGGTCTCATCTGACGTACACTTCTTCAGATTCGACACGTGAAAGACGTTGTGAACTGCACTGAGTTCAGGTGGTAAGTTCAATCTGTAGGCCACTTTTCCTATCTTCTCAATAACTTCGAAAGGTCCAACATATCGTGGATTTAGTTTGCCGCGCTTGCCAAAACGAACCACACCCTTCCAGGGTGAAACTTTAAGTAGCGCTCGATCCCCAACTTGGAATTCGAGTAGTTTTCTATCTAAATCAGCGTATGCTTTCTGACGGTCGCGAGCTGCTGCCATGCGTTGTCGTATTTGTGCAATCTTTTCAGTAGTATCAACTACCATTTCTGGACCCGTGATTTGACTTTCCCCCACCTCTGCCCAACAGAGAGGTGACCGACACTTACGCCCGTATAGTGCCTCGAATGGTGCAGCTTTAATGCTTGTGTGGTAGCTGTTATTATACGAAAATTCCACAAGTGGCAGATGTTTTTCCCAACCATTGCCAAAGTCTATGACGCACGCCCGAAGCATGTCTTCTAGAGTTTGAATAGTGCGCTCAGACTGCCCATCGGTCTGAGGATGATACGCCGTGCTCATGTCTAAACGAGAGCCAAACGATTTATGCATTGCTTGCCACAGTTCTGAAGTGAAACGTGCGTCACGATCAGAGATGATAGAGGTTGGCACTCCGTGCCTCGAGACCACTTCTTTTAAGTAAATGTCTGCCAAGGTAGAGAACTTGTCTGTTTCTTTAATGGCCAGGAAGTGAGCAGACTTTGTGAGTCGATCCACGATCACCCAAATAGTATCATTTCCGCGCTGAGATCTAGGTAGGCCAGTAACAAAATCCATGGAGATTTGCTCCCATTTCCATTGTGGTATCTCAGGTTGTTGTAGTGGTCCTGACGGTTTCTGATATTCTGCCTTGACTCTCGCACAAGTCAAGCATTTACTAACGTATGTGGCTATGTGGGCCTTCATGCTAGGCCACCAATATGTAGTTTTGATGTCGTGGTACATTTTATCCGAACCAGGATGTACCGAGTAGCGAGACTTGTGAGCTTCATCCATTACCAGCTCACGTAGGTTGCCGTACAGTGGGACCCAAATGCGTCCTGTGACGTAGTAAGCACCATCTTCCTTTTGTTCTAAACGTTGTCTTGAGCCGCGTAGGGATTCAGCCCTGACATTTTCTGGTTTCAATGCTTCTATCTGAGCATCTCGTATCTGGGAAGGAAGGCTAGACTGTATGGTGAGTTGTAAAGCTCGCACGCGCTTAGGCGCGGTGTCTTTTCGACTGAGGGCGTCAGCCACAACATTGGCCTTGCCTGGGTGGTACCTGATTGAGCATTCGTAGTCGTTTAGCAGTTCGACCCATCGTCGCTGTCGCATATTCAGCTCTTTCTGTTTGAAGATATGCTCGAGGCTTCTGTGGTCAGTGTAGATTGCGCACTTGGTACCATACAAATAGTGTCGCCATATCTTAAGTGCAAAAACAACCGCTCCCAGCTCTAAATCATGTGTAGTGTAGTTTCGTTCGTGAACCTTAAGTTGGCGCGAAGCATAAGCAATAACTTTATCCCTTTGCATCAATACACATCCAAGACCTTGGATGGATGCGTCGCAGTAGACTACGAAATCATCCGTGCCTTCAGGCACTGAGAGGATAGGTGCGCTACAGAGTCTATCCTTTAAGTGTTGGAACGCTGCTTCCTGTGCATTACCCCAACGATAAACAACACCTTTCTGTGTCAGTAGTGTAAGTGGCTGAGCAATCTTCGAGAAGTCTTTGATGAACCGTCTATAATAACCCGCCAAACCCAAGAATTGGCGTATTTCTGTTGGTGTACGAGGCGCAGGCCAGTTCTTGATCGAATCTACCTTGGATGGATCGACATGGATCCCATCTTTGTTTACCACGTGGCCTAAGAAGTGGACTTCACGAAGCCAGAAGTCACATTTGGAAAACTTAGCGTATAGCTGTTCTGTTCGTAGAAGTTCCAGTATAAGTCGTAAGTGCTGCTCGTGTTCCTCCTGACTTTTCGAATAAATCAGGATGTCGTCGATGAAAACAATGACGAACTTGTCGAGATAGGGTTTGCACACCCTGTTCATAAGATCCATAAATACGGCAGGCACGTTCGTTAGCCCGAATGGCATGACCATAAACTCGTAGTGGCCGTAGCGAGTTCTAAATGCTGTTTTAGAGACGTCCTCATCCCGGACTCTCAGCTGATGGTACCCTGACCTTAAGTCTATCTTGGAGTAGTAGCTCGACCCTTGCAGCTGGTCGAATAAATCATCTATGCGCGGAAGAGGATAACGATTCTTGATCGTCACCTTGTTGAGTTCACGGTAGTCTATACACATCCTGAACGTACCGTCTTTCTTCTTTACGAATAACACTGGAGCTCCCCAGGGCGAAGAGCTAGGACGTATAAAACCCTTTTCCAAGAGTTCTTGTAGCTGCTTTGACAGTTCTTCTAATTCAGTTGGAGCTAAACGATATGGTGCTCGAGCTATGGGTGCTGCTCCTGGAGCGAGCTCGATCTGGAATTCGACTTGACGATGAGGCGGTAACCCAGGTAATTCCTCAGGAAACACTTGAGGAAAATCGCGTACCACTGGAATATCCTCAATCTTCTTCTCTTTCTTCGATGTATCGGTGACGAGAGCTAGAACGGCTGTGTGACCCTTGCGCAGACACTTCTGAGCCTTCAAGAAGGAAATGATGCCACTCACGACACCACTCTTGTCGCCTTGAACTTCGAGAGGTTCCTTGCCCGACCGAGGAATACGAATAACTTTTTCTTTGCATAAAATCTCCGCTTGTTGTTGAGATAACCAATCCATACCAATGACGACGTCAAAGCTACCCAAGGGTATAGGAATGAGATCAATGGAGAAAGTCTGACCAGCGAGGATAAGATTACACCCTTTAACTATGTGTGTGGCCTCTAGACTTTTACCGTTAGCTAACTCTACAACATGTTTGGTGTTTAAGGGAGTTGGTGCACGTTTTAACATTTCACTAGCTTTTAGGGACATGTAACTTGTATCCGCACCAGAATCAAATAGTACAGTAACATAAAGTCGTCAAGGAGAAACTTACCCATAACCACGTTGGGATCATTCCTGGCATCACCCTGCCCGATCACAAACATACGGCCTCTAGCACCATTGTTGTTATTGTTCCCACCGTTGTTGTTGTTCCCATTACCCTGATTGTTGTTGTTATTATTGTTCTGGTTCTGGTTTAACTGGGGGCAATCCCGCTTGTAATGACCTTCAGCCCCACACTGGTAGCATCCCCTATTTCCATGCTGCTGCTGCTGTGGCTGGTTTCGTGGAGCAGGTGGCTGTTGTTGCTGGTTCTGATTCGCAGGTCGTGAACTCCTGCAATCTTTAGCTTCGTGCCCGTTTTTGAGACATCTCTGACAGTAGGCCTTGCGACACTGCCCACTGTGATGTTTGTAGCACCTGTTACACAGTGGATGATTTCCCCGATAACCACTCTGTCTCTGCCCACCAGAAGTTTGCTGACTTGGGCTCTGGTAGTCATTAGTCTTGCGTTGCTGAGCCTGGGACTGAACTATGGCTGAACCTTTGCTGGAATCTCCATCCCATTTCCGCTTGTTGTCACTGAGAGTAGCAGGAGTGACCGGAGTAGTAGCGGTAGTAGTAGTGCTGATGCGTTCAGGCAACTTGTTCTGCTCCACCGCCTGATCCGTGAGACGGTGAGCCAGCTGTACAACCTGCTGATAAGTGGCGAGATTTGCTGAAGTGACGTGACTCTGGATCTCTGGCACTAGACCCTTGAGGAACAGTTCGATTCGCTTGATTGGAGGGTCCACCATCGTAGGACACAATAGAGCAAGTTCATTAGATCTTTTGGTGTATGCCTCAATCTCTGACCCCTTCATCTTGAGATTGAAAAACTCGACCTCCAGCTTATGAATATCATCCCTGCTGCAATATTCCTCTTTGATCATTTCCTTAAAGTTGTTCCATGGGGTAGCGTTAGCAGCAACCAACCCCAGCATTTGCACCTGAGCTTTCCACCATGTTAGAGCTAAACCCTCTAGGGTACCGGTGGCATACTTCACCCTGCGTGCCTCAGGGCATTCACACATTTCGAATACAGTCTCGATCTTTTCAAACCAGTGGAGGAGTCCGACTGCTCCCTCCGTGCCGCTGAAAGTACTGGGACGACAGTCCATGAACGTTTTGAAAGTGCAAACAGGTGCTTGACCTGTTGTGTGCGTAAGAGTAAACAAGAATTTTAGCACAAGAGTTGGTTTAGGAATGTAGGATCTAAGGACCCTAGTGTGAGTTTCAACTGCAGGGTATACCTCCTGCTTGTGTGGCTGCAACTGCCGCAGTAACTTGTTCAGCGATGAGAGCCGTCAATTGGGCTTGTGTCATGTTGATACGTCCAGACATGATCTTCATAGTAAAGATAGCATAAGTCAGAGAGGATCGCGAATCGTGCGATGACAGAAGAGTGTGAGCATATAAGCGTTCTCAAGCAGTAACGAATAGTAAACAATGTAATCTAAGCATACCACGAGCAAAGTTCTATGTAATTCTAGCAAGTAGGCAATAATATAAACCTTATTACCTAGGATGTTGAGTCTTGCACGTGGAGCGAGGCGTCATTGTGGATCGTTGAGCACTGTACTGGTTATAGTCTGGTTTTAATAAAAACGTTTTTCCCATATTAAAACCAAGTTCTCTATAACCAATGGCTCTGATACCAATCTGTCACACCCCCAAAATCCACACGCGGAGTATCACCGCTTGGAGGCGTGACTGACCAGGATCAAGCCACCAATCATATTGAACATAGTAAGTATTAAATGTAAAGCAATCAAACCAATATGAAAGGTGTTCAAAACATATGTATAAATTCAACGTTTAGCGGAAGCATAAATAAACCCAATCATAAGTAACAATTCAAATGTTTAAATGTTGTTCATAACATCCACAAACTGTGCCCACAACGACCGTGCCTCCCGTGCAAGCTCCATAAGTACCTAAGGTCCTGCAAGGCATGTAACAGAGAGTCAACAACTAGTTGAGCGAGTTCACAGTGAGTTTGTTTAGTTATAGTGTTCATAATGTAGTTCGTATGTTCATTTAGTAATCATGTATCGTATGTATCGTATCGCGGCCCTCTAGGCATGTTTGCGAAGTATAGTGGGGATTTCCCATGTTTGCTAGACTAGGTATAGTAGTATCGCGGCCCTTCCTGGCATGTTTGCGAAGATTAGAGTATATAGTTCGCGGCCCTTTCTAGGCATGTGTGCGAAGATTGTCATAATATCGCGGCCGACCCTTGGCGTGTGTGCGAAGATCGTTTAAATTAGTATAACCAGTCTAGTCTGTTCTTATCCATAATCCTTCCTCTACCGGGAATCATATATCTAAGTTCCATAAACTGAACGAATAAATAATCCAACCCATTCCCATCCTGGGAATCCCATGCCTTGGCTGTGTGAACTCACCTTGGTTTGCTCGGTATGCTAAGTGTATGCTCGCAAGTAATCAATCACGTCCTAAAGTATGCACGTATGTGAAATCAGTTTGTGTTCAAGTTGTGCACGTATAAACATGTAACACGTAATCACAATCATCTACAAGATGGTTACACTTAACAGCAGTTAAATATTCCAGTTAACACTTAACAGAATTAACCCAAGTTACTGTGCAGATTTCTGTCCGGCGAAACACCATATTGGCGAAACACATTATTGACGAAACACATATTGACGAAACACATTCTGTTTCGTCGTGGCTTTGCTTGGCGAAACAGGATTCTAATTCGTCGACGACTCTTGGCGAAACACACTCTGTTTCGCCGAGGTTCCTGTTTCGTCGAATGTCTGATTCGTAGACACGGTTACAGCAGTTGCGAATAACACATAAACCCTAATCATTCTAGCAGCCGTCATTAATAACAGAAATCATACGAAGGTTAACGTGCATATCGAATCATCATAAAATCAATCATCCAAGAGTCATTGCCTAACATAAACCCTAGTTTATGTGTACAACATATCGATTACAACATCACATCATCAAACCCTATCAAGATGCTAACTTGCATTCAGAATCAGATCATAATAGCAACATCCAGAACCGAGTATTCAATCAATATTAAGTTTCGCATAAAACCATCTATATCCGACAACAACATACCTATCGAAATCTATATCATCATCATCATCATAACAAGAACCCTAATATTTAACATGTATCAGTTTCAGATATACATCATCAAAGCAGAATCACAAGACACAAAACACGTACACTGATGAATGATCAATCAAGACACATAAATCTACTAACCGAGATGATGGTTTTATCGCACAAGGGTTTCCGGTGGGTTCTAGTTCGCCGTCACAGTGAGAGAGCTCTAGGGTTTCGGTTGTGTTGATAGAAAGTGTAAAATGATGATGTTTTACGTAAAAATACGCAGAATAACGTTCTGGGCCCAAGCTGGGCTTCGGCAGATCTGGGCTCGGCGAAACAGCTTGTTTCGTCGAGTCGTATACGGCGAAACATATCCTGTTTCGTCGGGAATGGTTATGGCGAAACACACTTGTGTTTCGTCGGGTTCTATCTTATGTTAAGCAGTTTATGTTTCACGACATGTTATAAAATCAAACACATAATCAAGCAAACACAATGCATTTATCATATCACAACTATTTAGTCAAAGTCAACGTGCATTTAATGCGAATAAAGAATGTCGGAAATTCGAGTTGTCACAATGTTCAAAGATTTCATGATTTATCTCACGTAGTACCATACATGGTCACACCAAAGTTTAAGCGTATTGAGAGATTTATCTGGGGATTGGCACCCCAGATAATGAGTATGGTTACCACGTCCAAGCCCGCGACGATCACAGAATCCATCGACCTAAGTGTGGCGCTCACTGAAGAGGCCATTAGGTTGAACAAATTCTCCATTTCGGAACCAAAGAAAAAGGAAACACATGTTGAAACGTCTGGTGAAAACAAATGAAAGTTTTCCAATTTCAAGCAAGGCACCACAAGTGTGAGCAAGAAGGGCGAGTCAAGCACACCGGCTAGAGCTGCAACCGGTGTTGAGAACAAAGGAAAGGGTTATATGGGCACTCTGCCCAAGTGTAACACATGCCAGCGTCATCATTCTAGCTGATGCGGACCAAAAACATGTGAAGCTTGTGGGAAAATTGGTCACTTGAAGGATACTTGTTGGGTTAATGCTGGCCAGGGTGGCCAAGGAGGTTTTGGTAATAAGAACAACAATCGAGGAGGTAACAGAAATGAAAATCGTGGGAATGTTGCGAATCAAGCTGGGAATGGGAATCGCAACCAAAACAACGCTCAAGGTGGAAATGGAAATGGGAATGGCCGAGGGCCAGGTTGTTTCAATTGTGGAGATGTTGGGCACTTTAAGAGGGAATGCCCAAAGCTGAATCAAGCCCGTGGAAGAGTCTTTAACATCGGCGCAAGGGAAGCGCGCCAGGATCCAAATGTAGTCACTGGTACGTTCCCTGTAAACCAACGCTTTGCATCTATTCTGTTTGATACTGGTGCCGATTATAGTTTCGTATCATTAGAATTTAAGAATATACTTGGGTTGACACCTAGTAAGTTAGACGTTCCGTACTCGATTGAATTGGCGAATGGGAAACTAGTTGAAACGGGTGAAGTCATCAAAGGATGTGTGATTGAGCTAGGAGAACATGAGTTCACTTTGGATCTACTACCAGTTGAATTGGGAAGTTTCGACGTGGTGGTCGGGATGGATTGGTTATCGAGCAACAAGGCCGAGATTTTTTGTCACGAAAAGACCATCCGCATCCCCATAGAAGACGGAGAGACGATCATAGTTCATGGAGAGAAGCGTGATACGCCGTTGAGGATTATTAGCTGTCTGAAAGCTAGAAAGTGTTTACAGAAGGGATGTGTCGCATTCTTGGCGCACATCGTGGATAAAGAAGCTATTGAGCCAAAGATCGAAGACATTCCAGTAGTAAAGGAATATCCTGAAGTCTTTCCAGAAGACGTGCCAGGATTACCGCCGCAGCGACAAGTTGAGTTCCACATTGATTTGGTTCCAGGCGCCGCGCCTGTAGCCAAGGCACCCTATAGACTTGCGCCATCAGAGATGCAGGAGTTGTCAATGCAACTCCAGGAGCTGTTGGATAAAGGATTCATCAGGCCAAGCTTCTCACCTTGGGGAGCTCCGGTTCTGTTCGTTAAGAAGAAGGATGGTAGTTTCCGTATGTGCATAGACTACCGCGAGCATAATAAGTTGACCATCAAGAATAGATATCCCCTGCCGAGAATCGATGACCTATTTGATCAGCTGCAAGGTTCGAGCTTTTAGTCAAAAATCGATCTTCGATCAGGATATCATCAACTTAGGATACAAGAGGAGAGTATCCCGAAAACGGCCTTTAGGACTCGTTACGGACATTACGAGTTCCTGGTTATGCCGTTTGGGTTGACAAACGCCCCGGCAGTTTTCATGGACCTAATGAACCGAGTCTGCAAGCCGTACTTGGATAAGTTTGTGATCGTGTTTATCGACGACATTCTAATCTACTCGAAGACGAAGGACGAGCACGAACATCACTTAAGAGCTATTCTGGAGCTACTCAAGAAGGAGAAATTATACGCCAAGTTCTCGAAGTGCGAGTTCTGGCTGCGTGAAGTCCAATTTCTTGGACACGTGGTTAATGGAAATGGAATCCATGTTGATCCCACAAAGATCGAGGCGATCAAAAATTGGGAGACTCCAAAAACGCCAACCGAAATTCGACAATTCTTAGGTTTGGCTGGTTATTATCTAAAGGTTCATTGAGGATTTCTCTAAAATCGCTCAACCTCTGACCGCGCTCACACAGAAAGACAAGAAGTTCGATTGGGGTGACAAGCAAGAAAAAGCGTTTCAATTGTTGAAAAACAAACTTTGTGATGCACCGATCTTATCGCTAACCGAAGGGATGGAAGACTTCGTGGTATATTGTGACGCCTCGCGGCAAGGTTTGGGTTGCGTGCTGATGCAACGCCAGAAGGTTATAGCATATGCGTCACGCCAATTGAAGATTCATGAGAAGAATTATACCACGCACGACTTGGAACTAGGCGCGGTGGTATTTGCGTTAAAGATTTGGCGACATTATTTGTATGGTACGCGCTGTACAATCTTCACTGATCACAAAAGCTTACAGCACATATTCGATCAGAAGGAACTCAACATGAGGCAGAGACGCTGGGTAGAGCTGTTGAATGATTATGATTGCGAGATCAAATACCACCCAGGAAAAGCAAATGTAGTCGCTGATGCCCTGAGTCGAAAAGAGAGGATCAAGCCCATAAGGGTTAGATCTTTAGATATGATTGTCCAGACATACCTCTCTTTACGCATTCGTGCCGCACAAAGGGAAGCTTTGAAAGAAAGGAACATTGAGGACGAATATCTCTGTGGGGTGGAGAAGCAGTTGATGCCAAACGAGGAAGGAACTTTATGTTTCATGAAACGGATTTGGGTTCCTCTGTTTGGTGGTGTGAGAAAGGTTATTTTTTATGAAGCTCACAAATCGCGGTACTCGATTCATCCCGGTGCGGATAAGATGTACCAGGATCTCAAGGATTTCTACTGGTGGCCTAGGATGAAAGGCGATGTTGCAGTATATGTTAGTAAATGCTTAACGTGCGCGAAGGTAAAGGTCGAGTATCAGAAACCTTCAGGTCTTCTGCAGCAACCTGAAATACCCAAATGGAAATGGGAACAGATTTCCATGGACTTCATAATGAAATTGCCAAAAACGCCCAGAGGCCACGATACAAATTGGGTAATAGTAGACCGTCTAACCAAGTCTGCGCACTTCCTGCCAATCAAAGAGAAGGATAACACTAGTAAACTTGCCGAAATATACATGCGAGAAATTGTTGCACGTCATGGAGTGCCTCTCTCGATTATCTCTGAAAGAGATGGGAGATTTGTATCAACGATTTGGCAATCCTTCCAAGAAGCTTTTGGCTCACAGTTGAATCTGAGCACTGCATTTCATCCGCAAACTGATGGCCAAAGTGAACGAACTATTCAGAGATTGGAAGATATGCTGAGAGCATGTGTAATGGATTTGGGTGGTAGCTGGGATAATCATTTACCATTAGTCGAGTTTTCATATAACAACAGCTACCACACAAGCATTGGAGCCGCGCCATTTGAAGCTCTTTATGGACGCAAGTGTCGATCACCACTGTGCTGGGCTGATGCGGGTGATAGACAGCTTGTTGGCCCCGAAATAGTCCAAGAAACAACAGACAAGATTGCACAGATTCGAAAGCGCATCGAGGCGGCTCGCGACAGATAGAAAGCCTATGCAAATCCAAGGAGGAAACCTTTGGAGTTTCAAGTTGGGGATATGGTTTTATTGAAGGTTTCACCCTGGAAGGGTGTGGCACGCTTCGGGAAGCATGGGAAGTTAAATACGCGTTACATTGGCCCGTTCAGAATCCTGCAAAGGATTGGGCTTGTAGCCTACAAGTTGGACCTACCTGCTGAACTCAATGGGGTTCATGATACATTTCATGTATCAAATTTGAAAAAGAGTCCAACACAAGAAACAGTGATCATTCCTGCTGACGAAGTTCATATCGATGACACGCTCCACTTTACTGAAGAACCCGCTGAGGTTACGGATTGGAAAGTTAACAAAACTCGAAGGAGCAGTGTCAAGCTCGTCAAAGTTCGATGGAATGCGAAACATGGGCCAGAATTCACGTGGGAACGTGAGGATCGTATGAAAGAAAAGTACCCCCATTTATTTCCCAGGACCCCTGCAACTAGAAGCAGAGCCTAAAATTTCGGGACGAAATTTCTCTAACGGGGGGAGAATGTGACAACCCTCACAAATCCAGGTATCCGTACAAATTAATTAATATTTAATTAGTGCTTAATTACTGTGCTTGATTACAATTGTGATTAAACTGCTTACTGATTTCTGTTACATACATACTCATGCATCACACTTTATACTGTCACTCTCTTATTTACACACAAACTTTAGTGACAACCATGATGCACAAAGCACAGTTAGCACAGTGAGCGGATAACCCAGAAACATGCTGACAATGCCAGCACCTAGACAGACAATATATTGAGGCCAGTATGAGTTGGGAATAAAGCACTACACTAGTAGTGAGTGTAGGGAGGTGAGGATCATTAAACTGCGTTACTAGGTGATAGTTATAGTACCCTGAAGTGCCTAAAACATACTTAAAATGCAAAATTCTGCACTAGTTAACCAAAATCCAGCATTTAACAATGCTAGTAAAGTGTAAGAACTTGGTAAAATAGTCCTAGACACTTTCCAAAGTGTTGGTAATTTAATGTGTCACTAAAAACAATATAAAAGACACTTTAAATACTTATTTAACACTTTAACGGATCAACATCCAACCGAACAACCGGACTTTACCCGGAACATAAAATTTTTGCCAAAGACATAGTTTTTACTTTTCTGAGCTAGTTAGGGTCCCCTAACACCCTTTATATTACATAACACATAATAATATACTAACTATACAATTCCAAACCAACTAGATAAGTAACCATCACCTTGCATCCCAACCCTATACCCCCCCCCCCCCCCTTCGAACTCGGTTACAAGGGTGGAGGCCCACCCTTGACTATGTTGATTAATTTATTTGATATGCATGTACTCAAGGTGACAGACCTAATGGACAAAAGCTTGAAGAAAGATCTTTATTTAAACCACTAAATAACCACCTTCTCTCATCACAACTCAACTTCAAACAACTCTTGCTCTCTCCTTTCCCTTGTGTTCGGCCGAGAACACTAGCACCACCACCATCCACTTTCAAGTTTCCTTCAAGCAAACTTCATACTCCCAAGGGTGTTGGAGGTTCAACAAACAAGCTCGGTGCTTTCGAAAGTGCAAGAACCTCTCTAGATTTCTTTTATCCACCACATTTACACCTAGTTTCTTCCCTAGCCTTGTGCTAGTAGTAAGTGCTTCTAATCATCATCTTGATCTTGTTTATGGTGGTTAATAGTTGATATAATGGTTAAAAATTAAGAAACACTAAAGAACTTACATTAAAGTCTTGAACATAAGATGAATAAGGTGGATAAAGAGAAAATATGTGTGTAAATCATGTAAATCTTGTATAGTTGTGATTATTTGATGTTGTTTGTTACTAAAAGTAGGATGGATCATCATTTAGACATACTAGATCATGTTCAAGAACATGAACAAGTAGGATGTTAGTGTTAGAAATATGAAAGATGATGAAACCATCCGCCATGAACTTGAGACATGAATAAACATAATTTTTCTTGTAAAATGAAGTTGTAAACTTGTGGATCTAAAGATCTACAAGTGGTTTTTCGGAAGAACCAAGCGGAAGATACTAGCTTTATTAAAACTCGGATATTTTATGAACTAGAAGCATTTTTGGTAGATAAACGAGTGTGTAAACACTTGTGTAACAAGAAAGTTAACAAGAAAGCATTTTTGTAAATTATGACAAGAAGTTGTGAAACTTCAAGTTCTTTAAAAACAAAGTTTTCAAGAAACTAAACTTATTTTTAAAGATAACAAGACCTACTAAGCTTGATGGTAACTTACTACATATTTTTACACACTTTCAAGTTCATGAGTTATGATTTAGGCTTATTTTTGTCAAGTTGATAATTAAAGATTGTATATTGTTGATGGATGATTGTTGAGTAAATTTTGAAAAGAAAATGATACGCTAGTAAGCGTGGACACCTCCATTTACAAAGGAAACTCTGGCGAATTTTTTCTAGAATTTTAACACTTAGAAATATTTTTCTAAAACAAATGTTTACAAATGTATTTTTAACTTGGTTTTCAAAATAAACTTGCCATGATTTTTATTTCAAAAATTACCAAGTACCGGAGGTGGATTTTCGTAAATAAAACTTGATAAATATATATTTAGAATATATATTTTGTAATAAAACGCTTGTGTGATTATGTGATTATTTTGTGAACTAGATATATTATTTTTAGGATAAAAATAATATAACTTGAAAATACTGTGAAATTACGACTCCAAAATAATACCAACGCTCTCACAAATAAATATTTAAGTTACACCGATATTGTTATTACAACGTGAATTTTAAAATGTAACTTATGTACATTTCGGAAAATACTCTCATATGTATATTTTGATAAAGTATTATTTTGGAATTGTATGAGGTAAAATATAATATTTTTGGGAAAAATATGTATATTTTGGAGTTAGAATATTTTAGACAAGTGATTAGAATATATTTTTCAAGTAAGACTTAAAAATATATTAATCTGAATTATAACGCATACATGTATAAAACCCCCATCCTTGGGAAGGAACACGCTTATAAAATAAATAAGAAGTGTGAATACGAAATAGTTGTCTAACTATTTCCCCAAAAACGTTAAACCTTATGCCAAGGCACGGCCCATCCGTCTAATAGGCATTAGTACGTGTAGGTCGTCATGCAGCAGATAGAGTTGGAGATTGACGTTTCTGGATACGCACTTCTGTGAGTTCATGTCCCCCTTTTCTCTTAACTGTTTTCAGTTTTTATACTTCGGGGGTGGAATACATGTTACAGTAATTACAGACACTTTTATACATGGTATGGTTAGCTTAAGGAGGGTAAACTACTTAGATCATGTGAGTGGGTAGGCGGAAACTTGAGGCCATTAATCCTCATTGTAGGACCGAGGGTCACGAGCGGTAGATCTATTTGGGTGTAGCGAGCCCAGCTCCTGAGTCCACTGTACGGACCATGGAGTGACTATGAGCCCGACGCAAAAATCTGCTAGGTTTGAGTCTTCCTGCATCACTTCACACATATCATTGGCTTTGCAACCCAATGGTGATCTCTTTTTCTTTAATTTCTACATACCAGGGATTTTCATACATACAGACATATTATAATGGTTTATACATACTCACTTTTACATGAACTCGCTCAACTTTTTTGTTGATTTTTCAAACTACATGTATTTCGGGGAATTAATGGATCTGGCCAAGTTTGCAATGAGGTTAAGTTGCGTAGGAATAATGATGTCATCCGAGTTTAGGAATTGTGACCTTTGCCTGGACGGATCACAAGTCTTAAACTGTGTTTTTATGCATGTCTATTGGTTGAGTTTCATGAACAAGTTCTAATTACGTCATGGTTGTATTTCGTTTCATGTGTCGACTTTTAAACAATGTTGTCTTGGTAACTTTTAAAACTTGTTGAATGGATGAACATCATATGTTTATTTCATATAGCATAGTTATGATATTTGCTATGGTATTAAGAAGTCACACCAAAATAAACCCACGCTTCCGCAAAGCCAGGGTGTGACAGTAATGGATAGCGTTTTAAATGTAATTCGTAGTGTGTTCGATGTGATTTTGTATAAGTAACATATGTAACACCCAAAAGTGCGTAAAGCAAAAAGGGATCGAGTATACTCACAGCGATTGATGGATTGAAGGGAGCGCTAGAGAGTAGGGTTAGCCTGAACAGATCGATAGCATAACGATAAGCGACGGGTAAAATGGTGCAGAGTGCAGGTGGGTAGGACAACGGTTCGATCGGATGGTAATCCGATCGGACAGCCGGTCGTGCGAGTGGTAGTCCGTTCGGACGGTCGTCCGGTCGGATGACCGTTTGAGTGGATTGTTACTTCCTTTGGGAAGGATGTGTTTGTGTATGATGGCTTGATTTTTGAAGTTTTCGTTGTAGTATTTAGAAAACATAGAAGTATATCTACCTCTCAGGTCGGTCGATCGGACGGTCGTTCGATCGGACGAGAACCCGATTGGTTGGACACTTTAGTGAGAACAAGTTCACAGCATGTTGTCACTCGATCGGACGGTGGTTCGATCGGGTGGCATCCCTTGTGCATTGAACATGTTGAAAATTGTTTAAGCGTTTGAAGTTTCGAAACATCACATAGTCGGATGGTCGGTCGATCGAGTGGTAACTCGATCGGACGACAATCCGTTCGGTGTTCCCAAAACTCTTGAGGGTTGATTTGAAAATTAAGGTGGGACCAAGGTGCAAGTCGTTCGGATTGGCTGTTCGATCGGACGGCACTCCGTCCTGGTCGTCTTACACTTGGTTGTTTTGATTGTTTTTCGTTTTATCGAGACGTTTTGATAACGTATTAAGCAACAGAACTTTGTCAATACTTGGTACCCCTGATCGGACAGGAAACACCCAAATCCGACCGGTTAACTGTTCGAGACGATGTTTCATGCTTAACCCGAAATCGGTAGTCTCATGGATAGAATCCAGATCTCGAGCCAACACAACCACAAGAATGAGTAGTAAGTCAGCACAAGCTCTGATTCTATCGGTTTTGAATGCATTGAGTGTAAAATAGTTGAAAGAAAGTTGGAAAACCATCTTTCAATCCTTTTCATTGTGAATATGTTTAGATCTTATGAAAGATCTTTGTTTGTTTATGTGGAAATCGGTTAGATCTAAGTTATTCTCGGTGGGTTGCGGTCTAAACATGAAGTTCTTCAAGAACACATGATGACGTCACCCTAAAACACCTTGAATCTTGATGATTTCACGGTTAAAAGTTAAGATTCAAAAGATAGAAAGGTGGAGGAGTGCGTGTAGATTAAGGAAGTACAAGATTTAGGTTGAGATCTTACCGGAATCGCGAGAAATCGGAGGAAAAAGCGAGCAAGAGCGCTGGTCGGACGAGAGTTGCCAAAAGTAGTAAGTATGATGGTGACATGGGGTATTTATAGGGTTACCCAAAGTGGAAAGGAGCTGGTCGATCGGATGGCAGCCTAGTCGAACAGCTGTCCGATCGAGCGGCAGCTCGATCGAACGGCTGGTCGATCGGCCAGTCACCTGATCGATCAGTCGCTTGGTTCTAGCGTTCGGTGCGACGAATTTTGCCGTTTCGATTGCGATTGCGAGCGTTTCGATGCGTTAGAGTTTCCTAGTCAAATTACTTTTAATCCCAACTACTATATCAACATACAATCGTCCTTATTTCGTATTCGTTAAGCGTTGGCGATTCGATTGCGATTGTGTTTCGATTGATTACCACATATAACATAATTAAACATGCACAAGTAACACATAAGGCACACACACACGTATAACAATAGCCAAAAAAGCGTAATTCGAGTTGCGAGTGCGATTGTGATAGCGATAGCGATAAAGCGATCAAACATGCGACAAATAGCGATTACTATACGATTATTAATAGATACTCCACATAATACCACTAAAGAGAAAATAAAATAGACTAATTGCAAGTCAAAGAAGTCAAAACAAGAATTGAGCAAGGAGAGACAGATCGCAATTAGCAATCTTTTCTTCCTTTGACTTCAATCTTGACTTTGACTTTCGAAACACGGGGTGTTACATGTACCACCCGAACCTCATCCTACACCTGTCTCTCAACCGCAGCCTCCTTCACCACCCGGTTCCCCTACACCTCCCCTTATCCAGACCTACCAATGTCGACACAAACCAACCTCCTCAAATAATGCCCTTACCCCTAACAGATGTTGTTCAAGTTTAAATTTAAATGGAATATTCACGGTTGTTACTGACAGGGGCTGATATTGATAAACATGAAACCACATGGGCGCAGGTGATAATTTTTAGTGAATGGGGGCGCAACCTGTCATTTCCGGACAATTACAGAGACGAAAATTGCAATTAACTCTAATTTAAATGTCAAATATGTAAATCTCAAATTAAGGTTCTACCTAGTTTGATTACTCCATCCCTTAACTATGTATCCAAACACTACCCTTCTTCTCTACGGTCTTCTGCAACTCCAGATCCATATTCATTGTTGTTAAAAAAATCTCTATATCAATCATCCTTCATTTCGTATATAGAGAGAGGTGCGGTGAGAGTGGAGGTTGGGTCACGCTGATACCACAAATCACGGTGTGCAGGAAGGGACGTGGTGTCCCCCCCTCCCATTAAAGCAACGTAAACGTCTCGCTCTTCATCTTGTGACCATAACACCCAGCCTAACTAGACTAACTACACTACAAATCTACAATGATTAATACTATAGTTATACTTACAATTACACTACTTGTAACTAGAGTAATTAGTCTAGTTATGCTAACAATTATGTTACTCATAACTAGAGTACTATTCTACTTATAGCTAGTATAATTACACTATAAGAATATTTACTCTAGTTGTAAAAAGTTACTATAGTTATACTGATAACTACGCTACTTATAACTAGTGTAATTACTCTTCTTATAATTACTAGTGGGAATGCCCGCACGTTGCTGCGGGTGCAAATGTTTTGTTCTCGTAATTGTTGTTTGGGCCTGTGGTGTGTGTTTGGCATTTGTGGATGATACTTATGGTGACGTGAAGTACATAGGAAGCAACAACCATACCATACCCTATTCTAATACATCTCATTTTCATGAAATTCAAAATCTATTGTGCATCATTGAAAAAACCACGATCCATGTAAACATGTTATTCTACAAACATCAGTTTAGAGAACTCATAGTATATTTGCAAATAGAATTGCAGTAAAAAACACTTGCAAGCAATATATGACACCCCAAAATTTTAGCATTTGACTTTTATTCAAATTACCAAACAAATCATAAGCAAGTCAATCATCTCAGATCGGAAGTCTAAATTTAAAAAAAAAATACATACTAAGTTTAAAAGCATTTAAAGTTTGAAACACACATCAAGATCAATGGAACTCCAAATGTTCATCCAAACAACCTATGCCAAGGTCTATCACCTATCAAACAGCCACTCAAATGTCACCGTCATGCAAGACCCTTTCCTTTGATACTCAATGCGTTATACCAGCCCCAAAATACACGTTTAAACATGTTAGCTTACACGTCAGTGAATTCTAAGCTAATATTTCATAATACATTCATTGATCATGTTTAGACTGATGCCAATTTAAGTTTTCTAACACTAACATGTTTACTTAGAACTCAAAGAACATATCTACTAAATTATTAAAAAGAGAGAAGAAAAAGAAAAAAAAAAGACATTATTCATGATAAAACGTCTTACAATAATGTGATTAGTGATTGCTATTGTTTTAAATCATAATTGTCCGCATCTGCACATAATAATAGCATAAGAAAGAAGAAAAATAACACATAAGTGTCAGTTGACCCGTTTGACCCATTTAATAACAATTACCCATTTGACGCGTTCAAATATAAATTTCCTTTTTTTGAACGGCAAGGAATGACGTGCCAACCACCGTGACACCGGGCACTGTGGCCAAGGTCGAACCTGGGTCACAAGGAACTACCTCATTGGCTCAAATATAAATTATCTATTTGACCCATTTATAAGGAAAGCTAATGTTCTAAAACTTTGAGCTTAATCATATGACCAATCAATAACTCTTTGAAGCATTCATATGTAATAAAGAGTTGCATGCATCTAAATTACCACTTGCATATTTAACAGCAGCCAGGCATAGAACAACTAACCTTTCACAAGTTGTTCTTAACGAAAATGGAGTTTCTCTCTTAATGTGGCAAGTTTCTCTTGTTGAAAGACTCTAACTAAGTTGATCATTTGTCTTACTCTTAAAAAACATAATAAGAAAACAACCAAACTGGTTTTGGCAAAAAAAAAAAAAAAAGAATCGGTAAGATCACATGGCCATGGGCTTCATTCTTGAGCTTGTCTACAAGTTCATCCACAGAGGAAAGTGTATCCCCCACCTTTCTTTCCCGGTGCAGTCACTTGCATGACCTCCAAATCAGATCACGGCTCTACGTTTAACCCTGCTAGGCTCATTTTCTTGATCGGTTTTGATTTTGCCTTCATTATGTTGGGGAGTGCGACATACCTTGGCTGGTTCAGCCTCAAATCCGCGCTGCATTCACATCAAAAAAACATTGATTACCTTTTTATTCTTCTAGAATCGCTAGCTTAAGTAGTAAGAAAGAAACAAATTAAGTGATGACTGTGAGCAAGTCTAAACAGAAAGTTTCTAGGTGATATTATCCATGCTAATATGGTATTACTTTGTAGTCTGAGTTGAAAACTACAAGACTTTGGATTAGGTACTACATAAGGTTTGTAATGGGATATTAAATAATTTTTATTTTAATAATAAACAGTTGCTCATTCACAACTTTTGCAACTTGAGAAAACTTGCCTTCACAACTTTTGGCAACTTCCAAAGAAGCTTCATGAAGAACAAATATAACACCTGGATTGTTCTTATCAATACCCTGCTGCTCATTCCCCAAACCTGAAAATCGAATAACTAATTCGGTTTCAGTTTGAAACTGAATTTGCAATTTGGTTTCGTTTTAATCGGTTATGAACCGAATATAGCAATTCAATTTGGCATATAGTCATTTGATCAAACAGTTAGTGGGCACCAAGATAAAACTCAATGGTAAACGATACATATCGAAAGCCTACAATTTGTAACAAACACCTTTGATGTAAATCTGGTGAAAATAACAAAAGAACAATATAGAAACGATACCCTAAAAATCAAAATCAAAATCAAAGTTTGAGGATGGAGAACTCTTTACCGGATGATTAAAGAAAGAATCTTATCAGTGTCAACAAATCCAATCTTCAATCTCACAAACTCAGTCCGATTAGAGAAACAAGTGTCCTTAAATTCCATTCACAGAGTACCCATTCATATCAGCACAGGGAGCCCAGAATCGCAGAGAAGAGAAGATGAAGCCAGAGAAAAGTACCGTATGGTTCTCCTTCAGAACTTCTTAGAGCGATTGTCTTTGATGATGACACGATGATCAGAATTTTTAGGATAATTGTTGGTGATGTTTTAGGAACAAGATTGGGGGAATTTATGAGAACAGATTTTGTACCGGAAGAGAATGAGAGGGGTCTCGATGATGGTAGGATCAATTGCCTCCTTCAATTACTGGCATTGAATTCCATTGAATGATGATGAGGGGAAACGACACTATAGGGTTTATTAACTTATTTTAATTTTAATTTGATATTTTATGATTAATAACTGTAGGGTCATTCAAAAGAAAACCAATCGAAATAGAAACACATGATATAATAATTCATAAAGGAGGAATTATGACAATCAGTTTTCATATTTTATATGAATAATTTAAAACATTGACTCTTAAAAATACCTCTTAACTTTTGAGTTAATTAACTCTTATTTTTATATTATATGAATATTTTTATAGGAATATAATTAACTCTTAAAAATACCTCTTAACTTTTAAGTTTCTTTGGATTAAATAGGTTGGTTTTAGACAAATTTACCCTTAAAAAGTAGTTAATAGATGCATTGTGTGTTATACATTAAGCATTTCTAGATGTACCTCTTAAATTTTAAGAAGTCCCTAAGGAAATGTTTTATAATATAGTATAGATAGTACATTTTCAAAAGTATATTGAAAATACAATGTTACAACCAACTAACCGTCCACCCATAACTCCATAAGTCATATTAGTGCTTGTACGAAAACGCTCAGTATGGTAAGGTATTTGAAGGTAAAAATCGATAAAATACGGGTATCGTACCAAACCGAAAGTACCAATCCCGAAAACGGCAAAAAATGAGTACCGAAATTTTATTGGTACGATACCATTCGGTACCGGTATTGTTCGTTACCGGGGGGGGGGGGCATTCAAAGGCTCAATCCTCATGAACCCTCACCACCAATCAACAGGGTTGTAGACGAACTGAACATTCAACGAATAGTTCGTGAACAGTTCGGTGGGAAGTTCGCTTATGTTCGCTTGTTTAATTAATGAAGAAACAAAACAAGAATTTCCCTTTGATAAGTTATACAAACGAACATGAAACATGAACAGAGGTTGTGTTCGTTCATTTTTGTTCGTGAACATTCGGTAATATGTACATTTATGTTCGTTCGTATATGCTCATTTGTGTTCATTCATTTAAATGTTTTTATGTTATATTTTTGTTTTATTGGTTTTAGTTTTTAAAAAGAGTAAAATGCAATTTGCGTCCCTGTGGTATGTCCCAAACATCAACTTGAGCCCCTAAAAACATTTTTTTGCATTTTGAGCCCCTGTGGTATTAATTTCATAACAGTATGAGTCCCTGCCGTCAGTCTTCCGTCAGTTTGACCGTTTGCCAGTTGTGAAAAGTCCATAATACCCCCCATCCTTTAATATCTACACTTAAAGCAGACAAGTTTCACCAGTTTCATTATCATCATCAACAGTCGCCCAACTCCCAATATCATCATCATCAACAGCTCTCCCAACTCCCAAGATCATCATCATCATCTTCATCGAACATCGAACAGATCATCTTCATCTTCATCGAACAGATCAGGTTCATCTTCATCCTCATATTGGTCATTCGATGTGTTTATGTGTTTATATTGTGAAAAAACAGAGGGTTGATTCTGGGTTTGATTTTGGGTTGATTTTGGGTTACATTCGACGATTTGGGTTGATTTTGGGTTTGATTTTGGGTTCCATTCGCTGATTTTGGGTTGATTTTGAAAAACAGAGGGTTGATTTTGGGTTCCATATTGGTCATTTGAATGTGTTTATATTGTGAAAAACAGAGGGTTGATTTTGGGTTCATATTCATCATTTGAATGTGTTTATATTGTGAAAAACAGAGGGTGAAAAACAGAGGGTTGATTTTGGGTGAAAAACAGAGGGTTTGATTCGATGATTTGGGTTCCTCATATTAAGAACTGATCGGATCAGTTTCAGATTGAATGTGTTCCTCATTTTGATTTTTGGTTTTTGTTTGATTCGATGATAACAATTATTTGGGTATTTTGGATTTGATTTGATGATTTGAATGTGTTATTTGGGGTTAGGGTTTAGGGTTGAATGGATTTTTGGTTTGATTCTTGTGGGTTTAGGGTTTAGGGTATCAACTGAGTATATTGTTCAAAATGCATCAAAACAGAGGTTTGCAATGTGTTTTGGTTTTGATTCTTGTGTGTTCATCATATTGATTTTTGGTTTGATTCGATGATTTGAGTTCCTCGTATTAAGAACTGATCGGATCAGATTCGAATGTGTTCCTCATTTGAATGTGTTTTGTTGTACAGAATGGCTGCGGATGTAAAGATACACAAAACACCAACTACGAATGCGAGAACACTTGACAACCTCCTAGAAGATGCGGTGCACATAAGGAAGTGATTGATATGAATGAATATATGCAAAAAGACGGTCTTACCCCTGCCTCTAACAGTCAACCTGACGGCAGGGACTCAAAGTGTTATGAAATTAATACCACAGGGGTTCAAAATGCAAAAAATTGTTTTTAGGGGCTCAAGTTGATGTTTGGGACATACCATAGGGACGCAAATTGCATTTTACTCTTTTAAAAATTCGAAACCATTGTTGTAGTATATGCCCCAACATCTCTCATTTGACCATTTCAATATGTATTAAAACTTGACAGTTTTTTGATTTTCGTGTTAATTATGTTTATGATATTTATGTCAACTATGTTAGGATAGTTATGTTAAATACTTATTTTTTGGTGGATTCTTCGTAATCTTTTTGATACACATTTTATTTAAATATGAATATAAAATGTTCATTTGTATTCATTTATGTTCACGAACATTTGTTTGTTTTCGTTTTGCCTTTGTTTACGTTCGCTAAGTGTTCATGAACATGTTTATTTTCTTAACGAACAAACATGATCAAGAAATCTCGTTCGGTAAGTGTTCGTGAACCGTTCACAAACATGTTCCTTCCTTAATGAAAGAACACGAACAAGGCCTTGTTCACATTCAGTTCATTTATAGCCCTACCAACAGGGGCGGTTCTTAGAAGGGTTATGGCAGGGCCACGGCCCGGGCAAGTTTTTCGGCCATAGTGCTAATTTTCCGCATTTCGATCGAAATTTTTTATATATACTATGTTTGGCCCGGGCTTGCCCAGGCTTTTTTTAGTGCCCGTGTCTTTCGGCCCTGGCACGTTCAACGGGCAAGATCCGCCACTGCCTACCAACCATATAGTTTGCCATCTCATCCCAGCCTGTGTGAACCCAAACAAACCCATACCACTTGTGATGTTCTAGCTCCATCTTTTAAACCCCGCGCTTCCCAAGAAAATCGACAGCCACATTCACCTAATCATCTCTACCTAGAGCTGGTTTGTGAACCCGTGGAAACCCTCATCTAGCGAGATCAAAACGGTTGCGGCAGTGTTCTAGTTGAACCCGCCAAACCCGTTCGTCCTTCTAGTGAACTTCCTCTCCCACCTTGTGCTTCACATTTAGGCCCTTCTGTACATACCATGCCATTCACATTTAGGCCCCTGTGTACATACCATGCCATTCACTTCTACACTAAAGTGGTATAAAAGTGAAAATTAATAATTGTAACCGATCAGAACGTCACCATAGATTATAATCGGACTAGGAGTCATTACTTAAATTATTAAAATCTAATTTGACATTTTGAATTGGTATTGTAATTTCATTTAACATTTATATGGCAGATACATGACAAACCAGATGCTCCTCTAATATGGCCTCATTTTTGTTAGTTTTTTTCCTTTTTACCTGAAGTATATGCCTTTAAGTTGATGAAATGCAATGCTTACAAAGATGAAGAAATCAACTTTTGCTTTCTGTTTTATAATCTTTGATGCTTCCTGCTACAACATTCGAGCAGTCAGCATATCTAACGCCGAATGATATGTTTGGTAAAATTAGCTTGACAAAGTGTTTGACATAAGTAATTGTAGCCTAAAGGTGTAAAAACTTAAAAACGACAAAAACACACACCACAATTAATTAGGTTGGGTGCTGTGGTCTAGCACCCCCTTCAACATATCTTTACCCCTGATATAAACAATAATTTCAGAATATTCATCGACGGAATGTACAGATAAACAAAAATGTCAGATCATATTAATCACTCTTAAACATCACCAAGCCTTGACCAATCTTGTCAGCAAACTATGGTTACAAACAGTCGGAAAAAAAGCGACAAACCTGAGTGCTGTGCTTGGAGAATACCGGACAACTTTTCTACCTCAATAATTACAGTTCACTTATCTCGTAGATGATAAGGGTAAACTGTCATCAGATAAGTTATAATAACAAGGGTTAATTACATCTACCCGCAACTTACTTCACCTTTTGAGTTATCGTATATAAAGAAATGTTTTTTTCTTTCTATTGTATGTGAAGCGCCTTCGGTAGCATATTTTTAATGACGTGGCAGTTTGCCACGTCATCAATTATACCTGCTATAGAATGCTGCTTGCATGCCAGTAGATATAAAAAAATATCCTTTCTTGCATACAATAACAAAAGAGTTTGTAAATTACATTTTGATGCATTAAAGCTGTTATAACTTGTTGCAATCCTTCATTGGTGGAGATGTGATTAAAATTAAAAGCTTGTGTCCTCAAACAGCATCGATCATTCTAAGCTCGTGTTTCTTACGTCGACACCTGTGATGAGCTCTTGCCAATGTATTCTCACCTATTGTTTCCATATTTATTGCATCTGATGTAGGAAGTAGATATTGATTAAAAAAAAAAAAATCAGAAACTTGTGTGAAAAAACGGCATTATTAGCCTCCTGTGCTTGCAGCATAAACAAAAGGGTACAAATTTTGCCAAAAAAATGATATTGTTCAATTGTTGTGAAATTTTTATATAGAGTTAAACTAAACAGCCTAAATAGTAATCAAGTTTCATAATCGTTCCAATTAGGTCACTTAGTTATAACTATTTATGAAAATATTCACAGCAGAGGAACAATATTGAAACTTTAATGATTTTTGTAGTAAAAAATGTTTCAGTGACTTTGATGGAACAATAAAAAAAGCTCGGTTACTATATATATAATCAAGTAGCAGACTAATTGTATGAAGGTTGGCGACAATAGATCCACCATTAAATGTGTATAACATGTTGAACTGATGCCAAACCAATAATCATTTTAAGCTTTTGCTGTGTACTGTATAGTAACCAATGATGTCTTTAACTCTTTATAAGTTTATAACTACCTTAATAAGTTCTAGTAGATATAACAATATAATTCTCAATTCTGTAATAAAGTTCAAATCTTGAAAGTTAAATCTCGAAAAGACAGAGATATGCCCATGTAGATTAGATTGAAACAGCAAACTTTTTAAGTTACATAACTAGTTACAACTTAAAAGATAAAACTCTTCTATTTTGAACTATTTGTTGCACATTGTCATATAAATTTGGCACTTGATTAGTTAAAGCGAAAGCTATTCACAGTTCAAAACCGTATAAAGTAAAGCAATATACTTCACAATCACAGCTAAATTGTGCTACTAACAGTTCTAAAACTAGCAGAATCATCAACAATATAATCAAGAACTAATGAATATACCTCCAAACTTGTTGCCCCAAAACAACAACCTTGTATCATCCTCTTCCTCATCAAACTCATCACCGTACCCGAACTCAGCATCCCCTCTATACCCAGGCTCACTCCCATACCCCGACTCATTCCCTTGACTATCCAAACCCCCATAACCATGATGCAATTGCAATCCACTTAAACCGCTATTCGAATTCTCCCGATCACCACTCTCTCTCCGCAACCCCCTACCGACAACTTCCCCAACCTCCACCCCCCAATTCACATCCCCTCCACCTCCCCCATTCACAAACAACTCCCCACTAGAATCCGTCCCCGCGTTATTCGCCATCATAAAATCCGAACACGTCCCATATGCATTCGACCCGTACGCATTATTCGACGCACCCACCGAACAACACCGCCTCCTCGTCCCACTCTGATCACTACTCCTACCCGAAACCGACCGCGATCCACGCCTCCGCCTCTTCCGAGCCATGTAATGAACCCGATCACGCTTCGATTTCACCGACGATTGAAAGCCACCTTCTTCGTCGAATAATGAGAGTTTTGACATGTCAAGGTGTTCGATTGAGAACGAGGTTGCGCGATCGGAGAGGCAGGGGCGTTTGTGAGGTTTACCATTAGGGGTTTTAGGTGTTTTAGTGGTGGTGTTTGTGTCGGATTTTTCTAGGGTTTTGGTGAATGATGTGGGGAGATGAAAAGGTTTCCAGCTGTGGAGCTTGTAGATGCAGGTTTCAATGGCGTGACGGGAGGTTCCTACGGCTTTTGGTGACATTGATTTGTATGGTGATGGTGATTTGCAGGTGGAATTAGGGTTTGAGAATTTGGGATTAGGGTTTCGGAATTGGGGAAGATTAGAGAAGTGATTGTTGCAAGTAGATTTTTTAGAATTCGACTGAAAGTTTGACACGGAGGATAATGTATTAGTAGTCCCCCGGATTGCGAAAATGAGTAAAATAACCCCTAAAGTTCGAGGAAATTAGCTTAAATGGACCGAACTCGATCGGTAAACCTGAAACCCAACATACTTGGGACGGGTTTAGGTTTGGGAATAGTGTTTATTTTCTGTGGGTTTGAGATTTGGTGGTATACCCGTTTACCCGAACCAATTACTCGATAAAGTGTATTCGTTTACCCGATTGGATACCCGAAATAATTTGTTTTAAATTATTAATATATGTATTTTATTCCGTATACATTATAGTTATATGATATATTTTTATATTGATAATACTAAATGTAACCGATTTGTAGATATTGAGTCGAGTATACCCAACATGTAAGTTTTTAAAATTAATGGGTTTACCTGAAACCCGCGGGTATACCCGATAGGCATTACCCACTAGAAACTCGACAGATTTGAAACAAGTTTATTTAACAGGGTTTGAGGTTGAGATTATCTAAACTCGTCCCAAAGTCAACCCATTATCATCCCTATTAAATGGGACTAATGTTTTTAACATGAACTAAATGTTCCTTAATTTCGAACATTGAGCTAATATCTCCTCAACTTGACAACTATGAGTTAAAACTATGTTTCCAACTAACTTTGAATACCTTTCAAAAGTAATGTTTATTACACCGTGAAATCAAGCAAATCAAATTTATACGTCAAATTTTCTCGAGTGTTTTCTATACATGGAGGTTTCCTTTGATTTTTTTTTTCTATACATATATACACCACCTGCAAAGGTGGTTCTCTGTATACACACATTCACCTCAGGTAACATTATTAGATCAAACTTTTACAATTGCTCAATAAAACTATGCTTATGTGATAATCCAATTAGAAGAAAGTGCCAATGATCCTTGGTTCAAGTGGTTGATAGGCTGGATTTCTTGTGAGAGACTCCGGTTCGATCCCCACTGGACACAACAAGGTGAGGCCAAGGGGTTTTACACTAGCCATGGTTGCGTGGTTTCCTCTTGGAGTGGGCCGAGTGAGAATTAAATGCCTGTGATATCCATTCTTAATGGATTGAGGGCCAGGATGTACCAAGCCCAAAATGGTGGGTCTCCTGGTTTTGAACCCGGATCTCTCATGTACCACTGAAGTTGGTGCAAAAGCCCAATCAGTTAGTCTACTGGCCGTTCAAAAAAAAAAACTAGAAGAAGAGTACCCAAAGTCTCCCATTATGTCCATATGGACTTACCATAAATATACATGTGCTTGGTTGTTAAAAAAGCATGTATTTGAACCGTTTGGTGGGATGTTCGTTTATGTTCGTACGTTTATTAAATAAATGAACACGGACAAGATATTATGTTCGTTAAGCGAAACGAACGAACATGAACATAGGATGCGGTCGTTCGTTTATGTTCGTAAACGTTCGGTAATGTATTCATTTATGTCTATTTGTGTTTGTTCACATAAAGGTTTTTATATGTTATATTTTATTCTATTGGTTTATGGTTTTTTATAAATTTTGAAATCCTTGTTATACTATATGTCTCTGCAGACATCCCTCATTTGACCATTTCAATTTCAATTTGTGTTAAAGCTTGAGAAACTTCTTAATTTTTGTGTTAGTTATGTTTATGACAATTATGTCAACTATGTTCAAATAATTACATTAAGTACTTATTTAATTTTAGTGGATTCTTCGTAATCTTTATGATGAGAAATGCAAATTTTAATAAAAAAAAATGAATATATGTTCGTCTGTATTTGTTTGTGTGCATGAACGTTTGTTTGTGTTCATGTATGTTCATAAACTTTGTTTGTGTTCTTGTGTTCGATAAATGTTCGTTAATAATTCATGATCATGTTCATTTCCTTAATGAACGAACACGAACAAAATATCTCGTTCGGTAAACGTTCATAACAGTTCATGAACATGTTTATACATTCGGTTCGTTTACAACCCTACATGTATATGTTATGTCTATAAAATGATACTCGCTTAATATGCGGTGATTGAAATTTTAAAATATATTTATAGACTGTAGATAAATTTTATTAATAAAAATAATATATTATTTATACTTAGAGGGCGTTTGGTTCGCGGAATGTGTAAGAATTGGAATTGGAATCCCTATGAGAATTGGAATTGGAATTTGATGGATTCCTTTGAAATCCATAGATGTGTTTGGTTGATAAATGTATTAATGAAATTAGAATTTAAAAATATCTAAAAAGACAAAATTACCCCTAGTTATAAACAATTGGCAAAAGTTTTAAAAACAACTATCTTAGATAAAAATTCTAAAAAATCCAAAAAATTATAAAAATTCTAAAAAATTATAAAAATCATAAAAAAATTATAAAAATTCAAAAAATTCTAAAAAATCCAAAAAATTCTAAAAAATTAAAAAAATAATAAAAAATTCTAAAAAATCAAAAAATTTCTAAAAAATAATAAAAAGTTCAAAAAATTATAAAAAATCCAAAAAATTCTAAAAAATAATAAAAAATCCAAAAAATTCAAAAAAATAATAAAAGGTTCAAAAAAAATATAAAAATCAAAAAATTCTAAAAAATAATAAAGAGTTCAAAAAATTATAAAAAATTAAAAAAATTCTAAAAAATAATAAAAAGTTCAAAAAATTCTAAAAATCAAAAAAATTCTAAAAAATAATAAAAAAATAAAAAAATATATAAAAAATCGAAAAAATTCAAATAAAATTTTTAATTTTTTTTAAATTTTTTGATTTTCTAGAATTTTTTGGATTTTTTATTATTTTTTGATTTTTTAGATTTTTTTTTGTTTTTTGTAATTTTTTTGGGTTTTTTAGATTTTTTATTAATTTTTTTGATTTTTATAATTTTTTGGATTTTTTTATTTTTTTGGATATTTTAGAATTTTTTTGTTTTTTTTATAATTTTTTGGATTTTTATTATTTTTTTTTTATTTTTTAGAATTTTTGGACTTTTTAGAATTTTTTGGATTTTTTATTATTTTTTTGATTTTTTCTATTTTTTCGAATATTTTGGATTTTTTATTATTTTTTTTATTTTTATTATTTTTGGATTTTTTATTCTTTTTTGGATTTTTTAGTTATTTTTTTGGTTTTTTAGAATTTTTTTTTTGGTTTTTTTAGATTTTTTTAGAATATTTTTGATTTTTTAGATTTTTTGGATTTTTATTATTTTTTTTATTTTTAGATTTTTTTAGATTTTTTTGGATTTTTTGGATTTTTTTAGATTTTCTTAGATTTTTTTATTTTTTTTTATTTTTTAGAGTTTTTTTTAGTTTTTAGAATTTTTTGGATTTTTTAGAATATTTTTATTTTTTTTGGATTTTTTATTATTTTTTATAACTTTTTTGATTTTTTTATTATTTTTTGGTTTTTAGACAAAAATGAAAGAGGCAAGGGGTTATTTCCGTAACTTTGGAAACATTCCCGTGGTTTTTTAAACTTTCCTTTGAAATTTAAAAGGAATCTAAATTCCATTAAGTAAGGGATTTGGTTGGAATTGAAATACAATTCCCTTCAACTAATTTGTCCAACCAAACACACAAAGGAATGGAATTCAAATTCCAATTCCCTTGAAATCTTATGGATTCCTGTCAACCAAACATGCCCCTATGCTTGTACTATAAGACGAAAATTGTAAAGCAATAAAGACAGATAAAATGATTTAAGTCATTTTTATTAACAAGAAAATACAGCTTAAAAAAATCATAATAAAATGATTTCATTTGTGACATACGACTAGCTAACTTGATTAATAAGGGGCCCGTAAAATGAAACATTGGAGGACTATATTTTGCCAACCATCTATGATAAAAGTTCCAAATGCATATAATGTCACATGTCGGTACAATATATCTTTGATTGATCAATGACCTATAAATTGAAAAATTGTTTGTCATCGTTAAAAAATATATATATAACATCACATGTCGGTACTGTATATCAATGTGACCACCATATCTAATCAACTGTTTATCCAACTTTTTATGCTTAGACCGGGTGTAGTGGTTAAACAAAATAATGCCCCCATCATGGGGCATTATTCGACACGTGTCATCCCAGTCAGCATGGGGTATTATTGCAAAAGTGGTGTAGTGGGCATAATGCCTAATAATGCCCCTTCCAATCATTAAAAAAAAAAAAAAAAAAAACTACTTTCTTATTGGCTAGTCAAACCTTGGACCACTCCCATTGGCCACATGCCCCTTCCATTTGACCACTTCAGCATTTTAAATAAAACGCCAACATGAAATTTAAAAAAAAAACGCCTTATAACGCCGGGTGTAATGGGGGGGGGGGGCGTTTTGGGGCGTTTTTTTTCAATTTTTTTTTAAAATACCGCCCCACTACGGGTGGTCTTAGAGCATCTCCAGTGCCTTGTTCTTGAACATTTTTAGTGTGATGTGACATCCATAGTTGTTTTTAGCAATGGAGCGAGCACACGTCCTTGCTAAAGAATGAGGTTGAATGACGAGATCGGGGCTCTTATTTCCGGTACAGATAAGGCTAAAGGGTGTGAGGACGTGAGTTGGGTCATCCATTGTTACCTAGGAGGCTATGACTATCAATCAAATGCTATACCACCCCTCTCAAACATCCACCATGGTTCGCGTGAATTAACCGCGGCAACCACGGGCCTTCTTTTTTCCAATATTTTAAGCATGTGCATGTTTATTAATTTAGGGTAGTGATTTTGGTCATTACCACACCTTTAAGGTAGTGATTTTAGATGGTGAATTAGAGGTGAGTGACACATGGCGGGTCATGATCAGTGGCGGACCCAGGAATTTTTCTATGGGGGTGCGGAATATTTTTAAAGATTTTAGGCCACTTGGTATATATATAAAAAATCGGTTCATAAAGGGTCGTGTCATGTAAAACAAAAGAACACCAAATTAAAATTTATATAACCATAAAAAAACATGTCAAACGTTTATAAACATGTTTTGTGCCCTACAGTTTTTCATTTTTTGAAATCTATGCAAAACATCATCTAGAGTTGCTTTTCTAACGGTACTCATGAGAAATCTCGCCAAAACTTCTATCACATATAAATCGATTCATAATTTTCAAGCCCTAGTAAAGTGTAGAACAACAAAAAAAATTCATCAAAACACATAAAATTTCAAACCCTTTTAACATCTCTATAACTCTATCTCATCTAAAAACCAAATAAAACAACAAAAAAATAAAAATAAAAAGAGAAGGTACCTCGTTAAATTTTGTATTCCGGGTGGTGGGGTGGCTGGAATCAAGGTTTTCCAGTGAGAATGCAGCCGCTGCTGTCGTGCTTGTTGACTGCTTTCTTGCGTCGGTCACTGCGCGATAAGAAGATGGAGAGTGGGAGAAAGAATTAGAAAGGGTGGTTGGGTTGGGTTATTTTATTTAACTTCAAATTTAAATGGGTTGGGTTAATTGGTTTGGGTTACAATGGAATGTTTAGTAGGCTAATGGCTAAATTGTTAAGTGAAAGTTATTGGGTTAAATTGTTAAGTAAAGTGGTTAAAAAATAATTATATACACTAGGTTATATTTTAATAAAAATCAATGTTTACATTTTTTTTAATTCGTAAGATTTTTTTAAAGGGGGGTGGTTGAAATTTTTCAAGGGGTGCGGTCGAGATTTTATATGAAATTTAACCCTAAAATCTTTTTTTCAAGGGGTGCGACCGCCCATCCACCCAAGTGGATAGGTCCACCCCTGGTCATGATGGTCATTAGAGTTATAACCACACCCTGTAGCCTAAGAAAAATTAGAGGCTATATGCATGGAAAAATAGGGAAAAAAGTGGGAAATAGTAGAGAGAGAGGGAAACATGTTTGTGTGGATCTCACAGGAGTCTCCCCCTTAGCTGGTTTAAGTGAAAACGGGTTTGTAGTAGGACACTCCATAGCAGCAGTTGCAACAATATAACTAATGAGATTAAAATTGCATTCATGTTCATGTAAGGACTTTTTGGGGAATTATTTGTATAAGCTTACAAAATATGTTCTCTTTTTCGCCAACATCTGAGCCACAGCTAGAATTATCGAATTCGAAATCGCCATCTTCTGCGTCGCCTGTTGGAGGTTCAAGAACACTCAATGCATTCCTTTGTAGCTTCACTTCCACCCAATGTTGTAGAAGGCGCTAGGCGCTAGTCGGTGAGGTACCGCCTATGGATTAATCGGAATGGGATTTTTATATGTATTTTTTCAAAATTATATATATATATATATATATATACACACCCAATAGTATAAAAATAATACTTCAAAATTCACATAAATACTTCAAGTTTTAGATAGTATGGTTCGATTTTGACCGCCTAGGACCGATTTTGACCGATTAATATAGTCCGATTAATCCGATTTTTGACCGCCTAGGACCGCCTAGGTACCGCCTTTGACCGAATTTGACCATGGCCGATTAATTGACCGACTAGCTCAAAATTAGGCAGTAAGTGGCCGCCTAGCGCCTAGGCGCCGATTAATCGGCCGCCTAGGCCGATTTCTGCAACACTGCTTCCACCCCATTCTTCAAAACCTAAAACACAACTAACAGTCATACTATGTTTTCCTATATTCTCAATTTTATGGGTCCCTTCTTTATTTAACTCACATCAAGTAGTAGGACCCACCTCTCTCCATTATAGTATCATCATATAAATGAAACCCACAAAAAGAAAATTATGAATGACTAAACCTAAGCCTGGCAAAACCGGCCAGGTCATGCAGCGGGTCAAAATGCGTTCTGACCAAACCAGTACACCCCCTCTTTAAAAATTTAGATTTAATTGCCATTTTTGTCCCTTGGTTTGTCCAGATATGCTTGTCCATGCCAAGTTTCAAATTTGTACCATTTGTCCTTGGCATTCTTGAAACATGTCAATTCCATCCAAAAAAACTAACGTCTGTTAAAATCTGATGTTTAATGAAGGGTGCAAACGTCAATTTCCATTTTCTTTTATTTTTCGTTTTTTTTAACTCTATTAATTCCCACCCCTTTTAAGGAAAAGGGAAATTAAAAAAAAAGGAAAATGATGTTTTTGCCCTTCATCAAACGATAGGTTTTAACAGACGTTAGTTTTTTGGACGGAACTAGCATGTTTCAAGAATACCAGAGACCGAAATGATACAAATTTGAAATTTGGCCTGGACTGGCATAATTGGACAAACCACAGAGGCGGAAATTGCAGTTCACTCAATTTTAAAAGCAATATATATTGATTGTTAAATCATTTTAATATGCTGAGTTTTTCTTTTTCTTGTTCATTTATATTGTTAAAAGATTCAAACTAACATAAGTATGTCAAATTAAACCAAAATAAATAAAAACAAAATGAGTAAAAGAAAATACCAGCCAATGCCAGCCACCAAGACCAACAGCTTTCTTCACAGTGCCTTGAAGACCAACCAAAACCGACTTTGTTCGGTTATTTCCGGTAACGATAACCTTCGTATGCCTTGGAAGAACAAAAAGCTCTTCATCGCCATAATCCTCACGGAAATGTGAGAAGATTCTAGAAGAATAGAGCTCAGTTTCCAGCATTCTTCTTAACACTTTCACAACAATCTTCAAAGATCCAATAAAAATACTTTCTTTTTAATCCAAATCTTCAGCTACTGAACACAAAGATATGCTATTTTATCCACTCACATTGATCAACAATCTGAAACTTTTCCCACAAATGAAAAAAAAAACATCAGTGAATATGTACAAATACATATTCATGATCAAATTTCACAACATAATATTTGTAGATGTAACAAACAAAAGTACAAAACCCTATTATTAAAAAGCTAAAATTTCATTAATTTAATCAAAAATTCAAATATGTCAGCAAATTTTATATGGGTTTAAAGGGTGATTAATTTTTCAAACCTTAACAATTGTTAATGCAAAAATATAAAAGGAATATTGAACCCTGCAAGAATGATCAGAGTTGGACAAAAAGTGTCACCAACTATGTGTTTTTTTTTTCTTTTTTTCATATTTCAAAAGAAAGATAGTTACTTTATAAACCTACCCGTGGTTGATCTGAAATAAAAAAAAGCATAAACATAATATATTTCCTACTCACTAATTAGGAAATTACCATGTACCTCATCTTCTGAGAATTCACTCTTTCAAAGCCTGATTCCAATCCTGATCCTGATTCTAGTTATGAATCTGAATTCTTTGAAAAGTCGTCACCCATAGAGAAGCTCTAGAACCAGAGGCACAATGTTAAAAAACACAATAAAATAGATCTAAATACTATATTTTTTTTTCTTAAGTGTACATCAAATTGCACAGTTACAAAGATGTAATATATGATAACCATATCTATCAATACTCAAGTGTATTAAATATTCTTTTTATATCAAGAACCAAGGAAAAAAGAGAAAAAACTGTAAATAAAAAATACTCACATGACGAGAGACGAAAGAGATTACATCTTAGAGAGCTTGTTCGGAGTACTACCGGTGACTTTTGCGACACAAAGAAGAGATTACATCTACCATCCTTCAACCCTGCCAAGCCAAGATGACATATTCAACAATATTTACTCATAACTTTGGACTCATCATAGCCTTGTCGAAAACTCTAAAATGTACAAAAACCATTCAGCCATCATCAATGACTTCATAAGTGACAAAATTGGCTCTAAAATCGCAATAATTAACAACATTAAACCTATTTTTAGAGAGAAATTGACCTTAATTTTAGATATAATTTGACATTAAAAGTAAATAAAAGTAAACAAAATTGGCTCTAAAATCGCAATAATTAACAACAATAATGGTGATTCCATCCAGATCTAAATTACAAATATGAACCATACTCATATAAAAGTAAATAAAAGTAAACAAAAGTGTATAAACTCACAGATTTATGGTGCCCTTGTAAACCACCGTTGCCGTTGGCAGCTTCTTCAACCATTCTTCTCCGAAAAAGTTCTTCGGCAGCGGTGTAAAGATGTAGGTCTAGGACTTCTTCTGTTTGACCCATTTTTGCATCCATCAAGGGTAGATTAAGGAGAACCAACCATGACTTTTGTCCCTAAACAACAAACCCTAGAAACACTTTATAGACATGAATCAGAATACATCCTCATAAAATCGCCAAAGCAAAATCATATGTGAAAAAACAAAGAATCGTAACTTCCCACGATCATCAACTCTTTAAGAGGAGAAGATGATTTCAACGGTTGCTGTTGGTGTCATCAGTGGAGAAGATCAGCATAACAACCCTCCTGAATTTTTCTGACACCCTAATATATTTTAAAATACCCTTATATGTCCTAAAATATACCCCGTATGTAAAAACCGAGCCCAAATTACATTATATCATTAAAAATTAAATAAAAACAAGAAAATTGGGGCTCTGACGGGCCTCGTAAGACTCACCACAGGTCTAGCGGGCCGCTACGATTCAAAACTCAGACGAACCCCCAGGCCGCCACGTGTCCCAGTCGTGTCATGCCTAGTGTTCAACTCAGCAACCCTAGGGCCTACCCTAGGGAGCCTCCCGGGCCGCGTAAGCCTTGGAGGAATGCTACGCGGGGCGCGACAGAACCAAAGATCAGCCCTATAAATAGCAGGCATCGGCTGATGTAACACCTCGAAAATTCGTGTCCAATAATGTATCGACACGTGTCATGAGCTTTACACATGTAAAAGATCTCTTAAGAAGGACTAAAGTTGACAAACAAAGAAACTATGTGAATATAAGGGTTCAAAGTGTCAACAATGGATAAATATACTTTACAATAACCCTACATGATGTTTATAACCTTAAACGAATAAATCATGAATCATACAAAGCTAATTGTGGAAGAAAGTGAGAGATTACAAACTACAGGGGTTAAATGTGTCAACAAGTTTAAAGTATACCTCTGAGTGACCTTTTAGCAAACCCGAAGCTTTGTAACGATTAATTATGCTCACTAGAATGCATGATAAAAATTTCACCAAGTTTCGATAACATATGAGAAAGTTATGATAAAATTCGTATTCGAGGGGTTAACAGCGTCAACGTTGAAATTTAAGACTTTTCGGTTATCGTATGAATAACCGGGGACCTAACAAAGTTGGTTTATGACTTGGAGTCCTTAAAAGTCAAGTTTGGGGGTTACAAGTGCAAGAAAGCATGTTAAAATCAAGTTTGGAAGGACCAGGGGCCAAAAGTGCAAATAATGAAACTTGTTTAACTTGTTCTGCACCTTCACACGGGGCGCGTAAGGTGTGATCAGAACCTTACGCGGGCCGCCTGGCACCCCCAGATACAGAAAACACTTCCAGCTGCCTGTTTCAGCCGGTTACACCGCCTCAATTCACCATTTTGCAATTCTAGGGGATTGTTTAATGTTTTAGAAGGGCCTAGGGACACTTCTCATGATCCCATAACATCCATAGACTTTGTTTGGCATGATCTTGTGGGATTAAAGTCCCTATATAAAGAGTTCTATGTTGCACCATTTGATCACATTCACTTGCAAGCTCACAACTTCACTTCTGGAGTATTTTGGAGCTCAAGACTCATTCCTAGTGATCATTAGTCGTGCTTAGGACCTTGGTAAGTATTCTTAACCTTCCTTAATTCAGTTTTGCTTAGTTTATTAGCTTAAAGTCAAATCATCGTAATTAAGGTTTGACTTCATCATTAATCTTAAATTGTCCAGTCAAATTACAAATTGAAAGTACCTATGAGTTGGTAATTATGTGGGCAATAAACCCTTAAAAGGGCACCCTCTGATTCTCACTCTAAGTAGGTCAATTGTCGGCTCAAACTTGATCTTAAAAAGTCAACAGGAAGCAATTTTGCAAATAAACACATAATTAGCAATGTAGAAGCTATGCAACCTGATTTATCATTAACATAACTTGGTAATTAATGTAAGAACATGTTCAACTCGACAATTTTTAGTTTAGGCTCGGTTCGGGACCGAAAGTCGCATAGTTTGACTTCTGTTTTGACTTTCAGTTCTGACCCGTTTAAGCATGTTTTAGAAATGCCTTAGAGCCTTATTAGGACCAGGTTTCATATAAGTATAACCCTCTGTGATTATACAACTTGGTTCATTAGTTATCTGATTCATATGCATATTTCCGTTAAATGCCTATATATTGACTATTATGCCCATTTGAACTTAAAACGAGAATTTTGGAAATGTGAGAGGACAATAATCTTTGTTACTGATTTATAAACATGTCCCTAAAATTTCACATCAGTCTGAGGTCTAGATTAGGAGTTATGCTCAATAACGTAATTAGAAAGCCTTTTATTAATTAAACGACATAATTAGCGTAAAGCCTATCTAAACCCAATTTTGACACCAAACCTCTTACCCACTGATGTAATATAATATTTTGGGATTTTTGAAGATTTTAGTTATTTTAAACTGATCATAACATAGGGTTATTACCTTGATTCGGTAATTGCCGATTATACCCTTTTCATCTATAAAATGAGTTTTACTAATCCTTTTGATACCAAACCTTTTTCTACCGATCTAATATGATAAATAAAATATTTTGAGCCTTCCAGAATAATAAAAAATATCAGCCTTCCTTTGAAAACCCGGAAATGGCTCCAAATCGCCTTTTTAAGCGTCCCTAACGCATAGTATGTATCAAAACCATTTTATAAATATAAGACTTGATACCCTAATGTTATAACTTATTAAATTAAGTATTTTACTGATTACATCAGACCCGAAACTCAGATTTATATTTAAACTCTTTCATAACCTTTAAAATGACCAAAATACCCCAACGGGGCGTAATTTGAATTTAAATCCGTTATGGGCATAATAGAAGATATCTCACTGATGTCACAACATATTTAAGGCATATTAAACTTGCATATGACTCATTTGATTACTCGTTACGCACTTTTCACGTTCGGATCGGCTTATGAAACTAGTTTGCATATATTAGCCGAAACGGGTCAAACCATATCGTTTTCACCTCAAAATCCAGAATGTGTTCAAGTTACCCATATTAAACAAGCATACAAGCTTGTCGGGTCAAAAACCACATTCTAAACCGGTCTTCGCTTTATCATGCGTTTGAACCGAGTCTTCCTTTTGAAAACTAACCGGTCTAAGTCTAAGCTTAATTAAAGACCCGTTAGGATTCTAATAAGTTATTAAAAACCTTCGTTCCAGATTAGGAGCCCAGTAAAAGCTACGTGCACTTGCTGTATTTGATTTATACTTTGCTCAGGTAAATGCTCTTAACTTATTTTCCCTATACGGGCTTGGGATACGGTACTATAAAAGTACCGCTTGGTCGGGGGTATGTAGTCATTTAAATCGTATTGTGATTGATGTATTTGCATGACCCGTTTAATATGTATTATTTGGTGTATGGCCTTTGGGGGTTAAATGACCATGTCCCGGATATCCTTGGCATCATTCAAAGAAATTGCCACGACCTAAGCACGGGGTGTAGGCGTACACCTGACAGATGCATATGTAAAAACTGGTAATCCACTTAGAGGAAATAATCCTTGTGGGCATTATACCTGTGGCGTGTCAGTTAATCTAGTCCGGCCCTACAAACCGGCCCTGATGGACAACAAATAAGTAAAACTGTATACAAGATTATATACAAATAATTGTCCCAAGTTATAAAGATATATTTGCCGAAGCGCATTCAAATCAATTTTCAAACTCTTTTCAAAATGAGTCAGTTAAGTTGTATTTACCAGTGTAAACTGACGTATTTTCCAAAAAGGTTAAGTGCAGGTACTATACGTAATAGGCTGGCTACTCCAGGCATCAATAATCAAGTCTCGTAAGCTCTAGATGTCAAAGTCTGCTGAACAGTTTTCCTTTTTATTTGATCCGCTTGTGGATCTGTTTCAACTATTTTGTGATACTTGATATTACAGTTTATTCAGTTGAAATGAATCTATCTTTTGCTTCCGCTGTGCATTTATATATTGTGTTGTTTGACTATGATGATATCAACTACGTCACGTTACTCCCCACCGGGCCCACCGGTAATACGTGGAAATATCGGGATGTGATAGGTTGGTATCAGAGCCGACATTGAGTGAATTAAACACTAGTCTTTTGTGTTTAATCTCAATGACACAGTAGCACATTCCTTAACTTCTGAGTCTAGACTTGAACTAGGAATGATCTCATCCCTGTTATATGTATGCATTGTTTTCAATACTTTTGTATCTCCGGATCGTGACGCCGAGCAAAGCTGCCATTGGTGGAGGCTCTCCAAATCCGAAGTTTAAGAATGTAAAGCTTCGTACTACAGCTCAAATAGGCGCACGACCTGTATAAAGGAATGACCTTTTGAACCCATTAATCATATTTCAAATTCTTTACCCAAGACTTTGGAAACTTCAAATGGGAAGCCAATATCGGAGGAGTTCGTACTTGCTGTCCTTGAAGGTCCTATTCCAAAGATAATACCTATGAAATCAAGGGACTCATATTTCTTACCTCCAAGTCTTGGAATCCCAGACTTGGAATATACCTATTCTGATCTATTTCATGATCCATATTGTTGATTACCTATTAAATCCTTGGATCCCACTCTTGCAAAGATTTCAAAATAGAAGATTTGGATTGCCCACCAAAACCTTCGGTATTCATACCTCACGCAGAGAACCAAGGAGAAATTTCTGGAAATAAAGTAAAGAAGAAACTCTTTCGTTGCTTTTCATTTCTTTATTAGTCCTTATAAGGACATACTTATCTTTCAGTCCCTTCGTGGACAACATTATTTCTTTTCAAATCCCATTTAGGGCAATTCTATACCTCTTTTAAAATCATTGGAGTGTTTTATCTAAATTTCATTCATATCATTGTATGTGAATATAATATATGAAATAAATTAAAATAGCATTCCTTTTATAAGATCTACCATTATAATAAAGTGGCAAAATCTAAAAAGGACAAGACCTAGCCCACGTGTCATTTTAAGACAAGGCCAAGATGGTAGTTCCTCAATTAGATTCAGATCCTTATTAACATCTCAATTTAGAATAGTTCTACGTAAAAAAAAAATCTTAAGGGTAAGACCTAGCCACATGTCATTTTAGACATGGCCAAGATGGTAAAACCTATTCAAAAGATTCAAATCCCTGTTAACATTTGAACGCGTATTAACATGCTTGACAAAATGTGATTCGATAAAATCACATAAGTCATTCTTAAATTGGGTTATTCTAATTTCCCTTATTTATATAATCATCCCTTAAGGATGAAGTGCCTAAGGGCTATAATTAACGTCCTCTGAGACTAAAGACAGTCGTAGCCTACAACTCCCTGTCAAGAAAAGGTAATGAACTTTGATTCAAACCTTAATGCCTCGATTCCATAAAATATGGGCTTATAAATTAAACTTGTCTACGTGACTAGGCCATTTGTGCTATTATTAACTTGTAAATTAGGATTTATAATAAAAATTCTGAATAAAATAAATATCATTCCTTTCCTACCAGTATACATATTGAAAAGAATCTTAAAGGGTATAACCTAGCTTGAATGTCATTAAAGACCTGGCTACGATGGTAAAACCTGTTTAAAGGAGATTCAGATCCTTGTTAACATTTGAAAACATGTTAACACTCCTGACAACGGTGGTGCGATAAAATCACACTTCTCATCTTTATATTAGGAACTTCCAAACCCCTTATTTTGCCTAAATGATCAATAGGAATCATGGCTAATAAACGTCGAACATGATGAACACATCAAAACACCCATTGGGATGTATACCTACGGGCAAAGATGTATACATGAAAAGATAGTTTTATTTCATAAACTTCTTGTCAAGACAATGAATTATGAAATTATCCGATCCAAAGGAATCATTAATCATGTTTTAAAAGTTCCCTAGTGACAAGGCCTCTGTGCCATTGATGTGTGCAAAATGCAACATATAAATTACATCAATTGTGGCATAAAACTAACCCTTTTTTAGTACTAATGTTGGAAAAAATGTGCTTTTGTCTTCCTTTTGTATTTTCAGGATTAAATGAGCTCAAATTAACAAAAGAAGCAAAAAGACAGCTAAATCTAACACAAATACAAGAAAAGGAACAAACGTGGCATGCCCGACCCCACGACAGCATCTTCCCAAGCAAAACAAGAAAACAGAAGGCTGAACACGCCCCGTGCTCAGTGAGCACGGGGGCGTGCCCAAGTGTCAGCATAAAAGACAAAGTTGTAGAAGCTTCCATCGCCCACCACGGGGTCGTGCTCAGCGGACACGGGGTCGTGGTCAACTATAAGATTCGCAGAATCCAGGCAAATCTTGATAGTACAGATATGCTTCTGCACACGGGGTCGTGCCCAGCGGACACGGGGCCGTGGTCAACTAATAAAGACAAGAGCAATTAATGAAGAAAGAGAAGGATGTGGACACGGGGCCGTGCCCGAGCTTCTGTTCAGCCTATAAATAGGAGTGCTTGGCTCAAGCTCAAACCATCCCTTGGCACACCACCTCTCTCACACTTCACCCACCACCCACCACCACCATAACACCATCATCCACCTCCATCATCCATTGTCCATCATAGAGTGTGTGAGTCGTCTCGGGATCCAAGATTGATCGTAAGAGTTCTTGAAAATCAAGGCCATGTTTGCCTAAGTCTCTTACATCACTTGGTGAAGACAAAGTGTCTAGTGTAATACTTTTTATTTTTAATCTTTTCACACTTTTTAATTGGTTATGTATTAATGACTTTAATAACTAGTTTCTTATGTTGAAGGTGATTCTTCCTTATCGTTTGTCTGTGGTGTCTTGGCATTATTTTACTGTCTATATAAAATAAAAGATTTTCACCATTCATATCTCCACGGTCTATATGGAGGTATGTTGGCTACCTGGTCGGGGGTTAAGGGAATGGTTTGGTAAGAGTCTTGCCATTGTTCAGTGTATAGATCCTGCAAAGGACCTGGGTCAAATTTAGTAGGACCTCCTTCAATACTTGACGGTATTGGATGGCGGGGGTCCAAACTCTTTGACCCCCTCATAAGTTAAACTACTATTAAAACTTTAACCCGACTACTTAGGACTGTATCCATGCAGACTCAGACTACTTAGCCGAGGGTAACGTCACCTTCAAAAGAGGGGCCTACCACATTATGCATTAATAACTTAATTAATTATCTTTCAATAATCCGACCCTTTAGGATTGTGTCCTTGCTGACTCAAACTACTGGGTTGAGGGTAACGTCACCTCCAAAAGAGGGGCCTACTACAATAACTAAGATAATCTCTTAACAAAGTGCAAAAGTGCGGAAATAATCAAAGGTTACACTAAACACGAGTCGGAGCCAAGTAATTCATCTTGTATATCTGTTTTTACTTTTATTTTTATTTTCAGCATTTTAGTTAGTTTTTATTTTTCTTAGTTTAAAAACCTTTTTTCTAAACTTTTGATTTGATTAGACGTTGAGGATAAACCGGTACTAAAAGCTCTTGTGTCCTTGGACGACCTCAGTATCTTACCAACACTATACTACGCTCACGATGGGTGCACTTGCCCATATATGTGTTTAGTGTTAGTAAATATCGTGTTTTATAAATTTAAAACTTGGCTAAAGAAAGTGTAAAAGGGGTTAAAATAAACATTAAAACCATAACACACTTCACGCACATCAAGTTTTTGGCGCCGTTGCCGGGGACACAAGGATTTTAAGAAAGTTAGGAATCAACGACCTAATCGTTTTTCTTATTTTTCTTTTTTTTAGGATTTTTCTTAGTTTTTCATCTTCTGCAGAGCTCAGCACGGGCCGTGCCTGGTCGGACACGGGCCGTGCCCAGCATTGTTACTGGCAGTTTTTATTTTTCGAGTTATAGAGAGCTGAACACGGGGCCATGTCGGTGCAACACGGGGCCGTGCCCAACTCCCAGTAACAGGGATCCGGAAAACAATCACTGTATCTCCGACCACGGGTCGTGTTCGCTGAACACGGGGCCGTGGTGAACCTTCTGACCAACGTTCTTTTCTGTTTTTGCTGCAGGACTTGGAACCCAGGCGCCACATTTGAATCTCCTACGTAGTGCATGAGCTCCAGTTCTAGTAGAGACATAAAAGAACCTCTAGAAGAACCCGAACGCTTTCTCAGAAAAAGACTTAAAGCTAAAAACCAAGAGAAAGTTTCGGGGGACCCACTTCCAATGGCGGACCAACGTACCCTCATGGATTACCTACGACCCACTGTAGGTAATCTCGGCGCCGCTATCAATGCACCAAATGTCGAAGCCAATAACTTCGAACTTCGACCGCATTTGATACAAATGCTTCAAAACTCCGCAACCTTTCATGGTCTTGCGGACGAGGATCCCCATCTACATATTACTAATTTCTTAGAAATATGTGATACCTTTCGGATCAATGGAGCATCAAACGACGCCATCCGCCTTCGAATGTTTCCATTTTCACTAAAAGTCCGAGCTAAGGCTTGGCTCAACACCCTCCCAGTTGGCTCGGTAAACACCTGGGATGAACTAGCCCAAAAGTTTCTATATAAGTATTTCCCTCCTGCTAAAACGGCTAAATTAATGACTGAAATTAACACATATTCACAAGAGGATGAGGAATCCTTATATGAAACTTGGGAAAGGTTCAAGGAGCTACTAAGAAAGTGTCCTCATCACGGTCTTGCGGTATGGCAACAAGTATCCACTTTCTACAATGGGTTGTTGCCACACACAAGACAAACACTTGATTCTAGCTCCGTGGGACTTCTAGGTAATCGTCGCCCAAATGAAATATACAATCAAATTGAGGAAATTGCGCAAACCAATTTTCAGTGGCACACTCCCCGAGGTAATAAATCTATTGCCCCGGGCGCCCATAAGGTTGATGAAAGCACTTCTTTACAAGCCCAAATCGAGGCCATTTCTTCAAAAATAAAAAAAATTAGAAATGACAAAAACGGCATCGGTTATGGCTTGTGAGGGGTGTGGTGGACCACATGAAAATTGGAGTTGTATGAAAGAAGTAGATGATCAAACAGAAACGGTAAACTACATTGATAATAGACCTAGGCCGTCGGGTCCACCAACGGGTACCTACAACCAAGGATGGCGTAACCACCCTAACCTTGGTTGGAGCGATCCCGGCAATAGTAGTAACCAACAAAACCAACGAACTAACTTTCAACAACCACATAACTTTTCTCAACAACAAGGTGGACGAGAAAGGCTTGAAGATACTGTATGTCGCTTCATCTTCGACACCGAAAAGAAAAACTCGGATCGATTTCAACAATTGGAATCGAATTTTAGAAATCAACAAGCTAGCATTCAAAACATTGAAAAACAATTAAATCAAATAGCTCAAAATTTCACCGAGAGACCACAAGGCGCGTTACCAAGCAATACCGAAACTAACCCAAAAGCACAAGTACATCTCATTACATTGAGAAACCGAACCGTGGGTCCAGAGGAGGCTCCGTCACCACCGGCTGAAAAAAGCCAATCCAGCCAAACCACGACTCCACCCACACCACAACCAGAAAAGGCTTCTCCACCAAATCAAGAGCCCACCAAGACTCCTCCGGTTCCATACCCCGGTCGGTTAAATCGTCAAAAGGCCGATGAGCAATTCGCAAAATTCGAAAATTTACTAAAACAATTGCATGTTAATATTCCTTTTATCGAGGTCCTAACCCAAATGCCTAAATATGCAAAATTTATGAGGGACTTCCTCGCTCACAAAAGGAAAATTGAATCATTGCAATTAGTTAACTTAGGCAAAGAATGATCCGCCTTAGTACTCAACAAACTCCCACAAAAGAAAATTGATCCCGGAAGCTTCACGATTCCTTGTTCGATTGGGGAATCCCCCATTCGTAATGCATTAGCCGATCTTGGGGCAAGCATTAACCTCATGCCCACATCAATGTTCAAACGACTCGGCCTAGGAACAACGAGCCCTACAAAGATGAGCATACAACTCGCCGACAGATCCGTCAAATTTCCGCAAGGTGTCGCTGAAAATCTATTGGTCAAAGTTGACAAATTCGTTTTCCCAACCGACTTTGTCATCCTAGATATGGAGGAAGACGCCGATGTCCCTCTCATCCTCGGGAGGCCATTTCTAGCCACCGCCCAAGCAGTGGTGGATATGAATGATGGAACACTAACATTGAAGTTTGGGGACGAGGAAGTAAAGTTTGGAGTTGGAAAGAGAGTAGAAGACGAAGACCCGGTCAACTACATGAAGGTCATAGACTCAAGCTTGGATGACGCTCTCCGACGGGGTAGCATGGGATGCAAAACATCCCACTTGAGTGACATATGGCCAGGCTTTGGGTCTAGCCAAGGACCCTTATAAACGTGGCGCACCACGGAGGCATTCCGCGGAACTATCCTTAGTTTAGTTTAGATTAATCTTTATGTTTTCTAGTTAGTTTTAATTTTCAGGAATAAAATATACTCAGGATGGCAAAGGATAACAAGGGAAACTTGAACCAACACCCCATGCAGGAAAACAGGGCCATCCGACAATTTTCTTCATTAACAGAGCTCAGCACGGGCCGTGTCCGCCCAACACGGCCCCGTGCTGCACAGTCTGTAGAAATGACCCAGTTCGGGTAAACTGGACATGGGTCGTGTTCACCCAACACGCCCCCGTGTCCAGACTTCTGTTTCTTTTGTTTAATTTTTGTTACTAGCACTTGAACACGGGGCCGTGCCCGGACAACACGGGGCCGTGTCCGGACAACACGGGGCCGTGTCCAGCGCCCAGTAACAAAAAGTTTTGCTTTTTCACACCTTTTTACACATTCAATCAACCTAAAAACTTATTTTTGGGACACATTGAGGACAATGTGTAATTTAAGTGTGGGGGGGATGCTAAAACCTTGAATCTTGCAAGTCCTAACTACAAGCCTTACACAAAACTCTATTGGAACCGCTAATCACCCCAAATTTTTTCAAAAAAATTTTCATTTTTTTTACTTGTCTAGGTTTAATTTGGGAATTTCAAAATTCTAAAGAGGTTATATTTTTACAAATTTACAACCGATAGCGTCGTGATAAAAAGAACCAACATAAGAAAATTATGAAAAGGCATGACAAGCTTAGTTAAAAATTAATTATATATACTTGATCACATAAAAACCCATTCCCACAAAAGTGAGTTTTGAGCCTTTATTGAGCATACAAATATATATCTTTAAATTAAATGCTCATTTTTCGTTTCTTGTGTGAATAGCCGCTTGGTTCTTACAACTCTAGAACTTGCCACGACGATACATTCCCGGTCCTTACCAACTTAAACCCGAGTAAGTAAATGATGGAGGCATTAGGACTAACCCTTTTTATTTCTACACCATTATTTTTCTTTTTTTTACCACCTACCCAAAATCCCCCTAGTTAACCCCTTTGAGCCTAAACCTTTTCATTTCTTAACCCAAACCAAACACCCTTTCACCCACCAAAACCTTTTTATTTTTAACCCTTTGTTTTAGTAACAAGCTCGGTTTTTCGTTTGACTTTGAAAAAAAAAATTATATAATTTTGTTTGGTTGACGAAGCAAAAGAAATAAACAAACAAGTTCATCAAAAATAACTTTGTTTGAATAATAGCTTCATCAAAAATAAAAATTGCAAAAATAAAAAGTCTTTCGAAAACCGACGCTTTTTACGCTTTTTCGCCATTTTCTACTAAACACTAACCCAACCACCTACCTTTAACCCTAGCTTAACCCTTCACCCAAAAGTCCTCTTGATATTTACAAATGTATATAGTTAAAAAGGAGGAGGATTGATTACTTGGCAAGCCTATGGTAGGAGTAAGTTCCATGCCGCTCTCGAGTGATTCACTAAAATACATCTTCGGCCGAGTGTTGAGTGATCCCCCGTGAGGTATGTGAACTTGTATATAAATAAAATTTTAAAAAGGCATGTTATGCCCTAATAAGTAATTTATCTTATGAAAAGTTTTAAATAAATCATGACGAATAGGATTGTAAATAAATAGAAATAAAACTAATTAAAGAATCTTGGAAATCCCGACACTCTATGACTAGCCCAAAAACCTTCTTTTCTACCAATTCCATTTGGGAGTGTAAAGCCACATTATAAAGAGTTTTGCTTGAGGACAAGCAAAGATTCAAGTGTGAGGGTATTTGATGTGTGCAAAATGCAACATATAAATTACATCAATTGTGGCATAAAACTAACCCTTTTTTAGTACTAATGTTGGAAAAAGTGTGCTTTTGTCTTCCTTTTGTATTTTCAGGATTAAATGATCTCAAATTAACAAAAGAAGCAAAAAGGCAGCTAAATCTAACACAAATACAAGAAAAGGAACAAACGTGGCATGCCTGACCCCACGACAGCATCTTCCCAAGCAAAACAAGAAAACAGAAGGCTGAACACGCCCCGTGCTCAGTGAGCACGGGGACGTGCCCAAGTGTCAGCATAAAAGACAAAGTTGTAGAAGCTTCCATCGCCCACCACGGGGCCGTGCTCAGCGGACACGGGGTCGTGGTCAACTATAAGATTCACAGAATCCAGGCAAATCTTGATAGTACAGATATGCTTATGCACACGGGGTCGTGCCCAGCGGACACGGGGCCGTGGTCAACTAATAAAGACAAGAGCAATTAATGAAGAAAGAGAAGGATGTGGACACGGGGACGTGCCCACTGGACACGGGGCCGTGCCCGAGCTTCTGTTCAGCCTATAAATAGGAGTGCTTGGCTCAAGCTCAAACCATCCCTTGGCACACCACCTCTCTCACACTTCACCCACCACCCACCACCACCATAACACCATCATCCACCACCATCATCCATTGTCCATCATAGAGTGTGTGAGTCGTCTCGGGATCCAAGATTGATCGTAAGAGTTCTTGACAATCAAGGCCATGTTTGCCTAAGTCTCTTACATCACTTGGTGAAGACAAAGTGTCTAGTGTAATACTTTTTATTTTTAATCTTTTCGCACTTTTTAATTGGTTATGTATTAATGACTTTAATAACTAGTTTCTTATGTTGAAGGTGATTCTTCCTTATCGTTTGTCCATGGTGTCTTGGCATTATTTTACTGTCTATATAAAATAAAAGATTTTCACCATTCATATCTCCACGGTCTATATGGAGGTATGTTGGCTACCTGGTCGGGGGTTAAGGGAACGGTTTGGTAAGAGTCTTGCCATTGTTCAGTGTATAGATCCTGCAAAGGACCTGGGTCAAATTTAGTAGGACCTCCTTCAATACTTGACGGTATTGGATGGCGGGGGTCCAAACTCTTTGACCCCCTCATAAGTTAAACTACTATTAAAACTTTAACCCGACTACTTAGGACTGTATCCCTGCTGACTCAGACTACTTAGCCGAGGGTAACGTCACCTTCAAAAGAGGGGTCTACCACATTATGCATTAATAACTTAATTAATTATCTTTCAATAATCCGACCCTTTAGGATTGTATCCTTGCTGACTCAAACTACTGGGTTGAGGGTAACGTCTCCTCCAAAAGAAGGGCCTGCTACAATAACTAAGATAATCTCTTAACAAAGTGCAAAAGTGAGGAAATAATCAAAGGTTACACTAAACACGAGTCGGAGCCAAGTGATTCATCTTGTCTATCTGTTTTTACTTTTATTTTTATTTTCAGCATTTTAGTTAGTTTTTATTTTTCTTAGTTTAAAAACCTTTTTCTAAACTTTTGATTTGATTAGACGTTGAGGATAAACCGGTACAAAAAGCTCTTGTGTCCTTGGACGACCTCGGTATCTTACCAACACTATACTACGCTCACGATGGGTGCACTTGCCCATATGTGTGTTTAGTGTTAGTAAATATCGTGTTTTATAAATTTAAAACTTGGCTAAAGAAAGTGTAAAAGGGCTTAAAATAAACATTAAAACCATAACACACTTCACGCACATCAGCCATCAAAAAGTCCTTGGGACAAGCTCTTGTGCTATATATATAAAATGTCAGTACGACATTGACAGTCGTGACTTATGTCCCCTGTCTAATAAATATGAAGGATTATATTCCGTTTAAACACCAAAGATGGTTTATTTAAAAACCTAGGCAAAACATAATCAAATAAAATTTAATACTATCTATTGGCCTATATGGTTTATTTACACCATAGCTATTTAATCATCAAATTTGTCAATTCGCCATATAATTAAACCAATTATAACTACTTGGTTTGTAGCCTTCAAAGCTTCACCATGGCTGACTCCTCTGAAGCTCACAATCATCCAGTTGTTCAGAATGATGATGCAAGACTGAACTTAACGGGCACCGAGTTACAGGCTATGATAGATACAGCCGTAGACAAAGCCGTGGACCGTGTGTTAAAGGATCATAAGAGAAAGTGCGATTATACCCCTAATAAGGGTTATAAAAAGGGTAAGACCGGTTCAAACTATAACCCGTCCAAGCCAAAGGAGGCAAAACCCAAATGTAAAACCTACGGGAAGAAGCACTTCGGAAAATGTTTCTATGATCAGACCAGGGGACGTGTCATCTGTAAGGAGACGGATCACAAGACCCATGAATGCAAGGATTTGAAGGACAACCAGCGGACCGGTGAAAAGACCAGATGCAAAACCTGTAGGAAATACCACCTCGGGAAATGCAGATTTGAATATCAGCCTTCACCTTGTGCAATCTGCAAGTCCAAGGAGCATAAGACCTTGGATTGCAAGAAGTTGGAAGATGCGACCTGCCATGGTTGTGGTGAAAAAGGGCACATAAAGACCCGCTGCTCAGAGAAGGCGACTAAAGGAAAAAGCACTTTAAATGCACAAGCTAAGCCTTATGGAATTTGTAATAAGGAAGGGCACAAGACTTTGGAGTGCCAAGACATAAAGGACGCAACCTGCTATGGTTGCAATGAAATAGGGCACGCCAAAACTAATTGCCCTAATAAAACCAAGAAGTCTGGCAAGGCTAAGAAGACCAAAGCTGGAAGCACTCAGATGAATGCTCAAGAGGCTATTCAGGATGACATTATAACAACAGGTACCTTCTTTATCAATAACGCTCATGCTAGAGTATTATTTGATTCAGGTTCAGATAAGTCTTTCGTAGACAATAGATTTTGTAAATCATTAAATCTGCCTATTAAAACTCTAAGCGTTAAGTATAAAGTAAAATTGGCCGATAGTACCTCAGAGACTGCTTCAGCAATATTAGATGGATGTTTTATATCCATTAGGAATCATTCTTTTCCACTGTCCTTGTTCCATTAAAATAGAGGGACTCGATATAATAATAGAAAATGGGTTGGTCATCCTGTAACCAAGCCCACACTTTAGGTGATGAGAAGCAAGTAGTTATCAAGACTCCTTATGGTGAGCCTTTGACCATTCAAGGAGATACTGGGTATGGATTGCCCAAGCACTTGTTGAATTTGGTATTTAATACCAAAGATTTGAGTATGCAAAACTCAGAAGAGACAAACAACAGTCGCGATGCTGGAGATGCGACAAATGATGATGGTGCATCCAATGTGAACCTCAATGTTATTGAAGTTAATCTCCTAAAACTGTAATTTGCGCAGCTGTTAGGAAGGCTATGAGAAAAGTCATGAAAAGGTTCAAGAAGCCGAATGATGTTCGCTTTAAAACACATGTCGCTACTCATGAGAAGAGCTATTCTCATACTTCAAATGCGAAGAATAACCCAAACAAAATCATATGTGACAAGGAGCCCATTCCTTTTAGGATGTACTTAAAAGTACTTCATCTCTTGGAAGTCAAGAGACTTCAATGGTAAAAGGGGGCCATCAATTACAGGAAATTGTTGAATGAAGAGGAAACCATTAAGTATATCAGCGGTTATGCTGGAAAGCACACGGTGAGTTATGCGTCACAGTCATTCGATGGCAATGCCCTTGATTAGTAAGGACATTAATGGAGTCCACAAGAAAGATCCTCTTATACCTTATGGGATGGTCTAAGTTTTAAGGACCTCATTAGAAAAAAAAACCTATTATCCGCTTCACGAAATGGAAAAAGATGGAATAAGAATTTTCTGACTCTCACTATAAAATTTCTAGACTGTTGACAGTATGTCGCAAATTTTAATTCATTGACTGAGATAGTGCTCTATTCAGTTTACCCAAAAAAAATCTAAGCTTAATTCAATAATTATTGATGGTTACCAACAGCAATAAGAGGGCACATTAAAGTTCCAAAGCCTGCTCATTATAAATCCATTATGGATCTACCTCAGCTACTCACGTTATATAGATTAAGAAATGACCAGTCAAAGCTGAAACTGCCCTAAAATTTGTCAAAGATTTTGCAGCTAAGTCTAAAAGGATTAAGAATGGAGGCGTTTAACCCTCCTGATGAATGATTAGAGGCAGTTCATGTTAATAATGACACCAGATAAATCCCTTATTGTGATTTGATTGTTAGGAGATACGTTTGGGTTCAGGTGCTGCTAAGTCTCTCATAAGATCTTAAGCTTAGCAAACTTTTAGAAATTTTCCCATAAGAACCCCAGATATTAAGTGTAAGATAAAACTTAAAGGCAAAATCATAAGAACCATTCCTTCTGTTCCTGTCAGAAACCTTCAGGCGTAGAATTTTTGAAGTATCCTCTCTCTAGGTGTAATGCGTCAGCATTTAGAGTAGATATCTCTTCGATCTCTAACGATTGCGAATACCAAACGGTATGATAAAAAGCGCCATATGAGGATTGGTATATCTTAGTATGTTCCATAGATTGTTTCCATGCCTGATCAGTATGGAGGTTTAATGCATGGGGCCACAAAGATATTCCGATGGTCATAGACTACTAAAGTCAGCTAATGGTATTCAAAGAAGATATCTAGAATAGAATTGTCCAAGTAAATATTCCCAATTAAGGAATTCGTGGACTTATAACATAAATGTGTCACTTATTGGACACAAGCAATGATGGATGAACTGGAGCCTGAGATATGGAAAATCTCTGTAACCTCTTTGCATCTTGATTATCTTCTCCTAAGATTACCCTGTTTACCTCCGGGGAGGCAAGTAGAGTTAAGATTAATATCCCATTTGGGGCTATATTATTATGAAATCCCCAAGACGGCTAGTGCCATCGTTGGAAGAATCGAAACCCTGATTAAGTAAGTTTTACAAATAGAGGATTCTTTTAGCCTAACTCAAAATTCTGAGGATTCGGTATAGTTAATAAAGAAAGACGGTTCATTTTGCTTATGCATTGATTACCGCAACCCTAATTAGGCAATAATTAAGAATTACCATCAGCTGCCCAGGCTCGTCGATTTGTTTGACTAACGGCAAGGATTAGCTATTCCTTAAGATTAGTTTTAAGCAGTGGTTGGAATAACCATCTCACCTTAAAATAAGCTTTTCTATAATGGTTGTTATATAAGTATCAAGGCTGCTCCCTTGGAGACCTTGTATAGATGGAATGTTAAATATCTATTATTAGACAAAAGATGGGTAAGTCCAATTATCAGAATCTGAAAGTTGCATTGGAAACAACGAATAAGATCATACAAATCCATAATCATCTGAAGGTTGCCAGTATTCGGCAGAAAATCAAGAATTAGTGAGAGTAGCAGCCCTCCTAAGTTCTTGTTAAGGAATAAGGTTCAACAAAAGATATCACCCTGGAAGGGTGTGCTGATTTGTTAATTATCAAGCTAGTTAAGCTCTGAATATATAGAATCATTCTAAGGAAATCGAATGCATCAAGATCAAATAGCTTATAAGCTAAGACCTATTTGAGGAGCTTGGCGGAGCTCGCAATGCATTAACACACTAATGATTTAAGGATGTGTTTCACCAATAAGTTGAGAAGCATTATCACATAATGATATGCAGATTTATAATATGATAAGCAACCTGTATCGATTGAGGATCGACAGGTTAAGAAGCTCCAAAAAGGATACATGTACCTATTATAGAGATCAACTTGGGAGCTTGAAAGACTCCAGATATGCTGTAGAAGTTAAGTCTATTACACGACAAAAAGTACTTCCAGCATTTTAGCAAATCTCGAGGTCGAGATTTCTTTTAAGGGGGTGAGGATGTAACACCTCGAAAATTCGTGTCCAATAATGTATCGACATGTGTCATGAGCTTTACACATGTAAAAGATCTCTTAAGAAGGACTAAAGTTGACAAACAAAGAAACTATGTGAATATAAGGGTTCAAAGTGTCAACAATGGATAAATATACTTTATAATAACCCTACATGATGTTTATAACCTTAAACGAATAAATCATGAATCATACGAAGCTAATTGTGGAAGAAAGTAAGAGATTACAAACTACAGGGGTTAAATGTGTCAACAAGTTCAAAGTATACCTCTGAGTGACCTTTTAGCAAACCTGAAGCTTTGTAACGATTAATTATGCTCACTAGAATGCATGATAAAAATTTCACCAAGTTTCGATATCATATGAGAAAGTTATGATAAAATTCGTACACGAGGGGTTAAAAGCGTCAACGTTGAAATTTAAGACTTTTCGGTGATCGTATGAATAATCGGGGACCTAACAAAGTTGGTTTATAACTTGGAGTCCTTAAAAGTCAAGTTTGGGGGTTACAAGTGCAAGAAAGCATGTTAAAATCAAGTTTGGAAGGACCAGGGGCCAAAAGTGCAAATAATGAAACTTGTTTAACTTGTTCTGCACCTTCACACGGGGCGCGTAAGGTGTGATCAGAACCTTACGTGGGCCGCCTGGCACCCCCAGATACAGAAAACACTTCCAGCTGCCTGTTCCAGCCGGTTACACCGCCTCAATTCACCATTTTGCAATTCTAGGGGCTTGTTTAATGTTTTAGAAGGGACTAGGGACACTTCTCATGATCCCATAACATCCATAGACTTTGTTTGGCATGATCTTGTGGGATTAAAGTCCCTATATAAAGAGTTCTATGTTGCACCATTTGATCACATTCACTTGCAAGCTCACAACTTCACTTCTGGAGTATTTTGGAGCTCAAGACTCATTCCTAGTGATCATTAGTCGTGCTTAGGACCTTGGTAAGTATTCTTAACCTTCCTTAATTCAGTTTTGCTTAGTTTATTAGCTTAAAGTCAAACCGTCGTAATTAAGGTTTGACTTCGTCATTAATCTTAAATTGTCTAGTCAAATTAATCAGAATTTATCAGAAAATATCAGATTTTCTGTTAAAAAAAATTATCAGATTTTCTGATTATTTTATCAGAAATGTGATCAGATTGATCAGAAAATATCAGAAATTCTGTTAAATATCGTGTTTTATAAATTTAAAACTTGGCTAAAGAAATTTAAAACTTGGCTAAAGAAAGTGTAAAAGGGCTTAAAATAAACATTAAAACCATAACACACTTGGCTAAAGAAAGTGTAAAAGGGCTTAAAATATCGTGTTTTATAAATTTAAAACTTGGCTAAAGAAAGTGTAAAAGGGCTTAAAATAAACATTAAAACCATAACACACTTCACGCACATCAGCCATCAAAAAGTCCTTGGGACAAGCTCTTGTGCTATATATATAAAATGTCAGTACGACATTGACAGTCGTGACTTATGTCCCCTGTCTAATAAATATGAAGGATTATATTCCGTTTAAACACCAAAGATGGTTTATTTAAAAACCTAGGCAAAACATAATCAAATAAAATTTAATACTATCTATTGGCCTATATGGTTTATTTACACCATAGCTATTTAATCATCAAATTTGTCAATTCGCCATATAATTAAACCAATTATAACTACTTGGTTTGTAGCCTTCAAAGCTTCACCATGGCTGACTCCTCTGAAGCTCACAATCATCCAGTTGTTCAGAATGATGATGCAAGACTGAACTTAACGGGCACCGAGTTACAGGCTATGATAGATACAGCCGTAGACAAAGCCGTGGACCGTGTGTTAAAGGATCATAAGAGAAAGTGCGATTATACCCCTAATAAGGGTTATAAAAAGGGTAAGACCGGTTCAAACTATAACCCGTCCAAGCCAAAGGAGGCAAAACCCAAATGTAAAACCTACGGGAAGAAGCACTTCGGAAAATGTTTCTATGATCAGACCAGGGGACGTGTCATCTGTAAGGAGACGGATCACAAGACCCATGAATGCAAGGATTTGAAGGACAACCAGCGGACCGGTGAAAAGACCAGATGCAAAACCTGTAGGAAATACCACCTCGGGAAATGCAGATTTGAATATCAGCCTTCACCTTGTGCAATCTGCAAGTCCAAGGAGCATAAGACCTTGGATTGCAAGAAGTTGGAAGATGCGACCTGCCATGGTTGTGGTGAAAAAGGGCACATAAAGACCCGCTGCTCAGAGAAGGCGACTAAAGGAAAAAGCACTTTAAATGCACAAGCTAAGCCTTATGGAATTTGTAATAAGGAAGGGCACAAGACTTTGGAGTGCCAAGACATAAAGGACGCAACCTGCTATGGTTGCAATGAAATAGGGCACGCCAAAACTAATTGCCCTAATAAAACCAAGAAGTCTGGCAAGGCTAAGAAGACCAAAGCTGGAAGCACTCAGATGAATGCTCAAGAGGCTATTCAGGATGACATTATAACAACAGGTACCTTCTTTATCAATAACGCTCATGCTAGAGTATTATTTGATTCAGGTTCAGATAAGTCTTTCGTAGACAATAGATTTTGTAAATCATTAAATCTGCCTATTAAAACTCTAAGCGTTAAGTATAAAGTAAAATTGGCCGATAGTACCTCAGAGACTGCTTCAGCAATATTAGATGGATGTTTTATATCCATTAGGAATCATTCTTTTCCACTGTCCTTGTTCCATTAAAATAGAGGGACTCGATATAATAATAGAAAATGGGTTGGTCATCCTGTAACCAAGCCCACACTTTAGGTGATGAGAAGCAAGTAGTTATCAAGACTCCTTATGGTGAGCCTTTGACCATTCAAGGAGATACTGGGTATGGATTGCCCAAGCACTTGTTGAATTTGGTATTTAATACCAAAGATTTGAGTATGCAAAACTCAGAAGAGACAAACAACAGTCGCGATGCTGGAGATGCGACAAATGATGATGGTGCATCCAATGTGAACCTCAATGTTATTGAAGTTAATCTCCTAAAACTGTAATTTGCGCAGCTGTTAGGAAGGCTATGAGAAAAGTCATGAAAAGGTTCAAGAAGCCGAATGATGTTCGCTTTAAAACACATGTCGCTACTCATGAGAAGAGCTATTCTCATACTTCAAATGCGAAGAATAACCCAAACAAAATCATATGTGACAAGGAGCCCATTCCTTTTAGGATGTACTTAAAAGTACTTCATCTCTTGGAAGTCAAGAGACTTCAATGGTAAAAGGGGGCCATCAATTACAGGAAATTGTTGAATGAAGAGGAAACCATTAAGTATATCAGCGGTTATGCTGGAAAGCACACGGTGAGTTATGCGTCACAGTCATTCGATGGCAATGCCCTTGATTAGTAAGGACATTAATGGAGTCCACAAGAAAGATCCTCTTATACCTTATGGGATGGTCTAAGTTTTAAGGACCTCATTAGAAAAAAAAACCTATTATCCGCTTCACGAAATGGAAAAAGATGGAATAAGAATTTTCTGACTCTCACTATAAAATTTCTAGACTGTTGACAGTATGTCGCAAATTTTAATTCATTGACTGAGATAGTGCTCTATTCAGTTTACCCAAAAAAAATCTAAGCTTAATTCAATAATTATTGATGGTTACCAACAGCAATAAGAGGGCACATTAAAGTTCCAAAGCCTGCTCATTATAAATCCATTATGGATCTACCTCAGCTACTCACGTTATATAGATTAAGAAATGACCAGTCAAAGCTGAAACTGCCCTAAAATTTGTCAAAGATTTTGCAGCTAAGTCTAAAAGGATTAAGAATGGAGGCGTTTAACCCTCCTGATGAATGATTAGAGGCAGTTCATGTTAATAATGACACCAGATAAATCCCTTATTGTGATTTGATTGTTAGGAGATACGTTTGGGTTCAGGTGCTGCTAAGTCTCTCATAAGATCTTAAGCTTAGCAAACTTTTAGAAATTTTCCCATAAGAACCCCAGATATTAAGTGTAAGATAAAACTTAAAGGCAAAATCATAAGAACCATTCCTTCTGTTCCTGTCAGAAACCTTCAGGCGTAGAATTTTTGAAGTATCCTCTCTCTAGGTGTAATGCGTCAGCATTTAGAGTAGATATCTCTTCGATCTCTAACGATTGCGAATACCAAACGGTATGATAAAAAGCGCCATATGAGGATTGGTATATCTTAGTATGTTCCATAGATTGTTTCCATGCCTGATCAGTATGGAGGTTTAATGCATGGGGCCACAAAGATATTCCGATGGTCATAGACTACTAAAGTCAGCTAATGGTATTCAAAGAAGATATCTAGAATAGAATTGTCCAAGTAAATATTCCCAATTAAGGAATTCGTGGACTTATAACATAAATGTGTCACTTATTGGACACAAGCAATGATGGATGAACTGGAGCCTGAGATATGGAAAATCTCTGTAACCTCTTTGCATCTTGATTATCTTCTCCTAAGATTACCCTGTTTACCTCCGGGGAGGCAAGTAGAGTTAAGATTAATATCCCATTTGGGGCTATATTATTATGAAATCCCCAAGACGGCTAGTGCCATCGTTGGAAGAATCGAAACCCTGATTAAGTAAGTTTTACAAATAGAGGATTCTTTTAGCCTAACTCAAAATTCTGAGGATTCGGTATAGTTAATAAAGAAAGACGGTTCATTTTGCTTATGCATTGATTACCGCAACCCTAATTAGGCAATAATTAAGAATTACCATCAGCTGCCCAGGCTCGTCGATTTGTTTGACTAACGGCAAGGATTAGCTATTCCTTAAGATTAGTTTTAAGCAGTGGTTGGAATAACCATCTCACCTTAAAATAAGCTTTTCTATAATGGTTGTTATATAAGTATCAAGGCTGCTCCCTTGGAGACCTTGTATAGATGGAATGTTAAATATCTATTATTAGACAAAAGATGGGTAAGTCCAATTATCAGAATCTGAAAGTTGCATTGGAAACAACGAATAAGATCATACAAATCCATAATCATCTGAAGGTTGCCAGTATTCGGCAGAAAATCAAGAATTAGTGAGAGTAGCAGCCCTCCTAAGTTCTTGTTAAGGAATAAGGTTCAACAAAAGATATCACCCTGGAAGGGTGTGCTGATTTGTTAATTATCAAGCTAGTTAAGCTCTGAATATATAGAATCATTCTAAGGAAATCGAATGCATCAAGATCAAATAGCTTATAAGCTAAGACCTATTTGAGGAGCTTGGCGGAGCTCGCAATGCATTAACACACTAATGATTTAAGGATGTGTTTCACCAATAAGTTGAGAAGCATTATCACATAATGATATGCAGATTTATAATATGATAAGCAACCTGTATCGATTGAGGATCGACAGGTTAAGAAGCTCCAAAAAGGATACATGTACCTATTATAGAGATCAACTTGGGAGCTTGAAAGACTCCAGATATGCTGTAGAAGTTAAGTCTATTACACGACAAAAAGTACTTCCAGCATTTTAGCAAATCTCGAGGTCGAGATTTCTTTTAAGGGGGTGAGGATGTAACACCTCGAAAATTCGTGTCCAATAATGTATCGACATGTGTCATGAGCTTTACACATGTAAAAGATCTCTTAAGAAGGACTAAAGTTGACAAACAAAGAAACTATGTGAATATAAGGGTTCAAAGTGTCAACAATGGATAAATATACTTTATAATAACCCTACATGATGTTTATAACCTTAAACGAATAAATCATGAATCATACGAAGCTAATTGTGGAAGAAAGTAAGAGATTACAAACTACAGGGGTTAAATGTGTCAACAAGTTCAAAGTATACCTCTGAGTGACCTTTTAGCAAACCTGAAGCTTTGTAACGATTAATTATGCTCACTAGAATGCATGATAAAAATTTCACCAAGTTTCGATATCATATGAGAAAGTTATGATAAAATTCGTACACGAGGGGTTAAAAGCGTCAACGTTGAAATTTAAGACTTTTCGGTGATCGTATGAATAATCGGGGACCTAACAAAGTTGGTTTATAACTTGGAGTCCTTAAAAGTCAAGTTTGGGGGTTACAAGTGCAAGAAAGCATGTTAAAATCAAGTTTGGAAGGACCAGGGGCCAAAAGTGCAAATAATGAAACTTGTTTAACTTGTTCTGCACCTTCACACGGGGCGCGTAAGGTGTGATCAGAACCTTACGTGGGCCGCCTGGCACCCCCAGATACAGAAAACACTTCCAGCTGCCTGTTCCAGCCGGTTACACCGCCTCAATTCACCATTTTGCAATTCTAGGGGCTTGTTTAATGTTTTAGAAGGGACTAGGGACACTTCTCATGATCCCATAACATCCATAGACTTTGTTTGGCATGATCTTGTGGGATTAAAGTCCCTATATAAAGAGTTCTATGTTGCACCATTTGATCACATTCACTTGCAAGCTCACAACTTCACTTCTGGAGTATTTTGGAGCTCAAGACTCATTCCTAGTGATCATTAGTCGTGCTTAGGACCTTGGTAAGTATTCTTAACCTTCCTTAATTCAGTTTTGCTTAGTTTATTAGCTTAAAGTCAAACCGTCGTAATTAAGGTTTGACTTCGTCATTAATCTTAAATTGTCTAGTCAAATTAATCAGAATTTATCAGAAAATATCAGATTTTCTGTTAAAAAAAATTATCAGATTTTCTGATTATTTTATCAGAAATGTGATCAGATTGATCAGAAAATATCAGAAATTCTGTTAAAAAAAACTTTTTTTTTTCGGTTTTATCAGAAATTTCATTAGATTCATCAGATATTCTGATCCGAAAAAAAAAATAAAAAAAAATCTCGACGGTTCAAGATCATTTTTATAGCTTGCATGATTCGTTATTTTTTGAAGCCTCATCAATCGACAGCCTAAACACTTATCCTATATTGGATAGAAGACACTTATATCCTATAGCTTGGGGATACAAGATATAATGCTTATATTTAGGTGGAATTATAAATCGAGGTGAAGAATTATAACGACAAATGAAATATAATCAGATGATCATCCGTAAAAAGTCGGACGTTTGCCAAATAAACTTACATGCCAATGAAGATACAGTCAACGAATATCACTAAAAAAAAGAGTGCCTACATGATAACGTGCCAGGAGGAAAAGAAAAATACATCTTCAGCAAGTTTATTTGTTATTTCTAAATATAAATGCATTGTTTGTATTTTTAACAACAAATAGGGGGTGACTGTTAGGAAACTTTATTGTATTTGTTGTTAAAAATAGTTTAAGTTACTTAGAAATAATTCCGTCAACACGAAGCGACCGACGAACCGTCACAGAAGCACTAAATATTGGAGCTTCTAATTCTTTGATGAAAGATCACGAGAAAGGTCACAAGACTTCAGAGTGTTAGCACGACATTATGGAGTTTACAAGATACGAAGTCAAAGAATTATGTTAATAAGATAATAAATCTTATTAACACATTAAATATTTTCTAGGAAAAATTACAAGCTTTGTCCTTTATCTTTATACCACTTTTCAGGCGGTGTCCTTTTTAACGAATGTTGACAGGCGGTGTCCTTTACTAGGTATTTTGTTGCAAGTTTAGTCCTTTATACCCAACCCAGTTAAAAAACTCTGTTAATTGTTGACAGGCGATGTCCTTTACTAGGTATTTTGTTGCAAGTTTAGTCCTTTACCTAGGTATTTTGTTGCAAGTTTAGTCCTTTACACCCAACAATTAACAGGGTTTTTTAACTGGGTTAGGTGTAAAGGACTAAACTTGCAACAAAATACCTAGTAAAGGACACCGCCTGTCAACATTCGTTAAAAAGGACACCGCCTGAAAAATGGTATAAAGATAAAGGACAAAACTTGTAATTTTTCCTATTTTCTATGAAAAAGGCTTCAAAAGATTCATATGGGAGAAAGCAAGAAATAAACATTCTGGTAAAAAGGAATCTTTTCCTTTTGAAGAGAAAATGAATCTTTTCCTTTAGAAAAGAAATCACCAGAAAAGGAAAAGAAATCTTTTCCTTTTTGATAAAGCATTTCATCAGAAAGTATAAATATCTCAAATGGAGATCTCATCAGAAAAGAAGCAAGTTGGTGAAGAAAGAAGATAAGCCACATTAAAATAATGGATGGGCACACAAATCAACTTCTCATTAACCAATCACATTTGAGATAGGCTAATAAAAATTCTCTACAAATACATAATTCCTTCGTAGGAATTATGTGTGCTTTGTATTGTAATATTTATAGATAGAGTTTTTGTGAGAGTTTACCCCCTGGTTTGGCCCAGGGGGTGACATTTAGATTCGAGTTTATTCTTTGCTCAGATTAGGAGCCCAGTAAAAGCTACGTGCACTTGCTGTATTTGATTTATACTTTGCTCAGGTAAATGCTCTTAACTTATTTTCCCTAGACGGGCTTGGGATACGGTACTATAAAAGTATCGTTTGGTCGGGGGTATGTAGTCATTTAAATCGTATTGTGATTGATGTATTTGCATGACCCGTTTAATATGTATTATTTGGTGTATGGCCTTTGGGGGTTAAATGACCATGTCCCGGATATCCTTGGCACCATTCAAAGAAATGGCCACGACCTAAGCACGGGGTGTAGGCGTACACCTGACAGATGCATATGTAAAAACTGGTAATCCACTTAGAGGAAATAATCCTTGTGGGCATTATACCTGTGGCGTGTCAGTTAATCTAGTCCAGCCCTACAAACCCGCCCTGATGGACGACAAATAAGTAAAACTGTATATAAGATTATATACAAATAATTGTCCCAAGTTATAAAGATATATTTGCCGAAGTGCATTCAAATCAATTTTCAAACTCATTTCAAAATGAGTCAGTTAAGTTGTATTTACCAGTGTAAACTGACGTATTTGCCAAAAAGGTTAAGTGCAGGTACTATACGTAATAGGTTGGCTACTCCAGGCATCAATAATCAAGTCTCGCAAGCTCAAGATGCCAAAGTCTGCTGAACAGTTTTCCTTTTTATTTGATCCGCCTGTGGATTTGTTTCAACTATTTTGTGATACTTGATATTACAGTTTATTCAGTTGAAATGAATCTATCTTTTGCTTCCGCTATGCATTTATATATTGTGTTGTTTGACTATGATGATATCAACTACGTCACGTTACTCCCCACCGGGCCCACCGGTAATACGTGGAAATATCGGGGTGTGACAGCTGAACTTTCGAATTCGCTCAAATCCTTTTCTCTCTCGAAATTTTCTTATAGTATAAGCTATTTCCGGGCATAATACCCCCTAATTAACAAAGTTCTGCTCCGTTGTAAGTATTATAACCCTGGTTACGTATTAGATACGCTGCCCGATTGATCCAGGGTTCCGTAACGGCTATCGAAGTTCTACCCGACGTAGTCGTTGGAATGTCGTCTTGGGGAGGGTATTACTAATGTAAATATTAAGGGTTATTACACTAACACGTGTGCATTTGTGTAAATTATAAATAATCACCAGGAAACCCTTACAGAAAACCTAAGCCAACAATGTGAGTAATCTTCTTTTTGTAAATTGTTTTTACAAAACCTTAAATGTTTTACAATGCAATTAAGCAGTGATTGAGTCTTTGTAGTTCTTCAATTACTGCCGGTATGTTGGGGTTTTGTATACAAAATGTGGAATACGTTACCATTGGACAAAGAGTTAACCAATGTGTAATATGACCCACAAGTCAGGATTGACAGTACTGAATGAGTAATTGTGTAGACATAAACATTGTAATCGCCCTCAATACTGTTTAAGGATAAAACTCTTCTTGATTAAACTGGGATTCACTCACCAGTATTTCCCACTACAAAATGTTTTTAAACGTGTTTCAGGTAACAAAATGTGAAAGCCAACTAGAAGCCAGCTGGACAGCACTGAAGGCTTGGAAAAAGTGGCTATAAAAGTTACCTAAATAAAAGAAGATGTTTTATTCAATAAAATGGAGATTTCCCTATGAAAATGTTTGTAATAAAAACTTGGGTTTTATCCCAATATGTTTAATATTATAAAAGTGTGGTATTTACTCTGATAAATATTTCCTAACTACGGTCCTGATGAAATTTCCGCTGCCAAAATGATAAACAAATGATACCACCAAAACTGGTCTCGCGGCTGCCTGTTCCCGGGATAGATAGGGGGCGGGGGTTGCGACAGAAGGTGGTATCAGAGCTAAGCCACTAATTCAGCCACAAAAGTGTTCTGCTGACATCAATATATTATTCAAATTGTTAGGAAATTAATTATGGAAATATGTGCATATCTGTATTTTACTATTGTGTGTTATTTGACTATTTGTTAGTTTTCAGTATGAGTGATCAAGGACCCTCAGACGCGTATCGTCAGTTGTCCGATTCACCTAGGAGTGAAGGTACCTCTTCACAGCCTGCCTTCTCTGGGTATGCCGCTGATAATGAAGAAGGGATGTTTGTCTTTAAGGCTCAGTCTGAAGAGTCATTCCCTCAGAAAAAGAGAGGATGGTTCAGTAAGGGAGCATTCGAGCGTAGGAAAAGAATGCGAAAGTTGCAACAACAGAGAGTCCTAGCAGCCGCTAAGTGAGAGTCAGATGCCCATACACAGGATATGATTAATAGAAGCCTAGCCAATTTTCATATCCTAGCAACAACAGATGCCGGCCCAAACCTGGAGCAACTAGTAGCCCCACAACCCTTACCTTTATTTCCAACTCAGCCGATGGAGATAGAAAACAACCCCGAAAACCAAGTCCAAATGCATGATTTCAACCCTGAGGAGATACCTAGGATACCGGCCCCTAATCCCTTAGACCCGGATTATGATCCATGGTTCAATGATCATAGGGATTATGTGCCACGCTACCACCTAAACGACGAAACCCCTGCCGAACCTAGCAGCCTATCCAACTCTGGACCCTCTAGATCCCTACTATGATAACGATGAATACATTAGGGAGATCTTAGAGAATCCGTACCCTCAGGAGGAGCCCATGCCCCAGTACCCAGACCTAGTACCAGCACCTGCACCCCCAATGAGTGCAGAAAATGTGCACGAGCTCCGAACTTTCGGAGAAGAAATTTTAGAGAGTAGTGAGAGGATGAGGCAGGTAGGAGAGCGACTCGTCTGGAAATACGACGAGCACAATATGGATTACTGGATGAATCCAGATCAGTGAAGGTGATGGTGGAGTTGGTAATAATAATATAATAATATATAATGAAAATATATATATATATATATGTGTGTGTGTGTGTGTAATAATAATAATATATGTTGTAGTATAGACCACTTCATGGTTAGTGACGCATAATAGTATTGTATTGTAATTTTTAATTTCTAGTATCGGTTTGTATTAGAAGCATATTATATAAGAAAGAGTAAAGTCGCAATGCTCGACGTTTTTGACCAATATGTGTGTTATGTGGTTGTTGCCTAAATTATTAATTATTTGGTGATATTAATAATTGGAAAATGTTTAAAATCCAGATGGACGACGAAGTAAACCAAGAAAACCAGAATAATGATAACCAGAGTAACAATAACTTGGATAATGAGAACCCGAACAACAACAATAATGGAAACCAAGTGGATAACAGTGCCATGCAGCATATAGTGGCACAATGGATAATAGATGCGATGCCATATATTATCAAAACGGTCAGGGAAGCCGAAAATAAAAGTAAACATGATAGCAAACGACCTTCTGAACCTGAACACAGCATAAACAATGGATCCGTACTTCAAGTGCCCATTCCCAAAAGAAGAAGAACCGTGTCTTACGGTTGTTCTTATAAAGAATTTTGGTCTTGTAAACCAATGGAATTCTCGGGCAATGAAGGTGCCGTTGCATCTCTACGCTGGATAGAAAAGACTAAGGCAGTCTTGAGAATAAGTAAATGTGTTGAAGAGAATAAGATAATGTTTGCTTCCAATCTGTTTAAGAATTCAGCACTAGAATGGTGGAACACTATCCTCCAGTCGAGGGGAAGTGATAGATCTTACAATATGGAATGGGAGGAATTTAAAAACATGGTAGAAAGGAAATTCTGCCCTCCTAATGAAAAGGAACAGATAGCAAACAAATTCCTAAATCTTAGGATGTTTGGAATAGATAGTAAGTAACACCTCTATTTATTTCATATCTCTGATTTTATTTAGTAAAACTTTATTTAATTGCAATACAACAATCATTAGTTTTACTAGTTTTACATTTGAACATATAGAATGTTTTCCTTTCTATCGAACTATTATATAATCACATTCGTTAATGTGATCACCACTTTTCTCAATAGCATTATATTGAGAATTACACACTTGGATAATTACTTCCGTCCAAGTTTTTATATAATTTAATCATGTTATTGTTTTGTTATTCATTATTGTGAATAACACTTCTTTCTACTTATTTACTCTTGGAAACCTCATCCTGAATAGATATCCTATTCAGGTTTTCTAAGTTTTATCTTATATATGCAACCGTCATTCTCTACTTGTTTGTTGCATATTACTATTTGTGCGATAATTTAAAACGTGCACCTGGTAATGCTTACTCCGACGGGCTTTCCTTTCCATTAACCTTGTTCGCGACGGTTACGCGATTTAGGTCCTTGGTGAGTATGCTCCGCTTGTCATACCTCGGCCGTTCCTCCGTCATATCCGTAATTTATTCAATTCTCGTTTTCTTCAGATGCGAGTGTCCTTCAATTAAAACATTTGCAAGAATTAGTAACATCAACTTCTATAATCGTTCATATTATAATACAAGGCTTTTCTACTATACGCGTCAACGCGCGCAATTTCTTCAACTATATTCATCATTTAATTGAAGTAACGTGTATCACACGATAGCCTTATGTGTTATTTACAACACTTTAGCATGATAAACCATTAACATACAAGTACTTACCGGATTTGCGATCAAGCCTCGAACCGAACACACTTTGCTTTTTAACCATGAGCTCTGATTACCAACTTGTAACTCCCTTGTTATTATTTTAAGGTTTTAGTATTGTTTACTAAAATAAGCATGTAATCATGATTAAATGTACTTTACTAATTATGGTTAATTTAAAACTTTTACAAATAAAGGTTTAAGTACATCGTAATGAATTTGTGTTCGTCGTTTAAGAGATAGGACGAAACGTCGTGCGGAAGCTTTTAACTTTATCGTGTTCGGTTCTTCTTCGAGCTTGATCTTCATCAGGGCACTCTTGGCAATCACCTATGATCAAAACCAACTTAAAAGTTAGTTTCGATAGTTAAATATCAAGTTTAAACAAGTTATATGGGTCAAACAAACAAAATTAAACATTTTTGGAATTCAGGGGGGGCTAGACGCCCCACCTAGCCCCCTTTTAGACCCGTTTAAATACCTTTCGCTATTAATATCTAGTTAATAGCAATGCTAACCATGTGTTAATTCCTGTGATCACAAAACTCAACAAGCAATCATAAAATATTATTGACAAATGGTGTTAACAACACCATTTGACCCGTTTAGTCCAAATGACCAATTGTCATTATAAGATGGCACTTAATTACCATTTCACCCCTTTAACCTATCCCGGTTTACTTTTTGAAATCATCCAACTTGAAAGTCGTTTCCTGTTTTATTTGACCCATTATGACTTATGCCAAATGATGTCGTTTTAAATCTCTTTATCTATTCGTTAACCCATGTCCGAATTACCATTTCACCATTTTTACCCCTTTCTACCATAATTTATGGTTTCTACCATTTTCACTTGTTCCGATTAGCATTATATCGCGCCGGAACATCATGTTTCATTTACTTAATATAAATCGTATTCCATGTTCACAAATAAGCATTTTGTAATAAAAGTAAAAAGGGCGTAAGCTTAACTTACCTCGTATCCAAGCTACCCTTTTCTTTTCCTTCTTGCTCCGTTTGACCCGCTTCATTCACAAGCTTCCACCTAGCTTGTTAAGCGCCAAACTATTATCATATTTCGTAAGATGGTTAGTTTAGTCGTTGTCGATCATGACTATTCCACCCTACGTATTTTCCATCAAAATTATCATTCGATCTTATTAATGGTGGGTTTGACTTTTAAAAGGTCAAACGCCTATTAGTATATAAAACGCACATTCAAGTTTGTCAACTATTTTAGGCATTTCTCAATTATCCGGTAGGCGTTATCTCTTGGCCACCGTTTTAACCAAAGTTCCAACCAAATTTATTATATTTCCAACACAATAAACTAGTTTAAGCGATTATCTTGACTAGTTTATTCATTTATTTTTGTAAGAACTAAGGGTTCCTCATACACGAGTGAAACCCGTTTCATCATATCACTAGCATTTATCTCAACACTTAATATAATCAAGTTCTACTTATCAATTGGTAGACAATATGATTTCATACACCTAGTTCCATAAACATATTTACCAAATTTCATCTTAACATTCAAAACCCATTTAAAGTCATTTATGATCATGTACCAAAATTCATGATTTAATCAAACACCTTCTTAACATCATCATGCATGATGATTCTAAACCTAGTTAAACCATCAATTTCATCATAACATTAAAACCCACTTATCTAAGTGTGGTAATTCATCTAAGTATTCAAATCATAGCAATATATGCAGAATTTTCACTTAGGGTTTTGCTCCTAAGCAAGTATACATCTCTAATCTAGCCATAACTTCTACAATTCATACCTAAATCGCATCTTGTAAAGTTAATCGACTTTTCACAACTTCATGAATGTCAAAAATTCGACATACCTTTCGATCCCCTTGACTTGGTGATCGTTTATGTATATTCCAATCCGAATTTGGCCTTCGTTTGATCCTCCAATTTGAAGGTTTTGTTGAGTTAGGGTTTCACCCCTTTCTCCCTGCTCCTCCTGTCGACCGAACACACCTGTGTGTGTTTTTATTTCTTTTTTTTATATAAGTGTTTTAATTAAAATACTTTTCTAATTACCCACCTTTAGCCCCTCATGATTTGGTTTTTTACAAGTAGGCCTTAACCTCTTTATTTCTA